>LR999963.1:19565000-21965000 GCA_905220375.1 Tachina fera | reverse complement strand
AAGAAATCAAGAAAAAATAAATAACGGCTACTGTAATGTATATAGACACTTGAAATTTTGTAAGGCTAGAGTCTGAACATAATGTAACGATTATTTATTGCGGTGCGGTTTTGCGATTTTGAAGTTAAAATCCGCAGTGCGGAACGCAATAAAATTAAAATCTATTTAATTTTCATTTTGCTTTTCACTTTCTTATTCTCTCAATTTTTGATGCTCTTTCTCTTGCTGAAAGCCTAAACACAATGTTTGCGGTGCGGTGCGATTTCTCGTTGCGGGAGAGAAAAAAAAACATAATACAACGGAAGACGGCGACGGGAATACTTGTCATTATTTGTTTAAATTTTTATTAATTTTTTTTATAACTAAAAACAAAAAAATTATTAACATTTTATACATTCGCAGATATATTTGATATATTTTTTAAACTTTTATAATCTATGAGAAAAATGTTTGAACTTCAAGAAAAATCTAAAACTAAAATAAATCGCCAAAAACCGGAAAAATCACCAAAATATAAAAGAAATCGCCAAAATGGAAAAAGGGTCAAAACGGACAAAAACTCGCCAAAATGAAAATTCCAAAAATCGAAAAAAATTGCCACAACTAGAAAAAAGCGCTAAAAAAATTCTAAATCAAAAATAAATCGCTAAAAACCAAAAAACATGTACAAATGTATATGCAAATGCAAGTTGTTTTAGAAGTAGGTGTATAAATTGCCATTAGAAAGTGCTGATGTCTGTTAAAGTCCTTTTTAATTAATCTCTCCTCATTTATTTTAAAACGGAAAAATATTAAAATGTAGAAAATTATGAAATACAGAGTGAAGGATAAATATTCAACTATCAACAATATTAATAAAAAAGTCTTTGCATCAAATTACTTGGTGGAGAAATACATTGGTGGTATTCGATGTTTGATGCAAACGATAATGCGTAAGTGCAAATGCAAAATCTCGTAGCTTTGCTTTAGATTGTGTTTGTATTTGTTGTTGGATTTTAAAGAAAAGCTACAATATTTTGCATTTACACTTACGCAAGTCCATTTTGCTTTAAACATCTAATAAAGCCATTGTTACTCACTATAAATTGCCCTAAAGCAAAAAATAATGAGCTGTTGTTTTCACGAAGGGTGAAGCTGAAGGGTATAAAACATTTGACACAGCCGAATATAATGCCACTCTTACTTGTTTTTCTTTGCAAAATGGGGTAAATCTCCAAATTTGTATGATAGATCCGTGTTACCGAAATCTTTTGTGTTGCAACTTCTAGCAAGTTTCCATCAATTTTTACTCGTAAATATCCATTGTGAAGCCAACATTGTTTGAATCCACTTATCCATTCGCTCATTAAAGAAAATTATTCAAGCTCTCAACGGTATTTATTTCGGTTTATCTAGCAATCTATCATAATAAAACATAACGGTTTTTTTTAATATTAAAAAATCTATTTTGTACTAAAAATTACACTTATGCTGAACTAACTTATTACACAACATTCAAAGCTAAAATCTAATAAAAAAAGGTGCCAAAGTCTTTAAATGTTGTCTGCAAAATTATGGTGTATAGCACTACAACTCTGATGATGCAGTTAATAAAGTTAATTGTTGTAAATGGCTAAAATCATAAATCTTAAAATAAAAGTACGAAAAAAAGAGAATTAAAAACGGTTTAGAACGCTTAAAAGTTTCACGTTTTTAATTGTGCCACAACTGAGCGCTATTGCTTGCCCCTCGATGGCGACGAGCAGCTCCAAAATTCAAAAAGATTAAAATTCGCCAAGTACAAGAGAGAAAAAAATGCCTTGTGGTTAGGGCGTGATGAGAAATTTAATATTTGCAACGCGGATAAAACTGCAGATAAGTTTTTTTCATACAATGTATTTTTTTCAATTCATTAAAGTTTGTAAGCGATCAGCCAAAAACTTGTTACAACTTCGCTTATACAGATGCCAATTGGCAGTAGTAGTGTGGTTGCTGCTGCAGCAGCAATATCAGCAACATTTATTTTTCCTACAATTATTTCAGAATAATATTCATTGCTTTTAATAGATTCAAAGATGCTTCTGCGAATGCGAATGTTGTTGATTAGAATGATGATCATTACGATCATCATAGGAAATTTAGTGTTGTTGCAAGAAAAAACAACAACAACTAATCTGTAGTTGGTATTAAAACGCAGTGTACATTAAGGTATCAGATTTCATTTCATTAAAGTACATCACGAAGACGAAATCAATGTATAAAATGCACACACAAGTACACTTTTTGTCTACACTACCACCAACCACTTCATTTCTCTCTTCAACAGCGAGTATAACAAATTTGAGGGAAAATATTAGCCACAAAAATATTCTTTACTGAAGCATAATATTGAATCATTGAATGTTCGAATGTTGGACAAAAACAACAACAGTTAGTGTTGGTGCAATAAGAACAACATCTAAAGATAATTATCTTAATGCTTGTAATTTTATGCTGATACAGTAGTTTCCGTTGAGCTCTTTGCAGATAGATTTCTTTGATTGTTCTACAAAAATTTACATTTTTAAGCGAAAAATTATACTTTTTTGCGAAAGGGTTCTTTTTTACGAAAAGATACTTTTTAGGAAAATTTACTTCTATACCAAAAAGTACTTTTTTATAAAAAAGTACTTTTGTAAAAAAGTTCTTTTTTATGAAATGGTACTTTTTTATGAAAAGACACTTTTTATGAAAAGGTACTTTTTTATGAAAAGCTGCTTTTTTATAGAAAGTCACTTTTTATGAAAAGGTACTTTGTTATGAAAATGTATTTTTTTTGAAAAGTTACTTTTTTATGGAAATATATGTTTTTATGCAAAGTTACTTTTTTATGGAAATATATGTTTTTATGTAAAGGTACTTTTTATGAAAAGGTCCTTTTTTGTGAGAAGGTACTTTGTTATGTTGGCACTTTTTTAATGAAAAGATACTTTTTTATGAAAGGGTACTTTTTATAAAAAGGTACTTTCTTATGAAAAGGTACTTTTTTATGTAAGGATACTTTTTTTATGAAAGGGTACATTTTAATGAAAACTTACTTTTTTTATTAACGGGTACTTTTTTATGAAAAGAAACTTTGTCATGAAAAGGTACTTTTTTATGAAAAGGATCATTATGTAAAATGGCACTTTTTTGTAAAACTGGTTCTTTATAATAAAAATAGTGTATGTACGTTTTTGGTAAAAATATACTTTAAAAATTTTTCTTATGGAAAGAAAAAGAAGTTTTTTGTATAAAGGTATACTTTTGAAAAAATTTACTTGTTTGGGAAAGGTACTTATTTTTAAAGAAGTACTTTCCTGTAAAAAGATTTTTTTTTAAACAATACTCGTATGAAGAGGTAGTTTTTTGAAAATGTACTTTTTTCACGTACTTTTTTAAAATGTACTTTTTTTCACGTACTTTTTTAAAATGTACTTTTTTCACGTACTTTTTTAAAATGTACTTTTTTAAAAGTACTTTTATTAATAGGCACTTTTTTAAATTGAACTTTTCTTAAAGGGTACTACATGTTATTAAAAGTACTTTTTTTAAAATGTACTTTATTTAAAAACTACATTTTTAAAAGGTCCTTTTTTAAATGTTCTTTTTTATAAGGTACTTTTCTTAAAATACTTTTTTTTAACCTACTGGTTTTAAAAGATACTTTTTTAAAAAGTACTTTTTTTAAAAACGTATTTTTTATAAGGTATTTTTTAAAAAAGTACATTTTGAAATTTAAAAAGTACTTTTTATATATAAAAAGTACTTTTTTTAAATGTCCTTTTTGTAGAAGGTACTATTTTAAAAAGGTCTTTCCCTAAAAGATACTTTTTTTTAAATATTTTTAAAATGTACTTTTTTAAAGAGCTCTTCTTTTAGAGTTTCGTTTTTTTTTTTGGCTAAATTGTACATTTTTGGAACGAAGTAATTTTTGTATTAAGGTCCTTTTTGGTTAAAAAAAATATCTTCTCATAAAAGGGTTCTCTGTGTAAAAAAAGTACTTTTGTATAAAAGACTGCTTCTTTCAAAATATTTGCTTCGTTGAAAAATAATATTACTTTTTGAAAACGTATTTATTTTAAATGGTACTATTTTATAAAAATAGTTTTTTTTTTGTAAAATTTGCTTCTTTCTCAATATTTACTATTTTTTAAGTAATTTCTTTTGTGTAAAATAATATCTTTTTGTAAAATTATGCTGTTTTATAATGAAATATGTACATACTTTTTTATTAAAAAGCATTATTTTGAAAAGAGCTGCTTTGTTACTGGAATTTACTTTTTAAGTTTAAAAGCTCTTATTTGTTAAAAATTTTCAAAAAAGGGCATTTAAAAGTTCTTGTTAAGAAAGAGAGACAAAGAGGGCAAGAAATAGAGAATATTTTTTGTACACTGTCACAAAAGATACTTCTTGCTAAAAATTATACTTTCAGCATCTTCCATATTTAAATATTTTAAAATCAATTTCCAGTACATACCACTGTTTTCGAAAATTATTATTCCTCAAGATTGCATGTTGTATAAATTATATTTTTTTTCTTCTATTTAAGCGGTTTATCTTTAAATACAAGGTTAAGCAGGAAAAATATATCTTTTACAATATTCCACAACTATTATTGAATAGTGGTCGAATTTAAAGATGGAAGATTGAAAATATTTGGTATTTTTTAAAGATTCCTTTCTTGCAGAAAGACAACCTCTACCACTTTTACAAGTTAGCTTTGGTTTACTTTTGGGCATAAGTTTTATTTGGAAAACACCAATTAACCAAAGGTTTATTAACACAGTTTCTTTCGACAGAAAAACCAACCTAAAGAAGTTCAATTATCTTCTATTTTGTTTGTGCTTTGCTTTGGTACATCTCCACTAAAAACTAAGAATTATTAACAACAAAATTTACGAACGTCTCTTTGTTGTTATTTTCCTTAGGCTTTTTCTTCGTCAAACGTTGCAGCTTCTAACAAGCATTCATCATTTTAAAAATCTATTTTTAGTTTAAATCTTAAAATGTTGTACCAATATCTATCTTTTGGCAGTCAAGAAGTCAGTTTCAGTCTAAACATCTTTAAGGTCAAAGTTTCAACTCATTTAATGTATTCCTCAATTTTTTCAAGGTAATAATAGTTTTACGGCGTCAAGGTGATGTGGAGTTAATTTTGGGTTATTTTTTATTTAATTTTTTTTTTTTTTGCAAAATTAAGCCATGATTATGAAATGTTTAGACATTGGGTCTAACAACTGAGCTTGGTTATTTTTTTATTATATTTTAAGGCGATGGGCTTGCTTAAAATATAATTTTCTTGTGTAGTTTATAAGGTCTAGTGCTTATGTTAGAAAATTAACTTTCATTAAAAAGGTGAGAAGTATGTAATTAATAAAATGAAATATTTTTGTGCTTCTACTGAAAAGTTTCGCATTTTTAACAAAAATCTTCAATTATTGCTTAATATCTACAGCCAAAAGTCAATTTATCCAAGAACAATGATCTTTATTGTAACAAATTGTTTTTAATCAATGGCCAGTATTAATGGCCACAATTTAAAAAATTCAGCCACAAATCTTGCGGCTTTATCAGCATTAAATATCAGGCCATCTTTGCACTCCACTATAACCAAACTAAAATCCACAAGAGAAAAAAACTTATTTTAATCCTCTGTAAAAACATAAAGTTGTTCAAGAGGCCAATAAATTGTAATGGCGAGTATTTCCTCTTCGTATGATAAAACAAGAAAGAAAGAAAAGAATGCATGAATGAATGACTTAACAGTTAAATTTATTCAGAATACTCATTCCTGTGTGTGTGTGTGTGTGTGTGTGTATGATTGTAAATTTAAGTAGTTTAAATCATCTAACACATGATGGCCTTGATTATGTCAATAAAATTTACGCCAGATTTGTTCAAATCGAACGAACATTAGTTGTGTCTTGGTGTGCAGGCAACCAGACAGCCACCAGAAAAGAATTGATTTTTATTTAGAAGTACATAAAGGAAAGAGCTTAAATTATAGGAAATTAAGTGCAATTTAGAAAGCCAACAGATTTGGCAAACAGCTCACACAAACACATTAGAATCATCGCCATTATTATCATTATTATGTTTCAAGAACTTTTGTCTAAGAAAATAAACATGTTTTTGGCTAAAAATCCTTGCACGCACTTTTCGTTTTTTCTTTAGAACGTAAGACATATGCACGCATTCAGTCTCACTAGCACTTTATGGCAAGAATCGTGTTTGATAATCTCTTAAATCTTTAACATGGTTTTAAATCTGCTTAACACTTAAACACACACACATACATTCACACACACACTTATATGTACAAAGAGGCGGACAAGTTGTGCTGCTGCTGTGCGTAAAATTGCAAAGCAAATAATATTATTATCATAAAATCAAACATATTGAGTAATCAAATCGAACACAATAAAAATTTATATCACAAAATTCAATCTGACAAGGACGTTTGCATTTAATTTGTGTTATCACAATTTTGCGGTTAATGCTAATCCTTAAGGCGTGCAAGTGTCTGGTTGCTGTTGCTTTTTGTTCAAAACATCCCTGCTACAAGAGGGGTGGGTGATGGGTTATGAAACTCTTTCTCAATTGTGTTAAAGTGCAAGTTGGAATATGTTGGGTTGCGCTCATCATCATTTTACTTAATATTAATAATATGCTTTCAATTTGAATTTACTTTCCCTTAGGAAAAACATTTGCCACCTGTCTCTTTAAAAGCGGAAGAAAACTACTTTCAATAATTTGAAAAACACACAGTTCTTTTTAATTACTAAATTAACCAATATGTAGGTCACACAATAATTTTGTATGTCTATTAATAACACTGTATAAATCTAAAAATAAATTACAGTATTCTTAGAAATTTATTTATGTCAATATTTTATTTTTATTTAACATGACAAAATGAATAAGAATTAAAAAATAATTGTGTATGTTGTTGGCTAAGCACACATGGATGCTTTTCGTTGCTGCAGACCTTTTTTTAATCGTGTTTGAAATATATTGATGATTTGCTCAAACAGCAACGAAATATGTCTAGATATGCTTACAAAACAAACAAATAAATTTTTTGACTCCTAGAAATAGTTTTCAGGAAGAAAATCATAAGAAAAATGTGAGTTTATCAACGTTTTGACATCTTTTGTACAAAATCCACCAAATTTTAATTACAATTTTTATAAAAATCTATTCCGTTTATACCAAGTTTTTTTTTACATTTATCAAGATTTTGTATCCAAAGCAAAGCCCATTAAATGAAAATGTTCCAAAATTACAATCAAACAACTGCAATGTAGCAAATTCACACACCATTTTAAGAACACAAGTTAACTTTTTAGTACACATTTGGAAAAAAAAGCCATAGTTGCATCAATTAGCTCTACAAGATTTTAAGTAGATTTCGACAAAGTAGATTTTATTTTGCATGGGGAATCTATTAAATTTTGGCCAAATTAGAAATCTGCTAGATTTTGTGCAGATGTAAATATACTTTTGAGCTCTTGATTGATTTTGAAATAAAATGCTGTAACGAAGTGATATGTAAATAATGATTACCATTTACAATTAATTAATGTTTTTATTTCACTAATTCCTGAGGCACTCCCACGCATTCTTGATTTTTTTATCTTACGTTATTTTTGCAGTCACAAAAAAAGATTTCTTTTACATTCAAATTGAAATTCTTGTATTTCTGTCACAATTATAATTTTTGACTCAAAGACACTACTGCACATCATACAAATTTATGATGTTAATATTTTTTGGTCTGGCCAGGGATTGAACTTGAGCTCTCGATGACCGCCAAAAGCTTTTGAGGTCAACTCACAAACTACTTCAAGCAACATTGATTAATTCTATCAAATACTTAAATGGAAATCATACATATTTCTAATAATTTATAAATAAAATATATATATAAATAATTTATAATAATAGGCCTGTTCAATTAACTAGCAACGAGAGAGTAAGTCAGAAATTTACAAAATTACTCTCCCAAATATGAAAAAGTAAATGAACGCATTTACTTGTAAGAACTTGCAAGAACATTTTATTCATATCAGAACCATGGCTGGAAATCTCGAAACAATTGTACTTTTTCTGATGCATTTTGTTTGATAATATTCCAAATTGCAATTTTTTTAGAAATTTACATTTAATATGAAATTCTTTATACAGTTTCATGTATTTTTATCTTTTTTTATGAATTTTTCATAATCTTTTAATTTTATTGATTAACAAATACGAAAATGCCACTTTCCATCTCTGACCATATATGAAAAACAAGCAAAATTATGTGCCATTAAAATTTAATTTATGTGGCTCAATGAAAGAAAAACAATAAATTAAGAAAATATGTTTTCTTTTTTTATACGTGTATGTATATGTTTTTTAAGAAAGAAATTTATATTTTTCAGTTTTCCTTTTTGAAATATTTTTTAAATAATTTATTTGACAACAAAACATCCAACAGGTGGTTGGATAATTCTTGCAAGTAAAAATTTTACTAGTAATAATTTGTAGGAATTTTTTTGTCTCTCAATTTTTTTCTCTCTTTCGACGCTCTCTCCTTGCAAACTTTTTGAGTTAATGAACACTTTCCAGTAACAATTGTTACAAATTCGAAAAAAATTTTAGTAAATGAACAAACCTAATATAAAAAAAATTCCATTCACAAAAAAAAATTTTTTGTAAACTTTAAAAAATTATTGATTGAAGTCATTTGATGATTAAGACCATAAATTAAATTTTTTTAAAGTTCATCACAAGAGCCAAAGTTATGTGCCAAGTTTTATAGAAATCGGACGTGAGATAATAAATTAAATTACTGCAAATATTTTTGTGGGTGGGACTCCTCCCCTTTTTTTAATTTGGGTTCAAACTGCAACTAAATACTTTCAGAAAAAAATTATTTATTTTTAAAATCGATTAGCAAATGATAGAGTTAGGAACTAACACACTTAAATTAAAGACAATAAAACCTGACTGAGATGCTCCTCTTTTTTTAAATCTATTAAAAATTAAATTTATTTTAATTCAATTTCAAAATAAAAAATTTAACGACTCTACCACTTAATTCCAATTACAACGACTTAAAGCAGTAATAAATAATCCGTTAAATATCACTTCATACAAACCAAGATATTTTTAATGTTTCAATAACTGCAAAACTGTCAACACGATCATCAAATATTAAATTAAATCCCTTTTTAAATGGCCTACATTAAAAGCTAACAAAAATTTAAAACCAAGTTGTCGTTTTGTTTATTATTTTATAGTTAAACAAAACTCCTACAACTTTATTTAAGAAGATAATTGAAAAAAAAAATATAAATAAAACATGAACAAAAAGAAGAAAACAAAAGCATCTTGACAAAGGCATCATATTTCTTATGACAACCTGTGAAGGAGACAAAAGAATACAAATTTAAAGACGAATACGAATACGACTACGAATACAAACTAATACCATAAAAAAATTTTGTACAAAAACAGAAACAAGTCAACTAAAAGTGGGTTTACACAAAATGTATTTTCTTTGCAGCCAATGTCACTTTTTTGATAATACAATATTTTCGAATAAATTCACTTCCTCGAAAAATTATTATATTGCAAATTTCAAATATTCCATTACACCATATAATCTGAATAAAATACGCTGATACACTTAATAACATTTATCAAATATAAATATTATCCCTAAAATGTCATTATAAAAAAATACAACCGGGTTGTTCGAAACCCATCACATGACATGTAAAAATGTGTATTATAAAAATACCCTTGGTGTAAATGCTGCCTTTTAACAAATGAACTGAAACGTACAGTGAGCTTTCCTACAAAAGCAGAGATGGAAAATGTATGAATGAAGTTGGAGCAATGCAAATTCCATGTAACAATTTAAGGCTTTTTTAAAATAAAAAATAAGAAAAATTACATTGAATTGTAATAAAAGCAGCTATGGAAAGTGCAATAATTTTTGGACAAACGAATATATTTCAAATATTTCATTGAAAGTCTGTGCATAAAGTAAGAGGTTTGTGACTGTTCAAAATTTGTGGTTGCAGTCTACTGATGATTTGTTACAGCAACAATGAAATGCGTATATAGACCAAGCTGAACCACCAGCAAATAAATTTCAAATTAAAATGTAACTGATTAAATAAATAACAAACCTAACACTCCCATGCCTGCAATAAAACCACATAATCAACCAACAATATCGACCAACTTACAACAGTAACAATATGACCATAAACGTTATTAAATGAGCGGGGTAAAACCACAAGAAAAATAAAAATAACAACCGCAGCAACCAAGTCCTTCTTCAAGTGCTCGTACCAAAATAATCCAAAAATAATAACAATGATGATGATGATGAAGATGATGATAATAACGATGGTTTATAAAAGGCCAATAAACAGGGAATTTTCACAGCATGTGGGTGCTGCAAATGAATACCAAGAAACATGTCGAAACAAATGTAATAACAAAAGAAACTTGCAACACTTGTCAAAACGTGTATAGAAACGGTAAAAGCGGCAAGAGACAAACGCCACCAAAAGTAGAGGAAAATCTTGATTAAATGTCGTCTAACAAACTTTCGCACACTTTAAATGGTTAAACATAAGGAAGTTATTGTAAAATTATAATATTTATTGAAGACACCGGCCTTTAAAGTTGAAAAGTTTTTAACACGAATATAATTGAATTTGGCTACTGCAGCGTTCCCTTAAATTTGATTTTTAATGTCATTGTATCCACGTTTAAAGTCTTCATAAGAAATTTATTTAACGTAACGTAACATATATTTACATATCTATATAATTAAAAGCGTGAAAAAAATATGCTTTAAAACGAAAATAATATGCAATTTTTTTAAATTTATATTCAAAACTATATATCGAGGGTTTACATATATTCAAAAAGTGCTATCTGCAATTCTTGAATATTTTAGTAGACAAAATAAAACTGTTATTTATTATGTTAAGTCCAAGAACAATAACTGTATTTGATTAACATTAGCAGAATTAAGATGTCCCCTGTAAATGGTACTATTCATCAAAATTTAGTTATTAGCCCTCTTGCACTTTGAGAAGATAACAATTTTTCTCGCTCTTCTAAAATTTTCAAGCCTTTGAATATAAACCCTCGATATAGAGGTATGTGATAGAAATCGTTTTCGATTCAAAATCGATTGAAAAACATAAAAAGTTGTGGCAAAAAGTCGGCAAAAAGCTTAGCCGACACATTTTTTGGACCTTTTTTTACGAAAATCAATTATATATGATCGCAAATTATCGATTTCTGTAAAAAAAATATATTTCGAAAATTGTGTCGCTTAAGCTTTTTTTTTGGCATTTTATGGCACGAGATGTTAAATGATGATACCGCAATAAAAAGATTTTTGTTTTGAAACAGTAAAGCCGGAATGTCACTATCAGCACAATGTACCAATTTTCGTCGGCTCACTCACAGTTTTATTTCTCAATTAATTCCAGGATAAGTCTATATGGCTCTATTACCAATGCAGTGTAGTGCAATTATGTCCTTATATTTTAATCAGTTGAAAAATAAAGCCAATTTAGTTTATTATGACTTATGACTTTATTTCAGTGAGCCGAAAAAATCGGTACATTGTACCGATAGTGTGAACCCTGCTTTAAGTTTTATGTAGGGTAAGGCCAATCAGCTAAAATCCTCCACGTTCATATATTTAAAACACTTACAACCAATATTTTTGCAAGACTTTTCATTTGTTTTAAAAATAAAAGTTTTTTTCAATACAAAACTTGGTATTTAAAATTAAGAAAAATGTGCCATTCCTTACAACATTTACTTTAGCAGACCACGTTCCAACGATTTTCGTTTTGACGTCACCGAAAATATCTTTGGCAACCTGCAAACGGCTTCAGCATTATTGGCTTCAACTTCAGTTTGCAGCAGAAAAAAAATAAAGAAACAAGTTGGTTTTTTCATAACCAACTGAGAACGAAACAAAGTTAAAATATGAAATCAATGCGTTTTCAATTCAAATCGAACCGATTTCCATCAAATGCCTAATAATATTTTATTTTAGTCCAATGAGATAAATGTCCCAAAAAAAGAATTTGTGCTTCGTTTAATCCCAGTAGAAGTAAAAGATGCACTCATGATACAAGGATTTAAGGTAAAAAAAATTTAAATTAAAATCATATCTACCAATAAATTTGGTGAATTTATTAGAAAGTTACATTACTACCCGGAAGGAAGTTCACGGTTGTGGAAGGAGAATTCTTGAGTGTGCACGAATCTATATCATCCGGTGTGCCACAGGGTAGCATACTGGGGCCAGTTTTGTATTTGATCTATACTTGTGATATGCCTTTGAGCAGCAATATCCATACATCTACGTTTGCCGATGATACAGCCTGCCTGAGTATGCATTAAAACCCTCACGAGGCTTCCCGATATCTACAAGAACATATTACACAATTGGAAATGTGGTTGAAGTTATGGAGAATTAAGGTAAATGAACAAAAGTGTGTCCATATAACATTTACCCTAAGAAGATATACTTGTTCCCCAATTCGAATCAATAATCAAAATATTCCTCAACATTCCCAAGTGAAATACCTTGATATACACCTTGATCGAAGGCTTACATGGAAACATCATTTTGACTTTAAGCTAACTCAGATGAAACTTAAGTTATCTCAAATACACTGGTTGATTGGCAGAAATTCAACACTTAGTCTGGACTGCAAACTTTTAATATACAAGTCGCTTTTGAAGCCAATATGGTGTTACGGTATCCAGTTATGGGGCACTGCTTCAGCTTCCAATGTAGAGAGAATCCAACGAAGGCAAAACAAAATTTTACGGTTAATAACATCGGCTCCATGGTACATCAAAAATTCCAATATACATCGTGATTTAAATATGCCACTAGTGATTGAAGAAATTGCAAAATACGCAGGCAAATATCTAACAAAACTCGAGTCACATCCTAATCCGCTTGCTCGTAATATTTCGAACTTTACTGGACACATCCGCTTAAAAAAGAGGGACACAAGGGCTCTATTACTCAACACTCCAGATGGGATTTCTTGAAAATACTTTTTTTTATACTTTTTATAAATTTTTTTCTTTTTTGATTATCACTACTTATGTATTATTTATAACTATTA
Source organism: Tachina fera (assembly GCA_905220375.1). NCBI lineage: Eukaryota > Metazoa > Arthropoda > Insecta > Diptera > Tachinidae > Tachina > Tachina fera. Next base: position 21,951,822 of record LR999963.1, on the reverse strand, counting down.
ACAAGTTTATGTCCGACAGTGGTACAAAACCTTGTAACTCCTCCATAGTGTTAGAAAATACTCACCAGAATTAAAAATAAAAATATTTTTTTAAAGAAATTTATGAAATAATTTTAGTCTAAAATTTAAAAGTTATTTGATTAAATTTACATGATGACACTAATTCGGGCTTAAATTCGTATAAAAAGAAACAAATTGTTAAAATAGGTAACTATTTATAATTTTTTCTAGATGAAAATATTATCATATAACAGAAAAAATGGAATTTTTCTTAACATCGCATTCAATTCAGTGACCAGGCATCGAAAAAGAGAACTTCTTCCAATGACAACCTTATGTAAAAATCATTAGATTGGATCGAAATTTTCACTACTTCCAGATCGGAAACTCTACATTTTCATGACTTTTTTGGAGTCTCTTTTTTTGCTGGGATGCTGTAACACTACGCCCATACGGTAATAGCGCCGCGGAGTGAAATTTCATTACCTTGATGGCCAAAACGTGAAATTTCGAAACGAATGGGAAACTACGCATGCACTAAAGCGAAAATTGGTAGTGCTGTGTTTGCGGCTCATTGCAATGCCTTGTTCAGACTACATATTGTCCAGTTCAGTGCATGCTAAAAAAGTTAGTTATGATATAGGCATAGTGGTCTGAAGTGACGGTAACGGTTATTTAGATTGTTCGCTTTAGTTTCACAAACAAGCGATGATCCATATGCCTGTAACTCTTTCAATCTATTTAGATTTCTTTACAATCCTGAAAATTCCTGGAAATTTGTCAATTTATTAATTTTTACGCGTTTTTCGGTTGTTAAACGATACATATTCGTATATGACAAACTTTTCTCCTAATAAATGACACTTTTGAATATAGATATTTAATTGATGACGGCCTTGCCAGACCGGCGGTTTTGATACCACTAAATTTATAACCCTGTTATGTCAAAATTCTTATTAAGAGGTACTTTTATTATGTGTGCCAAAATAGCGCTGACGAGATACCGTCGAACTTGGGAATTAAAAAACCGGGTAAAAGCCGGGAGCGTTTTTGGTTATCTTATATAATATATAAAATTATGGACTTCTTAGTTTTGGAACACCCTTTAATTTTTAACTGTCATATATTTGTTGTTGTAGCGGCCAAAGTTCTTCATATTGTGTTAAAATTTTATATCCACAGCCTGTGACAGACAGACGGACAGCGTAGCGAAAGCAATAGGGTTCCTTTAAAACTTTGGTGTACGAAACCCTAAAAATACCCACAAACTTGCCCATTTTTTCCCAGTTTTTTAATTTCTAAAATAGACGCTATTTTGTCGATGCTGATGTTTTGCTTACACGTTTATAAAGAATCATTTATTTGACAATTACATCTTCTCCTTGCCTGATGCAAACAATTTCTTAACAATAACTTGGTGAAACTTTTTGAACATTAAAAAAGTTGCATCTAATGCGAGTGAGTACCTGCATTTAATATGCTTTGATTCTTGTAATTTTTTTGACAATCTATTACTCAGATATCTTGTGTTATAGGGTCGCATTTTTTTTTACAAAATTCATATGTACGTACTTTATTCCTTCAAGTGCAATTTATTCATTCTATATTATACTTCTCATAAATAAATTATGATGTACATAGTTTGCCCTCTTATACAAATTATCCCCTGCAATTGAAATAATTCTTAATTAATCCTTTTGTAATATTTATTTAAAAATTTAACACACAAGATAAAAGTCAAGGGATACAACAAAAATTTTTATAAAAAAGTCGCACACATGCGTGTACATCGCTCTTAAGGGTAGTTTGAGGCCACAACTAAACAAGTGAAGTTTATTTATTTCCTGCCTCGCTCGTATCTGTTAAATTAAGCATAATAAATGCGCAAACGTGCACTTTTATTCCACTTCATAATTTAAGGGTGACGGTTTTATAAATATTGTTGATGATGACACTGATACTATTATTGTGTCTTCCACCGCTAATATGAATTTGATTAAATTTAAGTCTCTTTTGTTTAGGGAGTCCTTTAATTTTTTTAATTTTTTATAGTTTTCCAGCATGTTGTTGTTTGAGAAATTTGAACATATGACAATTTCGCATGAAAAATCTGATCAGTTGTACAAGTGCGTCCGTCGGCCATCGGCCTACATTTTGTCTGGTGTGCATGTGTGCAGGAAGGGTGCGTGCGTGCGTTGATTGTCTGTTGATGTGGTTTTGTTAGTTTTTATTTTTCTTTGTGGGTTGATTTTCAGTTTATTCAAACAAGTTGTGTAGGTTTCTTTATTATGACTCGTGCCGTATCAAGTGGCTGCACTTGACCTTCTTATGTTGGCACTTGTGTTTATTCTCCTTTTTTTTAATTTTCAATATTTCGTTTACAAAAAGTGGAAATGTATGTATGGAGATGTTGTACATATGTATGTATTTATGGGAATAAGCAAAAAAAAGTTGAATAAGCAGAGAATAATAAAAAACTAGTTTTCAATGAAACCGTTGTATACATTACAAATTAAATGCCCTATATAAAATTCAAATAAAACTCTAGAGTTGCGTTTGTTTTTTTAAAATACTACCCCAAGTCTTTTATGCCAATGGGGAAGAAAACATTTTAAAACTGTTTAAATGTTTCTTATTTTATAATTTCAAAGAGCCATAATTTACAAGTATGAAATTTAAAACAAAGAATATTACAGTAAAATATCACTGAAGGAAACAGTGTTCAGTTTTTATTGAAAAGCACTTCCTCAAGAGAAGAATTCCACTATGCTGAATGTGTATTAGCTCAGGATAAATCAGGTGCCGAGTTGTCAAATCTGCTGTAAAAGATGTTTAAGGCTTTTAAGGATAAATAATATTATTACTTGCAAGATTCATCACACAGTGGGAATTTGTTGTCAAAAAAAACCTGTTTTCGATCACTCAATTTCAAAATCCAATGATGCAGCTTTGTAGAGAAATATTTTTATATGAAATGCACATTTATTATTTCTAGAAAAATATATTTTAATTTTTGCTCAGAAATTTATTGTATTTTTTTTTTTTAAGAATACAGAATTTCTCCAAAAATAAAAAAATAAAAATATTAGTATGAAAAGTCAATTAGAATGTTACCAAATCCACAAATCTTTGAAAATAAACTTATTTTTAATACTCAATCAAATAAATATTACGTAACCCTAATTTTATTCAAGCCGTTTCTTTCAATAAAATGAAAATTTGGAACATGTTCTTTAGATTTAAAAAAATATTCCCTAAAATAACCGGAACGGGAAGAAAACTATAAATTAATACATAGGGGTTTCGTGAGCGGTGGGTGCAAGGCGTCTTCTTAGGATTCCGCGCACCGAAGGAATCCGTTTTCTCGAGAACAGTAAGAGCTAAGAACCTGAAATTCACAGAATATGTAAAACCTTTGCCACCACGGCAACAAAAATCTAACAGCTAAACGTTATAGAGTCTTCTAAAGCGAGCAACGAAACATGCTGAAATCCTAAACTGTATATAGACACTTGATATTTTAGAAAACGCTAAAATTAAAAAATTCCAAAACTAAAAAAATCGTCATAACGAAAAAAATCGCTAAAAATCATCAAAATGAAATTAGCGGCAAAACTAAAAACAAGTCGCTAAAACTAAAATAAATCATCAAAAACCGAAAACTAAAAAAAAAACAAATAACCGAAAAAAGCACTAAAGTTAAGAAAAATTGCCAAAAACAAAAAAAGTTTATCGGGTACTTGAAATTTTTTAAAAACTATATAAAGAAGAAATAAATTTGAAAAATAAAAAAACCCGAGTTTAAAATAACTGAAAAGGAAATAAAAGTCCAAAAGTGCGGAACTCAGTCGGTAAGCCTTAAAAACCGAATTTTCAAATCTTCTTAAAAGTGGCTCCCGATTGTAAATGTCACTATATTCAGCACTACTGGGCCCTATTTCACTAAACTACAAGTCTACAATTACAAGTGTTTTTGCCTGTAAAATTGTGAACTTGTGAATAATTGTGTTTCATCAAACTACAATTACAAGTTTGTAGCTACAAGTGATTTTTACAATTCACAATTCTACAAGTCATACTTCTACAAGTGGTTTTGTTTCACCAAACTAATTTTACAATTGTACACTTGTAGAATTGTAGAAAAAAAGCTTAGGGTTGACGAAGACTCTCAAAAAAAAATTTACAAGTTACAAGTGAATGATAAATTGAACTGAAATTGAATTTTGAACTATTTTTTAATAAAAACTAGCTCAAATAAACACAAAATTAAACCAATATTAATTAGTACTTATTAATTGATTATAATAAAACAAACTATGTCACATTGTTTGCTTATTACAAATTATCGATAAGCGGCAACCCCTATAATCATGTTTTATAAACAAATAAACACACGTGCAAGTCAAACATACTATAAAATATTAAATTGTTCATATCTTTTTTGAATGCAAAATGAACCTTTTATATGATTCCAGTGATGAAAGCGATAATGAAATCGCATTAAAAAGAAGAAGAATATTTTGACCACGTCGTGAATACGAATTTTTGGAATCCACGTTGGAGTACAATGAGCGTTTCAGGCTAAAACGGGACCACACTAATTTTATTATGTTGATTTGCCATTACAAAATAATAATTTTCAACTTTTTAAATACAAGTGGCAAATAACTCCAAACACAAACTACATATGTGTCATAATAATCAAAACAAATAATCGTTATACATTAGAGTACCCATAGTTGAAAATTTATTTAAGAAAAGTTTTGACATTTTCATATATTTCATGAGTACTCTAATATACATATATTCACACATTTATTTAATTTATAAAAATATTTTATTTTTTACAATTCTATAAATTGTAATTGTAGAAATTGTAGTTTACAAGTTCAAAAAGCTACAATTGTTTTGAAAATTTTGATGAAACACAATTCATTATCACTTCTAAGAAGTAGACTTGTAATTGTAACTTGTAGACTTGTAGAATTGTAGTTTAGTGAAACGGGCCCCTGGACTTGTTATTTTAAAGTCGGTTTTTTATTTTTTTAATTTATTTATTATTTTAAACTTTTAAGAGTTGTCTTATTTTAAAACCCCACTCGGTAGGTTTTTTAATTTTTTTTATTGACATAATTTAATGAAAGGTCTAGTTTTTAAAAAACTGCAGTCAAAATGGTGATTTTTCTTTTCCCTTTTTATTTTTTGACTGCCCAATCACAACCTGTTGGTCATAGTAGAAGTTAACACAATAAACGAATATTTATACAAAGTCCTATTTTACACTATGCAAGTCTTATTTCTAAGCTGATTAGTTTGTGTGAAAGAGTGACGAGGGGAACAGAAAAGTTTATATTCCCCTCGTCTCTCTCTCCTAACAAAATAATCAGCTTAGCAATAAGACTTGCACAATGTAAAATAGGACAAAACGAAGAGCTTCAACTCTCGACATGTTCGAAAAGTTTTCGGTTTGACTGACGGCTGCTTTAAGTAAATACGAAGTTAACGAATGTGTGTTTTGTGTGTGTATGATATATGTACAAATATAATAGTAAGACAACAACAGCAACATTTCTTCCAGCAAGCAATTAAATACGCAATTGAAACTGCAAAATCAAAAGAAAAGAAAAACCACTCACCATCTCTACTACAATAACTTTAGAATTCATTTAAAACAGCGCGCTGACAAACAAAAAATTTTTCGAACATGTCGAAAGCTAAAGCTTTCTGTTGTGTATAACTGTTCGTTTATTGTGTTAACTTCAACAATGACACTTGAATTTTCAGAAGCAGGAGTTTGACCAGAAGCAAAAGAAAATACACCACTGGGAAGTTTTTAAACGCTGAAAAGGTCCCAGCCACTTATCAAGACATTTTAAATTGTTTATTCCTAATTAAATTTAAACATAACTTATATACATTTTTGTAATGCTCTTTTAATTTACTTTATTTTGATATCCCACTCGACAGTTTTGGTAAAAAAATTTAACGTGTTACTAGTTCACCCAAAACATCCGCCATTTTGTTTTTAGTTTTGAGCACCTGTCTAAGAATACTTGGGTGGTTAAGATGAATATAACGATACCTTAATTGTCGAAAACTAGATAATTGGTAATAAAGAAATTTACAAACGCATATACAAAAAACGCGCGAAAAACATAACCCTTATTCTTGGCAGTCGCGTAGAAAGCGTTTTAATTAGGTTCTCATATATAAATATTTTAATACCAGTGGAATAAAACAACGTGTTGTTTTCGAAAGACGCTAGACCTTCACAGTCAAATGCTTAACTTACATATTTTTGCCTCTGAATTGCTTCAATTTTTATTTATTTCTTGGCCTAAATGTCACAAAGTAAAGTCTTTATTTAAATAATTATTTGTTCCTTGAAATAAATTTCAATTATAGCGATTTTAATATTTATCTTTCTAGCAAACAACCTCAATGGCAAAATGAACTTTCGAAAATAAATTAATGTCTGTTGTCAGCTTATAATACAACATTTTATTTTTCCCTTTGACAAATTTCTTTAACAAAAATCCAATTGTTTTTTCTTAGTCTCACAGCACAGCGCCTGAAAAGAATTTATGTCGACAACAGCGATATTAATTTTCTAGTGAATCTATACATCAATCTTGGAATCCATTAGAAGTCCTTTTTAATTTATAGACGCTACAAAATTTTGCATGTAACATAATTAACCAATTACTTTCAACAAGATTGCGTGTTTTTAACACCACTGCAGCCAACAAGCAAGCAAACAAACAAACAAATAAACAACCACACCAACTGTTCAAGAAGTACTCGTATTACGGGCCAGCGAGTATGTGTGCTACTCGTAACATGCCAACATGTTTTACATACAAATTCTTGCTGGTACCCAAGTTGCAAGATATACAGAAAAAAAAATAGTTGCTACTTAGTTATGAGAAAAAATGCGTTCACCTTTAAGGAACTTGCAACTTACACGGCATTAACTACAAAAAAAAACAACTTTTTAATGTTCTCTTTCACACACAATCATTTTTCCTCTAAACATGGCATTATCTCAATATATAACGGACGGACTGCCTTGAGGCAAACGGACATGCTCACGGACGAATAGACTGTTTTATGGTTGTTACTTTCCCGCTTAGCTGTCTGTTAAAAAATAAACATAAAATTTCAAAAATATAGGAAAGCTTTTTGATTTGTTCTTTTATTTGTAACAATTACAAAATCAAGGGTCAAGTAATTATATCTGTCACTGTAACATACAATTACATTTTTCGGCTAATGATATAAAAATGTGAAAATATTTTAATTTACAATAATTAAATTGTTTGTGTATGTCTATACAAAGTCGATTCGTTACTTCGCAATACGAAATTCGTTCGTCAAAGTCACGAAATTTACATACGAAAGCTCTGTGATAAAACTATACACCTGCAGTGTTACCATATGTGAAGATTTATTTTATTTTTGCAGCTTTTAAAAATAATAAAATGACCCAAAAAGATTTCTTTTTTTTTATTTTACTTTTGGTACTTTTAATATATTTTTGAGGAAGCTTTCTACTACTAACATATTTTTTGATTTTCTTCTTAATAATCTTACACAAACTCTATAAACACAGAAAAAACAATTTTGAATCGTTAAAAAAGGTTAATTTTATATTATTTTGGCAATGATTTTGCTTCATGTATGTTTCATGTTAATTTAACATGATTTATAGTAATTGTCAAAAAAAATTTCCTTGTGAAATAACATTATATCTCGTTGAATTAACATTTACGTACTGTTAAAATTATAATGAAGAATCATGTTGAATCAAAGTTATTTCGAGTTAGATCAACATGAATTTAATTTAATGTAGTAATTGTATTTTATTAATTATTTAACTTACGTGTGGTTGACATAGACATCAGAAAAATTTTTCTATATAAATTAAATTGGCTTCCTCGGCCAAGATTTGAACTTGGAACTCATCGGGTAGTAGTCAACGTGCTTACTCCTGCAGCCACAACAACTTTAAATATTCTTAAGACACGTACTAAATAAGTACCATCTTGAATTAAATTATAATTTAACATTATTTCTAGTAATTTGTTTGAAAAGTTTTAGTTTTAGTTAAAAAAAAAACAAAATGCTTTGATTTGAAAAGTTTTAGTTAAAAAAAAAATACAAAATACTTTGACTTGACTCCGAATGCAAGACTAGTACACTGCCTACCAGCCAACAGCAGTTTTTCGGCTGTTAACAAACATAAAAAAACAACAGCAATACAAAAACAACCTACACAACAAAGCACAAAAGTGTATTGCAGCTATGAACAAAGCAAATAAATACCAACATAATCAAACAACATATTATTTCTTGTAAATTTAATGTGATTTGAATGAATTTGAATCAACCTTTTGGCATGGTGATTTTACATTGGTATTTTTTCTGTGTATACAATAAATATTTTGTGTTATTTACCCTCACATTTAATAGTTCGCTTGAAACAAAATAAATTTTAATTTATTGTCGTTCAATTAAATAACAAAAAAAAAGATTTTTAATAAAAAAAGTTTTTTTTGCTTGACTTTAAGATTTTTGAAAGATAAATATGGCAACACTGCTCACATGTCACATTTAGACAATGACCTCACTACTACTTTTCCTTGCATTCAAAATTAAATCTCAATCTCATAGTGATATAAATTCTCAATCATCCCAAAATAGAGCTTTTGAAAGCTTTTAATGTATTTCGTTATATTAAAGTATTTTAAAGTTTAAATTTAAGTCGTCTTAGGCGATAAGAAATTTTTTACTTAAAACTTTAAAATGAGTACATACTTTTTTTTGTCTATCACTGCACTGTTTGCTGCATACATTTGAATATGACCGAAAATGTCGATTACATGGCCACGTGATGTCATAAATTCATATCAATATGACACTTACATGTACTTTAGCGGCAGCTACGAAACAACACATGTTTTCTTGCCAGTACGACGTACCTTCGCTCTCATAACAACAGCACAATACAGAATATATATTTTTTTTTCATATTATTAAACAAAAGCCAGTTAAGAAAAAAAAGTGTTGTTGAGTTGCTCTGTTGGCTGGAAGGCTTCGTTTAGCTGGTAAGTTGTCCAACAACCAAACAATATGTTAGTTGTATTTTTTGTTTTTCCTTTTTTTGCATGGTTGCCTGGCATTAGCATCATGTCATCATCATGCTGCAGGCAGCCATTAAACGCAGTTTAAGTTGCCACTGCATCTTTAGTTATTTTGTAGAGGGACCAGCCATAAAAAGTCACACAATGTTGAGCCGCAACAGACGCTCTTGCATGAAGTATTCATAAGCAGTGTGCATGCAAATCTGAATTTCTCTGTTACGGTTAAATTTAGTTTTTTTCTTTTACTTCCTTTTTTTATTTTTGTTTTTTGTTTATTTCCATAATCATTGAGCTTTATATATGTAAGCTTGTGTTTCAACTTCAGTGATTGCGATCAATATGCGTTTACAATAAACATTTTTCAATAAGCAGCAGCATCCTCCTCATCGATGACTGTGTATATTTTTTATGTGTGAATATCTTTAAGAATTATTTTACTTCTTTTACTTTCTCAAAAAGTAAGACAATAATTTTAAGTTGCATATTCATGTGCAAGTTTAACACTTAAATGCCCCATATGAGTCAAATGTTGCGCGAAGAAGAGGTTGATAGGATTGTCAAAACTATGGTGCGAGTATCTTCTGTAATGGATATTTAAAGATTCTAGAACTTTTTATCTTGATTGGCTTTATCTACGAGCATGAAAATTAATACGATTATTTTTACTTGATTAGTGTGTAGCTGATTTTAGATTTCTTCACAGAAAATAGTAAAAACCAGATTCAACTAAAAGAACAAAGATTCAATTAAAAAATTAATTAGTTTTCAACCAATCACGGAAATTGTAGTACTAACTCATGCATTTTAATTGAAATTTTTTTAAATTTTCAAAATAAAAAAAATATTACATTAACTAAAAATTAAATTGATTCAAAGATTCAACTTAACTTTAATTTAAATATTTTTAAAGATTCAATTAAAATATTAATAAGATGGGCTACAACTTCCTGAAAAAGCCCACAAAATAAATGAAATTTTGTCCAGGAGTTCAGGGCATCGTTAACTTAAATTTAACTTATCTTGACTTAAGAACTTTTTCCTTTTTGCCACAGAATTATTTGCCATTTCAAAGCATTGTAAGTTAAGCTCTGGTTGTCACACTTTTTTATATAGAGTAGTAAATTCAACTAATATAAACATATATTCACTTAAAATATTAATCAAAAATATAATTTTTTCTAAGTAATCACTTAATTTATAAAAAAATTCAACAATAGTTTTTTCTGTGTTCTGATTAATTTTGCTGTCAGATTAAAAAATTTTCAGCGGATTTTTTCTTTATAGCAATATGTATATTAAGTATAATTGATAAAAATAAAATAAAATAAAAAAATAAACAACAAAAAAATTTAGGTATATTTTGTTGTACAGTAAGCTTTTTTCCGCTTTCGGCGATATTTTTAGTTTTAGCTTTTTTCGTTTTTTTTTCTTTTTGGGCGATTTTTTTCGTTTTTATTCGTTTTTGTGATATTTTCGGTTTTTTGCTTTTTTTTTGGTTTTTATAATACATATTTTTATTTTTAGTTATTTTTTAGTTCTGCCGTTTTTTTCATCATGGCGATTTTTTCGGTTTTTGCCGATTTTTTTAATTTGTTTTATTTTTGGTGGTATTTTTCATTTAAGCGCTTTTTTATTTTATCGATTTTGATTTTTGTCAAAATTGGAAACTAATATTGGTTTAATTTGGTGCCGTGAAGCCGTCTCTTGCCTAAGATATTTTCAAATTGATGTTCAGAGAAATCTGGGGTCTAATCGTCGCTTTCGATAACGAGCTGATTTGACCATTTTTTTCAGTTTGAGATTATGGCATTCGATGTCCTACTATGTTATTACATAGTGCGAATGTCATTATCTCAAACTGAAAAACGTGATCGAATCAAGTCGTTATTGAAAGTGACGATTAGGGCCATGGGAGTAAACTACGGCATTCGATACAGTTCGAAATTTTAAAATACTTCCATAAGTGCCTTAATTTGACCCTCTGGTATATTTTATTTTACAGTAAGCTTTTTTACGGTTTTTGGCACTTTTATAGTTTTGGCGCTTTTTCTTTTTTTTTGGGTTTTTCACGGCTTAGGTTTTTTTAGTTTTGATTTTTTTCGGTTTTTGGTAAAATTTTTATTATATTTTTTTTGGTATTTGCGATTTTTTTAGGTTTTGGGAATATTTTTAGTTTTCCTGATTTTTTAAGTTTTTTTTCGTTTTTGGAATTTTTGCGGTTTTTGGAAATTTTTTTATTTTTCTTATTTTTGGAGCCTTTGAAGTTCTTAGCGTATTTTTTTCTTTTGTGCGATTTATCTCGGTTTATGGACATTTTTTTAGATTTCTTATTTCTTTGGGTTTTTAGCGTTTTTTGTTTTCGTTTTTGCGATTTTTTTCGGCTTATGGCATTTTTTTTTTTGTTTTCTTACTATTTTGCATTTTTCCGTTTTTAGCGTTTTGACGATCTTTTCGGTTTATATCGACTTTTTTTAATTTTTTTTGTGATATTTTTACTTTTGGCGGTTTTTTGCATTTTAGCGAATTATTTTATTTTTGGTAGCATTTTTAATTTAATTTTTGCTTTTTTCATTTTGCCGGTTTGACTTTTTTATCGAAATTGGAAGTTAATACTGGTTTAATTTTGTGTCATGATGCCTAAGATCTTTTCGAATATTAATAAAAATCTATGTTCGAATCAGCTGTTTTGTAGTTTGGATTTTTGATAAAAAGAAATTTTGTGAAACGTTTTCAGCAATTAGTATTTTATTGTGCATATTAGTAGTATCGTTTGCATGTCTTACAAATTTATATTCTAATAAACACGATATAAACTAATTGCTGCAAATAACTGCAAACAAATTTTAAACGAAAAGCCCAACATACAAAACAGCTGATTCGAACATCGATGTTACTTACATTCAGAAAGATTTGCCTTAGATCTTTCTTAACAGATTTATGACATCAAATGAAATTTATGACATCAAATTGCAATTCCAATAAAAAGCAAAACTAAATTTTATTCTATCACAGCCCTGCTTAACTTCATGAGCTTAAATATGTTTTCATCTCCCGATAATAATAAATATTTATTACTTCTCCCATTTAATTTTAAATAAAAACAAATGAACCCATAAGGGTTTAAAACCCAATTCTTCTCTTGAAATCCCCCTTTTAAGCATCTTCCCAAGAAACCAAATCAATTTATGAACTTTTTAACTTTGAGTGCTGCATGTTTTATGCACCTAAATGGCAACGAAGAAGGTGCTACATTTGTTTATATTTTGCATGTACAAGTAATATGTTTTCCAACGCCATCACTTTACGTTCACACACACACACACACACGCAGACACACAAAGCCTCTCAATTGCACTAAAAATATTTAAGCCATATTTTCAACACCATTCGATTTTTGACGTGATTTACACAAAACTTATCGCGCACGTTTTTCTGTAAGTTTTTTTATTATTTTATTTATATTCTTAAGCTTTTACTACAATTTCATGCTTAAACTACAATCTATATTAAAGATAAAATGATGTTGATATGTTCCCTTTTTTTTGCTTTTCTATCGATTTCAAGACATGTGATACATAAAACACCTTGTATTTTACTTTGCGCTGTATTTCTTAATCTCATCTATTTCTAGGAAATTTATTTATTTTCAGTTTTAAGATAATCAATTTTGGTGGAAGAAAAACCCTTTAATAGCTCTTTGTGACTTCAAAAATGTTTGGCTGGTAAATAAATATAAAATTGATTTAAAATCTTTGTTAAGTAGTTTTTTTTCTTTTAAAATAAAGTTATTTAGCTTGATAGACTTATTTGGAAAAAATTTTAAAGATGAGTTTAAAAATTTCGTTAAGGGTCTTAGTAAGTTAATCTATTAGTTTAGTTGACACAAAATATATGTTGCTATACAATTTAGACTCTAATTGACTTTCAAATCATAAAAAAAATAAAATATTAATTTCGAGTTGCTTTCTTGAGTCTTTTGTTTTATACAATTTATTGGGAATTATATCAAAAATCTCTGTCATATATTTAAGGGTTTTATTAAGTCAGTTCTTCATTTTAACAATCACTTCAATTTCTACTTTAATTAACTTTAGGATTTTGAAAATTACACTCATGGAAAAACTGTAATTCAAAGAACAGAGTGCGTCATATGAATTCAACAATTTTCAATATAATAGAAAATGTATATTGAAATACTTAAAAATAAATAAAACTAATAAATTAGTACTTTAAATTAATATTTTTCCATTTTGATATAAGAAATTTCAACATAATTCTTCGTTAATGTTTCTCATTAATTCAATATGGTTTTTATTGTTTTTAATCTGTTTTTCTCTGGGTGTATAAATATCACATTCAAGTTTTTCGCTTAAGTCTTTTGTTTAATTTATCACATTTTTTATACACAAACAACAAATTCTGCCAGCAAAAATTTATTTTTAATTAGTATTTTATTTTTTGCATTTTTGCATCATAAGCGTATTGAAATTGTTTGTTAAAAAAAAACGTTTAACATTATGCTTCCGTTTTAAATATATTTTAAATTTTTTTATCATTATCTTTATTCACATCTCCTTCTATTCATAGTTTTGCTGTGTGAGTAATATTCTTTAAGTAGAACTAACAATCGTCATCATAGTCGTTTGCCTTCCTGATTTGTTGGCTAATATTATGGAAGGTTATAAAGAGTCTGTACGAATGAGTAAACTTCGCAACACTCGCACAACTTTCATGCTGCGCTGCATGTTCACGCATGTTGAGCATTACATTTTATTTTTTTGTGTTATTTTTTTTTTGTAGGAATATACAGGAAAATAACTTTAATTTTTTTTTAATTTTTTTACTCATTAACAAGGGTTTTGCTGGTTTATCGGCTGGTGTTAATATTTTTCCTTAAAATTAAAGTAAATATTTAAGTATTTTTTACTTAATTAACAATAAACTATAAAGAATTGTAGAAAGATTATATTTAAGATATTTATCAAAATTAAAATTATTCCAACAATTTCAGAGGAGTTTGGTATTCGAAGGAAATGGTTTTGCAAGGTTCTATTGTTTTCACAATATCCCAAATTACAATCTTGTGCAAATGGTCTTGCTTCGTAGCATGTGCACAGTGATTTGGGATATTGTGAACACAGCTCACACTATTCAAGTCTTATTGTTAAGCTTATCTGGTTTTCTTCTTTGAACTTTCATCTACGTTTACACAATGCAAGTCTTATTTTTCAGCTCACATTTTTTATGCATAGTTTTGGGTATGCATATGAACTTTCTTTAACACTGCGAAATAGAAAGCAAAACGTATTGGCAGTACATCAAGCTGAGTACTTGTTTTTTACCCTCGTATCTCTTTCTCTCTCCTACAAACTAATCAGCTTAGCAATAAGACTTGCATAGTGTAAACTAATACTTAGTTTGATATTTATTTAAAGCAGCAGTAAGTCAAACCGAAAACTGTACGAACATGTGACAGCTGAAGCTTTTCATTTTGTATAGCTATCTGTTTATTGTGTTCACTTCAACTTCGACTCTTTAAATTTTTGCGAGGAGAAGTATGAGCACAGGGGTTGTGTTTGGGGAGTCAAACAAAAAAATAGTTGAAAAAAGCAAAGAAATTTTACGAATTTCGCTATTTTGACTGCAGTTTCTTGTAACACTGATTAAACTTATAAGTTAAACCTTTTGGTTTGTAACTTTTGCCTTTTTTTGAGACATGTATTATTATATATGATATATATGTATCAGAGAACTGTATGAGTTGATTCACTTTTCCTATCCACTCACTTTTACAATGCTTTTGTTTTGTTTTGTAACATCAATAATATGTAAATGATATTGCTTGCAAAGTTGTCTTTCTAACAATTGACTACCATTAACTTGATCTTTCTTTAACCCCCGACTAAAAAAAGGGGTGTTATAAGTTTGTAGTGTGTGTATGTGTATCTGTGTATCTGTTTGTTTGTACGCGTCCAGGTATAGACCAAATGGCTGGACCGATTTTGATTTAGTTTTGTTTCTATTTGAAAGGTGACTTGATCAAGACGGTTCCTAGCCATGTTTAAAGAAAATCGATCCAGCCGTCTAGAAGATATTGCATCTTCTCTAGATATATTCGAAAGTTTTTAAAATTTTTAATTTTTAATGCAATTTATTTATTTGACATATTGGCAGAAGTGTAAATACTACAATAATTGAAATTTATTTGCTGGTGGTTTAGCATGTATATATACGTATTTCATTGGCGCTTGAACCAAATCATCAGTAGACTTCAACCACAAATTTATTTGATGGACTTTGTATCAGTTTCAAAGCCTACTAAGCTTATTTTGTATTTGTGATTTTCAAAAATATTATTATTTTATGAATTTTCATGTAGTTTTTGAAAGTCTGTGCATAAAGTAAGAGGTTTGTGACTGTTCAAAATTTGTGGTTGAAGTCTACTGATGATTTGGTTCAAGCGCCAATGAAATACGTATATAGACATGCTAAACCACCAGCAAATAAATTTCAATTATTGTAGTATTTTTAATTTTTGTTATCTTTCGTGCTGTTAGTAAAAATCAATAATAATTCTTATTGTTGTTTGATTGTTTTTTATAGCAATCAAATAACTCACAAAAGCATATTGAGTAAATGAAGTTTTAAGTCAATAAAACATGGCGTATTAGTTAATCGTTTTTCTTGTATCAAAACAATTTATAAAATAAAATGGGGTTAGCTTTAGTGAATCATATGAATGAATAGAGATTGCAAGCAGTGGCATGCATTAATTAACAGCAGTTTCTTTGATATGAATCATGCAATAGGATCATTCATTATTTAAATGTTAAGTGCTAGCTCAATATTCATTTAAGAAAATTCAAAATTAGGGCGTTTTATTCGTAATCATGCAGATCACCGATATGTATGTATATCTGAATTTTAGTAGAATAAAGTTACTGCCACTACCCTGAAGATTTTTTTTCATATTTTCTCCTATTGTCAAAATAACGCACAATTTCAACAGTGTCTCAACTCACACAAAAAAAGTTTTAAGGAAAACCAGTTTAAAGTTTTCAATTTTCTTACAGACAAAAAATTTTATTTTTATCTCAACAGTTGAGTATAAAAAATTATTCATAAAATTTTTAGAAATTATGAAAAAGACATCGAGAATTATTCTTATTAATAACTCAAAAATTTAATTATTTGACTTATGACGTTATTGAAGTAAATAGGCGATATGTACATATTTTTCCACGACAATCAGCTGTTTTTTTAAAAGACATCTTAATAGCTTTGTACAAGCAAAATGCGTTTTGTCTTTGCACTATAGCATTTATTGTCGAAATCAAATGCTGAAGAAACATAATCACACTATCAAATTTAAATGAATTCACTTAACTCTTGTACACACACCAATGAATTTAAGTTGAAGTGCTGTTACCACGGCACCATCTCAATACAAATATATCCCAGCTAACTAAAAAATTCGTAAATAAATCGCATTCGAATGTTGCGTAATCATTTCTCGGAGAAAACATTCGTGAACGACTATCGTAAACAGAAAGAAAATGCTTGCTAGAGCTCACTCGTCGCTCAGTTTGTGGCAGCAAATCTTTCGATATCGATGTTTCGCTTACGAAACAATAGCGAACCTTTAGCAATATCATTAGCAATCGATTTCATTGCTTCTTAATAGCAAAAAAACGTTATTCCTCTTTTGTTGTACACGCAAAAAAAATAAATAAAAATTGAGAGACACAAATTGTTTCTTGTTGCTAAACCTTTTTCTTTGCAAAAATGTTTCGAGAATTGTTGGCTACAGCGAACGTTCGCTTATTTTCGAAACTCAGGTTGGCTGGGATGTTATTGTTTTATTCTTTACGTGTATTAGTGTGTATAAAAAAGATCCAAAGGTATTTTAATTAGAAATCAAATCTTTAAAAATCGAATTTGAGCCAATCAACCAACAAACAGACCAAACGACGGCAACACCAAAAAAACAAAGAAACAATGAAACCCTTTTCAAAAGAAATATTCTCACAAATATTTGAGTTGTTTTTTCCTAAATACAGCGTTCATTAAATGAACGAATATTTACAAAAGAAAATAATTATTTTGTTTAATGAGCAACAGCAACGATAATTGCACAAGTTTTATTGCAGAATTTTTGTGTTGATTTCGAACAGTCCCACAAATCATTTTAATAAAATATATAAATATTTTATGTATTTTGAAAAATATTTCTTAAAATTCTTGAATGAAATTTATGCGATTGCTTAAAAAGATATTGAGCTAGTAAGGTTCATATATATGTATATATTAAGACATAACGAGGCTTTGCTGCAAGAATATTATAAAAATTATGATGCTTGTGTGTTGTTTAAAGACTCCATTAAAATAAATTTTATTATTTTAAATTGTTTGTAAGTTCAATATATTTAACTTCTTTTGGATTAAATCACGTCTACCGTGAACAGTTTTTCCCTGAAAATATTTTCCCTTTTCCCCGAATTGCAATCGTGAATAATTTTTCCACAGAATTGTGTTCCCTTTTACGTGGATTTGTTTACTTTTCCCTTGGTTTTGTTCACTTTATTTTTGCAGGCGAACTGAATTAATAAACTGTATAATTTCAATATTTTATTTGCAATTATATATTAAAAGTTATAAATAAAAATGTTTAGGATAATATCAGTAAGTAATGTCCACGATTAATAAGAATAATTTTCCCTGCAACACTCTTTTTCATTGAAAATTAATCTTTGATTCAGAGAATTTTTTCCATGTCACATTAAATATTCAAAAACACAACTTTACACTCAAAAAATTCCATTTGAAATGGAAAATATATGTATTTCTTATTACTTAACTTAATTTGTTTGATTTTTAATTAGTTTTTAAGCTTTAGAAGTCTTCTTATCATTTTTTACATTCACTACGGATTGATAGCGGGAACAAACATTTCCACGAAATTCCCGACTGCAAACTTCCCTTCATGGGAAATGAAAATTTCATGGCTACAAAATTTCATATATTATTCACGATAGGAGTGAAAATTTTTTTGTTTTATGACTCTTTTTGTATTTAGAGGCTCGATATAATTTCGTCATTGTTAAATATCAGAATGAGAATATTTAAATAAAAATCTGATAAAGTTTAGCAATTCTGAAGAGCAAAACTTCTCGAATTATTTTTCTTTTAATAAGAAACACAGAGTGCAAAGCTACTTTGAGTTTCCTGCAGAAACACCTTAAGTCTTCGGCAGCAACACCACCAACTGGCCCAAAGGATAATAAAAAAATATAAAAGCCAATTTAGAAGCTGGTATATACGTTATTTGACTTATTTGTGAAAGCAGTCTCCTTAACATTGTAATAATATTTTTCCAGAATTTTTTAACTTTCCGTAGTAAACAAAATCATTCTGATGAAGAACTTTTGCCAAAATATCATCCACCACTTACTCTAGTTTTTGCCCTTCTTGAGTGTTTGAATTTCATATCAAAAAAAGTGTTCAGCTCAAACGGTATTTGAAATAGTTTTTGATATTTTCTGAATTGGAAATTTTTTTTTAAAGATGCTGATGCTGCCGCTTAAAAAATTGGTCAGTAATGTCAGTAAGCGCATTTTTCCTAATAGCGAATAATTAATTATACAATAGTGCTTTTAAACTAAAAAACAGTAAAAACAAACATAATATTTTACATGATTCTGAAGACAAAAAAAAAGTAATTACTTGCCTCGTATATACAACAAAAACAAATTTTTTCCAAAATATTTCAAGTAAAAGATTTTTCATTAAGCTTTTCCGATCTATAAATTTAAATAACACAAAGTTTTTGTGTGACATATACTCGAAATTTTTTATTCGTTTGAAGGACATCAATAGATGTAATTATTTATGGAAGATAATATCATACAAATGTCTCCAGCAACTTCGCATAAAAAATTTAATATTTTCCATTAATCTCGAGATTAATTAATTAATTAAATGTGACCGATGGGATGAGTTATATTGGTTTTGGGGGTCATTGTGTGACAAACAACAGACAAACAAAAGTAAGACAAACCACATATCGATGTCCAGTTCTCATAATCTCCATAATAGGCGAAGTTCGCGGAACGTTGACTTAACAAAATAACCATTTGCATAAAACAATTTTAGCATTTGCACAAGTTGTTGATGGTTGGGCAAAATATATTGAATAAATACCGGGCAATTCGATAGATGTGGACTTCAACCATAAAGCTGCTATCAGCTTTCAAAGCTCAGAAGTCTCTATTGGAAGACCCTTAAACTAATTTACTTATTATTAAGAAATAAAATTAACAGTTCAATGAAATCTTTTTTTCCAATAAATTATTTTGACATTTTCTAAACAATATGATGTAAAAACATTGTTGTTGTTTTTGTTGTTGTTGTTATAAAAAGAATTAATTTGAATATAATAATATTTGAAAATTTTGAAGACTTAACTCATTCCGAAAAAAAAGGTCTTGTGTTATTTGCTACCGAAACAGAATTAATACAAATAGACAATTCGAAGGTTTTCCTTTAAATTTCTTGGTAAACTCTTTGTCATTATATATAAAAATTTTCATTCAACGTTGGTGTTCCGTTTTACCTTCTTTCTTTACTTTTAATGTCTTCAATATTGTGGTCAATATATTTTTGTATGTATTTTGAATATTGCAGACAAGAATGTATTCTTGTGTATGTGCTTTTCTTTGGATTATTAAATAATTGTGGTTTCTGGTCTTTTGTATTTTATGACGTTGTCGTATGTCGTCGCATTTTTGTCTTATGCATCCCAGCAAACAAACTGTATTCACCTTAGATTTAGAATTGTTTAATGTAAAGCCTCTTATCAAATAGCAAAATAGACACTTACGATTGCTCTCAGTGTAATTTAATATAAAGACAACTATTTTAAAATTTGAAAACATATTTTATTCAAGCTATTTCTCAAGTATGCACTGCAATTTTGATATTTTAGAAATTGTTGCGATTAATTGCTAAGCATGCCTGCTCTTATTAAATTTATAAGTTTTTAATTCAAGTTTTTAATAATTTTCTTCTATCAAAAAAAAAGTTTCTTAATAATGTTTTAATATAATTCATAGCCAAACTCAGAACGTTTTCATAAGATCACAACTACTAAGAAAAATTATTTTCTCGTATTTAAAATTTCAACTGAAGAAAATACAGGGATTCAAATAATAATTTAATTGTGTCCATTAAACTTTTTAATAACTTAAATCTTTAAACAAAAGTTCAATTGACTCAATTAAATTCTTAATTGATTTTTTTCCATTAAAGGAGTCTACGGAAAAAAATTTATGTGCATAAATATTTAAACAAAAGTGCAATTGACTCAATTAAATTCTTAATTGATTTTTTTCCATTAAAGGAGTCTACAGAAAAAAATTTATGTGAATAACAGTAGATGGGTCATACTGGCCTGTGTCCTGTTTTGGGAATAAAAACTGGGAAATGGTGGCAGCCCTGTTACAAATAGGGAATATTGGGGGATTTTCGATTTGATTTTGGATAACCTGATCTGAAAAGCAGATCAGATCAAAATCCCCCATTTGTAACAGGGTGGCCACCACTTTTGGGTTTTCCCGGTTTTTAATTCCCAAAACAGGATTCGGGCCTTCAATATATATATATATATATATATATATATATATTTATATATATACATATATATATGTACTTACAACAAAACTATTTTTAAAAATTTTATCATGAAATATATAAATTTTGTTTGATTTTCTCCTAAACATTTTTATTGGATTTATTTAACTTTTGCTGTAGTTTTGTGATTGTAGCAGAAGTTTAAAATATGATAATAAATTATAATATTAATTTGACAAAAATTTTTGATATACATAAATATAATGATATTCTATGTAGAATAAAAAATAATGACAAAAATCCCATGCTTGTCATTTTGTTCGCTGGGATTATAATTTGAATGTTTGGTGCATGTATGTGTGTGTGTGTCTTTCCTTGTTTTTTTCCTCGTTCAACATGATTAAATCCTAATGAGGCTTAATAATCTTTTAAGTTCTCACAATCTGAACAAAATGAAGTAATTTTTTTTTATTACGTGTATCACAGATTTTTTTCCTCCAGCTATTTTTATAGCGCTTAACAAATGAGAGTTTCAAAAAAAATTCTTTTCCTACAATAAGAAACATATAAATGAAACGTTTTTGAAGGATTTAATTTTTCGTTTTCTTTTTCAAAGACTCCCTTTGAATTTAAATTAATCTGTCGGATTAAATCATTTGGGCCACAAATAAAAATAATATGGTCATATCATGCTGATGAGTTCTTTTTTATTTTTTATTTTAATTTTAACATCCAGCAAAATGACAGTTTATGAACTCTTGGCCACAGCCTGGACGAGAGACAAAAGAAAAAGGGAAAAAAACATGCAGTGAAACAAAAACCAAGATAAACTAAAAAAACGAAGGCCGATAAAGTTCATCACTTTTATTTTATGCTCAACCTGACACAAATCATGACAGTGACAAGTGTATTTTGAAAATAAAAGTTTTAAATGAAAACTTTATGCCTTTGCTGAACATGCAGTAGTTTGTTTAAATATTTTAAAAAGCCATACATATTTTATTTACTTTACTGCTTAAAACTAAAAATATTATCATCTTCAAGATAGTCCTACTTTTTTAAAAATTGACAGCCGTAGTTTTGTTGAAAAAGTTTTACATCAGCGTTGCCAGTTTTTATGCAAACTCTATAAGAACTCCTTTTTATGTTTAAATTTGGTGTTAACTTATGAAAATTATTTGTTTAAATTACAATTTAATATATTTTTTGGCAGGGTTGGTGTTGCCAACATATTGCTGTACTTTTTTTTGTTTAATAAAAATAAATATGATTTTCCCAGCAGCTGTTATTTTAAGTTACATTTCATTAAATTAACAAAATCTTAATTCAAAATATATTAAAAAACTTGTTTTTCATTACATTTTATTGCTAAATGTACTGCCATTGATCCAGTTTAATTCTGTCCATTTTATTTAACCCTTATCTTTTCATAAATGATTCTTACTGGATCTTTTAATTACATTTTGTTGTTTTCAACATTATTTTTGGGTGTTCATAAATCTGACAGATGCGTATGATTTATTGTCATTAGATGATGTTACAAAATAAAAACTCTGGGATGTACATAATGGTGTAGTGTAGTGAGAAAAATTGTAACAAGTGGAAAATTATTAAGGTCTTGTGGAAATTTGTTTAAAATTTATTAGGCAATGAATGTTTTTACTACTATCATATAATAATAATTTGGGTATGACCATTTCTACCACTGCAAATTGCATTTGTTTGGTTGTAAGAAAAACGCCTTTCCAAACTCAGAAATTCGAATACACAGAAAAAAATTATGATAAGTTTTTTTATTTTTTTACTTTATTCTCTATTTGGTTTGTTGTAAATTATTTTATAAAGAAAAAACATTTATTCTTTTAAATTTTTACGAATTTTGGTATTAAGTTTAACGAATTCTGTGTTAGTTTCCAATTCAGTACGAATATTATTTGAATTTTTGAGTTTAAAAATTCTTTTCTTTTTATAAATTTTTATAAAAATTTGTTTATTTAAAAGCAGGATGTTTTTTTTATATTTTACAGCCTTAGAAATTTGTATTTGTAGAAAGAAAGTATGAAAAAAAAAGAATTACATATTTAAAAAATTATTTAAGAATAAGAGATTTGTCATACAATGTTTCATTTAAACATTTAAATTAGTGTTATTTTTATAAAAATTTTAATATAATTTTTTTTCATTCTTTGTATACACGTTTCAGTATACAAATTTTCTTATTAGAAATTATTAACGATTTCAATTAAAAATTTAATTGATTGATTAAAAATTTATTTCGTCAAACTTCAATTAAAGTTTTTATTGAGTAACTTAAAAATTTTATTCACTCATCAAAAATATGGCGCAGAAGAAATAGATTCTGAACTTCGCACAGCACAATACAGCTGGAACGATAAAATTCGCGGTGCCAATAATAGAGTGAGATACAGGGCTTCTACGCTAAGAGAGAGTCGACTAACAGAAAAAAATAATTTTGATTCAAAAAGAAAATTTTAGGTGGTTCGTAATTTTATTCGCTTATAGATCCCACGTGAAAAAAGATTATTTCCATTATTATTTCGTTAAGAATTATCAACCTTATGGAACGCGAATGTATTCAAGCATGTAGAAATCGTACACTCAAAAAAAATTAACTAAAAGTTAGGAAAATTTTCTAAATTTTAATAAAAAAAGTTGTCGTATGGCGCCAAAGCTGTTTTTTACTTGAAACCAGTAAAATATTTACTAAATTTCTAGTTCATTAATGAACTAGTTTATAGTAATTATATTTTCATATTTTAGTAAAATTTTCCTAAAATTAAGTAAAATTTTTCAATAAAATTCGGAGCTTTGCAAAAAATTTTTCGTCTTTGATCGCAAATTTAGTAAATTTTCCCATTTTTTTGTCATCAATTCTGGTACTTATTTTTATTTTTAATTAAATTCTATACCACATGGTATGCTTTTTTTATATTTTCATATTATATTCTTAATTATAATTCACCATACATATATATAAATTCTTTGAGAGGAGACAAGTATTGAACCAGCAACCTTCTGATTGATAGGCAAGCACTCTAACCAATTGCCAACAAGCCTGAATAAGCATTGAAATTATTGAGTTTTAAAATTTTATTTTATTTAAAAAAAATAAATTTCAAGTTCAAATTTTCCTCGAAAATATGAAAAATTTACTTAGATTTTTTTCTAAATGCAAATCAATAATAAATTCCATAATTCAAACAAAAAATACTTAAAACTGGGAAATATTTCCCTAAAATTTAGTATACCTTTTTACATCTTTTAAGTAAATCAAATTTCATGAACTTATCAGGAGTAATTCATTTCCTAAAGTTTATTTTTTTGATTTAAGACGAAATTTACTAGTACTTAATATAAAATTTCCTTCAGTTTATAAACATTTTCTTACTTTTAGTAAATATTTCCTTTAAGTCAGTAAACATTTCCTGAAATTTGAGAAATTTGTTGTGTATTTTTATGAACTATTTTTGAGGATATGAACTTTTTATTTTTTACTCATATTAAGTAATTGTTACTAGATTTTTGTAAAAATTTACTTAAACTTAGAAAAAATTACTTAAACTTAGAATTGTTTTTTACTTGAATTTAGGAAAAAAAATTTCTTAATAATAGTACATGTCTTTTTTTTGAGTGTAAGGATTAACAAAACAGAAACTTAATGAAACATGACGTCATGATTACAAACGTACCCTGCAAAATACAAACACACAAACGACACAACACAAATGATGATTGACAAGCTTAAGATCCAACTATAATATGAATACGCGAACTTAAGCAACCGTGCGGTTACATATAAAACGTATGTGTCAAACTATAATGTACTTATGGAACTTTTCGTCAAGTTTCGTCAAATGTAATTTGCTTAAGCTAAGGTGCCAAACTGATCGCACATTCCGTACGGAAAACACTGTTTGTGCATTCTTTAAACTCAAGCCAAACAGCATCACAAAATATTCATTGATATTAAATATTTTTTTATTGTTTCTTATTTTAAACTCAAAAAGAAAGCAACACTTTTATTTTTATTCCTCGTTTAACAATACACATATACACACATACACATGAGTTTATTTATGTATGTTCATTGTTGTACTTTTTAGTAGGCAAAACAAATAAAACAAGTAATAAAGTGGTGGATATAATTACACGTGAATTTTTAATAGATTAGGACATTCCAACAAGGTAATTTGATTAAATTGCATTCATTTAGTAGTTATAAGAAGAAGCAAAATTACTTAAAAAATTTGAACAATACCTATATGTGCAGCTGTGGCTAAAGAATACTTAAGTGTATGTAAGTACATTGTGGCCACCTGAAAGTCACATCTGAATTGCTTAAGTATTTGACAGACTTATCGTTCAATTCTGGCATTAGCTTAAGCCAGCTTATTCATATTACAGTTGATCCTTTACTTGTACGTCCCACTTTAAAGTACAATCACACGAACACATATGCAGTGCTTGATGTGTTTATTTGATCGTCTTCAGGGCATTTTCAACTGACTTGTGGCAAAAGGGATAAATATTCCTGTTCCATGGATCAAGTTTGACGTTCTTAACAGAAAAGAAATCATAATAGACCGTGTGTAGTTTTTAAATTAAATAATAGAAATCGCACCTGCGAAGTTTATTAATTGCATTTTTAAAATGAATTGAAACAAGCGATTAAAAGTTTAATTGAACCAAATAATTATTTAATAGAATTTTTAACTGAAATTTGTAATTAAAGTATGGCTTTTATGTGATTTTCAAGGTCTTAAGGTAGTTTATTTTTGACTGACGTATTTTGCTTCACAGCTTGTCCTAAGATATCGACAGAGAACGTTGAAAAGATAAGAAAATTTGTTTTCGTTTTCAATATAAGTAATGGAGCGAAAATTTTCTGTCAACATCATGGGATAGGCCAATAATTTAAAATGATTTTCCGTCATCAAACGTGAACTTGAAAACATTTAAATTTCTAGTTTATGTTTAATTAAAGCAAGAATATGTTGATGATTAAGTTCTTTGCCTCGTTTCTGTAACGAATGGAAGAACTTTTTGAGTAAAAAATATTATTATCATCCTTTGAAAAACAGGGTGAGTAAGAAAACAACTGTAACAACTGTTGTTAATATTTTTTGTAAGTTTATATAAGTGTTTATGTTGGTAATCCTGTGTAAAATAGAACAACCAATATAAATATTTAATTTTTCTCGGTGCGAGAACTTTTCACAAGTTACAGAAGCACTGGTTTCAACTGAAATATAAGTTGAACCTCTCATTTATTTAAATAAAAATTGCAGATAACAACATAATAATATCTCAAGTTGTTTTAAGAAACTTTTCGGTAAAGTTTCTGTATGATCAAAATTTTATTGTTCAGCAAGTAATTTAGTTTTATTACAATAATCTCATGAGCTCATATTTTTTACTTTCCAGCAAGAATTTTAGTAACGCGCTTTTAAACTTTTTCGTAAAAATTTTCATGAATTTTTAAACTAGCAAAAATGCTAGAGAACTAATATCAAATGTCACTAAAGTTAGAAAAAAAAGTTTGTGCAAAGGAGTTAATTAAAAAAAAATTTTTAATTATGCAAAATCATGGTTCATATATTTAAGCAAATTTGGCACAAAAGCAATACTAAACTATAACAGAAACAATTTTTTATAAAATTTTTAAATATCCAAGCAAACAATGGAAAAATAGAAAACCGAATTTCCGCTTTCTATATCGAATAGAAAAAAACTAACATTTCCACATAAACCTACATATCAACCAACATTCACTGTGGCCTTTGAACTTTTCATACAAACATACTCTGATTGAACTGAACCAATACTTTACCAGCAAGTACTCACTCCTATTTATTGAGACTCTTGAGAATAAAATCATAAAATGAATTGTTTATCTCATACTTGTACTTTTAGTTGTATACGACTTGGAGTACGAGTACATGCAATAATCCACATACCTGCAGCAGCAGGAGCATTTTCATGATCACAATAAACTTAAATCAACAACGAACGCAGCATCTTTGCAAAGTATTAAATAGAAAGATTTTTTCTAACAAATAAATATGAAAGCACGCTGACGTACAGAAGGACACACACACATACACAAAACGTTTGAAGTTATAAAATAAATGCAACTGTTGCATAGAAAAAAACCTAAAGATTGAACGATTTTTAAAAAACTATTAAAATATGAAAACTTTAAAGAAATGCGAAACCCCAGACACGGTTTTTGAAAATCTACTAAATCTGATTTTCTTGCTCTTTTTTATTATTATTTATTTCACATTGCAAACAAATAAATAATACAGTGAATGATGTTGAAGTGGAACAGTTGATGTACTTGGATTAAGAGGGAGAACTGTGATTACTGTGAGTGAGCTCTAGGTGAAACAAAGTTAAGCTTAAAATTCCCTGATAATCTGCATTGGCAACAGTGAAATGCGCATAGGATCCAGCTAAAGCCCCCAATAATCACTTTCAATGTATTTTTAATAACAAAAATATTTTACTTAATAAGTAAAATAATAAGTTAACTTAATAGTGCGTAAACAAATTTTAAACTTATATTTTAACAATTCCCATAAAAAACACTAAAAATTGAGCTTTCTACGAAAAGTAACGCACATTTAAATTATGGCTTTTTCCTCACACCTTTGGCGTTAATGGCTTTCTTTGTGGAAGCATAAACAATTTGTTATCAAGAGACAGTTGGCATTAGAAATTGACAAAAGTATAATTTTAAGTACTCCTGGAGTATTTACAATCAAACAATTATTAATGCATGCAGCTAAAAATAAAAAATATACAAGCAAACGCATTTATTTTAAACCGAATACATATAATTATATATATACAAAAACTTTGTTTATATACGTTTTTTAAATTACGCAGCATAAACGACACCAAATAGAGTTTAAAGACATTGTCAGGCACAATTCCACGGATGAGTATAAAAATACTCTGACTAATAATCGGCTACACATGCAAATGTACAGGGCTATCTAATTAACACAGACATCAAGCATGTTTTTCTATAGCCACACACACAACCACACAATTTATATTGTTTTTGTGAATGGCGTTGACCGTAATAGCTGGCATGTTGATAACAAAACCGAAGGTCATTTGTCTTATGTGAATTAGTCTCCATTTGTATAAGTTTTTAAAGGAAAGTCCAAGTGATGAAGGCATGGACACTGGTCACTGAAATGCAGCAGATACTGATCAGTAACTTTTAACTATTCGACAATCGTAATTTTTGTCTATACATTTTGTCGCTTGCAATAACGATTGCGTGATTCTGTAACTTCTTTTTAATTATAGTCCGCAGCTGATATTTTCTGTTTAATATTGTCGATAAGCGATGCTAGCCTCTCGGTCAAGAGATCGAGGGTTCGATTCCTACCATAAACTCTGCGTGTTTTCCGCAGACAAGCAAATCGCTTTGCGGATTGTGTTTGTTATTTAAATATCGACACAGCTGACATTAACCTACAGCGAATGTCGTTAAAAGTGTTACTGAATAGCAAATTCGATAAATTTTCGTTATAATTATTTTAACGATGCGATTATCGTTAAAAAAAAAGTTAGTGGATCGCACAACAGAGCGCCTTCCTTTTTCGGTACTGTGTATGAAAAAGAAGCGGCGAAAATAACAAATAAAATGCCTACTGAACACAGCTTTATAAATTTAATTCGAATCGTTGACATCAGAGGCGCTGCAACACTGCATTATTAAAAACATGGAAAAACGAGCAGAGTTGTAAAAGAATGAAGCTTTCCTCTATCTCTTCCGTCACCACCTGTCTTCTTTATCACTATCCCTTTCCTAAAGAAGGTAACACCCAGTAATAGAAGTAGGCATTAATTGAAAAAAAATATCTATTGAGTATAAGATAAAAATTTTAATGAAAAGTGCATGGTCCTGCAAGTATGGCGGCAATTTAGCAGATATTGTTTCCATTACTAATGGCTAATTTAAATATGAAAGTGAAGGTTTTTTTTTGTTAGTTTTAATGTAGTCTGTTATTACCGTACCGGGTCTTGTTTTTATACCTTTCCTTCAGTTAAACGTTACGTCTATCTGTTGAAGACCTCAAGGATTCTTAGCCATCGACTGTCATACTTTCATTTTTCTAACTCGTTCATTTTCTAAAAAAGATCTATTGAATTTATTTTATTAGAGCTACCACTGTTCTTTCTATTAAAACAGTTATTTTTCATTATAGTTTTTTTTTTGTCTAAGGAAAAATCCTTTTAACTTTTACAGTTGCTTTTGTTGCGGTATTTAGATGCATTTCTTTCTTTTCATTTCATTATTTTCATCTATAGGTATGATTGCCATAAAGTGTGCAATTCAAAGAAAAGGAAGAAGAAGAAGAAAAAAGGTTTTCAAGATGAGCTTATGATGAACATGCGATTTATTTGTATTTACTTTAAATCTTAAACACTAAACATTTCTTCTCACAATATAAAATACGACTACGAGTGCAATATATATATATATTTTTATTTTTTTTTCTTCTTCGTTTGAATAACTTTTATATGTTACAGTCAGCAGCCACTCTGTGATTTGGTTTCTTGGTCAGAAGCATTCAGAAGCCTGAAATAACAACAGCAAGCATTCTCTACTGGCAACACAGCAACAAACACCATCACACCACCACACAGCAAACTGACACTTCAAAACGGCAGAACTGACGGCACACAATTGATAAACAACAAACAATTCAAATCTTCTTTCTAGAACATAAAAGAGGAACTGAAGTTGAACTTTTACAAACGAAACAAAAAATAAAAAACAAAAACTCACAAGACTTTTTAACTCAATAAAACACCTTCAACTTTTTCTCCTGTTTGACTTACAGTCAAATCAAATAAGAAAAATCCAAAATCTTGGCTTCCCCGTATCAAGGCGAGCATGTGAATGGTGTTATTTTTAGATTGTATTCAGGCAACATTGTGAGTGATGCAAAGTATAAAGGAAATCGGAGCATCTTCAGTACAGTGTGCAAGGAAAGTTTCTTAATAAACTTTTTGTATTGTGAAGTTTTTGTAGTGTGAAATATTGGGCTGTTCGATCTTTGAAACGAAAGCGACATAGTTAAGCTCTCTCTAACTTTACAGATTTAGATAGACCACTTTTCCAAAAATACAGTCAGAGTAAGTTTATTAGGGTTCCGATACGTTGTCCGTCTGTCCGTCACAGGCTATTTTCTCAGGAACAGCAAGAGCTACGGACCTGGACAAACTTTGTAGAATATTGGCCGCTACAACGACAAATACATATGAGTTAAAAATTAAAGGGTGTTCCAAAACGAGCAACGAAAAATGTTAAAATCCCATGTAATATACATACAAACAATAGTATGCACATATATGTATGTATATTTGACACTTTGTAAAATTAGAGTATTTTTATACAGACTACAACAATAAACACTAAAATGTAAACAAATTTTAATTAAATAGTGGTCCATCACTTAATACAATTTTGACTATGTGATTTTGACAATTTGTTATATCTCGGAAACCGGTAAGAAGCAAACTCTTGAAATTTTCAAAAACGATAAAATTAAAAAATGCCAAAATTATAAAATTACCAAACGGAAACAAAATCGCCAGAAACAAAAAAAACGCAAAAAACCAAAACAAAATCGCCAAAAACAAATGAGGCACCAACTCAAAAAAAAAGTTTTAACACTAAAATAAATCGACAAAACCGAAAAATTCGCCATAATGAAAGAAATCGCCAATATGAAAAAACTTTGCCAAAAACCGAAAAAAATCGCGAAAAAGGCGCCAAAACTAAAAAAACGCCTAAATGAAAAAAATCGGCAAAATTAAAAAATCGCCAAAATGAAAAAAAATTGCCAAAACTGTAAAAACACCAAAAACCGAAAAAAATCGCCTAAACGCGAAAAAATTAAAAAAATCTTCAAAACATAAAAAATCGCCAAAAACTGAAAAAAACGCCAAAAATTAAAAAAACACTCAAACCGGATAAAACCCAAAAACGGAAAAAATCGCCAAAATGATAAAAATGCCAGAAACCGAAAAAATCGACATGACTAAAACAGCCAAAATGAAAAAAATCGCCAAAAATGAAAAAAAAACTGAAAAAAGAAACGCCAAAACGAGAAAAAAAATGCCAAAACTAAAAATAGCTCAAAACGAAAAAAAACTAAATGAAAAAAATTTCATAACTATATATTATATAGGCTAAAGTTTGTATTGAATTACATATCTAGTGTCCATACGGAACCCTTAGTGAGCGGGTCAAAGTCGCACTGCACTGAATTTTCTTTTTATATTTCGTACGGATGAAAAGCTAAGAAAACACTCATCGTCTTAAATAGGACTAAGATGAGCATAAATATAAACACAAATAGCTTGTTTTTCGAAAATCAATAAGCGTGAACGTTCTTAAAAATAACGAACGAAAACATTTTACGTTTTTGCGCTATTGAATCCGTTTTCATGCGACTGACATGCTTTTATAACTCAAGCAGACGAGTCGTCTAGAAAATTTTTATGAAAACCAAAATTTAAATTTTATACTCAAATTTACCATCTGGGTGTAAAAGGAGGGAATAACAAATTATTTTTAAGGAACTACATATTTTTAATCAAAATCATCGGAAAATGAGTGTTTTATTAATAATTTACGATAACAAACCATATTCTTTTTATGAAATGTTCCATCAAAAATTACGACAACTTAACGAATTTCATCTTTGTTTTATTGAATCTGTTGTGGCTCATTGGCATAGACCTTATCTTGCACGAAGCTGCAGAGACAAAGATGTTGAATCACAATATTTTGGTTACCACTTGTGGTCGCTTCTTTGAAAAAGTAAAAAGTCAGGAAACTTTTCACGAAAAACTGCGATGGTATCGTTACTCATATGACACGTAGTGCATTCATCAATATCTTCCAATTCCGGCCATACAAAATCAGTAATCTTCGTTCGGTAGTGCAAATAGTTTCCAATTAATTTCCAATAAACCCTTCAGACCAAAAACAGCATCAACCAGACACACATTGAAGATGGAGTGTTTAAAATTAAATATTTTATTGGAACACCCTTTGTTATGCATGACTGGCTTCTTGCCAGGATTAGGACTTCTCTTCTCTGTTTAAAAAGAAAACTGATTTTAATGAGCAAAAATATTAAATCATCTTAGCTTGAGCTTCTAATTTAAAA
The DNA here is from genome assembly GCA_905220375.1 of Tachina fera. Classification (NCBI taxonomy): domain Eukaryota; kingdom Metazoa; phylum Arthropoda; class Insecta; order Diptera; family Tachinidae; genus Tachina; species Tachina fera. Next base: position 21,919,823 of record LR999963.1, on the reverse strand, counting down.
AATTTCACGAAAGTCTAAGGAAAAGAAATCCTTCTTTAAAAAAAAATTACTCAACGAGAAAAAGTACGTTCTCCAGAAAAAAGACAGAAAAACTTTACTAAGTTAAGCTACAAAATCATATTTTTTAAGGTAGAAAATTAATGCCTGTGCTTATGATTTCTCCTTTTTTTAAGCGAAATAATACTCACACACACCACGTCAACGCATTTCAAGGATTAACTATAAAACAAACAAAAACTAAACCACCAACAAAAACGATTTCTTTTTTTTTGTTTGTTTTTGCATTGCAAAACTGAAACACTCTCTCCCCAAACAGATGGACGCATGCTTGAATGGATGGATGGCGGCTGGGACATAAAAATGCAACTGTGCTTGTTGCCTGCACTGCTGGAATTTTAACCAGACTGTGGAGCTTAAAGCCAAAGACGGCCAAATCAAAAAAATAAATAAAAAATAAAAACCAAAATTAAAGACAAAAGAAGCAATTTATAAAACTACAAATATCTTCGTGGATTTTTAATTAGCGCAATCTTTGTTTTCATTTTGTTATTCGTTGCAAGAAAAAAATATTTAACAAAACGATGATGAGTTCGAGAACAAAACAAAGTATTCCGACATAATAAAAAAATATATTGAGGATTAACAAAATAGCTGTAGTCGACTTAAGAGAGCCAACAAATTTTAAATTATTTCTGACTATACTTTTTTTCTTCATGCACCACTAAACTGACCTGAAGATAAAGTTTTCTTTAGAGAAATAAGATTTAACTAATTTGTCTAGAAGAAGTATTTAAAGCTTTTAATATTTTGCTGAACCGATTTCAAGAAATGTTTTTTAAGTAGATGTAACACTCAAGGAATGAGTGCCTAATCGATGTTATTTACTGAGTGTTACCTTCTTTAGGAAAGGGATATTGAAAGAGAAGAGAGGTGCTAGATGAAGAGAAAGAGGAAAGCTTCAATATTTTAAAACTGTGCTTTTTTTGCACGTTTCTAAGAATGCAGTGTTGCAGCGCCTCTGGTGTCAATGAGGCGTATTAAATTTTTGAAGCTGTGTTTAGCAGCCATTTTATTGGAAATTTTACTTCACCGTTTGATTCTGATTCACAATACCGACGAAGAAGGGCGCTCTGATGTTACGTTGGGATTAATATCCGCTGAAGCCGGTGTAGTTCAGTGACCAGTGTAAATGCCTTCATCACTTGAACTTTCCTACAACAACTGATACAAATGGACACTAATGCATATCACAAAAATGCGTGGTACTGTTATTTGTAATTAATGTGGGAGACCGGGTTCGAATCTAGGACCTTGGGTTTTGTAGTCAACGTGCTAAATATTCAGCCAAATGCCACTTTCAGGGTAATGCATCAGAAATTAACTTAGAACTTATTATTAGAGGGAGTTCGTTTTGTATAAATTTTTGATTACATATATAATTAATTTCGCAAAGTTGCATGATTTGTTACATTCTCTTTTTTCTTATAAAAATCATTTTATAATAAATGAAACCAAGATTTTTGATATAATTGAAAATAGAAGCAAAAAACTTAAAGGGTTCGCCTCAGTTCTATGCAAGCATTTATCATTCATATTAAATACTATTTTCTGCCAGATTATGAGGGGCTTAGTTAATATAAAATTATCACAAATAGTTCGAGGAGAAACTAGTTAATGTGCTTCAACCTTCAGCCTTCTATTTTAATTTGCTTTAGCATAGTACAAGTATTGACATTTTTTTTTATAATAAACAATATATTCAATAAATTTAATACACTGCTGTACTGTACCGCCTTCAACCAAACAGACAAACGGAAAATCAGACATTACCTGGCGGTTAACAGCTACAAAGTTGTAGTTTTTTAAGTCCGTTTTCAATAATGACAACAAACATTTTTACCCGAGAATGATGCTGGTGCCATGGTAGTGGTGTAGCAATCACTTGTGGAGCTTTTTATCATCTTCTTCGTATTGCAGACAGTTTTCAGACTCTGTTTTATGAATGCAAATAAAATCGAGTTTGTATATAAAATTTATTTAAAAATTTTAAGAATTTCCCTTTTAACTTTTCTGTGAGAAACTTTACAATGAGAAAGATTGTCCTGGGATAAATGTTGAAGGCCAAATAATATTTAAAGATAAAACAATCAAAGGATTTTCTAATTTATAAAGAGAATGATAAAACCATTTCGAGCTAGATGACTCATTATTTATTAATAGAACAGCAGCAGCTTTATTATTTGATTGTTATACACAACAAAATTTGCTCTTTATTATGGCGAATGAAAATAGAAAAAAAATTATTCTAGATTTTTTTCAATTAAGTTATTGCTTAGAAAAAATAATATTTCTTATTAATATTTTAATTGAATATGTGTTTATTTTAATTGAATTTACTGCTCTATCAAAAAAGTGTTATCAACAGAGTTTAACCCAGAATAGTATGATATGGTTAACAATTATTGTATGTAAATATTATAATTTTTCTTTTTATGTGTAAAAATCGAGCTGTTTTTTATAGTATGCCACATTGTTTTGAAAAAATATTTTCAATTAAATTACCCAATTAATCTTTTAATTGGTTTTGAACTAAAAACTAAAAAACTACTCAGCTTATATATATTTTTTTTTTGATTCATAGTAATTTTGACATGCGTGGAATAAAAATAAAATATAAAAAAAACTGAAATTCATTTTGTTCCCTTATTTCAAAGTCGTCGTCCATACAGTGAAACATTTGCTGCAAAACATTTGAGTTTGCTGACGAGAGGGGAAAGAGGAATGGCAAAGGGTACTTTGTTTCATGTACACGAAGTTCTTGTTAAGTACGTCATTCTCGCCTCATTCTTATGAAAAATATATGAGAAAATGTATTAACCTGCAAAACAAAAACTTCACAATGTGGACACGAATGCAGTTTCAAAAGAGAAAACAAATATGTTTTGCAGCAAATGTTTCACTGTATGGACGAAACACAAGCTTATAGAGTCCATAGAGTCTTTAATATAGACCAAATGTGAATGTGAACTAAGATTAGGATATTGCCGATATTTGGGGTCCGATGCAAATGGTCTTGCGTAAGTATGTATGTATGTATGTATGTATGTATATGTAGTATATGGAAAATATTGTAGCTTTTCTTTAAAATCCAATCACAAAATACACACACAATTCAAAGTACGGCTGTGATATTCTGCATTTATCTTTACGCAAGACTCTCAAACAACGAATATGGCCATTGTACTTTTGTGCACCATTCGAAATTCAAAAGCCAGTTAGGTTTTTGGTACAATACACAAATACTTAAATTTTTTATACATACATACATATTTACATAACATAATTATTTATAAATTTTTTTATACTATTTGATTTTTTCTATATGTCAATTACTATTTTAATAGAATCTTTAAAAAATGTTAAGTAGGTTTTTAATTCAATTTTAAAAATATTTCAATTAATTTTTTAATTAAATATTTAAAAATATGTCAATTAAATTTTAATTGATTCTTTAAAAAACTATCAATTAAATTTTTAGTTAATATAATATTTTTTTAATTGAAAAAATCAAAAAAAATTTCAATTAAAATGGATGAGTTAATACTACAATTTCCGTGATTGGTTGAAAACTAATTAATTTTTTAAATGAATCTTTGTTTTTTTTAATTGAATCTTGTTTTTACTTTTTTCTGTGTAATGTAATTGGGAATTGTTACAATTTAAGTTTAACAGTTTTGCTCCACCGACCATTATTACAAAACTGAGTTGAGTGCCATCTTTCTGAATCAAAAACGCGTTTCATAAAATTTATTTGGTTTCTGAGATATTAAGCATTAATTTTGCTGCATATTCACGATTTTTAGGTTTAATAAGTATTGTTTTGCTATACACGCCACTGTTTGGCGATTGAGTCAAATTCTTCATACAAAAATGTACAAAGTTAAGCAAACTCTTGTTTTGCTTCATTTCTATAAGAAATTAATAATAATAAAAGTTGTAGTAAAAAAAATTCAGCGGCGACTGTTAAGCAAAAACATATTATCACCTAGACGCAGACGCCGACTAAATGTTTTAATATAAACTTATTAAACACTAAAATAAAATAAAAGAAACCTTAATTATGCTTGTTTCAGTATAACAAAAATCATTTAATTTCATTCTTTACATTAAATACACTTCAATTAATTGTTTTTCTTGTGTAAGTGTGTAAGGGGATCGATAGTTAAAAGTATTCTGGACAGCAAGAAAAATAAACAAGACAACAAATTCTCAATTCACAGCTGTGACAGAGCAGTTAAGTATACGTATGGAACACAAAAAGGTATTTTTGAAAATAAATTAAGAAAAGTGGTGTATTTGTCACAAGCCGTATTTTTAATTAAACAATAAAGTAATATTAACTTGTAATTTCATTGATGTAAGTTCACAAAAATTTTAAATTTTCTTTAAAACATGTGTCGGATTTAGTTGTGCAAATACAAAAGAAATCTATCGGCTAAATTTTGAGAAAACTTCATGTTGACCTTCTCAGTCGTTTTTCTCCACTCCAAATTTGTGGCATTTGGGCTAAACCAATTCTGGGGCGACGTTTTATTAACGCACTAATAATCTCAAATTATTATTTTACTTATTTAGTAAAATAAATATTTATTAAAAATGCATTGAAATTGGTTTTAGCGGGATTTCACTGTTGTAAATGGAGATCATTAGGGAACATTTAAGGTGCAATCAGACGTGACATAACCTTATACATAGAAAACAGCTATTAGAACCAAACTAATGAGCAACACTATTTGATATATATAGGTGACTCTTCATAAGGCCAAAGCCTTTACCATAGAAATGAATTGAATTTTGGCTTGGGTATGGGTGTGACATTATGCCCATGTCCAATGTTTGTAAAATAATCCGAATTTTCGAATATTACTTCCGTTTTTTAACTTTCTAAAAAGTTCTTAATAAAATGTGTATTGTAATTTTTTAAATTTTTTTTTGTTCAAATCTTTTGCAGAGTAATTCGAATTTTCGAACACAATAAATGTTATAAATTTCATTCTTTTTAATTTAAGTATAAAAAATAAACTCAATTTTATCTTTTAGAGCGATAGAAATCCAATTTCGAAAATTCGAGATTAAGTTCAAAATTTCGCACATGCCAGAAAAGAAAAATTTGTTGTTCTTTGAAATAAACATTTAATAATAGTATAACAATTAGTGTTTTTTAGTGGGAATTGTTAGAATTTAAGTTTAACCAAAATTATTATTTTACTTATTTAGTAAAATATTTTTTTATTAAAAATATATTGAAATTGATTTTGAGGGGTTTAGCTGGATCCTATGCGCATTTCACTGTTGCTAATACAGATAATCAGGGAACCTTTACCCAAAGTTTCTTTCATCAATTAGAGTTATTATGTTATAAACTTTAATTTTAACGAAGCTCAACAAATAACAAGGTTGAAACAAGAACTCAATAAACAAAATGTTTTTATTTTCCTACTTTACTACATTGGCTGACTTCTTTTCAGCTCTAATTGTAAAAGTATGTAAAGAAAATAAATGTAAATAACAACAACCTAATAATTAGTGTTTTTTGTGGGAACTGTTACAATTTAAGTTTAACATTTGTTAACGAACTAATAATCCCAAATTATTATTTTACACACATTATCTAGAAATTATATGACACCCTTACGATTACAAATTTAAATAATGCATATCATGTTACAGTGATTGGAATTGTGACAAACAAGAACTTGGTCAAAATTTGTATCTCAGTACTTTTGACGGCCCAAATTTTGGAAAGGAACTTGGCCTTTTTCCACGTTTATGTTTTTGTGAGGATTGTAAAAATAAGTTAATTTAATTAACTTGCCACCAAGTATTTACTTACATAAAGAGCACTTTATTTATTACAAAAATCTTACGGCACAAATCAATAGAAGTTTCAGATTTTATGGCATTTCAAAACATTTTGTAGACCACAACTAACTTTTTCTAAAGGGAAAAAACGGCAATTACTTTTAGTTGGCATATCTTCCAAAGGGGGAGAAATAGAAATAGTGATACACACATGGTTACACCATCATGCAATAGCAGCAGTGTTTAAAAAAAATGAAATTGGAAAATGTTTAACACAGTTGTATTATTAGAAATGGTTGGCAATAGCTTGTAAAGAAGAAGATATACGACGATTGGTAACAACATGCATGATCACGTTTAACATAATTCAATTTTTAATGGTATTTTTCATTTTATTTTTTTACTCTATTATAGCAACGTTTATGCACTTACTGCAACTACATGCGAGGCTGGTTTCACAATTACTCGAAAAAAGGCAAGGAAGGTTGTTTCAGGTACTCATAATTCTTTTTGTTTTTATGTTTTAAGTTTCTTTAATTAAGTAAAAAAAATTGTGTGTAATTGGAATTATTTTAGTTAATTTAATTATTATTGTTCGAACTTCATTTGTTTCTATATTTCATTGAACAGGGTAAAGTTCGTATCGACTTGTGAGCCAAATTACATCTAATAATTATTAATGAGCAAATAACATCAAAGTTAGTTGCGTTTTATTTTGTTATCACGAGTACAGGGGTTTAAATATACTTGAATAAATGTATAGCTCCTTAAAACAATAACAAAAATAGTTTTTCCAAAAAAAAATTACATATCAACTGTGGCTTACACCGACATTCTTTTTGATATTTTTAAATAAAATTTTATTGTTATATACATATTAGAGAGCTGCAAAAGTTTTTCTTTAAGTCACGTTTCACTACTATACAGATCATTCCAAATTCATTAGTGTTACATTTATATGATAGCAAAAAGTTCTATGTTCTCATTTCACAACAGCATTGCAATAGTTAAGATGCTTTTAGCTACAGCAATGTTAGTGTTAACGTTTTACGGAAGTACAACAACATTAAATAATATTAATAATAATATACAGTGAGAGCACTTAACTAGAAACACAGAAAAAAATTTCGTATGATAAGCAAGTTTAATTTAAAAAACACTAAAAATAAATTAAAAGTTTTATTGAATCAATTAAACTTTAAATTAAATTACATTTTAAAGCAAACGTTTAATTGAATCAATTATATTTTTAATTGATTTTTTGTTTTTTTTTGTCAATTAGACGTATTTACCTGAATTGTTTTTAAACTTCTAAAATTCTTTTATTTCATAATTATTATTAGTTTCCCCGACAACCATACATAATAAAATTTTTTCAATTAATACGTCAAACTTAAAGAGAAAAAAATACAAATAATCATTCTTCAATTGAGCTTTTGTTCAAAAAATGTTATTGATTAAAGTTTTAATCAAAAATTAAATTACAGCATTTCTGTAAAAATTTAAATAATTAACAACTTTATTTGACTCCATCACATTTTTAATTGTTTTTTCTTTTTTTTTGTTAAAGATGTTGAGTCCACAATATTCAGCTTACATATAAAAAAATTTCGATACAAAAATTAAAGAGGACAAAAAAAGAATGACATTTACCAATAACTTAAAGCAGCTACATCCAAACACACACACAATGATATTAGCATTTGCGGTAAAGAGGTTTAAAATCTCTTACAATTTGTTCGCTTTTCTTTGCAAAGTAACCAGCAAATGTTGTTGTCGCCGAGATCTGATTGGCTGTTGTGCTCTCGTTGGTGTAAAAGCACAAAGCTCTTTTGGCAAAGTTTGATTTCTCTATTATAAAAAATATCTAAACTGTTAAGATTCATTGCGTATTTATTGCTGTGAAATTAAAGACAATTTCATTTACTTTAATCACATAAGAAAGCATTGACCAAATAATTCAATTTATTAATATTCTTATTGGTGAAAATTTAATAAATTTTTCATTGATATTATAAAATTTTGGGTGATATTACAAATTATCTTTCATATTTTTCTTTAAATTGTTTAACCCATATTCATAAAAACATTAACATATGTGTCTAAATCAATTTTAAGAAAATTTTGTATGGAAAACTTTAAATAAACTACCTTTAAAACTCATTTTAATTTTTATAATTTTATAAAACTGACTTTTATTTCTTGTCTCTGCAAGTGTGTGATACTTTTCCTACCAATCTCGTACGACAAACAATGCATCATATACTTATTTAAAGTAACAATCTATATAACAGAGTTTTTAATTTCGATTTTATTTGCAGAAAAAAAATGAAGAAAAGATCGAAAAAATATCATGCTTTCAAAAGTGCATACCAACATTCAAACGAAACAACAACATGCAACATAACAAGTGCAATAGTAGGGTGGACACAATCAATATTTTTAAACATATTTCAGTGACTTAATGAGCAAACTTGGTAAGTGGTTTTTTCTAGAGGCACCAAATCACACAAAGCTGTTTAACTTTTTCATCAACTATTCCCGAAGATGTATGTAATTGTACGGTTAATATAATTTTTCCTTTAAAGCAACTACGTCCAAGCACACATGCTCAGACATTTGCATTTGAGGTAAAAAGCTTTGAAAGCTCTTGAGTTAGTTCTTGTTTCGTTGCAAAGTAAGGGCAAGCATTGCTGTCGTCGAGATCTGATTGGCTGTTGTGATATATTCTGCTCCTGTCGGTGTGAAAGCGCAAAAGCTCTTTTTTAAAAGTTTGCACATTTTATATACAGCTGTTTTTTAAATTTTAACAGAAGAGAGCGCAAGATAGCTTCTACATTCGTAAAAATTACTTTGCATGGTCATGAGATTACAGGAGAACAGGGAAAAGAGCTTCAATTATATTTTAAGAGGATTATCTATAAAAAATTTTAAGGTTCTTCTGTGCAGCTCTTGATTTATTTTGAAATAAAGACATATTACTAAAGTGGTATTTAAGTGAAAGCAAAATTTTAAAACTGGGTTCTTTGAATTTCATAAAAATTCTTCATCGAAGATAAGTAAAGAAATTAGAAATTTTCTTGCCTCAAGGCGAATCCATATTTGCAATATGTTGCTTTTGTTTTCGTATATTATATTATTATTTTTCATATATATTATATCCTTAATTTAACATTTCCCGACATTAAATTTCAATTAGCACAAAGATTATGTAGCAAATAATAAATATAATAATTAATACCACCCTAATATATTGCGTTTAATAAGATTCTTATCCCGTTTACAATACTTCAAAAAAAATAACCAACTGAGCTATAAATTAAGCGAAGGAAAAATAAATAATCTTTGGTAAAGTGCGTGTCAAATGCTATAGAAATAATTTTAGTTGTAACAACCAATGTGTTTGGTTTGTTGGTAAGAAGTGTGATATGCTTGTAACTGAAAACACTAACGCTGAAGATGATGATGATGATGATCTCATGAATGCTAACAAGTTTTTTTATTGTTTAGTTAAATGTGGTATAAGGAAGGAAACTTTTAAGTTACCAGGTTTTTAACAAAAATATTTACCAATGTTTACAACAATTTACAGCACATTTTTGTTTAATAAAAATACACTTTTTTCTCCTTTAATTTAAAAATATATGTAATATTAAACTAACAACAAAAACAAAATGATGGCAAAATAGAAAACATCAGCGATAAAAATCCTGCCGAATGTTGTAGAAACAAAATTTTGCTTAAATTTCTTTTTTTACTAACAATAAAATATCGATTGCATATCAACATCATTTTCAGTCGCAGCCATCCATCGTTTCAGTTTGTCTACGATTTATTGTTTGTGTAAATACATATACATATATGTGTATATGTGTGTGTTTGTGTTTGTATGCTGCCAACATTAAAGTAGTAACAATTTTGCTGATATTAACAATAACAACAGTATTATTGCTCTTAAACAACACACGAGAGATGTGAATGATACCAACAACAAAACAGCATCAAAAAAAAAGAAAGAAGAAAAAAAAAGAAATTGGCTGCTTATCCTCTTGTAATCTAAATACGCCTGCTATAGGAAAACAAAACCAACCAATAACAATAACTATGTTGGATTGTTGCTGTTGTTTCTTCGGTGTTATGTTGTAGTCGTGGCTTTTGCAACAATTTGCTGCAAATTGAAAGCCAATTATGCAGCTATGTATGTCTATGTAAAATAAAATAGTAAATATTTGCTAAACAGGAGCGTACTGCTTAAGGGGCATGGAAGCACCAGATAGTTTTAGCAATGAAGAGATAACGCAACATGATTTTAATCTCTTATAAAGCTTGTTTATGACAGAAGCCTTGACCAAGTGAAAAAGTGAAATTACTTTCGCAGGGAACTTTTGCACGATTTAAAAAAAAATTAATTTTATGTAACTTTATATGTTTGTAACACGGGAAATAATTCCAGTGACACTAGATATGTAATTCAATACAAACTTTAGCCTATATAATATATAGTTCTGGCATTTTTTTTTTCGTTTTTGGTTTTTTTTCGGTTTTGAGTGTTGTTTTAGTTTTGGCGATTTTCGGTTTTTGGCGATTTTTTTAAAGCCAAAACTTAAGAAAATAAACGATAAAAACCGAAAAAAAAATCACCAAACCGCGAAAAAGGTGTCAAAACTAAAAAATGCCTTAATGAAAAAAATCGCCAAAATGAAAAAAATCGCCAAACTGTAAAAACGCCTAAAACCGAAAAAATTCGTCAAAACCCGAAAAGAATCGCCAAAACATAAAAAGCGCCATAACTGAAAAATATCACTATAACCAAACAAAAAAACCCCAAGCCAAAACCAAAAAAAAATTATCGGAAAAAACAAAATAAACGACAAAAGTTAAAAAATCGCTTAAACTAAAAAACAGTAGAAAAATATTGTCAAAAACCGAAAAAAACCACACAACCTAAATAGGCGCCAAACCTTAAAAAATCGCTACAAAAAAAAAATACCAAAAACTAAAACAAATTAATCGAAAAAAGCGTTTAAGCTAAAAAAACGCCAAAATTAAAAATTTTAAAAAAATTTTCTACATCAGGAAAGATATTCGATTATATAGGCTAAAGTTCGTAAAGTAAGGGGTGTTATTTTAAGTGCTTTCGGATTTAATTTATAACAAATCACATAAAATTTAAGAAATATTTCTTCGAGTCGGTAGAACGATCTAAATAATTCAATGTTTAACGATGATGGATCCAATTTTGGCATAATTTCTCCATCATATAGCCGGTATCTACTGAATAAATTCATCGATATTGTCTTTCAATGCTTTAACCGTTGCGGCCTTTTTCCTATAGAAATGACCCTGAACATAGCCTCATAAAATAAGAGTGAGCTCGCACGATCACGGTGGCCAATTGACCGGCCCCAAACGTGTTCACCAAACTCGCCTCTCAATTGGGCCATTGTTTCGCGTGATGTCTGGCATTGTACTGCTGAAACCACATGCCAGTCATGTCCACCTCTTCCATTTTGGGCAAAAATTAAAAAGGTGGAGTAACAGAGGCCCAATTGCTGGGACTGGCGCCGAAGCGACAGTTCACGGTAATCAACAACACTAGCGGATACAGTTGCAATATTTTCCTCTGTCCGCACTCTACGTATTCGTGTTGTACAATAATGTAATTTGGGTGCGAAATTTAATCAAAACATTCCCAATAGCCGCCCCTGAAGGTCGCCTAAACTGACCACAAAATGGAGAAGAAGTGCCAGGATCAATTTCTTAATCGATCATGAATTTTGATAATAAAATTTAATAAAATGCAAGCGTTGTATTTGTAAGTCAATTAATGATTAAATTATAGATCAAACTTTACATGTTTAAGAGTAACATGATACACGAAAAAAAAAATTACCCTTGACTACATACATATCAGAGAACAGATTGAATGCCTTACATTGTTGTTTTGAATGCAATCACAAAAAAAAACCTGCACATTGCTGTCAATCCACAACATTTGATAGAAACAACGCATTGCACAATTGAAAGCGATGAGTGCGTCGAATTTTATTGCTTACATTGCTTGTTTTATATATGTATATATGGTCACTGGTCTTGTCAAAAGCAACGAACACTCAGTGAATGGTGCGAATGCTTTTTACTGTGATTGGCCACAACGTAGTCCTTGTACTTTGTGTTTGTATAAAACTCTTACATTAGTATTCATAAAATACGATATATGTAGATCTGATTTGATTTTATGAAAAATTTTATATAAAACAGTTATTTGAAATACATTTCAAATCTATTTTACATTTTCCAAATTTTAATTTTTGTATTTTCTTATTTTTTCTAACAACGTAAATATCGGCATTTATTTTTTCTAAAATTTCCTACCTCACACTGCATTTTTTTTTTTACTTTAAACCATTAAAATCACTTAATATAAACTTATTATTTAAACGTGGTGTACAAAAGATCAGCGAATACTGAGTGAATACTATGAAAGAAATCCATTCTTTCATGCTGCTTCATTTCATTTCGCTGCTGGTGTTACATCAGCATTGTAAAAACAGAGTGCGTATGAACAATCAACAAATCGCAATGAATTGTAATTACATTTGTTATTATTGTCGAAGAAATGCATGGCAATAGCAACGCATTTGTGAATTGTCTCATTCTGTTCTCTGATACATATGTAGTGCCCGTGGAGAAATATTCGTGTGTGAGTTAATGTCGCACTTTACTGAATCTATTAAAAATAGGGGCACAAGGAATAGGGGGAAATTTTTTTTATAAAATGTTGTCCAGCGTCGGTCGATATGGGTTTCATTTTCATATCAAAAAAACTGCCAAAAATTTACCCTGTTCTGTAAAACGATGGATTTGAAAGCGCATGATTTTAGAAGACTAACTTCGGCGATATAAATATTTTTTTAGAGTTTTTTAAATTTTTTTTATTATATAGATTAGCAAATATCATATCTAAAAGAAAATTATCATGTATGATTTTAAACTGCAGGAAAACTATTCATTTTTTGAAAATGAGAAATTTACTCGGATTCGGTTTGCAGAACAGGGCCGAATATTTTCCCCTTAAGATTATGAAAGAGTATTTAGTGAAGTCATTAAAAAAATTAAATTATCTAAAGTTTTTGAGTAATCCTTACCAATATATATTTCACTTCACCTGACACTTTCCACCCTAAAATACATATCAAGACCCAACCCTGCATTGAAAAGTAAAAAAAATAAAAAACTATTGCATTCTGTTACATTTTAGCAAAACCGTGTCTTGGTAAGCTCCAGCAAAAGCTAAAAACCAAAGGGAACCATAAAGAAGAATAAATTTAAAAAAAAAGACAAAAATATGTACAACAGTAACAATCGCTGATCTGTTATTATTGCTGATGCAGCTGCAACTGCTGCTGCTACTTTTTACTGATACTGTACTTACAACATCATCTTTAAAACACATATCCATATGGTGATCATGTTTATTCCAACGTATTACGTTTATTGGTACTTACCCGCTCTCTCTTCTCCCTCTTCTCCCTCCCCCATCAACACTTTAGTCACTCCACACTAGCGGGATAAGTAATTTCGTTTAGACAATTTCAAAATTGTGTTATTTGGATGTTTGTCGAAAGACGACATACATAAATATTTAACACAGGTCCATAAATTCAAAACCAATTAGCCATGTGGAATTGATAATAGTTTTGCTTGTTTCAATTTTAGCAGCAGCAACAACAACCAAACAACAAACACACACACACATCAAAGTGAACTAACGAAGGAGAATGTGAATATTCGTGCCTGCATTACAAGAGCATCGTGGCCGTAAGTGATATGAATATCCTGTGGCAAATGGTTCTCTTTTTTTAGCAGTACATACTCGTAAGTTGTTGTTTTATTGCTTTGAAATTGAAATGAGCCATTGCAAAGAATTACTAGAGTTGTTTAAGATCTATTTAAGGAAAATAATTTTATAATTTTGTTGTTGTCTTTATCTTGTTTTCCTTATTTAATTTTAGATTCATTTGATTGCTGCAGCTGAGAAACGAACAGCTAAAAAACAATTTGATCAGTGTTAAATATTTTTAGTTATATATTACCTTTACCATAAACTGTATTACAGCCATAAAATTTAAAATGAAACAAGGCGGATTATAATGGTCTCAAAGATTTTTTTCTTTCAATAATCCATCCCATATTAATTTGTAAAACATTCAATTAAAATTTTGCTTAAATAATAAAAATATTTTCTCAATTAAAAACACTTACATATGTATGTATGTATGTACGTGTACTTTTCGTTTGTGTATTATTGCTTCTTCGTTTATCTCTTTAGAGGAATTTTCTCAATTTGTGTCGTGTTCTAATAAAATTGTTCCTTGCTTTATTGCCTTTTTATGCAAAATCGAACGAGCAAAGAAACAGATTAACTACTTCGAGTGATTGCGGCAATAACAGGCAGTAGTTGTCATTGTTGTTGCTGCCGTTTGTTGTTGGTATGCCTGTTGCTGTGCATTATTTGTACAATCATGTGTTATTTATTACATTTTTATGGGAACTCAAAGAAAGTTTGCAGTAAAATGTTTGTCATGCAAAACGAAAGACTCAAGCAACGATCCTTGTTATTAAGCGAATGCATCACACGCACACACACACACACACACACACACACACAAACATACCCAATTGCAAGAAGATTTATTTTTAGCTTTCAAAATAAATTACAAGATAATAACTATGCATTTTAAAATAAATTGTTTTAGAAGGAGGGAGTTCATGTGATTGATAAAAATGTAAAATTTGCACTTCTTTGAAATAATAACGAATGCAAAAATAATTATGAAAATAATTAATGACTGTTTCTCTTTTTAGGGTTCCGTACACCAAAGGTGAAAAAAGGAACCCTATTGTTTTCGCTACGCTTTCCGTCTGTCCGTCTGTCCGTCACACGGTATTTTCTCAGAAACCGTAAGAGCTACTGAAATTCGGACAGAGTATGTAGAACCTTGGCCACTACAACAACAAATACATGAGAATTAGAAATTCAAGGGTGTTCCAAAACGAGCAACGAAAAATGTCAAAATCCCATGTAATATACATACAATTGTATGTACATATGTATATTAACACTTAAAATTTGTAAAATTAGTGTATTTTTGTATAGACTACAACAATTAGTACTAAAATTTAAAAAAATTTAAATTAAAGGGTGGTCCATCAGTTAATGCTATTTTGACTATGTAATTATACAACTTGCTATATCTTGGAAACCGTAAGAGGTAAACTCTTGAAATTTGCAAAAACGGTAAAACTAAAAAATCCGAAAATTATAAAATCGCAAAACAAAAAAAAAATTGCAAAAAATTTAAAAAAAAATCGCCAAAAATTTAAAAAATCGCCAAAATTAAAAAAAAATTTAACACTAAAATAAATCGCCAAATTCGAATAAATCATTTAAATGAAAAAAAATCGCCAATATGAAAAAAACGCCAAAAAACCACAAAAAATCGCCAAAACGCAAAAAATGCGCCAAAACCAAAATAATTGTTTATGTGAAAAAAAATCGCCAAAATGAAAAAAAAATCGCCAAAATTAAAAAAATCGCCAAAACGAAATAAATCGCCAAAATTTAAAATAAACGCCAAAAACCGAAAAAAATCCTCAAAACGAAAAAAAGTGCCATAACTAAAAAAGTCGCCAAAACCAAAAAAAAATCACCTATATGAAAAAAACGCCAAAATTAAAAAAAAATCGCAAAAAAAAATAAAAAACGCCAAAATAATAAAAATTGCCAAAATTAAAAAACTTCAAAAACCAAAAAAAAGTCGCCAAAATGTGAAAAAAGTGCCAAAACTTAGAAAGCGCCAATAAATTCAAAAAAACCCCCAAACTAAAAAAAATCTTAAAACCGTAAAAAACCCAAAAACGAAAAAAATTCCAAAACTATAGTTTATATTGGCTAAAGTTCGTTTTGAAAGTCGCACTTCACTGAATTTTTTTTTCTATATTTGTGTCACAAGCTTCTTTTTTCTATTTGATCCTTTTGTGCTTATTGTAACATATTATGAATTGGTTTTTGCCGATTTCTGAGTAAAACAAGTGTAATTTTGTCAAAAATAGCTCCGAAGGCAGAATGTTACAGCAATTCAAATTTTAAGTATCGAACGAAAAGGACAATGTCCCAAAGACGCTCAAAATTTAATTCTAACGAATTTTCGAACTCATACCAATAAAATGGGAGAAATATTAATTTTATCGCCTGCTGATTTCCGAAAAATTCTAGAAGTGATCAAGAGGGTACCCCTCTTAGTGTAGAGGAAATCATCAAAACTTCAAGTCATCAAGCTAATGGTCATAAGTTCAAAAACTCAATCTTACTACAAATATGAGAGCCCATCTTCACGCAACGATATAGATGCAGGACGTTATGCAGCTAATCTTTCACAAATTGCCAACGGCCGCATAAATACACATGCTTATATTACGCTTTCAATTGACTTTTGTAGATTAGTGAAAATCCATGAAGAACTTATATTTAAAGTTTACCCAGAACTATAAAAAAATTTTAATTATAATCAGCAATTAGCCACAATAGCAAAATAAAATTAAATCGGTAATGAAAAAAACCATACATTTTAAAAAATCTACAGCAAAAAATAATCGAGTATTTGTTAATAGATTCAATTATGGGAACAGAAAGAAGCATTTCATAAGCTCCTGACCTCTCAAGAGCTCCAATTAAAACTAAGGGCCAATCCCACGATGTCGACAACGTTCGACTTATCGCACATTTATATTCAAAACAAAAACAAGTTTTAAGATTTTGTTGTTGTTTAAAATCAAGTGTGTGACAAGGCGAACGTTGAAGACATCGTGGGATTGGCCCTAAATGTTGCTGTTACGCTTATGCGACGCAATTTGGATTGGTTATAATTATTGTAATCATATCGAGTTACACCAATAATTACCAAGGATTTACAAACTAATTTCAAAAGAGTTCCGTTTACAAATAAACTCAGATTTCATGTTACAAATAATAAAGCAGAATGGCAGACATTACAGGTAGCAGAAGCGCATGGTCAACTATATGTAGCAACCACCTCAACTTTTTACTATGAAATATAATTGTATCCTTCACTCTTTTTAAATAACTATTTAAGCTTATGCAACGGCACACACTAGATAGGTATACCTTAATTGCCACAATGAGCTTAAAAAAAGAGGAAAATATAACAGCCCAGCGTTTTTCCGATATTACAACAACATCATTTGGGAAATGAGTAAAGAAAAAAACTATTCTCAAAAAATAGTCCGGTGACAGTCACGTCCTGAAAGATCTGTCGTAGTTTCTGTCTGTTCGAATCGAGCTAGAAAGCGGAATGTTTGCCCAGTTGAAACGACACGAAATTCACGCTGCTCTATACGATTATTGATAAAAAAAATCTACACAATTATTCCAAGCTCTATTGCTTGTCTGTATGTTTGTATATTGCAGCTGTCTAGTTCAAAAATCGTCGGCTGGTTACTGGTTTGCCGCAATAATACTCCTAATGTATCTTAAGATTTTGTGCGGCAACCCAGTAACCATCCCACGGAATGTCAAATTGATTGGCGTACTAAGCCATTTGTAAAAATGATAACTTCTTCCGAGAAGATGATTAATTTTTGCCCCACCCTGTATAAAAATATATACTAGTGACCCGCACAAGACCATTTATAAGACATTTCAGGACATGAGAGATTTTTCAAATGCTAAACAAACGTTAAACAACACTGTTGGCAAGATATATTTTTCAGTTGCTTGTCTAGCTAACACAGTTGTTTAGCGTTTGTTTTAGAATATTTCGCTGTAGTAAAGCTTTTTAAAAATCTCTGATGTCTTGAATGGTCTTATAAATGGTCTTGTGCAGCTCACTAATAAGTATATATTATGTATGTATGTTCTAACTTGCATAAACATATGTATCACATACATATATACTTCTATATTTATATACTTACCATACAAATTCTTGCCATTTCTAAGTTATAAAATCATGAAAAATATAAATGGCGTGAGTTGATTTATTTTGATTTTATTATTTATTAAATTTCTTGTTTACTAAAAAATAAAAAATTTCTTGGATAGTGTTGCTGCCAAAGCGACGAGGTTGATTCAGAATGAAATGGCACATGCAACTTGTGAGCAATTCTGTACAAAAAAAAAATTATTTCTGACATATTTGTAACAGGAAATATTTATTTATTTGTAGCAATCTCCATGCAGAAGACTGGAGCAAAGAAATGTATATACAGAAATAGGTGTTTTAAAAGGCGAATCCATATCAGCTGGTCTCGACATTTCCAGGTGGATATTTTTGCCGCTGGTCATTTAAAAATCCCCCGGGTGTTAAAACGAATTGAGGCAGATCTACCTTTTATGAATATGTACTCGTGTGTTTTGATGAAAATTAAGAATCTACTTTTCCAGACTTCTCAAGTGTACAAAAGACTGCTCGATAAGAGGATTGAAAAAAAGTATGCACTGGCAGCGTCATCTGCTGATAGAACTAAAGGTGTATTAGATTTCTGCTTTCTCGCAAATTTTAACTTCACTGAAAGATGGTAATTAAATAATTCAAACTTTAGCTTAGTGTTACCAGTCGAAAAAATATAGTAGAGTGAGGCAACAAAGCAATTATTGACCAGAAACTTGACCAAAGCTGGATATTCTTAGAAGTTTTAATGATTTATCTAAAATGAATCAGGAAAAAGAAATTTGTTACACAATTTTTATTATAAATTTTTATCAATTCTTTAGACAACTTCTTCAGCCTTTTATTATTTACATCCATTACTAATATTTAAAAATTATTATTAAATGGAATTATATTTAAATGTTACTACTCAAATACAAGATTGCAGACATAAAACCATGTTTAATATATTTAATATATCGCTTGTTAAGCTTCTAAAGAACTCACATTATTAATTACAAAAATTGTAAATGCAGCTAAAGAAGAATTAAAGGAGAATAAACAGAGAATGTTTAACTATAGCATATGCCAACACATATGGAGAACAAGACATACATACCGACGGACAGACAGCCACACAGACAGATATTCAATCGATTGAAGTCTTTAAACATATTAAATTAACTTTTAAACGTATTAAGTTAAGCAGAAGAAATAAGCTTAAAATTAAAGTTAAATTTAAAAAAAAACACGTTAACGCCTTCACCACTTTGAGACTGCTGCCGTAAAATTTGTGTTGTTCAATTTTCCCTGCAGTCACTAGTGGCAGGTTGAAATGTTTTTTTTTATTCTTTTTTTTTTGCAGTTCCTCATGTTTTTACTTTTTTTTGCTGTACTTGTGTTTTAAGCCAAAGCGAAGACACTTTCAATGAGTTTATAGAAGCACGAAAGCGAATGTTGTTGTCAAAGATCCTTGACTTGCCGGGCATACATGCCGGTATAAATTTTCATTTACACGCAGCTCTAGCTAAAGATTGCAAAAAATATTTTTAGTTTTAAAATTTAACGAACAGACAGACAGACTATTGCAGGAATCGCATGTTGACTGAAGAAAAAAATAACTAAAATATATCGATGTTTCTTGGTCTGGCATTACAAAATGTATTTGTCTGTTAAGAATTAAATTCTTAGTTTTGCAGAATTGGCAGCAGGTTGCAAGTATCCTACAAAACAATCCACAGACCCTTAAAGATTCTTTTTCATATTTTTTTTATTTTTTTTTAATTCTTTATTGTATTTTACATATGCATGCGAATTGTCTGTATTAGTTAAGCTAAAAATTAACACACATAAAAAAACAAACTAAAGAAATTCCAGCAACAACAAATATGTCTGCAGAAAAAGCAAAATATTTTAATTAAAAATTCCTAATCTGTGTGAAGTATTTTTATCTGATTGTTGAGGCCAACGAGGCATCGTCTCATTTACTCTATCTTTGTTTCCAGTACGTATGTATAAGCGGAGGGATCTTAAAAGAGAGCAGAAAATTCTTAAGAGATCCAACTCCTTGATTCAGTAGGGATGATGCAAACTAAATATTTTTTTTTTTAATTTTTATAGTCAAGTCTTGGTCAAGTCATGGTCAAGTGTTATTCTAATCAACGTTAAGTCATTATTAAGTTATATTTTTATCAAATCATAGTCAAGTCATATTTAAGTCACATTCAAGCCATAGTCAAGTCACAAACAACTCAAAGTCAATTGAGTCCGAGTACGTAAGAACAAATATTCCATACAAAATCCAGTTTTAGCGTACACTTGAAGCACATGCTATCTTTTATCATATGGGGTATAGTCGTCTCAGTCAAGTCATAGTCATAGCCAAAGTCAAGTCATTGTCATATTGTAGTCAAGTCATAGTCATGTCATAGTTAAGTAATAGTCAAGTTATAGTCAAGTCATAGTCTAGTCAAAGTCAAGTCATAGTTAAGCCAAAGTCAAGTCATAGTCATATTATATTCAAGACACAGCCAAGTCACAGACAACTCAAAATAAATTGAGTCCGAGTACCTCAGAACAAAATTTCCATACACACAACCGGTTTTAACGTACACTAGAAGCACACGTTATCTTTTAGCATATGGGGGATAGTCAAGTCTTAGAAAAGTCATAGTCAAGTCATAGTCTAGTCATAGTTAAGTCATATCCAAGTTATAGTAAAGTCATAAGCCAAAGTCAATTCATAGTCATATTACAGCCAAGTCATAGTTAAGTCATAGTTAAGTAATAGTTTAGTCATAGTCCAGTCATAGACTGACATCATAGTCATATTCTATTCAAGTCATAGTTAAGCCAAAATCAAGTCATAGTCATATTATAGTCAAGTCATACTCAAATTATAGTCAAGTCAAAGTCAAGTCATAGTCAAGTCAAAGTCAAGTCATAGTTAAGTCATTGTCAAGTCATAGTCAAGTCATAGTCTAGTCATAGTTAAGTCATATCCAAGTCATAGTCAAGTCATAAGCCAAAGTAAAGTCATAGTCATACTATAGCCAAGTCATAGTCAAGTCATAATTAAGTAATAGTTTAGTCGTAGTCGAGTCATATTCGAGCCAAAGTGAACCAATAGTCAACTCATAGTCAAATCATAGTCAACTCATAGTCAAATCAAGTCACAGTCATACTCTAGTCAAGTCAAAGTCAGGTTATAGTAAACTCATAGTCCAATTATTATTAACTTTTATTAAGTTTATTTCCGTATCAATATTTTATTTAACGAAAGTATGAAACACTACAATGTAAGCACCCATTTTTAAACAGCTCCCACACTTCAAGAATTTTTATTTAAAAAAGGATGAGTATTTTCATATCTCTCTCTCTCTCAATTTTGTAACGTTGTTGTGTTCTTGTATGTTACAATGTCTTGTTGCTTGTAAAACGCAAAATGGAATTAATATGAAACTCCAAGATCGTGTTTCCACACACAACGAAAAAAAATTTGTTAATTTTTTTATTTATTTTTTTTACTCCTTTAAAAAAAGAAACAATTAAATTGAAAAAAATTTGCTAAATGCAAAGTTTCGTGTTTGTTCAGTTATTGCAACGTCGTTGGTATCGACATTATTTAGGCGAAGAAACTAAAAACGAAAGAACGAACGAAATAAGCCAATGTTGTGTTAAGAATCAGCAGTAAGTAGTAAAACGGCTGAGCCAGTGGTGCTCGTATGATGGCATTAACAGGATGCGTCACAGGTTTGTAATAAATGGCATTTTTGCGGACTCAATTTTTTAGTATTATGCTTTTACGGTGAACGTGGTAGTGCGCTTTATTTTGCCAGATTCAAATCAGCCTTCACAAATGGATGCTTTTGCCAGTTACACGTGAAAATTTTAAAGGTGTTGAAAATTGTGTGGCAAGTGTGAAAAAATAAATTGTAATTGAATTGTTGTAACTCGACTGTATTTTAGTCAGAGCTAACTTATGTAAAAGAGGGGAGGGGGAAGGGAAACATATGAGCAAGGATATGGATAACATGAAAAAATATTAGCTCCATATAAGATTTAAACATTTAGCATACAGACGAATTTATAAGTGAGTCAGACGTGAGTACATTTTTCATTGAAGCATGATAACATGCATGATGGAGTGCATAAGCCAAGCACGAAATTAGTGATACATATTATAGATGGGCAAATAAAGAAAATGTATCAATAAACATATAACGTATCGATATTTTTGAAGAGTATCTATATATATATTTTTTTAAAACATCGTTATTTTGACATTTCGATATACATATTTTGTCCACAATTAGTCGTACCGTGCCATATGTCACACAGCACGTGAAACAACGGCCAAACTGAGAAGCGAGTTCGGTGAACAGTTTATTTCACGTTTGGGGCCGGTCAATTGGCAGACTAGATCGTGTGATTTTACCCCCTTTATATTATTTTTCGTGGGGCTATATTAAAGTTCATGCCGATAGCGACAAGCCTGCAACAGTTGACACACTAAAAGACAATATTGAAGAATTTATTCGCGAGATACCAGCCGATATGTTGGCGAGATTATAACAAAATTTTTCCCAGCGTCCCAGTATTTATATGAAATCATCTTTAAACATTCAATTATATGGATCGCTCTAACGACTAAAATAAAGATTTGATACATTTCTCTAATTTGTATGTATTTTTTTTAATCAAATTCAAAACTTCTTACAAAATCACCCTATAGAAAATCACAAAAGAAAAATAAGCGTAGTAGGCTTAGAAACTTATACAAAACCTAGCAAATAATATTTGTTTGATATGAATGTACTACGATTATTTTTCTTTTGTGTTTACATAGTCTGTGAAAATTTCAGGTCCTTAGCTCTTATGGTTCTCGAGAAAACTGCCTGTGATAGACAGACAGCGAAAGGCAATAGGGTTCTTTTTCATCAGCAATGAGTAGTGAAAAACTGAGTAGAGTTGAATCATGACTTATAACTTCTTGTATTTATGCTCACTCATACTCATTGCAATGTTGTTTATGAATCATATCCACTCGAAAGTTTGAAAATCACATCGAACTCATACTTAGCAACATTTATGACGTTGTTGATTTCGACTCTCCTTAAATCAATGTCTATGGACAATGCAAAATAAGTATGATTCGCAATGCGAACTTCACATACAAACATTAAATTTCATTTTTTATTCTTTCTTATTTATTGTTTTTCTTGTATTGTATTAATTCAAAAATACCACTTTTAAATATACATTTGTAAATGGATGAGTTGAGTGAGCTGAATCAATGTAAGAGAGCATGAGTATTTTTCTGAAATTAGAAATCAAACTTAGGTGATTTATGAGTGTGAGTGTGGTATGAATATGAATATCGACGTCACATCAGAGTAGTTGATCCAAGATACTGGATATATATATAAACATTTGTATATGGATGAGTTGAGTGACCTGAATCAATTTTTTTGAAACTATAAATCAAGCTGAGGTAATTTATGAATCTCGACGTCACATTCATATACATATATTACAACCTATCCTCATAAATCAATCTTATTGTGAGTGTGCGTAAATCAGAGTTGTTGAGTTTGAACGATGTCTACGCATTAATATTTCAAATTTCATGAGCCAGTATGAATAGCGAAAAAACGATTCATTGCAGATCACTGCTACGGAACGCTTAAAACGCTGTTCAGATATAAGTGAAGGGAAGGAAAGTTTTTACAATTCCATAACTTAAGAACCTTATTTGCGATATTATTGTATTCGGTAGCCCCTTTAAATTTGTTGTTTTATAATTGCTAATTTTAAGGTTTTTTATTTTAAATAAGCCAAGAACTACAATTAAAAAAATTTAACTACATATTTTAAAAAATTTTAAACAAACAAAAAAAGAATTTAGTTGATTTAAAATTCAAATTTATTTTAAAAACTCTAATTTCTATAACCGACTTTACTTTGGCAAAATCCATTTAGTAAGAAAATTAGAATAAATTTTAACAAAAATCAACACAACATCGATCGCACTTGTTTAAAGTCAAGATGCCATCTCGTGAAATACATTTTCATAAATCGTTTGGAGTATGTCCGTTACTCATTTGAGTCCATAAACATTTATCATCTCACAGTTAATTCAGTTAACACACTCTTATACTAGTTAAATAATGAACAAATTAACATTTGCATAGATAACACTTTAATAAATTAGATACTCAATACTAATAGAAGTTTTGCGACAATGAATTTAAACGAGTTCAAATGAATTCATCTAAGAAAAGAAAAAACAAATGAGGAGGTGGCATTATATCTAAAGCATTATAAATATCATTAATAAGATTTTAAATAGAAACAGAAATATATAAAAGAGTAGAGACAAAGTATAATCAAGCTAATTAGATTAAAACAAAAATATAATGTGGATGGATGGAGTGTGTGCTTAAGATATTCTTAATTTTATGTTAATTTGTTTTAATTTATTATAAAATTTTTAACAGATTTGTTTACTGGTTTTATGGGCGAAATTTGAATTTTTAGCAAATAATATTAATCAAAGTCAATTAGAAAAATTGTATGAGAAAAAGTTCTGAGCTTTTGTTTGATAACTTGAAATGAAATATGAGGCAATTTAATTTAATAACCTGAGATGTCATGAGGGATTTGCAAATGGGGACTGGTATATATTGATAGTTTGTCGTGAATATGTTTGTTGTTTTAGCTGCACAGAATATTTACCAAATCTTCAAGCTAAGCTTTACGATGCAGCATAACTTCCAAATTATGAGTTTTTTTTTGTAAAAGCTTCGCAATTACTTACGAGTTACACTCCTATACTGTACAGTACCAAAAAGCTCTGTACCTCATTCTACATCTAATATAAAAACAAAAAAGTTCTATGTACTTGATGTACAACAAAAAAATAAACACTGCTGCAGTTGAAAAGCTTTTAGCTACAGCAAAATTAATGCTTGTGTTGTTAATTCCATAAGTTGTGCAATATTTCTATAAAATTTCTGAACGAATATTTACAGAAACTATTTATATTTATTAAAAAACTTTAAAAATTATTCTTTAAAGCAGCTACGTCCAAACACACATACTCTTTTATTGGCATTTGATATAAACAGCTTTGAAAGCTTTTAAATTTTTTTTATATCTTTGCAAGCATTGTCGTCGCCGATATCTGAATGGCTGTTGTGCTCCCATCGATCTGAAAGCACAAAAGCTCTTTTGCAAAAGTTTGACGTAGCTGCTTTAAATTATTTGATATTCTTTTGCATTTTATAAAAATCTTTATACTGGTGTTATTTGATGTTTCATACATTCCACTTGGACGTACTATTGATGGTGCTTTAACACCATAAAGAAAACATTTAAATGCGTTTGCAAAACACTTCGCTTCATTCTTCACACGCAATAACTCTTTAGGATTTTATTATAAATGATGACAAATTTAGTTTGTCATTCATCGTAACATTCTTTTCAGATACATTTTGTCTTAACATTGAAATCATTCAAATCAGCACATACATACATACTCACACATACGAGTATCTGCTTAATGAAGGCTATTTAGTAAATATGTATACAATCGATAATTTATTTAAGGGACATGGACACATTGTCTGCAACTTTGTTATTTTGTAAATTATTTTCTTGGTTGCTACATACATTAGTTTCCTTACAATTTATGTGATTTTGAACTGTTTAAGAATTTTAAACATGAAGAATTTCTTATAAAAATAAGATTTATTTTAAATCTACTTTTCCGTTCCTTTGTCTCGTTGTTAACTATTTATGTGTCAGATCGTATGTGTTGAGAATATTTCTTTAATTCTAGTAAATTAAACTTATTTGGAGCACCAATATTGAAGGTTTTAATTTGTAGGCTTGTTTAAGGTATTGCAATGGCAAATTAATTTAACATTTAAAAGCATTATGTTGCATATGCATAAAGTTAAAACTTATTGACCAAAGTGGTTTTTATATGGGAACAAAAACAAAAATTTTGGGAAAATATATTTCTTAAGTTGTAACACTTAACTCAAACAAAATAATTATTCAAAATGTTTAATCAAAGCGCCAAATTATAAAAGCTTTCTATTCCAAAAATTTGTCTATAAATTTGTTCATTTACTTCTCTAGCACAAACTAGCAACGAGATAGTAAGGCAGAGGTTTACAAAAGTACTCTCCCAGACAATAAAGAGAAGATAAACGCTTTACAAGTAAAAACTTGCAAGGAAGTTTTATTTATATCAGAAAGACAGATCTGGACATCATCATGCAATTGTACTTTTTCTCATGTATTTGGGACATTCATATTTGATAATATTTTATACACATGACAAAATTTTTAATATTTTCAAAAAGCTATAGCCCATTGTATTTATGTCGCTTTACCAAAAATAAACAATAAAAAACAATATATGATCCCAATTCACAATCTTGTGCAAATGGTCTGGCATCGTAGCATGTGCAAAACGGTTTAGTATATTGATACTCACTTCTTAGCAATTCTTAGTGCTAATGGTCTTACCATTTGCACAAGATTATGAATTGGGGTATGGTTTCTTTTTACACATTCAAAATAATTTACGTTATCCAAAAAACAGCTACTTAGATAATTCTTGCAATTAAAAATTTTACCAATAAAGGTTTAATTAAACGTGACATAACCATAACCATAACCATAACTATAACCATAACCATAACCATAACCATAACCATAACCATAACCATAACCATAACCATAACCATAACCATAACCATAACCATAACCATAACCATAACCATAACCATAACCATAACCATAACCATAACCATAACCATAACCATAACCATAACCATAACCATAACCATAACCATAACCATAACCATAACCATAACCATAACCATAACCATAACCATAACCATAACCATAACCATAACCATAACCATAACCATAACCATAACCATAACCATAACCATAACCATAACCATAACCATAACCATAACCATAACCATAACCATAACCATAACCATAACCATAACCATAACCATAACCATAACCATAACCATAACCATAACCATAACCATAACCATAACCATAACCATAACCATAACCATAACCATAACCATAACCATAACCATAACCATAACCATAACCATAACCATAACCATAACCATAACCATAACCATAACCATAACCATAACCATAACCATAACCATAACCATAACCATAACCATAACCATAACCATAACCATAACCATAACCATAACCATAACCATAACCATAACCATAACCATAACCATAACCATAACCATAACCATAACCATAACCATAACCATAACAATAACTATAACCATATCCATAAAGACCACTTGATTTTTTGTTTTTTGCCGTAACAGCTGACTGTTGCATAATCATATTTGTTGTTGCGCATTTGAAATTAAGAAACAAATGAAAAATGAAAAACAGCTGCTTATGACTTTGACAGCAACAATAGGTGAAGTAAATACATTTTTGGCTTACAATACGAACCCAATGCTGTATGCAGTTTTATAAAAATCGGATGGCGGAAACTGCTCCTTTCCTTTTTTTTCAGAAACCCCACTATGCGCCGCGTTGCCCTGCCTTGTCAAAATACTAATTCTGTACCTGGATTCTGAAACTTTTATTGCGATAATTGTATCGCTATAATAAATATAACGAACATATATCGACTTTGGTATTCCGTTACATATTTTAACGATGTTTGTCGTCCGTTGGGGAAAAAATAAATAAATCACAAGATCAAATTCATTGAGTTTTTCTTTATTATTCTTTGTGGTTTTCGTTTATGTTCACATTTTCTATACACAGATACGACATAATAGTGAATTAAATGGTGAGTAAGATAAAGATGGAGACTATCTTAAAAAGGAAATTACGGAATCACATTATCGTTACCGCAAGCGAATAAATATGTCGATAAATATTACGACCCATTAAAAAAAGAGACTCCAAAAAAGTCATGAAAATGTAGAGTTTACGATGCGGAGGTAGTGCAAATTTCGATCCGATCTAATGATTTTTACATAGGGTTGTCATTGCAAGAAGTTCTCTTTATCGATGCCTGGTCACCGAATTGGAAGCCATATTAAGAAAAATTTAGTTTTTTTGTGTTCTATGATAATATTTTCATCTAGGAAAAATGGTAAATAGTTGCCTTTTTTAACAATTCGTTTCTTTTTATACGAATTCAAGCCCGAAACAGTGTTTTCATGTAAATTTAAGCAAGTTATTTGCTCAATTTTAGACTCAAAATAGTTCATAAATTTCTTAAAAAAAATAAATTTTTTTTAAATTCTGGTGAGTATTTTCTAACACTATGGAGGAGTTAAAAGGTTTTGTGTGACTAAAATAAGCTTCTACATGGTTTTTTGCTCACTCTCGGCAAATTAAAAATATCGATTTTTTGGAAGCAATGAAAATGTACTTCCACTAGAATGACTTCCATTTTTTTTTCACTGGGGACTTTCGGTTCGAAAAAATTTACAGAATAAAGTACCTGGTATAAACACATCGCTCACTCATAACTCAAAAATAATAAATTTGCCAGAAAACAAGTTTGTTGAGTATACAAGATATTTGTACGAAATTTTTGCACAATACAAATAACAATGAGTTATGACATTGTTTTAGTAAAACAGCGATACATATTATATTTTTGACACATTGAAGTCGGTAGCTTGAATTTGTTTCAAAATTAATATACTAGTCATTTATGCTATAATAAATAAATACGAATTGGCAAAAAAATAAACTAAAAATACGCAACACGAAAGAAACTCGTATCTCACTTAATGCACCAGCATTCCCCAGTGGACAAATGCAATCATGTCCACACATTGCGACACGCTGAATTAACACATTCATCAATATCAGTTTCGCAATCTCCACACTACAAAAAAAAAATACATAAAATTAAATTAATAAAATTCAATTAATAATAATAAAACGAATACATATTGAAAGTAATAATTAATAATTGTGTCTAAATTATGCCACAAGTGAAATAAGCATATTTTATTAAAATTTATGTCTGCAAATATTATTATTAACAACAAGTTGGAAAAAATCGGCTTGAAAAGTGTAACAAGCAACAACTACAACAAACGCCGTTCTCCTTAAGTATTATAGCCAATATTTTTATTTAAATTTAAGTTTAGTTTTCCACATTGAAATTTTCTCAAAAGTTCAAGACACACTTGACGCAGTTTTCACATACAAATTTACATTAAACCAGTTTCTTTAAAACATATGTTTAATTTTTTTTATGCAATTTGGAATTTAAACATGTGTTATAAATTATTTTATATGTAGATCTCTTTGCTTAGGCGCAGTTAGAATCGCTGACTTAGTTTATACAAGTAGTGGCAGCATTAGCCCACGCGAGCACTGATATCACTGCACATGTGTGAATAACACTTCAAGTCGAATGAAAACGAAAGAATACAGGGAACAAATATGATTACAGACACTGAGCAGACACTTACTGCACTGGCCAATGAATACAAAATTGCATACAAGGTGTCAATTAAAAATGACGTCGAAGCATTTGTGCGCAAAAATAGAAACAGCATCAGCTAGGTGTTAAGGTACGCAATGACGAGTGGTGGATCACCAGGTACGAGTAGTATGGGATTTTGCATTAATTTAAGTGAATTTGTGGCACATCACTTGTCTATTTACATGAACATTCACAAGTCTTACTTACACTCTTGATTAGATCAATGCAAGTGCCAGAATGTTCACAAGGTGTATAACACCAGCAGCACGCTCCTCAATATTTACAAGGACACAAGGCTTTAAGGAAATCAAGATTTACTGAACATTCACAAAAAATCAAGAAGTTTAGGTGTCAAATAAATTTAAAAAAAAACATTTAAACTAAGTGGAATATGTGAATTGTTTTGGTTTATCGTATTAGAATTTGCTGAAAGCTTTTTTGTAACAAAAGCTTAATTTAATCATCACTCATTTATAACAGTCATTGCCATTGTTTTCTGTTATTTACTAATTATTTTATTTTTGCTTATTTTTGTTCTACTTAAGGCAAACTGTTTTGGTCTGTTAGAGACCATTTAGGTGAAGGGTGGCCTAGCTGTGACAACGCTTATGTTCTCTTTTGGAGTCCCTTCTTAAACACACTCGCGTTTACATGAAGACTTTTTTGTCGCAATAGTCAGGCGACTTTTTGATATTAATTTAATCAATGCTTTTTATTCTTTCATTCGTAGCAGTGTTGCCGTAAAGGAACTAATTATTAGTTTAGGAAATGTAGAATTAATATGTCCATATATTTTTATTTTTTTAAATTTACTACCACAACACAATAACTCCTTTTCTCTCCTTGCTTTATTTGTTTATAATTTTTATATTAGAACTAGTTTGTTCATGCATGTTAAAAAAATGTTCTAACTGGCAACACTGCTTGTACATAACATACAAAAAATACGAGAGAAAGAAAAATGTGAGAGAGAAGAGCTAAATTTGTCGCTTCAATTCCCAGTACGAGCGACTTTTGCTACCCCGCAAGCTTCTCCTCACTTCAAGCCAACAAACACGACTCGCAGGCGACGTCTCGCAGCGAGGCCACCCTTCATCTAAACGGCCTCTTACTTTTACTTATTTTATTCTAAGTCTATTTTTAACCCCCGACCAAAAAACGGGCGTTATAAGTTTATAGTATGTATCTGTGTTTCTGTGTATCTGTGTGTCTGTACAAGTACTCGTACAGATCAAACGGCTGGACCGATTTTGATTTAGTTTATTTTGTTTGAAAGGCTACTTGATCGAGAGTGTTCTTATGTTTGCACAAATCGGTCCAGGCTCTTAGAAGATATCGCATCTTTTCTGTATATACCGGGGGTTTTTAGAATTTTTAATTTTTTTTGTTTTTGTTTTACTCGATAAATTTTATACTTTTGTTCTTTAGCATTTCTTTGCATATAAAAATATTTGTTAAATTGTGTGTCCGTTTTGAAAATTTACGGCCTGAAGTTAGCATAAGTGGCAAAATTAAACATGATCTTGAAGAGTTTTGCGATGAAACTTCACATTAAAAATCATGCTAGGACTTAGAGGTGGGTTAAAATTAGATAATGCTACCGTTTTTAATGTCGAATTGTATGGAGGAACTCGTTAACACCTAATCTAATTTCGTCACTTATGTTAACTTTATGCCAATTTTTGCTTATACATATGGCCGTTAATAAATAATAAAAACTGCATTTGAAATCAAAAATTATTAAACTGAAAAGCTGCTTTAAAAATGCAATTTAGTAGTCATCTTGCATGTTAAATTTAACCTAAATAAAATTAGATTTTTATGGTAATTTATTAGTAAAACAATTGGCACTTGGCAGACCAAATTTGTGTCAGATGTTAACCCAGTTTTAGATGTTTAATTTTTTTTATATTGGAAGTATAAACATACATATAAAATATTAGCATTTTATTTGTTTAACAATTAAATAAAGACTAAAAGCAGTATATTAAAAAAAACTGAAAAAAACGATAATAGCGTGCTCTAAAGCAACATTTACATACTGATAATCTGGCAAATATATAAAAAAATAAAAAAGTACACAAACTTTTGTATTCACAAGATATTTTTTTATGTTTATGTTTATGTTTATTTTAGTAGATAATTTTTTTTTGAAGGCTTGTAATGAAGGAAACTAATTTTAAATCTTTTTAGCACGCAACGTTGAAAAGTTTAATAAATAGCAGCTAAAAGAGAAAAAGGTAGTTTTAAATAAAAATGATCTAAAGTGCTCTTAACACCTTTTTGTCAAGACATCCCATTTGTCATAACAGACAACAAAGCAACTGACAAACTAAAAGCATTTATGTATTTTTTTCATCTTCTTTTTTCCTTTCCTTTTCTATAAACATGCATACCACAACATCTTCTGTAAACTCAAATATTCTAAAACCCTCCAAAAGAAAAAAATTTGTTTTGTAAGTGTTAAGTATAGCTGATATATGCAAAAAGTTGTTTTTTACACCATTTACACAGAAAAATTAAATTAATATTAGTATTACTTTCTATATTTTATTCTAATTAATGTAATGTCTATCATGATTTTTTTTTTTTTTTTTGAAATATAGAGCCTTTTTTATTTTATCGTAAGGGACATGTTATCGATAAAATAAACTTTTTTATTGAAATTAAAATTTTATGGGCCTACCCATAGTTTAGAATTATTAAAATAGGAAAAATGTTGATAACTTTTAAGATACAGGCTGTACAATATTATCGTAAGCAACAATTTACGTACAAAAAGAAATTTGAATATTTAACAAAAATCTTGTTTTGAAAATTTTAATTTTTTTCGCTTAGGATTAAATTGAAAATAAGGCTCGATATAAAATCACAAAAAAAAATATTCTAAAAAAAATAATCTTCAAAAAATTGCTTTAAGAAAATTAAAAGAAGTTTTTTTAAAAGAATCCTATCAAAAATACAATCTCTTCAAAAATGCATACTTTGTAGCCAAGGGCAGTTTAAAAATATAATTTTTTAAAGAAAGTACTTTTGAGAATAGGTACATTTTAGTAATCAATTTTGGATAAAGTCTATCTAAAAAAAATTTCTTCTTAAAATTTTTCTTTAACAAACTTTAGTTATTATAAAAAGTACTTTAGAAAAAAATACGTTTTGAAATGGTACTTTTTATAAATGTTAAAGTATTTTTCGAAAACTACACTTCGAAAAGGTACTTTTTTGACAGGTAGTTTTTGAAAAGCTATTTTTTAAACAGGTACTTTTTCTAATAAAGTACTTTAAAGAAGTTACTCTTTTCAAAAAGGTACTTTTTCCAATAAGGTATTTTTTTCAATAAGGTTTTTTGAAGTACTTTTTTAAAAAGGTACATTATCCAAACGGCACTTTTTCCAAAAAGTACTTCAAATAGGTACTTTTTTCAAAAAGGTACTTTATCAAAAAGGTACTGTTTTCAAAAAGGTACTTTATCAAAAAGGTACTTTATCGAAAAGGTACTTTATCAAAAAGGTACTTTTTACATAAGATAATTTTTTCAGAAAGGTACTTTTTTTAAAAAAGGTACTTTATCAAAAAGGTACTTTTACAATAAGGTAAATTTTTCAAAAAGGTGCTTTTTTCAAACGTACTTTTTTTTAAAAATGTACTTTTTTCAAAAAGGTACTTTTTTCAAAAAAGTAATTTTCTTAAAAAGGTATTTTTTTAGTTACTTTTTTCAAAAAGTTGTTTTTTTCAAATGTACTTTTTACAAAAAGTTACTTTTTTCAAAAAAAATACTTTTTTTAAAGGGAAAATTTTTTCATAGTTAATTTTTTGAAAAATGTACTTTTTCTCAAAAAATAAAATGTTGGCAAAGAATAGTTTTTAATGATATTTTCGTAAAAAACCCACGTTTTATAAAAACTTTATTTACTTCTAAAAATGTAAACGCACTTTTTTAAAACGTACTTTTTGAAAACCCTAATTCAATTCAGTGGAATTTTTTCAAAGAGGAACATTTATAAAAAAGGTATTTTTAGTATAAAAGTACTTTTTTGAAATAAAATAAATGAATAAATCGCTAAATTTTTCTAATAAAAGGTACGATTTAAAAAAAAATTTATTTTTTAAAGTATTTTTATAAATAATTTTTTTATAAATATTTTTAAGTACATACATATGTATGTTTATTTAAGAAAGGCCTGTTTGAAGAGGTAAAGAATATACTTTAAAACTATACTTTTTTTTAAATTTTTATAAGAAAATATACTTTTTTAAAGAAGTACTGCCCAAAAAAAGGTATTTTTATAATGTTTTTTTTCATTATATCTCGTATTTACGCTTTCTTCCACATAATTTGCTTTGAAAATTGTTTTATTAATAAAATAATTTGTAAAAAAACCAATTTGGAAATGGTGTTACTTTTAAGTATGTACTTAACAAAAAACTTCATAAAATTACAAAATCAACGCGCAAGTTTTACTTTTGTTTGGCTTTTTAACACTCCAAAAAAAGAATTGTGCTGTTCAAGTGCACACTAGACATTATTTACAAGTATTTAGTTAATTTTTTTTTAAATTGTTCTGAGTTGTTTTGTTACTATCTTTCGGCACTCTGTTCACATGATAAAACAAAAATCTTTAATATTTTGTAGCAAGTGTGCGAGATTTATCTTATTTTTATTTTACATTTTTATTGTTGTTTCATTGTCATATGCAGAAAATGTTTGTGTATGCTGCAGTAGATCAGCAAAGTACGAGTATGTACGAGTACGTGCAGCTTTAGTTAGACAATTAGTCAGAAGAGTTTTGCGTTTAAAGCTGTGTCAATAAATAAACATTTTACTAGCTTTCATGGAGAAATTTATATGACTCTAGACTTTTTCATTGTTGCAGGTTTAAGCCACGTTTGTTTGCATTCTGTTCTCTCGCAAACGCGCCACATTTTGATGGAGAAGAACAGTTCATAAATTCTGCTAATCTTTAGAGGCCAGGAAAAAAAATTTGGAAGTATTTAAAATTATGCTGATTGAATATCGCTGGGAAATATTTATCGAGTTAAAGTAAATAATATTATTTCGGATTCACTCTTAATTTAATTTAAGTCCTCAACAAAAGTTTATGTAAAACTCATGTAAACACAATCTCAAAATTATAAAAAAAACATTTATAATTTAATAACCTTATATAAGTTATATGGGTACATTTCCATAACCAGTTATTATGGCCATTTAACTCTAACTACATTTATATATTTATATGCTACACTTGGCCATTTTTATAAGCGTAATAAGTGCCTTATGGCACAATATAAATATTAGAAAACAACAACAATTATAATAAAAGAAAGAAGTACAAATCTTTATTACATTTCGTTATTAATTTAATGACTGTACAAAATTTACTGAATAGAAGAGGAATATTAGCGGTCATACTCGTATCTTGCAGATGAGTGGAAAAAAATATGCACTTAATAATTATGAGCAAAAATTATTTATCCATGTGAGACACATTAACGAGTGTGCGCTGCTGTGGAGAGAAGTAGAGCTTCCACACTTCGTTGGTATAATTTTCATTTAGTTTTAAAGAATAATATTTACATATGTATGTATGTATACACGTTTGTATTCTGGCTGGGACATGCAAGGAAGTCCATGTTATTATTTGACTGTAGAGTCTTGTTGCTTTCCTTGGAAATTTAAACTTTATTTGTGTTTAGTAGCAAAAAAAAGTTCCAACTGCCTTAACAACATATGCTGAAATGCATGTCATAAGTTCCACGATAGAGAACCCAGTTGCTAGACAAAATTTAGTAGATAGAATTAAAAACCGTCATCGTCATCATCATCATATTCCTGGGTGTCAGCAGCATTTGCACTATCATTAAGAATACAAATAAAAACAGCAGTAGCAGCAGAATAAGTTATACCAACTGCAACTAGCAACAGATTTTTTCAGACTCGAAATTTACACTTGTGCTTTTAAATCATAAATTCCATACGATACACAGGTTGAAAAAAGTAAACACTGGTTACTTAATTTCTTCGTTAATATTTGTAGCAATGAATTTTCGACTAATTAGAATAACTAATAATTATGCAACTGTTTAACACCAGGGGCGCTGCAACGATGCTATAAAGATTAGCAAGACACTCAATAGCAGAGTTGGAAGCACGAAAATAAGAAAAAAATTATTAAGCTTCCCTCTATCTATCTCTTACTTCCCTATCTGTACTTTCACTATCATTTTGCTAGTATCAGGTAGCACAAAAAGACCTGCCATTTGAACCCAAGAGAGCTGAAATCAACAACCTGTCAAAAAATTAAATAATCTCTTTTTTATTCTATATCTTTCTTCACAGTTTTCTGATTTTTATTTAAAAAAAAATTCCAAAGAAAAATTAAAATTAGACTCAAATTAAAAAAAAAAAATTTGGAATTTTAAGTTTTCCTATACGTTTTTTTCTATGTTTGTACATTTAGTATTTCTCAATTATGTTTTGGCACTTTTTTTTTTGTATACGCTTAAAAAGCTTTTGAGCATTTTCCTGAAAACAACAAAAATTTGTCTAAAGAAGCTCAAAATACAATAGACATAAACTATTCTCTTCTTCTTCTTTTTCTTCTTCTTCATTATTGTAGAAAACTTTTGTTGTTTATTGAAAACAGCAACAATCATTTATTGTTATTTTAAACTAGAGCCAATTTTTTGATTTTTTAGCAGCGGGGCAGGAGAAAATTTTGCTCGCAAATTCAATTTTATTTGTTTCGTTCATTTTAAAATTTGTTTTCAGATTTTTTTTAAAATAAAATTAGTAATATAATTTTATTTATCTCAATTCATGATTTAATTTGTTCTCTTCGAGAACGAAAACGTAAACAAAAGTTGGATTTATTCGTTCGCGAGGAGTATACGATAAAACATAAATTTAAACATGAAATTCTTTTTCGAATAAAAAAGAATAAAAGAACGAATGCAAAAAAATTTAGTTCTGCTAATTGGTCTACAAAAGAGAAATGAAGAAAAATTGTATTAAAACGCCTTCCATGCAGACCAAAAAAAAGTGTCCCAATGAATTGAAAACAAAATAATTAAAACTAAATTTTCCTTTCTTGAAAGAAAACTAACATTCAAGGTTATCATAAATAAAATTTCACATTAAAATTTCCGAACGTGTGAACAGTTGGTACCAAAAAACTTCATACGATTGTAAAATATTTTCACAATTTATGAAGAAACTTATTCACAAAGATTTTTGTGTTGGGAAAATGTGGAAATATGAAGTTTTAAATTTTATTGGAATTGATGATAAAAATCCATGTAATCGAAAATTTTGATTCGGAAATTTTCACATGTGGCATTCAGGATAAGGCTGATTGATTAACTTGCATAAACAATAATAAATAAAATTTCCCAAAAAAAAGTTTTAGTCTTTCGTTTTGATTCTTTTTGCTTTTAACCTTTCGTTTGCAAGTTTTATTTTTAAATTTGAATTTTTCATTTTTTTTTTTATTTTAAAATTTCAAAACATTTCCATTTATTTCCCATTATTTTCTTTTCTAGCGGCGTGCGATTAAATTAATGTATTGGATTGTGGCTGGTGGCGGCCGTTAAGGCTCAGTTAGTCGATTGTAATGTAATGTAACTGCAACAGTAGGAAACAGCTGATCGATATTTTTATTTGAAAAGTAGGTGACGTTACATTACATCTCTATAACCATTTTCATCACTTTTCATATAATAATATCGATCAGCTGTTTTCTACTGTTGCAGTTAAATTGCATTACAGTCGGCTAACTGAGCCTTCACTCGGCTTACAGCTTATGTACAAAAACAAAACAAAAACAAATTGAGCAGTCTCATTGTTTTTGTTTCACTCACTCCAAAGAACGAAACAAAATAAAATCCAAAAGCTTTTACTCTTAAGCCTGGTACTCTGTTCGAAGTTGCGAAAAACCTTGATTATTTCGCATGAAAAATTTGACATGCACTAAATGTAGCCCAACTTGCAGTTTTTTTATAAATTTCTTGCTTTTTTTGCTTGAAAGTATGCAACATTGTTAAAATTCCGTGCGAAAAAAGCACTGCTCATGTTGTTTCGCAGCTAAACTAAAATTATGCCAGACTAATTTTGCATGGAAAGACATGACTTTACGTGTTTTTCACAACAAAAACAGAGTACTACTTTTGCGTATTTATTTCGCAAATATTTCATACCAAACACTTTTATATGTAGTTTGACAGCATTTCACATGAAATTGTGAACACAGTACCAGGCTTTAAGTACAAAGAAATCCAAAAAAAATTTAAACTGCAAAAGTGTCGATTATTTTTAATACAAAAATCACGTTCTAACTCCTGTATTACGTCGTAAATAGCAAAGCTTTAAAAAAAAACTTAAAATAACGTTTTTTTAAGTCTGAGGGCCAATTATTCTAATTCTATTTATATTTCAATTCATATTTAAACGATGTTTATTGAAAAAATTAATATAAATATATGAAAAACGACTTTTAAATATGAATTGATAAATATTAGAATTGGTGAAATTTGGTCTGAATTAAATTGAATTTTGATTGGTGATTTGGTCTGAGTATTGTAACTTTGAAATAAACCCTTTTTAAAAATAATGAACTTATTCTGATGACAGCAAACTTGTCTGCAGTTTTGATACAACTAAAATTCTCTGGCCTTCAGATCGACAACCATAAAGTAAATAAAATAAAATAATTTATAAAAATTCCACATTCTTTTAGTAGTTATAATTTACTTTCAATAGTTTGCCAAAAGAAAAAGAAAATCTCATATCATTAGAAGCCTTCCCAAATTCTTCTCAGTGTGCAGGCATGCGTGATAATTACCTGCTGTTTTAAATTAAAACACTATACAAATCTGATCAATTACTTAAGCTTTAAAATGCAGCAGTTTGTGCTTAAACGAGTTGAAAATTAATTAATCTTTACGTGCAGCTGAATTATTTAAGCAGCCACACTGCCAGCAAAATACTTTTTAAAGACTCCTAAAACATGTTACTGCTTTTTTTATATGAAGAGCACATGCAGTAAATTTCCTTGAATTTATTGCTCTCTTTCTCAATAAAAGAAATATATTTAATATGTATATACAAATGTATGTATATATGTATAGGACCTTTGAGAAGAAGTCATTTATCTACTGTTACCATCTTGATTTTGTAAAAGATTTTGGCTTTACAAGCAAACATTTTCGTGCCTACTGTGATCAGATGGAAGTTAAAGCTTTTTTGTCTTAATTTTTTATTTTATTTTGCATTTCAAAATTCAATTTTTTTACTTTTAAACTTAGCGAGCTGTCGGCTGAAGTGTTTAATGCAAGTGGCAGGCTTTCGGAGACCGAGTTCGATCTCTGTCCAGATCCAGTCATATCAACATCATCGATATTTGTCGATATGCATAGATACGCTAATGGATATCGCAGTGCTCTCCTTCTTCGATTTTTGTAGCCGTGAATCCTCGCGAAGTTTTTTTATAATTAACTGCATCTGCTTACAATATATGAAGAGTGTTCCGAGCAGGCAGAGGTCTAACACAAAGGAATGCTATATATATGGGCATTTAAACGAGAAAATCCATTTTTTTTTGTCACGTTCGACAGCAAGGAATTCAGCTTGTATTTCTGAACAATGTGACTAGATTTTTCCTAAAATTTTACTTTATATAGAGCTGCTGAGGGTCTACACAAATAAAAAAGAACTAAAAAAGAAACGTTTCGTTTTCTTTACAAAAACAAGCAAAAAAATTTTGGTGTCGCATGCAACAAAAAGTTGACATTCTTGTAGAAATGCCTATATTCGCATTTATCAATATTTTCGGTGAAAAATTCTCTCTAAGGTGAGAGATGATACAGTTACTACACAGAAAATTTAGTTTTCAGTTCTCGGTAATTCCAAAAAAAAATCCACAAAATTCCAAAAATGGGATTTTCAGTATTTTTGTTGTATTGTACTTATTTTTCGCAGATCATATTTTTATAAAATATGTTAAACCATTCTTTAGAGAACCAGCAAAATGGCAAGTGTTCACTTTTAAGCAAGAAATACGATACGAACTTTAGCCCGTTCAAATCATAAATATAGAAACAAATTAAGTTCGAGAAATACTTTGATTGCTTTTAAATCTTTACTTTCAGGTCTTCTAGCTTTTGCTTGAAATACTTTGAAAATTATGTCCTGGCAATATCAACAGAAATTAGACAGGTTTTTTTTTGTCTATTCATGCAATGTTCTTTCAGTTGAAGTTAGAAAACATTAAATTTTCTTCTATTTGCTCGTTAATGCTTATTAACAGTGTTTTTAAACAGTTTTGCTCATGCAAATTGATTTCTTATGTTTGCATTTTTTTTAGATTACCAATTTTGTTTTTTATTTTGCTTCCAATTTTTTTTTGTTTAATTTTCTTAAACAATTTTCTTAAACGTTTTTATTTTACATAAAATTTTTAAACTTGTTCCTTTGCAATTCCTGCAGTATATATTTTTCATACTCAAAAGCTTTAATTCTTGTTGTGTGGATGTTGTCACATTGTCATCATTAATGTCAGTTAAATAAACACGACTATTGCAACAAGTATTTCAAGAAATTTTCCTACAACTTAATTTTTTTTTTGGATTTTTTCCTTAAGGCAATAGAATTTGTTATTTTTTTACTTTCACGAAATATTATTTATTAATTAAATAAGCAATCTTTAACATTGCTTGTGATACCTTATTTATAAAGGGAGCAGAAAAAGCTTTTCACAATTAAAAATTAAAAAAAGAAGAGAAGTGTCTGAGGACATCCGGTTAGAGCTATGCTGCTAAGCTATATAAAACAAATTTAACAATGCAATAAAATTATTTGTATTTTTAAAACTATTTCTTTAATATTAATAAAATTTATTTATTTTATTATTCTTATTTATAATGAAACAAAATAAATTTATCGCAAATATTTGTATCTGTAGACATTTTACATATGTCAAATCAGACTTAGCACACCTGTTTTTCACAGTCTTTACTAGTAAATCATTTGGCATATCCTTCCTTACGAATAGAGAAAAATAAAAAAACAAAAACTAAATAATGTAATTAAATAAACCAAACCAAAAAATAAATGTATAAATCGAATAGACTGGATTAGTTTTGTTGCGAAAATCACGTCCTAGCTCATGTGTCTGACATAAAGAGCATAGCTCTAAAAATTATGTTGCTAAATACATTTCGTTGCTGCATAAGCAAGCCAAAGTTATAGATAAACTCCCAATAAATTCAAGAACAAGAAACATTTTCAAAACAACAACAAACAATATTATTTAGCAATATTATTCTAGACGTATTTAACAAACAACAAATAAGCTCAATAATCATTTTTAATGTATTCTTTATAAATAAATATTTTACAGAATAAGTAAAATAATAATTTAAGAAAATAAGTGCGTTAACAATTCTGTGGCATAGAGGAAAAATTAATTAAGTCCAGATAAGCTGTTTTTGAGTTCTCTTTTCATTTTATAATCTCATATGGAATAATAGCTAAATTTAGCTTATACGTTGGTATTTTTCACATCAAATGTACAACTTATAACCGACCGAAAATGAAATACAACTCTCGTATATGGGCCGACCCTTTAAAGTATATTTTGGAGCTCCTCTACCGCGTACAGGAGAGGGCGAAGAAGCTCGTCGGTTACAGTAGGGTATCAAACTCTATTGATTCATTGGAGCATCTACGCAATGTAGGGTGCATTTCTTTGTTATATCCTTACTATCGTTGCTTACAAGCGCAAGAATAAAAGGCCGAAGTTTCTTAAAAAGCATTTAAATTTTTAATGTAACAATTTTCAATGTTAATATAACAAAATTAATAAAAAAAAAATCGGGTTTTTATTTTCAAAAAAAATACAAAACAAATCTGAGAATTGATAAAAATCTATTTTTTTTTCAATTTTACATGATACAGACATTTCCACGAGTCTGCCGGCAAAAACTCAGCTCGGTTGGATCATGGAAAAAGGGTTAAAAACTTATCCAAAGTTTTTCAGACGGACACTACGAGCTATATATTTTATACAAAAAAAATTCTGACATGTACATGAAAATCGCCCAAAACACGTGTATTTTTATTTTTTCTCCCCTTTCCGAAAAAGTATATTTGGTTCATAGGACAGAAAAAAGGATCGTTTTTTGTAACGCGGTATAATTTAACTGTAAAAGAAATAGATTTCTGAAAATCAACTTTAAAATTTAAAATTGCTCTACTGCAAAAAATTAAAAAATTACTTAAGCACTTTTTCCTTATTGCCACATTATGTTAGAGTTAATTATAACAATTCCCGAAAAAACACCAATTAAAACTTTTTTGAATTCGTATTAATTTTGAGACGCGTTAAAAAAAAAATTAAAAAATTCAATAAAAAATAAGAGAAAAATTTAATTTTTTTAGCTTGTTTGGCAGTTATAAAATGATTTTTCTCATTTATTATTCCTGCATTGCACTGTTTCATAAGTATGTTGCTTAAGTCTTTTGTTTTTTAATCTCAAGCCTGCACACACGCACACGCACACACACACACATATAAATGAGCATCTTCTCCTTGGTGCCCATATTTCATTTGTACTCTCAATGGCTACTTGCACATAATTTTTTTATTATTTTACATTAAAACTTGTTAGTGAGTATGTGTGTGCGTTTGTCTCTGTGTGTGTGCGCGTATTTAAAATTCATTTTGTTAGCTTTTGCTAATGAACGAAACGTGTTGAATGTTTATAGTTTTTGGTATTCTTAAAATGAGAAAATATTTACTCACATCAATTATATGGACTCAAATTTTGTTACCACAGATTCTTCTTTATAAAATTAAAAAAAAAAGATATTTTTTGAATAAATGAATGAGTGGGCTGTTAACATGACTTGTTATTAGTTAATTTGGATTTTAAAGCTTTTTTGAATTTTTCTATCGTATATTTAGTTAAAATCATTATTTACATTTTTTTCATCATTTAACAACCACTTCAAACAAGCATTTAACATGTTTAGAATAGTTAACTGGAAATAGATTTCCACAAACAAAAATTCTTGTTTACTATTTACTAAAACAATTAAGAAAGTTTTTATTTAACATTTTCTTTAATTGTTTTATGTTAATAGACAATTACCATTATGTATGCTGCTTTGTTTTATATTCAACGGAATTTAAACTTTTATAAATGTATGCTTTGTTTTGTTTTGTTATGTTTTTGTTTATATCATTTGATTTGAATTTTTTTTTTGGTGTCTAAGTGTGAATTAGTTGTGTCAGCTTACTGAGTTAAAAAGAACAACAAACAAACAAAATTTTTAGGCTTAAAGTAGAATTTTTTTAATGACAACAGATGAACACTAAAAAAATTAAAAGACTTTTGTTTTGTGCATGATCAGAAGTCTCTATTGAAAGATGCTTTTTATTTGGCGCTAATTTCATATTTTCGAATAAGTTATCTTTCGTTGGCAGTTATTTCATTTCGTGTTTAATTTTAGGTTCAATTTGATTGGGCATTATCTTATTGCAATACATTGGGGCTTTTTTTTGTTGGGCTCTATTTCTAATTTTAATGAACGACCGAGTATATTTTAAAATCTTTGGAAATCACTACATTTAAACCAGTGGTCAGCAACTTATACCATTGCTTTTTACAATTGTGTGAGTTATACTTTCACCACGATCCAGTGTTGCCAGTCAGATTTCGTCTCATTTCATTAATTTGAAATTTTAAATCTCCAAGGACTAAAATGATTTTATTATGGTCAGAAGAAACGCTCAAGTTTTGTTTATAAGGAAAGACATCTTTTCTTAGTGCTGCCCCAATGCAATGGTGATTAAAAAGATGGTTTTATAGGAAATTGTCTTTAAATAATTTAAATATATGCTTGAAAATGCCTTTACATGTCACATTTTTTTCATGCGTGGCAACGCTCGTTGTCAAATCAAATATTCTGCTTTGTTAAAATAATTTTCTGAAAATAAAAAAAAATTCAGTAAATTATCATCACACATATTTTCTTATTATGGCAACGCTGATTCTTCACAGTATGCGATACACACAATTTGTCTGCTTGCATGTGTAAGATAGACTGATGAATGTTGTTCATTTCTCATCAATGCGTGTGTACACATTCGTAATAGAAGAAAAATTAAATGGCGGGGCCCTTAATTTGCCGACCACGGACTTAAACTAACCAGTAAAGCAATCATTCTTGCAACTCAGCATATACATATGTATGTAACAACTTAAGGTGATAAAGAAAATCTCCTCAATATTGGTGGCAAACCATAGAAACTTTAACCTAAGAAAATTTATAAAAAAAACTGCTCACAAACAAAGTATTTTTAGCTGCCAATAATAAAGTTGCTTTTGCTAATAATGTGAACGCTATTTGCTATTTAAGTCGTGGTTTTAAGATTTTATTTTTCGATTTTCTCACTTTTCTTTTTTTTCTTTCTTTCTATGTTAATCCTTTCTTAAATAGAGAAGCATGCTTTGAAGTGGACTGCCCGTAAATACAAAGTTTATTTTCTTGTTTGCTTTTTAAAATTACTCGTACTTGCAAAAAGAAAATTTAGCATAACTAACAAATTGTATGCAAAATATAAAAGGTGTGAAGTCTATAATTAGACGCCACATTAAACTGTTTAAATTACTAAAGAGTTGTGAAATAATTTGTTGTACAAGTATGATTGGTAATATTGATTATGATAATTTTTATAAATTTTTTTAAAAGAAATTTGTAAAAAAAGGCAACACATAAAAAAGTAAATTATCAGAGATTGTGAGAAGAAATACTAAAATACTAGAAAATATAAAACAATTACCATTTATGAAATAATTTTCCATAACCGAATTTTCAATTCTGACAGATCCGCCCAAAAGCTTCAGATGTAATTTAACTTTTTTTTACGTAAGGCGCCACTGTGCATCAGTAGGCATTGTGGATACCAGGGGAATATATCGTTACCTTAATAAAGAAAGCGACATTTTTGTATATTTCGATAGAAGAACATCTAATGTATCGAAAAATGCAAATATCTTGATTTCAAAAAAAAGAGTTACGTCCTTTCTATATTATGGTAACGATATATTCCCTGAGTATAATTTCTAAACAAAATTCTCTATTAAAGCATAATTTATTATAAATTAATTGTAAAATAAATCTCAAATTCACTATTATTGTCAACAACTTTTCTTATTCTCGCTTTTTTTAATAACAAATACAACATAATGCATATGTTAATTTGCTTTAAATTAAATTTTTATAGAAAAAAAATATATGTATGTACCATGAAATCAAACACTTTAATTACACATGACCATTAAGAATAAGATTTCTTTCTCACAAAAACAATACAACTTAAACAAACATACACATGCTGCTGCTAAAAGATTAGAAAACAACAGCAATACTAAACAGTTGTCAACAGACAAACAGCAAATTGTTTAGGAGAAAAAAAAAGCATCAAGCACAACCAACGAAAACTTCACTCCAACCGGGTAACAAACATTAGACACATTAAGTTAAAAGTACTCAGTGACAGACAGACAGACAGACATGCG
This sequence comes from Tachina fera, assembly GCA_905220375.1. Taxonomy (NCBI): domain Eukaryota; kingdom Metazoa; phylum Arthropoda; class Insecta; order Diptera; family Tachinidae; genus Tachina; species Tachina fera. Next base: position 21,874,892 of record LR999963.1, on the reverse strand, counting down.
AACAAACGTGCACATTTATGTGAAACTGTAAGGATTGATGGAATAGACAAGAAACAAACAAACAGGCGTTTTATACAACCAACACAATGTCTTGCAGGGTTGGAAACTTATATAATGGCTTTGTTTCACATTCATACCCAGTAAAAAAAATGGAAGCCATTCTAGTGGAACTACATTTTCATTGCTTCCCAAAAATCGATATTTTTAATTTGCCAAGAGTGAGCAAAAAACCATGTAGAAGCTTATTTTAGTTATACAAAACCTTGTAACTTCGCCATAGTGTTAGAAAATACTCACCAGAATTAAAAAAAAATAATTTTTTAAAGAAATTTATGAACTAATTTTAGAGTAAAATTTAAAAGTTATTTGCTTAAATTTACATGAAAACACAGTTTCAAGCTTAAATTCGTATAAAAAGAAACGAATTGTTAAAAAAGGCAACTATTTACCATTTTTCCTAGATGAAAATATTATCATAGAACACAAAAAATGGAGTTTTTCTTAATATCGCTTCCAATTCAGTGACCAGGCATCGAAAAAGAAAACTTCTTGCAATGACAACCTTATGTAAAAATCATTAGATCAGATCGCAAATTTCACTACTTTCAGATCGCAAACTCTAGATTTTCATGATTTTTTTGGAGTCTCCTTTTTTTCTTGGGGGTAATACCACAGTTCGTACTGTTAAGAAAATCAAATTGAAAACAAAATTTTAATTATTCTTATACGAACAAACTAGAATGGACAAATTGAATAAAACATTATAATGATTTTGAAGTCCAATACGCCTTCAACATCAGCGTTCACATGTTTGGTTCGTTGTGTGTCAATTAAGGCAAATTCTAGCAAAGTTTTCAATGTAAATGGAATACGTGAATTATTTTGATGCATCATACCACAATTTGTTGAGTTTTTTTTTTTGTAAAAAAAGATCACTAATTTGCAACAGTTTTGCCATTATAGGCTTTTTTCTAACTATTCATTCACATTTCTGCTCATTTCTTTATTTTTTTTTAGTGGAAACAGACTATCCACTGTCCTTTTGGTTCGACTTGAGTAGAAATTTTATGTGAAAAGCAACCCTTTTTTGGGTGACTTTAATAAAAACTTTATAGGCAATTCGACCTGTTAGGATTGCTTAAACATGGGTAATCGTTTTAAATTCTTTGAAGAAAATACTTGTTTCGAAGTAGAGATGAATCATGAGTTATATTGCTGCTTGCATGTGTGTTTTTCTTTGATTCTTCCTCATGCACGCTCACGTGAGTGCCAAGATAACTTAACACTCTCACGAAACTTTCTACCAGAGTTTATCAAAATGAATTTTAAGAATTGCAGCCAATAACTTTCAGACATTTCCAAACATTCCAAACAACAAAATAATCCGGCACACTTTTTTATATTCAAGTTCATGCTCACTCATTATAATCCTTGACTAAATTAACGTTTAACTAAACAAGGTATTAATCAGAGAATGACAATGCGTATTCAAAAAAAAAATATGCATAAGTAAATTGTTATAATTTTATTAATTATCTCTATTTCATTCTTGCGAAAAACTGAAATATGCTACAACTAAAAATAAAAGGGCACATGCGAATTATGCGCGTTGACTCTCTCATACTTATACTCTCAGTATGCTTATACTTAGGATATGGATATTTAATCGGACAAAAAAATATATGCATGATACTCGGGATATTTATTCATCATTCGCCACCATATAATTAATAGTCAGAGTATTTTTATACTCATGACTATGATTGTAGCTCATACAGTCCATTAATTTTAATTGTTGTCGTTTGTGCTGCGTAATTTAAAAAATTTGTATAAATATAGTTGTTGTTGGATGTTTATAGTCATATGTATTGGGTTTAAAATCAATTCGGGGGTTTGCATCTGAGCGTGTTTTTAATTTTTAGCTATAAGCATTCATAGTTGTTTGGCGGCCAGTACAGTACTTAAAACTGAACTTTTGTCATTCTCTGGTATCATTACATTCTCAATATTATTGAGCAATAACTTATATTGTGCAATAAAATTTACTGTTTGCACACAGAAAACTTTTTGCATCAATTACCACATTTAAATAAAAAAAAAATACAAACACTCTACTAAAAATTTAATTAAGTCAGTTAAAATTTTGTCTAAGCATTTCATTTGCTAGCAGTTTAATTTAAAATTTAAAAGTTGATTATAAAAATTTTATTAATTAAAAGGTTTACTGACCCAATTAAATGTTTAATTGATCTTAGCTTTTTTTAACTAATTGGTGAAAAAAAATTGTCGTGGATTTGTATCACGAAAAATTTATCTTACAATTTCTTAGACACTTATCTGTTTGTAGGTTTTGTTAACATTTCCATATATTTAAATAAAAGTTTATACTTCTATAAATATTTGTTGTGATATTGATACTCAATAATATTGTGTAGTCTTTAATTTACAAATAATATTTATTTTAAAAAATGTTTTCTGTCCAAACTTTTTAACAAAGTGCTTTTTGCCAAAAATACTTACCAAAACGTATTTGGAAATATTTTTGAATATATAATTTGAATATATAAAATCTGTTTTTTGCAATAATGCTTTTGGAGAAAAATATTCTACTTTTGTAAAAAACAGTTTTTGGTCAAAAAACTTTTAAAAAAATTTTACTTTGGGAAAAATTACTTCATGAAGACGTACAATTGAGAGGATAAGTTACGGTTTCCAATATGAAACACTAATTCAAGATAAACATTTCTATTTCAAATCTACTGAAATATTTTGGAATTCCTTTCAAATATCGTAATTCGCCTTTTCATTTGTAGTTGTATTTAAATATTGAAAATTAAGCTCGTACTCGTAGTTGTATTTAAATATTGAAAATTAATCTCGTACTCGTGATACAATTTTAAAGATTTTGATTTCCCATCTCAGATTGTTTTTTTTCTTGCTTTTTTTTTGCTTTAACTTGTGGGCACCTTTGCTTGATATTAAAAACTCTGTCATTCAAAGTTATAGCGGTAGTCATATCAGTTAATTTTGCATTATTGATCACTACTTGAGTTTTCACATGAGATCTGATGTTCAATTCAAGTTTAGTTTTATTTTTTTTTTTTTCTATCGAAAAGTTAAAAATTTTAAAAAAAATCTTACGCTCACTTGAGAAAAGACAACAAAAGCCGACTATTAACTGTCCAGTTAAAAAAAGAAGTAAATAAGATCTTGAACTTGTGGCCCGGAAGTAGTGCAAAGTTCAATAATTTTTAATGGTTTTTAGCCAGGGTTATCATTGCAAAATTCTCTATTTAGTCGACTTCAAAAAAAGTAGGAAGTTATCAATGCATCTGTATTTCTTTTTAATTTTTGTTACTAAAGGGTGGCCAAATTTTATGTTAGAAAGTAAACTGGCTGTCAAATGATGAAATTTCAAAAGTTAAGCTGTAATTTTCAGACATTTATTTAGTAAAAAGTTGGAACATTTAATTTGAAAGATCGCATTTACGTGAACAAACCAGAAAGAATTGACACTTTGAAATATGAAATCAGGCGCTGCATTGAGGAGATAAGCGAAGCTTTCTTTTTTGCAAAATGTGGTTCAAAATTTTGTAAAAAGCGACGTTTGCCGACATGCTAGAGGTGGACATTTGCCTGACGTCAATTTTCATTTTTAACTCCGATATGTCTAATTTACATTGGTAACCGAAAAAAACTGTATTTGTCAAAAAAAAATGTGTTTTTAAGCCAATTTACTTCCTAACCTTAAATTTGCGCACCCTTTAATTCATATCCTATTAACTTTTAGACCAATTTTAAACATTTAATTTTTTGTTTCGGAAGGCATAGGGGGACATTTGGTCCCCCTATCAAAAAAAAATGGGCGGGAACATGCCCACTAATATTTTCTTTGATTTTACGATATTCTAATTGCTCGATTGCTGCAAAACTTATACAAACTTTTGACTCTCGTTATAATACAATCCGCAAGTTGAAAAATAGGCGGAGCCATGCCCTTGTAAATTTAATATTATATTTCACTTGCTTCTACTTAACTAATTTTTACAAAACTTGGCACACATTCCGACCTATGGAAAATACTCCAACTTACATTTGAAAAAGTGGGCGGTGCAATGCCCATTTAAATTTGTTATTATATTTCACGTGCTAATTAACCGATTTCTACGAACCTTGGCATACACCCTGAACTCTGAAAAATAAACAATATTGCATTTAAAACGGGGAGGAACTACGCCTATTAAATTTTAACATTAAATGATATGTATTTCTGCTCACCCGCATCCCGTGACTTTGGCAAACAGTTCCGGCTTTTAGAATGACATAATTTTGCGCTCAAAGAAGTGGGTGGGGCAATAGCCATTAAAACTTAATATTGGGCGTAGTTACGAGTGTCGTATTTCGACTACGGCTATGGCGATTTTGCTCTAGATTAAAGAAAAAATGTTGCAATATTCTTTAGTCTAGTAAAAAATCGTCTAAGCCGAGGTCGTAATATTACACTCGTATATTTCATATGCTCCTATTTAACCGATTTTTACAAAATTTCGCACACACCTTGAGCTCGGAAAGTGTTAAATTTGGAAAAGTGTGCGGTCTTGTTTAGTCGAAAAAACATTATTATGCCTGTGTTAACGTTTTAAGAAACTTAAGCTACGGTCGCACTTGTCAAACATTTGCCCAAAAAAAACGTAACCACTAAATGCTAATGAAAAGTTTTTCTATTCAGACAAAAGTTTGTCAAGTTAAAGAGTAGACAATAATGCTGGATTCAATGATATTATATATTAGTTGTGTTCGAAACTGTTTAATTTGATAAACAAGGCTCTAGATAAAAACTTTTTTCATTAGTGTTTGCTGGTTACGATTTCTTGGGCAAATGTTTGACAAGTGTGACCGTAGCTTTACACAAAATCAACAGTTTTTCCTCTTTGGCAAATTTAAAATTTTTTTACATGTGGCTGCTTTGGATTTGACATGCCATATGTTTTTATCTCCAAGGAAAATTTTTGTTTAGTATTTAATAATAAATGGCGGTTTCTTAATAATAGAATTACAGCATAATGTTCCATTATTTCAAGTCTTGGCTTGAAACTAATTTCTAACAACTAAGTAATTAGCAAACTGGCTGTTAAATGTTCAAATTTAAATTTATTATGTGCAACAAAGAAGAAAAAAAGCTCAAAGTTATGTAAAAATAATGTTCGCCGTTTGTCAAATGATTTATTTGAAAAATAAATCATGCTTTAAAAATTGATTTTTCACAGGTTTTTAGTTACAAAAGAAAAACCGCTTTAAATCAAGGGACTTTTTAATATTTTTCACTAAAACAATGAATTTTTCTTTAAACATCAAACAAAAAATCATATCTTTCATTTCAAAGCTGCATTTTTGTTTTTATTTTCGATATTCTTCTGAATTATTAAAATACAAATGAAAGAAACATGTTTTGGCAAAATGCTGGTTTGGCAAATGAAGCCTTTTTGCGATTGTTTCTTTGTCTATTTGTGTATTAAGCGGTGGCAGTTTTGTTCCTTTTGAGGGCATCTAAGATGAGCCATCAAGACATTAATACAAGATATTTGGGTACTTACTACCACTAACTCTACTACTGCTGCTGTTTTTGGATAAATATGTATTATTGATATTTGAAGAAATAAAAAAGAAAAACAAAATAAAATAAAATAAAAATAGCAATCCAAAAATATACACCCTCTTTTGTTGGTTGTTGGATTTTTTTTAAGGCAACATGAAAATGTGGTAGTACATTTTTCCATAAAACAGCAGCTTAAAAGTATAATTTCTTTAATCTGCACATTAGTTTTCTTAATGAAGAAATCACTCCATTAAGTGAATGGATCAAATACTTTTATTGCTGGTGGATCTAATAAACACAAAGATGCACTTTTTTTAGAAGTTTCCAAAAAACCAATTATCTTTTTGAATGCCTAAAAGCTACACCAAGAGAAAAAACAGCTTAAACTTAATTAATAAAAAATACCATATTGAATTAATAAGAAGCATTAACGAAAGTCTAGTCATGTTAAAATTTCAATATGGAAAAATATTAAATTAAAGTATTAATTTATTAATTTTATTTATTTTTAAGTATCTCAATATAAATTTTCTACTATATTGAAAATTATTGAATTAATGTGACGCGTTCTTATTTTTAAGTCGCAGCTTTTCCCTGAGTGTGTATTTTAAATTTTTTTAATTAAGTATTGTTTTGCGGGATTGTAGGATTTTTTTCAGCTTTTAAGCCTTTATTGTCATTGGTACAATATAAAATTATTCCAAGTATTCGCCATCGTCATGTAGATTTCCAGCACTACTTTATAAGGCCTGGTAATTCACATAAATAAAGTTTACATAAAATATTCATAACAAAAATTTAGAAAATGTTGTACTCTGTTCAACTCCTGAAAATTTTATGAAATATATCTGGCAAAATTTTCTTGACATCTGTGAAATAATATGACTGGAATTTATTTCGCGCGAAATACTCACCGCTGATGTTTTTGTTTATAAAAGACGATCAATGAGGCCACACTTCCAACCAAAAAAAAAGGAAAATTTTTATCGAAAATGTAATATAGGCGGCATTACTTGTCAAGTGTTAAAACTTTAAGGGGAAATAATCAATGTTGCTGAAAATTTTTCACAACTTCGAACAGAATAATAGGCTTAACTCGGTACGTTTATAACCGATTGTAAAAATAATTTTTTGTCTTAGAGGGTATAGTTTGCTTTTGTGTCTATTGTAAAAAAGTGGGCAGGGACGCCCACTATTTTTTATTTGATTTTATTATATTTTACATATTCTATTGCCACGAAACTTACCTCATATATTGGGCTCTTGTAACGAAACAAGCTCGAATTTAAAAAAATGGGCCGAACCACGCCCAATAAAAGTTGGCATCATATTTCTCATTTTTCTATTTGAATTATTATTACAAAACTTGGCCCACATCCTGAACGAAAAAAAGACACAATAGTGCATTCACAAATAAAATTTTAAGATTATATTTCCTGTGTTTTTACTAAGCCAATTTTTAAAAAACTTGGAAGACGCCTTGAGCTCTTAAAAATACACAATGTTGCATTTAAAAAAGTGGGCGAGAACACGTCTATTTAAAATTTAGTATTATATTTCTGTGCTTAAACATTATCGATTTTTACGAAACTTGCCACATTCTGAGCTCTGAAAAATACTTAACATTTCCTTTAAAAAAAATAGGCGGGGCAACCCCCATGAAAGGTTGGTATTAAATTATATATACTTCTGCTTATGCTCTTGGCATAATGATGTGCTTAAGGTAATGGGAGGGGCCATGATTATTAAAGATTAATATTTTATTTCACGTGCTTCTAAATGACACATTTTTACAAAACTTGGCACAATTTATAAAAATGGGCGGACACTAATATTTGTCAAAATATACACTTGACACTAGAAATTTAAAAATAAAAATATCTAAACAGGTCAAGAACGGCTTAAATTATTTCGCGTGCCGAGCGGGTCTTGCAAAAAGTGGCCGAGAGTTGTCATAATAAAATATTGCGGCTTTGTGTATGTTTGCATTTTCCAAACAATTATGTATTTCATATATAAATGACGATAAAAAATATTAATTGGGTCATTCTGATGTTGAAATAAATTAAATTATGATTAAGTATTGTATTAAATTATTAAGTAAAATGTATAAAAGGTTTTAAAGATTGCACTCCTTCAAATACCTGCATATATATATATAGCAATCTTTATTATAGTTTTATGAGTGTTTTAAAACGATGCATTTTCTTGTAGTTAGTTTTAAAAAAATAATCCGCTTAACAATGCCAAATGTTGTACTATTTCTTAAGTTTAACTCCAATTTTTGTTGGGCTGAGATAAAAAAATTATTCATTCGAGAGCAGACATCATGCTCTCAAGCTAAAAAATTATATTAAAATGTATGCTTTACATTAAAAACGGCTCACAATAATTAAAAACTTAACGTTAAGAGTGTGAAAAAGTACATGCAATATTCAAGATGAGGCAAGCTCTCCAGAGGAAAATCTTACTCGCACATGATCACAGAACGACTTGTCTTGTAAAGCTCAGAGCAAACAAATGCTCACGCAAGTGAACAAATTTATTATAAGTACGAAAACTCACATTCGCAAAATATTCACATAAAATTTTTAAAACTTAAAATATAGCAAATTGCCTTTAATTTTGCATAAAAAATTCTGGATTTTTTTCAGAAACTAACGATTTCATGGCAGGCTTTGTTAAGAGGAATTTCAAATTTACTTTAGTGTTATAAATTTATTATTTTATTTTTATTTAATGCTTGTCAAAATGTAAACGAATCTAAGGCCCAATACTTAACTTCTTAATTAAATGTCATTTAGCTAATTGCCACTTAAATTTAAGTTGCACTTAAATGTAGTTTCATTTCTTTAAAAAATTAAAGCTAATTAAAGTTCTTATTAAATTACAATGAAAGTACGGCATTACTACCAAAATTCCCAGTATTATGAAAAGCTTTCAAAACAACAGCTGCTGTATATCATAAATAAGAATGTTAGGTTATCAAAACGCAGAAAACTAAAATTGCCTAAGAACACATTTTGTGAAACAAAAAAAAACATCAGAAAACATTTTTCTATTTATTTTTCCATGATATGAAACTATGTGTTGTGTATGTTATATATATCGTTGACTTAATACGAAAAGGACCAAACTCATGTTTTTCATAGTTTACAGGAGAAGGAAAAAACTAAAAAAAAATATGCAATATAGATACAAAATTTTTGTAAACTCAATTTTTATTAAAAACACTTTACAAATTTCGTGTTATATTACTTTATTATTTTTTTTTAATTTAGTTTATTAATGGTCTATCGAAATATGTAATAGTATCGATTTCGAAAAAGTATGAGTTGGGTTCTTTTCGTATTAAGTTAACGATATATGTATATGTGTGCCCTTCTCCGAGAAAAGGGACGTGGTGTATGAAAATGAAGTTATGAGAAAGACGCATTTAAAAAATAAAATGTCAATGTTTTTCTAATTTTTATTGATTTTCCCAAATTCCCGTTTCTTGACACACTAGGTCCCTTTTCTCGGAGAAGGTCACATATATGGAAATAAAACGAAATTATATTTAATACTTAAATACAAATTATATATAAAAAGGTTGACAATTAAGTTTTATTTAAATGTCTCTCAACTTTGTACCAAAAAAATTAATTCGGTACTTAAATGACACTTAATTAAGAATTCAATTATTGGGCCCAAAAACAATGTAAATTTTATTGGATAAGCACGTCCAGATGTTTGAGCAACAACGAAATGCATCTAGACAACAAATAAATTTTTTAAATTATTTCATTTTATATACACGCAAAGAAAAAATATGGTTGAGCTAACCATAGTCAAACAGCAACATACTATGATTGAATTATATGGTTGTAGTTAAATCATATTATTGTCAATAGAAAAGCAAAAAATATTATTATCTGAATAAATAAATAAAATATTATTAAATAAAAATAAAATATTATTATCTGAATAAAACAATGAACTTTGTTAAACCTAATCTTATTATTGTAAATATGACAACACTATTGTTAGATGTGACTAAAATATAATTGAGACTCACCATTTTCTTATATTATAATAATATTGTTAAATACGATAACAGTATTATTTAATATAATAATAATATTTTGTTTTTCAGTCATATAAAAATAAATTAATATTGTTGAAATAAAATTTATATATAGAAATGTACACTTACATACATATGTGTATACTGGAAATACAGACACGTCTGTATAAAGATATATACATATGTATGTCTACATATTTTTATTGATCTACCCTTTTGTTTTAACTTTATTTATTTATTTATTTGACAACACGCGTGCACTACCGATTGCTTACCAACGAAACACTGAACTGACAGAAGATGTTTCTGAAAAAGATTTTTTTAAAAACTTAGTATAGTATGGTTTTGCATAACATTATTTTGTTATTTACATTATATTATTTTCAAATAATAATAAAAATTATGTTGCAGTCATAAATTTTTAACAAAACTATATTGTTAAACTCTAACCATATCACACTTTTTTATGAATATAATAATGTAGTTATTAAACTCAAACATTACTTTGCTTACCGTAACAAAGTTAACGTTTAAAATAACAATAAGTAGTTCTCAACGACCATACATTTGTTTCTGAGAACATAATATTGTTTTCTCAACCATTCTACAACCATATCTTTTCTTTGCGTGTAGGTATTTTGGAAATTTGCAATCACATTTTTTGAAAGATTTTTCCTTAACACTTCAGAAGTTTTGAATTCATTTTTAAATCAGAAGAATTTAAAAAAAAAATATAAATTTTTTTTTCTCCAAAAAAATATATAAAATCATTTTGTCAAGAGATGTCTTACAGTACATTTTTAAAAACTACAGTCAACATTGTTTTAAACGCATCATTTGTTAAGTAAACCTTCAAGCTAATGCATCCACTAGCAATTGAAAAAAAAACAACATTATTTGTGATCATGTTAAATCATGCGTGGCTCATGCTACTTACATACGTGAGCGCAAACCATCTCTGACTCAAAACCATTTGTGGTTAATATTTTTCTAAAAATTGGTTTGATTATTTGAGAAGGGGTGGGAAGGGGGGGGGAGAACCTAAATTTTGTAGGTGGAGCCAAACTCCTTTTAATGTAAAACTGCAACAGCGAAATCTTTTTGCTTCTGACTATTTTAAGCAAACTACTGCCACAAAATTGAACATGCACTTCTTGTTGTCTACGGTTTTTTGATGTTTTGCCCATTGTTGGCATTAAATAGGTTGTTGTTTTAAATTGCTTTGGCCATCATCAGACAACCTCATCAAGCCGCAAAAACTACCAGCATCATCAGTTTGAAATTTCAAACTCATCGATCGAAGTTTTGGTGTTGTTTTTTTTTTGTTTCTGACTCAATTTCAAAGTTGTTGTAAGAAAAATACTAAATAAAGAAAAAAATGTATGTTGTAAAAGTTTTTTTTATTTTTTTGAAGATTTTTTTGCTGTTTGTTCTCGTTGATGTTGTTACTATTTTTCAACATTTGTGTTGTTTTATGCACGAACAAACGTTTCTGATTCAAAAAAAAAAAAATAATAATAAGAAATGCAAGCGAAAAAGGAAACATTTTATTTCGTTTCATTGTAACTTTAAAAATAGTGTAACACAGAATACGTGATTTTTGGTGAAGTGCAACAAACCACAAGCTGCTGCTAGAAGTGCAACTTCAAGCTGAGAATCATGGAAAAGGGGCGTCATGGTCCTCCACGGCAACACAAACAACACTAAATTTTCTACAAAATCACAGTTAAACAGGGCATAATAAAACAAAACCGTGGTTTATGATTTTCTCCTCAAAAACAAAAAAATAAAATAACTTTTGAAGAACCAAAACTAATATTAACCAGGTACATATACTCGTATTTTGTGAATTTTCAATATAAACTTTTTATTTTAACTCTCCTGTGGAGGTCTGGCCTTTTTTGCCATAAAAATATTCGTATTTTCTTGTTCATGTTATTTTATTTTTGGTCCAAATTTAATAGTTTTATATTTTTCCTTTTTTTGTTTTTATCCATGTAAAGATTATTGTTGTTAGACAACAATTTCAAATTATGATTATAAGTTTGACTATAATTAGTTGCGCTAAATTTGGCCTAGAATTTTTATTACTGTTTGAGAAAAATTCTCGCAATTTTTTTAACGTAAAAATTTTACATGTAATGGGCAATAAAATTGTTAAAAATGTTTTGGCAAATAAAATAATTTAGACTCAAATTGAATTTTTTCAAAGACTTTTGAAAGATTATAATATTTGAGTAATTAATTTTGATGTTTAACGTACACCCAGGGAAAAAACACCATAAAATCAATAAAAACCATATTGAATTAATAAAAAAATATTAACGAAAGTCTAGTCATGTTGAAATTTTTTATTTCTATATGGAAAAATATTAATTTCCAGGATTTAGTTATTTTTAAGCATCTCCACATACATTTTCTTTATATTGAAAATTATTAAATTAAAGTGACGTGTTCTTATTTTTAAGTTGCAGCTTTTCCCTGAGTGCACAAGTTAATTATTTTCGTTACATAAATATTTGTTTAATGAGAAGTTTTTCATCAAATTTTATTTAATTAGTTTTGGAATGAATTTTATAATAAATATTTAAATGCCTGCACTACAGGAATTACACTAACTTAGACAATACAATTAAGAAATGTTCTAAAGTGTAGGTGTATGTATGTAAAGGGTGTTTTTTGCGGTATAAAACTTTAAGTTGGCAACACTTTTTTAACTGACAAACATTTCGTCAGCTATCAAGTGATACGAAGGAGGATCAATAAGTCCTTGACTTTTCGAACTCGTAGTTATATAAAATGCAACACTGTTGTCATCAACTATCAGCTGTTAATATACTACTTTCAAATTTTGAGCAAATGTCGCCATTTACTTCACGTCAAACAGCTGTTCAAAACTTGTGTATTCGTGTTTTTCTAAAAATGGAAAACAGTGAATTTCGAGTGCTTATAACATTATATTTTGCAAAATTAAAAAATCATTCAATCAAACCAAGGAAAAGCTCGATAAATACTATGGGGACTCTGCACCATCGATTTCAATGGTAAAAAAGTGGTTTATTGGCTTTCTTTGTGGTCGCGCAAGTACAAATAACGCTGAATGTTCTTGACGGCCAATTGAGGTCAGTACAACCGAAAACGTCGAAAAAATCCACCATATGGTGTTGGCCGATCGAAGAGTAAAAGTGCGTGAGATTGTTGATACCATAGGCATCCCACATGGCTGAGTGGTTTCTATTTTGAATGATTTCTTAGGTATGATAAAGCTTTCCGCAAGGTGATGTGCCGCGTTGCTCACAATCAATTACAAATGCATGTGCAGTTTCCATGGCAAATATCCATAAATTAAACTTTAAATTGCTCCCTCATCCGCCCTTTTCTCTAGCTTTAGCCCCTAGTGACTACTTCCCATTTCCAAACGTAAAGTAGTGGCTGGGTGGAAAGACATTTAGCTTCAACGATGAAATTATTGTCCAAACAAATGCCTATTTTAAGAACATGGAAAAATCGTATTTTTTTGGACGGGACACAAAAACTGGAACTAAGTGGACTAAGGGCCATTTTCACAACTTACCTTTAGCTAAAGGTAGGATTATGTTTGCCATTTAAATATTTTTGCATTATTACTATTTAAATTTTTTCAATGCTATTATTATCAATAATAATAATATTTAATGGATAAAAAGATAATAAATGAAGATTTGATAACGCAAAACCATTAATCGGGCGCACAAAATCCTGCCTTTAGCTAAAGGCAAGTTATGAAAACGGCCAAAAGGGTATTGAGTTAAAGGAGATTATGTTGAAAAACAAATTTTTGTTTAAAAGTCACGGACTTATTGATCCACCCTCGCATATGTTTAGTTTGGTTTGGCATTTCAACATGAATGTAATTGGGCAAATTTATTTTGAAAATCATGGATCCGTATCGCGCACTAAGTCCATTTTACGATCAACATAATCGTCCATCAGAGCAAGTAATTTGATTATTTATGGAACGTTTTCGCACCAGATTTACACTAAATGATAATACGCATACACGTTGTACAGTGCGTACAGAAGACGTCATTGTGTGCTGTAGAGCTTACCGAAGACGAAGGACCGAATCAATCTACCCGACATCGTGCACAGGATTACTGACTTCTTCGTTCATCAGTTGAACAGCCATGATGTGTACGAGCTGTGGTTTCAACAAGACGGCGCAATATGTCACACTGTTCGTGCCATAATTGATTTATTGAAGGAAGCATTTTGTAACGGCATAGTTTCACGTTTTACGGACCCATGAATTGGGCTCCAAGGTCGTGCGATTTAACGCCACTAGACTCTAATTTTGTGGGGATATGTGGAATCGCTAGTCTAACCGAGACAATTGACCACTTGGAGGACAACATTCGCCTCCTTATGGCCAATAAACGGCCACAAATGCTGGAAAAAGTCATAGAAAACTACACCTTCAGATTAGACTACGTCCCAGACAGACGTGGCGCTCACATGACAGAAGTCATAATTAAATTATAATGCCAGAAGATTATCTTTCGAATAAAGTAAATCATATCATATCAATTTAAAAAATGTATCTTTCTTTTATTACATTGCAAAGTTCTTTGTTCTTTACCTCTATAAAAAAACACCCTTTATATGTATGTATATGCATATGTGATATTTGCATCAAGCAAGTTTACCAATATTTTTACGAAGTTTTAAATCTGTAAAATATCGATCTTTGTTTGTTCCTCTGGTCTCAAGTTCAAACAGCGTTACCAGTTAAGTTTATTCATATTTAATGTTAAAAATTTATGTCCAAAGTTTGCTTCCAAATTTAAGTAAATCTTCATATTTGTAAAGTTTTTTCTTGAACTTTCAGTAAATTTATTGAAAATGGGAATATAAATAATTTTTATCTCGAATAGTTTTCTAAAAAGTTTTTGCGCATTTAAAGTGACTTATATGACCCCATACATGCATATGGATATTTCCACGAGAAAAACCACTTTTAAGTCACGTGCGACAGAAAGAAATTAAGCTTGTATTTCAGAACAATATGACTCGAATTTTCTTAAAAATGTTACCGAATATAGAGCAGCTGACAACATATGCAAATATATCGCTCATTTACTCAAAAACGTCATAAGTAAACAAATGTTTTTTTTTAGTTAATGGTGCAGAATTAATCCTCCTATCGATCGTCCTTCATATTGAGTAAAAATTTCGCACCAATATTTTGTTTAGTCAACTTTTGGGAGAAAAATAAAATTTGCTTTTTCCAGAAATAATTTCTTAATCGGGCTTAAGTTCAGTAATTTCAATTCTTATTGAATGAAATATTTATATTAATTAAAGTGAGTTTCTAAAGAAGAGAAGTAAAATTAAATTAGACTTTATTACCTGGGGGAAATACCAGTTTAATTTTTCTTCTCCTTCTTCTTCTTCTCATTCAATAAGAATTGAAATTACTGAACTTAAGCTCGATTAAGAAATTATTTCTAATTAATATTTTCTTTTTACTTTAAGTTGAGTGTTAATTTAAAATTTGAAAGGTGTTTTCTGGAAAACTAGTTTTTGTTGACGTTCTTTGATTTAATGAGCGGATATAAAGAAGTAAAAGAAATTTTCTTTCGAAAAAAAAACAAGCAATTTATTTCGTGTCGCACGTGACAAAAATTTTATATTTCTATGGAAATATGCATACAAATGGACATCTTAGTAAAACTATTCAGAATAGATTCCCATGATCTTAAACCATAGATATCTGATAATTACAGTAATATCTCTACGTTGATACTTGACTAGAACAACTACTCAAAGTGGTCTGATATAAACTGCAAGCAGCAGTTTAGCAGGATGTCCAAACACTTTTTTGTAGTCGAGTGATACGCGAATTATTTCAACTACAAAAGTAACTTACATGACTATTATGGGGAGCGAATTATCAAACTTTTACAGTATATTAAGAACAGGTCAGGCTAATTTAAAAAAAAATATATAAACAATTTAAAAATTTTATCATCAATTGGTCATTTCTGGGTTTTTTCTTGTTCGAAATATAAATTTAAAATTCAAAAATAATAATTTCTTAAACAAATATTTGTTACATCTTTTTTTCAACTTGCTGGCAACGCTGACAAAAACAAACATTGCTATCGTTTTGCTTGTTGCTGATGTTAACTGCAAGGAAGCGATCATTGGTGCCAGTTGTTAACAAAATTGTTGATTTGTTTTAAAGCCAAGACAGACAACAGTTAGAAAATTAAGAAAAACCAAATCGTAGTTTTTGGTTAATTGAAATCAATGTTGGCACTAAGGCGACAAGTTCAACTAAAGCATCAGGTTGGTTGGTTGGTTAGTTGTATTATTTGCTGTTTGCTTTTCCTGTTGTATTTGATTAGTGTATTTTTTTTTTCTTAAAGATTTTAATACTTACCAACCCAAAAGCGGAAGTTTAAGGAGCTAATTTCACGGTCAAAGCAAATATTTAATTAAAATTGTTAGCGACTTTTTTTGAAGTTATACTTAATGGTGCTTTTAAAGACATTAAAAAAAGCTATAAATAACGTAAAAATTTGGGAATTATTCTCAATTTTCTACTTCTTTTACAATATTTAAAACTTTTAGGATTTTTAAGAATAGTTTAGGGTTAATGAAGGTGAAGATTGATACACGAAGAAGAAACATTTTAAATTGTTAGATAGTAAAAGTTATTATTTTAATTTTTCAAAACTTCTTTATGAGAGAAATATGTGATATGACACTTTTAAATTATCTAAGAGAATTTCTTTGCAGTTGTTTTATTTTTTTAAAATAGATATAAGATTTATTATGGCAGCTCTTAGTGTAGAAACAGAAATAGAGGCCTGCGTAAACAGTCTTGTTTGATGATCCATGACTACATTACATAGGACCATGATAATAATATTACCATGATAGTAATATTATTATTTCCAGGGATTTTGTACGTTTGAGAGTGTGTGTGTGTGTGTGTAAGATATAGATGGTAAGCTATTATGTGTTTAAGGATGTGTTTTTAAAGCAGGCGCACACAACTAATCACAATGCATATGCGCATTTGTATGTGCACAGGAAACTAAAAGATCATACACACAACATGTGTGCGTGTCAACATGCATGACGTTTGTATACAAATTCTTCCGTTACGAAGTATTTTCTTTTTTACTCTTCAACCTGCAATAACTGAAACAAATTTCTTGCCAACAGTATTGTTTAGCATTTGTTTTAAAAGATTTTGCTGTAGTAAAACATTTGAAAAATCCTTCATGTCTTAAAAGTTTTTATAAGTGGTTTTGTGCAGGTGTCTATTAGGAAAACAATACAAATTTGTTTAAAAAAATAAAAATTACATCTTACATTATGACTTTGAAATAGTTTACAAGTACCTTTGTTATTTGTGTGCATAACACAAATAATAGAATAAAAGGTAATTGTGATTATAAAAAAAAATAAATAAAAAGCCTTTAAAGCAATTAAATTTGAACGACGTTGCCCAGCTGGAGGCCAGAAAATTCTTGTTCAAAAGTTTGTAGATGTTTATTTTTATTTTTCTCTTGCAAATATTTTAAACTGCTAGAAGTTTATTACTAAAGAGACTATGCAGTAGACTGCATTAGTAATATTTATTGTAGAACCAACATTTCGGCACAAGCAGTTGTGCAGCAAAACCTGTAGTTTGCACACAAGATACTATATGTACATCGATAGTAGTTTAATGTAATGACAAGATTAACTGCACTTGTACAATTATTGTTGTGTATGGCGTTTTATAATATATATTTTGCTATTGATATCGATAACTCTGATCTGACAGCTGAGAATGTCAAACTGTGTTGGTTGACATTTCTGTTCAGTAAGGTATGGCAACTTATCATCAAGAACAAGGCTACCATATTCAGCCATGACCGTAAAAAACTAAAGCTACATATCTGTGGCAATATGGAATAATAGCTTAAATTGACTTAAGCAAAGCAATGCATTTCGGAAGATTTTACGCTTTCACTAAGAGATTAGAAGGCTATAATGCATGATTATACTTTCTTGTGATTCTTTCTTTCCATATGTAACATTTTAACCCCTGCAAATTCCAACTGGAACATAATACAGCACAAATAAGCTTAATTTTCTAAAGTATATTAAAGCTACTATTCCATATTGCCACAGATATATTTTTAACTTCGTTTTTTACGAAAATCGATTACCTACGATCAAAAATAATCGATTTTCGTGAAAAAAAGTTAAACAATTATGTCACTCAAGTTTTTTGGCGGTTGTGGCACGATATTTTTTGTGGAAATTTTCTTTGAAAACATCAAATCTGTTAGCGAATACAGAAAAAAATATCATCGAAATGCAATCAGCAAAACAAATTTTTAACATTTAATTTAAAAATTAACAATCATAATTGTTAATATAAGAAATTTAAATTTTTGTAGTCAATTAAATTACTCAACAAAATTATTTTTTAAACTATATCATAACGGAATGCGCACATGTAGAAAAAACAAGAAAGAATGTTTTGTGTGAATTCATTTTTTGTGTATCTAATAAAGATACAAGAGCTAAGCAAGTCAGTTTATTATCTCGGTTCAACTCCGCCCAAAGACATTTAGTGTTTTTAGCAAAAAAGCAAAAAATCGTTTCGAGTATTGTGATTGTGAATAAAAATAATATTGTTAATATAACAATTATGATAATCAAAATTTGTGGGGATATTCAACAATTTACATTGTTAATATAGCAATAGCTTTAATTAAAAAAACTTTGAAATCTAACAAAATAAATGTGGAAAAAATAAATAAATTTTAACAAACTATTTGTTGATATATTTAATTGAAAATATTTTTCAGATTTTCCTTTAACTTACAATTTCGTTAATTGTATTTACAAAAATCGTTGTAGGTTCAAAATCAGTTAATTATTTAATTGATATAACAAAAAAATTAATTGTATTTAAAAATCATTTTTTTCTGTGAAGTTCATAGAACACTTCGTCCATTTTGCGGTCAACGTAATTGGACTAGTGAGAAATTATGTAATTGGTGCAGTTATTGATTGTTTTCGCTCTAATTTTACTCTTATCGATTCTATATCAACAACAAAAGAAAGAAATGTGTATTTACAGGCTGGCGGCATGGCATCATCAGTCCTTATTTCTTGGTCCTTTTCACCATCCCCTTGTTCGTGCGATTTAACGCTTCTGGATTAGTTCTTATGTTAACGCCAAAAATGAAAAGTAAGCGCCAAAAATAAAATAAAATCGCTAAAATTAAAAAAGTTACCAACAAACAAAAAAATCGGGAAAATTAAAAATAAACGCTAAAACTTAAAAAAAAACGCTAAAACAAAACATTTCTATTTAAATGTCCACATCAAGGTAAGATATTCGATTATGTAGGTTAAAGTTTGTATAGTATTTCGCATGAAGTGTCCGTACGGAATCCTCCGTGAGCAAGTCAAAGTCGCGGTTTTTTTAGTTTGGCGATTTTTTCAATTTCCGGCGATTTTTCTGTTTTTTTTTTGGCAACCTTCTTACTTCTGCTGATTTTTTTGCACTTAAGCGATTTATTTTGTTTTTGGTGATATTCTTCATTTAAGATATTTTTTATTTTGACGATTTTTCCTTTTTGGCGAGTTTTTTTGGTTTTTTTAGTTTTAGCGTTTTTGAAAGCTTTAACAGCTTTTTTCTTACGATTTCCAAGTTTAATCTTTTACAAAATCATCGTTGTCAAATTCGCTATACTGTTACGCTAATAAACTAATTTTTATTCCAAGAATTCAAAACAAACTCAAGACAGAATGAAAAAACGGGTCAATTGTTACACTTTACAAAACTATAAATGCAACAGCAATCCATTATAATTATGAAACATTTGCATTGACTAAAGAAGCAATTAAATTAGTAACGATTACAATTATGCTATGTCAAACGTCTTCGTAAACGTATTTTGCGTGCCCTACAAAACAAGCGTACCCGTATATGAAATTATCCTGGCATGGGTAACAAGTATTCATCAAAATTTTTTTAATTGGATGTTCCTACTTGGTGTCTAATATACTAAAACATATATTTCAAAATTTCATTAGCGGAAATCACTCTTCTTTACAAATTGCTAGTGAAAATATAGCAGATGGTAGTGTCTGCATTTGACATCAGCTGTTTTATTACAATAACAGTTTGTGTGTGTGGTGGCAAAAATACACAGAAAGCGGTTTTGTCCGATATAATTAAACAAGTACGTTTGAAATCAAATATTATAAGTTTTCTGTAAATTTGTTATTTTAACAGACATTCCAAATTACATATAAGTCGTACATTTGGAAAGTGAGAAAAGAAGAATTTTTTAACAACAATATTGAAAATTTTTAAAAATCGAAGGCATAAATATTCACCAGGGCCGAATATAGCGCACTCACTATCAAACCCCACCTGACTTTATATTTGAAAGCTGTACAGTGCAAAAAAAAACATTTTATTTTTGAAAGCGTAATAAATCAAGCACTTGTCTAAACTGTCTGTTGCGACCATCTGTCTCAAACAAAAGAAAAAAATAGCTTACTTTTAAAGCCTCAAACTCATAGCTAACAAATATTTTTTTCTTTAATTTCTATAAGCATCACTACATTTATTGCCCAGCATGTTGGGTAGGGTCACTTTTGCACTTAATTTGGCAACACTACTCTCACGCTTAGATTCGTTCTGACTAATCAGTCTCCGTTTGTTTAAGTGAAAAGTGCAAGCAAAAACAAAACAAAATAAAAGTTTTTAGTACTTTTACTATTTAAAAATTATCAAGGGCTATTATTATTTAGTTTTAAAGGACTGATGGCTATTTGTGCTGGGAATAATTACACAGCATTGTAATGGACAAAATATTGACAGAGTGACACAATTTAAAGTTATTCTTTAAGAAAATAAAAATTTCTTCCAAACAAATCTAAAGCAGCAACTATTTGTAACCTTGATTTCATAAAGGGTGTTTTTTTGTAGAGTGTCACATCTTGGAGTTGGCATATCGGCTTTATTTGAGCACCCATTTAACAGCTGATAGTTGCTTTTTGTTTAGTTTGCTTTAAAATTTCATTATGAATCGACCTACATCAGAGCCACGCTTGCAAATTAAAGATCTGCACAATACCTATTACAAGAACTTTTAAGAGAGGAGGTATTATTGAAATGTTTTACTATAGCAAAATGTTCTAAAACAAATTATAAACAACACAGTTGGCCATACATTGCATACTGCAATGCAGGTATAGGAGTAAAGAACAAAATAGTCCGTGACTGAAAAATTTGTGATGCTTGTGCTCCTTTCTACGCATGGGCGCGTATACAAACATCATGCATGAATACACATACATACCCACATAAGTTGCGTGTATACGCTCTTATTTTTCTGCTCCCATGAAAACGCACACATGCATTGACATTAGTTGTGTGCGCTTGCTTAAAAAAACCTGCCTTAAACACATAAAAGCTTACCATCTACATCTTAGACACACACACACACAAACTTACAATATGCAAAATAAAAGCATACACGCATCAACACTACTTCTGTTGATTGTTTGTTATGAACAAGAAGTCTTGGCGACATCGCTTGTTAACACTCATATGCACGAAAACCAATACATCCATCGTGCTTCGCTTATAATACGACAGCATTTATTATTGGTTTAGTATAAAAGATGCCATGAGAATACATTTAAAAAATAAAACGTTTTTATATTTTACGACTATTTAGGCAGGTCTGTATTGCAAATTGTTGAAATTTTTTGTGAAAAAAATTGTTCTATTCGCCAAACTCATCGTGCATTTCTTCCATTTCCGATTAAGCCCATTTCTTGTTGAATGGATACTTAAATAAGCAGAATTGACGCACATTTGGAGTGAGAAGCATTCACCAGCTTTTGCTGAAATATCATTACATTTACAGAAAATAACTGTTTGGTGTGCTTCGCGGAGTCATTGGCCCAAATGTCTTCAAAAGCAATGATGGCCAGAATGTTACTCTCAATGGTGAACGGTATGATTCGAAATTTATTCGGATATATGGTTCCAACAGAACGGAACTACATGCCACACAGCGGGCGCTACAATTTAGTTACTCAAAGAAAATGTTGATGAAAAAATTATTTTACGCAATGGCCACCAAGATCGTGTGACTTAACTAACCCCATTGGATTATTTTCTTTGGGTTTATCACTTGTCTACATTGATAAACCATAAACAATTGAACATGTGGCAATCAACATTCGAAGAGTTATCATCGAAATACGGCTGCAAATGCTGCGAAAAGTTGTTGAAAGTTGGTGTGTTCCAGATTGAGCCTTCTATGCGCCAGCCGCGGTGGCCACATGGCAGAAATCATATTTAAACATTAATTTCATAAATAAAAATTTTCTTTACAATAAAGCCCGTTTCATTAATTTTAAAAATATATTTTCTTGTTTTATTGTGATTTAAACTTGTGTCACTCTATAAATAAAACACCCTTTAGATGTTGTTTTATTGTAAGTGCTGTAGGAACCAAAGTTAGAAGTTAACAAAAGATTTTTGACTTGCCAGACCCCTGAAAAAATTTAATGCAAACATCTATATATGTAAGTACGAGGGCAGATCGACTGTGACTTTTCGAACTTGCCTCGTAACACTGTTTCCATCAAGCACCAACTGTTAATAGACTACTGTTAAATTTTGGACAAGTGTCGTCATTTTTTTCGAGTGCTAAAAAAACCTTTAATCAAACCAAGGAAAAGCTCGATATATACTATGGGAATTCTGAACCATCGATTTCAATGGTAAAAAAGTGGTTTACTGATTTCGTTGTGGTCGCACAAGTAAAAATGACAATGAACGTTGTGGACGGTCAGTACACCCGAAAATGTCGATGAAATGAAAATGCGTGAGATTGTTGATGCCATAGGCATCCCATATGGGTCAGTGGTTTATATTTTGAATCATTATTTGGGTATCCATGGCAAATATCCATGAATTTAACTTTAAATTGCTCCCTTATCCGCCCTATTTTCCAGCTTTAGCCCATAGTCACTACTTCCCATTTCCAAACCTAAAGAAAGAAAGAAATTTAGCTCCAAGGATGAAATTATTGACCAAACAAATGCCTATTTTGAAAACTTCGAAAAATCTTTTTTTTTTTTGGAAGATACAAAAACTGGAAATAAGTGGAGTAAGTGCATTGAGGTAAAAGGAAATTATGTTGAAAAATAAATTTTTTTTTTTTCAAAAAAAAACAGTTTTTCGTATGTAGCTTAACTAAGCTGATGTAACTTATTTGATATAAAGGAAAAATAATTCGGTTTATTTTTTTTGAAATGGCGGTGAAAAGGACTCGTAGGATTTCAAAAAGGAACCATCTACCAGTAGAAGCGGGCAGCCATGTAAACCAACCACCCAGAACTCGTTGGCATTTTCATGGGAAGATACAGTTTAGCGTGTAGGGCAAAATCTAATATTTTTAGTGAAATTTTGTTAGTGGTCCTTCGAACCGTTAAATTTATTTTTATTACAAATTGTTGCGTTAGCCTACATACTGATCTTACTTAAGCGATTAAATTATTTTATTTTTTAGACTAAACATCAAATAAATATACTTCCGTACGATTATTTCGTATTAATTATTTTCTCATAAATTAAATTAAATAAATTTTTTTAGATGTTTATTTTCACAAGAAATTTATTGTAGTTTTTATTTACATTTAATTTTAGTACGTATCATGGTTCGATATCTTTTTAAACCCATCAAAAATATTTCTTTCGACATGTGTTACTTAATTTATAAATTAATAAAAAGCAAAGAGATTATACTCATTAATAAATCCCTTCTCTGCTAACTGTCCACACATTTGAACCGCAATTCTAATTTTCTATTATTCACATAAAGTTTCAAATAAAACGAACAAATAAACAATCTAATTTCGTTGATATTTTGACACACACCAAGCAAAAAAAAAACAAATCGAATAAACAATAGTTACTTGTTTTATGCAAATGAACGGCAATAAATCTTTAATAAGTTATGAAAATAAAAGCACTCAAAAACACCAAAACATTAACATTTTGGTTAAAGAAATAATTTAAGAATTAAACCCAATAAAGAAGAAAATATTAATACTGAATTTAATTAACATAAAACAGGGGGTCTTTAAGAAATTCATAAATCAATTTGAAATTATAAGAATATATAACTTTTTTGTTAATCTTTGATTGAGAGAATTATTTTCTTTTATTGTTGAAACGATGTGGTATTTTATAAACGAAAATGTTTAGCAAATTAACAGATATGTAAGTCACTGAATTAATTAATAATAACAAATATAACAAATTAAATATGATTTTTGTCAGCTTCTTTTTATAGCTTTAGCTTTTATATAACTTTTTTCGAAAAGCTGGAAATCCCAATTTAAAGTCTTTTTTATCTTCCTTTCCGTTTATTTCAATTGATAAGCAAAACTAATCATGTCTGTTTAGTGTCCATGTTTGACAGACAATATTATTATTTGCTTTTATACAAATTTGGTTTTTAAATTAGTCACGCTTAAGCACAGTTGCCACCAACAACAACGACACCCAAAATATTAAAACATCTTTGAAAAGCAATGCAAAGAAATCTTGTCTGTATGTGAAGCAGGGCATGTTCTTAAGTTTTAATCGATTATTCGATTAATTAACTTGTACGAGCATTCGAATTACTTTTAATCGATTAATCAAATAATTTTTGGTTTTTTTTTGATTAATAAGATCGAATAGCAATTTTATTCGATTAATCGAATAATTTAAAATTTTGTTCGTTTGACCAAATATTTTTAGGCTTTAAACGAACAGTTGATAATAATATTTAAATTTTATTGGATTGATCAAAAAATAATAAATAATAGAATAATAGACTAAAAACAAAAAAAAATATTTTAGTGGAATATGTTGGTTGGTTCATCCACCGGGTTATTTAACATTAAAGAGCTCTAGCCCTCATTTTTAGGGTTCCGTACACCAAAGGTGAAAAAAGGAACCCTATTGTTTTCGCTACGCTGTCCGTCTGTCCGTCACACGATAATTTCTCAGGAACCATAAGAACTACGGACCTGAAATTTGGACAGAGTATGTAGAACCTAGGCCACTACAACAACAGATACATGAGAATTAGAAATTAAAGGGTGCTCCAAAACGAGCGACGAAAATGTTAAAATCTCATGTAATATACATACAATTGTATGTACATATGTATATTGACACTTGAAATTTTTAAAATTAGTGTATTTTTATATAGACTACAACAATAATAAACATTAAAATATTAAAAAATTTAAATTAAAGGGTGGTCCATCAGTTAATGCAATTTTAACTATGTAATTTTGACAACTTGCTATATCTTGGAGACCGTAAGAGGTAAATTCTTGAAATTTTCAAAAACGGTAAAACTAAAAAATCCGAAAATTATAATATAGTCAAACCGAAAAAAATCGCCAAAACCTGAAAAAATCGCCAAATCGAAAAAAATCGACAAAATCAAAAAAAAATTCTAGCACTAAAATCAATCGCCAAATTCGAAAAAATCGTTTAAATGAAAAAAAAATCGCCAATATGAAAAAAACGCCAAAAACCAAAAAAAACGCCAAAACGCGAAAAATGCGCCAAAACCAATATAATTGATTAAATGAAAAAAAATCACCAAAATTAAAAAAAATTGCCAAAATTAAAAAAATCGCCAAATTTAAAAAAAAAATCACCAAAGCGAAAAAAATCGCCAAAATTTAAAATAAACACCAAAAACGGAAAAAAATTCCTCAAAACGAAAAAATAGGCGCCAAAACTAAAAAAATCGCCAAAACCAAAAAAAAATCACTTATATGAAAAAAACGCCTAAATTAAAAAAAACATCAAAATAAAAAAAATCGATAAAAAAAATACAACACCAAAGTAATAAAAATTGCCAAAATTAGAAAAACTTCAAAAACCAAAAAAAAAAATCTCCAAAACGTGAAAAAAGTGCCAAAACTCAGAAAGCGCCAATAAATTCAAAAAACCCCCAAACTAAAAAAACGCTTAAAACCGAAAAAAAACCCAAAACGAAAAAAATGCGAAAACTATAGTTTATATTGTTCGTATTGAATTACATATCTCGTGCCCGTACGGAACCCTTCGTGCGCTGGTCAAAGTAACACTTCACTGAATTTATTATTTATGTTTTATTTCTTTATAAAAATAAAAATAAACTACTTTAATATCTATACGAAATCAATATTAATTATTGCCAAAGTTATTTTTATAGGCAGATTTTGTAAAAAATTTCGTTTCTAAACGTTTCAAATTTGTATGAAAATTCGTTTAAAAATATATTTTTTCCATACAAATTTCAAAACGAAAAAAAGTTTCTATTTACAAAATTTAGCGTTTAATGTTTCATTGAAACAGCACTGTTTAAAAAAAAACATTCAGCGAGAACGGAAACAAACCCTTTATCGTCAAAAAAAAAATTATATAAAACATAAATCGGTTAGTGGACGACCGACTACTCTATAATTCTTCAACAGCAGATAAATAATTGTGATATATGAAACATTGCACAAAGTATTTTTTTTTTTCATATTACAAC
This sequence comes from Tachina fera, assembly GCA_905220375.1. Lineage (NCBI taxonomy): Eukaryota > Metazoa > Arthropoda > Insecta > Diptera > Tachinidae > Tachina > Tachina fera. Next base: position 21,848,608 of record LR999963.1, on the reverse strand, counting down.
TATGGATACGCGGCATACGTTAGTAGTGAAAACCCAGCAAACATAATGGTTTGGTTTTGAATAAACAATGACTTGCAAAACTAGTATTTATACAAAAAAAAAAAATTAAAAAAACCCGACTGCGACCAACTCTGAACCGTTAAATATCTTAAATAGACATTCGAAATGAAAAATCATAAAAAAAGTTTAAAGATGATTTTAAAATATCTATCGAAGTTCGCCGATTCTTTATTTTTTCGTTTTTACAAAACGGCGTCTGGCGGTGGCCGCCATATTGAATTTTGACAACAATCGGTTGACGTCAGAATCATCAAAATCGCAAAGGAATGCACACAAACATACATATATACATACATACTTACATACATACCAAAAACATGCATGCAAACATTTATACATAAACTTATAAAGACAATATCTTTATTTTCGTTGCGCAGTCGGGTAATAAAGTTTTCGCTACACTAAAAAAAAGTTATTAATTTTGCTAATGAAGCGGCTTCATTGATATTTTTTTATCATATGAATGAAGTTTTGCATTAATATATTGATAATTTTGCTTAATGAAATTGCTCTTTTTCTGCATTTGTTAATCAATAGCTTGCACGAAGATTTTAATTTCAGTGCCCAGCTAAAAAAATTATATATGGTCCATATATTTTTAATATATGAATGTATATAACTATATATGAATATGTATGAATTCATGTATGGAAATATATGGGATTATACATGGCAAAACTATTATATATGAACTATTATATGGACTAATATATGAAATGTATTATAATATATGAGCTCATATATGAAAATTTAATTATGAATATATTCATATGTGGATCCATATATAAATATAAGATTTTATATATGGAGCCATATAAGAATGTATGCATACATGATATCTCACATAAGATCGTTTTTGAAATCAAAAAAGCTTGGAATTTTATCACTGCTGAATTTGAAATCCATTAGAAAATACATACGGTATGCAAAGTTTACATGCGTACCGTCAACGTTTAAAAAAGAAAAGCTTTTTGTTACAAAAAAAAACCATTTTTGTATGATTTTATACATTGTGGCCCCATTTAATATATCAAATAATCAAAAGGATAATCCAGTCATTAATTTATAGAAAATAACCAAATTCTCTAGATAAGAAACAAAGTTCATATTACTGTATTGAAAACTATTGTTAGACGGATTATTTTTTCTTTTATAATTAATTGCATTAGTTTTTAATCTGATTTCTTAACCTAAATGTTATGTACGAATATGATTTATGTGTTTTTTTAAATAATTAATTAACCTTTTGATGAATGAAATGACTTTTAGTTCGTTTTGAATTATTTGTCCAAGCAAATGTTTCATTAAATACAACCTTTCTCTCAAGTCCAAAAAAATTTATTGCACAGCAGTGCGCTATTGTGAATCAAGAGTGTATGAATATGAACCTTGCATACTGTGGAGGGAATTTACACATACATACATGTATGAAAATGTATGAATATATATAATCATATATGCCCATATACCCTCATTTTTCGGATCTGAACCATATATGGGATATCACATATGCTCCATACATATTTTTTCAGCTGGGTGTATTAAAATAAGATACAATTAGAAAAAAAATTTGAAAAAAATTTTACAAAAAAAACTAAAAAAAATTTGTAAGAGACACTTATACAAGATACACAAAAACATCACATTATTTTCTATTTTTCTTTCCAAATTGGATTTGTATCATAAGCCTGATGAATGATGCTTCATGATTTTACAACTTTCTTTATTTGCATTATCTGTAATAATTACCAATGAAAGCAGTAAAAGATAACAAGAAAAAAATACCAAAACAAAAATAAAAGGCCAAAACGGAAAATTTGTATCTAAGAACTCATTCTTCTTTTCAATAAAATTAAAGCAAATTTTATTATAAATTAAATATTTAGCCCAATCGAGAATATTCCCTAGGGACTTATTTCTCACGCATAATAATTTTCTCGAGAAAGGATTCCTTCAATTCATAAATTCGCATTACGAAGAAATGTAAAATAATATTTAATATATCATGGCAATTATGAATAAAATTCCGCGTGAGATTTCTCCCGGGGAACAATTTCAAGCAATGCAAGTAATAGGAAAAACAAAAAATTCTAATTGGAGAAGTGAGAAATCTCACGCGGAATTTTAATGGAGTACTTCATTTTTATGCAAACTCCCTTCTGTTTTGCAAAGGAAAATATGTTTAGTGAAAAAAAGCAATTTCGACTGCGTCCTTAATATGTAATTTTTTTCCCGGGGAATTTTTTATTTCCAAATTTTATTTAAAAAAAGGGGGAAAACGAATTCCCAGAATGAAATAACTCACGCGACTACACGACTACAAGTGCCGTTGGCAACAACTGTTGCCTTGTAGCCGGCTGCTTAATTATTTTGAAAATGGCAGCAGCACCATAATGATATTGAAGTATAAATATATATTTCAGAGGTGCCGCTTTGAAATATTTCACATTGATACAAATAAAATAGTTTATTTAAATATATAAAAACAAATCAATTTATATATTTGTATTTATTTTTTTTTTAATTTTACTATTTACAGGCTGTAACTTGCGATTTTTCACGTTTTTCCGAAAATTTTATATTTTTAATGGCTTTTGCGATTTCTAATAAATTTTAGAGCTGGCTTCCGATTTTGCAACTTCTCGAGAATTTTTGCAAACTTTGCGATAAAGGCGTCTTTTGCATGTTTTCAGCTTCCTGGCAGTTTTGACGATTTTTACACAATATTAGACTTTTTTATCATCCCGCTGCTAAAAATAGAAATTTGTTTAATTGGACTACACGACAAAGTCAGCATAGACAACAACCTGCCACCCTGTTGCCTTGCAGTTTTCAAAAAAACTAAAAAACATTCTCTATGCTTGACATTTTGTAGTCGGTAGTTTACGGTGGTGAATGTGTTTAATGCATAATATTAAAGAACAAAAATTAGAATAAAAACTTGTTCCGAATTAAAGATGATGCAGTCAGTGGTCTTAGCTTAACGGAATTTTTTGAATATTACATTTGAATTTTTAATATCACACATATCAGTAGGTTTGAAAAATGGTTGAGAAAAACACTTTATGTAAAATATTTGTTGGGTCATAATCCATTTGTGTACGAATAATTTCAACTTAAATACGGGTACATACATATGTATATGAAGACATACATACTTACATATGAACATACATGCTACATGCTAATACACACCTAAAAAAAATCTGCATCGGTCTAAAGCAGATAAAACTGAAGGTTGACTTCTTCTATTTTACTAGTTAGAACAATATTTTATTTTTTAAGTTGCACAACAAGAAGTTTACTTTTCCTTCCACATCGGCAGACACCAAATTGAAGGTTTAACTCAAAAACTAACAAAATTTATTCATAAGAATTTTATTGTATGCACGACTCGAGGTGACGATGAAAGACTATTTATTGATGAATGTTCGAAGTGATTGCTGAGGCAGGTATTTAAATAATCGTATTTGTAGGACTACAAAAATTCATACAGAATAATAAAATTTTTTTTATATATATTTTAGTTTTGCTTCAGCAAACTATAAATGCATTTGATTTTTATTTATTTTTTTTTTGTCACAAAAAACTTACCATTTTATGCAAAAAAATTTTGTGAATGAAGAATATTTAAGTATGTACACTCAAAAAAAAAATTAACTAAAACTTTGGAAAATTTTCTAAATTTGAACAAAAAAAAAATTGTCGTAAGGCGCCAAAGCTGTTTTTTACTTGAAACCAGTAAAATATTTACTAAATTTCTAGTTCATTAATGAACTAGTTTATACTAATTATATTTTCATATTTAAGTAAAATTTTCCTAAAATTAAGTCAAATTTTCCCATAAAATTCGGAGCTTTGCAAAAAAATTATTTCATCTGTAATCTCAAATTTAGTAAATTTTTCAACGTTTTTTTTTTGTTTTTAATTCTGGTACTTATTTTTATTTTTAATTAAATTCTATATCAAATGATATGTTATTTATTATATCTTAGTATTATATTCTTAATTATAATTCACCATACATATATATAAATTCCTTGAGAGGAGACAAGTATTGAACCAGCAACCTTCTGATTGCTAGGCAAGCACTCTAACCAATTGCCCAACAAGGTAGCCTGAATAAGCATTGAAATTATTGAGTTTTAAAATTTTATTTTATTTACAGAAAAATAAATTTCAAGTTCAAATATTCCTCGAAAATATGAAAAATTTACTTAGATTTTTTGCTAAATGCAAATCAATAATAAATTCCATAATTCAAAGAAAAAATACTTAAAACTGTTAAATATTTTCCTAAAATTTAGTATACCTTTTTACATCTTTTAAGTAAATCAAATTTCATGAGTAATTCACTTCTTAAAGTCTATTTTTTGATTTAAGACGAAATTGGACTAGTTCAATTAATATTTCAATTACTTCAGTTTATAACCATTTTCCTACTCTTAGTAAATGTTTCCTTTAAGTCAGTAAACATTTCCTGAAATGTGAGATATTTATTGCGCATTTTTATGAACTATTTTTGAGGATATGATCTTTTTATTTTTTACTCATATTAAGTAATTTTTACTAGATTTTTGTAAAAATTAACGTTCACTTAGAACAAATTACTAAAATTTAGAATTTTGTTTACTTGAATTTAGAAAAAAAAATTCTTAATAATAGTACATTTTTTTTGAGTGTATGTATATGTAACACAGTTTTCTACAAAAAAAAATTAGCCCACTTCTGCAGTAGGCACTAAGAAGTTAAAAATGTTATATTATTTTTAGTAAAAAAAAAAACATTGTATTTTACCGATAACTTTTGAATTTGAGGGTGTAATAACATTTTCTATAATAAATTTTAAAATGATCTACTCAAGTGTGCCTTCCATCTGCGACAGGTCTTTTGACAATTATTTTGCGTTCCCCACATCCAACATCGTTATTAGTAAAATTGTTTGGTTTATTTTGGAGAGTCAATATGGCGTAGCTTGCAGGATAGATTCATAACTCATCAAATCCATTTGAGGCATAAATTTTTATTACAAATAAAAAATTTCAAATTAATATTCGTATTATTCTTTTTGAATTTTTCCACAATACTTTTGCACATCTATGACTCAAAACATTTTTCATCGTCACGTTTATAATACAGGGTTATCCATTTAGCATTTTCGAAACAGCCAATCTGGCAAGGCTGTCTGTCAGCTGCTAAATATCTATCATCTTTCAAGCATCATTTATTAAGTTAAAAAGTGTGCCATCGTTAAAGAACCGAAGAATTGAATTCCTTATTTAAGTGATTCACAGTTAACATATAAACACTAGAGGCACATTAAATTGGAAACACAAAAAGGATTTTTCGAAGCTTATTCAAACTAATTTACGTTTAGCACCATAATACGTGATTTAGCACAAAAGCGAAGAGAAAATTTAATAACATTTCGCATAATTTAGCTAAATATAACCAAAAAGAAATGCTAAATGTAAGCAATTGTTGTGCACAATATATTTTTTTATTTATTTATTTTCGTAAAAGAAAGCGCGCTGCACACGCACAGAGATTAAAAAAAATACTTTCAAATTACAGTCATAATACTGTGAAAATAATTTTTTTTAATACTCGTTTTACATTTTATTTTCGCCTAAATTTTTATCTGTGTGTGTGTGTGCGTTTGCGGTTAATAAAAAGAAATTAAACGTGATTGCATTTAAGACAAGTTTAATCTTTAACTTTGATCTTGATTAAAATGCCACCTTTAAACGCTAAATGCAACAGGCAGCCTCCGCCTCGCAATGACCACGAAACAAACAAAAAAGAAAAAGAAACATCCCACTGTAAAAGTAGCAATTCCAGCAACCATTTAAAAAATAATAATCAAAAAAAAAAAGGTTTAAGACTTGAGATTACAAAGTTGTTTTGAGAAAAAAAGCGGGCAGTCATTAATATGCGAATTTTGAAAGGACTCTACATGAAAAATAATTTGAGAGTTATAAATCTGTAATAAATATTGATGAGATCGTGAATAACTTTCGACTGATGTTCATGCATGGTCATGCACAACTTAATTGGCGCGTGTGAAAGGAAATATTTATTATAAGAGAGAAATACATACTTACGAAATAAATAAGTCAAATCTAGAGAATCGTGTCTTTGTTTTTTCAATAAGTCTTCACTACTATGTATGTTCAATTTAGCAATGTAGTTTTATTCCAGAACCTTGCTTATTCTTCTAAATTTAAACGGCTTTTACATACACAAAGTATACTTTTCCAAGGTTTTCAGTTTATATGAGAAAAGAGAACCGGATTTGTTTTTCCTTATCTCTTACAAACTTACAGGATTTTGCAAATTAAACTTTGCGTGTGTTGGAAATGTTGTTTTCTTTATATACATTTAAAAGAAAAATATTTTACTTTGTTTTCTAAAAAAATGGAATCAAATTTTTTTTCCTTTTTGTGCTTGTTTTTGGAGAAGGTGTAATTTTGTTTAAGTTTAAATTTTTTTGAAAATTTTATATTTTTGTGGGCATCGTCACTCCCAATTTGGCAAATGTTAACGTCCATCCTTTAGTTTCAAATTCAACATCGCGTCACTTTCAGAGCTTAACGGGTGTGCTAAGTTTCTTCAAAATCGGTCAGGTAAAAGCAAGTGACATATAATATTAATATTTAATGGGCATGGCCCTGCCTACTTTTTTAAGCACAAAATTATGTCATTTTCAGAGCCGAAACTCTTTGCCATGAATTGCATATAATTTAAAGCTTATCTTTCGTGGGCGTGGCTCGCAAATTTTTTTTTTTGAATTGCAAGATAGAATAAGTAAGTGCCAAATTTCGGAAAATTCATTAAAGCAGACACAAAAGTAAATATTATTCACCGCTCAAGGTGTGTACCAAGTTGTTGAATATCGTTAAAGTACACACATGTAAAATATAGTATTAAATTTTAATGGGCGTGTCTCCGCCCACTTTTTTGGCTCCAAGATTATGTTCTTTTAAGAGTTCAAGTTTTGTGCTAAATTCAGAAAAAATGCGTTAAATAAAGGCATACGATATATAATATTTAATTTTAATGGGCGTGGCTCCGCTCACTTTTATGAGTGAAAGATTAAGTATTTTTAAGAATTTAAGATGTGTTTGCCAAGTTGCATTAAATTATGTTAAGTACAAGCACGTGAAATGTAATATGTATTAAATTTTCATGGGGGTGTCCCCGCCCACTTTTATAAATACAAGTTTGTGTCCGTTTAAGAGTTCAAGGTGTGTGCCAAGTTTCATAAACATAAAATAAAATATAAAAATTTAATGGGAGTAGAACCGCACACTTTTTGATAAACAAGATAAAGTATTTTTAGAGTTCAAAGCGTGTGCCAAGTTTCGTAAAAATCGGTGAAATAGAACCCTACGAAATATGGTATTGAATTTTAGTGGGCGTATCCCCGCCCACTTTTATGAATGCAATATGTTGTTTCTTAGATCCCAGAGTTTGCGCCAACTTTTGTAAAAAAAAATACGTTAAGTAAAATCATTTGAAATATAATATTAAATTAATAATAGGTGTGGCCCCGCCCATTTTTTTAATGTAAGATTGTGTATTTTATAGCGTTTAAGGTGTGTGCCAAGTTTCGTAAAACTCACTTAAACAGAAGCGCATTAAATATAATATTAAGTTTTTTGGGGCGTGGCTTTGCCCATTTTTTTCAAACTTATGAGAGCCCAAAGTTTTGATTGAGTAAGTTTAGTAGCTATCGGATAGCAAAAATATCATAAAATCAAAGGAGAAAAATTGGTGGGCGTGTGCCTGCCTACTTTTTTACAATTGAATCAAATGGAAGCTATACCCTCTCAGAAAAAACTAATACATTTCGGGTAAGAATGTAACTCAGAGAACTGCTCTATCATCTAGAATACACTAAAGCTTCCAAGTTCCGAGGAATCACCAGGGAAGTATTTTGTTTTTATACTTTTTTGACTCACTTTTCAAACAGACTGATATGTGACTTAAATAATATTTTTATTTAGTTGTTGTTGTTGTTGTATTTATTCTGGTATGTCATGCGCTCATGCAGTTTTAATTTATTTGTGTTTTTTAGCTGGCGTTTTTTTTTGTAAACTCCCAGCAAGGCAATGTTCCCACGAAACAGGTTGGAATTTTTTTTAATACGTGTTTTTTCGCCTAAAGAAATGTGCTTGGTGGCTGTTGGCTTGACTTACAAAATAAATGACTGCTTGTATATGTCTCTGCATTGACTCAACTAAACATCAGAGTGCGTTTAAGTGTTGCAATAAAAGCTGCATAGGAATTCTTCTCTTTAATTGCAAAATGGTTTGAATGCTCTTGGTAATTGAAATGAGTAGTTGTTAATAGTTTTTTTTTATTAAATATAGATTGTTGGCAAATGTGTGTTTTGTTTATAGAATCTTTTTAACATCTCTTGGTCACACTGTAACTCTTGGTGTAGAAATATAAAATTTAATGAAACACACTTTCATTTGCAGTGATTTTTAAAAAGAAGTCTCTACGTTTATACGCACTGCCTATTTGCAAATAAAACTGTAATTTAAAATGTTTATTGCTACTTACTAATTCAGAAAACTATTTATAATTAACGCATCATTTGCAAATACAATTCTTGACTTTGCCACACTTGCAAATGGTTGCTAATAAAAACAATAAATTGTTAAATATTTCCCAAAAATTATTTATAGAAAGTTGGAGAAAATAATGACAATAAAAACAAATAATTATTTGTTATTTTATACTTTTACACAATTTTTTTCTAAACATAAGTAACATTTCTACAGGAGTGCTACCAAGTTTGTATACATTTACAATGCTGTACAAATAGTGCTCGTATAAACGTAGTATATTTTATGCGGGTACTAAGTACTCCTTTAAACTTAGGCCGGGCTTACATCTGTGTATCATGTGCCACACAAGCGTAAAAAAAGCGTAACCAACTAAATACTAATGAAAAAAATGTTTGATTCAGACATGTATTTATTAAGTTAAACAGTTTCATACATAATTAATAGACAATTTTATGGAATCCAATATGATTGCAAACTGTTTAAATCAATAAATATGTACATGTCTGAATCAAACTGTTTTTCATTAGTAATTAGTTGGTTCAGCTTTTTTGTGCAAATGACACACAAGAAATGCCAGATGTATACTCAGCCTTAAACATACATACATACATGACATACATTAATATCGTTATCTTAATATAGAAAGGCTCTAACTCATTCGCCCTTATTCCAGTTGTCAACATCGTCAATACAATACCAACAAATTGCGGCTTGTCTAACCGTTGTCTACCCTGTTATTGGCAGGCTCTTGCTATTTTTTAGACCTTAGGGAACAGAAATAGACTGTCAATGGCACAAAATTGTTCTCAAGAGCGAGTAGACAAGTCTCAATTTTTGAACTGGAATAAAGGTGATTATTTTTCTGATATAGAGATTTTTACATTTTTCGATATCGAAATATACAATAAACTCTAGTTCAAAAAAAAAATTATGAGTTAGAGCCTTTCTTTTAATCTCTAAGAACAAATAGTTAGAAATATAAAAGCTGAAAAAGTTCAATGATACCATTTGGTTACACAGTGCAACACAAAAACATATAACCATATACGGACAATACTAAGTGATAAAAGACCAAAAAAAAGCCCCGTGTCTCCCAGTTTTGCCCCAAGTCATGCACTTTTTAAGGGGCCCCCAAGAAAAGGGGTTCCGAAGTCATTTTTGCATTTTCTCAGGCTCATATCCCTCTGAAGCAAAGTTGTAGCTGTTGTCATAAACAACAAAAATCGTGAACTCCATCTTCAAGATCAAAATCGCATAAAAAAAATTTAGCCGCAAAAGTGAAAAATTTCCCGAAAATTTTTTAATTTCATTTGTTTGGAAATTTTTCGCTTTTGCGGCTACTTAAGCGCTACCTAAACGGTGTTAATAATCATTCCTAGGAAGTTCATATATTCTAGAAAGTTGTTTATTAAGATCTTAGGTACATTTTTGTAGGTGATTAATTCCTTGAATTTTAAAGGGTTTGTTACCTATAGACCTGAACAGGGGAAAAAAGGTAAAAAAAATCGAATTTTTATGATTTTTTTTGCGATTTTGATCTTGAAGATGAAGTTTTTTTAATTTTATATGTTCACAATTGTTGCTCCTTATGACCAGAGCTACAACTTTGTTTCAGAGAGTAAATCAAAATTCCAAATGGTTTGCATGATATGAGCCTGAGAAAATTATCAAAAAATGACACCAAGGCCCCAAATCGTTGCAGGCCCATAAAAAGGGCATAATTTGGAGCAAAACAGGTAGATACGGGTCTTTTTTTAGTCTTTATCAGGTAGTGGTGACTGTATATGGTTATATTTCCATGACTTCAAAACTTACACACACAGTAATATTGAAAGCAACCGTAGAAGAAATAAATTTAAACAAAATACAGCAACACTCGTACAAGAAATCAACAGCAACATTTTCAGTTTATAACTTTATAAAAATAAACTACAAATTGTTTGGTCTGTTAGCCTACGGTCTTTCGTGTCCAAGTACTTTGCAAATCAAATATAACTAATAAAAAAAAACACAACTCAATATATGAATACCGCAAACGACAACGACTAACTACTCTTAGCTGCAGTTTTAATAGCTTTAAGCTATCGGTTAATATGTTGCATTTATTTACACTGTCTATAGACATTTAAGAAATTAAAAGCAGTAATAAAAAAAATTCACAAATAGGGAGGAGAGTTTATCACTCTTTTCACTACCTGCAGAAGAATAGATAGATGGTGTTTAAAATTTAACACCTTTTTTCACGATTTACAAGAAATAATTCAGTTTCTCTAGCTGCTGCACATCATTTCAGCCAATTGGTTGGTTGGTTGGTTGGTGTGTCATGTTGAAACATTTTAGCCTTAAGGAAGATGCCAGCTACCACACATTGACAATTACAACAATTATTTTTATGACTTTTGGAACAGCAGAGAGATTAACAAAAAGCAAGCAAAGAATTGCTTTAAAATTATATGGTTTAAAAACCATTATTTAAAGCAAGCTGTGGTGTCAATAAATTTTAAGGAACATAAAAAATTTATTAAAAATTATACCAAACTCAAGAATATTTTACTAAATTATTTTATTTATAATAAAATGTGTTATAAGCCAATTACTCAAATATCTCAAGAATGAATAATGCTGAAGTTTACCTAAAATAAATTAAAGAGTTTTTTGGCTATTTCATTAAAAATATTTCTGTTTAATAAACGGGTTACAAAAAACTTTTTTAAAAAACTTTTATAGGTCAAGAATATTTTTTATTTATTTTTATTTACGTTCGGAGTACACAAAACAGAGAATAGTTTTTTTATTATACAGGCAAATCTTGATATAACGAATCTCATTTTAACGAAAATCCGATATAACAAACGTCCAAATTTTTTACATTAAGAACATTGTATAGCGAATAATAGCCTAATTTTATACTGGATATAACGAATGATGAAGAAAAAATCACAAAATAAAAAACAAAAACTTACTAGGAACATATTTATAAGATTTTTTTTACTTTGTATAGCGAATATTTTGAAAAATGTGTGCCCTGTATAACGAAGGGCAAAAAATATTAAACAAAATCTACACTAGCAATGTAAAAGCAAAAAAAAATTTAATTAATTTTTTAAAATAAATTACTTTCATTGTTTTTATTGTGTTGTATCATGTTTACAATAATAACAATTAAAACAACACTTAAAAAATATCTTTGCGTTATAACGAATTTTTCGGTATAATGGGCCTTGACATTATATGGTTCGTTATACCGGGATTTACCTGTAATTTGCGAAATGAGTTATTAGAGAGTTAATTACGGTTCCGTACATCAAAGGCGAAAAGGAACCCTATTTCGCTACGATGTCCTTCTGTCTGCCTGTCTGTCTGTCTGTGTGTTTTTCTGTCTGTCATTGGCTGTTTCCTCTAGAACCGTAATATCTACGGACTTAAAATGTTTACAGAATATCTCACACTTTGGTCGCCACAACAGCAAATATATATGTGGCAGTTAAATATTATGTATGTTCTCAAGCGAGCAACGAAAAAAGTTGATTTCTAATGTTATACAATTATAATATTTAGACACTTGAAATTTTCAAAGTTTGTGTTTATTAAAACTAAAATTTTAAAAAAACTTATTTAAAGGGTATTCTACCAGTTAATGTAATTTTTACAAGAGGCAAACTCTTGAAATTTTCAAAAACGCTTAGACTGAAAAGTTCTAAAACTATTATGCCGGAACGAAAAATCGCCAAAATAAAGGGTGTTTTTTTTTAGAACAACACAACTTGAGTTGGCATCACTGCTTTATTTGAGCACCCATTTAATAGCTGATAGTTAGTTTTTGTTTAGTTTGCTTTGAAATTGCATAAATGAATCAATCGACTTACAACAGAGCAACGTGTGAAAATTTTAGAAATTTTTAAATCAAAATAATTGTTCTATTAAATTTTTTTTTTAATATTATATTCAAAATTTTATTTTTTGATGAAGCCCATTGCTGTTTGAATGGGTATGTAAATAAGCAGAATTGTCACATTTAGAGTGAAGAGAATCTCCAAGCTTTTGTTGAAACTCCATTACATCCATAGAGAATTAATGTTTGGTGCGCTTTATGGGCTGGCGGGATCATTGGTCCATATATATGTCTTCAAAAACGATGATGGTCTGAAATGTTACTGTCAATGCTGAACATTATAGGAACATGATATGTGGCTCGAACAGGACGGAGCCACATGTTACACAGCGGGAGCTATATATAATTGATTTATTCAAAGAAACTTTTTGTGAAAAAATAATTTCACGTAATGGCCACCAAGATCATGTGCTTTAACTCCATTGAATTAGTTTCTTTGGGGATATGTTAAGTCACTTGTCTACGTCGATAAATTACAAACAATTGAAACCCTGTAAATCAACATTCGAAGAGTTATCAGCGAAATACGGCCGCAATTGCTGCGAAAAGTTGTTGAAAGTTGGTGTTCCAGATTGCGCCTTCTACGCGCCAGCCGCGGCGGACACATGGCATAAATCATATTTAAACATTAATTTCCAAAAAATTTTCTTTCCAATAAAGTCCGTTTTATTGATATTAAAAATATATTTCCTTTTTTTATTATAATTTAAACTTGTGTCACTCTATAAAAAAACACCCTACAAAAAAAGCGCCTAAACGAAAAATATCCAAAAAATAAAATAAAACGTTCAATTGCAAAAAAAAACAAGCTTACTTTTGCTTTTTTGGGGCACAGAAAAACAAAACCAAAATCGTCAAAAACGAACAGGAAACAACAAAACAAAAAATCACTTAAACTAAAAAACAACCGAAAAAATCGCTAAAATAAAAAAAATCTCCAAGAGGTGAAAAAATCAGCAAAACGAAAAAAGCTCTTAAACCAAAGAAAATACATAAACAAAAATTTGTTTAAAAAAAATTTCTCTACACTAAAAGAAAATTGACGATCTAAATTTAAGGAAAAAATTCTTGAGTTTAGATTTTAGAAATGTTCAGATTTTAATTGGTCAGTAAGATTGAGGATTCTCTCAAATTTAAGCATAAATTCTTCATTTATACTCGTCGAATAAATACTTAATATCAAGATGGTGGTCTTAAACTTTAAGATAGCATTCTTAAAGTCAAGAGCTTAATTTTAATTTTACGATCTTATTCTTAAAGTTTTAAGAATGTCATCTTAATTTAAGATTTTTATTAAGAACAAAATCTTGAATTTGATCTTAAAATGAGATTTTATTAAAGATTACAATCTTTAAATGCGGTCTTAAGCAAATTAAGATTTGCAATTAAAAGATTATTGAGATTGAAATAATTTGATTTCGAGCATAAAATCTTGATTTTAGCATGATTTTTCCCTTAGTGTATCAGGCCCCGTATTCTTTAACTCTTTAAAGCTAAAGCTAAATTCGATGGCTTAAGTGCAGAGCAAATGGAATATTAAAAATGTTTGGCGATTATATAAAACACTAACATTTCTGCAAATTACAATATTAAGCCATTGCCTGATCTATAAAAGCGATAGATGGAGTTTGTAGATTTTTAGCGATAGAGGTTTAGCTTTAGCGAGTTTAATAAACTATTTGATTAAAAAGACAAAAATTCGTATACATAGTATTACATACACAGAAAAAAATATTCCTGCAATACACAACTTTAATTAAAAATTAAACAAAAAATCAATTAAAAGTGTATTTAAGTCAATTAAACTTTTGTTAAAAATTTAATTTATTACAGAGTTTAATTGACTCAATTACATTTTTAATTGATTTTTGATTTTATTTTCAATTAAGGTTGTGTATTGCAGGAATATTTTTTCTGTGTATTTAGTGTGCGTACGGAAACCTACCTGTGCGATTCAAGGTCGCACTTTACTGAATTTATTTTTTTGAATAATAAATACCAAATTATATTTATTTGATATTCAGTATTTAATGTATTAAAAATTTGTTTTTCTTGTTGGCTAAACACCATGTTTATAAACATTTCGTTCCTGCTCAAGGAACTCTTCAATATAATTCAACTCATAAGCATAAACGAAACGCATATATAGACGTTATTTTTTGTTTTATTTTTTAAACTTTTTTTCCTTTCCTTACTTTTTGACATATTGAATTTTATTTTCTTTAGATTAAATTTAGTTTTATAATTGGCAATATCCTATATTCTTATCTGTATTTTATACACTTTCATCTTACGACATTTTACAAGTTTATTAACAGTTTTTCATTTAATTACTGATATTTAATTTTAGATCGTGCTTAAAGCGCTGCTGCTATTAATTATATTGAAGAAAAAATATGAAATGTATGGCAAAAAAGATTTGAAGCTGCTAAAACAAATTTCAAAGCTAAATTAACAAGTGTAATTACACGCAAAAAGTGGAAAAATCTGTATACAGCAAAAACAAAAGACTTCAGACACAAACATGAAATCAATGTTATCAACAGAAAGAGACCACCAACATGAATGAAACAGTGTCACTCACAGTGGTGCAAATTTTATTTTAACATGCAAAATGGTATGTACGTGAGTATAGGGTGTATAAGATTCGGCACAGACAAATGTAGAACTCTTAACAAAATTTTACAGTGAAACCCAACAAAATAACTTAAATGTGATTATTAAAAAATATATATTTAAAAAAAGCGAACATAATTTGATTAATGTTGACCTAAATTTAATAAATAACAAAACATCTTATCGCCGTAAGTAATACTCAAAGTAAAATATTAGACATATCGATAAACGTTGTGTAATAAACAATAATTTGTTAACTATTGTTTAAAATATTAGAGTTACATTTGTAGTTCTCTAAGAATTGGAATTTAACACGTTATTAATTGACCCAAAATAGAAACGATAACAATTAGATTTTTTTTTAAATATAAAAAGCAATCAACACTTATTTTGTAGAAGAAAATATATTGATGAACTTGCATTGTCAGTCAGCAAACAAAAGTTTTATTTGTTTAAAATCACCGCTTTTTTGTTTTCTTAAGTCGATAGATGATTAATGATTTGAAGACAGAAAAATTTAAGCCGCTTTGAAAGAAATGGAATAGATTCCTTTCACTTAAAAATTAACCAGTTTTAGAAAATGTGTAGAACAATTATTTTAATCGCCCTTATTTTTGTTGTCAACAGCGATACAAGACGATATTGCTTGGCATTGATTAATTCAAATTCTTGTTATCGAAAATTATCGATGAATGTGAACATATGATTTGCATTCTAATAGAAAATTGTGTTGAAACGAATTTAAATTTGTCGAGACATTAAATAGTAATTTCAGAGCCCTTTTTAAACTAATTCTAGCCTGTCTATTCAAATCTAGAAAAAAATAGTTGTATGTGCAGTAAAATATGCGAGTTTTTCATTTCGATTATATTCTCGTCATATTCCCACCAATTTCTATAAAATATTAAAATTGTTGGTTTTTAAACTTTATACCGCCATTTGCACGAAAAACGCTACTTTTTGTAGCGTGCGACACCAATCTATTAACCTTGTATTTAGGAACAATGTGAATAATTTTTTTTATGCCGCTATCACGGTTTTCAATTTTGAAAATAGTTTGGTTGGGATTGATAAATTTGCATTGCCATTTTCCACTAAATTAACAGTTGACTTTTCTGTTGTGGAAAATTCGTAACTAGAAATATTTGTTATGCTTAATAAATTTTTTTTAACAGTTTCAGTATCCGCGGTATGCCAGGCACATGCAAAGATTTCTTTAAATATGGTATTAGGTGATCTAAAAATAACAAAACGTTCCTTTGTTCTGGCGGAAATAACTCAAAATAACTTTAAAAACTATTTTTTAAAGAATTCGTCCCTATTTTTATTATTCCTTACCTTGCATTGGGTAGTTCAAGAAGGTTTTAATCAGCACGAATTTTTCTTCTGATACGTAGCACAACTATCGTTTTCGTCGTCATAAAATAAATCTACTCATATTTGTATCCATTTGGTAGGCTTTCTTTGAACTAAAATACTAAAAACAATACTTTTTCTAAAAAAATTTGCTTTTTCCTGTCAAACTTGACATTTTAAATTGGCAACACGATGACAATTTCAACCAAAAAACAGTTTTGGTTCATAATACACAGTTTGGTCGTGTGTAAGTTTGGTCTACTCTTAGACGACCAAACTGAATTTAGTGGAGAACCGTGATAGGGGCATTAATTTTATCTAGTACGGAGCTGCTGACGGTTTACACAAATATATCTGTGGCAAAAAGGAAAAAGTGATTAAGTCGAGATAAGCTGATGTGGAACGATGTTTGTCTAAAAAAATAAAGGTTAACGGAAAATTTCCCAATTTAACTTTAAAGAAATAAATTTCTGAAAATCGACTTGAACGCTTAAAAGTGTTCTCCTGCAGTCAAATATGTCTTGTAGCATAGACAGGCGACAGCGTTAATTTGCATTAGCAGTCTTAATTCAAATTAACTTGTGAATTATCCCCATGCCAATGCGCATTAAGCATAGACAGACGATAGCGTTAATTTGCATTAACTGTCTCAATTCAAATTAACTTGTGAATTATCCCCATGCCAATGCGCATTAGATTTACCGTAAATGCACTAAATGAAAGTGAATGAATTATTACTGAATTTTGCTATTTCAATATGGTAACACCGTCAACAGTCAATCAAAATTAAATTAATTTTTAATTTTCAAAATTAAAATGGATTCAAAGTCAGAAAATATAAGTTATTTTAATTGTTTTTCGAAAAACTAAAAAGAAATATTAAAATCTCGACACAAATTTGTTACATTTTAAAATTTCCAAGGAAAATTATCGAAGTGTGTATGTACGAAAGGAATGCACAAATTTTGTTAATTATTTACTCAATTCAAATACTGTCGTCTGTCAGGATAAATTTTTAATTCACATTAGTGAGCTTTTAATGCAAACTAACGCTGTCGTCTATCTACGCTATTAATCACCATTTCATAATTGCCACAGATATAAAGAAGTAAAATAGTTTTAATTTTCCTTGAAAAAATAAGCATATTTGTTTAGTATCGCAGGAGACAAAAAGTTGACATTCATATGGAAATTTGTTGAGCCATTAATTCTCAATATTCTAACAAATTGAATATTTTTAAAGACTTTAAAAACCCAACCGCAAACGTAATAACAAAAAAAAATAGAAAAGGCTGAGCGTATTAACCTGCAGACCTTTGATTCGACGCTCTGTGAAGCTTAACTAATAAATCTACTTACAGAAAGATTAAATTAATAAATCAACATGTTAATGTAGAAGTAGAAAGTCTGCTAAAATAAGCCCAACATGGTTAGAAATTCCAAAAAAAAAAATTTTAATTATCATCTTCATCAATTCAAAGTGCAAACATTATATGAAAATAAAAAACCAAACAACTTTTTTTATGCAATTTAATTAAAGGAGATTCCCAACAACTTTCTAAATAACAATCAATATCTTGCAGACTACTGCACCATAAAAAAAATATAAAACAAAACAAAACAAAATAAAACTCATGCCATGTACATGGATCGAACATTAAAAAATAAATTGAACTTGCAATGTAAATTTAGAAGAAAAAAAAATAAAAAGTTATTAAAATTATATAGATTTATTGGTGAAAAGGCAAATCTACACTACGTAGGATCAGTTAAAAGGTGTTGGCAGGCAGCCTTTAATAAGCCAACAACAACCGTCTCTATGAAAAATTTTAGTACAAAAAAACAATAACATCATGACCACTAACAAACAACATGATTAAGCATAATTTAAACTTTGAAGAAAAAACACACACACATATATACACATTTAATCAAATAAAGGAAAATGTTTACAAAGCAAAAAAATACTTTAAACAGTTGAAGAGCGGAAGACAGCTGAGTCTTGCTACAGTTGAGCCAGGCATGGTATAGTGAGTAACTTTTTAATCACTAAAGCTTCGTGGCATCATTTCCATATTTAGGAACCACACAGAAAAGAAATAGACAAGAATTATGTTCAATAAAACCATGTTATTGAAAAAAATATTTTAATTTCAATAATATTTGTCATTAATTTAATACAATAGTTATCAATAAATACCGCGCATTTTAAAGTATCATTTAACTAAATTTTAACGGAGTTCTGCTCAGAGAATTTGTTATTTAAGTGTGTTGGTGTTTATCTTGCTTATTGATTGACACAACGCACTGTTGTGCTCTGGTTGTTGCTTATTCTGATAGATTGTGTTGCATACATGTAAATGCCGGCAAGAAGCCGACAAACATTGTGGCCTGTTTCATCAGTTAATATAACTTTGACTATGTAATTTTGACAACTTGCTGTATCTTAGAAACCGTAAGAGGCAAACGTTTGTAAATTTCAAAAACGCTAAAACTAAAAAATGCCAAAATAAAAAAATCGCCAAATAGAAAAATTTTCAAAATATAAGAAAGCGCTTAAAGAAAAATACAATCACCAAAATTAACATAAATAGCTCAAATGCAAAAAAAAAACAACAAAAGTAGAAAGGTGGCAAAAAAAACGAAAAAAAAAATTCCAAAAAAAATTGGCGAAACGAAAAAGGAAATTTCAAAACGAAAAAAGCTTCAAGACGAGAAAAAAACGCCACAACTACAAAATCGCTAAAACTAACAAGCAAAACTACAAAATCGCTAAAACTAAAAAACAAAACTACAAAATCGCTAAAACTAAAAACAAGCAACCGAAAAAAAATCGCCAAAATGAAAAAAGCACTACAACTAAAAAATCGCTAAAACTAAAAAAATTACATATATTAAAAAAAATTATAGGACAACAGAACAAAAGAGCTAAACTTAAAAAATCGCTACAACTAAAAACACTTACCAAACTTAAAAACATCGCCAAAAATTTAAAAAAAAAATCACTAAAATAAAAAAACAGCGGAAAAATCGCAACCAACCGAAAAAAATCGCCAAAATAAATAAATTGCCAAAAACCGAAAAAAATACCAAAACGAAAAAAAAACCAAATCTTGAAAATCGCTAGAACTAAAAAACAGCATAAAAATCGCAAAAAACTAAAAAAGCTAACCAAAATAAAAAAGCGTTAAAACTAAAAATCGTAAAAAAAATTTCCAAAACAAAAAAAGGGCTTAAGCTAAAAATCCGTTAAGCTAAAAAAATCGCAAAAAACCGAAAAATATTGCAAAAGTGAAAAAAATTTAAACTAAAAATCCGCCAAAAATAAAAAAAATCGTTAAGACTACAAAAAAAAATTGCCAAAAACGCAAAACAGCCATAACTAAAAAAACGCTAAAACTAAAAAACAGCCGAAAACATCGAAAAAAACAAAGAAAAAAAAAGCTTCAAAATGAAAAAAGCAATTTAACTAAAAAACCGCTTAAACTAAAAAAAACACAAAAAAATGGCGGAACGAATTTTCTTTAATGTCTACATCAGGTAAGATATTTGATTATAGGCTAAAGTTCGTATAGTATTCCATATGTAATATCCGTATGGAACCCACTACTAAAAATTAAAATAAACAACCCAATTATGAATAAGAGTTCCCCGTGAGTTTTTTCTTTTTCCATTCACCCTATTATGAATTAAAATTTGCCGTAAAAAAAGTAGGTATTCTTAATATGAGGAAAAGGGAGAATTTAAAAAAAAATTAAAATCAAATTAATAAATCTTGTAAAGCAATGGCTATGGTCCAAAAATTTTGCAAGCCTCCTTTAAGTTCACATAAAAAATAATGGAGGTGTCTTATGACACTCGGTTAGAGCTATGCTCCTTAGCGATATAAAATAAATTGCATGTGTTAAATAACAATGCAATAAAATTATTTCTATTTTTAAAACTATTTATTTCATATTCATAAAATTTATTTATATTTAATTGAACTATAATAAATTTTTAATCAGGAATAATTTCTTAATCGAACTTAAGCTTAGTATTTTCAATTCTCATTAGAAAAATTTTTTATTAATCAGTGTGAGTTTCTAACGAAGAGAAGAAAAATTAAACTAGACTTTATTAGCCTGGGGAGGAAATACCGATATTATTCTGTGCAGATACGCACTTCATCAGCACCCATGTATGTTTACTTGTGTAGAGATTGTTGTTAACATCAGCTATTTTCCCCCAACTAATAAATTATAGTTTAATTTTTCTTATCTTCTTTAGAAACTCACATTAATTAATAAAAATATTTCATTCAATAAGAATTGAATATACTGCACTTAGCCTTATTCAGAAATCATTCCTGATTAAAAATTTATTGTAATTAGTTTTATTACTATTGTTCGAACTTCATTTCTTTATATATTTGATTTAATTATGCTAAAGTTTGTCTTAATATTTATGAAACAAAATAAATTCTCGGCAAATATTTGTATGTGAGGACATTTCACGTATGTAATCACAGACTTAGCAGAGAAAAATAAAAAAGAAAATGTGAACAAAGAAATCAAAACAAAAGTAAATTCAAAACTGTAATACTGTCGAATATTTTTGTTACGAAAATCATGTCCTAGTTCATGTGTCTACTTAAAGAGCATAGCTCTAGTAAGTAAATGGAGGATTTGTTTCCCACTAATATTAAGACCGATAAGAAAAACTTTATAAGATTTACAATTTCCTTTGTGCATACCGTCATTGAGATTTAAAGCCATTTGCATCTATAACTGGTCAGTTTTCACTCCACGTTCTCAGCATTAAGTTATTTATGCCTGCTTTTGAATGGTTGCGCTGTTTATTTTGTTATTTGTTTAAGTAAAAAAAATGTGTTTTTATGAACACACTTGATTATTGGGAATGAAAACATATAATTTTTTTTTATATTTAATACCTAATTACTAAACTCTTGCGTTAGTGCTTGTTCCCTGGCTATTTAAAATAGGAGGATTATTCCCCGGAAAGAGGAAGAAATCACCAGGAAAATTAATAATTTGGCTGAAAGAAACTTTACTTCATTATAAAATGTAAAAAAGTGTAGATACACAGAAAAAATTATTCCCAAAAAAATTTCAAACAAAAGTTTGTTTGAAATAAAATTTTGATTCAGTAAATATTTTTTACTATTAAAGTAAATAGTTTGGTCCAATTTTGTTTTAAGCAAAACAAAAAACAATATGGACTGAAAAATTCTAGTTGATACAATTAATATAAAGTAATACTTGTAACAAAATTGGTAAGAGAACATTTCTGTTCCAATATAGAAATTGCATAATGTACACAACAAATATTTAAGTTATTTACTTTCTATTTTCACTTAAAAATTTATTGAATCAAACAATCTGTTGATTGAAAAAATCGGGGTTTTTTCCAAACAAATTATTACAAAATTTTGCATTTGAATTTACAAATTTCTTTGTAGGACCTAAATTCAAAAAATTAGTGTTTGATTTAGAGAATTTTGTGTTTGAAATGGAAAATTAGTTTTTTCTGTGTACGTGATTTGACATTTCTGCTAACGATATATAACTGAACTTCAGAGCTTGTGTCACAAAAAAATATAAATTTTTAACTGTTTCACATTGGTTGATTTAACCAATACTGCTTGTTGCTACAATATTGATTAGATTCATCTATAACTTTTTTTCTGTAAAAGTTTCGAATTTCTGTACAACCTTGAAATTTAAGAGCTTTTATTTATGTACGAGTATAAAATTTTGTTCCATTTCTTATACTTATTTAAATTCTTGGCTACTTAAAATTGTGTACATTCTCTTTAGTTTCATATTATCGAGAGACAACTGTATTGCAAAATGTATAGCAGTGCTTGAGTGCAATATTAATGTGACATATAAATTTGCAAAACGTGTCCGTTAATTATGCAGATATTTGAAAAGGCCAACGTTAGCTTAACCGCTCTTTTTCCACCGGCTGCCTGAAAGCTTTATTTAAGTTTAGTTCTAACTAGGAGTATTTGACTGTCATTGCCATCGTATGAGTGTGAGTGTGAGTGTGTGTCAAATTACAGCTTGGCAAAATTTTTAAGCTTAATAAATTTAATTTTTTGTATTTCCTATAGCAACATTTATAGAAAGT
This sequence comes from Tachina fera, assembly GCA_905220375.1. NCBI lineage: Eukaryota > Metazoa > Arthropoda > Insecta > Diptera > Tachinidae > Tachina > Tachina fera. The sequence continues at coordinate 21,825,970 of LR999963.1, read as the reverse complement.
CGTTGACTCATTCATTCATTCATTATTTTGTCTCGGAATTATTATTGACATAATTACTTCTATAAATCTAAACTACTTTGTTCACAAAAAAATAATGGATAAATTTAAGCTGCAACATAATATAACGGTTGAAAATGTTTTCAAATGATTTTATGTTCATTATAAAATTAACATTTTTATTGGACGCTAGAGATTATTTTATGGTAATACGAGTCATTTTGGGTTCTTTCAGTTTGTCTAAGTCATATAAATTAAATGTTGATAATTATTTTAGCTGTTCTTTCGACATAATTAATTTAAGGCAATTAAGTTTGATCTTTGGTATCTATTTTATTAAGATATAGAGTTACACACATATCGCTCATTTACTTCATCAGTGTCACAATACAGAAAAAAATCTAGTTTTGCAGAAAACAGAAAAGTTTTTAATTTACAACTGAATTTCGACCTGACAAAATATTTTTCTCTTAGTAGGTGGTATAAGATAATATATGAAATGCAAAAAAAAGCAATTTTTGAGTTGTGAAACTATTGAAGGAAATGAGCGATACATACCTGTAAATGACAGAGTAAAAGTTTTAAGTATTCTTTGAGTATTGGCCGTCAAACAACTATGAATGAAGAACACGCTCATATGCAAACACAGGCATTAATTTTAAACCGAGTACGTATCACTATAAACATCATTTAACTATTTTTATTTTCTTAAATTACGTAGCTCAAACAATTTAACTAAAATTTATAAAATGTGTAATCTATAATAATACGCATAAGTATTAAAATACTCTGACTATTAATCGCCTACACATGCGTATATACAGGGCTATTTTACTTCCACAAACACATTTTTTTTCAAACAGTCACATACACATAACCACACATTTTTAATTTCATTTTGTATGCACATATCGTTACCTTAATATAAAAAGGCCCTAACTCATTTTTTCCATTTTTTTTGTATATTTCGCTAGAAGACCATCTAATAAATAGAAAAATTCAAAAATCTCGATTTCCAAAAAATAATGGGTTAGAGCCTTTCTATATTAAGGTAGCGATATGTATGTATATATGTATACATACGGTGGCAAATGATGAATAATTATCCCGAGTATCAGGCATTTAATTTTTTTTGTCCGACTAAATATCCATAGCCTGAGTATAAACATACTCAGACTATGAGTATGACAGAGAGTCAAGGCGCTTAATAAGCATGTGCATTTTTATTTTTAGTTGTAGTCTATTTTAGTTTTTCCCATAAAAAAAAGTAGACACGCTTTTGTATGTTGGAATCAACTTTAGCCATTGTTGCTTGAGAGAAAATATGTAAGTGCACAAATTGTTTGCTCTACAATTATGATTATACGCAGTTAGTAAAATTAAAACTATTTATATATGTATACTTTTATGAGTACTCATTGCTATTCTGTGATACATAAATTTTCTTGCTTTATTTTCCGCTTCTTAAATAATTAGTTTGTGCCACAATTTCAAACAGTGTTGCCAGGGGGTTGGGGAGTTTTTTAAAGAAAAAAATAAGGAAGTTTATATTTTTGGATTTTTTTATACGAACTGACCAATAAATTAATAAATTAAATAAATTATATGAAAATAAGTATTCGAAGTCAAGATAATATTGAAGTACAAAAGAAACTATCACTGTCTTTTCCCAAAAATGCTCAAGGTATTATTAATTCCAGTGAATTGTTCCCTTCACAGAAAAAAGTGTTCACCAATTAATATTTTCAATTAAGAATTTAATTATATTGATTAAATTTTTATTTGTATTAATTAATTTGACTGAAAAAAACTTAATTGATATTATCAATTTGTTTATAGGTGAAAATTTAATTAATTTTTTAATTGATACTATAAATATTTTAATTAATATTACAAAATCATTCATAATACTTTTTTGTGTTATTAAAATAGAACTACTTACGAAAGGCTTAATGATTAAATAAACTATCATGGTTGGTTTACGTGGCTGCCCACTACACGCAGGCATTCAAGTAGAATCTATGTGATGCCTTTTTGTCATACTGCGCTCACTTTTTGACATCTATGATCAGTATACACAGGCACATTATCATTAATAAATTGAGGCTTAAACAATACTATCAAATTGTTCAGATTTTATTTTAAAAATAATCATGAATTCACTCAACGTATAGAAGACTTCGAACGTCAAAGGAATTTGAGTACTCAAGATAATACCGCCCCTGAAATTGCACAAGAAGATACAAATTTATACATTCATCGTGTATCGCAGGAATTGAGAGTTTACCTGTCGAGTTAAAAAAAATTTATCGTTTACGATTCAGTTGTTAGAGATATTAGACACGCATTCAATTGAAAACTGATCCGATGTTGTATCGCTAATTGTATTTAAGGATCAGAATCATTTTTGGCATATTGAGTGAATCAAATCTACAACAGACTCTACACATTACTTTTCCATCTCCCAGCAAGATTTGGTTTTAACAGGATGGCACTACGTGCCATAAGGCGACCGCAACCAACGACTTATCGAAATCAATAAATTTGCCCTTAAGTTGATTTCAAGAAATGGACCTGCCAATTGGCCTTCAACATCGTGCGATTTGATAACTTACGATTATTTCTAGAGAGGCCATTTTTATTTGTGGCATACGGCCAAAAGTTCTAAGAAAGGTGGACCAAAACTGGACGTCCAGAGTTCATCAAGAACGGCCGCATTAGCCACATTATGTATAGATTAGTTTATAAAAAAATATTTCTGGAAGCTGTGAGTTGTTTCCTCATATAGAGTTCTTGCACTCGTAAAACGGATTTTTTTTTTTGAATTCAATAAAATTTTAAGAAAAAAATATCAAAAGCAAACAAAAATCATGTCACAAATTTATCAATTAGCTTTAGCAAATTTCTCTGAAAACTTCTCATCGTGCTGAAAAAGAGAATACAAAACATGATCATGTGCCTGACACTACGACAGATGCATAATATCATATTATCATAATATTTTCAGGAAACCATCAACAAAATCATAATAAAGAACATAAATATGTATAACAAACTAAAATCGATAACTATCAGCAACATTGTCAATGTTTGTCACTTGTTGTTTGCTTCATTGACTGGGCAACGAAATAAACGAGACTGACCAGCAGCCAAATTAACAAGAGAAGGCAGGCATATGCAAGAAACATTAGCATGTAGAGAACAGAGTAATGATCACAAAAAAAATAAACAGAGTAAGGCCGAGTTTACTTCAGTGTGTCATGTGCCTAAAAAAGCGTAACCACTAATTACTAATAAACAACTTTTTGATTCAGGCACGTAACTAATATATAGACAAATTTATAGAATCCAACATGATTGGAAACTATTTAAATCAATAAATACATGCATGAATCAAACAGTTTGTCATTAGTAATTAGTAGTTACGCTTTTTTGGACACATGGCACACAGATGTAAGCCCGGTTTAAGATGAACAAGCAAAATCATAATCTTTAATTTTTATGCAAATTTACTTTTTATTATATGCATCAATTCCTTGTGCTGCACTGGATATCCCAGTGTGACTGCTCTTTTACTACCCTCACGCCACTTCAACGTGATCACTGATCACATTCATTATGCTGCATAAAGCCGAGCCAAGCCACAACATGAATCATTTGTTTGCTAATTGATATTTAATTTTTTTGCTTAATTGTATTTTTTTTACGCTTGTAAGCTTTTCTTTCAATTTATTTTTTTTGCCATATTTGCATCTTTCAAGTTTTATAATGAACTTGTCTCCCATGATCACACATCATGATTTATACATTTCAGTATATTTTTTTTCCTCACATCTTGTTTGTTACTCGTAACTTTTTTAAAACATCTTGTTAATTAATCATTTTATAAATTAATTAATTAATTTGCAGTCATTACAATGAAAAGCAAGAATACCAACAGCAGAAATATAAAAATATGTAACGAGAGTATTTTGGAATGTTTTTACAAACAGACACTTAAAAACGAACTTGATGTTTGCCACGTAAAAATATATTTTCTATAGATTTTTATGTAGCAAACTTTGGCAATACATTTTCTATGAGCATCAAGATATTTATTATATGATACAAATTTTATCAGCCGAAGGGCAACAACACGATACGATTTGACTAACGAGAACATGAGTTATGACAACTGTTACACAGGTGGGATATTCAAAATGAAAACTTTTATTGGAACATCCGGAGGTACATAAAAAAACTACTTATAGAAAAACTAGTTTAGAAAAAATATATTGGTTTTAAAATAATTTTCATACTTTCGTCGTAAATGCAAATAAAAGTTTGTAATGCATGAAAATTATTTTTATATTCTAAAGATACAGAACTCTTATAAAACGGAAGACATTGACTTTGTCAATACAAAAATGATTTACACAAAATTATGATGATGAAGCCAGATCATAATAAAGTGATGAATTTGACACAAAATAAATGAGCAACATACACAGATATATTTCTGGAAACATGTGCTGTAGAGGTCAGCACAAGACTTACTTAATTACTACTTAATTTTCATGGTGTACAGTTTTGAAGTGTTCTCTCTTTTTAGTGCTCTTGATTTTATAAGAACACTAAAGTTGGTATTCTCTTTTAGCAAAAGTATGCAACAGCAATTGTCTATCTGCCAAGCAAGGGCATTAGTTATTGTAGTATCGTCGAAGCATATTTCACAAAAGTAAAAATATGTGTATGGTTAAAAAAAAACAAACAACGTACTGGCAAATCTCTGTAAAACGAATCTCGCTTTAACGAAAATCCGATATAACGAACGTCCAAATTTTTTACATTAAGAACATTATATAGCTAATACTAGCCTAATTTTATACTGGATATAACGAATTATGAAGAAAAAATCGCAAAATAAAAAACAATAACTAGCTGGGAACATATTTCTAAGATTTTGTTGTACTTTGTGTGGCGAATATTTTGATAAATGTATGCTCTGTATAACTAACGGCAAAAAAATACTAAACAAAATCTACAGCAGCAATGTAAATGTCAAAAAAAATGGTATTTGGTAGCTTATTTGAAAATAAATTACCCTCATTATTTTTATTGTATTGTATCATGTCTACAATAATAATAATTAAAATAACACTTGAAAAAAATCATTGCGATATAAAAATTTTTTTTAGTATAACAAATGAGCCTGACATTATATCGTTCGTTACACCGGGAATTGCCTGTAGATTATTTGAGGGTGTTAGTTCGTAGGCGATACTTTTCTAAGTTTTATAATTTATTAATTTAAGATAAAAAAAAATTAAATAAACAAATAATAAAATTAAAATAATAAGGGTTTTCATGAGAATGTTCAAAAGTCTCGCAAACTGTGCAATTGTGCATTTTTACACTCTCGTAAATAAAATTTCAAAAATTGTATAGAAATTTATTCCACAAACCTGTTAAGTTTACCCAATAATTTTGGCTCGTAAAATTAAGCTGTGCAATTGTGCATTTTTTAAATAACCACTTTTTGCTTTTTTTTTTAAACACACACACACGATTTTATATTTTTATAAAAATATATAAACGTTTTTATATTAAAAATTTCTTGAAATTTATGTTATTTTATTTTCATTAAATGTAATTTTTGACGTTTGCTTGAAATTTACATAAACTGTTTGCCCAAAAGTTCAAAAGGGGCTTCATGAAACAGGTCTCGCAAGTTTGCCCAATTGCACAAATGGCAATTTTAAGAGTTCTCATGAAATCCCTTATTATCTTTCATAATGGATATATGTAATTGTAAAAAGTTTTATTATCACTTAAAAATTTTATGAAATTTAGATTTTGTGAAATTAAGTATGAAGTGTACAATAAAAAATATTGCACACTTGACACAACAATGGTTTTGTGTATTTTTTGTTTCATTGTTCTCTAGTTTTGCTTTACACTCAACTAAGATCACCACTACAAACAATATTCGCTCTTGAAAGAAAATACAATTATGTGCATTTTTCACGGCTTGTGCTCACTTCTACATACTGTAGTATAAACTCATCTCATATTTTTTTATCTATGTTGGTGGGTGTTCTTTTTGCTGAGTGTGTAAGTAATTTGTATTTGCTTGTCATTAAGTGGGGTTTCCACATGAAGCATTTAAAATATTTAAAATATGTATTACATGCCACTTACTTGTAATTGGAGCATTTAATATTGTGACTAAAAATAATATTATGTACTAATCTGTGTTATGTAAACATTTTCACTATATGAAGTAAATATTAAATACAAAAAGCAACTGTTAATTGTTTACGATAAAAGGAAATAGATGTTAATTGTACATCATTAAGAGGCAACAGGTTTAACTTTAATATAATTCCAAGCATTATAGTAAGTAATTAAATTTTATAGTCCGTAATTAAGTGCACATGAAGAAAATTTGCATTTTAAGTTTAAGTTTTCCCACCCTACTATTTATAGTTATCTGATTGGTTTATGAAGTCAAAAGAAATGTGTTTGCTGCAAAATTGTTGACACAAGCTCCTTTTGTGATTTGTATCAGAGAATGAAAAAAGTATCGCTTTAAGTACTCTTTGAGTATTGGCAGTAAAACAACTATGAATGTATACAGTTAAAAAATAAAAAACATGCAAATATGCAAACACAAACATTAATTTTACACCGAATACGTATAACTATAAACATGCAACAACAACTATACACATTTCTATACATTTCTTTAATTACGCAGCTCAAGCAACTATAACTAAAATGTATACACTGTATGAGCTACAATCATATGCATGAGTATTAAAATACTCTGACTATCAATCACTTTCACATGCGTATATACAGGGATATTTTATTTACACACACGCAAAAACGCATTTTCCTTTGGATTTCATATACATACATACATATATGCATGTATACGGTGGTGAATGATGAGTAAATATCCCGAGTAATATGCGTATATTTTTTTGTCCGATTAAGTATCCATATCCTGCTTATAAGCATACTCCGACTATAAGCATAAGAGAAAGTCAATGCGTTTGATACGCATGTGTGTTTTTATTTAATAATAAAGTAGAGATGCTCTTGTATGTTGGAAACGGCTATAGTCACAGTTGCTTGAGAGAAAATCTGTGTGCGTACGAATTGTTTGCAGCTACAATTACGATTACAAAAATTAATACTATTTACTTATTTATATTTTATTTTGAGTACTGATTGTCATTCTTGGAACCTGTTACCCACAAATGTATTATTACACCGAAAGAATTTTGCTTCATAAATCCAACGAAACAATTTCATTAGATTTTTTTCACAAATCTAATGATAATTTCAAAAATCTAATGAAAATTTCAAGAATATTGTGAAAGAATTTCATTGGAATTGCTTCCTTGGAAATTCTAGTTTCGTAACAATATTTCATTGGATTTACGACAACAATATTTTCTAATTATTAAGTAACTCATTTGCAGTTGTTTCTTGAAATAAACATATAAAGATAAGTACATACCTTAAAGCAATAAAGTTAAAGATAAAATAATTTAAAACTAAAAATTTAATAAAACATACACCAGTTTAGAATTTCATTATAGCTATGAAATGTAGTCGTTGTCCCAATGAAAATTTCATTGTAGTCATGAAAGTCTGATAAATTAAATGTATTTCAACAATTGTCAACAAAAACGCTTGCATCAAAAGTTGATCTGTATGATTGTTCTTGTACTCTTTGTATGCTTATTTACACATAATAAAGTTACTTCATTGTTTTTGCGAAGTTATTTCATTGTTTTAATGAAATTTTTTCGTTATTTTAATGAAATTATTTCGTTGGAAATTATCTCGTTGGAAATTATCTCGTTGTTTTAATGAAACTATTTTGTGGTTTTAATGAAATTATTTCATTGTTTTAATGAAATTATTTCCTTGTTTCGATGAAGTTCTGTCATTGCATTGATGATGCTGTTTAATACGTTTGACGTAGTTTTCATTAAAATAATTTTAACGGAACTCGTTTCATTGATCCAACGGAGCGTGACGTTGGTTGAATTTTAATGAATTTTTTCATTGGATTAATGTCGAAATTCATAGAACTTATGAAAAAAATTCTTTCAGTGTAGCTTCTGTAAATTATGGATTTGAATTATTTTTTTTTCGAATAATAATATTTCAGCTGATACAATATTTAGTTGAAAACTATTGCTTATTTCACAATCATTTTTATCGTGTAATTGTATATCAAATAAAATTTCTGTTTTTTAATTGTGAATGCCCTGTGTGTAGTATATTGTATTTTGTATTGTATTTTCTATTTTTAATATAAAAAAAGAACAAGCTACATTCAAATTCTCTCAGAGAGCCTCTCCATAAATACAACATTTTAAAAACATATGAAATAAATCTGTAATAGTATATTTCATTTTTGAATGGTCAAGAGGTTTTGTGAATTAAGCAAATATAACAATATACAAAATTGAGCTTTCATTACAAAAAGCTGTCAGCAAATTGAAATACGATGAATCAAAACAATTCACATATTCCATTTGCGAAAAAATTTTGTATATAAGGCAGAAATCTAAATCAATTGACACCACACACCGTGAACCAAACACAAAAGAACGCTGATGATGAAGGTTTAGTGTCCTTTGTAAACACCGGGTTGTTCCGTTCAACTACGTGTTTGTCAAAATATTTACAACTAACCTTAGTATTATTTGTTCATTAATAATTATAACATGTAATTTTGCTTAAAAAGCGATACGAACTTTAGCCCGTTCAAATCATAAGTATAGTAAAATGTTCTTAATTCTAAAACTGACCAATTTTTATTCTATTCACTATACACACAATTCAAATTTTATATCTAACATTAAAGCAGTAATAAATATTTTCTATAAAACCTAATTTCAAATGTTAAAAGTCTAGTAAAAGTTTCCAAATTGTAAAATTTCATTCATAAAACAATTAATGACCGCTAATACACATTATTTTTCCATGAGACTTTTTTCGTAAAGAAATATCACTCAAAGCTGGAAATCAATAGGAAAAATAAACTATAAAATAAAATGTTCTTATAATTAAATATGAATACCTGCATTTTGTTTTTGTTAACTCATTCATACAATTTTATGTGGACAGTAAATTGTGTCAGTTTTCAGGTTATTCTTTTGTTAAAGTTATATATTTCGAAATGGAAGATTTATTTTCATTTAACGACTGTCGTAACTACTGAAATTGTTGATAATTTGTGGAATCTCCAGAAGCATATTTTACTGTAAATATTATTTTAGTTTTATTTACTGGAGTTTTTTACAACTCTGATGACTATTTCCTGTTGCTTTTATGTGGGCAGTCTATTAAAATAATTAAAGATTTACGTGGCAGCCTTTTTTTCTCGGTGTATTTCCCTTGAAAGCCATGTTGATACCTTCTGCCATTAAAGGTCGCTTCAGACTGTAATACAAGTATTAATACTTTTGTGGAAAATGTAGCTCTGACATGTTGAGTTGTTATTGTCTTTTTTAATTTTTGAAACAAATATAAGACCAGGGATGAATTTTCGTCAAAAGTATTCAGACTGTAATACAACAGTCTGAAACAGCTTTAAGTAGCTTAGAGAGATTAATCAAATGCAGATAAACAATATATATGGATTTAAAAATTTTATTAATAGCAAAAAGGGTTATTTTGAAAAATGCACTACAATTTCTAACCTTTGCCCAAATTAAGGGTTCTGACAATGGAAAACCTCCGACACAGTGTTTTAAAAGATCACATCGGAATTTCATTTTAGAAGGGGCTAAAGTCTTCTTTTCCTCAGGCGTTACTATGCAACGTTAACAAAGGTCACAAATGTCTTTCGCTTCGAACAAAATTAAGCAAAATAATTCTGCCAAAAAACCCGACTTCTGATCTGATAGAACATTTATGAAAAAATATCTAAGACCAAAGTTAAAGTAAACTCTTTCAAACAAGAAAAAAAAATTGAAAATCTTATGGTTACGAAGAAGAACGTGAAATGCAAAATTTAAATTTAATGTGTCTCCGCCCAAATTGTAAATGCAAGATTGTGTATTTTTCAGAGCTTAAAATGTGAGTTAAGTTTTGTAAAAATCGGTCAAGTAGAGGCACTAAAAATAAAATATAAAAGTTTAATGGGCGTGGCTCTAACCTTTTTTTTTAATGGAAGATTGTGTTTATTTGAGAGCTTAAGGTGTATGGTGATAGTAAGATTCATAAAAATCGGTTAAGTAGAACCACGTGAAATATTATAATAAATTTGAATGGGCGTAACCCCGCTCATTTTATCAACTTTAAAATTGTGTAATTACAAGAACCAAAATTGATTGCCTGGTTTTGCAGCAATCAAATAAGTAGAATATCATAAAATCACATTAAAAAATTTATGGGCGTGACCCCACTTACTTTTTTTTTACAATGGGATCAATTGGAAGCTGTACCCTCTCAGCCACAAAAAATAAAAGAATTTTTGTAATCGGTCTAAAATGTTCCGAGTTATGAAGTAACAATCCCCCTTATTGTGAAAGGCTTCGTCGACGTCACATCAAGACAACAGTAAATATTGTCACTTGTCTACTCTTTATCAGCTCTTATTGACAACCTCTTACTAATCTCTAAAGCTTTGTAAGTTAATGTGGCATGTTAATAGCAGTCAATTCTTGTTGACAAGTGACAACTTTTACTGTCGTCTTGATGTGACGTCGACGACGCCAGTCGCAATAAGGGGGGATGTCAAAAAAAAACATACAGACGAATTGATAACCTTCTCCTTTTTTTGAATTCGGTTAAAAATTAGGAAGAGCTATATGCAGAATTTTTAGTAACACTTTAACCTTTAACAACCTAAACTGTAATCAAAAACTGACGTGTGTTTGTGCTTTCAAGACTATTTGGCTCAAAGGGGTCGATATATAGCCACATATAGCAAATAAGTACATGTCTACTTAACATGTTTGATTTTTAGCTTTTAGTTATAAATATGTTTATTATTTTCTATGAATTCACACTTACAGACTTTTTACCCAAAATGTATTTTTTTAATTCAGCCTTCGCTTTGTAAAGTGTACTGCAAACTCTGTTTTAAAACATCTCAAATCTTGTCTTATTAAATATGTTGTCTACTCTAAAATTAGTTGTTATATTTTTAACCTCTCAATCTTATATTTCTTCAACTATTTCTTCATGATTTCTTTATTGACATTTGTGCGTGTGTTGGCTTTCCTTCATATTTTTTATTTCAGTCCAAGAGCAATTATTCAAATGTTTTCTACTAATACTTCGTTCAATGTCTAGTTTAATAATCGCAATCATTATGACTACACATATATAAATAATAGTTTCCCTTAATTTCTCATACATTTAAAACACATTTACTTACTCGTTGTGAAAGATAACAGTCAGTTGTTAGTGAAACATTGTTGCATGTCTTAAATGCAACAGCGAGCTGTTAAAATAACAGACAAATGTTGACGCAGCATGTTATTGTACAGAAAATTGCAAGTTTACACATACAAATTGTTTAACAGTTGAATGTGTTACTGAATGGAGAGAAACTGAAACAGCTGAACGTAAAAATTTACTTTACAACCATCAACCCAACCATCCAGATATCCGACCTCAGCTGCTTACAGCTTAAAGTATTACGCTCTACTAAATTGTGGTAGTCCTGCGGTAAGTAAACCTCACGTTATGTGCTCATTTCTAATGCCGAGTACACATTATGGCATATTTGTGACATCGCAGTAATGTGTACTACTGTCAAAGTTTACCATTTTCGATGTATTTCATTGTGTGGCATTTAAAAAACATAATGTGAACGGCGTTGCACACATCTTGAAAATGACAATACAATAAATCCCAGATGTGTGTGTACTCAGCATAAGTATATCTCACAGATACTCTAAAATTTAGTGTTTTTTTTGTGTTTAGTAACTAAACTACATACACCCATAGACACAACTATACACACTTGAACACAAGAAATCCGACAACAAGCAATGAGAAGAAAAATCAAATATTTTATTGGTATTCAATTCAATTCATTTCCCTACAAGCAGAAGATTGAAGGCGAAATTCCAAATCAGATATCTGCACATGGGGACTTACATATATCCACATCAGAGCTGCCCAGAGTGCCGAACATAAATCGGCTTCCTATACAAATACGAATACATTTCTCTCGTGTTTCTCTCGATGGGCAGCTCTGATCAAAAAAAAAATCGGGAATATATTATTATTGTAAAGGGTGATTTTTTAGCAACTTACTTTTTGACAACACTGTTTTTGGCAACTCAGCTGTTTTCGTGCATCATTTTACTGTTAAACATGTTCAGTTTGGTCTATAATTTAATCATGAATAATCCACTTACAAATGAATAACGCTTGCAGATTATTAAATTTCATTATCAAAATTCATGTTCGGTTTAGAAAGTGCATCCGTGCACTTCTTCCATTTTATGGTCAGTTTGGGCGACCTTCTGAGACGGCTATTCAGGATATTTTGACTAAATTTTACACCAAACTATATTATTATTGAACATTAGACTACCAACACGCATACGTAGAGTGCGGACAGATGAAAATATCTCAGCTGTATGCGCCAGTGTTTTTGATGACCGTGAATTATAGATTCGGTGACACTCGCAGCAATTGGGCCTCTGTAAATTTTTTTTTGCCCAAAATGGAAGAGCTGGACTTGGCTGACCAGTGGATTCACCAAGATGATGCCACATGTCACACAGCAAGCGAAATAATGCCCCAATTTAGCGGCGAGTTCCATGAACAGTTTATTTCACGTTTGGGGCCCGTCAAATGACCGCCTAGATCGTGCGGTTTAACAAATTTAGATTATTATTCGTGCGATTATGTTAAAGCTCATGTCTTTAGGGACAAGCCCGCTACAGTTAACCCAATGGAAGCCAATATTGAAGAATTTATTCGAGAGATAATGGCCGATATGTTGGTGAGAGTATGCCAATGTTGGACTCAGCGTATGAACCATATTCCAGGAGTAGTCACGGTCAACATTTAAATGAAATAATTTTTAAGCATTGAATTATACATACTTAAATAAAGATTTTATAAATTTTTCGAAATTTTATGTTTTAGTTTGTATTAAAGTCCTGCACAAGACCATTTATAAGACATTTCAAGGCATGAGAGATTTTTCAAATGTTTTACTACAGCGAACAATTCTAAAACAAACGCTAAACAACACTGTTGGAAAGACATTTGTTTCAGTTGTTTGTCTTGCCAACAGTGTTCTTTAGCGTTTGTTTCAGAATATTTCGCTGTAGTGAAGCATTGGAAAAATCTCTCATGTCTTGAAAGGTTTTATAAATGGCCTTGTACAGGACACTAGTTTGTATTAATAAAAAGCTTTTAAAAAATCAACCTTTATACCAAAGTAGATCAAAATGCATGTGCGCTGAATGCAAATCTGAATTCACCACACAAAATTAAACATTACTTTCTGGAAACCACGAAATGCAGGTTGCCAGCAGTCATTTAATTTTATATATCTGACAAACGAGAATTTTTGGTTGCCGAGTTAAAGCTTTAAACCTCTGAGAACACACATGTGTCACTGGGGGTATGGTCACGGTGTTACCTACTCAATAAAAAATATTAAACATCATATTGGACTATTGAATTATATTCCTTATACATTTGAATTTTATTTTAGAAAGCTTTTTTAATACTTTCCAAAACGTGACTGAATAAAGTCAACGTGACTCAGCACCTTGCCACCCACGAATCAGGAGCAAAATTACGGCATCCGATACGACTCATAATTTAAAAATATTTCAATAGAGTTTATAAGGAAATATTTTTAAATTCCGAGTCGTATCGAATGCCGTGATTTGGCCCCAGATTTCGGGGATAAGAAAAACAACAACAGATGCGATCGTAACAGTGCTTTTGCGATAAATACGAATTTCGTATGTGACAGTGTCATACAATTTCTCTTCATATAGAAAGTCTTTCTTCTCTTATGAAGTACCAAAAAGTACTACCGACATTTAGTACCGTTAGATTAACACTCATACTAACACACATTGAAATTATAATGCGAAAGAGAGGAAGAGAGTTTTGGATGCTAGATCAAAAACACTGCAGGGGAATTTTCTGCTTTCTGATTGGTGTTTGGCTTAAAAGCACCAACTTGTTTTTTTTTTCTTACCAATTTTTTTTAATAATATTGTTGTTTAATTTAAAAATTATCTACATACATGTTGTTTGTTGTTGCTGTTTTTATTTTTGTTTTAACATGTTTGACGACTGATCGTTTTTCTTCATGATCGTGGCTTAAACGATCGATCGCAGCTATTTTTATAAATTCAATGTTGGTTTTGAAGTGCGTTTAGCGTTTTGTTTTACTGCCCGTGGCTAAATGGCGTCTTGCTCATAAAAGCAGAGAGAGAAAGAGAGGAAGCAAAAGATCTTGCAGTTGTGTTTGTGTTACAATAAATCGATGTATGCTTGTTATGTATGGAGTTCAGTAACCGCATTTATTGCGTGCATCTGTTCAAAAGTTTGGATTTTGTATTATTGTTGTTGTGTTTCATTTCAAACACTTGTTGCAAATGTTTCAGGTGTGTACACAAGTAGTGATGCTGAAGATAATGTTGCTTGTGGCTCTTGCATCACGAGTTAAGATTATTTTGCTTGAGTTTTTTTTTTTTGTGTCTTACTAAGTACCTTTTTTGCAATATTTTTTATATACTTTTGCTTTGTGTTCTGTTCTATTTTTAACATAATTTAATTGCTGCTTTTGTTGATGGTTCCTTGGGCGATTTTCTGTTACATTTCTGCTTCTACAGAAGCCCTATTTTTTCATTATTCCTTTTGCCTTTTTTCTGCGCTTTGGCATGTGATCACATCAGCCATCAACCAACCACAAAAAGTGCGTTCAAAATCGGTGGTAAAAATGCAAATGTATAAAAAAAATTTAAAAGTAATTCACACACCAATTTTTTTATATAAACAACCCATCATATGTATATATTGCTCACTTATTTTAATAGTATCATAACTCAAAAAACTAGTTTTAAATTTAATGAAAATGTTTTTTTCTCTCTAGAGGTGGCAGTACAAACTTTTTACATATATAAAATTTTTATAAAAGATAAAATACGAAATTCCGAATTATTTTCCATTAACAACCTAAAAATTGAGTTTTTTGAGTTATGACAATATTGCAGTAAATGAGCGATATGTATATCCCGTTTTTAAGATGTTTTGGTTTGTTAGTGTTTTATTCTACAGTCCACGGGTGGTCACAAAAGTGTTTTCAACATATCCTGGCAAAAAAAACTTAAGCGACATAATTTTCGAACTGTTTTTTTTTGCATTTTTGATCGTAAATAATCGATTTCCGTCAAAAAAAACAACGTTCAAATATGTGCTGGTTAAGCATTTTTAGCGGTAATGGCTCGATATAACACTTATAGGAAATAAAAATCAATTCAATAATTTTAAAGTCAAAGTATCTTGTGTAGACCTCAACTGGGTGGCGAGAACTTCCTGCGTCTTCCTTGCTGGCAACGCCACAAGTATTTTTTTTTTAAGAGAAGTAACACTGAGGCAATGAATGAATAAAACGAAGTTCGGATTACTGAAATTTGTTGCAGTTAAGCTTTCTGCTTAAAATCAGTACAATTTAATTAAAAAAAATACGATAAAGTACGTACGAGCGAAAAGGACAAATACATTTTTTCATTTAATTTTTTAACGGACAAAACATGCACAATTTTTTCAGCCTTAAGTTGTCCAATCGATTTCTAATAAATAAATTTGTCACTGTTTATTTTTTCACTAAAGCGAAGTAAGTTTCATACAAAACGTAGTTGTGGGCTTGCTTTTGGTTTTCAGTAATACGATATTTTCAAAAAGCGATGTTTCGTTAAAGTGAAGTGAATAAGACAAGCTGCGCTTAAAATAAGTGCAGGGATTTGTATCGCTTTCAGTAATCCGATTTTTTTCAGCAAAGCGTGTTGCGCTAAGGCGGATTCGACTGTACTATTAGAGGTATAGGTATAGAGAAGACAAGCGGCGAAGGAAGAGGCAGAGAAAAGCTTCATTCTTTTACATCTCTGCCTTCTGCACGGGATTAGTATCTGCTGAAGTCGGTACAGTTCAGTGACTAAGGACTATGCCTTCATCACTTGAACTTCCCTACAACAACTGACACAAAGGAACACTAATGCACATCATAAAAATGCGTGGTGTTGTTGTTTAATTACTGTTGGATGCAAGTATTGAACCCTGGACCTTCGGTTTTGTAGTCAATGTCCTAACTACTACAGCCAACACCACTCTCACCTTATCCCCATATTATTTATCAAGCTCAACCTTGGTGTGAGTGATGGGTTTTTTCGGAAAAAAGTATATTTAATGAGCACAAGAAACTCACTTTATTCCATTTTCTTCTCAAATCTTGCGGTCAAACACAAACTAAATGACGGCACCTCTTCAAATTTTTGATAGCAGTCGGCGAGATATTCAAAAAGTAACGGGCTTATTAACCCGCCCTCTTAAAATTCCCGGCATTCAGGAGATTTTCATTTCCCCTATAACGAAGTATGATTGAAACAATTTTTGCTGCTTTCCTCGCATGACAGTGTCAGACATCAGCTTATGCTGATGAAGAAGGAAGAACGTGATCATCATAAATGCAAGTTGACATCATTCGAGTTCATTCATGTTTTCAACGCACATCTGTGTTCTGTGATTGATTTTTTTTATTCCACCAACATCATTTGATTTCTCAGTGTTGGTATTTTAACTGCGTTTGTTCTTGTTTCTTGGTTCTTCATCCCTGCACATATGATGTGTAGTCGTTTAATCGAAAACCGCTGGAGGCTAAAAACCAGTCAGTACCTTTAAAAGCATATTGTTGCATGGTCTCGTAATAATACTGCGTATATGGAATAATACCTTGAACGTGGCGACAACACGGCGGTCTTACATTGCATTACGAATCCCGTTGATTTTTAAGATCATTTTTAAATTATTGTTTTTTGCGCGCTCTCTTCTTATACTTCTTCATTTTCTTCTTCACAATCTGCTGAACTCCTGAGAGTGTAGCAAATAATACGAAATATGCGAGTGCAAAAAAATAAGTTCTTGTTTGGTTTTGTAATTATTGTTGTTGCTATTTTTGGCCTGCATTAGAGATTGTTAAAGCTCACATAAGGACCCAATGAAGACAACTGTTGCCAATGAAATTAAAAATATTTTCGTAAGCAAGATCTGCAGTCATCAATTCATGGATTACTTGAAAAGTCACACTCTCAGAGGCGGGTGATATTTCTTTAATCTTTTACAAATGATGTTTCATAATTTTGCTAAAGTTGCTAAATTATGTGAATACATAAAATATTCATCTAATGAATAAAAGTATTTGCTTGCTCACTGTTAGATAATTTCTAGTAAACAAAAGAATTCATATTTCCATGCCATTTTATTATTCTGACGTTTCTTGCCTGTCAAGATGTTATTACGTATTTAATATTGGCAAGGGCCTGTGAAAATCTTGCAGATCTTTTGTTAAACAGTGTGCTCAAATTTAAAAAAAAATTGTAGTCAACATATCATCACTAAACTATTTTTTAGTGATAAGCATTGACGGTCAAACCTTTTTGATAAGAAATATACATACAAGCAACATTTCAATTGAAAATATATCCATGAATGATTCCATTTCGTATATTTCTTTACATTTAAATACTTAGAATAGTATTAGGTGACTTTAAGTTTAATTATATCACCTTTTAAAAATTAAATAAATTAGGTTAGCATGCGTTTTGTTGCGTTACGGCACATTTCATTACGTTACGTAGATGCCTTTAACCTTTACGTAATTTTAATTTGTGCTATTTTAAACTACGTCACAGAATGTTATATTAAGCTTCATAATATTGCATTACCACGTAACATTGCATTACGTGACGTTTAGAAAAAAAATTAAGTTAGCTTAGCTTGCGTTACTTTGCGAAATTTAATGATCGTCAAGAAAAGATTTATTTTCTTGTCAAAAAATGTCGTAAGGCTGTAAATGAGCCTGCGCAGCACTTTCGCATCATATTAAACTGGGTGCGTGGACAAGGGACTATTTCAGGCAACATAGTTGCGGATGACCTGGTAAAGAGAGGAACACTACTAAGAGAAGTCGTAATCGATCATTTCTATGGTCTCCCACTCTCATCCTACTGGAGATGCTTCGATGTTGGCTCTGGAGAGATGGCGAAATGAGCCCACCGGAGCAATAACGAGAACCTTTTAGCGCCGCCTAAGCACCCACAGAACGAAAAACCTCATAACCTTTACCAGGAAGCACTTGAGGAATCTCGTGGCCAATTTAATCGGCCATTGCGCTTTCGTAACCCATGCTAAATTTATGGGTCTCCCGTATAATCTTTACTGCTTCAGTTGCAGTCATAATGAGGAGGAGGAGGAAAGTACCTTGCATCTCCTCTGCTTTGTATCGCTCTGGAGTATCTTCGTCTGCACCTCCTTGGCAGACTATCAGTCAGCAGCTTATACGATTTATCGGAAATATGACTGAAAATGTGAGCCTTTATATTAGGAGCAGTGATTGGTATAGCCGCTGACTCCACCTCCCTCCTTATACAATTCTCAACCCACTTATATCTCCTTTATAACAATTACTTATCTATTTTCTACATATACCCATCTCACGCTTTTTCCCCCTCCTTCTATTACACTCTCTCTATCTTTTCTTCAACTCACAAGCAGCAATGATCCCTTTGATCATTGTAATGGACCCAAGCTGGACTCTAATTTTTCACTCTTCCTTACCAGCAACTTGCTATCCTAACCTAACCATGTTATATATAAATGTCCTTTATTATTATTATTTATAAAAAAAAATATAATGTAGATGCAAAAAAATACAAAATAAAATATTTACATAAAATGTTCACAGAGAACATAGGGCGTCATAACAATGTTGTGTGAAATGTAATGAAAATGGTTACAGAGATGTAACCGCAATATAAGAATAGGTACATTACTTTTCACATAGCAATATCGATCAGCTGTTTCCTACCGCTGCTGTTACATCCCATTACAGTCGGCTAACTGAGCCCTTAGACTTCATTACGTTACGACCCCTTGAGTTATGATGCTTTACAATATGTCACATTATGTTATGTTAAGATATAAAATTTCGCTATGATAGGTGACGTTGTTTTGTGATATGTTGCGTTAAAATAATATAAGGTCACACTATGACTTTAAACTACATTAGATTATGTTCAGTTAAACTATGTAGCGTTACTTTAGATTACGTTATTTTACTCTACGTTACATTAAGTTAATATAAGTAAGGCTTAAGTTACTCACTTAGACCTATTGATCCACTATACCTGGTAAACTCAAATTAAACGGCTTTCGCTTCGTCGAAACAACTTCAACTTATTTTGAAGTTAATTAAGTTAGCACCTGCCAATTCCGAGAGCCTACGGTAATCACAGGACTTCTCGCTGGTCCGTATCAATAACATAGAAAGTACTCTGGCTGTCCTCATGACCTCTATATTGACAACTACGGAACAAGCTATTATATTCCACATACTATTTCCAAGTATGACTAACCGTGACACAGTACCGAAATATATTCCCTTTTTTTTTGAAACCTAAGAAACAACATTTTTCCTATTTAAAGAAGCCCACAACTGTTGCTTCAAAAGCATTTGTAACATTGTTTGTTACATCCAATAATCACTGGCGACTAACACATCACCGACTGTGATAGTCACACTCATTTTGCGAATTTAAATTTTCTAGAAAATGTAGTAGCCCAAGTTTCCATTAAGCCGAAAATAAATAAGTATCTTCCTGTTTTTCAGCTTATTGTCAGAATTTCGAATAAAATTTCAAGCTTAAAAGTCTTCTACCCACAATACACTCTTCCACCTTTCATAATAATTCCATTTCATATAAATTCACACACATTTATACCTTAAGATTGTGCTGATAGATGGATGGATGGCTCGATGATGCATGCGCGTCAAAACAAACTTGTTCGCCCTGTCATTTGCTGCCAAATATGACAATGTCTAATAGTTTTGAAGGAGACGATTTCTTTTAACCCGTTTCCATGACAACTGTGTTTCAATCATACATACAAAATAATCGCACCATGTTGAAATACTTATGTATGTGTAATACAATTTAATAAAAATTAAACTTAATAATAATAATAATAATACCAAACCCAAAGCCTAAAAAAAGAAATACCAAATACAGCAAATACGAATACAAACCGTAAATAGTGCTCTACATCTGTTTCCGATTGGCATGGGAATTCTTTGAAAGATCTCGTGTATATGAAAGAAGCCAATTTAATAGCAACCACTTTATCTGTTTAAGGCAGTTAATAAAGTTTTGCTTCTTTTATTTTGTTTTTTTTTTTTTGTTACAACTTGGTTTTGGAACAAAAAAAAACAGCAACAAGAGGAATCCATCATCATTTACTAAATGTTTGTCTGTCTGGCCGCCTGTTCTTTACAATTTCAATTGACATCCTTAAAAAAGAAAACTTTGCAGAGCTCCGCAAGCATCTCTTTGAATTGCCTACAATTTGTTTTGACTGGCAATTCATGACTGCAACATACTCGTATACAAAGTTAATTAAGCAGCCTGGCAAGACTTGCCGCTTCATCAGCCACCTTTGGAGTTAGTGTCTGTTAGGATGAGGTGTGAAAATATTTTTGCAATGGAATCTTGTAATAGCATTTGATAATTAAATTAGATTTTGCCATTTTTGGTGCATGTCTTCGTATGATCATGCAGTCCAAACTGTGCTGTGCTGTGCTGTGCCTTGGTTGCTTAAGGCTGTGTACAAAGTTCTTCTACGTGTGTTTGTGTGTGAGTGTTCTTTTTTCCTGCCGCTTTTACTGTTTTATGGTTGCAATTTAATACTCTTAAGAGCAAGCGTGTAGCATCCACAAAAGTAGTTTTTGCATTTATGGCAGCATGTATTTAACAACATTTAATTACTTAATATTGCTGTTGCTATAAATTAGTACCAGCTTCAGCTTATGGTAACATTTTCGTACGCCTCCTGCACTCCACTTTTCTCAATTGTTCACGTTACTTTTTTTTTCTTTTCCAGTAGTGTAATGAAAGTTTCATTCGAAAAATTAGCGCAGACACACAATGAGACATGGAAGGATGCATAATGCTGACTGGCTTGCAAGCACTACAGTAAATGTAGCTTTGTAATTGGCATACATGCCACATACTTTACTCGTATGTTCTCACCATTAACATGGACGAGTGTGAGTGAGTGTTTTCGTTCTTCTCATATTTTGATTAACATGCCAACTGATTTGATTAAATTGCCATGTCTTTTATGGTTATGAACTGTTTCCCGAAAATCATTGCGAAATTAAAAGTAAATCCATTTGACACAAGTGTATACAAGAAGAAAATTTTAAAATACTTTTAGCTTTATCTGCATAAGAGTTCTAGTACCATTTAATATTTCCAAGAAGTAAAAAACAATTAAGAAACGATATCGCTAAGCTATTCAAGGAAATCTTAGTAAAAAATGAAATTTTAATGTGTGAGAAAAGCATCTGTTGCTAGGAGTGTAGTCTTATACGAAACCCTGTCTTGTTGTCTTCTAGGAGAACAGTAGTTTTAACCGGAAAGTTATCTTATACCAATGCCATAATATAATGATGTGAGACTTTTACTATGACAGTAATTTTATCTCAAAAGGTTTATACCGACATATTTACCTATTTGTATGGTAGTATTATACTAAGGCAGTTTTATAATACCACGTCAGTTTTATACTACGTCAACACTCTTATACTAAGACGGTAGTCATGTGAGATAGTAGTCTTATACTAAGACAATAGGCTTATACCAAAAGAAGAATACGAATATCTTAGTAGAAGACGACAATCATAGTAGAAGACGGTAGCGTTTGTATAATACTCAAGTTTTAGCTTAATATGGAATTGTATTATTGTATAAGATAGCAGTCATAGTATAACATTCTTATCTTAATATAAAATTATATATTAGTGTAATAGCATAGGACCATAGCCTTAGTATAAGACAGTAGTACTAGTATAAGTATTTGTATAAGAACGCAGGATTACTATGAGACGGAGTCTTATACTAACTCGGCAGTTTTATACTAAGACGACACTCTTATTATAAAACGGCACACATACCAAAATGATAATCTTATACTAACACTATAGGATTATACCAAAATGATAGTCATCTATTAAGACCTTATTCTTATACTCAGACTGTAGTTTTTTTTATAATATATCGCAGTGACATACCTTCAATTAATGTGTGCTGACACCATAGTCTTATTTTCAACCAGTACTCCTGTAGCAAGACGGTAATTTTATATCACCACCGTCATTTTATACATGCACAGTCTTAAACTAAAATAGGTGCTCTATGAAAAAATTGTAGTCTTATACTAAAACGGTATTCTTAAAACTATATAAAACATACTAGGTATGTAATATTATGATAAGACGATAATTTTAAGCTTAGGCGAAAGTCTCAAGCCAAGAATACACTCTTTCAGTAGTCTTATACTAAGACTGCAATATTATAATACTTAACATAAGACTACCGTCTTACAATAGTCTTATACCGATACGGCAATATTATATTGACACGGTAGTCTTAAGACTACTATAAGACAGTAGTCTTAGTATAAGAAGTGTAGTTTTAGCACAAGACGCTAGTCTTAGTATAAGACGCTAGTCTTAGTATAAGACGCTCGTCTTAATATAAGACGCTAGTCTTAGTATAAGACGCTAGTCTTAATATAAAACGCTAGTCTTAGTATAAGACGCTAGTCTTAGTATAAAACTGTGTTCTTACCACAAAACGGTAGTCTTAGTATAATAAGTAGTCTTACTATAAGATGGGAGTCTTAGTATAAGATGGTAATTTTAGTATAAGATTATATTATCTTATGATATCTAATAAAACAGATGGTGCAATGAGCCTACCTACATTATATAGAGTACCCTTTGGCCTCGCTTAAATATCAATAGAACTAAAAACCTCATTAGGTTCACCAGGAAGCACTTGAGGAATCTCTTGGCTACACTAACCGGCCACTGCACTTTTGGAACCCACGCTAAACTTATGGGTCTCCCGTATAATGATTACTGCTTCAGTTGCAATGATGAAGAAGAGGAGAAAATCTTTTGCATCTTCTTTTCTTCTGCCCCGATTTGGAGGATCTTCCTTGGCAGAATATCCTTCAATAGCCTGTCCGAGTTATCGGAAATAGGAATCAAAAACCTAAGTCTATACATTGGGAGCAGCGGCTGGTATTGTCATTAACTCTCTTCTATGACATTTGTATGTACTGGAACCTCTCCTGACCCACTTCTCTTCTCTTTTATTCTCTCTTATTTTAAAGATACTTTCCATCTATATTCTCCCCTCTATCTCATATCCCCTTTATTCTACCACTTTGAACTTACATGTAGCACAAAAAATCATCGTATTGAACCCAAATGAGCTGGACCCCTAGATTTTTCATTTCTTTACTAGCACCTTGTTAACCTAACCTAGCCTAACCTATGATATCTAAAGAAGGCATAATTCTTGGTAGCATCAAGAGAATAGTATATTCTTGGCATAAGACAGAAATATTGGTATAAGTAATTAGTTGCACCATAAGATGATAGTCTCAGGGATAATCTTATAATTAGGCAGTATAGGTAATATTAAAAGCGAGACTAGTATAAGACTTTCGGTGATATTCTTTATATATAAGACAGATCTCTAGCTCTTTTGATGTATGACAAAAAAATACACTACTTTAAACTCCTGCCACTAAAACTTATAAAAAACGAGACATTTATTTATAATAAATAATTATCACAAAAAACTGTAGCCGCAATGTGATGACAGATTCAAGCAAAACGATTTTAATGTAACGAGACAAGAACAGAAAAATCAACAAAACTACAAAATATGTATAAAAGCTTAACAAAATATTAACTGAAATAAAAAGTGACAAAACGCTGTGAAAGAAAACAATATTTCATGAAAAGTGTTAAAGAGAAAGAAAACTTAAACGAAAAAAAAACCAATTTTTAACACAATAAGAGCGACAATGCTTACGACAATATCAACACCGGCACCAACCAAACAAACAACCAACCAACAACATATTGTATTACTGGCGTGTTTACAAACAAACGACAAACACTTACAGTCATGCACATAAAACTGAGTCAATTGTTTGTGGAAACCGCATAAAAAGTGCTTCATTGAAAATAGTTGAGCTTTGTAAAAATAAATAATATAAGTGTTAGTAAATATAAATGCGAGTTTGTATATTGTTTGCATATTTGCACTATTATTATGCACATAAATACAATCGTATTCACCTGTAAGTTGAAAATGTTTTAGAAATGAAAGCTGCAGTATAATTTTTGGACAACTAAAGCAATTGCTTATAAGACCGACTGAGCCAAATGTACTAAAGTTACGTTTTATAGTTGTCACAGATAAATATTTCTTAAATATTACTTTTGGTTCTTGTTAAATAGTTCACTATTGTTCACAAATTGAAAATTGCTTTTTGAAAGCTTCAATGAAGTTCGAAGGAAATGAAGTAATCTATAGTTATTTCTGGCAGCATGACAAAGTAGATATTTTTCGTCTTCATTAGTCCTTATGGGAGATTTTTTTTGTAAACTATCTTTGCAGTGTATTATGAGTAATGCAAAACATAATGAGGCTCAAAGGACCATAAACAACATGTGTTCAACTGTTAACTAACTTTGTCGAGCACTGTTAGAGCTCCTACAAATTTTGTCAACATTTTTTGGACCATCAATAATTGAGTTTTTAATAAAAGTGAAAAATAAAACTCTTTTTAAATTTTTTATTTCCACCTCAGATATTTTTGTTTGATTATAAAATCAAAAAAAAAACGTTTGAGCAAAATCCAGTTAAAGGACAGCCAATAAATAAATTCTCAACACAATTTGCTTTAAATACTTTTAGTGGATATTTATTAAATTAAGTGCTCACAATATTTCTATCTTATCTAATCTATCGCGATCTAAACATATGTACGTACGAGTATATGTTGTGATACAAATGTTGCTAGTGTTAGCGCTTTGAAAACATTGACGAGTTAAACTTGCAGTAACAACATTTGCAACATATTTTACACGTTGATACTGAAATTTTAAAATACTCGTATTTAGTATAAAATAAAAAGATACTTATCTTTAAATCGTCTCATTCCATAAGCTTAAATGCATCAACTTTTACTGAAAGCAGCGACTATAAGATGAGCAACAAAAAATTTTTTGCGATTTATTTAGCCTTAGGAGCAACAATTGCAACATGAGTTGGTTCATATTAAACGATTATACTATTGCTGTGAATATTGCAGACAAACCAATAGTCACTCATGACTATCAGCAGCCAATATGACAAACACAAATAAAAAACTCACAACTAACTACAGCCAACAAGTAACCACCTACTTTTACTAATTTAATTGACGACAGTCTTCTTTGCTGTCGCGGAAAGCAATATTTTTATTATATTTTTTTTGTTTTGTTTCTCTTATACTCACATCAAGCTTTTCTTTTTTGCATTTTGAGTTCACTGAAAGCGTCAATTATTCTTATAATTTATGATGGCATGTGGAGCGGCAAAACTTTAACAAATGAATTAGTTAGCCAATAGTCGATCGTTTGCCGTTAATTCGATTTTTGGGCAGACCTTTAAAGGAAGTACTTTTACCAGATTAATCTTTTAGTAAATTATATGAAATGCTGTTTCTATTTCGGTATCAATACATTCTACATTTACTGTGTGCTCCTGTGTATGTTTTGCAGCAACATAAACATGACGTTCGCTTAGCCGTCTAGTAATCATTAGAAGCTCAAAGTCTTATACTAACACGATTATATTATTATTATTAGACAGTAGATTACCTGAAACGGCATTTTCAGACGCTAGGCAATAGTTTTGTAAAAAAAGACTGCTCTTATTCCAAAAGGATAGTCTTATACAAAGCCGGTAATTGTATACTAAAAGAATATTATTAAACTAAGAGCTTAGTCTTATACTTATCATAGTCGTATACTTAGATGCTAATATTACAGAAAATGTGCCGTCTTATACCGAGATGACCGCTTTATATTTCGACAGTGATCTTTTAATAGAACGGTAGTCTAATAAAAAAAAGTTGATAGTATTATGCTAGGAAATACTTTATATGTATATTAATTTAAACTAAGGCGCTAGTATTGCACTATGGCTCTTGTCTCATGTTGAGATACTAATATAATACTAATATTAAACTATACGAAACGAGTCTTATACTAATACACTAGTTTTATAATTAGATGTTATTCTTATATAAAGGCACTACTCCTATACTAAGAGACTTGTCTTATACTAGTATACTAAGAGAATACTCTCACACTAACACATACACAAAATTATGACTAAGATACTACTCTTGTACTAAGACACTAGTTTTATACTTAGTCCGTAGTCTTATACTAGGATACCTGTCTTATACCGGCACACTAGTCTTATACCAAGACAGTAGTCGTATACTTATATATCAGTCTTATACTAAGATATTAGTCATATAATAATACAATAGTCTTAAGATAAGACAATATTTTTATACTAAGACATTAGTCTTGTGCTAAAACACTAGTCTTATACCAAGACACTAGTTTTATACTAAGACACTAGTCTTATACTAAGACAATAGTCTTTTAGTAAGACACTAGTCTTATACCAAGACACTAGTTTTATACTAAGACACTAGTCTTATACTAAGACAATAGTCTTTTACTAAGACACTAGTCTTATACCAAGACGCTAGTCTTATACTTGTCTTATATTAACACAATAGTGTTATATTAGCACACTAGTCTTATACTAAGACACTAGTCTTATACTAAGCCACTGACCTTATACTAAGGCAATAGCCTTATACCAAGACAGTTTTGTTGTAATTAAACACTTCTTATACCTGAGAATCCAGTCTTATACTAAGATACTATTATCATACTAAGACACTTATTTGGATATAAGATGCTTGTCATATACTATAATAGTAGTCTTAAACCCAGGGAATCTTCTACACTGAAACCGTGATTTTATCCTAATATCATATTGAGACAATGTATTGTACTCAGACTTAGTTAAACTAAAACAAGATATACATATGTAGTCTTATATTCAGAAGGCAGTCTTTCATTGTAATCGTAGTCTTATAATATAACGGTATTCTCATATTGAGACGGTAGTGTTGTCTCAAGAAGACAGTATAACACTGAGCCGGCAGTCATAAGCTGCGGTCTTATATATAAATATAATTATAAATAATTTGAAATTTATTTGCTGGTGGTTCAGCTTGGTCTATATACGCATTTCATTGTTGCTGTAACAAATCATCAGTAGACTTCAACCACACATTTTGAACAGTCACAAACCTCTTACTTTATGCACAGACTTTCAAAAACTATATGAGAATTCATAGAATAATAATATTTTTGAAAATCACAAAGACAAAATAAGCTTAGTAGGCTTTGAAACTCATACAAAACCCAGCAAATAATTTATATTCGATGTGAATCTATTTTATTTTTCTACACCTTCATACAATTAGAAATCCATTGGATAGCAATAAAAGTAATTACAAGGCAAAATGAAAAATAAAATCTAAAATTTAACATTTAAGAAATTTATTATTCGACATATTGTCATATGTATGAGTTGTATGAGTTTCAAAGCCTACTAAGCTTATTTTGTCTTTGTGATTTTCAAAAATATTATTATTCTATGAATTCTCATATAGTTTTTGAAAGTCTGTGCATAAAGTAAGAGGTTTGTGACTGTTCAAAATGTGTGGTTGAAGTCTACTGATGATTTGTTACAGCAACAATGAAATGCGTATATAGACCAAGCTGAACCACCAGCAAATAAATTTCAAATTAAAATATAATTATGACAATATGTCGAATAATAAATTTCTTAAATGTTAAATTTTAGATTTTATTTTTCATTTTGCCTTGTAATTACTTTTATTGCTATCCAATGGATTTCTAATTGTATGAAGGTGTAGAAAAATAAAATAGATTCACATCGAATATAAATTATTTGCTGGGTTTTGTATGAGTTTCAAAGCCTACTAAGCTTATTTTGTCTTTGTGATTTTCAAAAATATTATTATTCTATGAATTCTCATATAGTTTTTGAAAGTCTGTGCATAAAGTAAGAGGTTTGTGACTGTTCAAAATGTGTGGTTGAAGTCTACTGATGATTTGTTACAGCAACAATGAAATGCGTATATAGACCAAGCTGAACCACCAGCAAATAAATTTCAAATTAAAATATAATTATGACAATATGTCGAATAATAAATTTCTTAAATATAATTATAAATAATATAAATATAATTATATATAATTTTGAAAAATCGCACTTTGAACCGTTTAGCGTTCCTCAATTGAGTCCAAATGTATGACCGACCTCCACTAATTTTGGAGAGCCGACCCACCTATGCCAGTGGCACACCCCTTAGAACCACCCCTGGGGGGTTCCCAAGCATTTGTGATTTTTTTAAATGTTTGGGTACGACACGATTTTCCTTAAATTTGAGCGATTTTTTGCCTCCATACAAATCGACTCGCCCAAATTTACATATACATACGTCGTTTAAGCTAAGAAACTTTTAGAATAACTGCAGAAAAAATATGCACAAGACACATGTTTTGTTGTAGAATAACCATAATATTAATAATAATAATAATAAGTGTGCTGCAAGCAATACCAGCAGCTACAATAACACCAATACAATTTTCAAAAGACAAAAACGAATTCTTAAATACAAAAAAAAAACATGTAAGTTGACTAGAACACCGGATATAAATTGTTAACAATAAATGCTTGTTATTTGATTTCAGTTAAATTTTTTTTCTACGAGCAAATGCGTGGGTTTATCGAAGCAAACACCTTTAACTTTTTTTTTAACGCAAGCACTCTCTTTTTAAGTGACGGGGATTCAAAAAGAATAATAAATATAAAAGAATTTTGTTTTTTTAGTTGTCATAATTCCACATTATTATGGAACACTACTTCTTGGAGAAATGAGAAATATGTACTCGCAAAACAAAAACAAATGCACAGTAATATTTTTAATGAGGCGATGAGAGACTTCTTTCTTTTTTGTTGCCCAAATGTAAACAAAGTATGTTGCTTAAGTCTTTTGTTTTGCAGCTAAGCAGCAGACGGCCACAAACTAATGCCCAGTACACACTACGGCATTTTGTGACATTGCAATAGTGTGTACTAGTGGCAACGTTTGTCTTTTCTGAAATTTTCCATTTAAAAAACATAAGACCAATTCACAATATTGTGCAAATGGTGCTGCATCGTAGCACGTGCAAAATGGTATAGCACTCGTATATTGATACTCACCACTTAAGAAAATTGTTAAGTGGTGAGTGTCAATATGCTATACCATTTTGACACATGCTACGATGCACAAGATTGTCAATTGGACTATAGTGTGAACGGCGTTGCACACATTTTTTAAATGACACCACAAAATGACTACACAAGAAATGCCAGATGTGTAGTCAGCCTAACTGTTTGTTATGCGTAAGAAAAATATGAATTTTATTTAAAATTAATAAAAAAAAATATTTTAACTGAAAGTTTCCTCCAGTGAATTTCACAACTTCCATTTATCCATACAAATGTAAGGATGTACGTTAGTCCCTATTTACTATATTGCTGTTAGCTGTTTTCCAATCTCTCGAAGACCACTCACAACAACGCATAAACAGTTACTGTGCTTGAGTTCATATATATTTTTTTCTTTTCAACATAAATCCATTCTTATTTGTATGATTTTAGCTATTTTTGATTTATTTTCAGTCGTAGTTATTATAATTGGCAGACAAAAGCATTGTGTATTCTTTAAGGTAAAAAAACCCACTATAACAGTTAAACCAAAGCAGGCAGCTAAAGCAGCCGCCTGCATCTACCTCCAGTGAGGCAGTGGTTGGCAATTTTTGTTTTATATTTTTATTGCTGACAACAAATTTTCATACATAGTTTCCATGTTTAACACAATTGTAGTTTAGTTTTTCAAACTAAAAAGCTGTGGATTTTCCCATTTAAATTTCAAGTTTTTTTTTGTAGTAAAGGGAGTTTTGTTTTATTGCAGAATTGTATTTTCTGCTCCTTTGAGAGTTTAAACAAGAATGATTTATGCTTAACTTATTGTTGAACTTGGGTGAGAATGTGTTTTAGTTGACATTACAAGAGTTATTGTTTGTAACTACTAATATGTTATTTTTTTATTTTTTTTTTGTTCAACATAACTAATGTTTTATTTTTGTTTTACCATACACGATAAAAAAAACAGTGAGGTATTCAGTATTCATTTCAGTTTTTTCCTCGTTGGAAAAATGGAAAAATATAATTTTTGACAACAAACACAAGGAAAAAAATTCAAAAATTTTTTTCAAATTTTTTTCACTGTATTTGTTGTAAAAAGTTACATTTTTCCATTTTTCCAACGAGGAAAAAAACTGAAATGAATACCCTCAGTGTCTTATGTACAAACTCTATAATTTATTCACTGATTTGCTGGGAGTCTTTTAAAGGCTACCAAAATGATGATGGTGTAAATTATTTTAGAAGAAAGTAACATAAATTTGAAAGATGTATAAAAAGCAAATGATTTGACAACAAAAGTAAAAGGAGGAAGGAGTAATATGAAAAATTTTTTTGATAATATGCAGCAGTCAGCAAAGAATGCTTAAAATATATTGATGAATGTATGTTTAAATTGAATTGCTTTTAAATTTTTCCTACAAGGCGTCAGTATATTGGTTGGTATTAGATCTGCTTGACTTTCAAGCAGGCCGGATGGCAATTTTCCTGCGCTTCTACAGAAAGAGGTAGACACCTCACCATCTCGCCTTCCTAAAATTCGCATATACCTAGAATTAACATGTAAAAGTCTGGCAAGAGGCAAACGTAGTTTTTATACCTAAGCCTGGCAAGGCAAGTTATGTGAATCCAAAGACTTACAGACGATTAATAAGCCTTACTTCCTTCGTGCTCAAGATCATGGAACGGATAGTGGATGACATGATTAAGAGCAGGATATTAGACAATAGTCTGAGGTTTAGACAACATGCGAATGTCAGTAGAAACGACTGTTCACAGAGTAGTTAGGTTAGGAAGGGTGGTGCTATACCGCACCTCCACTCGTAGACTCAATTGGGTCCATTGTGATACAGAGTAGTTAACTACATCGAAAAAACTTTCAATGACAAGTTTTACATGCTTGGCATTTGTATTGACATTGAAGGTGTTTTTAACAATGTAAGTACCGACACTCTTATCCAATCCTTAGTCCAGTTTCAAGCTGACCAATCAATAATTGATTAGGTGGACGATATGCCGGGGAACAGGTGGATAAACTGCGGTATGCAGTTGTGGTTGGGAACAAGGTGCAACGTGGGACGCATCAAGGAGAAGTAATTTTAGCTGTCCTACACATCCTGCTAAAGGACCTGAGTAATGAAAATTATGAACCTGTCTGCTATGCGGACGATGTCATGATACTTCTTCCGGAAGGTGGAAAGAACTCTCCACATTACGTTAAACTGTTATTGGCCGAAAGGACTGAACATTAATCCAGAAAAAACGCAGAAGACAAATATCATGCAGTACATTGATGCTAGTTTTCAGAGAGAGACCATCATCTTATCCGATACGATTAAATATTTAGCAAAAGGCTAACTACTGCAGGCCCCTCTGCAGAAGGGCCATTGGGTACCAAATGGGGACTCAACCCTAGTGCGATACACTGGCTCTACGGGAGTGTGATCAGACCTATTTTAAAATACGCATCGGTAGTATGGTAGAGGTCAATGGGTAGAAAGTGCAACACTAAAATTTTCAAGAAGATTCCATTATTGTGCTGCTTAGGTATAAGTGGTGCTATGAGAACTGCATCAACCAAAGTATTGCAGACCAGTATTTATGTGCAACCTATAGACATTCGCATTAGATACGAATCAGCTCTTGCTACAAAACGTCTATAAGTGACAGGGAATAGATCGGACAAGACAGCATATCAAAACATATGAATGTCACTGGATGGATACGACCAGCCTTAGGAAATATCCGATGGAGTATGTGAGACTAGGCTTTTAACTGAGACATTTATACCAGAAAAAACACTCCTGGGTCATTCAAACCCTGGAACAAACAAACCGTGTATGTTTGCTGCTACACGAGTGGCTAAAAGCTGGGGGAAAAACAGACCTAGGTTTGTTTATAGAAGAATCGGAGACCGAAATTTATTTCCGCTTACCTAACCAAAATACAGACTTTCAGGCGGAAAGCGTAATACCTAGGACCGTTTTAGATTGTAAGAATATGATTAACGATTACGCAGTACATGGCAACATTCATAGACGTAATTGGAAATGAACGCCCAAATATACTGTCCAGAAGAGCCAGAACGTTACGGACAGTAACTCTAAATAATGGAAGGCCTAGAGGACGATGATGAAATTTTCGAACTACTTGTGAATAGAAGACAAATCTTTCATCTGGAAAATATACCATATACAGAATATCTTCGGGGTTCAGACTTTAAAAACCTGAGAAAGTATATTGAAGAGACTAGTTTTCTTATCTGATCAAGTTTAATAAGTTTTCATGGTTTTTTACTGGGTATCTCTCCAATAATTCTTATCAAGAGCATACAACATACTATAATAATATCTGTAAAATCCGAAACGGTTTGCGTCAATTATTACTTCCTTTTCTTTCAACCTAACCTAACCTAATACAAAGCCTTTCAAGGCATAGAAGTATGAGCTAAAAAAATTGGGAGAGGATGGCTCACAGGACACGAAGGAATAGTAATACTGTGGGTAATCTAACCCAGGTTCTATGAGTCGAAGAAGAGATGAAGATGAAACAAGGCAGCTGTTGAAACTAAACAACCGGCATGTTAACAGGGCACTTTAATTTACGAGGGCATTTGTACGGGATTGAACCCATAGATATCAATGAATGCAGGGCACGCATGGAGGACATCGAGACAATGGAACACCTCCTTTGTAATTGTCCAGATGACACCTTACCGGACATTACCCACCTTAGAGGTATCCACTGGAAAAGTTTAAGGGACTACTTACGTCAATTACATTGAGTTCCTGCTGCTATAAAGGTGGGGTTCGTTTTTAATTCACATGAGAGCACATAACAGGCCTATATTGCCTTATGTATATGTCCCCGACATGAGCGTAATGGCTCCACTTTTCAACCTAACCTATTCTAACCTATCCTAACCTAACCTAACCTAACCTAACCCAAGCCAACCCAACCTAACCTAACCTATATTTGACTTTCAGTATTATGTGCAGACATAAATATTTCCCAGCAAACAGTTTTTAGCTGAATACTGTCAGAAACTCTGCATAAGAAAACGTACAATGAGTTAGTTACCTGTTTGTCAGAGGAAATTCTACGAGAATTATGTACGAATTCTAAATGAGTTTTCTCTGAAAATTCTAAATGAATTTTCGATATGACTTGTTCTGGGTGTCTACTCTGTAGTTCGAAACGAAAGAAAATGCTTTCGAATTTTTATATAATTAACATGTAAACTCTAAAGTATTTTCATTCCTTTCATTACGCCATTTAAAGCTCCCTCGGATTATTTTTAAATTTCAAACTTAAAAGAATACATCGGTGGTAAAATATTTGCCAACAGTGAAAAGGTGGGGTATACGGTTGATGACTATTTTAAGGAGCTAAACAGTTCTTACCATAAACAGATCGTCCAAGCTATGGAACATTACTATGAAAAGTGCATCGAAATAAAGGGAGATTATGAGATTTTCCCAAATTCCTTTGTTTTAAACAGGCGCATAAACATAAAAAATTCACAGAAAAGAATTTATTTAATCAACTTTGCAATTGGCATTTAAACTACTTATCTTATATTTTTAAGCAATTTTAGATTTACAGTATAAATACTAAATAACACTTTAATGAGCAAAGCAAAATATCAATTTATCAAAGAACAATTTATTTGAAAATAAATTATTTTTTAATCAATGGCCATTATTAATGGCAACAATACAAAAGTTAAACCCATAAAGTAGCTACAAATCTCGTTGCTTTATCAAAACAAAATCTTAACCAATCTTTCAATTCTACTCCAACCAAACATAATGCAATAGAAATAATGTTATTTTAATCTTCCACACAAATGAAAAGTTGTACAAGAGAAACAAGCAACTGCAAACTCGAATGTATTCTCCATGAAAAAAAGTGCACAGTAGAAATAAACAGAAAATATGTGGAGAGATTATTTTTGCATGTGTGTGTTTAAAATTTGCAACTATCGATTTATACTGATAGACGATCAGTATAAAAGGAAGAAGTTTCAATAAAACATCATTCTAGTTGAAGACATCATGGTGAGTAGAACTTTTGAAGCAAATGAGTATTTTGGTAGAATAGTCGTTTAGTGAATATCGTTAAGTGATTTTTTAATCACGAAAACGATAGATATTCTTAGATTAAACGTAGTCGAAGGGTAGTTTAGTGATTGTCGAATCAAGAAACTACTCTTTAAATTCAGTTGTAGCGTATTTGAGTTACGATAAATGTTCTAGTGATTCTCTGGCCACGAAGACAATAACCTATCAAATCGGTGACCGTCCAATGATTTTGTAGTCACTAAAGCGTGAGATTAGAGAATTAATAGAACCTAATGTTTTATAAACTATTTTATAGCTGCTTAGTGATTTAAAAGTCATGAAATTAATATCGAGAAAATTTACGTGAGTGATTTCCTAGTCACGAGGGCGGACAAAAGTAGTTAATTATAACTTAAGCTTTGTGTATCTAGATGAGTGATTCCCTAGTCGGACATAAGTAGTTAATTATAGCCTATGCCCCGTGTGTCCACGTGAGTGATTTCCTAGTTAAGAAGGCGGACATAAGAAGTAATTTATATCCTAAGCCGCGTGTGTACACGTGAGTGATTTCCAGGTAGGAGGACATAAGAAGTTATTTATACCTGAACCCCGTGTGTATACATGAGTGATTTCCTAGTCACGAAGGGGGACATAAATAATTAATTATAGCCTAAGCCAAGTGTGTTCTCGTGAGTGATTTCTAAGTTACGAAGGAGGACATAAGAAGTTATTTATATCTTAACCCCGTGTGTCGACATGAGTGATCCCTTACTAAGGAGTGCGGACATAAGTAACTAATTATAGCCTAAGCCAAGTGTGTTCACATGAGTGATTTCATAGTCACGAAGGGGGACATAAGTAGTCAATTATATCCCAAGACCCGTGTGTCCACGTGAGTGATTTCATACTCAGGAAGGCGGACATATGTAAGTAGTTATTTATAATTTAACACCGTGTGTCCTCATGAGTGATTTTCTAGTGACGAAGACGGACATAGACAGTTATTTATGTCCTAACACCGTGTGCCCACGTGAGTGATTTACTAGTCAGGAAGACGGACATAAGTAGTTACTTATAGCCTAAGCTTTTTGTGTTCACATGAGTGATTTCCTACTCACGAAAGTGGGCATAAGCAGTTAGATAATTAAATTTACTATTTTGTATGTTCAAGTGAATGATTTCTTAGCCACCAGGTGACGTGAGTGTAAAAGTTCCGACCAGAGATATTACAAGCATAAGAGCGCTACCCGATACTAGCAGCAAGGGTGAAATAAGAGCAGAGGACATTAAGAGGAGTCCAGTAATTTAAGGAAGGATTTTTAAGCAATTGTGAACTTTGAAGTATTTAATTTGAATGCTGTATATTAGGTGTGTTCCACTACATTTCGTGCAAGTTCGGACTAATGAGAGTCAAAAGAAAATAACTCTTTGAATGAGACAAAATTATACACAATTGCTGAAACGCTATAATTGCACATCTTGAAATACTAACGCTGCTTTCTTTTTAAATTTAATTTAATTTAAGTGATTTTAGTCGCTCGAAATCCATAAGATCACAAAAACAAAAATGTGCATCATTCGGCCCTGTTCCGTAAACCGATCGATTTGAAATCGCACGATTTTAGAAAACAAACTCCGACAGTAGAAATATTTTTAAATTTTTTTTATTATATAGATTCTCAAATATCATATCTGTAAGAAAATTATCGTGTATGATTTTAAACACGTCTGCAGGACCATTATTAATTTTTTGAAAACGAGAAATTTACTCGGAATATTTCTCAGTTTCATATGTAAACAAAAAACAGCTGATTATATAATTCTTGTAGGAACTTAGAACAAGAAGAAAAAGTTCGTACAAATTTGTACAGGATATGAAAAAAAATTTAGTCTCTCACTCCCTCTAAAATTTGAACAAAAATTGTTGTCTGGAACGCTTTTGGGTACGTTTGTACAAGTTCGGGCTATTTCGTTATGCATGTGCAACACACCCTATTATAGTATAAGAAACGCAATTTAAAATAAAACTATTAAATTAAAAATTTAAAGGCCGAGTATAACCCGGAGAAATAAGTAGTTACACCTTCAATAAAATCCAATTTAATGATATTTCGTGTGTGCAGTTATAGTACCAATTATTCCTTAAGAGCGTGCCATCCAATTAATGTTACTACCGAAACCTTTCAAAATTTACTAAGCATCCTCATACTGTCCCACTGTGCAGTGTGTTAAGAAAACAGCCAAACAGTCTATTTATAATATCTACTGCAATGTGTGATTGTAAATTTAAGTAGCTTTAATCGTCTAATACATGATGGCAGTGATTATGTCAATAAAATTTACACTGGATTTATTTAAATTGAACACTATTCCATTAATTTTTTTTTGTGTGTGTGCAGCCAACCTGTTCAAGCAACCATCAATTGAATTTAGTTATTTATTTAGAAGAAAAAAAGCGAAAGATGATTAAATTATAGGAAATCAAATGTAATTTACAAAGCCAACAGCTTTAAAAATGCAATGCAACAGTGGTGTATTTAACAGAAAAATAAGCAGCCATCTTATTAAAAATCATGATTATCATTATCATAAGCATCTTTGAAGCACTTGCATGTGAAAAGTACATAAATGTAGATATTGGCACGCAGTTTTCGTTGCAACTAAAAAAAAGAAACATGTGCGTGCATCACATACTTTGTGGCAAGCAGCAACATGTTTCATAATCTCTTAAATCTTTTAATACGAATGAACAAGTTGTGCTGTTGTGCTGTTGTGCTGTGTACAAAATTCAAAATATTTTATACTTTATTTTATCGTAAAATCAAACATATTGAGTAATCAAATCGAGCACAATAAACATTTATGTTTATAAACCCCGAAAAAACACTATTTATTCATTTTGACAAGGATGTTTGTTTATGAATAAAATTGTTTGTTATTTTAAGCCTCAAGGCTTACAAGTGTGTGATCCTTTTTATTATTATTCACCTCAAAGTGGTGGTGGGTATCTTAACACCCTTATTATGCAGACAACAAAGTGGTGCATTTACACAACAAAAACAACAACAACAACACAGAATAGAAAGTTAATAATTAATTCTGTACAATTTCGTTCTACATATAACGATAATAATTTCGTTTTCTACTGCATAGAATTTAGCTAATAAATAATTTTGCAGCCTCATTTACAAGATTTTGTTGGTTTTATAATTTTAAAGGAGGTGGTGTGGTGTTGGTTCATGTTTGACAATCTATAACCACGCATTTTGTGTCATTTGTGTTATATTTTATGTTTTTTTATGTAAATGATTTAAAGGGCTTTTCCCTAAGGGCTGCTTACCTTTAAATTTAAATAAAACAATGCGTAAGATATCGTTAAAATTGTTTATTCACTTGAAATGCTTATCAATGTCCTTATGTATGTAATATAACATTGCACAAGCATCTACCGCCACCTCGCTGGATGGATGTGAATTTCCCATACGAGTTAAATGTTCTCATTTTTGTCTTCAAAGAGATTTGTGTGACCGTCATATTTTGTTCAATCGGCGAAATGCTGAGGAAGCTTGGTTTAAATTACTTATTATGTCTTCTACAACTACTCCGTCTGACGAAATCATATAACCTGGGTAGTAAAATACTGTTGCATATTGTATCCATTGGTTGGCATGCGAGCATTAGTAATATCGCAAAGCGCAAACTAGAGCATAACAAGGGCTTCATCATGGGAATTCAGAAGGGAAACACAATGAACACAACTGGGTGTCTGAGTGCAACACTACGCTTACAACACTACCCTTACTCACCTCTTCATAATCTAAAATAACATAATATAATTTTACCGGGTGTCCACCGGGAAGGCATACTACTCGCATTAATTCCATTGTAATCCTGGCTGTATGCGATGTGGCACCATCTTGGTGATACCACGTGTTAATCAAGCCCAAAGTATGCAGTTGTGGCGTTATCGCTCCTCATTCACAGTTATCGTTATGCCGTTTTCATTTTCAAAGAAGTAAGATCCAATGAATTGCACACCAGACTGTCACTTTTAATGGACGCAAGGGTGACTGATAAATAATTTGAGGGCTTTCCATTGCCGAGAACCGACTATTTTGTTTATTCACATATCCTTTCAATTGAAAATATGCCTCGCCAATCATTATGATTTTTTCATGAAAATCAGGGTTTTCATGGGCGAGCTGTTTTAACGATTAAAATAAGCTGGTTTATCGAATATTTTTCCATAATAAATTTGTCACATGTCTACTTTACGACTGCAAAATATGAACTGTCAAGACTAATGTTTACCAATATGGCGGCAAAACAAAGTAGTATACCTTCCCGGCGGACATCGTGTATATTCAGTTATTTATGCGTATTGCAGGCGTCTTTTGCACATTTATTTCCAAGCAAATATCATCTGCAAAATAGATTCCAGATAATTCCTTTTATCTTCTTTAAGGTTTTAGGTATTATTTCAACCGAAGTTATTGCGCATAAAAATGGTTTCTTTACGACAACATTCGTATAGAAATCATTACTGCTCTTACCATTGAGCCACATTTCAAGTTTCTTAAGTTTTTATTTGTACAATGCTTGTATAATATTTGCTATCTTAAACGCTACTCCATTTGTTCTAGGTTAGGTTATGTTAGGTTAGGAAGGGTGATGCTATAACGCACCTCGACTCAAAGACCCAGTTGGGTCCATTGTGATTCCCTTCTATTTCCCGTTAAAAGTAATATTTACCCCCATTTGTACCCAGAAGTGACCCTATTATCCGTCATTAAATCACTGAATTCCTATGATGAAGCCCTTTATATCCTCCAGTTTACAGTTACCGATATCACTAATACTCTCATGGAAACGTCTGCTCAGCCATGTAATCCTATGTCATTGCAGCTTCGGGCAGTGGCAGATAAAATCAAGTCATGAGTCAAGTTTATTCCACATAGCCCTCGAGACTCTACAGTCATCCTTGCTTTGCTATGGACTGTTGGTGCTGCTCTCTAACCAATTACTGAGTTCCCTGTAGTAATAACCTGTGCCTAATCTTGCCAGCTCATCGGCAATTTCCCACATATTGTGGGAATATTGTGCTATAACCAGCAACCAAACATAGTCTGACATTATATTTGTCCATAACCAACTTGAGAGCTCTCCTACAGTCACTAACAAGTTTCGATTTGACATTGTGTCCCTTCAAAGTTTTTAGCGCTGCCTGGCAGTCGATGTAGAAGGTTATCTTCTAATCTTCAGCTTCATTCCTAGCCACTAGTTCCGTGGCCTTGAGGATCAGCAAGATCTCAGCTTGCAAAACACTGCATTCATTCGGCAGTCTGAAAGTATTGCGAATGTTCGCTCCCTAGATATAATGGACAGCAGCCCCTGTGCCTTTCCCCATTATCGGATTTTACGCAATAGTCCCTATCCGGAATTAAAAGTGAGGGTGTTCCACAAAAATCAGTTTCAACGACCTTATAGTTCGTGAACCCAGGGGTTACGGATCCCTGATCGCTAAAACTGATCTCATTTAAGAATGATGTCTGCCTTATTATTCCTGTTCTCACCAAAGACTTCAAGTCGCCATTCTCACTACAAAGTCCTCTTGTATTCTTTGATTCATGACTCGCAATTATATAGATTTATAGCTCTAACGAGTATTTCATTGCAAGTGACTTCTTGCACACACAAAAAAACCGCAAACCAATTAGTTAAATGTTACAAAGAAAAACCACACATTATTAATGTTAAGTTGATTACAACTTTCAATATTTGGAAACCTGTCAACACGATAATCAAAGATGCATTTAAATCCCTTTTTAAATGGCCCACATTAGCATTAAGACACACAACACAATGTCTATGAAGCAAACACGACAACAACAACAACAACAACAAAAAACCCACAGCTAAATTGAAAACTAAGATGTAGTTTCATTTGCTATTTAAGAGCCAAACAAAACTCCTACAACTTTATTAAGAAATAAATTGAAGGAAGAAACAATAAGAAAAAAGAAAACATAAACAGCAAACAAAAAACATAACTATCTTGACAGAGGCATCATATTTCTTATGACAACCTGTAAAGGCGACAAAACAACACAAATTCGAATACGAATGTTTTGCTTTGTATTCGAATAAAAACAATAAATGTACTCGTACACAGCAAAAACATTTCACAGCAACAAGAGACGCAAGTTAAGCAAGCGAGTGTAGCAAGGCGAGCAATCGTCGATTTACGTGAAAAATCAGAGAT
Organism: Tachina fera; assembly: GCA_905220375.1. Taxonomy (NCBI): domain Eukaryota; kingdom Metazoa; phylum Arthropoda; class Insecta; order Diptera; family Tachinidae; genus Tachina; species Tachina fera. Next base: position 21,785,147 of record LR999963.1, on the reverse strand, counting down.
GGAAAATAGTGTAACTAGAATATCATTCTTTAAATATAAGAAAAATTCCAAAATTTAAAAGTGATCTGAAAATTGTGTATATTTAATAACAAATATGTAAGTACAATAAAATGTTCCCGAAAATTATTCCTCGTATGATTTTACATAAAATTACGAACACATTCTATACCAAAAATCCAAGTGCAAATAAGTAGAAAATTAAACCTTAAACACTCAATTATAATAATACAAAACCTCTGTTCAAACCAACATTACGGGTAACACAGTATTTGATGATAAATCCAATCAGACGTGTCATAACCATAGCAAACAGCTGTTCGAACCAAACTTATGGGCACACTAATTTTGATTATATGTGACTTACCATAATGCCATATCCGTTACCACAGAAACCAATTGAATTTTTGTTTGGGTATGGCTATGGCATTATTGCTATGGCACGTCTAATTTAAGCTTATAGGTGACTTGCCAATACGCCATAGCCGTTACCATAACCATAAACAGCTGCTTGTTTATTTTATAATTTTTTTTTTCTTTTTGTACTGCCTACCAGTATCAAATTTATTTTTGTTGGGTAACATTCTTTATGATAATTACACGTCCGTCGTTTTAGCAGAAATTCAGGAATTATAATTTAAAAATTAATTCTGCGAAGTGCGACTTTGACCCGCGCACGAAGGGTTCCGTACGGACACTTGATATGTAATTCAATACGAATTTAGCCTATATAAAATATAGTTTTGGCTTTTTTTTCGTTTTTGTTTTTTTTTGTGTTTTTTCGGTTTTAGCGATTTTTTTTAAGTTTTTGCGTTTTTTTAGTTTTGGCACTATTTTTCTCGATCTTTTTCGGTTTTAGCGTTTTTTTCATTTTAGCGATTTTTTTTAATTTTGACAATCTTTTTTCATATAAGCGATTTTTTTAGCTTTGGCGATTTTTTCGGTTTTTGGCTTTTTTACAGTTTGGCAATTTTTACGATTTTTTCGGTTTTGGCGATTTATTTTAGTGTTTGAAATTTTTTTTAATTTTGGCGATTCTTTTCGTATTTGCGATTTTTTTTTATTTTTGGCGATTTTTTTCGAGAAGGCGATTTTATAATTTTGGGATTTTTAGTTTTACCGTTTTTGAAAATTTCAAGAGTTTGCCTCTTACGGTTTCCGAAATACAACAAATTTTCAAAATTGCATAGTCAAAATTGCATTAACTGATAGAACACCCTTTGATTTAAATTTTTTTTAGTGTTAATTGTTGTAGTCAGTATAAAAATACACTAATTTTAGAAACTTTGAGTGTCAATACATATGTATGTACATACAATTGTATGTATGTATATTACATGGGATTTGAACATTTTTCGTGTCTCGTTTTGGAACACCTTTTAATTTTTAACTCTCATGTATTTTTTGATTTAGCGCCCAAGGTTCTTCACACTCTGTCAAAATTTCAGGTTCGTAGCTCTTACCCTAAAAACAACATCATTAAAAATCATGTTACCAACCCTGGAATAAAACCACAAAATCAACCGAACCAACAAATATCAAACAACCAACAACAACAACTAGCAGTAACCATAATTGTTATTAAAAGCGCGTTTAAAAACCACAAACAAAAGGAACGGCTCCCACTTCAACTCCATTCAACTATTACAACTAGTCGCTCGCTCCATAATAATAATAAGAATAATAAGAATAATAATAATAATAAAAAGAAATAACGATGATAATAATGATGATGGTTTATAAAATGCCAATAAACAAGGAATTTTCACAGCATGTGGGTGCTACAAAAATAAACAATGAAACAAACGTAAGCAAAGCAAATAAAGACTTGCAACACTTGTCAAAATGTGTAGAAAAGCGGTAAAAGCTGGCGGCATAGACAATCGTTATAAATAAAAGAAAAGAAAAAAAATATACTTATAATCTTGATCAAATAACTGGCACACACTTTAAATGGTTAAGCAGCACATGAAAATTGTTGCAAGCTTTTGGAAGACATTGTCATTTGGTATTACCAAAATAAAAATTGTTTTAAAATTAATTACATATGTGTGTTGCAGGTAACACGGTGTCAAATATGTATGTATATTGGAAGCATATGTTTCTTTATTTAGTTTAGACTTTTGTCCGTCCGTAGTATTAACTTCAAACAGCGGCTGTAGGTAGAAAATAAAATAATGTCTCTTTTTGTTTCTTAATTTTAAGGTTAGCTCATTTTTTTTAGAAAATTTCTATTTTCCCAAAATTCGTTTAAATAGCTGAAAACAATATGTGGTGATATTTACAAGGCTGCGAATCTAGACAACATTCTACACATTCTACATTTCACATCACATACCACGCATTTTCCACATCATCGCTAGCATTAATAATAAAATAAAACTTGGCATCACTGAGTATCAAAATCAGCTGTTTGCTTTGTTAGCCGCGGCGCATTGTTTAGGACTCTTACAAAAGTATAAAGTACACCCACTTTTTGTGGTTTGCAACTTGCAACACGCAACAAGCTTGTTATACTTTTTTGGAAAATCGCGTAGCCCGCAAGAATGCGTACCATGCGTGCTAACGTCAAATCTAAGCAATTTCCACGATAAAAATTAATGAAAACAGCGAATGTTTACACTAATTAATAATAATTCAGTGAAGTGCGACTTTGATCCGTGCATGAAAGGTTCCGTACGGACACGAGATATGTAATTCAATACGAACTTTAGCCAATATAAACTATAGTTTTGACATTTTTTCGTTTTTGGGTTTTTTCGCTTTTAAGCGTTTTCTTTTAGTTTTGGGGTTTTTTGAGTTTATTGGCGCTTTCTGAGTTTTAAAACTTTTTTCTCGTTTTGGCGATTTTTTTTTTTAATTTTGGCGATTTTTTTTATGTTGGCGATATTTTTATTTTAACGATTTTTTAATTTTGGCGTTTTTTTTCATTTAGGTGATTTTTTTTTGGTTTTGGCGATTTTTTGGTTTTTGGCGTTTTTTTCATTTTGGCAATTTTTTAGTTTTAGCACTTTTTTCTCGTTTTGGTGATTTTTTCGGTTTTTGGCGTTTTTTTTTTATTTTTGGCGATTTTTTTTAATGTTGACAATTTTTTTCGTTTTGGAGATTTTTTTAAATTTTTGGCATTTTTTTCGGGTTGTAGCGATTTTTTTCGGTTTGGCGATTTTATAATTTTCGGATTTTTTAGTTTTACCGTTTTTGAAAATTTCAAGAGTTTACTTACTTACGGTTTCCAAGATATAGCAAGTTGTCAAAATTACATAGTCAAAATTGCATTAACTAATGGACCACCCTTTAATTTTAATATTTTAATGTTAAATACAATGTAAATACAATTGTACGTATATTACATGGGATTTTAAAATTGTTCGTTGCTCGTTTTGGAACACCCATTAATTTTTAATTCTCATGTATTTGTCGTTGTAGCGGCCAAGGTTCTACATACTCTGTCCAAATTTCAGGTCCGTAGCTCTTACGGTTCCTGAGAAAATAGCGTGTAACGGACAGACGGACAGCGTAGCGAAAACAATATGGTTCCTTTTTTCACCTTTGGTGTACGGAACCCTAAAAAGCTGCTAAAAAGAAATCATTTAAAAATTTTTTGCAAAATCCTGCAGTTAAATTACATTTCAAAAAACTCTCTATCAAAATAATTTTCACTTGTATGTCTTGTCAATTAATAACCACCCTAATTCCAGGTGTCAACATCGACGTCACGTCACTGCAATACCAAACTATTGATGCCTGTCTACTCACTCTCTAGAAAATAGCATGAGCCTATCAAAAGCAGTCAGTTGTTTTCGACAACAGCTAGACAAGCACCAATTTTTTGGTATTGCGTTGAAATGATGTCGACTACTACGTTTATACGCGTGACTTATTCACAAATAAAAATATTGCAAATAGAGAATTTTGCCGCATTAACGATGAATTAATTTTTTTATTTTTCAAATAGCTAATTCACAAAAATAATTCCTGATTAACGTATTATACGCAAATAAGATGCTTAAGGTTGCCACGCTTACAAATGTTTGATAACAAAAAATAATAAATGGATAAATATTGCACAAGAATAAACATTGTTAGAAGCAAGTAATGAAACTTAAAACACATAATTGTTTGATACTTTGTACATTTTTACTATTTTTTGTCAACAAAAGTAAGTTTTCTATAAAAGTGCTACCAAGTTTGTGTACTGTTGCTATGCCGTATGAAACAGTGAGTTAATTTATTTTCAAATATTTGTATTTGCAACTAGGAACTGGAATAAGGGTGAATATAAATATTAGTGAGAGCTGTTTTAATTAAGCGCATCACAATCACTGAAACCTTTTTTTTTTAAATAAAACCAAGTTGAATGTTCCTGTTCATTATTATTTTGTTCCCATTGAAGAAGCATGTGTATGATCACATGCTTCTGCCCTCACTTTATTATATTCATTTTACTCCCGTTTGCAACATCAAGTGTATAGATTTATCAACTACACATTTTTGAAAAGTCAGTCATTCAAAAAAAAAACTTCTACATAGTTTTTTTAGTGTTAATTTTCAATAACTATTCTATTCCCAACAGGCCAATGATGACGTATCTTGCCTTTGTAACATTAAACCATAATTAAATCTCATTGTAGTGTTTGCCTAAAAAGTTTGCCTTTCGAAATAAAAGTCAAAGGATGCAACAATAACTTTAAATGTGTGTTTGCTGGAGAAAACGTGTTTCCCAATGTTGTGTTTATAAGGGGGGCGTGATTTTGAATAAGAAAAATTTTATTACATCAGAACAAAAAATTAACTGACTGTTCATATTCAGCAAGTTACCAGTACCTGCATTCACTAACTTTTTTAGAACCGAAAACCGTAATCACCCTTATCGCAAATAAAAGGCGAACATTTTGTTTGCGTGAAATATTTCCCGTGAAGAAAAAATCCTGAACAAAATAAGAAAATAGTAAATTGACACAACAACAACGCTAATATTGCCGATCACAATTTTAGGGAAAGGGAACACATTTCACGTGAACTTTTATTCCCGATAAGGGTGAATATATATTTATATATTTTTTTCGTTTGCAGTAACGATATATGTCAGCCTGGATAATTTACGATAATTACATAGTGTCCACAACTGTAGTGCCATTCAGAAACTTTTTTAACGATAACCGTATCGTTAAAATAATTATAACGAAAATCTATCGAATTTGCTATTCAGTAACATCTTTAACTATATTCGCTGTAGGTTAATGTCAGCTGTGTCGTTAATTTTATCGACAAAAATCAACAGAAAGAAGTTTCAGAATCATACAATCGATATTTTAAGCGACAAAATGTATAGCCAAAAATTACGATTGTGGGATCATTAAAAATTACTGAATCCCACTGCTGTAGTGCGATTCACTAACTATAACTATAATTATAACGAAAATTTATCGAATTTTGCTATTCAGTAACATTTTTAATGATATTCGCAGGAGGTTAATGTCGTTATTTAAGCGACAATAATTTATGTGCTGTTAATTTTATCGAAAAAAGTCAACAGAAAATATCAGCTGCTTACTATCGTTAAATAGAAGATACAGAGTCACGCAATCGTTATTGCAAGCAACAAAATGTATAGACAAAAATTACGATTGTCGGATCGTTAAAAGTTACTGAATCGCACTACTGATGATTTTATATCATAACTCGAAATATAAGGCCGGCAGAGCAACTGTTATTTTATCATAAATATCAACACAAGGAGGTAGACCTTGATGATTTTATATCATGATGAATCAAACAAACAAATATTTGAAAAATACTTATTTAATTTTTTGGTTACAAATAATTGCTGTACCCCCTTTTTTAAACGAAAATAGTTTAATAAATAAACGTTAAATGCACAGTAATACATAACATTACATTTAATATCAAGATGAATTTATCAGGCCGTGAGGACTGATAATTATATCATAAGGCTGCCATAATATTAGTAAATTGAGTCTATACGTGATGAATTTTCATCACGATATCAATTTGACATTCACCATGATATAAATTCATCAGGTGTGGACACTATGTTAGAGCTGTGTTTTGCTCACCTTTTAATTTTATATCATGTGGCATCTCCACATACAAAAACAAAACTGTGTAAATGTATAAAATTTGTTTTTGTTTCTCATACAAAATTTTAACAGTTTTTCAAAGAGAGAGAAACGCGTTGAAATTCTCGCGTTTATTACATTTCAGAAATGAATGGCAAACAAATACAATTTATGAAAATTTGTTTTTGTTTGAATGTAAAGTTTCACTTCTTCGACGCGTTTTCTAAAAAAGCCACCAATAAAAAAAACTAAAGGTTCAGTTAGCCAACTGTAATGCAATGTAACTGCAACTGGAAGACCGGTATGGTTATATGAAAATTTATGAGATTATAGAGATCTAACCGGAATGTAAGAATCTGTACATTACTTGTCACATAACAATATCGATCATCTGTTTCCTACCGTTACAGTTAAATTCCATTGCAGTCGGCTAACTAAGCATTAAGTGATTATTATGTCGACAAGAAAATTACTATCGCTTGTTTAAATTGACAAACAAAATACAAATAACAAAATTTGTTTTTGTTTTCAGTCACCCTTATTCCAGTTTTCGCCATCGACATCACTTTATCACAATACCAAAAACGGGTGCTGGTATATCCGTTGGCGAAAACAACTGACTCATGTTGGCAGGCCTACGCTATTTTCTAGACCTAAGGGAACGGAAATAGATTGTCAGTTGCGCAAAATTGTTCTCGAAAGCGAGTAAACAAGCTCCAAATTTTTTGGTATTGTGTTAAAGTGACGTCGATGACGACAACTGGAATAAAGGTGAATATAAGTAAGCAATAGAAACGATATTGTAGACATCGTGGTCCAGGCCGTAAATAGATTTTAGCTTGAGGCTTTACAGCGAATATAGTTAAAATATGTTACCAGATAGCAAACCTGATAAATTTTCGTTACACATATTTGTTATAACGATATACTGGCCTGTTACAGACATCGATCGAAGTTGTTTTGATTACGAATTTTCATTTCGATCGATTTTGGTTTACATTCTTTAAACTTCCATTGACTTGTTCATTCCGAAAAAGCGTCAATTCCATTATTTTCAATTTAAATGTGGCAATATTGGGCAACACAAAACAAAAAACACATCCTTACTCGTATTAGAAAAGCAACAAAGTACTAAAGTATCCAATTGTTTTATTTTTCTATTAAAGGGAACCAAATTTAAAAAATTATACATGAAATGTCTGTAATTGCAATAATTGCACTTTTGGATGCCCAGAGCGGTCAAGATTTTGCCGGAAAATTGCTTCAGATCCACAAACGTCGTAGTGTATGTGTTAAAGTTTTATTTAATTCTATTTGACAGAATAGAATATTTCAGTTGTTATAATGATGCATTTTTTTGATTAAGACTTAAGAAAATATCTTAAGTATGTAAAAAAAAATTAAATAATACAAACATATTTTAAATAAATTGTTGAAAAATATTTTTCTCTGTTGAAATAAAATTGTTTGAAACAGATTTTTCTACTTTCACATAGAAAAAATTACGGTTTCGAGCACTAATTGAAATCATTTCTATTGAATTTGGTTTCTGTGACATGCCTGATAATTATGGTAATAACACTTATTGAATTCAGGCACAGGTGACCGCACAAAGATTTGTTTAAAAATAAATACCACAACCATAGCTGTCTAAAGAACCAAAGAATGTCAAAAAACAATAACAATTGTACCATAACCAAAAAAAAAGAAGAAGAAAATAGAAAAAAAATTATCTGTCAGATAGATACGCCTTGGGTTGTTTGTTTTAAATAAAAGGTAAAATAACATCGAAAACACAAATAAATAAGTGTGAGCAACAGCAAATCACATTTTTTATTTTAAAACCACAAGTAATTTAAAATCACTAATGATATAACATTAAAAAAAATGTTGGGAATCTCTGATTTCAGGGTAGCTGCGAGTAATTGTTACAAAAAAGGATGTTGCAATTATTTGTATATGTTTAATTAAGCATTACAAATGCGCAAACGTACGCTTTACAATGCATTTCCTTTTATGGTTTTTTTTGTGGTTGCGATTTTAATGGTGGTGGTGGTGGCTTTTCCAGATCCCCTGATGATAACAATAATACTGAGTGTGTGTGTGTGAATGGCTGTATGCGTTTTCCTTTTCGAACACCGCTAATATGAATTTGATTAGATTTAAGGTTTCTGCTGGGAGTCCTTTAGTTTTTTTTTTTTTTGTACCGATTTCTGACAATTAATGTGAAAAATTTGAACATGTGACAATTTCACATGAAAATACGATCAGTTGCACAGTTGCACAAGTGTATAAAACCACATTGTCTAGATTTCAAGTGCGAGTGGTATGTTACTTTCGTTCTTTCATTATTATTATTATTATTCGTTTTCTTAGGATGGTATTTTTATTTTGTTCAAACTAGTATTTAGGATTTTGTTTTCTAATGACTCGTGCCAGTTCAAGTGGTTGCAAAGGTTTTTTTTAGTTAACACTGGTTTTTTTTAATATTTCTTTATATCATTTTTTTCTTTCTGTTCGAAAATGTGTTTAAATTATTTGGGAGGAAGAATTGTCACTTTTTAGAAGTTTTGGGAAAAATTAAAAATAATATTCTTACAGCTGTTGTAATATGTTTTTAAAAGCTTAAACTGATAGGCAGCGCTAAAACTCTTTTGATTTCCATTTTGGCTGATGATATGGATTTTTCCAGTCTTTACAGTCTTTATTAAAACTATATAATATATAATATATATATAATATTATATATAATATTTTTTAAACGTATTCATGGCTGTCTTTATCTTAATAACACAATGTATGTCTCCTTTATAGATTGTAAGTAAATTTATTTAACAAAAGAATCTTATTCGTATATTAGGCTTAGTAAATCGTTTTATTTAAAAGAATTTATACCGAAAGAAAGTTTATCAATTTCCTAGTGAATTATATTTTAAATTTTAAACCATTACAAATAAGTTTTTTAATTGATACATATGTATGCGATACAAAAATTTGCATTTCAATTAATTAACCAATTACTTTGAACAAGATTGCGTGCTTTTACATCGTCAGCCCATTATTGGTTTGAGCCACAGACCATTTTTTTAATTAGTTAGGTATGGGATATATATATTTCGAATATCTCCTTTCTAAATCCCAAGCATGTTTCGCGAAATTAATTATGGTTTTTGAGATATTTAGCATTAATTTTGCTCCATTTAAACTATTTTAGGATTTAATCAGTATTGTTTTGCTGTACATGCCACAGTTTGACGTTTGCGTCAAATTCTTCATACAAAAACATATTAAAATTAAAGGCCGGGGCACAATGAATCCTTCATACGTTAAACTTTGTCTTTTTCAACTGACACTAACGCAACGACGGAGAAGGTTGGCACAATGAGTACTTTATTGTCGGAAGCATTTGAACAGCTTCTATAGGTTGATTCTCCACTTTATTTATTAAATTCAACTTATTTTTACTTATTTATAGCATTTTCTTTTCTGGAAAAAAGTGTTACACTTATTACACTTTTCAATGAAAATTCGCAATAAAATGATTTTTTGAAATATACATTTTATCAAAAATTATTACATCATCCCTTGCGAGCTTAAATTCTTTCTTTAAACGAACGCTAAATTGTATTTTTTTAATAAAAAGTTAAAAAATGTTACACTTTTTCCGTCATTAGTTTATTTATTTATTTATTTTGTTTAATTTTATTTTTGCTGCCACAAAATAAAAAAAACTTAAATCAGAACATACAAAAAAACCAACCAATATCTGTCAAACTACTCAAAGTACGCAAAAAGTTAAAAGTTGACCAAATTTTTTACTTTGCGTTGACGCACATGTACTGAATGTAACAGACCTAATAAGAAACCATGTGTTTCTACTTAGCTGTCAGTTGAAAAGGGCGAAGTTTAACGTATGATGGATTCATTGTGCCCCGGCGTTTACACAGCTCTGACGCCACAATAGAAGCGAAAAATTCATCAAATTTCATTGGGCAGAAGTGAATGTGAGTAAACGAACTGTTTGTCGAGCTGTTTGCAGCAGGGTGAAAATCTGCAGGAGAATTTTTTTTAATTTTTCAAAAGGTTTTATTTTTATTTTATTTTTTGCAATTTGCTTACAATTTTTAACCGACTTCAAAAAAAAGGAAGAGGTTATCAATCAATTCGTGTGTATTTCTTTTTTTTTTTCTTTTGACATTGTTACTTCATAGCTCTGTATAGTTTAGAACGATTGTAAAAATTTTTTTTTGTCTGAGAGGGTTTAGCTTCCAATTGGTGATTTGGTTATTGTAAAAAAGTGGGCGGAGACACACCCACAACTGTTTTATCTGAATTTATGATATTCTACTTAATTGATTGCTGGGCAGCCTAGCAAACACCTTTGGTTCTTGCAAATTCACAATTTTCAAGTTGAAAAAATGGGCGTAGATACGCCCATTTCAGTTTATTTTTTAATTTCATGTGGTTCTACTAAACCAATTTTCATGAAACTTACCACAAACCTTCAGCTGTAAAATAGACACAATCTTCTATTTAAAAAAATGGGCGGAGTCACGCCCATTAAAATTTAATATTTTGTTGTACGAGGTTTTCTACTAGACCGATTTTTACAAAACTTAATACACACCCTGAACTATGAAAAACACTAAATTTTGGATTTTAAAAAATGGGCATTAAAATTAAATTTTATATTTCACATATTTCTTCTTAACCAAGAGATTTTCTAAAAAAAATGTTTTTTTTTAAAGAGTCTACTTCCAGTTTGATCCCATAAACTTTTTTCGAAAAATCAGATCTTTGCATTAAAGTCGGTTTTTCTCTTAGAATTATTATTTAAATAAAATATTTTTCATTTTTCGTTAAAAATTTTAAATATTTTTGAAATCAAATTAAATTGACTGCTACACCACCGAATATAAAAATTGTTGATGGTTTATATCGAGCCATAACCGCCAAAAAAAATCTTAACCGATAAATTTTTTGTTCCTCGTTTTTTTTAACGAAATTCGATTTTTTACGATCGCTTTTAGTCGATTTTGGTAAAAAAAAATAAGTTAGAAAATTATGTCGCTTAAGGATTTTTGGCGGTTATGGCACGATAGATATACTAACTTAACATTTTTTAACACAGATTAGTTTTTATTTTTTGTGTTCCCTTACTACTCGCTACATTTGAATATGATCGACATTGTCGATTACATGACCACGTGATGTCATAAATTCATATCAATATGACATTTACATGTACTTTAGCGGCAGCTACGAAACAAACAAAAAAATACTTGCTTGCCAGCACCTTCTCGTTTCACAGCAACAACAACAACAACGACACAAGAGACGACTTTAACTTGAATAAAAATTGTTTAAGAAAAAAAGCGTTACTACGACTAAAACTAAGTTTGGCTGCAAGACTTTATTTAGTTGGTTAGTTAGCCAACAGGCAACATTTTTATTTTTTCTTGCACGGATGCCTGTTTTTGGCATCATGTTGCAGTCATTAAACGCAGTTTAAGTTGCCACTGCATCTTTTGGCTATTTTCTTGAAAGATCATAAAAGGCACACATTGTACGCCTGCAGTAAAAGAGTCTCCTACTCCATGCAAATTTGTTTTTTTATGTTACTTTTAAATTTCCCTTTTTATTCTTCTATTTGTTTCCTCTTTAAGTTGGTATTGCTTTCCATAATCATTGAGCCTCATAAGCATGTGTTTCTGTTTCAATGATTGCGTTCAAAATGCGTTTACAATAAATATTTTTCAATATGCAGTATCGTCAATCATGTACATATGTACTCGTATGATGCTGTTGCTTGCTCGTTCTTTCGGAAAGGTAAAACATTAGTAGAAGGCAGGATCTTATTTCATTTATTTTCTGAAGAAGAAAAAACAACAACAACAACAACAATGATAATGTAAGGAGGCATATTCATGTAATAATTTAACACTCAAAGGGGAAATATGTCTGAAACGGTACAGGGTATGAGATCGAACTATTGTCAATATCTTCGAAAGGAAAAACTGGGTATTGAGGATACGAAGGTGCCGCTGAAAGCCATCGGCCGGATCAAAGGCTGCGTATAGTGAACAGCCATCAGATATAAAGTTTAGCTGTGAATAAGTGGTTTTCTAAAAATGAACATTCCCCGCCAATCAGCGGATTTTTGTGGTTTGCAACATTGGTAATGTGGGTGCGTAACGCCTTTTATTCTGTACCCCCGAAACAATACGTGACTTAACAACGGATAGCGTTTGCTCACCTACACCGAAAGAATTTTGCTAATGATAATTTCACAAATCTAATGAAAATTTCACGAATATTGTGAAAGAATTTCATTGGAATAGCTTCATTGGTATTCTAGTTTCGTAACAATATTTCATTGCATTTATGGCAACAATATTTTCTAATTATTAAGAAACCCCTTTATATTTAAGAAACATTTACAGTTGTTGCTTGAAATAAACATAAATTACATAAATACATACCTTAAATTAATTAAGTTAAAGATTAAATTCTTTAAAACTAAAAAAATTAATAAAATTTACAGCAATTTAGAATTTCAGTATAACTATGAAATGTATTCATTGTCCCAATGAAAATTTCATTTCATAGTCATGAAAGTCTGATAAATTAAATGTATTTAAACAGTTGTCAACCAAAAGCTTGCATCAAAGGCAGTTCTGTATGATTGTTCTTGTACTCTTTGTATGCTTATTTACACATACAGTTTCAATTAAGTTATTTCGTTGTTATAATAAAGTTATTTCACGGTTTTTGTGAAGTTATATTTCATTGTTTTAATGAAATTATTTCGTCATTTTCATGAATTTATTTCGTTGGAAATTATCTCGTTGGAAACTATCTCGTTGTTTTAATGAAACTATTTCGTGGTTTTAATTGAAATTATTTCGTTGTTTTAAAGAAAATTTTTCATTGTTTCAATGAAGTTCTTTCGTTGCATTGATGATACTGTTTAAAACATTTGACATAGTTTTCGTTAAAATAATCTTAACGAAACTGGTTTCATTAATCCAACGAAGCGTGACGTTGGTTGAATTTTAATGAATTTTTGTCATGAAAAAAATTATTTCAGTGCAGTTGGTTGCAGCTTCAAGTGGACGCCTGTTCCTATATTAAGCAATTCTGCAGGATTGGTTGGCAGCCCCATCATAAGATTCTAAGTGTGCGTAAAATAACGTAGAACTAGAGGATGTCCAATCACTGGGTTGTGTTCGTCGTCCCAATGCAGTATGTTGCAATTACATATGTCCTTATTTTTCAATTAGTTGAGAAATAAGGCAAATTTAGTTTATTACTTATGACTTTATTTGAGTGAGCCGACGAAAATCATTACATTGTGAAGATAGTGTGATCCAGGCTTTAGATCTTCAAAAGATGGGTGACTCACGAATAGTTATAGTAAATCGTGTAAAAAAGGCAAGGCAATCATTCGGAGCCCTACAGAAATCATCACAAGCGATTCACGGAATACATCAACTAAATACCTACAGACCCTGCAAGTGGTTATAAAAATCGATGCGTGCGGAAGATACTGAAGATATTTTACTAGATGTCGTCCCCAACAAGAAATTATGGGAAATAATATGGGAGTCCTTCACCATGCCGAAAATGAAATTGGATTATGGTCATGCTCTGAGGAGAACGGGCGATGATATAGCAAAGATGTTAATTGAATAGAACCAGTTAACAGTTCTTATTAAGAGCGCACAACGTGCTATAAAAGTATAAGTGTAATCCGAAACGGCGATTGGCTTAATATTTATTGCACCTTTTTTTAACCCAACCAAACCTTATCTAGCAGAATAAACGCTCAGTTAGCCGACTGTAATGTAATGTAACTGCAACAGTAGGAAACAGCTGATCGATATTTGTATATGAAAAGTAGGTTACGTTACATTATATTTCCATTACTTTTCACATAACAATATCGATCAGCTGTTTCCTACTGTTGCAGTTACATTACATTACAGTCGGCTAATTGAGCCTTAAGGTGCTGACCAGCTAACACCTGGAAAATGAAAATTGACATTGAAATAGAAGCGAACTCAAACAGAATGACGCGGTCTTAAGTGAAACAGTTGCATATAAATATATTTTGGGCCTATGAGATATAAGAAAAACAATTCCAAACGGGCAACAAAGGTTTATAAAGAAAAGTTGAAAAAAAGGAAATACACTTTTTGAACTTTTTTAACTTTGAGTGCTGCATGTTTTATGCAACTAATGGCAAATAAGGTGCAACATTATAGTATATCTTGCATGTGATATGTTTTTCAACACCATCGCTTTACATTGTTACTAGACACAGCCATAAACAGACAATCTTACAACTACAAAATGCATGAAAATTTCAAGCAATATTTTTTAGCACTATTTGGATTTTGACGTGATTTACACAAAACTTATAGTGCACGATTTTCTTTAATTTTTTTTTCTCTCCAGCTCTCTCTTTTTTTACAGGTGAAAAGAAAACATATTGATAAGTTTGTCATTCCGTTTGTTATTCTACAAGATTTACTTATGATCTTCGACTTTAAATACTTTAGTTAATTTTTAATTATTATTGTTCAAACTTAATATATAGAAATATATAGGATTTGAACGGGCTAAATTACATGTGGTAATTAATTATTAATGAACAAATAACACTAAAGTTAGTTGTAAATATTCTGACTAACACACAGTTGAACGGAACCACTAGCTGTTTTCGAAGGCCACTAAGCCTTCATCATCAGCGTTCTATTCTCATATTCCATTTGCAAGAAAGTTTCGTATATAAGGCAGAAATTTACATCAACTGACACCACACACACGACACGAAACCCAAAAGGACGCTGATTATGAAGGTTTAGTGGCCTTCGAAAAGAGCTAGTTGTTCCTTTCAACTATGTGTTAGTCAGAATATTTACTACTAACTTTAGTGTTATAGAGAAAAGTTTCATTCTTTGCAACTCTCCTTTTTTCAAATTTTTTTTTTCAATAATGCAGTGCTGCAGCGCCTCTGGTATCAATGAGGCGTATTAAATTTTTGAAGATGTGTTTAGTAGCCATTTTATTATGATTATTATTTCTTTATGACTGTCGAAGACCGAGCTCGAATCTAGGACCTTCGGTTTTGTAGTCAACGCTAACTACTACAGCCAAAACTTTTGGCTTTCAAATACATTTAATGACAACCAAATGATTTCTAATATTCCATTTTATTAAAAATTCATGTAAAATAGCTGATGTTAAGAACAATCTCTGTCCAAGTAGATAGACATGGGTGCTGACCAAGTGTGTGGCAGCACAAACTAATGTCGACATTTCCCCCAGCTAAGGTCTAGTTTAGTTTTTCTTCTCTTTAGAAAATCAAATTAATTAACAAAAATATTTTATTCTATAAGAATTAAAAAAAACAACTGAACTTAAGCCTTGTTAATAAATTATTGATGAATAAAGTTCTTATTTTTTATGAAAATATTTAAAGAAAATTTTTTTGTTATGGTTTTGATTTTTTTTTATAAAGTTCAGAGTAAAGCGGAGAACATTATCGGCAAAATGTACCGAATTTCTTCTGCTCAATGCAATAAAGTCATAGATAATAAATCAAAATGGATTTATTTCACAACTAATTTCGGAAAAAGTCTATATTGCTTTATTACCAATAAACTGAAGTGAAATTATGTCCTTATATTTGAATAAGTGGAGAAATAAGACCATTTTGGTTTGATTATAAGCCGATGAAAATCGGTACGTTGCGCCGATAATGAGATCTAGGCTTAAGAATCTAATTCTATTCAATAACCTTTATTGTTTGGTTCAATTTCTTTTGATTCTTGTATTTTTTTAACAATTAATTTAGTTTATCTAATAACATGACACGAATTAAAGACATACATATGTATGTACATTAGGGTGGCCGTTATTTTTTTTCTTTTTGATTTCTTCTACTCTCACCCCCCAAATCGGTTCAGTTTTATGTAAAAAAAAATACAAAAAAATTTCATACCGATAAGTTGTGTTTTAGGGGGTGCGTGTTTTTTTTTTTTTTAGTTTTACTTTGACTATATGTATGTATATGTATGAAATAATTTAATATATATAAGATCTTATTGTACATGCTTAAAATAAAAAATTTCCATATAAATATAATTTTGTTGCATAAAATTTGTGGATTTTGTTGGTTATTTTCCTCATTATTTTCTAAAATATTAATTTTAGCAAAAAACTTTCTTTGAGACTAATGTTGTTGAATGGAAGAGCTAAAATATTGCCATATGTCATATTCTTGTAAAATGATATTTTAAAAAGATAGTCACATGCAAAAAATTACATTGAAAAATGGGCTTGAAGGCCAACTTTGAGGGCCGGACGCACCCCCTAAAACGCAATTTATCGGTATAAAATTTGTTTGTATTTTTTTGCATAAAACTGAACAGAATAAAAAAAGTCTCCATACAATTAGCGGCCACTCTAATGTACATATGTTTGTATGGATGTGTACGTTTGTATTTTTGTTGGCAAAATTATTTCAAAGTTTGTTTCTTAAATCTTTTGTTTTATTTAACTCTTCGCATACATATACACACGCACTCACACTCAGGCTTCCGAAGCAAATAAATGTTTGTTTTAATAATGTTTCCCCCTTTTTCCTTAAAAACAAATTTAAGTTATTGAAACAAATTTAAAGTATCATGCGCTTCCGTTTTAAATGAATTTTTTTTTTTGTATAATTTCATAATAATTTGTATACAGATCTTATCTACCATTTACTATATTTCTATTTGTGTGTGCGTGTGTGCGTGTGTGTGTGTGAGTCATTTTATCGTTTGTCTTAACAACAATCGTTAAGACAAAATATTATAAGCAAGCGCAGCATACAAAATGCGTTTGCATCCATGTTCACTGCTATTGCTGATGATGACGATGAGTCCGTGCAAATTGCTAAAATCCAAAACTTTCGCACATTTTTCATTTTCTTTTAAATTTTATTTATTTTTCTTATTTTTTGTCTATACTCATGCTGCGCCGCATATAACATGCATGCTGGTGCTGCAATGTGCTGGACAGAGGTCGACTAGTAGATGTAAGCATTATGTTTGTTTGTTTATTTGTTTGAAGAAATACTTAAAAACGTTTATTTCCCTTCACTACTGCTTAGTGGTTAAAAAAAATGGGATTTGCTGAGATGCTTTGGCCAAGTTCATAGGATTTCTGTTTTTGGTGCAACAACAAGCAAATATTCCAACATTTTAAGCTTCATTAGTAATAAAATGCTTAAATGTATGTACGTACATTTTATGTATTTTATTATTATTTTTGAGCCCTACAATTTTTGCGAAGGAATAGTTAAGTTCAATAATAGTTTTTAGGCAGTTTGGAGAATGAAATTATATTAAAATAAATGAATTTTTAGAACATTATCTTTCTGGCACTTCGCAAACGTTGCATGCACGCACATAAATTGCGACTTCCCAGCTATCATTTTGTGTCTTAATCGAATCTTTTTCGAATCAGCTTGACGGGTAAAAATAACCTCATATGAGCTCCTGTTGTGAGAAAATGGTACCCTACAGATGAATCATCCCAGAGAATCATTTATGATACGATTTTCTAATTCATTGTTGAGAAATTTTCTGGTAGTATTTAAATTATTTTTCGTGCAGTCAAAATGTTCAGTTATTTTCAATTGTTAATAAATAATTCTAAAATTCTAAGTTTAAGTTTTTTAAATAAAATAAATGATTTTGTTTAATTTTACATATTGGCCTAGTTAAAAAATTAACATTAAGGGCGGCTTTTTTAGTTCAAGATTAGAGATTAAATTAACCTTCATCTTCATTTGCAATTTCTGGGTAGTCGATTATATGGATTTACTTGCTAGTTTAAGCGGCCAATCGTGGTGGTTTAATCTTACTTTAGTATTGAAAACAAGCACTTATGAAACATATACCTTTTTTTAAAAATTATATGGTAAAATAATTTAAAAACACTTAAATAAATATATATATTTTATATTATATATATATTTCCTTTAACACGCGCAATATTTTACTTGTAATTAACAAAATATGACAGTTTCTTCTTCTTCCCATAAAAAATCAAAGTGTCTTGGTAACATGTATGACTTTTGCACAGAAAATGTTGCCACTATTTTGTTAATCAGTATGGTAACACTACACATAACAAGAAGTTTAAGCTACCTACCACTCAAAAAAATCAAACTCAATTATGTGAGATTAAGTTAATTTTCGGATTAGCTAATTAGAGAAATGAACTAATCTTAATCACGAAACCAAAAAGTCGCCCTAAAGGATAGTTGAAAAACTCTTCGGATTCAAATGAAATGTAAGCGAAAGGGTTTTTAAATGAAATTTCACTTGTTTCAAATGATTTTCCATTTATTTCCCCTAATAATTTACCTACATAATATTTTGAGTGTATGCATCATAAGTGAATCCTTTTTCAATCATCAAAAGTGATGTGAGGAGAGTCATATAAATGATTTTTGTAAAAAACATGATCACCCAAATGCTAGCTGGATTATGAATTGTTCGGAAATGCATCACTGCTCTGCATCATATGAGTAAAGTTTAATTTAAATTGCAATACAAGTTCGCTGATAATATTTTTTAGTAGTAGCCATGTTTGTAACTCACATTTGGCACTTATTTGTGCGTTATCTAGTTCAGTGAAGTCCTTTAGAACATATAAATTTCTATTTGCATAGCAGTGATGCATTTTAGAGCAGTAGGGCATTTATAGATCTGTTTAAACTCCTCCACATCAATTTATTGTTGTTGCATAGTAAATGTTTTTTTCTTAAGAATTTTTCATTTTAAAGCCAGCTTATTATTTTTATAGTTTTTTTTTATATGTGTGTACTCATAAGACCTCCAAAACTATATTTGTGTGCCGAGCAACAACAACAACAACATTATTTTTCTTAGCCACAATTTTTAACTGAACAGCCAAATATTTCCCTTTAACTCGTTTACACACAAACAAATTTTGAGATGAACTACTGCCACGACTCTGCCACAACAAAGCATCAAAGCAAAAGGATGATTTCGTTTAACTGTGAGTATCATCGTATGCGTGTTTAAAGACCAAAAGGTATTTTAATTAGAAACCAAACATTGAAAAATCGAATTTGAACCAATCAAGCAGCCAACAGAACAACCGGCTAAACCTCCAACAAAGCAGCGCTGAAACCCTCTTCAGAATGAAAATAACATTTTACAAAAAAAAAAACTTTTTCAACAACAACAACAACAACAACTTACAAATGCTTAAGATGCCTTTTTTACTTCAGCGTTAATAAATTGAAAATTCTTTGTGTTTAAACTCGCATTCGAGAAAAAAAAAGAAACTTATTTTGCTTAATGAGCAACACGAAACATTAAATAACTTTTTTCTTTATTTCAAAAATGCTGTTCTGTGCGGCATTTCGGCATTGATTTTCTACAGCCCTTTCAAATTATTTTAATGAAATGAAGAAATAAATAGTTTATAAATTTAAGAATACATACATATGTACATATTTTTAAATTTATCGGATGTCATATTTATTCAACATTATTGGCTGTTTAATTAAAATTTTGCCAGAATGGCAGAAATTAACTTCCTGCTCATAAGTCATTGAAAACATAACATAAACACTAATGAAACACAATATTTTGGGATTTTAGTTAACTTTTAATTATTATTGTTCGAACTTGATTTATTTCTATATTTATAATTTGATCAAGTTCATATCGCTTTGCAAGCCGAATCACATGTGATAATTATTAATGAACAAATAATACCAAATATTCTGACAACACATAGTTGAACGGAACAGCTAGCTGTTTTCGAAGGCCACTAAACTTTCATCATCAGTGTTCTTTTGTTGTTTGCTCCAGTGTATGTGATGTCAGTCGATGTAGATTTCTGCTTTATATACGCAAATTTTATGCAAATAGAATATGTGAATTGTTTTGATTCATCATATTTCAATTTGCTGAAAAGCTTTTTTGTAATGAAAGCTTAATTTTACCACTTCTAAATTTAGAACAGTCTTACCATTGTCGTTTGTTTTTTACTAATTATGCACATGTTAGTTAATTTGCTTATTTTTTTTATTTTTTTATTTTGATAAATTTATCCAGCACTAATTTCTAATTTAAAAAATGTTGTTTTTTTAATACTTCAATATACTGCTTTTTACATCGTTGCCTACTCACAATGAAAATTTTAAGATGGCACAATGCTGCCACATTAAAATTTTAATATACTCATTGTGAATTCCCTAATTATTTAAAAAGAATACATACGAAAGGTATGAGATTTTACGTAAACAAAATTAGGTCACTCTAATGTAGAATTTGCAAGTTTATAAACTTGTAAAACACACTTATTTTTAGTGTCATGATTTGTATTACGCTTTTATTCGTAAAATTAAACTAATGAACTTTATCTTGTCTTTTTTCCTGCTTGTCCTGGCAAGGAGTTCATAAACTGTCATGTTTGTTGACGATAAAAAATATCAGTTGATCATATTATAAATACGATATTTTTCACATTTCTGGCTTAAATGATATAATCCGACAGATTAATTTAAATTCAAAGGGAATCTGTTCCAAAAACTTTAAATCACCAAAAAAGTTACTTTTGTGTGTGTGTTTTTTTTGTAAATGAAAAGAAATTTTTTGATTATAACATAAAAAAAATTACTTCACTTTGTTAAGGCTGTGAGGACTTAAAAGATTATTAAGCCTCATTAAGATTTAATCATTTTGAATGAGTAAAAAAAAAAACATGAAAAAATAAACACATACAGCGACACAGGAATATGTTAAGGGACATGTAATACAGTCATAAAATACATGAGGCGAGACATACATACATATATATGTACATAAACATATAAATACCCTGCAGGAGAACGAACTAGTGTCCAACTGGTATTTTACTACTAGTACAGAAACCACCACAACTAGTTTCCAACTGTAAACTTTCCTATAACATCTTAATTCTCAAATTAACATTGAGTGTGTTTAGAAAATTACTAGTGCCATTGCTACTAGTTTACTACCAGTTCTTTTGCAAAGAAAAAATCCAATAAAATTGTATACCCAGGGACAACTGTTAGTTAAAATTCGCAATTATTTATCAAAATTCAAAAATACAAAAGGTTAATTATAAATATTTGATTATAATTTATTTTTAGGTGAACCTAAAACTTTAATAATTGTACAGGGTGGCCCAGAAAGACCGAAGTGGTGTGAATTCCTTATAACTTTTTATTTAAGACATATTTTTTTAATTTTTTGTTTTTTAAATGCAGTAAATTTATAGGGAATATTTTTAAATTAGTTATTAAAAATGATATCCCGCAAGTGGTGGACATTTTCTGCTTCGCACAAATGTGTTCTTTCCATTTCCATTATTCATAACTTAGTTATGAGTGACGAAGCCTCGTTAACAAACAAAACTTTAGGATATGGGATATTGAAAACCCGAGAGTACTTCATCAACGACAATTACACCCAGTTAAGTATACTGTTTGATGCGGTGTTTCTTCAGAAAGGATCATTGGCCCATATTTTTTTGAAAATAATACTAATTTTCGTAAAGTGCAAGGGCTCTGTTAGACAGTCAAAATTTGTTTTGCAATGTGGTGCCTTGGAATTACTTCATATACTAGTACTCATCAGAACTAGTAATTTTATACAACAACTTTAACCCTTTTCGCACTAGTTCTTGCTGTTCTAGTAGTTATAATAGTAGCTTTTAGACAATTGACGCCTATTCTCCTGCAGGGTATGTACAGCTATACATACATACATACTTATATACACATACATATATACACACATATAATTTAAATAAGTTTGAAAAGGTTTCCTCAAATACAAAAACTTATTGACCGCATCATAAAAAATGTATGTATGTATGTATGTTTTTTGTATAAAATGTATGTTGCATATTAGAGACCTGCGTAAACAGTCTTAAAATGAAAATACGTCTTCTTTTTTATATGCTTTATACTAAACCAATAATAAATTCTGTCGTATTATAAGCGAAGCATGATGGATGTATTGGTGTACATACGTATATATGAGTGTTAACAAACGATTTCGCCAAGACTTCCTGTTCATAACAAACAATCAATAGGAAGTAGTGTTGATACGTGTATGCTTGTTATTGTGCATATTGTACGTTTGAGTGTGTGCGTGTAAGATGTAGATAGTAACCCTGTCGGAAATTTGGCTAACTTTAAGCTAACTATTTTGCAAGTAGTACTGACTACATTGGGATTACTTCGCAATGTAATCAACTGACTATTTTAACATTGCGATGTCCCAGACGGTAGTTAATTGGCTCATTCTGCATTAGTTTCAGCTAACTTAAAGTTGATTTTTTTAAACCAACTTGTAGTCAGTAAATTAAAAAAAATTTCTGGGGTTCGAACATGTATCATCACAATTTGTGTACTCAACGCGCTACCACTCAGCTAAGTTACCATCTAAAATAACAACAGCAAAATGTTAACATAAAACTGAAATGAGTTTCAAAGTAGCTGAGAATAAGTTTGTTGGCTCTCATCAAATTCGACTACGTATTCAACTTAAGAATTAATATTGGGTTTGTTCTGGATGACATTGCAGTTAGCTTTTAGTCAGTCTACGAAAAGTTAACTATAAGTTAACTATTTTTGTAGTCAACTACACATTCTCCGATAGGGAAGCTATTATCTGTTTAAGGAATTTTTTTTAAAGCAAGCGCACACAACTAATGTAAATGCATGTGTGCATTTGTATGTGCGCAGAAAGATAAGAGAGCATACACACAACCCTGCAGTAAATAAAATAATCAATTGACAAAAAACACTAACTTATAAATTAATTATTTTGCAAGTGACTACAAATTGGTTTAAATCTCATGCAAATATCAACCAAACATATTGAATAGAAGTACACGTAAGAAATAAATGAAAGCAAAATAAGTAAATGAAAAGAAAACAAACAAAAAATCAAAAGAAACATGCCATGAAATCAAATGCCAAATGTTTGTTTTGAAAAAAAAAAATTAATACAGGTATGTGATGTAAATCGTTTTCGATTTAAAATCGACTGCAAAACGTACAAAGTTGTGATGCACACATTTATTTCGATTTCATTCCGGTTTTGCTTTAAATCGATATCGATTTCATTTCCCATATTGTTCTATGACAATCTGAGAAAAAAAAGATGTGATGAAAAACGGAATTTGTATTGTTTTTGCGTTTTTAAATCGTTTAAGCGGGGGTTCACGATTTAAAATTGTTTGTGTATTTGGAAAAAAAATTTTGCGTGCAATAACTTTTGTTAAAATGTAAGTAAAATCCTTTAAAATAATTAAGACAAATTTATCTACAAATTTATATACATATTAATATTTATAGGGGAAAGCATATAAATACTCGACAAGAAGACATGATTATTCAATTTATGGAAAAGTATCCGCAGTTAGCAAAGGGTTTTGCCAAAGGAGATCGTATAGAAATCGAGAAACTTTGGCAAACACTTTCGGATAATTTAAATAGTATTGGGCCACCATTGAAGAAACCAGATGCTTGGAAAAAGGTATTTTTTCATTATTAACTTAAAATATTTCAACATTGATTTCATAGGCATGGAGTGATAAGAAGACGCAAATAAAAAGGAAGCTGGCAACCAACAAAAGAGAATCACGCTTAATTTATTTTTTTATTTCAACCAGTTAAATTTAATTGTATATAAGATGAAGCCGATCGGTTAAAACCCACCGCCGACATGTATTGAAAACACTTAGCCGCCGCCGACGTGTCCAACTTTTTCGCAAGACTTCCGTTGTTTAAAAATAAAAAAGTTTTCAATATAAAACTAGATATTTAAAATTAAGAAAAAATATGACATTCATTAAAACGTTCGCTTCAGCGGACGGCGATCCAAAGATTTGCATTTAGTCGACGCCGAAAATATGTTTGGCAACCTGCAGTCGGCTTCAGCATTATTGGCTTCAACTTCTGTTTGTAGCAAATAAAAAAAAAACAACAGAGTTGATTTTTTTGTAACTAACTGAAATTGAAACAAAATTGGAAAATGAAATCGATACGTTTTTTGTCACACCTAATACCATTTTTTACGTTTTGAGCTTACGATTTCATTTCAAATCGAAACGATTTACATCACATACCTGATAATTTCAATATTTAATATGTATAATATTTTCTATGAGCGGTTCGTATTTTTATATACATTCGTATTCGCATGAAAATGGCCGAATATTCGACAATTCGAATACGAATATTTGTGCATCACTAGTATGTGTGTATGTATGTATGTTTGTATGTATGTACATGCATGACGTTTGAATACGCGTAGAAAAAAGCACAAGCATCACAAATTTGTCAGTCACGAACTATTTTCTTATTTACTCCTATACCTGCAATAAGTTAAATAAATGCATTGTCAACAGCGTTTGTTTTAGAACATTTCGCTGTAGTAAACCATTTGAAAAATCCCTCAGGTCTTAAAAGTGTTTGTAAGAGGTCTTGTGCAGGTCTTTATTGCATATGCATACATACATACTTACACATGTTTATGAAAATGGATCCCCAACGTTGAATAAATAAATGTCGATAAATAATGACGAAGAGTGAATTAAGAAATTAAGATGAAAGAAAAAAACCTTGAACTATTCTTCATTGTTCTTTTTACAATTGACCTTTTTGTAACCATTTTGTAACCTTTAATTACATGTTTATTTTTGTGATCACAAGCGATAACAGAGCAAGTCGAAAAACTTAGTTTCGAGAAGCTCTTTCTTTATTGCAGAATAAAGTGTACACATTAAACTGCTGATACAGATTTAACTCTCTCCCGTATTTGCTTATTCCCCGGCTATTAAGAATAGGAGGATTATTTCCCGGGAACAAATAATACGGAAGAGAAAAACCTTCCCGGGAATATTCATAATTGGGCTGATTGAGTTTTATAAATTCTATAGTAAGTCCTATTTCAGTTAAAAATATTATTTAATTTTTTATTTAATTTTTTTTTAATTTAGTAATTGAATACAAAATAAAATTTTTGTCTGTGTATGAACGAGTTTTTGCACCGTTTCGAAACCGTGGACGAAACATGAATCAACCACAGCGCGCTAGAAGTGTAACAGCAATCAAACAGTGGGTGTCTCGGGGTGGGTTCTTCCGCCAGTAAAGTCATGGCGACCGTTTCTTACAATATTATAACTGTCACACTGTGCGCAAATGTGACGTAACAACATTGAGAAATTCCATTTTATATTCCATATTATAAGCGTTTTTATTGCATCTGCACTGACAAAAATCATCAGCTGATTTGTTTTGTTAGAGAGAAAGTACACGCAACACCCCGCTAGTTCTTTCTTAACTTCTACTATACGAGACTTTTGTTTCATTAATAAAAAAAATATCTTTACTATAAGCTCAAAGTCAGCAGACTTCAAACAATTATGGGACTAAATAAAATTATTGTTAATTATGATAGGAAGGGTTGTTTGTTGTGGTGCGTGAAAGTGATAGCGGTGGGGGTTGTGTGGTATGATGATAATGTTCTTTTCATAACTCTTCTTTTTTTACACTTTAATTTTTGTCAAACAAAAATATTGACTTGCATATGCGTTTAGTTGATTTTCTATGCAGCTGCTATTCAAAGAAAAGTTTTATCAAACAAGTGTTACATTTCATTGAAACAACAAAAGCGAATAAACAACGACTAAAATCCGCGTTTTTTATTCATGCCTTTTTTAACCCTTATGGCGCTGCAAACATCTTTTTGTGAATGCACATTTAATTTTTTAGTTTACATTGTTTTTGTTTGCTTATGACCCTGACAGATGTGTATGATTTATTGCCATTGGATGATGTTGTGTAATAAAATGTTATTTTTTGGGTGTTAATTTGTAATGGTGTAGAAAATTGTAACAAGTGGAAAATTTTTAGGGTTTATGGAAGTTTTTTTTTAATTTATTAATATTTACAAAGCAATAAATTTGTTGTTGCTTATTTCAGGTTTTTAGTTATAAGATTTTTCGTTTATCAAATAAGTTTATGATCATAATGGACCCAATTGGGTCTCCGAGTGGAGGTGCGTTAAAGCACCACCCTTCCTAACCTAAGCTAAATAAGTTTAAAAATACTATTGTTGCTTTAAAATCCAATTTAATAAATCAGAGTTCTAATCGTAGCTTTCGATAACTTGCTGATTCGATCTCGTTTTTCAATTTGAGATTATGTCGTTAGCTATCAAACAATGTAATAATATGGATCAATATCGAATGCCATAATCTCAAACTGAAAAAACGTGATCGAATCAGCTCGTTATCGAAAGGGACGATTATACCCCAGGCTTTGAGTTTATGTACATCTTTCCCATACTAATTATTAACACATGAAATCGCACAAAGTTTGTTTGTTGGGAAAATTTTCATGACTAAAATTCCGCGTGAAATTTTTATCGGGGAACAATTCCAACTAATAGCAAGTAATAGGGAAAACAAAAAATTGTAATTGGAAAAGGGAGAAATTTCTTGCAGAATTTCATTCATGATTTTGATTTGATTTGATTTGATTTCTCGCCAAAATTTTTAAATTCAATTTCACAAATTTGCTAGGTGATACTTTTAGGGTTTCGTATAGCAAAAGTGAAAAACCTCTTTGAAAAGCTTTATTGCTTTCGATGCGATGTCCGTCTGTCGGTGACAACATATTTTCTCGAGAACCGTAAGAGCTACGGACCTGAAAATTTTTTTCGGAAAATGTAAAACTTTGGCCGCTACAATAATAAATATATGACAGTTAAAAATTAAAGGGTGTTCTAAAGCGATCAACTAAAATTTTTGAAACTCTAATATAATATAAGGACAACTGAAATTTTCAACAGTAGTCTATTTTCATGCAGTTTGGTGTAGACTGACAATGAAACTTAAAAAGTCAAAATTAAAGGGTCTTCCATCAGTTAATGTAATTGTGACTATGTAATTTTAACCACTTGCTGTATCCTGGAAACTGTAGGAGGCAAACGCTTGAAATTTTCCAAAACGATAAAATTAAAAAATCTTAAAACTAGCAAAATACCGAAATGAAAAACCGCAAAAATTAAAAAAGCGCTTAAATGAAAAATATCACAAAAATAAAATAAATCGCTAAAATGCCAAAAAAAATCACCAAAATAAAAAAGGTCGCCAACAAACTAAACAAACTCGCCAAAAATGAAAAAGCGCCAAAACTAAAAAAAATCGCTAAAACTAAAAATATTTATTGTGAAATAATTCTCAAAAAGTCGCTAGAACGAAAAAAAAACTAAAAAAAACGTAAATAATAAAAATTCGCCAATAACCGAAAAAAATCGCCAAAAAAGGAAACAATCACAGTACGGAACCCTTGGTGAGCGAGAAAATCCAAATATGACACATGAAGCCGAGGCGGATATATTTTCAGAAGAAACACATGCATGTATGTATGTATAAACATGTGAATATCGATATTATAACATCAAAATTACGGCAGCGCCAAATGCGCATGTGGCTTAAGACATGCCGTGTACTGCAAGTTTTAGTGAGATCGCCTTGAGTATCTTTTTAGTTTTCGAATTTTCGAAACGGAGTTCGATTGAAATATCTAGTGTTCGTACTACTTTTTTTTAACCAGTTGCGTTTTTGCACTACATATGAATGATTTAATGAATGAAGTCAAGCGGGAAGCACAGGACACTGCGACCAAAGTATATGTATTGTATCCCCTGACAGATGCTAGAGCACCTCATTTAGACCTACTCTCCTGATGAATCTCAGGATTGCCACTCGGTCCAGAGTTGGCAGTTCTCAATCCTCCAATAGGTGCTTGCCCAATTAGCTATATCTTCGGTGGTATAACGCTTCACAATTCTTCAGAATATGCTCTGGAGGTTCATCTTCGTAATCACAGAATCTGCACAGGCTGTTACTCTCAATGCCAAGTCTGTTGAGGTGTTTTCTCAGTCTACAATGGCCTGTGAGGATGCCTGTGAGCATTCTTAGATTGTTTTTACTCAGGGACATGTAAGTTATGAAACGATGTTGGTTATACATTCCAATCATTAGCTTTGCATGCCTCAATCCTGGCAGATTGAGTTGCACTACATATGTGTAGGGTTTTCTAATAAGGACTTGACAACTTTTTTTAAAACCCGTTAAATGGTCCATCGGCTTCAATTCTGAAGTTAGTTTGATCTTACATGGGTATAAACCAAGATCTTTATGTAAAATTTGTCATAAAATGATTTTGGCAATGCCCAGAATCGACTTCGACCAAACCGTTTGCTCACTGGCACGGCAGCATCAAACAATGAATATATAGACTCAAAGTTTTGCACTAAACTTGTCATTGCTTGTCTACTAGGGCGAGAATAACGACCGAAAATTGGAGTTAACGCTCTTAAAGTTGCGGTCACTGACATTTCTGTGGCAATAAGAAAAAAGTGCTTAAGTCATATTTTACTGTTTTGCAGGAGAGCACTTTTAAGCGTTCAAGTCGATTTTCAGAAATTTCCTTCTTTTGTAGTTAAGTTGGGAAATTCTCTTTCAACCTTTAGTTTTTTAAGCAAACATCGCTCTAGACACTATAAGTAATACATTTAAGTTGAAATATATCAAAGTATAACCTCAATTAAGCTATTATTCCAAATGAGATTAGAAGTCTAAAAAAGATAAGTTGCAAGTAATTTTGCTATAACTTTTTGAAAAATCGCACAAATTAATTGAGATTTTGAGCAGGGGTACTTTCAAATATGTATGCAGATTACCATTAACTCAAGAACAGCTTATCTCGACTAAAGCACTTTTTCCTTTTCGCCACAGATTTTTATAATTTGCATACGTTATTCGTTCGTGTACTTCAACATAATGAAAATGTTGAGTTTACTGAAAAAAATTAAAGTAAAAGTTAAATGGTCAGTGAAATAGTGCGTTCACAAATTAAATTCAAAGTTGTCAAGTACCTATTGGAAAACCCGATATTGTGTATATGTACATGTACATATGCATGCTCTTTTTAATGATTACAAGTAAAAGTATAATAAAAAAAGAACTCTAGTTTTCAAGATGAGCTTATGATGAACATGCAATTTATTTCAGTTCACTTTGAATCCAAAAAATACTAATAAGCATTTCTTTGCACATTATCGAAATCTGAACATATACATACATACATATTTATATACCTACATATGTAGTACATAAGTATGTATGTGTGTTTATTTGTTTAAATAAATTTTGAAAAAAAATCATTGTTTAGGCTCCTGCCTTCATTTAAAGCCAGTTACTTTTTGGGTTTGTTTCTTGGCCAGAAGCATTCAGAAGTCTGCTTGCTGTAAGAACAGCAACCAACTCAACTACCGCCAAAACCATCATCAGCAAGCACCACCACCAACTGACATCATCTCATAAGAATAGAACTTACGGCACACATTTGATAAATAACAAACAATTCAAATCTTGTAGAATACAAAAGAATGAAGATGAAATAATGCAAACGCAACAAAACACCTTCGCCTTTTGCTCGTGTCTGATTTGCAGTTAAGCCAAACAAAAACCATAACATTTTTGCTGCTTTGTATCAATGTGGGGAGCATTTTGAATGTGCCAGCCGGTTGGTAGTTAAGTTGTGACGCTTAGTGTATTTCTCTGCAAAAGAATTTAATTCAAAGTTTTTATTTCCAATATTAGCAACAATTTAATATTTTATTTCGCTTTCTGTACTAAATAATTAAACAATGACTAGAGAGGAGTTCATTTGAATGAATTCAAAATCAATTCAATTCAAATGAATTAGAAATGAATTGCAATTCATTCTACAAATTCATTTGAATTGCAAACGAATTGCAATTAATTTTTACCAAATTCATTTGAATTGACTCAAACTTTATTCAATTGATTTTTGTTTTTTGTGTGTAAATAATTAATTCAAAATTTTCTAATGCAGTGAATGAATAATTCGCGAATTAATTAAAAAATTAATGATTCATTTACAGCTCTGCTATTAAGCTTCACATATCTTCAGGCTCCCAAAAATATGCTTCAAATATTTTATATATTAATTAGCCTCAAATTCACAGTCCTTAGTTTACTAATAAATGTAGTTTAACCAAAGAAATTTATAAGAAAAATCGTTAGTTAAACCACGTGCATTTAGTTAACTATACAGTCTATAGTATAGACTGTGAATTTGGACTTTAGTGATGAATGGAAATGAATTGCAATTCACTTTATCAAATTCATATGAATTGGAAGCGAATTGGAATTCATTTTACAGATTCAATGAAACTATTTTTTTAAGCTTTAGGTCAGTAAATTTCATAATTTCTTTATATTTTAATTTTTATATCGATATTTTGTTAACCTTTGGTTAATTTCTTCAGGAAAAAAAGAATAATCCTGAAGAAGTTAACCATATACCATAAATATGGTTATAAAAATAAAAATATAAAGAACTTTATGAAATTTACTGACATAAAGCTTAAAAATATAGTTTCATTGAACATATATGTATAAAAGGTCGAAAAACTAGATAAAATTTCATTCAATTCTTTTCTGTTGTGAAAAGAATTAATTCAAAATTTATCTAATTCGTAACGCATTAAAATCAAAAAATTATGATTCATTTACAGCTCTGCTTAATAGAAAGATTAATATTAAAACGCTGGGAATTAGAGATTTCTGTATCTTCTAGCTTCCGAGTCGTTTTCACGTGTTTTCTTGTGAGTTCGGCTGTTAAAATACTTGTTACAGCTGCTTAAAATTTAGAAGAAAAAAATTTGAAAATGGACGTTATTAAATTTGTTTAGGAAGGAAGGAAATAACTTTTGTGTCAAGTTTTAACAAATTAAAATTTTTTCAATTCAGACAAAACGCTGTAGCTACAAACCACATTAGCAGCAAAAACAACGCGATGAAAAACTAGAAATCTATAAAAAAAACAAAAACCATCCAGTCAAATGCTGGAGAAAAATAATTTTGTTAAAAATTTCTTTTCTACATGCAATAAAATATCGATTACATACATATGCGTCATTCTCAGCCACTGTAATCGTTCAGTTTATCTATAATTTATTTGCAAGCAATAGCTAGCAACAATATTTACTCATGCTGCTGCCACAAAATAATAACAACTATGCTATTGGCCTTAAATTGCATACAAGAAATGTGAAAACAATAATAGCAGCAACAACAAGAATATAAATACTAGATACATATGTATGTATGTACATATGTATGTATGTATATTTTAGAAGAATTTTTTTGTTTATCCTGTTGTAATCTTAATACGCCTGCTCAAATATCATTCAATAAGTTTGATTGTTACTTTTTGTTTGGTTGTATTGTAAACGTGGATTTTGCAACAATTTGTTGCAAATCGAAAGTCAATTATGCAGCTACAGCTACCTAAAGTAATATAAATACATATGTATGTGTGTGTACTTAATACTAACTTGTAACCAGGACGAATTGTTTTTTTTTTTGCAAACAGAAAAATGAGACGGCCCATCTATAA
This sequence comes from Tachina fera, assembly GCA_905220375.1. Classification (NCBI taxonomy): domain Eukaryota; kingdom Metazoa; phylum Arthropoda; class Insecta; order Diptera; family Tachinidae; genus Tachina; species Tachina fera. The sequence continues at coordinate 21,753,494 of LR999963.1, read as the reverse complement.
ATATGTACATACGCACATAATACGAGTAAGATTGTCGATTACTCAAATTCAAAAATGTAAAAATAAGAACATACATAATTCGTTATTTTTAAGCGATCGCTCGAATAAATTTATTTATTATTTTCGAATTTTCGAAAAAAATTTATATGATTATTCGAATAAGCTTTGTTCGATTGTTTGAATAAATTTTGTTGAACTATTCGAATAAATTGTATTCGATTATTAGAAACTGATTTATTCGAATAATTTTTATTCGAACAAATTTTATTCGAATAAATTTTATTTGATTGTTCGACTAAATTTTAATCCATTTAGATTAATGATTTCGAATCTGTCAGATTTTTAATCGGGCCTGTTCTCAAAATCAAATTTTGAGAAAGTGATTTCAATTTACAAAAAAAAATTTGTGCATATAAAGTTTTCGAATTTTTGTGATGTTTATAACAAGGCGGCTCAACGGCCAAATATGCTTTAAAGAATTGCATTCCATTATTTTTAAGAAAATTATAATGAACCGTATAGAAGAGGTCGGCATCAAAAGGAAAACAACAAAAAACTATTGTGTTAATTAGAGTAAACAAAAAACAAAAATATTCCCTGATCTGCTGTTGCTGCTACTGCTATTTACTGAAATTGTACTAACAACATCATCTTTACAACACTTATCCAAATGGTGATCATGTTTGGCTGTAGCTGTTACATTTATTTTCCCCTTCGGCCATCCCATTACAAGCGGGAGAAGCGATTTCGTTTAGACAATTTTCAAATTGTGGTATTTGAATGTTGTTGAAAGACAAACGTACATAAATATTTAACACAGGTCCATAAATTCAAAACCAATTGGCCATGTGGAATTGATAATAGTTTTTATTATTGGAATTTTAGCAGAAGCAACAAGAATGACTCAAAATACAAATGTGAATGCGATTACTAACGTTTGTGTGTGTGTGTGTGTTGCAATATCTTCATATTGGTTGCAAAATCCTGTGTCAAACGTTTATTTTGTATCCATACTTGAGATTCTAAAGTTATTTTATTGCATTGAAATTGAGCTGAATTATTGAGAAAATATTTCTAGAATTTTTTTAGATTCTATAGAAATACATACAGTGAACTCACGATAATGTGAACTAATAAAAACCAAGGTAGTTCACATAATCGAATTTGTTCACATTTTCGATTGTAAAAATTTGTGGTGTCATGTTGTTGTGCTTTTTGCCTTAAAAAGGTTGCAAAATATTGAAACTCTTGGTATTTTATACATAAAATATAATTTATTGCAAACTTAACGATTTGTGATGTGTAAACAACTACACGCTAGGGGGTAAAAATCTTTTTCACAATACAATTACAAATTTTGAGTAAGATCGTAAAGCATTATCAAATCGGTGTGAGTTTATGTATGAGTGTATTAGTGTAATCATACGAACAAAAAGTACAGAGAAACTTAACAGCAGATTAGCAAGCCGCACCAGCGCGGCTGGCGGCTAGCCAGTCAGCCGATTTTTTTCGACAAGCCGAGCCGCCGCCGAACCACTCGGCTTATCGGCGGCTTACTACTCAGCCGTTATTTTGTCTTTTATTTTTTATACTTTTTCAAATTTCGTATTTAATATGGAAGCGAGCGTCCCGGAAAGATAGTTGTTTTTGCTTCCACATAAAAAGAAAATCTTTATGTGAATGGTAACGTAGCTACGACACTTACGTTCTCTTTTGGAGCCCCTTCTTAAATACACGCACGCTTACAATACTTTTTTGTTTAAGCAGTCAGGCTAATTTTTGATAATTAATTGTTAAAAGCTTTTTGTTTGTTGATCCGTACCAGTGTTCCAATAAAGTAATTAATTTTTAATTCAATCGGAAAGCTTAAATAAAAATTTATGTAGAAGGCAATCATGAATAAAATTCCGCGAGAAATTTTTCCCGGGGAAAAATTCCAAATAACATCAAGTAATAATAATTTGAAAAATGAGAAATTTCCCGCGAAATTTTATTCATAATTGCCCTGATAATCTAGAATATGTTTCTATGGTTTAACAAATAATTTACGAAGCTATTTTTTAGGATATCAATTACTGCAATATTCAAACTATTGCAAAATAAATAATGTGACAAAGTGGTGATTCAATAATTCACGTATTCTTCTAAAAACAGACTGGGGTAAAACTTTTTTCAAATGCTTAAACAAATCGGCGTTAAGCCGTTCAGCCGCCGCCGCCGAAAACATTTGTCTTTCAGCCGCCGCCGAAATTTTTTGCCCGGCTTGCTACTCTGCTTAACAGCTGCATAGAAATACACTCAACCGAATTTTAAGGCATACCTTCAGGAGCAATGTTAATTTTAATAAAAATTGCTTTTGAAGTGTAATAGTGTTGCCAGTGGGGATAGTTTTGTTAAAAATGTTGAAAAATATAAAATAAATAAAATAAATATAAACTTTTAAATAAAAGAGTGTTTTAAATGTCAAATATTTGTTTAAAAGAAGAATTTATAACATTATATTATAACATATCTTCATAACGTACTGTTGCCTTTTACTGAAGCTGGTGCACGACAATTGGGTAATAATCTCCATCTCATGCCAATATTATGGGTGGAGATTTTAATACAAATTTTGCAAACACACAGTCGCAAGCTTTATCAAATTTTTTATTGACGTTTTCCACTTGCATATGAGTAATTCTCCACAAATCCCTACAACTAATAATTCCACTACTATAATTGCAGTTTTCCATAGATTTTTACAGTAGAGTCAAAAATGTATATATCCTATTTTAGTTACCATAATCCAATATTAAAAAAAATGATCACTAGATGTTTACACATCTCCCCCGTGATCGGAATCACATTTATTTTTTTAATTTTAAATTAAATTCACTTTTTATATTAAATATTTACTAAAAAAATATTATCAGTAAAAAATAGTGGTTCACATTACTGTATAGTTAATTATATTGGATGTTCACATTACCGAGAGGTCACTGTATGTAATTGTTTCTTCACTTCAAACCAGAAACCAAGCGACGATATGTACATATGTATGTATTGTCTTTTTTGTTCTTAAAAGAATAAATTATAAATAAATTGTTTATATATACATGTATAAGTGTGCTGATCAAAGGTCAAAACTAAGTATATAGTTTCAGAAAGTCAGAAAGCCATGGGCAAGGTCCCAATTTTAACTTTATGCTAGAATAACATTTTTTCCTTCTCTTAATAATTCTCAATTTTATATCATCAAGAAAATAAAATTATAAACTTATCTTAGATATTTGTTTCATTAATTCCCAGCAAAAAAAAGACTCCAAAAAAGTCATGAAAATGTAGAGTTTGCGATCTGGAAGTAGTGAAAATTTCGATTTGATCTAATGATTTTTACATAGGGTTGTCATTGCAAGAAGTTCTCTTTTTCGATGCCTAGTCACTGAATTGGAAGCGATATTAAGAAAAACTCCATTTTTTGTGTTGTATGATAATATTTTCATCTAAAATGGTAAATAGTTATATATTTTAACAATTTGTTTCTTTTTATACGAATTTAAACCCGAAACAGTGTTTTCATGTAAATTTAAGCAAATAATTTTTAAATTTTAGACTAAAATTAGTTCATAAATTTCTTTAAAAAAATATTTTTTTTTTAATTCTGGAGAGTATTTTCTAACACTATGGAGGCGTTATAGGGTTTTGTATGACTAAAATAAGCTTCTACATGGTTTTTTGCTTACTCTCCACAAATTAAAAATTTAGATTTTTTGGAAGCAATTAAAATGCAGTTCCACTAGAATGACTTCCATTTTTTTCACTGGGTTTACATCGGTGACACACAATGGGATTTTTGAAGTGAAAAGTATGAGTTAATTCTTTAAAATAAAAAACTAAGACCAATCATTTTCTTAATACTCCCCCCTAACTATCTTTTCCGGAAGAAAAACTGAAGTTTTCAGATTAACAGGAGCACAACTTAACAAAATCTTCGACGATTGCTTAACGAAATTTAAAAAATGTTCTATTATTTTGTAGCTTATTCATCATTATGTAAATAATTCTTTATTGTGGAAAAGTATCTGATTACGTGAGTATAATAAATATTTTGGAAGACTTACCAGAATGATATTTGTAATAGGTATAGATAAGTATTGTAATGATTTACTGGACTAATGAAGACAGTTTACATATTGATGATAAAATATGAGTTTAGTAAATTTATTGCCAACAAAAAGTGAGTGATCTGAGAGTTTGTAATGTATCTGAAAGAAAATAAATTTTTTTAAAATTTTTGAAATTTTATTAAGATCACTGTAAACTGAAAAAAATTTAAAGCTTTTAAGGCTATGAAGACATGCTATTGAAAGCAAAGTACATATAGCGAAGGCTGTGATTAAAATTAGTACAAAAATCAGTAATGCTTGCCTCATTTGGAATAAAAAAATATATTCAATATGTATATTTTAGCAACTTGCACTAAAAAACTCATTCTTTGGGAGCTTTGTTCATTAGAAACCACATAACACCAAGTAAACAGCTAGGTGGACTATTATTCTCAGAGCCTTGCTGAACCATTTTGCGAGCTTCTTCTATAGAATACTCAACAACATCGATTAATTCGTCGTCGACTCCGCCGCCACTCGAGCATTTATCAGCATCTGTGACTTCGCAGTAATACATTTTCTGCTTAGATCCTTGGGATCCAACGCCAGATCTGCAACAAATAAAAAATTGATGTGAGGTTGTTTATAGGTACGTATGTATATATGTATGTATGTACATTACGTGCTTACCTGTAAGTCATGACTTCCTGTACTCGCTCGACAGGAACATCGTAACCACATTCTTCTAAAATTTCTTCACGAGCAATTTCCTTCCAACTTTTATCTTTATCCACAATGCCAGCACAAAGCTCCGTCGTGACACCTAAAGAAGGCGGATATTTTTTCAAATCTACATTGCTGATGTCACCACCATCCGTGGTGACAATACCATGAAATACAGCCGGACGAAATTGTTTTACAAAAATCAGCTTTTGCTTTGTGGTATTAAAAATAACAATAGATACACTGTCGTGTACTTTCATAAGATCCCAATTCTTTTCCTTGTCATTTTGTATGTAATAAAAACGGAATGGTTTTACGTACGGAGAGTCCTTTGGCAAAGGGCCAACCCATATTTTGCTTATTTTATCCATATTTTGCCAAAATTTACTTAAGTTCTTGATATAATATTTTACACTACCAATTGTCACTATTGTCCCATTTATTTCACACCCAAATTAAGAACTTTTTAACGCGTATAGTGAAAAGAATATGGAATTTACAATGAAGAAATTGGGTTCGTAATAAATTACCAGGAATTCTGCCGCTAAGGCAAACAAACAAAATTACATAAAATCGTGCTGCCAGACAATTGAATATTTATATCAAAAGAGTTCCCACAAATACTGTGAAAATCGTTTTTGATAAGAAACTCATGCGCGATAACAGTTATTTATAGAACTTTAAATATTATGCGGTTAAAAAATGGCATAGATAAATGTTTTTTAATTACTAAAATTCTGAGTGATACCACTTCATACTAAAGTAACACTTCATAAAATAAATGTAAGGGACTTATTTAAAATTGTTAATACAGCAAATAGTCGGTTTGTTTCTGCTTTGATGTATGGGACATTTTTAAAAAAATTTAGTTATTCATTGATTATATATGAATAATGTGTCCCCTTTCCAAATTTTTTATCAGTTCTCCGATATCTTGAACATATCTGGATATATAGAGGTGCAAATTTGAGTCATTTTCACAATTGTTGAAACTTTTAAAGTCTGTTTTACGGCAATCGACAATTTTTGGGATATGTAGCACATTTCCCACGTAAAAGTATTAATATTGTTATTCGCTTCTGCTATAATGTATATCAATGCATATTCCACTCAAAGAACATAAAGCAATGGAAAGTACAAAAATTTAGTTATTGTGAATTGAATGAATTGATACTTATTTTTTATGAATACAATTTCTTTTAATAAATATATTCACTGTTTTTTATTTCATTCTTTGTTTTTCCTTTAAAAGACATGTTATGTGAATAACACTGATATTTTCAACTTTTATATGTACTTAAATATATATAGTAATTTAAACCACTTGAGCATGTAGTGAACAATATTGTTGTTGTGATTGTGGCAAGCGTTGACAAAGGTTTTTGTTATTTTTTACTTAAGTCCTTATAACTTTTTATGTTGGATGTAAAAAGTTTACCAACTTTAAGTTTGAATGAAAAACATATGTATCTATTACTTTTATTATTAAATAAAAATTATATCGTTCTTTTATAAAACTAACGAACTAAACATTCTTCATCGATTTTCTCGAAAACACATTTTTGTCCCATACATCAAAGCAGAAATAAACCGACGAGCTTCTACTATGTTTATGAATTCGATTTAATAAATTAATTTCAATGTTCGAACTAATATTTACTTTAAATCCTGGTTATGTGAATTTAAATTTGTATTTCAGGGCTTAGCTTTTTTTCAAATTTCTGTTTGATTTTACAGAATTTATAAGTTTTTTTTTATAATATTCAAATATATATCTTACGTACGTTAATATAAAAATTTATCATCAATTTTGGCATTTTTATCCCTCTGTACTATGCCCATAAAATTTAATTTTTAATATAGAAGTTAATTTTGTACAATATGTTGCTTACTATTAAATCGAAAATAAGGCTCCAAATGAGTGTTACATAAGCATTACATATTTGTTTTATTATTATATATTTTATTTACTGTTAATAACATTTTGGCCATATGGTATAGTTACTCCGCCCATATTTGTGCAACAGCATATTAAACAAATTTTCTTTGTACAATATGTATCAATAAATAAATGAATACTTTGTATCTTATATGTTCAATCAAACTATTTTTTCAAGCTTGTTTATATATTTATTTTCTAAATTTTTTTTTGATATTTACAAAAATTAAATATCAAAAAATACGAAATATTTTGAAGAAGTTAACCGAAGGTTAATTAAATATTGAACTAAAAAATAAAAATACAGACCTAAGGCTTCAAGAAATAGTTCAATTGAACATAAAACAGTTCGAAAAATTTTACAAAAAAATATTTTGATCTTAAAATTAATAGCTCTCATCTTTAAAACTCAGCAAGAAATTATTATGTTTCAAAAACTGACTAGATATTTAGGCCGAGCTCTATATAAGGTTTCTTGACATACATATTTGAGAATCTTTGAAGTAATTTTCAGTGTGCTTTTGCAGCAGAGTTATATTATAGAAAACAGTGGTATTGTTCGTTGCATAAGATAAGAAGAGTTATGAGTAGTTCAAAGGAGTAACAAAATATAAGCAAATGTCGTATTTTAGCATGAAAAATATAAATCGGTATTTTATTTAAATTTTTAGAAGAAATTACTCCTGCTTAATGCTTAAAAAATTAAAACATCACTCTATCTTTTTTCACAATGATCATATACATTCTCAATGCAGTTTTGTTTTACATGATTTAAAAAGAAGTTCTTTGTAAGTGGAAATTCGATATAAGGGGCCTGGTTATAATTTACTTAATATATTATTGTAAAACTGCTGGAAACGACTATATGCAATAATTCGTTCTGCACTGGCTCCAAAAAAAGCTCTTGAGTTTTTTATATACATACATATTTTTTACAGGTGTAAAAATCAATAAATCTATTATATGTAAAAGAAGACTTACAGACTTGCTTACATATCCTATTCTTTCTCTTTCTTCTTTATTATGTTATAAGCTTGATTTTTTTTAGATAAGATATATGAATTCACAGCCTCATTTATAAAAATTATTTAGACTTCATGAAGACGTTTTAAGAAAAATGTGTATGGAAATTTGTTCTAAAAAACATTTTTAAAGCCTTAATAAGTTTTATAAATAAGACTGTTAATAAATATTCAATCTAATGTATTTTTCCACAGTATTATTTTTCTTTGTAGAAATTAACATATACAAATATGTGTAAACATGCGATTTTTAATGCTGTCGATATTTCATAGTTGCACTCAAGGGTTAAACTTTTAAGTCCTATAATCTGGTATCCCAGTTGAAGAACAAACACAACTCTAATTTGTAAATGTCATTTAGACATTGTGCTCTCAATGACATCTCTTTAGGCAATTAACGACGGTACGGTGTGAAAATTTGGTAAAAAATATTACATTTTTAGTCAATAAGAAAATAATTACACAATTAAGTTTGTAATAAATAAGTTTCCATTAAAAATTCGGATTTTAAATTACAGTCACTGTTTTTCCACACGCGATACGAAACGTTGTTTTGTTTAACAAAATGATGAAGCCTATGAAAATGGTTATGAGCGTAGCTCGTCGTGGTTTATCGACCACCGCATCCAGATCACTGGCTGCACAACAAATGACTGTCAGAGATGCCTTAAACAGTGCCCTGGATGAAGAGATGGCACGTGATGAACGTGTCTTTATATTGGGCGAAGAAGTTGCTCAGTATGATGGTGCATATAAGGTGATTTTTTAAAGTGAAATGTGAAAATTGAACTGTTACGTAAACTTACGGTTAGAATATAAATATGTACACACAATAATACGTATAGTTGTAATCAACCATATGTACACAGTATGCATTAATATGTTCTGTAAAGCTCTATGTTTTATTTACTAGTCTAATAATTATGAAAAGTATGTGGGGGAAGAAGAGGTTTTGCCATCATACAATAAGGAGCAAAGAAAAGAATACAGTTAGTGCATGGTAATAAAGAACTTACACATATGTATGTATATATGTAGGTACATGCAAATTTTTACATGTGTCAGATTTTTTAAGGTCAAACAAAATGCATGCGTTAACACAATGTAGTTGCAATGACAGTGTGAAAGTAAAATTTTCTATTTCTTAATTTACTTCGTTTTCATTTAAGGTTTCCCGCGGCTTGTGGAAAAAATATGGTGACAAACGAGTTATTGACACTCCAATTACCGAAATGGGCTTTGCCGGTATTGCTGTAGGTGCTGCTATGGCCGGTTTACGTCCCGTATGCGAATTCATGACTTTCAACTTTTCAATGCAGGCAATTGATCAAGTAAGTAAAAAATATAGCTTATAAATATCAAAGCTAACAAAACCACACATGTAAATAAATATGTAAATTTATTATAGCATATTTGTTAGTCTTTTAGTAGCACATTTCAGATATAAAATAAATTTTTTAAGAAAGTGACTAAAACGCTGCACTTTCTTTTAATAAAATTGTGATAAAGACGAAATAATGGGCTTTATTACGACTACGACGATTTTGTATTAGACTAAAGAACATTGCAACATTTTTTGTTTAATTTAGTACAAAGCCGTTGCCGTCGGCGTCGTCGCAGTCGAAATACGACACTCTAATTAGGATCCATACTTTTCTACATATCAGCATTTTAACTCAAAGTAAATTTAAAAATCAACCACAATTTAAAAACGTTTATTCATGAGCTGCTTTAACAGCAACGAAAGTGATCTAACAACAAACAAACTTTTTCTAAATTCGTATTCTTTTTATCACGCATTAAATAAATATTTTACAAAATGTTTACAGTAAAAAAATTATTAATATTAAACTTCGTTAGCTCAATCACGTCAATACGCAGACTTCAACCACAATTCAAAAAAGTTCATTCAAGAGTAGCTTAACCAGCGACGAAATGCATATAGAAAAAAATTTTATTGATATTGAACTAATTGTAAAAATTCCCAAAAAAAACACCCTTTAAAAAATTTATGGTTCAATTAGGAAAAATTTAAATTTTGCAACAGTATTAAACAATTCCCGAATGTTTGATCTGAAATTTACGGTAAAACTTAAGGTTTAAGAGTTATAAGAGGCATTTAGCCGTTTAAATGATTCCCTATTAAAATTTCTTTCACTATAATGAATATACTATGATAATATATACATACATATATGTAATAGTTTTATATTTAAATGATAACAATTTGTCGTGTTATTCTCTTCACTTCTTTACATAGTATATAATTATGGCCTGTTTCACAATAACAACTCGAAACTTACCACTTAAAATTAATATTGAAAACAAAAACCAATTTTCATATTTTATTGTTGTTTTCAATATAAATTGTAAGTCGAAAGTATCGGGTCGTTATTATGAAACAGGTCATTAGTGTCTTGGCGATTTTCCACTTTTTGTACTTTACTTATTTATTTTTATTGCTATTCATTAAGTTTTTTCTATTTTGAAGACTTATTAATTTTTAGTTTTATTAATTTTTTCGTTTTGGCCATTTTTTCGATCTAGTGGACAAAGAAAGAAATAAATTTTTATTATCATCAATGAAATTTGGGTACTAATTTAATACTTTTGGAATTTTTAATTTTTAAGGAGTAATAAAACGTATTGGATCTAGAAACTTCGTTTCGGCGTTTTTCGGTATTTTTCCGCTCTTTTTTTATTTTTTACTTTTTTCGTTTTGGCGATAATAATGAAATTCATGTATCCACTAATTTAATTAATTTGGAATTGCACAGTAAAAGTAAAATGTAAAATAGTTACTCGTACCTTTATGTTTAAATTTTCATGAGTTTTCGATGAGAAAAATTCATTATTCTAGAAGTTGAATATGTTACAAGAAATTACCGAATTTCAGTTGTCACAAAACAAAAAAAAAACTATTCGCCACCTGAAGTATTTTCAGCAAATAAAATAAACCAGTTATATTAATTTAAGAAATTTATTTTAAAAATTGTGTAGTTTTGCATATACTCGTAATTTAAGTAGAAATCGAACTCATATTATCTCACAAACAAGTCACTATTTAGATAATAACTTTATACTTTTTATATCATAGTTAAAAATATAAACCCTGCATGGCCGGGAAATACCAACAATCCTTGACCATTTAAACTTTTAAAATTAAAAATAAAAAAACTGAAATTCCCCATAACTTGGGAAGTGTAGTAGTAATATCATAATGGGATAATATGGGTTGCAATTTAAATATATTTTTATTGGTTTAAATATAATTTATAAATCGCCAGATTTTTCCTAGATAAAAGAAAAATTATTTTTAAATATTAAAAAACAAAAATTTTAAAAGTTTTGAATTTCAATTGACCCATATTATCCAATTATATTGTATATATACTGCAGGCCTCCCGTTTGAAATCTTCGCTGAACACAACGACTTCAGTGCGTCATATGCATTCTTACAGTGGTCCCACTCGGCCTGATAGACTAACGCCCATTTACGCACCAATAAATCCTTTACCTGTAGGAGATTTAATAAATAAAAAACAAATTGGTGATCCCAATAAATCAAATTGGCTTGATGAAATTGGTGATATATTAAATGAAATAAAAATAAATAAAATACAGGCACCTACGGCAATTAAAAATAATAAAATGGAAGCGGCTCGCATGATTGTGATACGACGACGCAAAATGAAAAAACACAAATTGAAGAAATTGCGCCGTAAGATGAAATTCGAATGGGCTAAGGTACGTCAGCGTCGCGAAATGCGCAAAGAAAAGGCATTCCAAGCAAAATTAATAACACAAATAAAAGAAGCGGAAGCATTTGATGCGGTTCAATATGTGGCAGAGAAATTACAGAAAGCTAAGGAAACTCCATTACCTCGATACTGGAAAGGACGCCGTTTGCCTGCTTTTATAATCAAAGAAAAATTGGGTATAAAATGAAATCAATCTGTGCATTCAAAAATAAATACATATATGTAAATCTGCTTTGTGAAGTTTTTAATAATAAAGTATCTTGTAATAAAAGCAATTGTTGGAATTTCCTAGGTCCAGTTAAGGGTGTTTTTACGTCTTTACTTATTGTTTTAAATTTTAACATATTTTTCCAAGGTCATCAACTCGGCTGGCAAAACTTTTTACATGTCTGCAGGTAGAGTCAACGTGCCCATAGTATTCCGTGGACCTAACGGTGCTGCCATGGGTGTGGCCGCCCAACATTCACAATGTTTTGCAGCTTGGTATGCCCATTGTCCTGGCCTAAAAGTAATTTCGCCTTATGATGCCGAAGATTGTAGAGGCCTTCTTAAAGCCGCCATACGTGATCCCGATCCAATAGTGTTTCTAGAAAATGAAGTGATGTATGGCACATCTTTCGCTATCGATCCAAAAATCTTAGATAAAGATTTCTTGGTGCCCATTGGCAAAGCTAAAATCATGAAGCCAGGAAAACATGTAACTATCGTTGCTCATTCCAGAGCTGTTGAAACCAGTCTATTAGCTGCTGCCGAATTGGCAAAGAAAGGTAAGAAGAATAGTTTTAAAATAGTGTGATTTAATTCTGTTAACTTTTTATATATTAAGGCATTGATGCTGAAGTAATTAACTTGCGTTCAATTCGTCCTTTGGATGCTGATACTATTTTCAATTCAGTTAGAAAAACCCATCATTTAGTTACCGTAGAACAGGGCTGGCCTCAAAGTGGTAAATATCCGACAAACTTGAATAAAAATATGCATGTCAAGCAAATATTTTCATACAAGTTTGATTAAATTTTGAGTTATGGTTACTCTTATAATTAAGCTAATTTTTGTAGTTGCAAGTTCCATTATATGGGAATTTTATGTATTTTAGGTGTGGGTTCTGAAATTTGCGCTCGCATTATGGAGGATGAGACTTTCTTCCACTTGGACGCACCCGTGTGGCGTGTCTGTGGTGTTGATGTGCCCATGCCGTATGCGAAATCGTTAGAAGCCAATGCGTTGCCACAACCTAAGGATGTTATTGAAGCAGTAACGAAAATTTTGGGAGGCAAAAAGTAATCGCAGCTCATAACCACCAAGCAGTTCACTCGGATTGCACTGGAAATTATAACACCGCCATTTTTAGAAAATTTGTAATTACATACATAAATTTAGTAGTGAATCTTCAAATCATCTGGTAAGAAATAAGATACACATATTGAAAAAATTATAACGAAATATACAAGAGAAAAAACTTATGAAAAAATAAAAAATAACAACCAAAATATACATACATACATATTTACATATTTTTTTCTTTTTTACTTGAAATAAAAATGGATCTAGCAATTCAGTTAAATGAATGATCACACACATTTAATTTAGGCTTATGGTTGATGAATTTCCACTTCAAACACGAAATTTTTTACTAGATTTAAAAAACATCATTTTTAAGGTTGAAATTCATAAAATTTTACGATTTTGTTATTGATAAAAATTTAATTCTGCAAACATACCTATTTCTCTTTTTTTACTTGAAATAAAAAACCATTAAAATCAATGAATTTCGACTTAAAATTCCAAAATTTAGTACCAGATTAAAGACAATTTTCGCATTCATTAAACTTAGGGTAGAACTGTATTGTGTATAAAAAATTGCGTAGGATTTTGTTATTTATAAAAATTAAAGTCGGTAAAATAAAAAATATATGTATACATATCTGTTTTTTTAACTTTAGAATTTATCAAAACTTTAACTGTTCGAATTTGTATGTTATTAACATTACATTTCGAAAACATTTCCCTTCGATTCGGATTATTACATATACAGGGGGTCTACTCTGTAATTCTAAACGAAAGAAAATGCTTTCGAATTTAGATGTTATAAGCATACACATTCGAAAGCATTTTCATTCGTTTCGAATTACGCAGTATATCCCCAGATGTAATAATTTTTTACGTAAAGAATTTGATAGTCCAATATATAACCTACTGCATTGAGTACATGATCTTCCTATTTTTGCGCTGCGTTCATGCATGTCGAAAAAACAAAAACTTTGGTTTTTGCTTCAAGCACCATCGGTGTAGTAACGCATAATGACAAAAAATTGCTGATACGGTAATCTTTCTTGTATTGACTTAATATATTGGAGGTATTCGATATTTGTCGCAAATCGTCCGTGGGTTATTGGTTTGCGGCACAGTATATTCAAAATACATTATGTCTACAGCAAACCAATAACCAACCAACGAAATGTTCTTGCATTAGTGCAAATGCAAAATATCGTAGCTTTTCTTTGGAGTGTGTGTATTTTGTGGTTGGATTACGATATTTTGCATTTGCACCGACCATAAAAAAAATAATAAAATGACAACGAGTATGTACCACTTGTTTGATTTTTAACTTTGGCTTATCATTAGGTCGTTACTGGTTTGCCGCAGTAATAACGTATTCTATTCTGTGCGGCAAACCAGTAACCACCCCATAATTTTTATTATTTTTATTGTTCCTTTAAAAAATAGTTTTGTCTACTTACTATGTAATTTCTCTCACTGCATTAATATGCTATTTGAGCAACTTTGAAAAGCACTGCTAGCAATAGTACGTTAAACGACAACTCTGCATGAATAGATTTTTATCAAGGCAAATTGCAGAAAGAGAGCAAAAGTAGTGTAATTTTTTCCTATAGTTTTAAAACAAAACAAAAATTTCCTGCTGAAAATGGTACGCCCATTATTAAATTTATCTAATAATTTAATATTTTATTATTATTCTTTCCGCACAAATAGATTCGCTTCATTTTAATACAAAATCGTGCAGGTAAAACTCGTTTAGCGAAATGGTATATGAATTTTGATGACGATGAAAAGCAAAAACTCATCGAAGAGGTTCATGCTGTAGTTACCGTGAGGGATGCCAAACATACGAACTTTGTAGAGGTACATCAATATTTATTTTATAAAAATGTATAGGAATGTACTAAAATATATATAAATTTCAGTTTCGTAACTTCAAAATTGTATATCGTCGTTATGCGGGTCTATACTTTTGTATATGTGTGGATGTTAATGATAATAATCTCTGCTATTTGGAGGCCATACACAATTTTGTGGAAGTACTTAACGAGTATTTCCATAATGTCTGTGAACTCGATTTGGTATTCAATTTCTACAAAGTTTACACTGTAGTAGATGAAATGTTTCTCGCCGGCGAGATACGTGAAACTTCACAAACTAAAGTTTTGAAACAATTATTAACCTTAAATTCTTTAGAGTAAACAGAATTTTATTTGGTCCATCATTCCATTATATGTGTATGCGCGTGTCATATATCATATTTTTTTTTATTACATTATACTCATAAGATAGGTCTAAATTTTCGAATCTTTATTGAATGTGCTGATGTTGTAAATCTATAGAATTAAAACTCTGCTAATTAATAGCAAAATAATAATGAAGCAAAGGTGAACAAAATCTTAAAAAAAAGTCGTTCATATATCTAATTATTAATATTGTTAACTTATTTAAATATGTATGTATTATATATAAAATTATGCAATCAAGTGTAAAATTATTCAAATAAAAAATAGAAAATATTGTTCGATATGAGTTGTGTAGTTGAACTAAATATTACCATTAATTTGTAATGATGCTATTTAAAAATGTCACGATGTAAATTCGTATGTAAGTATAAGTATATCTTACGTTAATTGTAAATCTTAAGTGATTCACTCTGCTTTAAATTGATGACGTTTATTTCTCGTTCTGCGATGACGAAAGTACTCGTTCATTCAACAAATTAAACGTTAAAATTCCGTTCCATAACGAACGAACAACCAAAAAATAAAATTTTATTTTTCCATTGGCAAAGCTAAAATCATGAAGCCAGGAAAACATGTAACTATCGTTGCTCATTCGAGACCTGTTGCAACCAGTCTATTAGTTATTATTAAGTGTTCCATTAACTTTAAACTTGTTTGCTGTCTTAATTACTTTTTTTGAGTTATGATGTTTGAGTAAATAACGACATAAATAAATGCCACGCTTTTTTGCCAGCCTTGTATTCTTTAACTTGCTAAAGCTAAATTCGATCTCTAGAATGCTGAACAAATAGAAAATTTAAATTTTTGGCTATTTCATAAATTGCCAGTTTGAAAATTGCATTCGTAGCCGAAAATCCATAAATCGACTTAATAGATTTTTAGCGATAGAGATTTAGCTTTAGTAAGTTACACAATACGGTAAAGATCGCCTTGTTTAGTTGTATGGGGCGATTTATCCATGAATAGCAAAACAATTTAAAATCGTGTTTTGATTGATGTGTTGGTAAATTTTAGACTGACTTCAAATCGAAGTTATTGATAATTTCTTGCGTATTAAATCAAGCCCAACTTTTGATCCAATGCACATTTACTACATTTGATATGCCTTGTTTTGATCTATGTATTTGTAATATATCACCTTATAGTCTTAACTAATTTTTCAAAATTATGGCAGTTAGTGAAAAAAGCGACGATATTGTGCCTTTAAAAACCCAATAAACTTTTAAAGAACAAGGCCGTTATTTTGTTATAAAAATATTAATTATCATTATAACATTTCTGAGAATTTTTCGACAATTAATAATTAATTCATAAAGAATTCAAAATAATATCGTCGGTTGGTTATTGGTTTGCGGCACAGTATATAGAAAATACATTATGACTGCAGCAAACCAATAAACAACCGACGATATGTAAAATTAATAAAAATTATCTCGAGTTGATTGCCTGCTATTATTTTGCGCCCTGATTGATATGAAAACCTTTGTACTGTTATCGATTAAATGTCAATGGCTACCGACTACTCAGTGGTTACTTTTAACTTAGACACCTCTATTGACGGTGATGTGTAAGTCGTCGCCATCTTTTGTTGGAAAAAATTTGCTTTGGACAAAAAGTTAACTTTTTTGATAATTACGTTTTAAATAAATTAGAAAAAACAATAAAATACTGTAAATATCAACTCAATTGTCTGTGCAATTTATAAATCCTTCGAAATTCCTAGAAATTTGTAAGATAGATAAGAAATTAAATACATAATTGTCCACGTCAAACTGGTTGACAAGAAACGAAGGAAGAAAGTGATTTGCAAAACTCGCAAAAAACAAGAAAAAATACGTAGAAAATATTGTGCGAGAACTTTTAAATATATAAAAAAAGTTTATTATTTGGCCTAAAAGTTGATAAATAATACAAAACTAAACAAACGAAAAGCCAACTTTAGAAAAAGAGGAACACTACCACATCAACAAAATGTCAGCTATAAACCCAGAATAGTAAGTTGAGAATTGAAAAATCGTATAAATTAAAAATTTTCATTGTTTTAGTCAGGTCAGAGGAATTGAAAAAGATAGGTATTTTGCGACGTCATTTTTATATACATACATACAGAGATTATATATGTACATAAGTATATACTTGAAGTGGTTTTGTGTTGTATATTGTGATTAAGTGTACGTATGACTAGCGACGGCCCACTCCCTTTTTCACTGTATGTAATGGAACAAAAGCGACCCTATACAATATTTAGATAAATGCAATAACAACGAAAAATATTACAAATCAGTTAACAAAGGGATTTGCTGTTTGTAGAAGATTGCATTCAACATAAACTAACACCCTCTAGTGTCATAGTTTGTAATTGAATTATTGGTTTTTTCTGTAATAGCCTTTACAGCACATATTTTTGATAACATTTTAATCATTTTGTTTTAGAAATATACCTGCAGATATATGTACGTATGTGTATTATGTACCTATTTAGAGATACATATCTATATGTAGTTTAATTTCATTTGCTCTCGTCTTCATTGCATTAATAATAAGTTGTAGTTTACATACAAACATATCGCTCATTTACTTCAATAGTGGCATAACTCAAAAAATGGGTTTTTTGAGTTAATAATGCAGAAAGATTCGGCATTTTGTATTTTATCTTGTGTAAAAATTTCATGCAAATAGCTTGTACCATCACCTCCTGAGAGAAGATTTTTTTTTCATTTCTCCATTGAGTTGTATGCAAATTGAAAACTTAAAACGCGTTTTCTGCAAAACTGGTTTTTTTGAGTTGTGCCACTATTGAAGCAAATGAGCGATATGTATATGCTAAATGAAAAATCAAATATAAAAAAACTAATAAAGGGGCGGATGAGTCACGGACTTCAGAGTTTAACTATGAGTTGCCTTTTGTGTTGTATTTCTGTTCGCCTGATAAATGGTGTATACGTTTTTTGTTCATTGTTATTTTTCTTTTTCTACTTTACTATCTACCTACCCACCAAAAGTAGTGTTCCCACTTAAAGGAGTTTGACGCCACCAAATTGGGATTTTTTATTGTGATTGTGGATAAACTTTTTGTGTTCAAAAATTGATAATTTACATAAAAAATTCATAAAGGCACCATATAGAGTGATACCTCTCATAACCGGACACTCACCGTCTTGGTATGAGAGTGGTACACCTTCCTTAAATTTAATTTTGGTTCTACAAAGCTTCTTCGGTTATGGCAGGTGTCCGTTAGGAGAGGTTTCATTTTAATAAGTAAATTTTCAGTGTAGATATACGGAGTAAATATGAATCATAAATATGTGTGTTAGATATCTTAACACAGGCGTTGCAGCAACATCTTATGTAGAACTGTGATGCATTTTACATGCAAATTCGTTGCGAATTACAGAGTAGAGCCCCAGAATTTTTTAAAGATTTTTTGTAGCAAGCACGAGAGCGAATGTACATATATTAGGTCTGTTCATTTACTAAAATTTTTTACGAATTTGTAACAACTATTACTGGAAAGTGTTCATGAACTCAAAAAGTTTGCAAGGAGAGAGCGTCAAAAGAGAAAAAAATTGAGAGACAAAAAAATTCCTACAAATTATTACTACTAAAATTTTTACTTGCAAGAATTACCCAACCACCTGTTGTGTGTTTTGTTTTCAAATTAATTATTTAAAAATATTTGAAAAAATAAAACTGAAAAATGTGTTTTACGAAAGCATGTTTTCCTAATTTATTGTTTTTCCTTCATTAAGCCACATAAATTTAATTTTAATGACAAATAATTTTGTTTGTTTCTCATATGATATCAGAGATGGAAAGTGGCATTTTTAAAATTGTTAATGAATAAAATTAAAAAACTGAAATATGCATAAAAATAGTAAAAATACATGAAACTGTGTAAAGAATTTCATATTAAATGTCAATTTCTAAAAAAAATTAAAATTTAAAATATTATCAAACAAAATACATCAGAAAAAATACAATTGTATCATGATTTCCATCCATGATTCTGATATGAATAAAATTTTCTTGCAAGTTTTCACAAGTAAAGAGTTCATTTACTTTTTCATATTTACGAGAGTAATTGTGTAAATTTCTGCCTTACTCTCTCGTTGCTAGTTTCTGCTGGGAAAGTAAATGAACATACCTATTAATTACATTTCGTTAAAGAAATAAATACCTAGTTTAAAAAAATATGGTTACTGATTGAGTAAATTTGATTCGTATTATAAATTTTTTAGTATAGTGAACTTTGTGGTTATCGTGGTTTTCATATTTAGACTTCGTCTATGACATTTTGTTTTATATGAAAGAAAAAATGTAGCTGTATTCTATTAGAAAAACATCGTAGTCGACATGCGCCAACCACGATATGATGGAGGAATGTTTTCTTAAGGAAATCTTCCGGGGATATTTAATTGAAAATTGGGAATAAATTACAAAAAAGTATGGTAACCACTAGACTAAAACTAGAAGCAATGTAAACACTGCTCTTTGTTATATTTGGCCTTTCATCATGGCTTTGGTACGTAATCGTTTGGGTTTCATTTTCATATTTTTTGTTTTATTTAAATGCATTCTTAAAGTTGAATTTTCATTCAAAATTTTTGATGATGCTTAAATTGAATTATTTTTATTACTTCTATAAACACAACAAACAGCATTTGCATTTTCAGTCACGAACTACATACATACATACTATATGCATGATACATTAATATGTGATTCTAAAAACTTAAATCCATATCGCTCATTTACTTCAATAGTGGCATAACTCAAACAATGGGTTTTTTGAGTTGATAATGCAGAAAGATGCGGCATTTTATATCTTATATTGTGTAAAAATTTCATACAAATAGCTTGTACCATCACCTCCTGAGAGAAGATTTTTTTTCATTTCTTTATTGAGTTGTAGGCAAATTGAAAACTTAAAATGCGTTTTCTGCAAAACTGTTTTTTTTGAGTTGTGCCACTAATGAAGTAAATGGGCGATATGTACCTACATTTATAGGTATATGTAGTTAGTCAAGGACATGTTGAACTAGAAGAGAAATTTTGTACTAGAAGTGCTTTACGTCGAAATGGATTCAGATAACAAAGGTTTTCTTAGGAAAATGAGGCTATAAACTAAAGTTATCAATAATTATGCTAATAAAAGTAATTTGGCAATTCTCTTCCAGTTCTATTGTTTATAAGTTTAATAGCAAAAAAAAAAAAAATAAGAAAAAAATTGTCTTCAAAGAATAATTATTTTAATAATGAGATACAATACGTACCTGCTGTTGGAAAAATAATTGCAACAGAACATTGTTTTAAATTATTTTATTATAGATACATAATTATATTTTCAGCTAAGGTTTAATAGACGGTTAGGTTAGAGATGTTATTTGTTCTACAAGAACTAGATAATTTGTGATAAAAAAGGTACATATCGTCAGCGGAAATGCAAAACCACGTAACTAACACATTTTTATAATATGTAATTAAAAATGAAAATAACTAAACTTTACTTAAGTAATTTATTTTTCTTGTTTATTAAAATTTTTGTAGAACTTTCAAATTTTTTAACTGGCAGATTAAAAAATAAATTAAATATCTAATAGAGGTACGATACATTCCCACTCATTTACATACATATCGCTCATTTACTTCAATAGTGTCACAACTCAAAAAAACCAGTTGTGCAGAAAACGCGTTTTAAGTTTTCAATTTGCATACAAGTCAATAGAGAAATGAAAAAAAAAAATCTCTCAGGAGGTGATGGTACAATCTATTTATATGAAATTTTTACACAAGATAAAATACGAAATGCCGCATCTTAATGCATTATTAACTAAAAAAACTAATTTTTTTTGAGTTATGCCCCTCTTGAAGTAAATGAGCGATGTGATATGCACTTCCAAATTTCAAAACATGAAACTGTATTTGGCTGTGCACTTTTTTCATCCATGTGCACTGTGTCGGAATCAGATGAATAACAATAATGACTTTATTCAATTTTACAGAGAAAACTTTCAGGAACTTATTTTGTAATACACAACGGTTCCATAATGTTCAAAATAAACTCTGTGTATTATGTGAACAAATTCAATATAATGAACAGTTTATATTAATTGATATTACCGAGAGTTTACTGTATGCAGATACATACTTAATTTTTATAGAAACATTTTTTATAAGCAGATTGCCAATCGTAAAAATGATAAAAAGTGGATCAAAGTACACTAAATTTACAATAAAATAGAAAATTATTTTTATAAACTTTTCTGATAAAATTTGATTTAGCGTGGCTAAAAATGTTTAACAAATAATTTTTAATTTTTAGCTTATTATTTAAAGTTTTGATATATATCTACATACATATGTATACATAGGTATACCTATGTATATATCAATGTCCCTATTATTTTTCAAATAATAATATGTACATATGGTGCGTTTACTTCAAGAGAACCGTAATTCAATAATACGTTTTTTTAGTTAATATTTATTTCTTAGTTAATATATATATTGTGTAGGAATTTCATACAAATATGTGGTTTTCAATACATAATAACAAAATGTCTCAAATGTTTCTTATTTCGAGTTTATGATTTCAAATTGTTATATTTAAATAATACGTGTATGAATGAAACAGTTTTTCATTAGTACCTAGCAAAAAATTTCAAAAAAGGTAATCGGGTTTGAATTAAGCATGTTTGGTGGAAGCACTTCCCTGCTTAATGATTTTAACAAGGCGTGAGACTAAAATAATCGATTCTTGAGAAGTACTTACTTTTTATTTGGCAACTTGTTGACGTAATCTATTTAATCCAAAAAAATGATTCTAATCATTTAGCAACTTGTACATAATTTTTTTGAATTTTAGTTAATGTGATTTGCAAGCGAGCAATGAAATTTGGTAACCAGAAAAGTAAGTCATTATATGGCAAGTAGTTGTGATGGTAATGTGTAATTTTTTGCTGTGTAATTAGTGGTTACGCTTTTTTCGCACATGGAACACAAGAATAGCCAGATAAACTCAGCTTACTGCCTGTCCCACGATGTCACTTGCAAACGTTCGATCGACAACTTGTGTTGTAAACAACAATAACATTTAAAAATTTGTTGTTGTTTGCAATATAAAGTTGTCGATCGAACGTTTATGGTGGCATCGTGGGACAGGTAGTTGGAGGACCAACCATTCTAGGGGCCAAACAAAAAATTAAAAATCAAGTTTTTGATTGATTATTATGAATGCCATTAAGCTACATGTCTTGACAAAACTTTAAAATTCTGCTATTAAAAAATTTCGATTTTATCAACAAAAAACAAAGGGACATAACTACAAGTTTGTCGAGCTTTTTGCTGCTCTTGTAAAATTATATACATATTTGTTAGTTACGCCTTTTTGCATTTTAGCTAACGACATGTACATGGCTAAAATTTGCATTAGCTAATTAAACCCTTGTGACGATTTAGGACAATAATAAAAACAATTGCAAAAAACATGTCTTTAGCGAATACCTCGAAAACTCTTCTCTGGAAAAATAATTGAATGTCATATTCGTATTTCGCAAAACCCAAATTAACTTGCAAAACTACATAAATTTTAATTAAATTTATTTTGTAAACTAGTGTTATTTAACATGTTTATACACATACAAATGTACATTTTTATTTGTAAACTAACCAAAGTGCAATTAGACGTGTTGAAAATTTTAATGGCCTGTATTACAATGTCATTTCTTACTATTCATTGAATAATATGTGTTTCCATTTACTGTTTTCTGTACGTAATTGCAAAATAAAAAAAATGTATGCTGTGTAAATTGCTTAATTAATTTTTGAAACAAAAGCGGAATACAAAGCTTTATTTACGCCGTAATTTTTTCCCCAGTTGAAAGAATATCTCAGCATCTTTTAATCTAGTAAAAAACATCGTACACTTACTAATAGTCACAGAACGATATAATAAACACAATTTACTTAACAATTTTGAAATTTTATTTGTAAAACGTTTCGTAAAATTTTTGTTCCTTGTACAAAAACGTTTGCAAATAAAAGATCTATTCCTCTAATTCGAATATAAATATTAAAAACAAAAACAATAAACACAAATTTGTTTTTATTATCAAAATTAATATTCGATTAAATCTATCGTTCAACAATTCGAAAATATATTATAAACTTTTATCTATATTTCTTTTAGTGATTATCTCTTCAAATTACTTTTGATTGGTGATTCTGGCGTGGGAAAATCATGTCTTTTATTGAGATTTGCTGATGATACATACACAGAAAGTTATATCAGCACAATTGGTGTTGATTTTGTAAGTAAAGCTCATATAGCGACTTCCTGAAATTTTTATTTACATAGACTTAATATATTTGCAGAAAATTAGAACCATAGAATTGGATGGAAAAACCATAAAATTACAAATTGTAAGTTTATGCATACTTTAATTTTTTTTAAATGAATTTATTTGTAAATTATACTTATATTTGCACAAATAGTGGGATACTGCTGGCCAGGAGCGTTTCCGTACCATTACATCTTCTTATTATAGAGGTGCGCATGGTATTATCGTTGTTTATGATTGTACGGATCAAGAATCATTTAATAATGTCAAACAATGGCTCGAAGAAATTGAAAGATACGCCTGTGAAAATGTCAATAAGTTGTTGGTGGGTAACAAAAGTGATTTAACCACCAAGAAAGTGGTTAATCATACTACTGCTGAGGTAAGTTTTCTTAATTTGTTTATTTGCTTATTTCTTTAATATTTCTGTAATATAAAGTCTTTATGTTAAAAAAATAAATTTTTGCCATAGTAACAACACCTGAGATCTACAAAATAAGACACAACTACAAATTTTGAGGCCATCTAGTAGATCTTTTATTCTTATTAATTTTCACTTCTATTCCTTATATTTTTTTTAACATATCGAAGCAAAGTGTGTATTATGCATTTAATACCACAATTAATTTAATTACATTACATAAAAATCTTATAATACAAAAATAGGCATAATGACTATTCCTGTCATTATTTTACAACGTCTTATTGTGTTCTTAAACCTAATTGGTATTATGAATTTTTTTAAATTTATTTCGCGAAACTTTTCTATTTGCTAATAGAAGCTCCATAGAAGAGATGTATACCCAGCTAAAAAAATATGTATGGAGCATATATGATATCCCATATATTGTTCGGATCCGAAAAATGAGGGTATATGGGTATATATGATTATATATATTCATACATTTTCATACATGTATGTGTAAATTCCCTCCACAGTTTGCAAATTTCATATTCATACACTCTTGATTCACAAAAGCACACTGCTGTGCAATAAATTAAATTAATAAAATTAAATTTTAATTTGAAATTTATTTGCTGGTGGTTTAGCTTGGTCTATATACGTATTTCATTGGCGCTTGAACCAAATCATCGGTAGACTTCAACCACAAATTTTGAACAGTCACAAACCTCTTACTTTATGCACAGACTTTCAAAAACTATAAAAGAATTCATAGAGTAATAATATTATTATAATATCATACAATAGATATCATGTATGCATACATTCTTATATGGCTCCATATATATAATCTTATATTTATATATGGATCCACAAATGAAGATCTTCATAATTAAATTTCCATATGAGTTCATATATTATAATACATTTCATATATTAGTCCATATATTAGTTCATATATAATAGTTTTGCCATGTATAATTCCATATATTTCCATACATGAATTCATACATATTCATATATAGTTATATACATTCATATATTAAAAATATATGGAACATATATAATTTTTTTAGCTGGGTATATAAAAAATGAAAAAGCATGAATCTCTGAAGCATTTTTGGCAATCTTTATTGAAAATAAATTTTTTTCAAGAAATCCCTATTTATAAGTTCTCGTCCATACAGTGAAAACATTTGCTGCGAAACATTTTTGATTTCTCTTTTGAAACTGCATTCGTGTCCACACTGTGAAGTTTTTGTTTTGCAGGTTAATAAATTTTCTCATATATTTTTCATAAGAATGAGACGAGAATGACGTACTCAACAAGAACTTCGTGTACATGAAACAAAGTACCCTTTGCCATTCCTCTTTCTCCTCTCGTCTACAAACTCAAATGTTTTGCAGCAAATGTTTCACTGTATGGACGAGGACTTATAAATAGGGATTTCTCGAAAAAAATTTGTTTTCAATAAAGATTGCCAAAAATGCTTCAGAGATTCATGCTTTTCCAATAATAATAATTTTTGTAGAAAACAAATTTTCCAAAAAAGAGCTTTTAAAAAGTATCCAAGTAAACTGTATTTTCATTATTCTATATACAATCAGGGGGTAAATTACGGCATTCAATACGATTCGAAATTTAAAAATATTTCCATATAAACTCTATTGAAATATTTGGTAATTTCGTTCGATAACGTGTGCCGTAAGTCGCATCCAGGGCAATCATCAATAAAATTCCTCGTGAAATTTTTCCCGGGGAACAATTCGAACTAATAGCAAGTAATAGGTAAGACACGCGGAATTTTATTCACGATAGCCATGAATAAAAAAATTTAAAAAAAGGAATGAAAAAATAACTGCATGGCCATTATTAACTTTTGAAATAACTTGTGATTTCAAGCCATGTGATTTTCAGGAGACGCCTGTATATCACAACGAGGGCAATCAAGAATAAAATTTCGGGATAAATTTTACCGGGGAAAAATTTCAAACAATAGCAAGTAATTGGGGGAAATTCTAATTGGAAAAGGGAGAAATTTCTCGCGGAGTTTTCGGGGGGTAATCATGAACAAAATTCCGCGAGAAATTTCTCACTTTTTCAATTATAAATTTTTTCCCCTATTACATACTTGGTATGTTTGTATGAAATTGTTTCCCGGGAAAAATATCTAGCGGAATTTTATTCATGACCCTGAATTTATTTTCTAAAAATCGACAAGTTGATAACATTGTGGTGGTTTTATTTGCAAAAAATATGTTGCCATAATTTGTTATTTAGTACGGCAATTCTACAGTATTTCAGGAAAAGGATGCCACTGAGTTTTTTATGGCTTTATAGCGACAAGCATTGTTGTCAGATGTGGCGATATCTCGCCAAACGTGGCGACAAAAATTTGATTTTGAGGATGAAATTTTTGAAATGGCGATTGGCGATTTTCTTGGCGATATTTGATCTCCTTGGCGATATTTTTGGCTATATTTTACGATTTCAATAATTCAATAATTATTATATCGGCGATATTTGGCGATATTCGACAAGTCATTTGGCGAGGAGGGTGAAAATAAATCTGACAACACTGGCGACAAGCAATATTGTTCTTAATTTCTCCTTAATCAGGCCTCCTAGTTCAGTATTCTCAAAAATTCATAATACATATTTTAAATAAATACAAATAATAAACCCACCTGAAATTTAGCTTTTACAAAATATATATAAACAATCAGGGTCTATCGTGAATAAAATTCCACGTGAAATTTTTCTGTGGAATTGTTTCCCTAATAGCTATTAATAGGGAAAACAAAAAAATTCTAATTGGAAAGTGGAAAAATTTCACGTGCAATTTTATTCATGATAGACCTGAATAAATAAAACTCGTCTTATCCGAAAAAGGCGAACAGTTAAATCATGTGAAATTTTGCTGTTTCCCAATGAAATATCAAAGTTTTGTCGTAAAAAAACTTTTCGCCTCTCATTTCCGATTCGGATCAATAAAAATTTGTTTAATAGGCAGATTTTGTAAAAAAAATCATTTCAAAACGTTTAAAACTTGTATGAAAAATAACTAAAATTCGTTTAAAAAAATACTTTTTCCATAAAAATTTTAAAACGAAAAAATCGTTTGTATCTACTTACAAAATCGACCATTAAAGCTTTACTTGGCTTTGATAGAATTAATATTGACTATAAGTTGAACTTAAGTTAATTTATTATTCAGTTGTGATTTACAGAGTATTATTTTGTAGATTTGTATTTTAACCAATTTTCCTAATGTATAATTTTATTTGTTATATGCTTGCAGGAATATGCAAACCAATTAGGCATTCCATTCCTTGAAACTTCAGCCAAGAGCGCTACCAATGTGGAGCAGGCCTTCATGACAATGGCGGCCGAGATTAAGAATCGTGTTGGGCCACCATCGAGCGCTACTGATAATGCAAGCAAAGTTAAAATCGATCAAGGGCGTCCAGTTGAAAACACCAAGTCTGGTTGCTGCTGAATAATTACTCCCCAACTTATTGTGAATCATTATTTTATTATAATATATAAAGAAGAAAACAAAACCCATAAAAAACAAAAAGAACAGTACATTTAAATAATAAATCTAAAATTAAACAACAACAAGAGAAATAACGAATGATGATATAAATATGATAAGATGAACATATAAAATTAATTTGAAACAAATTTTTAATTAAATTATTATAGTTTTCAATGTCGCCGCATACAGACATTTTTCAGACAGAACTTATGATGCGATGCGATGACGATGACGATTGATTAAATATTTAGGTATTTAATCAATAGATCCTATTTGTGGACACAACATACATACATAATATATTCTAGTATATATATTTAGAAGAAAAGAAAAAACGTCAAGGAAACCTAAAATATATTTTATTTTTTAAAGTGTGCAGTAGCTAAATAAAAATTATTAAGAAAAAAAAAATAAATAAAAAGAGGAAAGATATAAAAAATTAACTATAAAATACACCAATCAATAATAAATAATAACAGGCAGGTTACAGTTTTAAAATGTGAAAAATTTAGTTGTAAGTTTCTGCAAATAATTAGTTATTTAGCTTCTTCTCGGCTTCAAAAACTTCGTTCCAACTGGGGCCACTAATTTCTAACCGACATCAGTAGCACATACATACATACATACTTACATGCATACATACATATTTCTCGTTTTTTCCCCTACGTTTTACTCACTTTGTAGTAGTTGGATGATTAAATAAAACATAATTATGTAACTTAAACAAGTTTCGATTATTTGGTTCATTTATTAAACAAATTAAATATTTAAATTTTTATATTGAAAAACCTTTTGTGTCTTATCATTTCTTTTTATTTCATTTAACTTTTTATTTATTTGTTCTATTAAATACATAGTTTGTGATGTGTAACGAGTATTCAAATAAATTCATATTAGTTTTAATTAAATATTTTTTTTCTTTAATTCCAGTTTCTTTTTTTCAGTTTTAAGCAAGTTTTTACTCGTATTAAATTTAAATAAAAAAAACTTCACTTTACGAAACATAGAAATAAAAAAATACAACAAAGGTATATTTAATTGATACGAAAATATATTAAATCTTAGGAACATCAATACTTATTTACTTTGCAAAATAAAATTATACATTTCTTCTCAATATAGAACATAAAGTGGATAACAAACATAAATTAAAAAAAAAAGAAAAACCAACAAGACTAGATTTCTTTTGCAATGTTCAAGTTATAAGTTTTCCTTATTTTCTTTGTGTCTTCTCAAAAATATAAGTTTTTATAATTTTATATATTTAATAAGGGTTTAAATAAAAATATATAAAATATTTAAGGAAGAAATGTTTTATTGAGACTTGCACGTTTATAATGCCAACTGCGTGATCAGTAGATTCTACAACTTATTTCGTTGAGAGCCAATAACACGAAGCTTTATGTAAATTTTTCTACTGTATTTGCACCTACATATTTTTAATTTTGCAATTGAGTTTACATACATTCGAAAAATCTAATAGATTTTCCATACAAAACAAAGAGGGCAATTATGAATAAAATTCCGCGTAAAATTTTTCCCGGGGAACAATTCCAACTAATAGCAATTAATTAGGAAAACAAAATCTAATTGGAAAAGAGAGAAATTTCTCGCGGAAATATATTTATAATTGTTCTGAAAATCTACTTCGTCAGTAGATTTTGTCAAAAGCTAATTAAGAACTAGTAGAAGTTAGAGATGCCATTGAGTTTTTTTCTTCAAAATTTGTGCTAAAATGTCAAAATGTGTGCATAAAAAGGTGTGTGAATTTGCTACAGTGCAGTTGTTTGGTTGTGGTTTCGGAAAATGTTCAGTTAGTGGGGTTTGTTTTGGATAAAAAATCATGATAAATGTAAAAAAAACGGTGTAAACAGTAAAGATTTTAATTAAAGAGGGCAATTATGAATAAAACTCCGCGAGAAATTTTTCCCGGGGAACAATTCCAACTAGTGGTAAGTAATAGAGAAAACGAAAAATTCTAATTGGAAAAGGGAGAAATTTCTCGCGGAATTTTATTCATAATTGCCCTGAAAATCTAGATTTTGTGCAGATGTAAATGCTTTATTACATTTGTAGTGTTGCACCAATTTTTATTAAAAAGGTGTGTGCATTGACAACATGGCAATTATTTGGTTGTAGTTTTGGAAAATTTTCTGTTAATGGGTTTTGTTTTGAATAAAAATCCTATAACAATAGTGTAAAAAAGTTTGTGCAAACGGTTTAGATTTTAATTAAAATACAGATTTTGTGCATATGTTAATGCACTATTAGATACATACATATCATTATCTTAATATAGAAAGACCCTATAGGGGCATTATTTTTGTGAAATGGAGTTTTTTGTATACATGTTTCAATAGAAGAACATCGAATGTATCGGAAAATACAAAAATCTCGATTTCAAAAAAAGATAGTGAGGGGTTTCTATCAGAGATTAGCAATGAGTACTTAAAAAGTGTTTAGAGTTAAATCATGATTTATAATTTCTTGTACTTACATATGCGCACTCATACTTATTGCAATGTTGTCTATGAGTCAGATTCACTCGGAAGTTGAAGTGCAATACATCTGGTATTTCTTGTGTGTCATTTGCCCAAAAAACCGTAACCAACTAATTGCTAATGAAAAACGCATACGAACATTAAAGTTTTCATTATGAGCTTATGCGTTTTTCTGTTGTTTTTTGTTTGTTTTTGTTTTGCAGGAATTAAACAAAACCCTATTTAATATTTTTGTACACCATGTACTTGCAAACAGTGTAATCATTAAACTTTTAAACAAACATACATATGTAGATGCATGAGTTAAGTGAGTTGAATCAATGTAAATAGTATAAGTATTTTCCTGAAATTAGAAATCAATCTGAGGTGATTTATGAGTGTGAGTGTGATATTAATATGAATGTTGACGTCGCATTCATATTTATTGTATCTTATACTTATAAATCAATCTTATTGTGAGTGTACGTAGTAGTGAGTAGTTGAGTTTAAACGATGTCTACGCATTTATATATAAAATTTCATGATTTCAGTATGAATAGCGAAAAAGCAATTCATAGCATGTCACTGGTTTCTATATTAAGGTAAATATATGTAACTATTTATTTGGTGTTGTTCAGTGCCCCATTTCTGTAACTTGTGAGAGGTTCTCGTATCAAGAAAAATTAAATAATTATATTGGTTGCCCTATTCGATACAAGGTTACTCACATAAAAATTTATACAAACTTACAAAAAGTATCAAAAACGATAGTTTTTTCCTTATTTACCCTGTGTTTCATAGGATGATAATAATTTTTTCGACTCGAAAAGTTCTCACATTCCTTACAGAAACGGGGCACTGAATTCGCAATTGAATGTATTGATTATTTCTTTATGGAGCAAAAATTATGCAATCCTATAAAAGGTGTCCTACCACAGGATAATTTTGTTAATCTAGTAATTGCTGCAGTGCTTACTATCGTAATTCAAAGAAGAATTTGAAAATTAAAATAAAATAATTTCAAAATGAAACTCTTAAAACCGTAACAACAATATGAAATAATTGCCATCTATTGCTTATCTACCAAGAATGCAAAGCAAGAATGCAAATTCTCACAGTCTGGCATCTATAATGATAATAAAAGGCGGATGTATGAATGTGTGCTGCCATATATTCAATTGTAGTTATAAAAGTTTTTGTTAAATATTGCCAGGTTAAATATTCCAAGCCAAAAAAAATAGATCGCTTTATTTCATACATTGTAAAAGTGCTGCCAAGTTTGCTTGCTACTGTGCACCCGAATAGTGTGAGTGTGTGTTTTTATATGACAGTTATACGTGTTCATTCGATTCCTTTTTCAAAAATAACTCGTTTCTCCACAGTATTAAAAGATTATGCGTCTTATGCAAAAAAGCTTAGCAAAGCTTTGCAAAGCAATGTTAAGTAAAGTTGTAATCTAAAAAAATCATTATATCAAATTTCTAAAGTATGTCCCCACGTTTGTTAAGACTACTTTAAGTTGATATTTTCAAATTGTGTATTTTGTACCTCAAATATTTTTGTTAATATAACACATATTGATTCATGTTACATCTGAAAATGAAGCTAGAAGTGTTAGCTCTTAGCTTAGACTTAATATTTCTGTCATGTAATGGAAAACCTCATCAAATTATCCAACTGATTCAAAATACATACATCGTAAAATCCATAAAAAAATATTAATATAAATACAATTGCACAAAAATGTTTTAGTGATGTATATACAATCAAAACAAATCGAAAAAAGCTGGGTATTCAAATACTCATTTCATTCGAATAAAAGAAATTGTGATAATACTTCTTTCTTCCCCATATTTTTTTACGTATACTTCATAGAAATGTTTATCTCTTTTACTACCATGTCAGAAGCTCATATTATTTAAATTGGGTTGCTTTACTTCAAGAAAATAAAAATTTATTTAATAAAATAAAAAAATATTTGAATACCCAAATGAAATTTTATTCAATTTTGTACATCATAAGCTGTATAAGTAACTTCAAACTGGTTTTTTAATATCCGCATCTAGTTGATTAAGTGACTTTTTTCCTTGTCGCCGACTCACTATTTTAACATAGGCATGTCATAAGCGGTAGTCAATTGGCCATCTCTGCATGACTTTTAAATTGACTACTAACTACTTATTTTTCAACCACTCTGAAGTCACTTAATATCTATTATAGTTAAATAAATATTTATGTAAATCTTCATACACATTTGTGTATCATACACATATGTATTAGTATTTTTATATTTAAAACAAAAATACATACATACATCCATACGAAAGTTTGTCCTGCTCATAGAAAATATTATACATATTATAGTGTTTTTTGTCAACCGACTATTTTATTTACTACAGGGGTTACACACCGGTTACGTTTTAAATAATAAAAATTGTTACATTCATAATTATAAAAAAAAACATTAACCGCTGAAAGCTGAGGTAAAGAGGGCATGGAAGGTTACCGGCTAGTTGAACTTAAGATTTTGGTTCTCGACCCGTTTTGATGCGTAATCATATAACATACTCTCACACCCCGGGAGTATGTGAAAATCTAACAGTATATAATACATTTATATGTATGGTTATTGTATGTACATATGGATGTACATATTTAGAAATATATGTAAATAAATTGCATGTAAATTTTGGTTAAGTTTAAAACTCAGCGTCCAAAAAAAACCCAAGACGTGTGTAAAAGTAAATTTACTTTTCTGGGTTATTTGAATTCAGAATTTTCAATTCTTCACCCTACTTGAACAAGGCCTGTTAATAAAGTTTATGCAAGAACACAGCTGATGAGCAGCTTAAAATATTAAAATTAACATTGAACAATTGGGGGTATTCACACCTGTGTCTTAAGTGTCACAATGTCTTATCATTTTAACATAGTTTAAGAAAATTGTTGTTTTGGCTCAAACAAAAAGGTCATAAAGTATTAAGACTTGCAGAAACGTGTTAAATTCTGAGTACAATTTGAATACCCCAAATATTTTGTTTGACTTTTTTATTCTTCGTTGCATAGACTTTATTAATGGTATTTGCAATTTGTTTGCAACTTCAATGAATAATATTTTTATTATATTATTATTATATTTTTTATATCGATGGCTTAGTATAAAAAGGGCGTACCTCAATTTTTTTCGAACTTGCGCTTTTAACGTTTTCTGGGAGACAACGTATAATTGCATCCTCCTTGAAGATCTTAGTCCGTTACAGTTCAAAATCAGGGACTTATGGCGACTTAAAACATCATTTCTTTATGTAAATGCCTTTGGTTTTCTTCAGTGTTTTGCTTCTCCTATCAAATACCGAAAATTTGAATTTCGCCTTTCTTATATTGAGCCATCGATATATGTATATATTTATACATTAAATTTCTTTAGATTCTTAATAATTCCATATTAAATACTTATTTGTCTGTCTTTTTTAGTGATAATTAATTACTTAATTGGAAGCATTTTAATTTAAGACATTATGCACTATAAATAAATGTTTTACACTTTTTTATTATACGGTTGGCTTATAATTTTTCTTAAAGCACTAAGTTTTTCTTAATTAATAACTTGTGTATATTTTAATTAACAATAGTTTTTTTGATTTTTCTTCAAACATGAATCGGTTTTTTATGAAAGGGGTTTAATCACACTTTTTTTTATCACGAATAGCAATAATTTATCTAATAGAAGGGGTTTTTCGAAACCTTTTAATCAAAGGCCGTATAGGCCATTTACACCTGCACAAAATCTAGCAAATTTTAATTATCCAAAACAAAACCCATTAGCTGAAAAATTTCCAAAACTACAACCAAACAACTGAAATCAAGTAAATTCACATACCTTTTTAAGCAGACCGTATCTAATCCACGTAATTTTTTTTATAAATATGTTGTACAGGGTGGTAAAAATAAATAAAAATATGAGATTTTGATTAGATTTTCTACAAATCTACTGAACAAATAGATTTTGTTTTATATGGGAAATCTAGTAAAAGCAGCAATATTTAGCTCGAAATCTCATAAGTTCTAGATTTCGAGACAGTATAAATGCCCTATTACAAAAAAAAAAATTAACTCTATAGCAATCCCTACAAGAAATGAATGATTGAAACTGACACAAACAAATTTTTTCACTAACCCACTTAAAACAATTTTACATTCAATAATTGACTAGTCATTTGATCGGAAGTGAGATGCAACACATAACATTTTTCATTTTGCCTTTAATAATGTGATAGAAACTTTGTTCTACGCGATGATGAATATATCCTGCATGACTATCGATCAAATGAGCAGTCAATTGACTAGTAGTGTTCCTGTAGGGATTATTTATTTTATCAGTTCCAGAATTCTAAGTACGTAAAAAAAATTTGAAATTTATTTGCTGGTGGTTCAGCTTGGTCTATATGCATTACATTGTTGCTGTAACAAATCATCAGTAGACTTCAACCACACATTTTGAATAGTCACAAACCTCTTATCTTATGCACAGACTTTCAAGAACTATTTGAGAATTCACAAATAATAATATTTTTGAAAATCACAAAAGAAAAATAAGCATAGTAGGCTTAGAAACTCATACAAAACCCAGCAAATAATTTATATTCGATATGAATCTATTTTATTTTTCTACACCTTTATACAATTATGACAATATGTCGAATAATAAATTTCTTATACGTAAAAAAAAGTTTAAGCGATAAAAATTTATAACCGGGAAAACGCCATTTATTTCTTTTTATTTCTCAAAAGTTTGCTTTTTGTGAGAAGAAGCCTTTCACGATTAAACAATTCATATTTTATATTATTTTTAAATGCATACACGTAAAGCTATAATGATGGAATAAATAATAATAATAATTTTTATGTTTTTAATTTATCAACAAAATTATTAAACTATTCAATTAAAATACATTGTAGTCAAAGCCGCTGTACTCATATCCGTTATAGCTGCAGCTAAGGAATGCGATTCGGGTGGCTTTTTTGCCACAGTAACCGAAGTTGAACCGCTGCCACTGCGCCAGGTATTCGATGCTCGTTCTGTACTCGAAGAAGTCGATATTGAATTAACCAAAAATGTGGCTTCTCTTTTAAAGGGTCGCCGAGATCTCAAGCTGTTGATATTTTTTCCAACCACATCATTTGCTTCACGTTTCGTGTTGGTGTCGATGTGATGATGGCGGGCACATGGATTTCGCTGGGGCTTACGACGATGACAGCAGGAAACCATGAGATGCCAAAAGCCATTACGAAATTTCGATGACATTAGATTGTAGAGTATGGGATTGAGAGCCGAGTTAAGGTACAACATAATGCGGCAAAAGTACAAGATATTATAATAGGCCTCTAAGCCCAAAGAATTAACATCCTCCAGGGAACTGGCAATAACCCAGATGGTAAAAGCTCGAAACGGTAGAAGACAAAGAAAAAAACTAAGTACCACCGCTACCAGCATAAATATCACTTGTTTGCGATGTTTGCGTAAACTATTATTTTGTGGATGGCTGTTGACTTGATTTCTACGCACTGCTGATAATTTAACGATTAAGTCCTTCGTGGGCACAATGCAACTATTTGTTTCCGTTACTATTTCCACTGTAGGAGCTGTGACCGCCTCCTGTATATTGGGAGATGTTGAACGTTGAAACTCTTTATGTCTTCTTAATAATTTATAGGCTATGGCGGCATAAAGTATAACCAACATGACGAATGGTATGAGGAAAAAGAAGGTTATAGTGGCAATAAAATAAAATGCACTCCAAAATGTTTCGGCCGAGGTGAAACACACTGCTACTAGGCTGCCATCATAATAGGGCTCCAAACGGTAAGTGGCTATCAAAATTATGGGGCTGCATGGATAAATGTTTGAATTGATTGTAAAGAAAGAAAATAAAATATGACAACAAACCATTTAAGTAATAAAAATTTTAATTGAACTATTTTGATTTTTATTTTATTTAATAAACAGTTTAATATTCCAGAAGTAATAAAAACAAAATAAGTCGTATTAAATAATTTATATTAAAAACCACTTCAAATGCAACTACAACTAATTGAAAAATTAAATAAAAAAGAAATTAAAATTTATATTGCGTACAAGATCAATGAGATTTTTAATTAAGTGCATTCACTCACATTTAAAACGGCTAATACAAGTATGTAAAAAATATATGTAATATGTGAAAACATATCAACATAGTATATATATATATACTATGTATGTATATATATATGCTTACATAAACATACTAAAGTATAAACAGTCGCAATTCAAAATTATCAAAGTGGTTTTGTTTTTTCAGAAACCAGTTCACTGAATAAATTGTTAACACCCGCAAAAAAATTTCTTTTGCAACATATCGAGCCATAACCGACAAAAAAGCTGAGTGAGGCGACACATATTTTGAACTTGGGTTTTTGACGAAAATCTGTCGTCTACGATTGTAAATAATATGTAGATTTCCGTTAGAAAATTAAGATAGAACATAATGTCGTTTAAGCTTTCTTTTAGCGGTTATGGCACGATATGTACATATTAGGGAAGTAACGAATGTTCGCATTCGTAAATTATTCGCTTACTTTTGATATTTGCATTCGCTAAAATGTATGCGAACATTTCAAGCGAATACTAAAGACAAAAAAAATTTGTACTTTTTTTCGAAAATAGTTTACGATTTATAAACGTCAAAAACACGATTTTTTTTTATATCAGCATAAAAAAATATATATATAATTACAAGTAAAGAATTCTAATCGAAACTTTAAAATTTTAGCGGAATACTTTTATATCATTACGTTCTCATAAGTATCAAAATGAAACCAACACTCTAAGGTTCTTGGATATATTTTTCAGTTTTTGATTTGCGCGAAAGTATTTTTTTGTAAATTCCATGCGTAGAAGATATATTTCATATGATTTTGCCAACAGGAACAGAGTACTACAAAGTTTTTTCATGAACAATTCATTTCATTTTCTTAATATGTACGTTCAACATGAAATGTTGAACTTAGTACCAGGTTTAAGGCCAAATTATGAATTATCTATTATTATCAATTTAAATAAAATGTTGTATGTAGCACATCTATGTATATAATATAAAATGTACAACTTCACGTTCTTATACAAATTTATGTTCATGTGATTTTTGTATTGTAATATTTGCATTCGCTTTCGCAATCGAATTCGCTTTCGCAAAAATTAAAATGTGTTATTCGCTTTCGCATTCGCTAAACTGGTATTCGTTCATCCCTAGTACATATGTACTAGAGGCTTGCGTAAACAGTCTTGAAATGTAAATACGTGTTGTTTTTTAAATGTATTCCCATGACATGTATTATACTAAACCAACAATAAATGCTGTCGTATAATAACCCTGCAGAAATAATTGGAGTACATGATCCGTTTTAAGTAAAAAGGAGTAGTTACAACATGGTCCGATGTAATGCAAACATGGACCATGATGACTAAAAAAAAGATGTTTTTCCCATATATTTGGATTACTTTTGGACTAGTCCTGCTCTCTTGTGGAGTACTCTTTACACGCATGTAAGGAGTAGTCTCTATTTCTGCAGGGAAGTATATCACGATGGATGTATTTATCTTCGTGTATATGAGTGTTTGTTTATAGGTGATGCCCAGTGTTCGATTTCAGAAATTAGGAAGGCAAAAATAAAAAAATAAAGTTAATTAAAAATTTAAATTGACCACACTATTTGCAAGCGAAGATCCAGACTAGCTTAAAACTATATAATTTTTGTATATCTTTCACTTTGCGATATTAACTTTTTTTGTATTGAGTTGTAACTTTTGACTTCTTGTTAACGAACACACAAAAACACATTATTTTCTAATAAATGGTAAGTTTTTTATTAAGTGTTAAGCTAAGTGAGTTTTTTATTACATTTATTACCGAAAAAATTAACTTTGTTGACGAAATCTTTTGACATGCATAAACGTTTCTGTAATCTTTCAACCTTGCTGTTATAGACTTTATATATAAAATACCTGCCCCAAACTACCCCATTAATTTTTTTTTTTTTCAAAAAAATAATATAATTATAATATATATATATATATATATAATTATTATTTTTTTATATTATAATTATTTTTGAATTGTTTTTTACTTTCTTTATTGTAAGATATGTGTGAACATAAGTTTAAAGTACATAATTTGTGAATAAACTAAATATATAAATAAATTGGATAAGAAAGAGTTTAATACAAAAATACAAAAAAATTAGGACTCTATTTTAATTATTTACAAATTTATGATTTTTGTCGTCCTAAATTCTTAAATCGAACACTGTACGATGTCACGAAGACTTCTTGTTCTTAAACAAACACTAAGAAGAAGTAGTCTTGATGCGTGTATGCTTGTTAGTTTGCATATTCTAAGTTTGAGCGTGTGTGTAAGATGTAAAAGGTAAGCTATTATGTGTTTAAGGGGGATTTTTTAAAGCAAGCGCACACAACTAAAGCCCATATAACACTTAATTTTTCTTTCATTTATCAAGTTGTAGAGAAAAGTGCAAACATATTGTAACAGGAAAATTCAACAGGTGCAGAGGGAGCAGCTATATTCAGAAAAATGAAGTAATGTCAGTAGGTTGTTTGTGGGGTTTCGCGACCATGATCCTCATACAAAATTGGGATCATGCCTACGCTACAGCCGGCATTTAAGTTAGTTGATTGGTTTGCTACATTGTGTTGTATGGAGTAGGGGTATGTTGTGTGAAAATCGACCATTACCGATGTTCTTTAGGTAGGGTGTCAAACCGCAAAGATGGTGTGACGATTGTAGGGTTTTGATTTTGTTGTGGAGTGGGTGCGTGTGTGTATGTATGTATGTTTTTGAAAATATATGTATGTGTGTGTGTGTGTGTGTATGTTAGTTTATAAATGTGCATACCTTAACCCTTTAACGGTCGTTGGGGTTAAATTCGACTCTATGATATTTTGTGTTATGAGGCGGCAGCGTGTTCGGTTTTGCTTAAAGTGAAGTCGTGGTGGATGTTATTTTTGTTGAAGTTAGAGGGTTAATACAATATGAATTAAACTACATTAGGGCCGTTTACGAAAGTCTGTGATTTTTTTGCTAGTATTTAAGGTGTTGGTTAGGATTTGTATACTAATTTTGTATGAGAAAACTAACAACGATGATATACATAAGTGCCACCCTATTGTATTGTTGTTCTGTTGTTAAAAATTCTGTTATGGTTTTTTTCATTCGTTTCGTTGATATGTATGAATGTGTGTGTGTTTGAAACAGTTGATTAAATTTGTTTGAATTTGAAATTATTTGAATACAAGACTCTAACCATACACAACAATTTGAAATTATTTGAATACAAGACCCTAACCATACACAAAAAAGTTGATAAGAAATAAAAAAAACCCAAAGCAATACTATTTATGTACTTATATATTTTATTTATTAATTTGTTTAAAAATTTTACAATATAATAAAAAAATGGTAAAAAAGTTGGTGTAATTATACTTTTAGTTATTTAGTGCATCTTGTTTCTTTAGTGTATCTTGAGCTAGAACGATAACAAAAAATAAAAAAATATAAAATAGATTTAATAATAATAAAATAAATAAAAAAACTATTTACCAAAAATTACCTGTTGCAGCTGCATTTATAGTTAGTTCATAATATTTATTGCTGCTGCTGCTATCTTCGCTACCTTTTCTTTCTTTTAAAAGGTAGTAGGTATTGCGGTCAAATTCCGCAATAGTAGCATCATCTATGGTGTTATTGAATATGCTCGGTAGGTATATATATTTATTCGCTTCCACCAGACAACGAATTTTTGTCCCAAAGCGTGTTTGTACACGCTCCATCTTCGTGATCTTATAGTTATGATTAAAAACCATCTCTTTTACAGGGAGAATGGTTTTATTTTGACTTTTTTTAAATATTGTTTTTAGTTGTGCTTCCATTACTTGAATAGTAATTAAAGTAGAACTAGAGAGGGTTTTTATACAAAATCATGAAATGTAATTTTGTTTCTAAACAGGAAAAATGTGGTTAAAATTTTAATGTTGTGAGAATTTAATTTTAAAAAGTTTCCGTTGCGGTTTTTCAATTTTATAAAGTTGTTATTTAATTAAAATGTATGAGAAAATTTTAAAAAGTTTCTGTTGCGGTTTTTCCGTTTTTTTTTATAAAGTTTCTATTTAATCAAATGTGAAAGAAATTTTAATGTATGCAGAGTTTTGTTAATATATATATATATATATACATAAATATATATGATTTTAATTTTAAAAGGTTTCTGTTTCGTGGATTGTTTAAAATGTGTTTTCTATTTCATCATCATGATCATCATCATCTTCTTCTTCAGTACTGTCATACAAGTTGTTGTAGAATACATATTGCTTCTTCTTTTTAACGATTAGAGTATATAATCCCTTCACTTCTTTAACTTTCTTTAAAATGTGTGGAGTTGTGTTTAGATAATCCATCTGATTTTTAGTAATAATCAGAAATCGTTTAGGTAAATAAACGTAATATTCTTTATTTAGAAGACATCTTATACTTTCACCATATTTTGTATCTACTCGATCTATCTCGTTGATTTCATATATAGTATTTTCTTCCATATCCTTTAAAGGTAAGTATGTAATATTAGGATTTTGAAACAATTTTCTTAAGCTTGCTCTCATTTTTTTTTTTGCTTTCGACTTTTCACCGTAAAACGAACTTTCAAACTGATTCTTTATATTCAATAATTGATAGTATAAGACGTTTTTTAGATATTTCAATAACTTCTTATCAATTGCGGTTAAATATACGTATATATATATATATATATATATATATATATATATATATATATATATATATATATATATATATATATAAAGAGATATATATAAAGAGATTCAGTTAAATTAAAAACTTTGATGAATATGTATTGGGGTCAATTTTTAAAAACTGGTGATAAATATTGTACTTGTCATGTACAGTGGAAAACTTTTCAAATAATAAATGCAATAGTTTTGGATATTATGATGCAGGTGTTTCTAACCGCAGAAGGAGGGACTAGAACGCAAATTTTTTCTCTTAATAGAGGACAACAAATGCCAACAAATATTCCAATATTTCAATTTAGTCACAATCAACATATAAAAATTGAGGTTATTGGTGGTATGATATCACTAGTTGGAACAGTCTATGAGGGTGGTTTTAAAGATATAAATGTATACTCATACAAACCATCATGTGTTTATAGTGAAATAGATGAAC
The DNA here is from genome assembly GCA_905220375.1 of Tachina fera. Classification (NCBI taxonomy): domain Eukaryota; kingdom Metazoa; phylum Arthropoda; class Insecta; order Diptera; family Tachinidae; genus Tachina; species Tachina fera. Next base: position 21,712,376 of record LR999963.1, on the reverse strand, counting down.
ATGTTTTTAGTGATCCAGCTAAATCTTATAATGGTAAGACTGGTATCCGCTCATTGAATAAAAATCAGCAAAAACCTCCCCTCCCTCAAAAAATTGTTAATAATAGTAAAGTTAAGAAAACAGCTGGTGGTGCTAGCGATGGTGATGACTCATTTCAATATGAAGATTATTAAATTAGTATATAAATATAAGAAACAATTCTTATCATCTCATTCAAAAATATATCGCTAACTTAAGAACATATCTATTAAAAAGAAAAACTAAAATGAAAAATATTTTTATCACATTGTTTGCATATATCTATATCATACAAGTGTTTTCAGCTTCATTACCTATTGATTTGAGTGAAAATGAACTTAAAAATACAGAATTCGCAATAAAATTACCAAATAATGATACTGTGAGCATACAACTAAATTTCAAACTTTTAAAGTTTAATAATGATTTAAATAAAAACAACAACGAGTCAACAGCAAAAACAGAATATAAATCAAACGAAGAACAAGAAGACTCTACACCACCTATAAATCAATCTTTTACTGTTGAACAAGCTATTGAAACATTTAGGCAAGATTTAGTAAAAAAAGAAAAAAATATTGCGGGAATAATTGAAAGTTCGGCTCCATTTTATAGACATTTTCAACTTCAATACAAAGATAATATAAAATTGAGAATCCGTTGTACATATGACAGCAATTACTTGAAACGTCGATTAAATATTTCATGTTTCGAATACCGTCAAGTTGAATACGAGAGAATTTTAAGTAATGGTGAAATTGAGGCGGTTTCTGAGGATGATACTACATACCGATCCGATATTACATTAATCAACATTCAAGATTATACACATGATTTGGATATGGAAATATTATAAATTAACTAATATGATGAAATACATTTACTACTACTTAATATAAACTTTGTTGTTGATGTGATAAGAAGTTTTTAACATAAATAAAAAAATTAAAATAAGAAAAACAATGAATAATCAGTTTTTCAACAATGAAACAACTTGTGAACCTGATACCTGTAAATGTTCCTTATCGATAAAAGTTGGGAACAAGCATTATGTATAATGAATTTTTATAATAATTTAAAAACATAGACTTTATACACGTTCTACAGTCGTCGTTGTGACTTGATTAGTATTACACAATGTCGGAGGAGAGAATTTTAGTTGTAGATGTACAAGGTTTTTATCTCAACAATAAATTCATTGTAAAAGAACTGAGTATTTCAATTAACGATATACAAGTACAAACATTTATTATTAAACCACCTTTTCCATATTCATTGTTGACAACAAAAGAAAAAGATTCAATTAATTGGCTTTATAATCATCATCACGGATTAAAATGGCAAGATGGCGATTCAACCTTAACAAATATTAAGGAATATTATATTGCGCATGTTAAAGATAAAAATTTTATTTATTATGTTAAAGGATTAGAAAAAATTAAGTGGATTCAAAATATTTTTAAAGATGAAATTAATTTTTATAACCTAGATGATCTAAATTGTCCAAATTTAAAAACATTATATCAAAATGATAAATCTGTAAATGTTTGTTGTTATCATAGAAAATATTGTATATGTGCTCAAAAAAATGTAATACTCTTAAGAAAGTTTATTAAATCAAATATTAATAAAGAAAACATAAAATCATAAAAAACATTTTTTTTATTTATTATTTAACACTTAAATCAGATAAAATAATCATCAAACATTAGTTCATTCTGAATACTTGAAATGTCAATAACGATCTCTTTAACCGGAAGCACTTCAACTTTGGTTGGAGAATATTTTCCTCCAATTGAACTCCCTACAAAATATGTTTGTGGACTTATTGATTTTGTAGCATTCAATTCCATACCCAATGTAGATGTTCACAACAATTTGTTTCATATAGGAAATCATATTATTACTATTCCGGTTGGTTCGTATGAACTTGAGGATATTGATTTTTTCTTAAACTCAAGCTTAAAAGATATTGATGAACCAATTTATCTAATAATTGAAGCTAACAATAACACACTTAAAACTGAAATAACCTCATCAATGGATATAGATTTTTCACAACCAAACAGTATAGGAAAGTTGCTCGGATTTAGCAAAAGAAAATTAGAAGTAAATTCAACTTCATATTATAACACTGATCAAAATCTTCAAAATGATAAATCTTTGGAAGTGATGATTGTAGATATTAATGAATTGAATACTACAAGGTTATTTGAATCTGACTTACCTGCACATATTACGGATGTTAATACAATACGCATTGAAAGCAACTTAACAACCGGATCATTTATTAATAATACTTCGAATCATGTTATTCATGAATTTCCTCTTGATGTTCCTCCAGGATATAAAATAAGCGAAAAACCTCGAAATGTTATTTATTTACCCGTCAACTGTCAGCAAATAAACAACATAACGATTAGAATCTTAAATCAAGACGGTGAACTTATAAATTTTAGAAGAGAAAAAATCACTCTTAGACTCCACTTCAAACCAGAATAATGATCATTTACAATAAAAACGTAATGCAAAGAGGATTTCCATTCAATACCGCACCAACTCACATTCGAGAAAGTATAAAAAATAATAAACCGTTAACATCATATAATACAGAATACTTAAAATCATTAGGATTTAATCTTAAACCATGAATGAAATACTAAATGTCCTTCAAAAACCTATATATGATGAGAGTATTGTAAAAAGAGAATATCATAGTTACTCTCCATATCTAAAATCATTCAACAACAATGATGAAATTCGTATACCAATTCAAAATCAGGATCTCTTTGTCTTACCAAGTGAGAGTATGATTTACATTCATGGCTTTATAGTAAAGACGGAAGCAAACAAAGAGGTTCCAGCTATAGATGTGAAATTTAAAAACAACTTTGTTTCATATTTGTTTGATGAAATTCGTTATGAAATTAATGGTTTTGAAGTTGATCGTACACGCAAACTTGGAATTTCATCCACCATGAAAAATTTTGTATCATTGAATAAGGCTGAAAGTGCTACACTAAAAAACGCTGGTTGGTGTCTTAACGAAACTTTCGTTTTAGAAAAAAGTCATTTTAGCTGTTGTATACCTCTGAAAATGTTGATGGGGTTTGCTGAAGATTATAACAAAATACTATTAAATTCGAAACATGAGCTCATTCTTCAACGTTCTACATCCGATGAGAGATCATATTATCCTACAAATACAACTGATTATTTGAAATTAACAATTCTGGATATAACATGGAAAATGCCGCATATTCAACTATCGGACTTTGCAAAATTGGAAATGTTTAAGATAATCAACAGCAAAAATTCTATACCAATTGCATTTCGTAGTTGGGATTGTCATGTAAATCCTGCACTACCAACGAATACAAAGGTTTTATGGAATGTGAAGCTTTCTCCACAAAACGAAAGACCACGATTTCTTATAATTGGTTTACAAAAAGAGAAAAGTAAAGAACAAGGAAATATATTTGACCATTGTAATATCTCTAATTTAAAAGTATATCTAAACTCAGAGTCATATCCATATGACGATTTAAATAATCGTTTTGAAAATGGTCAGTATTCTATGCTATATAATATGTATGCAAAATTTCAACAAAGCTTTTACATGCGAGAACCTGAACCATTGCTAGATGTTAACGATTACAAGTCTTACGCACCGCTTATTGTTGTTGATGTTTCACATCAAAATGAAACTGTTAAAATTGGACCTATTGATGTACGAATTGAATTTGATACTGAAGCAAACAAACCAATTCCAGAAAAAACATCAGCATACTGTTTAGTTATTCATGATCGCTTAATCGAATACTCACCTCTAACAAGCGAAATTAGAAAAATTATTTAATTATAATATTTCTTTTAAAATTTTTAATAAATGAAAAAAATTTTATATATATATATAAATAAAACAAGATCTTTTTAATTCTTAACCGATGTATTTTATTAAAACATTTATAGTTTCTTTTTACTTTAGTTTCGAAAACAAAAATTTTAAACATAAATGACCACAATTTATTGTATTAAAATTTTGATATCTATCATAATTATAACTAATGTTTTTTCCTAAATATTTTATTAATTGTTTTGGTGGCTGCAAATTGCCAAAGCTATCAAAATATTCGATTTGATTGTTGTTTTTCCAGTATGCTACCCAATGTGTGCCAGGTCCCTTTGAAGTATCCAGATTGATTATTCCACATTCTTTTTTAAATGGTTTGCTTGGAAGAGTGTTGCACATAAACACACCTCTAAAATTTGGAATATGTTTTGCATATTTTCTCAAGTCTACATCAGAAAGGGCTCTTTTAGGTAGCTTCATTAAAAATTTTGTTGATAAGGTTTTAAATATAATCCAAGTCCTTTTTTATATGGTTTTAAGAACATGCCTTTTCCCATCGCAATGGCTTCCATTGTATTATTGTGTCGTTTTGCTTCAGTCAGCTGTTCCTTTCCATTTTTAACTGCATTGATTGCTTTTGTAATACCAGATACACCACCAGCTAAACCACCAAGTGCACCCAGTGCAGCAAATATAGGGGCAAGCGGAAGAAAACCTCCAGATTTTGGTAACGGTATTATTCGAGGTGTTTTTATTAACGATTTTTTCTTCCCCTTGAAAATATTGTTTACAACTTTTCGTGAAATCTTTATAGCATCCTTCAAGTTTTCACTTTTTTTTATATTCTTTCTTGCACTTTTCAATGCATGTCTAAATAGTTGATGTTTATTTACTGAAGACAATCTTTTAGTTTTACTAATAACGTTACCCATACCGAATTTTGTTTTTGCTTTCATTGCAGTAGCAACAAACCAAGCGTTTGATTTTTCACCCAAACTACTATCGCTTGCTTTGACCCTTTGCCAAGCCTTTTCAGTTAAAATTCTATCAGCAATATGTCTTTTCTCTAAATCTTTATTGTTTGAGTATGCTATATCATGCTCTCTGCAAGCAGTATCCAATGGATTGATTCCTTGATCACCTCTAGCTAAACGTTTCTTTAATTTTGTACCAGGTCCGCAAAATTGATAACCGGGTAGATGAAGTTCAATGGGAAGTTTATTAATTATTTTATTTAGAAAACCTTTACCAATGAAGGATGGATGGCGACTGAATAACTTTTTATAAATGATAGTCATATCTATTGATACTTTATCGATTAAAGATTGAAATCAAATTGATTGAAAACAAATAAAAGAGACTGGTTTATATATTATGTTATCATTAGATTTCAGAATGCGTTTTTTTAAACAACATAAAAGGATTGATGTAAAGAATATTGAATCAAAGCTCGATTCATCAAATAAAATTCGTCATAGTTCATTACTACCGAATTCTATTCGAGCTCTTATTGTGGGTCCATCAAATTGCGGAAAAACAAATGTTATGATCAGTCTTATTGAAAGTCCTCATGGATTGAAATTTAAAAATATTTACTTATATTCAAAATCAACACAACAACCGAAATATAAGTACTTAGAAAGTCTAATTAAACCCATTAAGGAGATAAATTTTTCATCATTTTCCAATAATGATGATGTTCTATCGCCAGACGAAGTTAAACCAAATTCAGTATTTATATTCGACGATATAGCTTGTGAGAAACAAAATCATGTACGTGCCTACTTCTGTATGGGTCGTCATAAAGATATTGATAGTTTTTATTTATGTCAAACATATACACGTATACCAAAACACTTGATTCGCGATAATGCTAATATGATTATAATTTTCAAACAGGATGCAATGAATATTAAGCATATTTACAATGATCATGTTGGTTCTGATATGACTTTGAAAACATTTCATGAGTTATGTACCGAGTGTTGGAAAGAAAAATATGGTTTTCTAGTTATTAACAAAGATGATCCTATGAATAATGGTCGATATAGAAAAGGTTTCGATATATTTATAAAGCTATAAAAGAAATATTACAGATACTTTAAAATCAGTACAAGATTAATTATTAAACTAATAGCTTCTCAACTATTAAACTGCTAACTGCTAAACTGCTATACTGCTAAACTGTTAAACTGCTAAACTGCTAAACTGATCTGTTTTGAATCTGTTTCTAATTCAACCTATAAATATGAACACAAATCTAGTTAATAATCTTATTAAAACTCGAAATATTTTAAAAAAGAAATATAAGAATATTTTGCTTGGAGAAATTGCAAATGATGAATTGTTGGAAAAGACATTGAAACCAATATCAAAACCATTAAAAGAATTAGTTCAATCAACTAATAATAATAATAATAACATTATAAAACATGAAAATTATGCGGATAACTCTTTTAAACATGATCTTGAGAATAATAAAGTTGCCTTCAGTACACCATATAAAAAGAGTAAGCTTGATTATAACACGTTTTCTCCAAGCTCTAATAACAAGAAAATCGAGAAAAGTTCAAACACGTTTCAATCATTTGATGATGAAAATGATCATGATGACTATGATGATGATGATGATGATGATAATAATGATAATGTTGATAATGAGGATGATAGCAATGATGATGATAACACCATTGCAATACATCCCAATGAAAGTGTTCAATATAATTTATCAAAAGTTAACTTAAATATATATGATAAAACCTATGGTCCTCATAAGGATAAAAATCAAATATGGAGACTGGGTAATGAACCCATCGCTTTCAATTCAACCAATATTACTGTAGGTAATTTAAAATGGCCCTTCACATCAGGCTTATATGAATTGTTAGTTTATAAGAACCCAATCAGTTATAATAAAACAGATTTAAATAATTATAAACAAATATTGGAGATGACTAATGTCCATAAACGAAATAACAGTATTAATGGACAAATTAAAGGAAATCGTTCAATTAAATATACAACGATTATTAAAAACCTATTTAAACAACAGAAAATTCATAAGGGAAAAGGTTTAATGAAATTGAATAGAAAAAAGCATAATTATGTTTATTGGGATGATCCTAATGAATTGGTTGATAGATTGCGTCTTTTGATTTCATCAACAACAGCTGGTCACTCAAATCATAATAATGAAATTGTATCAATTATTGAGGAATTGAGAGAAGCACAAATTATTATATAAATAGTCTTATAAATGTTTAACAATTCATATTCATAAAATGCCTATCGATAAGTTTGGACATTATATTGAAAAATCTGTAAGATACCAAAATCAACATTTCAAGATTCATTTGGATAGTGATCGTAATTTCAACTTTAACTTGCGGAGAATAAAAAATATTGCTAGTCCTGTATTGGAAAACGATGCTGTAAACAAAATTTACATGAAAAGTTATTTAAGTGAAATAAAGAAACAACTGGATACAATGTATATGGAGAGAATTAAGGAAATGGAGGATCGTTTTAACGAAATAATACAACAACAAAACGTGTTGACTACAGAAAAATTTGATAATGTAGAAACACGTTTAAATAAATTAATACATGATCAAAGTATAATACAAAATAATCTCAATCAATCACTAAGAGAAATGACGTCATTATTTAATTACAAAATTGATTCAGTTGAAGAACGTCTAAATGAAGAAACGAAGCTCATTATAAACCATTAAAACATAGATATGTAAATCGTTTTTGATTTAAATTCAACATAAGCCGCATTTAAATTGATGTAATCTAAGATAGACGTTAGAAATGGAGCGACAAGAAGTGGTTCAGGAGCTTCATAAGCAAGCACGTAGAAATTTCATTCGACGTCGAGTGGTGGTCAAGGGAATTGATGATCTTTGGCAAGCAGATCTTGTTGAAATGGGTGCTTACTCAAAATATAACAAAGGCTATAGATTTATTTTAACAGTTATAGATACATTCTCAAAGTTTGCTTGGGCTGTACCCGTAAAATCTAAAAGTAGTGAAGATATAACCAATGCTATGCAATCTATTTTTTCGCTAAAGAGAATTCCAAAAAACTTGCAAACAGATAATGGTAAAGAGTTCTATAATAAAATATTTCAAAACTTGATGAAAAAACATAATATCAACCACTATTCTACATATAGTATCATGAAAGCGTCTATTGTAGAACGATTTAATAGAACACTAAAAGGAATGATGTGGAAAAATTTTAGTCTACAAGGAAATTATCAATGGATACATATATGCAAGGATTTAATTAATCAATATAATAATAAAAAGCATAGAACAATTGGAATGACGCCAAAGTCTGTTAACACAGAAAATGAAAGTTCTATACTAAAACAAGTCTATAATCATCCCAAAATATATAAATCTGGTAAACTAAAAGTTGGAGATCACGTTCGAATTAGCAAATATAAACATATTTTTTCAAAAGGATATACTCCAAACTGGACAACTGAAATTTTTAAAATTCGTACCTTACAGAACACAAACCCCATTACTTATTTATTGGAAGACTATCAAATGAATCCGATTGTTGGTGGATTCTATGAACATGAACTATTAAAGACACATTTTCCAAATACATACTTGATTGAAAATGTTATTAAAACTAAGGGACACCAGGCGTACGTAAAATGGTTGGGATTTTCCAATCAACATAATTCTTGGATCAATAAAGATGAACTTCAATAATATTATATATACTTCAATATGAGATTTATTTTTATTATATTATAAAATTCTCAAAAAAATAAAATAATATATAAAAAAGTTTTGTTTTAATTTTTTTTATTTCTAAACGATTAAATTTTATATCAACTTAGTTGAGTAAGGTTAAGAACAAGCACGATTAAATTTTATTCACACAAAAACAAATTGTGGTTACTTGTGTTTAAAATTCCTATTCAATAGATGACTATAGTTTAAAATAAAAACAAACTAAAATATTTTAATGATATTCTTTATTTATTTATTTATTTATTTGTTGTTTTTTCACGTTATATATATATTCACTTATAATCTAAAATCACTTAATACTATTGTACAATATTATCACTTGAAGATGATGTTAATAAATTTTCATTGGGATATGATGATGATGATGATGATGATGATGGTTGTTGACTATTTATTGCATAATGTCCCCATGCATATGTATTAATACTATTATCTCTAATAAATCGCTTATCATCTAAATAACTTAATGTTAATTTACTAATGTGTTGAGTATATATTTCATGAATCTTTGATCTAAATACATACATAGAATCATAGTACATTTTTTTTTCAAATAAACATTTTCTAAAGTCATTAATCGTTAGTCTATTGGTTACGCATTTTTTAACTCCTTTAATTTTTTTAATTTCTTTTTCCTCCTCATCAATTTTAATTGAATACATTTTAGCGCGTAAACCAATGAACTCTTTAATTATTTTACCATTACATTCATCCTTCATCATTCCTAATACTTTTTTATTGACAAGCGGTAAATTATAGATATTATCTTTCGGATACCCAGATGTATCAAACTGATTTCGTACATCGTTTCTAATATCGTTGTATAGATCATCCGTTCTAATATCATATATAAACGAGTCCGTGTCCATGTAATTTAAATTAATATTTTCACAATATTTCGGTTTCATATATTCGTAGTGAAAATTATACATTTTATGTTTCGAGAGTTCCAAGACAGAAAATCCAATGTAAATGGGTTTGTCGTACACAGTTCGTACTCTTTTCAATTGAATCGCAACCATTTGTTCATGAATTTTTAGACAACTGTGAAAATTAGGTTTGGCAATAAGAGCTCTAGCTCCTAATCTCTTCCCCCTACTCTCCCATTCACATACTAATTTTATATCTTTTCTTTTGTCAACATTTTCCATTGTCTTCCCATATACTGCATTATTTAACAATTTAAAAAAGTTCTGTTCAAATACATTCTTACCCAATGTTCGGTGATAGTTATTTATATCAATATATTTTTTCAACCAATCTGACTGATTAAATTGAAGAATTCTATGTATTTTCCTTAAAATCAAACCATGTTGAAGACATTGTTGCAGATTGCGATAGTGTATTATGTAATTGGTTTTATTGTTTAAGTCTGTTATTAATTTTTGCTGTTTCATGCCCCCAATTTTTTTATTTTCTGCACAGAATGGAAAATCGCTATGACGGTCGTGCAGTGTACTTGGATATTCCAAGTCTACTTCTAATATGTAACCAATTTCTGAGTCTTCTTCCACTACATGTATATTAAAGTCTTCAACGTTTTCAAACCATTTAAAATTTTTAAAGGGAAGATACTGCGACATTGCATATCCATATAAATTATTTACATCAAAATACATTAGATAATTTGATTCTTTTGTGGGATCATAATCATTAACGTATTTATTATTTACTATGGTGTGCCGTTTACTACACTGAACAATACCTCCCCTAATACCTCGTACAACGAAATTGTACATGTTAATATCTGTTAGTAATTCCAATTCTATTTTAGTTGTTTTCAACATTGCATCCCAAGATAAGCCTGGAGTAGTATAATATTGACAAGGGTCTAAATTGTAAATTTTCTTACAAACTTTACGGAAATTTTCAAATATATCACATAGCAAGAGAACATCTACTTTTAGATATAATAGAAGATAGTCCAACAATTTGTTGCAATTAAATGTATTCCAAACATTTTCAGCATGTTCATAATCATCTATACTGCACGACTCATTTGTAAGTTTATTAAAGAAACATGATCGCGGTGGTAGTTGTGTTTCCTCCAGCCGATCAACTGAGTTAAGAAAGTCATATGGAAAGACACCTTTACGCTTCATTAAACTGAATTCATTATGAGTTTGATAGATTAATTTTACTGTCGTCAAGTCATCATCAGACAAATAGCTAGCTAGTTTTTCTAAGCTCGACGGCATAAATCGAAAAGAATCTAGAAAACGTAATTCTATTGTCTTATCATTATCACCATTATCATCATCATCATTATCAACATCATTATCAATGCAATCATTAACCGAAATTCTTTTCGATATAGATACATATAATTCCTTATTGAAAGGAATTATATTTATATCACCTTTAATACATGATAATTCTCTAATAAACAAATGACAATCATATGCCGAAAGATTGTGAAAAAATATCGGAATGAAGTTTGCAATTTGAAATTCTAAATTGCATTTTTTGTGTGCGGGACCTCTATATTCACCCGTTAGATGACAATGATCAGCCACACGATCTTCAACAGATAGCAAACATTCACAAATGTGACAAATTTTGTCCTCCATTTGTCTGATCTGTTGAAGTGGTGTTAAGGAATTCATTGGTTTTACTACACTTAAATAATTCTTATAGATATATCTTACATCTTTAACTAAACTCTTAAAGAAATGATTAGGTGCGTCATCAGCACCATTATAAATTCTAAATATATCTAAATTAGAGTTAAATGTACATTTAATATAATAACTGTATGCAAATGGAATGTGCTTTTGTATAGATTTAATATTTGCAGAATTTTGAATATCAACTGATTTTAGAATACATTCAAAATCAGCGTATACTATAAAAGGTACATCCATTTGCTTTTTAAAATTCCTAAAACTTACTAAATTATTGTCTTCAGTTGGCATCTTAGTTATCATTTTATTGCAATGCTGTTTGTGTATGTTTAATGATGAATGAGAATGGAAATGTATTAAACAGGTATTGCATACATATGCCATAGTTTTATGTTTCGTTACTTGACTTTTAATTAATCTGTAAATATAAAGAAAAACTTAATTAGTATAAAATTATTGAAGAATATATATTCTTTACAATTACCTTGATATATTTTTTATCCATACATAATGGAATCTTCCTTCTCCTTCCTCCAAAAGCAACAAATTGATGTGTTGGAATTTTTCCTGCACAGTAAAATAGTATGGACCGACTATATTATTATCATCGCCCAATCCAAACACATTAATACTTATATCAGGATTTTTACTTTCGAACACTTTGATTTTATTAAGTGGTAGAGGAAAATGCAGACTTTTAAAATTTAATATTATATTATTTTCAAGCGTTATGATTTCTTCATTTATGTTGTTAACTTTATATGATGAACATCTATTGGTATGCAAATCAACTGGATAAAGTGCTGATATTATAGCCCACTTAAAACAATATATATCAGTATTTTGGACATTGATGCAAGCAAACTTTCTCTGTATTGTTAGAGGTAATGGAATATATTGTGACCCTTTAATACATTTATATTTGTTGACATTGATTTCAAGATGTGATATTTTAATTAATGACCATCCGCTATCACGTTCCTGAAATTCACTCATTTTTTTAATTATATTATTACATTGTTCATTATAAAGGCCAATGATGTCATCACTTGTCGTTGATATGCTTAGGATCACCATTTTTGTTTGATGCGATTTAACTTCTATGATACATGTATCATGATCTTCCTTAACCAACATATACTCGCAAAATAATTCAATATTAAATTTTACACTCGAATATTCCTGTGTCACATTATATAACAATTCCATGACATTGTCTCTAATTGTATACAGAAAGTTTTCTGGTATTAAATCAGTTTCATTGCTATTTTCAATCAAATATGTTATGATGCGATTATTGAATACAGACTTGATGCACTTTAAACTACCGTCATAGTTATTATATTTCTCTGTTTTTTCCGCACTGTTAGTTTTATGCATATTTGTTCTTATATGATAATGCCATTTAGTATTTGATATATATGTTCTACATTTGTCACAATATATATTGATTGCACCGCTGTCTGATATAGTATGAGAGTGTTGTTCCCATTCCTCGCGGTTTGAAAAATATAGCTTACACGTTGTACACTTAAACGATGAGGAAGACCCTTGATGATGTAATCTAATATGTCTCCTTAAATTTGTATTCGTAGTGAACTCTTTCTTACAAAATTCACAAATAAATTTAGTCATTTTTATAAATATTTTTATTTAGACGTTGTTAGAGAAAAGTGGTTGAAATAAGAATGATGATATATTTGAACATATGCAGTATTTAATCTCTTTCTTAGAGTATACGATTTACATATAACTTTTTTTTATCAAATCAACTTCAATACATATACAATCACATACGCAATTATTTAATTATATTCCTATATTTACTTAAGCTGTAGATTTCAACCACAAACCACATTGAACATTCCAAAACCGTAAATATTTAATTATAAAAAACATTTTATATTAAAATAGTACCTTATTTTATACTAAACTATTTCTGTAATAATACACTACAAAAATTTTTTCATTTCATAGTTACATATGTATTTCACACAAAACAAACAAATTCAGTAATTACAGTTAAAGAATGCATATTTGTGGTTAAATAGTTTTATTTTAAAAAACATTTCTATCCATATATTAATTTCTTATCACAAACGTAAAATTTTTATAATTCTAATTATAAACTTTTTACAGCAATAGAAACCACTGCACCTGCGTTTGCTACAAATATTATCAACTTTTTATAAACTAACATACACACACACACACACACATACATATATTTTCAAAAACATACATACATACATACACACACGCACCCACTCCACAACAAAATCAAAACCCTACAATCGTCACACCATCTTTGCGGTTTGACACCCTACCTAAAGAACATCGGTAATGGTCGATTTTCACACAACATACCCCTACTCCATACAACACAATGTAGCAAACCAATCAACTAACTTAAATGCCGGCTGTAGCGTAGGCATGATCCCAATTTTGTATGAGGATCATGGTCGCGAAACCCCACAAACAACCTACTAATGTCAACAACTTGATTAAAGTTATCGATAACAAATGAAGTTCTGTCAAAAAAAAATGTAACATTTTTCAACTTAAAATTGACATTTCAAGCTTGAAACATAAAAGTGTTCGCTATTAGCGGTTTATGGTCAAACATAGCGATTTTTAGTTTGTTTTGTCTCTATACTAGCTGTCTTTAATTGTGAAAATCTTACAACATTTAAACATTTTGTTTCCGTTTTATATAGTTTGTTCTTTCTAACATTTATTGTTTCTTTCTATCAATTCAATGTCAAATAAATAAGGGCTTTAGAAATAAGCTAGTATAACAAATTTTTCAGTCACGAAGTATTTTCTTTTTTACTTCTATACCTGCAATAACTGAAACAAATGTCTTGTCAACAGTATTATTTTGCATTTGTTTTAGAAGACTTCGCTGCAGTCAAGCATTTGAAAAATCACTTATGTCTTAAAAGTATTCTTTTGCCAAGGTCTAATATGTATATACATATGTAGTCTTCTTTAATAATATAAAATACTGTTAGGCCGGTTTTAATGTTACATAATTGCATCTTCTGTGCAGTCGCAGAAGTTTTTTTGCCACTCTTGAACATATGGATTTTTTATTGAACAAATACAAAATATATACATACATATATTACATTTTAAAAATAATTAATTCCATTTACTACACCTAAGCCTATTTTTGTAAGGTCTTGTATACATATGTGCGTCATGTGTGACTAATTCTTGCCTCACGTTTTAATTAATAAAAAGGCACGACACAGTATGTCGTGAGCGCGTAATTTTTAAAATATACTGCCGGTATTCGGTGTTTAATGCAAATAGTCTTGCGTAAGTGTAAATGTAAAATAAACATCGTAAAAAAGCTAAAATATTTTACATTTACACTTACGCAAGATTTACTAGTGACATTGTCAGTAGTACTAATATAAACATCTATTGGTATTTAACATTAACTTGTCATTGAAAATGTACCACTAGACTCTAGCACTACTGACTAATTAGTTATTTTGGGACCACATGGAGACATCGGCACCAAAGGTTCACTAGTAAATTTTAGGGGCTCTAGTCTAAAATATCGATATTTCCTCGCTCGATGTCAATAGTAAAATTGTAGTGATTTACTACTGACTAGGTGTAATCGCCTATTGACATATAACATATGTTTGTCATTGAAAATCTACCAGTAGACTTTAGCAATATTGACGAGGTAGTTATTTTACGACCATATGGAGACATTTGAACCAAAAGCTCACTAGTAAATTTTAGTGACCCTCGTCTATAATTTTATAAGGGTTGGGGCAACAAACTTAACAGAAGTGACAGCGGCTAGCTGCCGATCGGCATGCATCTCTGCTATTGACTGCAAGTAAGTAAGTAAAGTGAATAAAAAAAAAGGATTTGCTTTCTACATAAAAATTTGTTTTTTAAAGAAATTTTCAAGTAAAAACCAAATGTTTTTTTCTTACTCACTTTTCACAATGTCATCAAGAAGTACTCTGGTGTTTCTAACGTATCTCTACACGGCCTTAAAAGGAAAGTTGTCGACAGTTTAGCTAGTGCAATTGTCGCTAGAGAAAATACTGTTGACATAGAAACATATGGTTTTAGGTTGTCTTGAAGAATTTTACGTTTACACTTACGCAAGACCATTTGCACAGTTTGTATACAAATACACACACATATCGCCGCCCCAGAATAGGTTTAGCCCATATGCCATAAAGTTGGAATGGAGAAAAACGACTGAGAAGGTTCGTATGAAGTTTTCTCAAAATGTACAATTCCTTTTGTATTTGCAAAACTACTTCCGACCAATGCTTTGAATAAAATTTTTGTGAACGTACATCACTGAAGTAAGAAGTTAATATTACTTTATTGTTGAAGTAAAAATACGTTTTGTGCCTCATACACCACTTTTCTTAATTTATTTTTTAAAAGTAGCTTTTTGTGCTCCATACGTATACTTGACCGCTGTGTCATAGTTGTGAATTAAGAATTCTGTTGTTTTGCGCGTTTTTGATTCAGAAAGTAGATATTCAAATATA
Organism: Tachina fera; assembly: GCA_905220375.1. Lineage (NCBI taxonomy): Eukaryota > Metazoa > Arthropoda > Insecta > Diptera > Tachinidae > Tachina > Tachina fera. The sequence continues at coordinate 21,696,564 of LR999963.1, read as the reverse complement.
TACATATATTCCATACCTAACTAATTTTTTTAAGAATAGTCGGGGGAGCAAAACTATTCTGGGTCGACGATATGTTTTGTTTGTTTTTTAATTGCTAATAAATCCGTGTGTACTATGTGTGCATGTAGTAGCAACAATTAACGCATACACTACTCGCTACTTCTGGTAACACTCCCATTTTCTCAAGTTATAGGACGAGTACAGACTTTGCGACATGCTTATGTAACCGGGCAGATTGCATTGTCGGCCGCATAGTGTATAGTCTTGTTTACTGTTGAATAATATTCTTATTTTAGTTTTATAAAAAGAAGAGTTATTTATTAAAAATAATACAATGTGAGTGAAAACTTATGACAAGCTAAAACGATTTTTTACTTCTTGAAATATGGAAAACAATTATGTTAATACATAGTATTTCCAACAAAATTTACAGTTGCGTTTTAATGTTTATAGGTTGTATTGTAGATTGCAGTGTCTGTGTCAAAATATGCAACATTTAACATAAACGTGTCTCGTAAACACGTTGCAAAGTGTACCTACCTACCAATAAACACGAATGAGACGTTAAACATCCAAGTGTGAACATTAGGGTGGCCGTTATTTTCCTTTTTTTATTTCTTCTACTCTCACCCTCCAAATCGGTTCAGTTTTATGTAAAAAATAACACAAAAAATTTCATACCGTTAAGTTTTGTTTTAGGGGGTGCGTCCGGCCCTCAAAGTTGGCCCTCAAGCCCATATATTCAATGTAATTTTTTTATATTTTTTTAGATTTATTTTGACTACATATAGTATATACTGTATATGTATGAAATAATTTAATATATATAAGCTCTTATTTTACATGCTTAAAATAAAAAAATTTTCACATAAATATAATTTTGTTGCTTAAAATTGGTGGTATTTTGTTGGTTATTTTCCTCATTATTTTCTAAAATATTAATTTTAGCAAAAAACTTTCTTTGAGACTAATGTTGTTGACTTATAGAGCTAAAATATTGCCATATGTCATATTCTTGTAAAATGATATTTTAAAGAGATAGTCATATGCAAAAACTTACATTGTAAGGTCAACTTTGAGGGCCGGATGCACCCCCTAAAACGCAACTTATTGGTATGAAATTTTTTTGTATTTTTTTTACATAAAACTGAACTTGCGGGTGATTTGCGGGTGAGAGTGAAAGAAATAAAAAAACAAAAAGTCTCCATACAATTAACGGCCACTCTACTGAACATAGTCTAGTATAACCCTACTTCTCCACTAGCCATCGACTTAGACATGACATGAACATGACGCCGGCAGAGCAACTGTGAAATATTCATCAATTTCCTTGTTGTGGTGAACACGTGCCATGTCCATGTTCAGACATATCAAAGTATTTTGCGGTACTGCAATAGAGATGGAATATTTACCAATTTTGCTCTGTCTCTTTTCTTTGTATTGTAAATGGTGGCGGACGGCGAATCTCTTGGAGAACATTGTTGATCAGACATATGTTTGGGCTTTGATGTCAGAGCATGGACGAAGGTCGGACATGAGCGGTCTCCATTAGCCATTTGCGATGTCCGACATGATGCCCACACCAAGTTGATGGCTAGTGGAGACCCCTAGTAAAAACTTAAATCAGAACATTCCAAAAAAATTACCAACCTATAACTGTCAAACTACGCAACGTACATAAAAAGTTAAAAGTTGAACAATTGTTGTACTTTGCATTGAAACCATGTATTTCAATTAAATTGGCAGTTGAAAAAGGTGAACTTTAACGTATGACGGATGAACACACACGCATGAACATTATCTAGTACAGGGTGTATATAACCATATGGCAGAGCTACTTCAGCTGATAATTTTTTGCTCTATATGCTTTGTAGCTGAAAAATGTCAAAAACTTCATTTTGTCTTGGTTTTGGTACAACTATTTTTGTGCTTTTGACGTTCTTCAGTTCCTTACACTACTATGGATAACTTATTTACATATGTATAACAAATCCTTATGCAGTCACCCGTATAATTGCACCATGGTCTAGTATAAGTTTCAATTTCCCCCAATGAACAAATAAATTTTATATGCTGTGTACACACGTACTCACATTGAAAAGAAAACAAAATTTTTGATTGCATCAGCTCTTTTAAGAACAGGTTATATGACAGATTTGTTTCCTTCTTTTTTAAAGATTTATGATTTTAACATTAATTAATTAATTAGCACATTAAACGTTGTTGGCTATTACAAAGTTGCTAGTAGAGGAAGTATTGAAATTTGAGTAATAAAATATGTATGTATATGCTTATATATGTTGCATATTAAATGTATGAGTACGAGGTTTTCCTACTAACTACCATTTCGATTTTAGTATAATGCAACAAACAAGCCACTTTTACTCATTTATGTACATACATATATGGAGTTGATTCAGTTAAGGTTATTTACTTTCGGTTCATTGCAACGGAATATTTTTGTCTTTAAATCATATCGTTGCACTGCAAGCTTAAGGAACTAACTACGAGTACATACATATTTAATTAAATTAAATTAATTTATTGAATCATTTACATAACAAGACATAATAGTCTTATAATTATATTGCAGGGTTGTATTGTGTACAGTAAATGAAATTTCTAATGCATTTATGCTGCAAAAAGTTTCCTATTGTAATTTTAGCAATATTAATTTTTTACTCCCTAAAGTTTTCCGGGGTCGCCAATTGAAGGTTATCCTTCTTTTATTTGTCGTGTTGAATACTGTTTCCTAGATTTGTGTCCAACAGCTCTTTTTGAACTAGTTCGTTCGTTTAACAGAACTCTACTGTTTTCTCAACCTGTTTCTTTGGCATCAAGGTCATATAGAAAGTTTTAATTTCCAACATCTAGCGACAGTTCAGTTCTAAGTGAAATTATTTTAAGTGGCAAAGTGGAAAATTCCACAAAAAACCATAAGTCCTCGTCCAGACTTGCCATTTTTGTTGCTGCAATTTCTTAAATTTCCGCTTTGAAATTGCATGAGTGTCCACATTATGAAATTCTAATTTGCAATTATGCTTAAAAAAATTTCTATTACACCACAAATTTCCCTGAAAAATTAACAACTCTATTTATTTTTTGTTATATTTCTTATTTTTCACACAACTGAATAAAGAAAATAAATAAAAAACGTCAAATACAACTAAAAACTTGATATAAACAAGTACGAATTTCAAATCTAAAGAGAATTGTCGAGCACATGAAACTGTGTACCCCTCACCAATTTTCTCACCTCTCTCACCTATAAACTCAAAAAATGCTGCAACAAAAATTTCAAATCTGGACAGGGATTAAGCAATACATATAAATTGATTTACGTGTATTAAGTAGTGCGAGAGTTAAATAAAAATACGTCACAGGCCAAACAGCAAAAAAAGAAGCCTGACTGTATCTAAAGTAGACTTCGGTCAAACTCGTTCACTAGTTCATTTTTGCCACAAACCTATGATCAAACCCATGTAATTTAAATGAGTTTGATCATCGGTTTGTGTCTTAAATTATCTAGTGAACGAGTTCGACCCAAGTCTAATCTAAAGTGGCTATTACACAGCGATCGTGGTGTCGAGCATGTTGGCCACTTGTGAGCTATTATTAGATTTTTGTCAAACAGTTCTTTTTGAACTAGTTCGTTAGATTGCGTTGTTTATTGTTTCAACCCCATTTAATTTACTAGACTTGTATTGAACTCTTTCAGTAGCTTGCTTTAGACTAGAATTGTGTCCAACAGTTCTTTTTGAACTAGTTCATTCAGTTGGACACAAGTCCCGTCAAACAAGTCAATATAAATTAAAAGGCTTTGAAAAAACTTTTGATTCAAACACTCTCAAACTAGTTCAAAATGAATAGACTTGGGTCGAACTCATTCACTCTAGACTTGTTTCGAACTCTTTCAGTAGCTCGTTTTTGACACAAACCTGTGACCAAACCCATGTGTTTTAAATCGGTTTGATCATTGGTTTGTGTCAACAACGAGCTACTGAAAGAGTTCGAAACAAGTCTAATTCAGTCGGTCGTTTTTGGCACAAACCTATGATCAAACCCATTTAAATTACATGGGTTTGATCAGGGTGATCGATTAAATTTTTCAAAAAGTGGCACCAAAAGGGGATTTATCAAAAAAAAGGGACAAAATAAAAAAAAGAGAAAACTACACTAAACTTTTTATTTTTAATGTATTTTTATGTAATTCACTCTAAAAAAATGGAGACAAAAAGTTGCAAGGCAGTTGAAAAAGTGGCAAGGCAGTCGAAGAAGTGGCAATTTGCCACTTTAGTCGGTCAAACGGTCACGCTGGGTTTGATCATTGGCTTGTGTCAAAAACTACTGACTGAATGAGTTCGACCCAAGTCTGAAAATGAACTGTTGGACACAAGTCTATTTTAGACAGAAACCAATAATCAAGCCATGTAATTTAAATAGGTGTCTGAAACGAGCTACTGAAAGTGAGTTAAGTAGGCGCATTACTTTAAGCTATGTAGTCATTTTATTAGCTATTTCACTTCGACGTATTGCTTAAAATTTCGATGTAGGAGAGCTCTTCGATTGCATTAGTAGTGGCACTAATGCATGTATGTAAGAAACATCTCTGATGTTGATATTATTAGTCTGACCAAGGATTGAATTCGGGATCTCGAGGATCCCGACTTGACTACTTTGTAGTCAACGCACTAACTAACTCAGGTAACATCACTACCGCTGTGCGTCGATTAAAAACAGTCAGAATTATGTGAAATTAACTCAACCTTGCGCTTTTCGTAGATGTAAATTGTATTTCTGTTAATAGAAAACATATTTACACTTCTCCTTTCATTTATACAAATTTACATACATTAGATATACATAAATATTGACGGGAAGTCGAATTTTGTTTAGTCAGCCGCTTACAATGTATTTAGATCTTAATTAATTACAGCAACTTTTTCATTGAAATATCTAAAATTTAAAACCCATGTAATTATTTGTTATTTATTAGACCACAATTAAATGACAAATTTATTCGAAATTCTATAATAACAAAGTATGTATATACATACTATGTATGTATATTTGACGAAATGAGTTCAAAGCAGCTTATTAGACAACAACAAACATAAATTCTTCATAGTTATGCGAAATATATTAAAATATTTTTTTTTGTTAAACAGCTTTTTATTTCTTTATTTAATTGCAAAATTGTTTTTTAGTGGGACAAATTATAAACAGCTAATTCAAAACTAATTAAAAATGCACCAATAATTAAATATGTATGTACAATGTACATGTACATGTACATTGTACATGTTTTATATAAACAAACAAAGTTTTTCAACTGACTAGCAGCACTTCCTTATCCGCACAAACACAATCAAACATATTAGAGATGTGAAACATAAAGAGTGGACTTATACTACGTTTAGACGCACGACTTATTTGCAAATAAAACTGTAAATTGTTGCCACATACATAACTGTTTTATTGCGACTTGATAATTCAGAAATTTATTCACGATTAACGTACTATTTGCAAATAAAATGCTTGAATGAAAAACAATAAATGGATAAATATTACAACAAAAAACATTGAAAGAAGAAAATAATGACAGTAAAAAGAAATGATTGTTAGTTACTTAATAGATTTTTAAAAATTTTTGTAAACAAAAGCAAGGCGAATTCAGTATCAGGTGACCTTATCAGCCCGGCTGATTATCAGCTGTTGATACAAAATTGAGCAATTTGAACCAAAATGTCAAAATTTGCTCAGAAATCTTTTGACAGATTGGTTTTCTAGCATAGCAAACTACATGTTGTTTTTTGTGTTGTAAAATTGTTGTACTGATAAGGTCACCTGATACTGAATTCGCCTTGAACAAAAGTAACTTTTCTATAGAAGTGCTGCCAAGTCTTTGTAAATTTCTTATACGGTATAAACAATGAGTTAATTTATTTGCAAATATTTTTATTTACAAATAGTGTGCGAATAAACGTAGTATTAGTAGCTTTGGCTGAAGTAGTGAAGGTCCTGGGTTCGATTCCGGTCTCCCACAGGCATTAAATAAAAACACCACGCATTTTTCTGGTGTACATTAGTGACCTTTTGTATCAGTTGTAGGTAGGAAAAGTTCAAAAGATGAAGCAAAGTCTGACAGGATCAGTTACCCAGCAAAAAATTTCAAAAAAGGTAATCGGGTTTGGAATTAAGCATTTTTGGCAGAAGCTCTTCCCTACTGGATTACCAACTTAACGATTTTAACAAGGTGTGAGACTAAAATAATCGATTCTTGAGAAGTACTTACTTTTTTTATTTGGCAACTTGTTCACGTAATCTATTTAATCTAAAAAAATTATTCTCCTCATTTAGCAATTTGTACATCATTTTTTTTAATTTTAAGTAATGTGATTTGTAAGCGAGTAATGAGATTTGGTAATTAGAAAAGTAAGTCATTATATGGCAAATAGTTCTGCTGGCAATGAGTAATTTTTTGCTTGGTAACTACAACAGCTTCAACGAATACTAATACTAATGTAACATCAGATCGCCCTCGTTTGTCGGTATTGTGTAGCAGCATCATCGGCGAAATAAAATAATGAATAAAATGGCTACTTAGCACAGCTGCAAAAATTTAATACGCCTCACTGACCCCAGAGGCGCTGCAACACTGCATAATTAAGAAAAAACGTGCAAAAAAGCAGAGCTTTAAAATATTGAAGCTTTCCTCTATCTTTTTCTTCATCAGGTATCTTCTCTATAATTATCCCTTTCCTAAAGATTTTAAGAGCTTGTAATCGTAGTAGGCATTCATTGCCTGAGTGTTACTTCTCTTAAAAAAAAAAATTAAATATATAGGAGTATACTCGCATGCCCCTGTAGTGCAAATGCAATTTGAGGAAATTTCTCGAAATTTCTAATTGTTTTAAGTTCGGATAAACAACAAACCTGGCAGTAAATAAATCAGTAAATAATTCAAAGACACTTTTTTGAGAAGTATTTTTTTAACGCCACTTTTTTGAAAAATTTTTATAATATGAATATGAATATGAAAGTTTTATTTTAAGAGATACTTTTTCTAGAATCACAGTGGACCCAACTGGATCTTCGAGTGAAGATGCGGTACAGCACCACCCTTCCTAACCTACTTTTTCTAGAACATACTTTTCTAGAAGATCCTTTTAAAAAATTACTTAATTTAAAAATTCTCTTTTAAGACTTTCAAAATGTACTTTGTATGAAAGATACTTTTTAAAATTAGAAAAAAATATATTTTTAAAGGGGTACTTCTCAAAAAAGGTAAATTAAGCTACTTTCCTTTATATATGTTACTGTACAAGGTACTTTTTTAAAAGGTACTTTCCTAAAATATGCCTTTTTAAAAGTACTGCTTTCAAAATACATGGATTAAAAAAACACATTTTATAGTATTTTTTTAATAAACTTTTCAGATACAATAATGGTGCATATTCATAGCCAAAACAAGCTACATATGCTCTAAACATTTTAAACCAGTATTACCACAAAAAATACTGGTTTTAAATTTTAAAGTATACTTTGTTTTGACTATGAATATGTGTCATTGGCTTTTTTAGTGACGTATAAAATAATATAAAAATATACTATTCTATGAATTATTACCCTAAGGTATTTTAATTGATTGCATAAAAATATGCTTTAATAATTTTTTAGCAGAAAGTGAGAGTTTATTATAACGTATGTTATATTAAAGCTTTCTAATGTATGTACGTGCATATGTGTGTGTATTAGGGTTTATTGAAAAGGGATTTTCTACTCGAGAGTTCCCTGGAAGAAGGACAATAAATTTCCTAGTAAGTTTACGTGAAATTGAGGGGATATGGGAAATCTTAAGCTAACTTTATTTATTGCATTCACGCTCATCTGTTAAAAAAATACATAAAATGAAGAAGTAATGAAGATTTCCATTGCTAAAAGAATTTTCAAAATTGTTTTAGCGGTTTGGATGTGAAAGTGTAACAAACAAACAAACAATCTCACTTTCACATCTATAATATTAGTAAGGATATATTTTGTTCTCTATCATAACAAAAGAAATAATTATTTAATTTAAAATTACAATATACATATTATGGAATTTGGTTAAATTCATTCACTAGATAATTTTTGACACAAACCGATGATAAAAGCCATTTAAATTACATGGCTTTGATAGTCGGTTCATGTTAAAAACTAAGTAGTGAACGAGTTCGACCCAAGGCTACTGTATTTAGAGTTGTGCCTAGATAGTTGTGTTCTTTTTGTAATTGAGAGGCTGTTGAATGTACTGCAATTTTTTTGGATGTTGTTAACATTGTTCTAGAAGTTTTATGTTTTAAAAAAGGCGACGCATTCGTTGACGTACAATCCTTCATAAAGAACAGCGAATTTAACATCGTGATATTGCAGCAATGAATTATTTAAACTTATGTGTTTTAAAAGCTCAGAATATCAGTGTTGATTAAATTATTCTGATTTAATATTAATTGTACACTGGAGACGTTTTATTTAATTGAAATATTCAAATGTAAAGAAACTAAATTGTTAAAAGATAAAAGCGTAATAGTTTTTGGAAGAGAGAGGAGTAGATAATGAAGAGTGAAGCCATCATATTTGCTAAGAGTCCTTTAAAATTAAGGGAGGCATAGCTGCGACAACGCTTACGTTTTCTCTTGGAGGCCCTCTTTAAATCCACGCGGGCTTACAGGAAGACTTTTTTGTCGAAATAGTCAGGGGACTTTTTGATATTAATTTTATCAATGCTTTTTATTCGTTCATTCGTAGCAGTATTGTCGTTTTTATATTTTTAAATAAAATAAATTCCAAATAAATTTTAAGGTTTATTTTTAAAGTTTTGGTACTTTTGTATAAAGAAGTTGTTTTTTGGGAAAAAGCTTTTTTCAGATATAAAAAAAGTTTTAAAAAAATATATATGGCAAGGCTGCATTCAAATACGAAAATATGTGTTATCGTGTATGCTCGCGTATTTATTTTTTTTTTCTTTTGTTTTGTTTGTTTTTTTGTTTCGCTTTAGAACCGTTCAACTTGTGTAATTTATATTTGGGCAGAACTAGTTCACTAGTTAATATTTTTGCCACAAACCGATGATCAAATTCATTTAAATTACATGCAAATCTGCATTTAATAAAAAAATATTTAACAAAAAAGGTGACAACTGCAGTTTTGAACAGAATTTATTGAATTGTATGAAAGAGTGCCGAATTTATGGCAAATAAAAACCGACGATTGCTACAACAGAAATTTATATAAATAATTTTTATTATTCTCTTCGGTTCTTATACTTCCTTTCAAATAGTTAATTGTATCTATTTTAAACAAAAAAATATTTATTTATTATATATATGATTATATCTACATAATTTTGAATAATAAACTTATTTTATTTAGGACCTACTGTTTTCCATGAAGTTCCTGGGAATACGATATTTTCCCCGTTTCCCGGGAAGCAAAAAAAAAGTCGGGGAAATGACAAACCCTAGTTTGTATGTGTGTATTTTATACTCACAGAAATACCCCGTTGACCAAGACTTTCGTCATTGATATCGCTTTCGAATATATCTCGAACATTTATCGTGTAAAACTATCGAGAGTGACACTCAAAAATGAAACGAAAAAAGTTCACTTGGCGCTCTGTTTTTTTTCCAAGAAACATTCGTTATCGGAGTTTCGCTAGCAATATGAAAAGTGAGAGAATATCAAACTAATTTCGATGTCACAAAAAGGCAGCAGAAAGAGTAAATAAGTAATTTTATTTTTTTATTTTATTTATTTTAACTTACTTTTTTTATTTTTTTATACTTTAACATACGCTGCAGGATTTGAACAATGGTACCTCCATTCTGTCAGACTAAGACACATCCACTAGGCTATCGTGACAAATATTTTTCTGTTCAATTATTGCACATATGTAGGTATGCAGGTACCTCTAGACTAACAGGCTGACATACAGCCACTCGGTTACCGTCACACATTCGAAAAACTTTCGAGAGATGTTCGTTGCGAACATTCGAATTTTCTTAGATTAGCGAACAAATATCAAAGAACTTTGTTTCGAAACTTCTTCGCTTTAGTGAGCATGGGTTTTTATCGGATCTCAGGTCAAGTGGGTAGATTTTTGTAAGTTTAACGCACTAGTAATTATGTATGTATGCATGAAGGAAGACATTGATGTAAGTGCGTATCTAAAAGTGCCTCATTGAAAGTGCGTGTGGATCATTGACCTCATTTTTAAAGGTGACAAACGATTTCTAAGTATTTATACTTATAATTTACGGTTTCATTTTTATATTTAGAAAATTAATTGCTGAACGGATTGACGTTGCAGTAAGTAAAATGTTTATGTAATGTTGAATTTTTTTTATAAGAAACTTGAGTAATACGAATTAATTACGATTAAAAGATTAGCAGTGAATGTTTGTGGAAGAGCTAAAAACAGATAAAATCTAAGGACGAGAATATCTTACTTAACATTTCTGAAAGTAGTTTTATTTTAGCTTTTTTTATTTGTTGTGGCATGCGGCATTTTTATAAGATTTGCTTACTATGTAATAGCATTTACATTGAATTTATTTACATTTGAAAAAAAAACAAAATTTGATTTCCTGGTGATGAAAATGTACTTAATGACTTACGAAATGTACATGTTGTTTGTTAATTTATTAGTAAAACACATTAAATTCTAATGTTTTCAATATCCTTCCGTAATGTTATCCCTTTTATGCAAGCATATGTTTTATAGTCGTCTCCATAATGTAAATAAATATGTAAGTACATATGTATGTATGTGTGGAATTATATGTTAGTATGTATAAGTATTTATTTATTTAATAGACTAGTATGAGAGATCTATAATAACGTAAAATAAGATAGATTGACGTCATTAATTCAAGTTTTTAGTTGTTTACGGCAAAACAAAACACATTTTATTTGGCCTTTATGTTTTTTTCTTCTTTCTCTTCTCACATAAAGAAATGTTATGCAGAGACTTCCATATTTTAGTAAATGTAAAAAATACTTACTTGGTGAATTTTTTTTAGTTATTTGCGATATGAATATTAATGTGGGCATATTAAATATTTTTCTTAAAGGATACAAAAGCTTTGAATTCAAGTGAATGTACGTACATACATACATATGTACGTACATAACTTGGTAAACATTTTTATAAACGAAATTATGAAAAGCTTAAAATTCACTATTTTTAAATGCTTATTTGGACTGGAAGTAGCAAGGAAGGTTATTGTGTTTATCAGCCTATTTATGCATGTATGTATTGAGGGACTCTATATACCGAGAGCGTGGGGCGATTTTGTTGATTGAATCTATTTGCCTTAATTCGGGGAGGGTAGTGTCACTTAAGATATGACAGTGACGGTGAACTATATCAAAATGGAAATTATTCGACAAGTGTTTGAAAATCATCTTTACATCTCTCCTATGATTTTTCATTTCAAATAACCGTTTGTGATCTTTAACGGTTTAAAGTCAGCCTCAGTGGGATTTTCTTGATATTTAAAATTTTTACTTCTCTCACTTATGTTTGGCTTATAAATAATATCGTTTAAAATTAACGAAATCTTTCGTTTATTCCATTTTAATGTAAAAAGAGCAGGGGGTATAATCATCGCTTTCAGCAGTGTTGCCATTTTTTTTCTAGAGCTTATCCCCAATTTTTGATTTGTCATCCCCAAAAATCCCAAAATTGAGTTTTATTTAATTCAAATTTCTCTTTTGTGAAAAAATACAATTTTTTAATTTTATTTACAAAATAATGACTATTCAATAAAATTCATTTATATCGATAACTATACATATTTACATACATTCATATTAATTTAATTTGTACTTATAAAACTTGTAAAGAAAAAATTACAATTAAATTATACACAAGTATAAACAAATTTTTAACCACAGTTTACTATTTCAAAAACTTCAGAATCGAAATCTTTTGATTCACTAGCCTCGGAATATTTGTTGTACATAGTACATGTATTAAAAAGCTTTAGCACTTCAGCAGAAGGATTAAATTTGTCACAAGAAATTTAATTATTTTTAAAGTGTGTAGAAGTGTTTCCAACATTTCATATTGCACTTTGTTACGTATATTTGTTTTGGTAGTGTTCATTATTAGTTAATCTGCCTTGATACTTCTTCTTTATTAGAAACCATTCACTATGAATAATAGCACACATTTTTAGACTTGCCACACGAATATTTCTTAGTTCAAAAATCATTCTTGTTACAATCAATTATAAAAAATGCCTAAAAATCCCCTAAAATTTGGTTATTATCCTCAACAAATCCTCAGATCCCCAATACAAAATTTTTCAACCCAAATCACGAAATAAAATCCCAAATTTGAGGACAAATTCCCTAAACTGGCAACACTGGTTTTCAATAACGAGCTGATTCGATTAAGTTTTTCTCAGTTTGAGATTATGGTATTCGGTATCGAACAATATAATAATATTGGCTCTATATCGCATGCCATAATATCAAACTTGAAATACGTGATCGAACGAATCAAATCGTTATCTAAAGCGACGATCTTTGGAATGCTGTAATTTTCGCTCCGATAGGTTTAACCATTCTTAAGTTATGAGAGGTTAAATATTACATACACAAACACAATCACACACCCATATATAGGATAGTCAGAATTGATTATCCTGGCCTCAAAACTTTGAGATCTGATGAAAACACGATTTTCGAAAATAGTTTCATATTTTTAAGCGCGAGAAATTAAAATAAATATATAATTGATTTATTAAATTACTGAATTTATTGAGGTAAAAGAATACATTACAAAAGCTTAAATTTATTCAATTTTATTTAAATCATATACTTATGTTTTATTATTGTTATTATTTAATAAATGGAATTATTTAGTGCACAGTGGATGTTTTTGAAAAATAAACAAAATAACAAATTATAAAATTTTTAAATCATTAAAGCTGCCTGATTCTAAAGATAAAAGTTCCTTCCAAAAAAATTAAAAACAAGTTTTTGTAGATCATAAACATATTGATAGAATTTTTTTTACAAAGTAAAAAGGGAGCAAGCAGTCTGGCAGCTAAAATCTGGAGCATAAATCTTAATGGGTTTATTTAACTTTTCAGTAGCCTGGTAGTAAAATATAAATAATTTGTTTACTATTCCTTCTTTTACAAAATATATGTACCTTATATATTAATTTGAAATTTATTTGCTTGTGGTTTAGCTTGGTCTATATACGTATTTCATTGGCGCTTAAACCAAATCATCAGTAGACTTCAACCACAAATTTTGAACAGTCACAAACCTCTTACTTTATGCACAGACTTTCAAAAACTATATGAGAATTCATAGAATAATAATATTTTTGAAAATCACTAAGACAAAATAAGTTTGGTAGGCTTTGAAACTCATACAAAACCCAGCAAATAAAATAGATTCATATCGAATATAAATTATTTGCTGGGTTTTGTATGAGTTTCAAAGCCTACCAAACTTATTTTGTCTTAGTGATTTTCAAAAATATTATTATTCTATGAATTCTCATATAGTTTTTGAAAGTCTGTGCATAAAGTAAGAGGTTTGTGACTGTTCAAAATTTGTGGTTGAAGTCTACTGATGATTTGGTTTAAGCGCCAATGAAATACGTATATAGACCAAGCTAAACCACAAGCAAATAAATTTCAAATTAAAATATAATTATGACAATATGTCGAATAATAAACTTCTTAAATGTTAAATTTTAGATTTTATTTTTCATTTTGCCTTGTAATTACTTTTATTGTTATCCAATGGATTTCTAATTGTATGAAGGTGTAGAAAAATAAAATAGATTCATATCGAATATAAATTATTTGCTGGGTTTTGTATGAGTTTCAAAGCCTACCAAACTTATTTTGTCTTAGTGATTTTCAAAAATATTATTATTCTATGAATTCTCATATAGTTTTTGAAAGTCTGTGCATAAAGTAAGAGGTTTGTGACTGTTCAAAATTTGTGGTTGAAGTCTACTGATGATTTGGTTTAAGCGCCAATGAAATACGTATATAGACCAAGCTAAACCACAAGCAAATAAATTTCAAATTAAAATATAATTATGACAATATGTCGAATAATAAACTTCTTAAATGTTAAATTTTAGATTTTATTTTTCATTTTGCCTTGTAATTACTTTTATTGTTATCCAATGGATTTCTAATTGTATGAAGGTGTAGAAAAATAAAATAGATTCATATCGAATATAAATTATTTGCTGGGTTTTGTATGAGTTTCAAAGCCTACCAAACTTATTTTGTCTTAGTGATTTTCAAAAATATTATTATTCTATGAATTCTCATATAGTTTTTGAAAGTCTGTGCATAAAGTAAGAGGTTTGTGACTGTTCAAAATTTGTGGTTGAAGTCTACTGATGATTTGGTTTAAGCGCCAATGAAATACGTATATAGACCAAGCTAAACCACAAGCAAATAAATTTCAAATTAAAATATAATTATGACAATATGTCGAATAATAAACTTCTTAAATGTACCTTATATAATAAAAAGTGATTAAATAAATAAATAAATAAAATTAAATTAATAAAGTAGTTAGTTAGAGAATGTTAGAGTAAGTTATTTAAAATAAATTTAAAACTAAAACTCAGTATTAATCTTAATACCAAAACGTTACTGGCTGCAATTATTTATAAGTTTTTGTTGTTGAAATTTTTAATAAAAATTTCTTTTCATTCATGGTGCATGTTTTCATATTTACATGGCATATTTTTGATGTTCTTTGTTTTTGTAATACCTCGTTTATACGCAAATCTTATTTGCAAATAACACTATTTGCTTATACGTAGATAGAATACATTACTATTTGTGAATGATATTGCCACACATTGTTAAATGTGTATTACATTTCTTACAAAACGAAAATAATTGCCAAAATTTTACACCTTATTTGCAAATAGTTTTCATGAGTTATTAAGTTACAATAAAAAAGTTATACGGCAACGCTTCCCACTTTTATTTGCAAATAAGAAATGCGTATGAACGGGATATATGTTTTATATTTTAATTTACGATGTACGAAAATAAAACTTATTTCTATAACAGTATAACTTATCATTATAAAGTCAGAAAGTTCATTTAAATTCATGCCTTTTCCCTGATGTCAAAGAGACAAAATATATTAATAAAAGTTTAATATTTTTATAGAATTTATTAACTTAAATATCAACTTTCGGGAAAGGTATGATACAAATATTAAATAATATAACAATTCCGAAAAATAGCATAAGATGTATTGATGAAAGCTCTATTTTTTCAGTAAAATTATGGCTGTCTTCCAAAACGTATCACTACAAAGTTTATATATATGTTTCTGATGCTCTATTTATATCGTGTATAGCAACAAAGTTGCGAAACATTGTAAACATGAGCATATGGTTTCTAATTTTTCGGACTTTACAAATTCCCGGGAATCGAGAAGTAAAATGTTTTATCCCCGGAAATTTCAAAACCATATGCATTTAATTACATGACTTCAATAATAAATACAATTTTATGAAAAACTATATTCGTTATATAGCTTTAATTCTTCCTTTAATTAGTTGGGAAATTCTCATTAGTTTCTATTTAAATTTATTTATTAGAATTTTTGTACTGAAAATTGGAAATAATGTCTAACAGCTGGTTTCTCTATTCAAGCTTCCTAGTAAAAGCTTTAAAAAATTTGGTAATGGGCAGTAATCATTTAATAGATTACAAAGTAATGAGTTATACTTATTTGTTGTGTAAATATAAAAAAAAATCATTTTGTAATGATTTCTTGAGCATATACTATGAATGTTTTACAACAAAGTGCTTGTAGAAAAAAGTCTAGACATAATTTAGAATTCGAAATTGCAAAACGTATCAAATGTAATAGATGTTATTTATGCCACTTTTGTCATTTTTATAATCAACGATCTGATGTAGAAAGCCTTGAGTAATGCGAGTGAAAATGGGTTAAAATGTTTTTAAGAAATTGCTTGCCTAACAATTTTATTTGAAGTCCCTAAATACACATACAAGTTACACTTGGGTGAAGCTCGTTCAATAGTTAATTTTTGACACAGGACGCTGATGAAACTCATGGGACTTGGGTTGACATTTTAGAAATCATACTTTGCCTAAATGTTCTTTAAAATGAGACACTTTTGTATAAAATATATTTTTATGCAAAATATACTTTACACGTAAAATATACTTTTATGTAAGATACTTACTTAATTTCTTACTCTTTGTAATATTAGTTTTAAACAAGAATTATTTTGAACACTACTGACCTTCGCTAATAATGCATGTGGTCACAGGGATTTAAACGCAATATTTCTATTTACAAATGGACATTCATTCTTTATAATATTTTGTTTGCTGTTTTCTGTTATCTTTAAAATGTCTCTGACATCTTTTTCTTTTGAGTTTCTTTATCAATCATGTTGTTTTGAGTCAGTTGCAAGGAAATTTTGTTGAATACAATTGTGTGTAAAATGTTTTTTATGAAACAATAAATATGTAATTCTCTTAAAAAAATTTTAGCTACACTTAAAGTGGCCTAGATACGATCAAAATGCTTGATGCTGGATGACTCATCAAGCATTAATTTTAAGTTTGATTTTTAACTGCCAATGCCGTAAAAATATTTAGTTGCAATAATGGCAAAATATTTGAATAAAAAAAAGAAAATAAAACTAATGCATAAAAAGAAGTTTGTGGATGAGAGAATAGTTCACAAAAAGGATTAAAATTAATTATAATATAATATTTTCAGCAACCAGGTGGCTTGGAATATAATTTAAAATGTGTTCGTGCTTGATGAACAATGACAAGAAACACATCAAGAAGCATACTAAAAATTAATTTTATTTTTATTTTTTATCAATCATTGTAGGTGCTACCATAATGATTGATAAGTATTTTGATGGTGTCTAGAGCGCTTAAGGTAAGATATTAAATACGGGATAGTAAATATGTTTTTAAACGTGGAAGTACAAGCATTTTAAATTGATAGTCACCATTATTTTTAGCAAAACGTCTGCATATAAAATGCAATATAATATTTTTTCACATTACTTCTCGCTACTAATATTTTGATGTCAACTGCTTTGCATTGGGATCGACTGTATTGTATATCAGTTAATATTATTGGCACATTTCAGTTTAATGGTCCGCAAAATTGATTGTTTTTCTACTGGATGGCAATAAAAAAATAAATAAAGGACAAGAGGAGAGAGACGTTGGGGAAAATATAATTCACTTTTTTTTCTATTCTTAGTTTTAGGTTATTGCCCACAAAAAAAAATATTTATATAAAATCAAAATACAAGAACCTTTTATGTTATTTATTTACTTGTTTTATATCATTAACATTAGATAGAATGTAATGATGTATAAAGATAATATCATTTGTCTATCAAAAGAAATACAAGACAGTTAATATTAAATATTGAATATTAAATAAGTAAATATTTGGTTGGTTGCTTTTATGAAAAAAAATCCTTTTAAGCCGGCTCGTTTATTAGCCTGATAATGATTTTGTTTTATAAGGCAACTAACTAAGTAAACTTTTAATAGTTATTTCATAACATAGTTTTATTAACTGAATAAAATTTCACTATTAAGAGATAAAGTTTTGTTTTGTCTTCGTGTTAATTTATTGAAAGCAATGTTAGCTATTTGGAAGAAATAAAATTTAATTACGCTCACAACACATAATTTACTTTTATTGAGTCTGAGTAGAACATAATCACTAGAAATCACTGTGCTTTACAAAACGGCAAAATAATTGCAATTTTTTTATATTTTTCTGATAAGCTCAAAAATTTATTTTGTAGTCATAAGGAATACATTTTAAATTCTTTGTTGCTATGTCTTTTAAAATTAATTATAATTTTTTATTATATTATACTGTAACTTTGTTTCTAAATTAGAAGTTGTTTTTATTATGTATTATTTCACTTTTCTCTAAAATAAAAATAACCCCAGCAATAACTTCCCCATAGGGCAAGGATTCTAATATAGAGGTCTGTACAGACGGTTCTCAGATATTACATAGTGTCCACTCCTGTAGTGCCAGTCACTAAATTTTTTAACGATAATCGCATCGTTAAAACAATTATAACGAAAATTGATCGAATTTGCTATTCAGTAACATTTTTAACGATATTCGCTGTAGGTTAATGTCAGCTGTGTCGTTATTTAAGCGACAATAATTTATGTGCTGTTATTTTTATCGACAAAAATCAACAGATAATATCAGCTGCGTCCTATCGTTAAAAATAAGTTTCAGAATCACATAATCGTTATTTTAAGCGACAAAAAGTATGGACAAAAATTACGATTGTCGCATCGATAAAAGTTACTGAATCGTACTACTGATGAATTTATATCATGATGAATGTCAAATTGATATCATGATGAAAATTCATCACGTATAGACTTAATTTATTAGTATTATGGCAGCGTTATGATATAATCATCAGAGCTCACGGCTTCATAATTTCATCTTGATATCAAATGTCGTTTTATATGTTACTGTGCATTTAACGTTTATTTATTAAACTATTTCCGTTTAAAAAAGGCGGCACAATAATTATTTGTGACAAAAAAATAAAACAACACGCAAATGAAATATTTTTGGCAAGTATTTTTAAAATATTTGTTTGATTCATCATGATATAAAATCATCAACGTCTATCCCTTTGTGTTGATATTAATGAAAAACTGACAGTTGCTCTGCCGGCGAAATATAACGAGGTATGATACTAAATCATCAGATGTGGACACTTTGTTACAATATTGTTAAGAAAATGTGCAGAAAATTTCTTACAATTGTGTCTCTTAGAAAGTTTTGTCTAGTTAAAAACGTTGCCAGAAAAATTATTCTCAGTTAATTATAGGACTTGAAACAGACAACAACTAGTCAGACGAATACAAATCGTCTAAACAAATTTTTTTGTTGCTCCTGGCAATGACATTAATTACAGATAACTCTTTCTATTGGCAATACTGCTCGCAACTGTTTTTAAAGAAAACGGAAATTGAAAAACTAATAATTTATATTTTCACATTTTACATTTAACACAAGCGTAGACGATTCATAACTGGAAATTTTTATCGAATGCTTTGACTTTGGCAATGCTTAACAACAGATCCGACAATTTTTGCATAGTAATGTCTTAGACACGGTAGTTTTTTCTGAAGCAGGTCTGAGTTAATCGCAGAGAGAAGAAAGAAGCAAAAATAGGGGTGCATACTTGCTTGTACCGAAAAGTTACTTAAAGTTTATTTTGCTATTTCATTCGCTGCATTATATTAATTGAAAAATTTAAGAAATGTTTGTTAGCAAATGAGCAGTTTTATAAGAGAATCAAAAAGACTTGCTTCACGAAAAACTGATGTGTCTAAAACATGACTTATAACAACCGTATGAACTAAAAATTTTCTAATAAATAAGTTTTCAGATAAATTTATTGTGAGATAAACGTAGTACTGGTATTGCCAGATCAAAAAATACTCCATGATTTGATAGCAGTCTGTACCGAATTTAACTTTCGTCGCATTGCCAATTATTTTTTATATTAAGGGTATTCACTTCCACTCTGGCAACTGTACATAATGCACAATTGCATTTTCTGACACAAACAACCAATCTTGTTGGTTGGTCAAAATTTTTTTTTGTTAAGACTTTGTGAGTAATTACATAATTAATTTAATAATATTAATAAATTTAATAATAATAATTTTACAAAATGTCAAGAGGCATTACTTTGAGATTCCTTAAAATAATTCTTTCTACCAAAAAAAACCGACTTCAATGCAAAGACCTGATAGAAAAAGATAAGAAGAAGTACGTGAAATATACAATTAAATTTTAATAGGCGTATCTACGCCCATTTTTTAAATGCAAGATTAGGGTATGTGTTAAGTTTTGTAAAAATCGGTAAAGTAGATCCACGTAAAATAAAATATTAAATTTTAATAGGCATGACTCAGCCCATTTTTAAATAAAAAATCTTGTCTATTTTGGAGCTCAATTTGTGTGGTAAGTTTCGTAAAAATCTGTTAAGTAGAACCGCGTGAAATATTATAATAAATTTTAATGGGCGTAACACCACCCATTTTTTAACTTTCAAATTGTGTAATTACAATTCCCGTTTACTTTTTTTACAATGGGACCAATGGGAAGCTATACCCTCTCAGACAACAAAAACAATTCTTACAATCGGTCTAAAATGTACCGAGTTATGAAGCTTCACACCTAAAAAAATAAAAATAGAGACGAATTGTTAACCTTCTCCGATTTTTGCAGTCTAATCTAATTTTTGCAGTCTAATTTAATTTTAATTTCTATACTTTGACAAGAAGTCAAAAATTTATATTTTTTTTAGATTGATACATGTAAAATTTAAATTTAACTAAAATAAATTTTTAATAAGAAATTATTTCTTAAACGGGCTGAAGCTCAGTATTTTAAATTATTATTTAATGAAATATTTTTTTTTTAATTCATGCGGTTTTCTAAAGAAGAGAAGAGAATCGCATTAATTAATAAGAAATATATTTAATTCACTCATTAATTTATTTGATAAAAAAACTTATCTTAAGCTACTTGTTATTGGTTTTGCGTTCCAAAGTTAAATATATAAATCGTCAGGTGTTTTTGCGTTATAATTTGGCGTAGAGTTGATTTTATCAGTATTTTTTTTTGCTTGGTTTGGCAATGCCAAAATAAAACTTGAACAACTTTTCACTTACTCAGATCCTGATATTTTGCCTCACTTATGCAAAATATTTTTTATGTGGTTGTTTTTTACATTTTTAAAAGCCTTGCAATTTTGCTTTTTCGCAACAGTGCAACTATTGACGTGAATACCTTTAATATATTTTTTGTGTATAAGAATTATTATTTCATGTCACTAAAATTTTAACAACTCTATACAATTTATTGTAATAATCTTGCAGGTACTTAGACACCTTGACAATTTTTCGTCATTTGTGCAAAATATTTTTCTATGTGTATATTTTTCTTACGTATGATTATTATTATTTAATATCACTCATACGTATCAATTCTTTTATTTTAAAATTTAAATTAATACAACAAGACAGTTGGCAATGTGTTGTGTGTGTATGTATGTGATTGTGCGTGTGTCTTTCTTTGTTACACAATGTACAAAATGGATGGGAAGTTTTTTACTCTATCAAAAACAGTGATGTCACCAAGCACACAAACAACGAAGCGTTGAGCTTACACTTAGTCGATGTGAACAAAACAAAGATTAATCATATCATCAGTAAATAAAAGAAAACAGTTTAAGAGAAAGTTGTAAAAAATTATGTTGTATATCACAAAATTTATCCTTAAATTAAACATTAACTTGCTAAGACATGGTGGTAGTAGCCTCTTCTTCCAAACTTTCTTGCTTTGCATCAAAACGACTGCATGCAATATGATGAGATTTTTGCGGATGATATATGGAGCGATTGCATGTTTTACTGCTAACAGCATAACGCTTACAATAATTGTTAGCTGTTGCTACTGTTGAAGCTATTAAGTCTGAACTATTACTGTGCAGCATGGCAACCATTTCACAATCTTGGCCATAAGGCATCTGTAATTGAATTTGCACACGTGTACGTTGGGAGGCCTCGTCACTAGAACGTCGATTGGAATTACGCGACAGCAAGCTAGATGATGTATTTGTTGCTGTATTGGTATTCGAACTTGTTGTTGTGGTGGTGGCTATAACATTGGTGCCTAAACGTTTGCGTCCTTCACTGAAGCGACCGCATGACATCGAAGCTATCAGGCACGCCCAACTGCTCACAATTAACTTATAAAATCCCTTGCGAAATTTCGTTGACATTAAATTATATAGTATGGGATTAATGGCTGAATTCAGGTACAGCATAATGCGACAAAAGTACAAAAGATTATAATAACGCTCTACTCCTATGTCGTTAAGTGTTTGCTCTTCACTTAAAATTATATACAAAGTCAGCAGGCGAAATGGCAGCAGGCATAGAAAAAATGCTATGACCACAGCACCCAACATTAAAACTACTTGCTTGCGAGCTTTCAAGCTGTATTCTGGCTTGATGGGCCGTATACGCATCATTGGTCCCTTATTATTGATTAAGTTTCTTGCAATGATGCCATACAACACGATTAAGATCAACAGTGGGAGTATGAAGAACAGCATAATGATCATCATATAGAATCCAATGATCCAATTGTTTTTAGCTTCGGTTAGGCAAACTGTCACTAGGGATCCATCAATATAGTCAGCAAATCTGTACTCGGCTACCCATAAAATGGGACTAAAAATTGTTAAATAAATGGTGCGGTAGACGGGAGCAAAAGTTTGCGAGAGAGAGAGAGAGAGAGGGAAAGAGATAAAAAAAAGAAAATGGCCAGTAAGCAATCGTGTTTAATTGAAAAAGCTTCAGGCTCAATTGTTTAGTAAGTGCAGAAATCACATGCTTTGAATAAATTTTAGGCAAAATTAATGTACATATGGAAGAGTGAAAGGAGTAATTTATTGTTAGATTGCTGTTAATAACATTAGTGATAATTTAGTTGTTAAGAATGGAAAAATGCTCAATAATGAAATGTCATTAGTAGTGAATGTGAGAGAAAAAATAGGTAAGAAATAGATATAGATATTTTAATATATTTCAGCGAGAAGCAATTTTTTAGAATTATGAAGCTGGAGAAAGTGTACTTACAGTATACTTGTATCCAACAGTTCTTTTTGAACTAGTTCGTTCAGTTGAACACAAGTCCGGTCTAAAACATCAATGTAATTTAAATGGGTTGGAAACAACGCTCTCAAACTAATTAAAAAAACTGTTGGACACAAGTCGAATTTACAGTATAATAATATTATTAAGTTTTTAAATTTAATTAATGCCCTTAGTCTTTTAATCGAACAAAAGAAAAATAAATATTAATTTTATACATATAATTTTGGTTTAGAAAAAGTTTAACAAAACAAATTTTTTATTGAAATTTATTGTACCACGTTTTGTAAACCAAAATTATTTTAACGAATGATGAGCCCTTAAATACTTATCTTAATATTTCTATCTACTTATCGCTCATTTACTCAAACAACGTCATAACGAAAATGAGTTTAACTACACATTAACTACAAAAAAACAATTTTTTTTAATCCAGTTGTTAGGTTTAACCTTTTGAATTTAAGTGAGTTTTATTTTACTTTTACGCCTGCCTTTTAAAAATTTTGTTTTCGTAGGTTCAGGGCTTAAAACTAAAAAGACGCCCAAGTATAAAATTATTATAAAATCAGAGAAGTGTTATTAAGAACTTTTAACCACACAATGTTAAAATAATTCACTGCAAAAATACAACGTTGTTAACTGCTGTTTTTTACCCAAAACTCCACTTAACTCAAGATTGACATGCATCGCCATTTTTATATTTAACACAAAGCTTCCAGAATAATGTTAGCAATATCCAGAAAACATCAGCACATTGAACAGATTCTCAAATCTGTTTATTATTATTTATTAAAAGTATTGTCGTTTAGAAAATTTAAGAAAATGGTCAAGTATTATGGGATGTCAAATTTTTATCGTATTAAACTTCCCCCAGATGCTTTTGCGGGAAACAGCCAGTGTGTATTTATGTATGTACATAAAAGTTAAACTTCAATTTTATTAGTTTACCTTACGCTTTATTTATGTCATATACATATATTATAAAATTAAGAACTTCTGAAGAAATAACAAGTAATAGAAACATCAAAATTCATAAATTTGCGTACTAAAACTAGTTTGTCCCTTTAAAGACACTATTTATATGTATGGCTATTTTAAGAGTCTTTGGGTGTGTATGTAGATAGTAATGAATTCTATCTATGACGAAATGTATCTAAATAAAATATAAATATGTACATTAGGGTGGAGAGTTGCGATGGAATTTATATTGTATGGATGATTTTGACGATGTTAACAAACTGCAAGCGAAATATTGAAAATAAATAAGAAATCAATTAAAATTTTATAAAACATTTATTCAGTGGGCAAATAAATATTTGGAATTGTACAATATTAAGACAAAACAACCTAAAATATTTTTTTTTGTTTTTTTATGTTGAGAATTAAAAATAAATATTTTTGATGATCCACCCTAATATAGTCGTATGCGTACATAAGTTCTTTCTTTGTTTGAAACTTATTTACATTATTTTTATTATTACTGCTATTACTTTGCTAATAATTTTTTTTTATAAAAAAACAGGTCAATGATAGAGTGGACAAAAACTAAACAAACAGACATACCACAATTTACGATAGTAAAATCTTAAATTTATTTGTCGTGTGCTTTTTCTATAAAGGCGGTGAACTTTATGTTATACAAAATTAATGCAAAGTGTATTCGTTCGGCAAATCTTAAGATATTGCCTGATATTTTTAATTTTCAAAAATATTCCTGCCCAAACGGCAACTGCTGTCATTCTGTTAAATTCTTGCATTAAAGGAATGAAGCCCTTCGTTAGATCAATAAAATATATATCAAAATAAAATAAATACATACGTACACACATACACATCTACATATGTACATATGTGTAAACAAAAAACACAAAAAAATAGATGTGCATAGAATTAAAAAAATTAGAACACATTTTATTCATAATTGTAACTTAATTTGTTTATCTATTGTAAAATAGAGCCCTGCATAAGGCCATTTAAAAAAACTTTCAAGACATGAGGGATTTTTCAAATGCTTTACTGTGGCGAAAAAACAAACACTGAAAAGCACTCTTTTTTCAGTTATTTAAGGTATATAAGTAAAGAAGCAAATACTTCATGACGACAAAATTTGTGATGTTTGCTTTATCTTTCGCATGGTCGCGAATACAAACGTCATACATGTATATTAGCGTGGCCGTTTTTTTTGATTTCTTATATCCTCTCACCCCAAATCAGATTAGTTTTATGTAAAAAAAAATACGAAAAAAAATCATAGCGATAAGTTGCGTTTTAGGCAATGCGTCTGCCCCTCAATCTAATTCAATGTAATTTTTTTTGTGGCCGTTATTTGGGCCACTCTATTGTACATACACACATATAGCAATTACACAAACCAAAAACTAAGGTAAAATTCTTCACAATCCCAGGAGATCCCTGGCATTTCCCCGGAAAATTACGGCAACACTGACAATAACCATCATGTTGTGTAGTTCTTACTAGTATTTGTAACCAGGTTAAGAGACTACTTCTTCCTGTGGTATTTGGAGTGTTTGTTACGAACAAGAAGTGTTCGCGACATCACTTGAAAACATACATACATATACAAGAACAATACTACATCTATCGAGCTTCGCTTGTTATGTGAAAGCATTTATTGTTGCTTTAGTATAATACATGCCACGGCAATAAATTTAAAAAGCAAGACGTACTTACATTTCAAGAATGTCTACGCTGGGCTCTATCGTAAAAAAGCAAATAACACAGAATATAAAACTCGTGCCAACTATTCACGTTTGTATGTATGTACATCAAAAATATTTGTCAAAATAAACCACGCATGTGTCGTGTTAATGACATAATTCGCAATCGGGATTCAGAGAGCAAACCAAGTGGTTTCTGTTGCCGTCTGGACATAACATAAGCCCCCGTCCAGACTTGTAATTTCTGTTAGTGCAATTCTTCAATATTTGAGAGAGTGTTAAAGTAGTATTATGTACACTTTATATATTTCTCTCTAGCTCTTTTTCACTAGAAATTAAAAAGTTGTTGAAGGAGACTAGTCAAGATAATGAAGAGGGGAGTCATTATATTTTCCTCTTGCGTCCATGAATTAAGGAGTTGCTCGTGTGTGAAGTCAGTATTAAAGTTTGAAAAAGGCAAAACGCATTTGAGTATTTTTTAAAGAGAAGTCGTAACACTCTGAAAATAAATGCCTATTACTATTATTAGGCATTCATTTCTTTAGGAAAGGGATAGTGATAGAGACGACAGCTGGTGAAGAAAGAGATATAGGAAAGCTTAATTTTTTTTATAACTCTGCTTTTTAAATAATGCAGTGTTGCAGTGCCTCTGGTGTCAATGAAGCGTATTACATTTCAAAGCTTTGTTTAGTAGAAATTTTTTCGGTTATTTTACTTCGCCGATAATTCTGCTACCCAATACCAACAAAGGAGAGCGCTTTGATGTCACATTACGGTTAGTATCCGTTAAAGCCGGTGTATTTCAGTGACTAGTGTCTATGTCTTCATGACTTCAACTTTCCTGCAATACAAAGGGACACTAATTTACATCAGAAAAATGAGTGGCGTTGTTATTTAATGACTGTCAGGGATCGGACTCGAACCCGTGACCTTCGGTTTTGTAGTCAAGGTACTAACTCTTTCCGCCAAAGCGCGATTTGCTAGAGTTTTGCTATTTTTCAAAATTGTGTTAGACCAACGAAAACATATACATATTAAAATAGATCATAAACAAGCATAATTTTAATTGCAAATGTCTGCAGTTTACTTGCTGGCAATTTTGGATTTAAAAAAGATAAAATTAAACGAATTTGATAAGTAAACAAATTGAGGCAGACAAATAATTGTAACGACAATTCGATTATTACCAAATCATACTGATTCGAAAATAGACAAGAACTGAGAAAAGATTATTGTTAAAAAAACACCCGTTATCAAAATGTATAATTTAGCAATAAAATAATAATACATTCGACTCCGCTTTACTGGAAATAACCAAAACCCAATTTAAGTTATATGATTTTTTCTCTGAAGCGTAATTCGGATTACTGAAATTTGTTACAGTTAAGAGTACTGCTTAAAATCAGTACAATATAATAGAAAAATACAATAAAGTACGTAAGAGCGAAAAGGACAAATATATTTTGTCATTTAATTTTTTAACGGACAAAACACGCACAATTTCTTCAGTCTTAAGTTATGCAATCGATTTCTAATAAATAAATTTGTCACTGTTTATTTTTTCACTAAAGCGAAGTAAATTTCATATAAAACGTAGTTGTGGGCTTGCGTTTGGTTTTCAGTAATACGATATTTTCAGTAAAGCGATGTTTCGCTAAAGCCAAGTGAATAAGACTAGCTGCGTTTAAAATCAGTGTAGGGCTTTATATGGCTTCAGTACTCTGATATTTTTCAGTAAAGCGTGTTGCACTAAAGCGGATTCGACTGTAGTTAGGTATTTTTGTCATGTCATGCTATTGTAGAAAAAATATTTTAATCCTTCGGAATTGTGTTAGTCTCATGTTATTAGATATTCAAGTACAAACTAGAAGAGTTATGACAAAGCATTAACAATTGTGATTGCATTATTTACACATTATTTCCTTTATAAGTAATAAATCTTTTGAGAATGATTTCTGTGATCAAAACATATATTAGATAATCCATAAATGCATTTTTCCTATTTACTTGCAGATTTTATATTAAATACTTTATTTCATATAAAAATAAGTTCTTAAGAACTGTTGGCGCAATTCACGATTAAAATTTCCATAATTCTTTAAACAGAACTACATCTAGTTTTCTGAAAACCGGCTGATCAGTTTTATTTTGCTGACAACAATGTCTAGATTGTTTAAAAACAAACACAATGAGCAAAACTAAGCATGAGCTATAAATATATATAAATGCACTCTGATACGAGTATTAACAATAAAAAATGCATTTAAACATCTGTAGAATACGTCTGCTGTGCCATATTTCTAATACCTGGATTATATTTAATTGCAAAAGCTATTGGAAGAAAACATGCTTTTGAGAAGAACAAAAAAATAATAAAAAAAATAAATAAATTAAAAATAAAATTAATATCTTAATATGATTACGAGTATTTGCGATAATAGCCAGTTAGTGTGAATAAGCAAGTAAGCGAAAGTTTTACAGAAATTTAATGATTTTAAGAATTATAGTGATTATAGTGAAACTGGTAAATAAAACATGTATAATTAAAAGAGGTGTTGTGTTATTAACTGAGAAATGCTAATAATGTGGTATGACTGGAAATAAAAAAAACTGAAAATTGTGTAAGAATTAGTAAAAAGAAGTTATTCATTCAATGCTGTAATACTGGCCCTTGTTATGAAAGACTTTGGATCTTTGATCTGATTAAATGATTTTTCATTTTAAGTTTAACATTTGTTAACGCACTAATAATCCCAAATTATTATTTTATTTATACAGTAAAATATTTTTTTTAAAATACATTCAAATTGATTATTATTATGCATTCACTGTTGCTAATGCAGATCATCAGAGAACTTTTACCCAAAAATTTCTTAAAATAAATTTAAACAAATGAGAACATCAACAAATATGAAAATTGAAACAATTAAATATGTACTTAGTTATATTTTATTGTTAATTGCAAAATGAATTGTGAATAAAAATATAAAAAAATTTTAAAAACAAATGAACACACCAACACAACATTAACACAGATATTTTGTAATGCTCTTTGCAAATGTAGAACTCACCTGGTAAATAGTGCAGCTATGCCCCAAGCCAAGGAGCATATTAATATGGCTCTCGCCTTGGTGCAAACGTAGCCTGCTTTCAAGGGCTCACATATGGCATAATAACGCTCAAACGAAATGGCTAAAATTGTCAAGACACTGGCATGAGCCACAGTTAACTCAACAAAGGGCACTGCTTTACCTTAGGAAAATTACAAATAAAAAAATTTATTATACTAAGGACAAAAAAAAGAAATAAAATGAAGGAACAAAAATAAATAAAACAGAAGAGAGCTATGGTTTTTTTGTTTCACTCACTTCCAAAAACGAAATAAAACAAAATCATACATTTTGTTTCGTTTATTTTTGTACTCTGCTTTTAAGTACAAAGAAATCAAAACAAAAATAAATTTACAACTGTAATAGTGTCGATTATTTTTATAATGAAAAGCACATCCTAGCTTCTGTGTCGTGGCGTAAAGAGCATAGCTCTAGTACTCCTGTATAACTATAATTGGAAAATGAAAACGAGAATTTTTCATATAGAAGTACACACGTAGCGATTCTTGAGTTTAATTGATGCACACCAAAGATATTTTTTTTATCACAAGAGGCTATAGCAAAAGATAGTAAAAATCTCACAAAAACAAGTTCGCACAGAAATTAAAACCTAACAAAAATCAATGTAACAAAATAAAAAAAATAGTTTATTTTTTATTTTTAAATTGTCTTTATATTTTATATTTTAATTGCCTGAAAAAAATAAAATAATTTAAATTACATAATAAGGTCGAATAAACAAAATAAGTTAATAAAAAAACATTTAATTAACTGTGTCAGAAGAAAGAAACAATTCACGTATTCTATTTATATTTGCGTGTAGGCTGAATTTTGAACTGATGGACTTGACACAAAGTGGAGAAAGTATGTTAAAAATGATGCTGAAGGTACAGCGGAACTCCAAAGCGTTTGTCGGAAGAATAAAAATTTTTTTTGGTGAAGTTGTAATTTTTTAATTTTGTTAGGCAAAGAAAAACTCGTACGTACGAGTCTCCTATTAGGGTGTTTTTAAGCCTGCTAGAACTTATAAAAGGGGGTTAACTGTCAAACGAACTGAAATCTACTACGCTGACTTTTTGACTGTTATGATCAGTATACTCTGTCCATTAATCATGAATAGATTGACTTTGAAAATTATAAATAAAATTGTTGCATTTAGAGTAAAACCAATCAACAACAGATTCTAGAGACTCCATTACATCCAGAAAAATATGCAGTTTTCCTTATTTCTTAAAAAATTAAACTGCATTATGGCCAGTGAACATCGTTACCGCACCATCATCTATAATTTTTTGTTTGAAAATATGTGTGATATTTATCCGAGCGAGATGTAGTTCAACAGAAAGGCAGCTGCGTGCCATTCTTTCGTGTTATTCATGACATGCGGCTTGCAATGCGTTTCATCGCGAACAGCCGCCTTGGCCATATTTTCGAAATTATTTTCAAATTATAATACCTTGTATTGATCTTTGGAACATTTTTTTAATTATGCGTTAATTAATACTTACACATTTCATGACCCAAAATCCAAGTTTCCGGTTTCGTATTCAATTCAACTAAAACTGTTGGAGTACAAATCAATAAAACCAAAAGATCAGCAATGCTGAGATTTGTTAAAAATATATTTGTAGAGTTACGCATATCCTTGGTTCGGATGATTACAATTGGAACCTGAAAATATAAAGGAAAAGTTGTTTTTGGCAAAGATTAGTCTGTTGGAAAAAATGGAAATATGTAAGCTTTCAACTTTATTTGAATTCATGATACGAAATTAAAATTACTGTTCGGAATTTAACTGTTGGGTTAAGTTAGTTATGTGCAGAATCGAATCATAGTGTTTAGGTATAATTTTCACCGATCTTTGAAATAGGGTATTCCACAAACTTCATTATACAGTAGTTTGCATGGAGACTGGAGTCTTATATTTTTTTAAGTTCACTTAAGACAAGAACTCATGCCTAACGACCATTAACAACGTCGTGTCTTCATTGATTAGGTTCGAAAAATTATCTTGAGTGTTCAGGTCCATTTTCACTTTCAAAATCAGAGCCAGAAGCCACAACATTTAGGGCTCGAAAAACTCAAGAATTATTGTTGAAAAACCTCTCCATCATCAACGTGTGAATGTTTGGTGAGCTTTTTGGTCTGGCTGGGTTATTGGACCTTACTTTTTCTAAAATGAGGTTTGAACAACTGTTGTGGTAAACGGATTATGTTATGATGATTTTGTAATGACGTAATTGGTAGATATTGATGGCATTTATTTATTTTCAGCAAGATAGCGCTACGTTCCACACAAGTAACGATGCCATCACTCTTTTGCGTGTAAAATTTCCTAACTATGAGAATTCTAGAAGAGGTGATCATAATTGTATTTTGGGGGCTACGAGAAAAATAACATTTATGCCAATTTTTCACAATTGATTAAAGTATCTCAAAGATGGCATTTGTGAAGTTATGGAGGAAATAAAGCCACAAATGTGCGAATTGGTGGTGGAAAATTTCATGAAAATAATATAGTCTTGCCAGCCTTTTAAACTTTTGAGTTAATTTTTAGAAATTTATTACTTATGCAGTTAAATTGGGAACTTTGGTATTTAATTAAATTTTTTTATATTGGAACACAGATTGCACAAATAATAAATTAAAAGCTAGTTTTTAACATAAAGATAAACTCTACTCTTCAGTTAACTGTAGTTTAAACTTAAAATTTTGTTTTTCAAATAAAGATTATCTAGTTAATAATCTAGCTTTAACCGAGCAACATTACTCAGTTAAACTGTAGTTAGAACTGTCAAATGATAAATATATGAAATAAATATTAGGCAATTGAAAAAAAACCGTTTTACTAAAAAGTTTAATAAACAAATGTATACATACATAAATAAAATGAATGCTTGTTATGACGACGAAGATTTTAGTGATTCTGAAACCAGCGGGCAAATTAGGGCATTCGATACGACTCGTCGTAATTTAAAAATATTTCAATAGAGTATATATGGAAATATTTTGAAGCTACGAGTTGTAACTTGGATAGGACAATTGTGAGAAAAATAAGAGAGATAAAAACATGTCCAAATCATTTTTATGTGTATAATGAATTGGAGTTCTTGCAAAGATTTCGTTTAACAAAGATGTCTGTCTATGAAGATTTTAGAATTAATTGGAAACAAAGTCTATTTCGTTGGGTTTAAAATTATATGCTCTTTTTTGGTTTTATTTTTGGAGCTTCACTATTCTTAAAGTCCATATCATTTATTTTTTTAATTTTCAAAAAGAATTTACTTCTTGAAGTTTTTTTTTAAACTAAATTTAAAGAATTATCATATCGCTTATTTAGTGTTGTCCTATTTACGTAAAATATTTTCAAGAATGCCACATCTATATTGAAAACAAAGTATGGCATTTCTAGCTAAATTGACAACTGAAAAACAGAATGGGCGGTTAAATCTCATTTAACTTTGTTTCTTGGTTAATTCAAACTTATGTTAAACTAAATTTAACTAATTATTAAGAAACTAGCCCTAAGTTTAAGATATACCAAAATATAAAGTAAATTAAGCCATTATTCAATATGGGATTATAAGTCGGAAGAAGATAAACAGCAATTCTTTACGCTATAACTACCTAAAAAATTGGACAAAATAATATTCAGATTTTTGGAATAAACTGCCTGAAATATCTCTAAACTGATTCGTATGTTTATGTAATTCTACTTGACCTTGACCTTTAACAAATACATGCATACACACATGAGTACGTGCAATCAAAACTCTTAAAGAATGAATGAATTTCCTATAGATTAATTTTTTTTTTTTGGTTTTTTGTATCTTTTGTGTGATATCGATAACCGTTTCCTAATAGATAAAAAAGGACAAACAAAGAATTTTGCAATTAGCTGTAATCATTTGAACACGAAAAAAGAAGAATGAAAAAAGAAAAGAAATTCTTAATGCAAAAAGGGTTTTCCTTATGCCTTGAACAACAATTAATCATCTTGTAAACATGGCGGGAAAGGGAATGCGGAAGAAAAGCAAAAGAAAAAGTTTTAAAGTTTGTATAAGAACTTACTTACCATTATGTTACCAATAACACCCATTAACATTATGATGATGCAAAAACACATGGCAGTGGTGCGTATGTAAGAAGGAATTACTGGTACTTCATTATCCGGTACGTGTTTGGTGTCGTTGAAGGCAGATGATGTTGCAGCAGCAGCAGCAGCAGCAGCATAAGTTGCAGATCCTGATGACACATTAAGTGTGGATGTGGTTGTAGAAATTTGAGTGGAGTGAATATTAGATGAGGCTGTGGTGGCTGATGAAATGATGGAAAATATTTTATTCCTTTTATTTGGTACGATGACAACTTCATTATTCTTGTGTGTGATTATTGAATTAGTCAGTGTTGTGGATGAGTTTGATGAATTCGTTGTAAGCCCAGTGGTAACATTGAAAGCAATTGTTTGATTGTTGGGTAAGGCTACCGGCACTGGTGATTGTTGCAACATTGAAGTAGCCTTGTGTTGTTGGTGTTGACCACCACTAGTGGCTGTAACGACTGTAGTGCTTGCACTGAGAAGGAGGAGGAGGCAGAATAGCAAATGGCAAATAGATATAATTTTAAATATAACAAATTTAGTTGTTGGCGTGTTGTACAAGGGTTGGGAATTTTTATTTGTTTGTTTTCTTGTTGTCTTTGAAGAGTTTTCATTTTGAGGGCGCTTGAAGCGGTGGCTGCCGACTGCAGAAGTCTTGCACGCGCCCAAAATCGCCTCTACAAATGCTTGTTTTCTATACGTGGTACAGACTCTGGTGGCTACTTTAAGGGCGTTGTGTTTGTTTTAACTTCATTTATTTATTTATGTACGCCTTAAAGTGGTGATTGTTGTTATACTTGTTGTTAACAACATCCTAATCATTGTTACAGTAATAATAATAATAATAATAATACTGTTGTTGTTCGATAATCGTCAATGGCAAGTAATCACATCACTTTCACTTTTAAGCTACTGCTAAAGCTTTTATAGGCAGGATGTTATCCCACTGTTAGGATGCTGTGGACCACAGGATATTTCTCAGTTTGTTATCCTTTTTTTTCTTTTACTTTTACTTTTATTTTATTCTTGTAATGTATTGCAATTAATTTTGTTGTTAGTGTTATTTTAAGCCACTTGATTGCTTTAAGTTGTTGTTTATTTTTTCCTTTTAAATTAATACATTCTCATCTCCATTTTGCATTTGGTTTTTGTCTGGCATCGGTTCAATTGGATTATTTTAATTTGTGGCCATTTTTCAATTACGTAAAAATTAAATAAAAAGTAATTGTGAAAATAAACATTCATCAATTACTGGAATAGCCACACAGGGATTTTAAGTCGTTTCGAAGTGCTATGGAGGCGAAAACAAAGAGAGGTGGGAAAATAAATTAGTTTTTATAAAATTATATAAAGTTAATAAAGGAAATTTAATTTAGCAGTAAGGCTCGTATCGATATACGTATGTATGTACGCATGTATGTGTGTGTGTATATATCTACATAATATTACGTTTATAGATATGTTATTAGATATGTAGATTATATGTAAATACATACCCTATAGGAACTCAAACCCATTTGTAAGTACCTTCAAACTGGTTTTTTAATAACCACAATTGGTAGATTAAGTGAATTTTTTCTTTGTCGCTGACTCACTATTTTAACATAGGCATGTCATAGGCGGTATTCAATTGGCCATCTCTGCATGACTTTTAAATTGACTACTAACTACTTATTTTTCAACTAATTTGTAGTTAATTAATATTATAGTAAAAAAAGATATATGTATATTTATATTACATATATATATACATACATAAATATATGTGTATATTTATATATATCTATGTAAATATACAAATACATATTATACATATGTACATATTATTATTTTATTCACTAAAAATAAAAATACGAACCGCTCATAGAAAATATTATACATATTAAGTATTGAAATTATTTAGTTTTTTTTTAAAACATTTGGCACTTGATTTCATGGCATGCTTCTTTTGATTTTTTAATTTCTTTTCATTTACTTATTTTGCTTTTATTATTTTTCTTATGTGTGCTTCTAATCAATATATTTGGTTGATGTCTGCATGAAATTTAAACCAATTTGTAGTCACTTGGAAAATAATTAATTTATTAGTTAGTGTTTTTTGTCAATTGATTATTTTATTTACTACAGGGTAGATATCCGATATGTGTATGTATATTGTGTATGTTTGTGGTTTTCAACAATGACAAAGTTTTGTTGGATTTTCAGTTTTGATACCAAATTATTTTACTTTAAAAGCTCATTACTATCATCCGTTTTAGTTGAGCAATATATTTAATATTTTTTTATGGCAATTTTCACTTTTTTCAAGAAAACTCATATCTACCACTGTCAAAATCTTTCATAATTTTCTCTACCACTTTGCGAAAAATAAAATACAGGGTGGCCCAGAAAGACCGAAGTGGTGTGAATTGCTTATAACTTTTTATTTAAGAGATATTTTTTTAATTTTTTTTTTAAAATACATTAAATTTATGGGGAATATTTTTGGATTAGTTATTAAATATTATTATGATATTATTAATATTAAATATGATATCCCGCAAGTGGTGGCCATATTCTGCTTCGCACAAATGTGCTCTTTCACACAATTTCAACACATTTTCCATGACCTTTCGCAAAACTTCCGGTGGTATGTTGTTAATTTCTTCTCGAATATTGGTTTTTAACTCCTCAATAGTCCTAGGCTTATTAACATAAACTTTTCCTTTTAAATAGCCCCAAAGAAAACAGTCTGGAGTGGTTAAATCCGGGGAACGCGGAGGCCAATTAAAATTGCTGTTACGAGAAATTGCTGAGTCAACACAATGGACCGTTGATTTGAAAAGTAAATTTCAACAATTTGGGCACGTTGTTCAATTGTGTATTGCTCCATTATAAATTATCCAAGTCTTCTTTACAAAATACTGAAAAGAAAAAAAAAAAAAAATTATAATAAAAAAGTTATTAGGAATTCACACCACTTCGGTCTTTCTGGGCCACCCTGTACAATCGACAATCGAAATTTTTTGTTTGTTTTTAAAGTTTGAGTTGACCCTTTTTAGAGAAACAAGTGCGTTATTTATTAGAGGGCTGCATAATCATTCTTGAAAAGTAAACACATCTTATTTTTTAAATCTATTGTCGTGGCATGTATTATACTAAACGAATAATAAATGCTGTCGTATAATAAGCGAAGCACGATGGATGTATTGATGTTCGTGTTTATGAGTGCTTACAAGTGATGTCGCCAAGAATTCTTGTTCGTAAGAAACAATCAACAGAAGTAGTGTTAATGCGTTTATGCTTTTCATTTTCTATATTGTACGTTTGAGTGTGTGTATAAGATGTAGATGATAAGCTATTGTGCTAGTGTTTAAGGGTGTTTTTTTTTAAGCAAGCGCTCACAACTAATGTTTGTATGTAATATGCATGCGTGCTTTTGTATATGCGCAGAAAAATAAAAGATCATGCACACAACGTTCACATATTCTTTCGCCACGAAGTATTTTCTTCTTTACTTCTATATCTGCAATAACTGAAACAAATATCTTGAAGACAGTTTTTTAGCGTTTGGTTTTGAAGACTTCGCTACGGTAAGGCATTTGGAAAATCCCTTATGTCTTGAAAGTTCTTTTAAATTGTCTTTTGCAGGCCTCTAATATGTATATATATATATATATATATATATATATATATATATATATATATATCATTTATATTATATGATTATTTATATTGCAATAGTACTTAGAACAAAATGAATTATTAAAAAATATTAGAGTTTCTACGCGGGAAAAAAATTCCGGGAAATTTTCAACGCCAATTTTCGTTAATTTTGATATTTACGTTTTTGGAGTTTTCTTTTTTTACATTGCTGTTCGTTGTTTTTTACCAAAAGGTCCGAATTTTTTCATTCACACAAGCTATTCATGAATTGTTTTCCATTACTGAATGAATTTGCATACCGATTATTAAAAAATAGATGAATTTGGATACCTATTATCCATAAATAAATTTTTTTGTAAGCCGAAGAAAGTTACCTAAAATCTCAAATCATTTGTGGCATATGCCATTTTTTCCATTGTGAAACTTTCTGCAATTATTGATGTAAAAAGCCACTTTTAGTCCACCTTGCCACAAAATACCTTTTTTGAAACTTAAAAAAATTTTTTGTATGTCAGATTTTTTTTTGCCAGCCATTTTAAACTACACTTCGTGCCACAAAAAACTTGTCCTGGATATTAAATACAAATACAACCATGATTACGTGTGACTGATGCGGGACACACACGTGACTAATGCGTCACTCACAGCGACTAGTGCGTCACTCACACGTAACTATTGCGTCACTCACACGTGACTAGTGCATCACTCACACGTGAGTCATGTGTGACTCACACGTGACTAACGCGTGACTCATGCATTACATACCATGACATTCGTATATCGTCAAGAAAAAAGCTTGCGAAGCATTTTATCTATTTTCATATTTGATTGAAAATAATTCAGTCGTCTTTAGCGTTGGAAAAGTATTTGTACAAAACGCTTGGAAACGTTGGCGAAATGTTTTATTTGTTTTCATAGCCTGATTTATAATAAATAGTTCCAGCCAATTTATACTTGAACAATAAGACAAGACAATTATTCTTATGTCAGTTGTCAACATGGACGTAACGTCAATACAATACCAAAACATTTGGGCTTGTCTACGCACACACGAGAACAATATTGTGCTACTCGTATTGACAGTCTATTTATGTTCTTTAAGGTATAGAAAAAAGCATGAGCCTGCCAATAGCAGTCAGTTGTTTTAGCCAACGGGTTGACACCCACAATTTTCTAGTATTGTATTGACGTGACGTCGATGTTGATAAGTAGGATAAGGGCGAATAAGAATTATGTATATTCGAATGGTCTCGCTCACACAGTCCTCAAATCCTGTTTAATGTTTTTTTCGCGTGGTATTATTTTAACATAATTTCATTTTATACTTTCGGATCTCATTCGCTGTGTGCTTTTTGTAAGTAGAAGGTAAAAGTTCATATTTTAGAATGAAAAGGCTTGAAATGAATTCAACACTACAAAGTCTTTAATTTTTATTTACAAAATGTGCATTTTCTGTTGCTTATTTTGCCTTTGTACTATAAATTTAATAACAAACACACTACATTTGTCTGTCCCTTTTAAATCAAATGAAATCATTTGATTTTAGCTATTTTCATGTCACTTTTTTCAACTCTGTGTATCTGTATCCCCTGTGATTCACACTTTCTCCATGAAAACAATCGCTACTTAAGCAACCAAAAAATAATGAAATAAATATTATTTATTTTATTTACTTGGTCACTTTAAATTACCAGCAGATGTTAATTGAATCATTATAATTTCTTGAGCATTTCATTTTTAGCTTGAACAAATATTTACACTTAAATACGACCAATTTATGAAAAAACAAATAATATATTTGGACATTTATCTGCCACTAAGTTGAAAAGTCAGTGTGTGTGCGTCTGTCTGTCAGCTATTAAATTATTTGCTAGATAAATTGAGTTTATTTTCTTTGATTGTTGTTTTGGTTCCTCTTAATTTTTGTTTGTTTGCTTTTCTTCTTGTGAGAAAATGAACACACACATCTATACATATGTACATACATACAAACATACACATTTAAATCATTTTTCATTTTTAATTACATTTAATATTAGTTCTGTGTTTATTTTTCTTGGGAAATGCTAAAAGAATATTTTGTTATTTTTTTTTGATATTTGCCCATATTTTTCTGTCAAAGCATGTATGTAAGTAATCACTTTGATTAATGAAATTAATCCATAATGTGCGCCATATGCACCACATCGCATTCCAGTGTAAAAGTAATAAAATCATTAACAACATCATCAGTGTTGTTGCTATATATTAAGAAATAAAATGTTTGGAATTTTGATAATAGTTTTTGATTTGCTCTCGCATATGTACATTGTATGTACATTCGTTTGAAGCAAGCAAAAACTCAAAGAATGTTGGTAATAGGTAGGTGTTTTCTAATGGGTTACTGTGCAATGAGTTGTACTTTATTATTTTACTATTTTTTGGTGGGTATCAAAAGTACTTGTTGAAAATTAATAGAATAAAGTAAAAATGATTATGATCGCACGACTTTTGAAAAAATACAACCCTGATCCAATGCGTTCTTGTTGTCGTTTGAAAATTTTCATAAATGAGAAATTTTTAGATATTTTAATTGAACTGTAGTGAATTTTAATCAGAAATAATTCATAGTTAGGCTCAAGTTCAGTAATTTCAATTCTTATTGAATGAAATATTTTTATTAATTAATGTGAGTTTCTAAGGAAGAGAAGAAAAATTAAACTTAGACTTTAAGCTGGGGGAAATACCGATACTTTTCTGTGCAGCCACGCACTTCATCAGCACCCTAGTCTATCTACTTGGGTAGAGATTCTTATTAACATCAGCTATTTAACTTAAATGTACAATGAAACGGAATATGAGAAATGATTGTTGTGTATACAATTGATTTACCTTTGGTAAACACATTTATAAGTATCACTATTAATTTTCTGTTTTCCATTTTTTTCATTTTTCTATTTAGGTTAGCACGAAATTATTTTACTCTACCTCAGTATGTTTAACTATTCTTACTTATCTTTTTACGATCATCACATTAATTATTTTTACTTATTCGATGTACCATCGGTACATGCATGTAAGTATTTTTGTAGTGGTCTATGTTACTTGTTGTTGCATTCTACAGTTTTATTTTAGTTATTCCAGCCTTCTGAAACTGTGATAACCAAGTGAACAGTGATTGCCAAGTGAACATATTTTTGTCACGTGCCCATGATGTATTAAGTGAGAAATTTTTAGATATTTTAATTGAACTGTAGTGAATTTTAATCAGAAATAATTCATAGTTAGTTTTCATAAATTTCATTATACTCGGGTTGTATTTTCTCAAAGGTGCAGTGTGAACTAGTTTATATAAATAAAATTTAGAGATGGTAAAATTGAACTTTCATTACAAAAAAGCTTTCAGCAAATTGAAATACGATGAATCCGAAAAAATTCACATATTCCATTTGCAATAAAAGTTAAGTATATAAAGCAGAAATCTACATCAAATGACACCACACATAGTAGACCAAATACAAAAGAACGCTGATGATGAAGTTTTAGTGGCCTTCGAAAAAAGCTAGTTGTTCCGTTAAACTACGTGTTTGTCAGACTATTTAATTATTAACTTTGGTGTTATTTGTTCATTAATAATTATCACAAGTAATTTGGCTTACAAAGCGATACGAACTTTAGCCCGTTCAAATCATAAATAAAGAATAAAATTTGTATTTATTTATTTATAACACTACCTGAAAAAGTTATTTTTTTCTGATATGAAAACAAATCTTTAGTCACATCATGGATTCGTATTCCAATTGAGGAAAAATATTAAAAAACTATTTTTAGAATTTTAATTTTTCATTCTATGTCCGCTGCGTTGCCCAATAGAAGTAATAATTTTATTATTTGCATATAAGAGTGGAAGTAAAAATTAATAATACCATTTCCTATGTTCAATAAATTTGTCAATGCATGAGCCCTATTCCTATATACAGGGTTCCGTTATACTATATGGTTACGTTCTACCAAATTTTTCAAACTTTCAATACACGCTTTAATACATAAAAGTCATCATTTATGACAAAACCGATAAATTGAAAAAATCTTCAAAATGACAACAGTGCTGCGCTGTGTGTCTTAAAATATAAGGCCTATATAACCTTTTAGACGCATACAATTTGCACATTGTCCTCTATCACCCTCTCGATGGATAGTTTCATAGAGGGAGCAATCAATAACCCCCAGCCTCCTTTTTTGGTCCAAGTTGTAAAACATAAAAATCTTTTGTGTCCGTTTAGAAGAAGATGTGTCTATGTTTTAAATTACATAAAAATATTTTGCATAGTTTGGGAGAAGCAAAAATTGCTCCCCTTCCACCTGTCGGTCAGAGATTCAAAAGAGTAAAATCCACGTGTGTTCTTTTAGAAGCAGGTATATTATATTTGAAATTCATAAAAATCCGTTGGATAGTTTCGCAGGGCCTGTAGTTTCCCTTTGCCCCTCTCGCTTATGGTTTAAAATAATATGAAGCCTGTGTTCCCGCTAAGAAGTAGATGTATCTATGTTTTGAATTTCATAAAAATCGTTTGTATAGTTTCAGAGGGCAGGTATGGCCCCTGACCATTTTCGGTCCTCTTTTTAAAAGTTAAGTTATGAGTTATAAGTTATTTTAGAGGTCATCTAAGTTGGTTGAGCGGTAACAAACAAACAAAGTTACTTTTGCATGCAGACATGCGACTAATGGGCGGACATATGGACTGATAAGTAGACAGATGGACCATAGGTGGAATAGTGCACTAACGTGAAATGGGTTCTGTTTTTCTTTTGATTATGTAATCATAAAAACTCTTGCTTTAAAAGATCTCTGCTATAGAGACGGTGTTTTTTGTGAGATATTTCCGATTTATATAAAATTTTGAGAAATGTACGAAATCTTTATTTAAGTCGGCAGAACGATCTGTATAAATTCTTCAGTATTGACTTCCAGTGCGTCAACCGTTGCGGCCTTGTCCCTCAAGACATGACCCTTAACATATCCTCACAATAAATAGTATAAACACGTTAAATCGCACGATCTACGCGGCCAATTGAACGGTCCCAAAAGTCAAATAAATTGTTCACCGAACTCGGCTCGCAATTGTGACATTGGTTCGCGTAATGTGGCTCTATCTTGCTAAAACCACATGTCAGTCAATTCCAGCTCATCCATTTTGGACAAAAAAAAAGTAACCGAGGACCTTTTTGCTGCGAATGGCACCGAATCGATAATCCACGCTCATCAACAAATACTGGTCCATACAGCTGCGTGTTAGTGGCTTGATGTTCAATAATGTAATTTTGATTTGAAATTTATTCACAAGATTCCGAGTAGCTGCCCAAACTGTCCATAAAATAGGAAGAAGTGCACGATGCAATTTCTTCCCTCAGCATGAATTTTGATAATAAAATTTAATAACCTGCAAGCGTTGTTCATTTGTAAGTCAATTCATAGTTAAATTATAGATCAAACTGAACATGTTTTAATAATAACATGATACACGTAAACAGCTGAGTTGCCAAAAAGTGTGTTGCCGAAAAGAAAGTTGCCAAAAAATCACCCTTTATATGTTATAAATATTTTCTGAGTGTGGGGGCTTACTTCCGCCCGATTTCATTATTTAGTGTGCGATAAGTGTATGGATTTACATATTAAGGGGCATATTTTTTTGGATCTAAATATATAGAAAAGTAACTAGTTACTTGCAGTGAAAATGTAAGCTCATTAGTAAGAGGTACCCTTATTTTTTAAATTTTCAAACAAAAATATTTACCAGTGTGAAAACCAACTAAATGCTCGTATATTTTTTGTTTTTCATTAAGCAAAATTTTTGCAATAAAAAGTATTTCACAATACTCGACGTATTTTCCTTTTATTGATACAAATTATTAATTGAAACCTCAAATGAAAATATCAATACCACAATACTAAATTGTGCGGTGATTTTATTGTTATTAAATGTTTTATTTGCCAATTTCATGAAATATTCATACATACATATGTACATATGTTTGTATACGTGCAGTACAGAGCAAAACTTTATCAAAAACTAAAGAAAGAAAAATTAAAAAAAAATTTTTATCTAAACAGATTTTAAGTTTTAATGTAGTCTTATAAAATGCAACTTTAAAATCTGTTTATTTTTATAAAATTTTACATATTTTTGAGCTCCCACTGTTTTAATTTGATTTATGTTGTACAAATAAAATTGTATTAATATTCAAAAATTTCATATTCACGATAAGAGAATAAATATAAAAATACAGATAAAATCTCCACGCAATTTTTATGAGTAACGTGCTATTGATAGTTTCATTTGTATTTTCAATTAGTAATTTCCATAAAGGAGCTTTATGTTTTTAATAAAATTTCTATCAGCAATTTGGCTAATTGTCAAAAAATTTAAGAAACACACAAGACAGGGAAAATACAGAAAATTTCCAGCTGGCTCCAGAAATCTAAAAAGAGAAGATTTTCCATAAAAGATGCCAGTAGGTTAGCAAACAATTGTAAATTTAAATTTATTTATTTCAAAATGCCTAATGTTCACTCATGGTGGTGACCTAAATTGTATTTTGCCAATTTTTATGCGGCAAAGTGTCTGTTTGTCTGTCTGTACATACGTTAATTGAATTAAGAGTAAAACAACATAAATCTTGATTGCGCTAAAACAAATTTTCAATAATAGTTTTTTTTTTTAAATTTACAATAAACATAAAGCGGTATGTTTTAAATAAAATATTTGCATAAAAATATATTTATATTATAAGGTAAAGAGAAATCACACCAGTTTTATTTGGCAAAAATTTCTTTAAAAAAATTTAACTGTCTTATATCAGCCTGTAATAAATTAAGAGCAAGCCATTGATGCTGATAAATGATTAATTTTATTTTTTCTATTTTAACTTTCAAATCTTTACTATGAAAGGAATAGGATTCTAGAGCTGTAGTAATTTTTTTTTTCAATATGTATGTATTTCTGTTTGTAGTGCTTAAATTAAAGGCCCTTTGTCGCATTTCTGCTTTGCTTTAGGATTCGTAATTGAAAACGAAAAACATGCATTAGCACTATGGGTTGTAAAAATGTAAAATATTTAGATGACACTTTAATTGAGACATTATCACGGAAATCGAAAATATATTCTAAAATTTATGTTTTTAAGTATACACATCTGATAATTTTAAGAATTTTTTTATAAACCAGACTTTGATATACTTTCGCTATAACTTTAAATAGAAAGTTATAGAAAAACAATATGGGAATCGGTTGACATTGCAGGCCATCCCTGAAAATTCTCC
The DNA here is from genome assembly GCA_905220375.1 of Tachina fera. Lineage (NCBI taxonomy): Eukaryota > Metazoa > Arthropoda > Insecta > Diptera > Tachinidae > Tachina > Tachina fera. The sequence continues at coordinate 21,652,942 of LR999963.1, read as the reverse complement.
ATGGCATTTGTGCTATGGGATGATGAACTTTTTAAGTGTATAAAAATCATTGAATATCCGAAATCAATTTCTTAGACTTTCGAAGTTATTATAAAAAGGATTTTTTCGAAATTATTTGTCAACGATAACTCTGAACGTATTATTAAATTTTGGCAGCAATCGGCGTATTATCTTAAGCTTAAGATCTGATTAAATTTTGATCTTGATCTACTCAGTAGCTGAGAGTTTGCTTACCAACAGTCTTGAAAAAATTTTATTTGAGAAATTTTTATGCGAAAGAATCGAGTTAGATTGCATGAGGCATGCCTTTCTTTATTGCAGAAAGTGCACGTACTAAATTTTAAAACTTCTCCGTGGATAGTAAAATTACTTTATGAAGTATTGCCACATTAAAAGAAAAACCAACCCATAGTGCATTTACTATAAGGAAATCTTATACACGTTGAACAAAAATATATGATACTCTTGCCCACTTCGCACAAAGCTTTTCTTTTTTGTTGTCAACTTTTCTTTTAACGATATGTTTACAAATGTCTCAATAGATGTTTGTCAGTTTCTTTTAGATTTATACTTTATTTTATTATTTCTGTATTAGTGGTTGGTCCTTTAAGTATTAGCATCTGTTAGTGTGTGTGTTTCAGTGGCATCTAAAATAGTTCATGCAACTGTAGTAGTGTAAGTCGAGAAATAATAGATAAAAAATAAATTGTAATAAAATCTCAACGCAGGAAAAATACTAGTATCTTAAACACATTAAAGATTGTGTGAAAATTTATAGCCAACGATGTAATAAAATTAACATTGGAACGGCAATTTTCAGGCCAAGTCAGCAAAGTACAAACAACAAAATGCTTCAGTGTTATAATTTTTCAAGCACATGCTCATGTGTATTCTTCGATTAATCCAGTTGTTTTTAACTACAATAACATTAATTTACGGAAAGAGGAGACATGCAGTTAATTGTAGACATTTACTTATATCTGAGGTTTTTATAAATAACCGCCTATGTCTTAAATTGATTTTTTGCAGTTAACTCTAGAAATGCTTTGTTTGCACAATAGCTATAACTTGGGGTATGAAACCTTAAAATTTTGACGTTAGCCAGGGAAATAATAAACATGTAGTACTCTGTTAGTATGCTAGTCTGTTAGTGTGGTGATTGTGGGTTATATTCCTATCAAAAGTCTTTGTTGAAATTGTATTCATAAGATTTAAAAAGTAACACAAAAAATTCACATTCTATAAAAACCTGTCAAAGACCAAAATTACATGAGTTTTAAGAAGAAATTGTTGCCTATACAGGTTTTACATTTGGGTTCTTGGAATCAGTAATCAGAATTGGTTTTGTTTTATTTCGAACAATGCAGAGCGTTATATTTATGAAATTTCACATAAATTGACATACTAAGTTGTTCATTAGCATACTTCTGTTACGTATGTAAGAATATTTGTTAACAAAAAGCTGCATTTTGTAATAAATTTATCAGCCAGTAATGGTCAAAAAAGAATTTTATTTTTACGCTTTCAATATCGTCATACAATGGAAATTGGTTATAACGAATTATTGCGTATAACGCACACTTATATTTTAGAAAAATTAGTATGCTTTTAGTGAATTCTGGCAAGTCTGCCATGCAAGGCTGCATGGAAATTGATGCACTCACAGAAGCACTCTGTTGCCAATTCAGCTATTTTCTCGTCAAGTCTAGCGATTTTTAAGTACATTTTACGGGAGAAATTATGGTTTAGCTATTAGTGGAAATTTTAGCGATTTTTTTGCATCATATATAATTCGCTTTAAAATGTGAGATTGCTTAGATGCAGTGAACGTAGTATAAGAAGTAAGCTATAGAAAAAATTTATTGAATAGCGCCAGAAAAATGTAGGTTTTAAAGCCAGAAAGTTAGGTAATGTACTCATATCCATCTTGAGAAGCACTTTTAATAGCGCTTTAGATAATTGCTATGTTTACATGTTTTATTCGATTTAAAGAAGGGCTTTTGTAAGCAGAAATGTAGTAATCCGAACCAGGAAATCGTCATATAAAAATCAGCAGCAGGTGTGAGCGCTACTTGTACTCTATAATAGCAGAAGCCTGCTATATTTGAAAAAAAAATTTACTGGGGAAGTCCCGAATTTAGTAGTATACTTTAAGAGTTTAGAACCAGTATTTTGTATGGGAATACTGGTTTTAATTTCTGAAAGTTTACTTTATTTTGACTATGACTACGCGCCAATATTTTTTATAAAAACATAATAAATATGTTACCTACATTTATGTATGTATGTATTTATATGCTTTTCAATAAAATAAGCCTTTTATTACCCTATTACATTGCTTTTATTTGGAATTTTATAACATTTTTAGAGTAATTTGGGAATGAATGAAAGAAGTTAACAAGTTACCGTGAAAAACTTACAAATAAATTTTTTTAGCTATTTATCGCTAAGCTTTCATATGTTTTTGAAATTTAGCTATTTTCTAGCTATTTTCTTGTCTACTTTAGCGATATTTGTTGGAAAAAAGTTGGCAACACTGCAGAAGCACATGCTAATTTGCAGTTACTTTCAGATATATGTATAATGAAAGTATATTTTAAAAATTCAGTAAAGTGTGATTTTGTCTCGCGCCCGAAGGGTACAGTACGGATCAAGGCACATTCACCAGGTAGTAGCAAAAATGCAGCTGAGCTATTTTTTTAATTAAAGTTCATCCCAAACTTAAAAAATTGTTTACGAAAGAGAAATTAAAAATAAATTAAAAAATTTTCAATATGAAAAATGTTTTATTAAAAAATTCTTTGAAAACAAATTTAAAAAAACTATTAAAAAATTGTGAAAAGTGGTAAACGTTGCAAATTTTGTTAGTGGTAGCTGCCGTGGAGACATTTTTTCAACTTTTTGTGAATAATTTTTATTATTATTGTTTTTTTATTACAACAAATTCTATTTTTGATATTGCGGATAAACTAAAAGCCATGTGGTTTTTTTAATTGCTGTATTTTTTCAATGTTTTTGTAATAATAAGTGTGCCTTGGTACGGACACTAGATTTGTAATACTGTATGAACGTTGGATTTTTTTTAGTTTTTTGGCGTTTTTTTAGCTTTGGAATTTCTTTTTCGTTTTTTAGCTTTTTTTAGTTTCGTCGTTTTCTAAATTAGGCATTTTTTCAGTTTTGGCGATTCATTTCTTATTGGTTGCTTTTTTTAGTTTTGTTATTCATTCGGTTTTTGGCGTTATTTTTAATTTTGGCGATTTTTTTCATTTCGGCGATTTTTTTTATTTTGGCAATTTTTTCATTTCGGCGAATTTTCCTTTTTGGGCGAATTATTTTAGTTTTAAAAATTTTTTTTAGTTTGGCGATTTTTTTCGGTTTGGCGATTTTATAGATTTGGGATATTTTAGTTTTAGCGTTTTTGAAAATTTCTTACGGTTTCAAAGATACAGCAAGTTGTCAAAATTACATGAACTTTGATTTTGGTATTTTTTTAAATTTTAGTGTTAATTGTTGTAGTCCGTATTAAGCTACACTAACTTTGCAAATTTCAAGTGTCTACATATAACTGTATGTATGTATATTACATACGATTTTTACACTTTTCGTTACTCGTTTCGAAACTCCCTTTGATTTATAGCTGTCATGTAAGTTGTTTATATTCTGTAAAAAAATCAGGTTCGTAGCTGTTACGGTTCTCAGGAAAACAGCCTGTGACGGACAGATGAACAGCATAGCGAAAAAAAATAGGGTTCCTCTTCACCTTTGGTGTACGGAACCCTAAATAGAAAATATATTTTGAAAATAAAATGTCTTATATTGTTTATATTTTCGTTATAACTAAACTCTACTTTATAAAGATGAATAGCATAATATGTGCTTATAAATGTATGTATGTGCATTTATATAGAAAAACTAAACTATTTGTTAAACACTCACAGATGCTTTTAGACATTGTTCAGATATTCCATTCGAATAGTTGAATACAAATATTTTTGTAATGTCCATATGGAAGAATTCAATGCGAGAAAACAATTCATACTTTTTAATCTATCTTCTCTCTCTTTATTCAGGATATACATAAACTTTTGGTAGAAAATATTTTAAAATAAATATGTACAACACACAAACAAGGTGGCGCAAAAGTAACGTTATGAGTTCAGCTGGCAGGGGGCAAATTATGGCGTTCGATATCGAACAAATTTGCATACAATTTTAATTAAGGTTGCACAGAAATCGATATCGAATGCCGTTATTTCCCTCAGTTCTGTTTTTACAAAAAATATATCGCTCAAATGGCCACCCTGCGAACTGTTGCTCATAAGACATCTGGCAGCGTTGTCAACTATTTCTAACCAAAAACCGCTATTCCCCTTACCAAAACACGCTATAGCTCGCAAAATTACTTGTTTGTAAAAGCTGTTGCTAATTTCTTGTTATACCGGAGAATGTTGTCAATCTTTTGGTTATTTAAACTTCAATTATTTTGATTTCTTGTTTATTGCAAACATTTACTGTGACATCTTGAGTTTTAAATTATCGAGAGCAGACTGTAACTTATTTTTTATTTTTACTTTCTTGTATACTTGCAGGTAAATTTATACTCATATCAATGACTGATTTGAAGTATGATTTATTGCCATAATGAATATACATAATAGACCCCTGCAAAAGACCACTTACAGTAATATATAAGACATGAGGGATTTTTCAAATGCTTTACTGCAGCGAAGTCTTCTAAAAAAACGCTTAACAACACTGTTGGCAAGTCATTTGATTCAGTTATTGCAGGTATAGGAGTAAAGAAGAAAATACTTAGTGACGGAAGAATTTGTAATGCTTTTTTCTTTCATGTTTCAAGAGTGTGTATGCTCTTTTATTTTTCTGTGCGCATACAAACGCACACATGCATTGACAGTAGTTGTGTGCGCTTGCTTAAACACATAATAGCCAGTGATGCCAACTTTTTTGGCTCTAAAAGCTCATCAAAATTTAAAAAAAGCACTAAAAAGTGTAATTTGGATATCTAAAAAGCATAAAAAGCACTAACATTAAGAACAAGTGAAGATGCAACCGAGTGAAGTTTAATAATGTTTAGCTATTTTCTATTTAATGAAATATATCAGACGAAAAAGGTATGCTTTACACTGAAAAAATAAATAGACCATGTTTTTATCACAGTAATTTTAAGAAATACATAAATTTCTTAAAAGCACTACTTAGTGCTTTTTCTTAGTTTGGTACTAATGCTCAAAATTTGGCACTTTGAGTCTTTAAAAAGCACTAAAAATAGTGCCAAAAGCACCAAGATGGCATCGCTGATAATAGCTTACCTTCTACATCTTACACACACTCTCCATCGTACAATAACTAGCATACACGCATCAACACTTCTTCTTCGCGACATCGCTTGTAAACACTCATATACACGAACATCAATACATCCATCGTGCTTCGCTTATTAAACTACAGCATTTGTTATTGATTTAGTATAGTACATGCCGTGAGAATACATTTAAGAAACAGGATGTATTTACATTTCAAGACTGTTTGCGCAGGCCTCTATTTCACAAGTATAAACTTTTAAATCTCTTATAAGCAATTTAATCGATTGTATGACATTTTGATTGATATGGGCCATCAATTAATACAAAAAGAAAAAAATTCTATGCAACTGCAATAGTAAAATAAATGTTCACTACTACGAGTATTTATGAATTCTATCAAAAGACACTCTTCGTTCAACATTGCATGGTCATGCACCTAATCCCGCCCACAAAATTCTAAACAAGTGTAATCGTAATCAATTATTCCATACGTTAAATGAAAAGTGGATATGGGTATTTACGTAGATATTTGCTAACGTCTGCTGTGTACTGTTGTGAATTTACATATACATACATACATACATATGTACATATAACTGTATTGAATGGTATGTGTTATACAGACTGCATAAATGTAATCGTATGCAGGTAATAACATACATATTATGTAAGATTATATAGTTTAATTCAATCACAATTGCCAATTCATTGAATATTTATTGCTTAATTTCATTTAAAACACTTTTCTAATGCAACCTCAAAAGCAAACGATTACGAGTATTTTTGGACTATAATACTTATATAGTATAAGATGATTACCCAGCAAACATAATAACAAACAATAAGTTATATGCACTTTAGGTTAAAAATTCATGTCATAAAAGGAAGAAATAAGAAAGAATAATTTGGATGATTAAAAGCAAAAACGGTACAAATGCAAAAAATCAAAAAATTTTTTTACTATTAAATTCAGTTCAGTTCAGTTTGAGTTTATTACACGGATCTGAATTTTTATAGAGATATATATATATTAGTATTAAATGTTGATTACTGCATCTTCCTCAATGATTTTTATTTTTAAAAAAAATTTCGTTTTTTAATAAATGCTGCTAATGCTATGTATGTATATGAAATGTGAAATTTCTTTCAGGTTGAGTATGTTAGTTTCTTACTCTGGAAATTTTATGGCTCTTCCTCTTTATTATTAAATATGACATTATTTTTTTATAAACTTATGTGCTCTATTCTCAGGCCTGCGTATCAGAAAATGACAATAAGTGCTCAAGGAAAAATATACTTAAGTAAATAGTATTAATTTTTGTACGTGCTTATAATCATACGAAAGCATCTCTACTATATACGCTCTCTATCAAACGTATCAAACGTAGTAACTCTCCGTCATACTTATAGGCAGAGTTATACTCAGACTATGGATATTTAGCCGGAAAAAAAATAAACGCATCATGCTCGGGATATTTATTCATCATTCGCCACTACATCTATAGTATATTTGTGTGGAATGGAAAATATGTCTTGGCTGCTTGAAAACATGCCTTATGTGGTTGTGTAAATAAAATAGCCCAGTATATATGTATTCTTTTATCTTATTTTTGGACCTTTTTTATACATTCAATTAAACTATTTTTTTGAGCTTAAGGTCTGGTATTATTTGTATTTTATTTGATCAATATTTCGTTAACCTTCGGTCAATACTTAGAGTATTTTTATACTCATGCTTATGTTTGCAGCTCATACAGCCTATAAATTCTTGTTGTAGTCACTTGTGCTGCGTGATTTAATAAATGTGCTTGAATGTTGTTGTGCTTGTTGGTTGTTTATAATTATATGTATTCGGCTTAAAACAAATGCTTCTGTTTTTTGCATATTATCGTGTTTTTTATTTTTAACTAAAACGAAACTTTTATCACTCTCGTTTAAGCTTGCATTTCAAAAGGGAATTTTAGACGAAATTTCTCAAAACAAATATATTTTACAAGTAAATTAAACAAGCAGCGGAAAAGTGGTGTAACCCCTTTTTTGGGTTGCTGTTCTGTTCTACAATCCTACATTAGCAACTATCAACACAAAAGAAGATGGTGCTTAAAAATCGATTTTGCACAGAACATAATATAGCAAGCTAAATAATAAAATAAATATAAAGAGTAATTAAATAATTAAATGGTTTGGAGTTACACTACTTTTGAGCCTCAAATATGAATTTAAAAATTAGGCTGCACTATTTGCCAATGTATTAATAAATTATATTTTGTCCTCAGTTGAGTTGATTGCTGGGTTGCATGTCTTAAGCTCGTTGTCTGATAACTTATTTCAGAGAAGAAAAAAAAATTAAGATCCTCTACGACATGGCACACATATTTGATTAGTTGTAATTGAATTTGAGTTTGTGGTTGTCACTACGTTTGTACGTTATATTGAGTACTAGTGTAAAGAGATAAATCCTATTGACTTAAATTGAATCGAAAAGATGAAGCAGAGGAATGGAGGAAAATAATATACACACAATCATATATGCATGGATGTAGGTACGTATGTATGTATGTATTTATTCCTGCAAGGATACCACACATATTATTTAAATACGAGCATATGTATAAAGAAAGCGTTGAAAGTAGTATTGAAATATACTTACTCGCTCTTTCGCTGAAGTTAAAGCAGCAGCTAATAACATTCAGTACTACTAAATTACCAAAAACAAGTTAAAAAAATTTAATTAAATAAAAAAGCATAACGACGACGATGATAATAATATTTCGGAAGTATTTACTAAGGAACATATTTAAACGTAATAGAAGAGTAAAAAGTTTGTAAAAATATTTAATATATTTTGACTTTTAAAATAAATGGTGGGGCTTTTAATTAATTTGTAATAAACCACATTGCGGTCCTTGCAAACTAATTGATTTTCAAAAATTAAAGAAGAAATTTGGAAAAAAAGTACGTTAGGTTACACTGAAAATAAAGCATATGCACGTTGACAGTTAAGGGCTAACAAGGATGGAGTGCAAAGTCTCCATCCTGACTTGCAAATTTTGTTATTGCAATAATTGTGCTTTGATATACACTAGTCCTCCCGGCCTAGACTTGCAATTTTTATTGCAGAAACTTCTTATTTTTTATTTAGCAAGAGCAAAATAGGAACAGAAAATTTTTATATTTCTGTTTCAACATTCTTCAACATACTCGAATTCAAGAATTGCTGGAACAAACAAAAATTGCAAGTCTGGATCGGGACTCCACATTATGAATTCTAGTCTTGAAATAATGTGTTAAAAACATTCTACTATTCCCCGGAAAATCAAAAATTTTATTTACTTTTTGTTATATTTTTTATTTTTCATACTGAACTGAAGATATAAAATAATAAAGGTATTCATTTCAGGTTTTTCTCGTTGGAAAAATGGAAAAATGTAATTTTTACAGCAAACACAGAAAAAAAAATTTAAAATTTTTTTGTTAATTTAAAGTGTATTTTATGTTTTATTTTATTTTATATTATTTTCCTCGTTGGAAAAATGTAATTTTTTACAGCAAACACAGGAAAAAAATTCAAAAATTTTTTTCAAATTAAATAAATTAAAATAAAACGTAAAATACACTTTAAATTAACAAGTTTGAGTTTCAAAGCAAAAGAGAATTGCAGCGCACAATAAACTCTGCATCCCTCCCTAATCTTCTCACCTATATCACCAACAAACTCAAGAATTGCTGCAAGTCTGGACGGGGCCTAATGGAAACAATATTATATTATTGATAAACTTTCGGGAATGTAATGGTCCGCCAGATAACTTTTTTTTTTGAAAATGCTATAAAAAAACTACCGAAGCTTCGGCGGTGTGGCACGTAGCGCCGTCCTGTTGAAACCAAATGTTGCCAATATCCTCCTCTTCAAGTTTTGTGAACAAAAATTCGTTCAACATGGCCCGATAACGATCGCCATTGACTGTAACGGCCACTCCTTGCTCATTTTCGAAACTATGTATCTGGACCAAAATCCGCACCAAACAGTGACTCGTTTTGGGTGCGTCGGCTTTTCAATGTATGCGTGCGGGTTTTTTGTGCCCCAAATGCGACAATTTGGCTTGTTTACATACCCGCCAACATCAAAATGAGCTTCATCTGAAAATATGATTTTTTTTGGCAAAATTGGCATCTTAAAGGCGGTAAAGGCTTCATTAGTCTTTACTTTCTGTTGCTGTTCTGTGCCGTTCTTTTCCGTATAAAATATTTTGCAATTACTTTTTCTGTGAAAAAAATCAGCTGGCAACCTATAGAATTGATTACACTTATACACAAAGTATCACAACACACTAATACATACACACTTTTGGCTGTCACTTAACGTTGAATTGTATTTTCTACAGATCTGTCCGCAACAGAACAGAACGAAAAAGGAAAAACTAACCACACATACAGATTTTCAACTAAACAGAAACTAAACAGCTGATTCAGAACAGCACGTACAAACTAATTCTCCCTTAAGTCGATCGCAGGCCCACTTAGCGAAGCGATAACGCATTGGATGTTTAGTTGGCTCGTTCAGCGGAAGGATAAAACTAATTATCTGTCAAATTAGACATGAGCTAAGTGTTACCATTCACGAAATAAGCACTAGTTGAAAAAAAGACGTTAGATGGCGGACCCTTTATTTCATTTTTCGATTTAATTTTTAGTTCTTATTCTACTTTATGTAAAATATTGCCGAAAACCAAAAAATTCACAAGGTTCGCACAGTGTTAATTTCTTGTGGCGAAAATTAAAACTCGTAACTCACGTTCCGGAGCAGAATTAAATTTGATATGCATAACGTCTGCGCATAACAGAAGCTTTGCAGAAAAAATATGCATGGTCAACCAGATCTACCCATCTATGTATATGTATTTAAACGCGCTGAATTCGAATCTGATGCTTTTTGGCTCCTTGACACACAAGGGTTCAATTAAATTGCGAAAAACCGTTAAAACTCGAGAAAATTGCTGTTGTTATGAGGCTCAACTGAAAAAAATCATCAAGGTTATTTAGCAAAAATACCAACTCTTGGATTTCTCTAATAATATTAGATATGTACGAGTACTTACTTACGGCTCTATTTACATATAAGCAAAAATTGGCATGAAGTTAGCATAAGTGGCGAAATTGAATTAGGTGTTAACGACTTCCTCTATACAATTTGACATTAAAAATGATCGCATTACATAATCTTAATCCACCTCTAAGTCCTAGCATGATTTTTAATGTAAGGTTTCATGGCAAAACATTTTAAAATCATGTTCAATTTTACCACTTATGCTAACTTCATGCCAATTTTTGCTTATACATAGGGCCGTTAAAATCTAAGTATTAAACAGTGCAATTTATGCAAAAAATTAAATATTAATTAACCCAATTTCGATAATAAGATAACAAAAGATTTTACAACAATAATAAAATCACTAAAATTACTAATTTAAAAAAGATTTTTAGTTTTTTAGCTTCTCTATACTGAATATTTGATAACTGTTATATTCAATAGCATTTGCAACCTGTTTCACAATGTCGAATAAACATGTTCATTCGCATTCTAAGCGAACGAAAACCGAATTCTGTTTCTTTATCTTATCGTTCTGCGACTAGTCACTCGAACGGCAATGGGAATGGAAACGTAAGTGTTTTCATACAGATTTGGGTTTCACAATATCGAACGTGTCGTCAACATTGCAAACGAAAATGTCAAAATCCCTCACTTGCTGTTTTGCATTGGCAGAGTAAAAAAGTTTTTTAATTATTTGAAGAAAAAAAAGTTCTTTAAAAATAAAAAGTGGTAATTTAATGCACAAAGACATCTTAGAACAAAAATTATTACTTAAAATCATTTATTGGCTTCAAAAAATCATTTATTATCTTGAAAAAAAAAACTGCACACTCTTGTGCACTTTATGGATGTATTTATAATTTTCACTTTTTAATATTTCTTTTCTTTATTTCTTGGTTGATAAAAATTTACTTAATATTTGTCACATACAGCTGATCGCTTTTAAGAATGGTTGTATTTATGCACTTCAAAGCGATTAAGTAGTAATTTTGTTATTTTAACGGAAAATCTCTCAAATTTACTGAAATTTATGATTTGGCTGTAAGAGATAAAAATTGACAGACGTAACTTCAAGCGAACGAACGAACATGATTTCGTGAAACCCAAATTTACTTGATATCGAGTGACTCGTTTTCGTTCGCTTAGGTTTTCATTCGACATTCTGAAACAGGCTTTTAATTTCTTCTTCTTACGATCATGTTTTTTTTTATCACCTGTACTCCTGTCTATCACATATCAAAAAATCAACAAGATCGAGGAACTTTTTTTTCGCTTTTGGCCAAAAGTACAAAAAGTCATAGTGTGGGTTCGCAAGACTATTTTTATTTTTGTTAATTTTTTTAGCTTCTCAAAATTAATTTTAATTAAAATTCACTTTTCTTTTTATACCTCTGTTACATTTATCAATTACTTTCGACAATTCCGAGCATATCATGTATGCTCAACTCACAATTTATTTTGCTAAGGACTAAGACTTTGATCTAGAAAATTTATACTGAAAATTTTGTAACCGAGGGTGGGGCGGGTTATAAAAACTCCGAAAATAGCATAAGATAATATGTGAATGCCACATTACGAATAATTCATGTATGACCTACGACTACAATTGTCAATTAGTCAATTGTTAGTTACTTACTGACTGGCTCTTAAGGTACGGCCACACTTGTCAAACTAAATACTAATGAAAAATCGTTCAATTCAGAGAAAAGTTTATCAAGTTAAAGACTAGCCAATAATGTTGGATTTTATTATATTATCTATTAGTTGTGTTCGAGACTGTTTAATTTGATAAACAAGATAAAACAAGATGAAAACTTTTTTCATTAGTGTTTGTTGATTACGCTTTTTTGGGCAAATATTTGGCAAGTGTGACCGTAGCTTTAGTAATTGTGTTTTGACAGCGATTGATGTTTGAATAGTGCAAGAGAATAATGTTAATTTTCTTACCACGTTATTCGAGGTCTTGCTGCAATTCCTGACAATCAACTACAGTGTTGCCCGCTCTCATGCTATTGATTCTAAAAAATTAAATATTTACTCATTAGAGTGGGATGGGATTGTTTACTTTTCTATCCATAGGAAATAAGTATGTGGGATTGTGGTTTTTTGTAGATAAAAAGAATGGCAAACACACAAGCAACGCCAATATACATATAAGATCTTAAAATCGATGACGGAAAAGGTTGAATGAATGGTTTTAAGGCTTTTAAAATAAATTCATATCTGTAATTACGCAACGAAAAATTGAAGTGATATAGAGAAGCAATAAATATTCTTATTTTTTTGGATACATATAATATTAAGCATATTCATCTATATAATTAATAGGCAAACATGTTTTTTGTAATCCCTTTTACGCTGGCACTACGGCACCGATTTTAAAAAGATTTATATGGTTTTAAAGGTTTTTCGGTACAGATGTGCAGAATCTATATTTTAATGAAATCGGTTTAGTATTTTGGGAGCTATAAGCGTTTAAATTTGCTACTACTACATGTACACATATCACACACGCATTTATTAGTTTTCAAGTAAACAAAAAACAAAAAATGTGATTGGGTGTGTTTGTGGTATTTCTCTTGATCTAAAAACTTTTTTCTCTTATTTGTTATTGTATGAAAGCCATAATACTTAAAGGAAAAAGGTTCAATAAATTGAATTAGCTTAGTTAAAGGGATTTCGTTTGTGTTTTTAATTTCATATAATATTTAATTATGCACATGTATGTAAGGATTTTTATGACGTTTAGATAAATTTTCTTTGAATCTTAATAAAATTATTTACATTTAGATTCTAGAATACGGAGATTGTGTCGTCCGTTGGTATATCTAGTAAAATTTAAAATGAGTTTGAATCGTATTTTATTTAAATTATTTTATAAAAAAATTTCTTAAAATGAATTTCAACCACAGTTTATTTTTTTTTATAAATATCGGATGAAGAGTATAAGTAGAAGCTCTAAAGCGAGAAAATCTATTGTACAGAGATTCCAAGTTATAACTTTCTCACCAAATTCATGTGTTATTTGATGTAAGGAAAGCTTTAATAGTTTGCTGCACGCAAAGAAAAAATATGGTTGAGGTAACCATAATCAAACAGCAACATACTATGATTGAATTATATGGTTGTAGTTAAATCATGTTATTGTCAATGGAAAAGAAAACTTTTAATAATATTACTATCTGAGTTAATAATAATATTATCAACAAAAACAATAAACTTTGTTACACCTAATCTTATTATTGTAAACATGACAACACTATTGTTAGATGTGACTAAAATATAATTGAGACAGTATTATTTAGTATAATAATAATAATATTCTTTTTTCAATCATATATTAATTGGTAGATCTCTTGTTTAAAACAGCTGTGCGTTAAATCCAAAATAAAAATAAGTTAATATTGTTGAAATAAAATGTAGATATAGAAACGTATACTTACATATGTGTGTATATGTATTCGAAATACAGACACGTCTCTATAAAGATATAAACATATGTACGTATGTATATGTTTTTATTTATCTACCCTTTTGTTTGATTGCATTTAATCTATTTATTTAACACGATGCATGCAATACCGGTAGCTTACAAACGAAACACTGAACTGACAGAAGAAGTTTCTGAAAAAGATTTTTTTAAAAACTTAACATAGTATGGTTTTGGATAACATTCTATTGTTATTTACATTATATTATTTTTAAATAATAACAAAAGTTATATTGCAGTCATAAGTTTTTAACACAACTATATGAATATAATAATGTAATTATTAAATTCAAACATTACTTTGCTTACTGTAACAAAATTAATGTTTAAAATAACAACAGCTTGTTTTCAAGGACCATACATTTGTTTTTGAGAACATAATATTGTTTTCTCAACCATACTACAACAATATCTTTTCTTTGCGTGTGGGTTTAATCGGACTCATTCATAAAAATATTGACAGAATAGAAACAGCAAAGTATTCACATTTGGAAAACAAATAAAAATACGAGTATGAATAATGAAATATGAGTAAAAATATTTTAAAAGTCTACATATATTTAAGCACTTTTTTTCATACCAAGTTAACACTTGCTTTTATTTGGCAAATAAAATAAGAACATTGTGAACTTTGGCAGCTGCTGCTGGCACCACAAGAAAAAAATATACATGAGTTCATTTCATTTTAATAAGCCATTGTTTAATGTTTTGGATTTGTTATTGTCATAAACATTTAATAAACGTTTATAAGTAATTTAATATGTAGTATGATGGACACGATGAGCATTTTTCGTTGTTATTTTGACAAGATTTTTTGTTGTTGACACTCCTCCTGCACACAGACAGAACATACATAAATATTTTATCTTGTACGCACACGACATCAAGGTCATTGAAATAAAATTACTGTTGTGGAAGAAGATTAGAAATAAATTTTTTTGGGGCATCTTCGCTTTAAATGTGGTTGTTATATATTTTTGTATTTTCCAAAAGCTTACTGAAGTACAATTTTAGTTAACGATAAAATTTTGCTATTTAAAGACTAGAAAATTAAAATAGAACAAAAGTAACTCAAATAGAAAAAGGATCCTTTATGGGAAAGGGACCTTATTTATGATGAGAAAAGTTTGCCCATAGAATAAAGCAGAGTTATAAAAAGCAGAATATCTTAAATAAAAACTATAAACGTATCACATTTACTTCACATATTTGGAGTATCTTACACATTGCTCATTTACTCAAATAACGTCATAACTTAAAAAAAGTTGTTGGCCAGAAAATAAGTTTAAAGTTTTCAATTTACAAACAATTTAATGGAGAAAGACAATTTTATTATTCTCTCAAGAGCTGAATAAACGAGATATTTGTATGAAATTTTTACACAATATGAATAACGATATGAAGATTAATTTTGCATCATAAATTAATAAATTGAGTTTCTTAGAGTTACCACGTTCTTTTGGTAAATGAGCAATATGTATTTATATACACACATACAGTCTGTCAAGAATGATTATACACTTTAAATATATTTGACCATTTTCAAGTTTATTACTAAAAAATTAAGTACATATTGTTTTTTCCATTGTGTGTGTCTCGAATACAATTTTAATTTCATCTACCGGAATTTCTATTATTGTGCTTAGTGAAGCCGTCAGAGACTTTGAAGGCACTTCTTTGAGGAGTTGCTTAATAACAGTAAGTGTTTTTGATGACCTATAAGGAAGCTTACCTTTAACTTTAGTGATTGCCTTTTTTAACGAACCTTGTGAACTAAAACTCCTAATTTAAAATGTTTTCAAAACGCTGATAGTTTGATTTTTTTATTTTTTCCGTTCGTGGCTATCATTTTTTTTCTTGTTATCGTTATATATATAATTTTTTTATAAAAAACACAACCCCGCAAAGCGATTAGCTTGTCTGTGGAAAACACCCAGGATCTATGGTGGCAATCGAACCCACAACCTCCGCAACGGAGGCACCACAGACTTCTATTGAAGAAATTGCACGTCAGCGTTGGTGTGACGGGTGAGACCAAATATTTCCTATAACTAATTACTTGAATAG
The DNA here is from genome assembly GCA_905220375.1 of Tachina fera. NCBI lineage: Eukaryota > Metazoa > Arthropoda > Insecta > Diptera > Tachinidae > Tachina > Tachina fera. The sequence goes on along the minus strand of LR999963.1, from coordinate 21,636,972 downwards.
AGTTGGGTCTCGATTATCCGTAATGGTCAGTACTGGGAGCATTCAGGATAATCGATTTTCCCAATTAATAGGGTAACAGAATTTATTAAATTTTTTTAATATATGTTTTCATAATTTGTATATACTCACATATTTTTTACATACCACATATAATAAAAGAAAGATTTAATGGATTTTTTTTTAGTGTTTAATAAAAACATAAATAAATATGCACTACACATGTATAATAAAAAATATTTTGGCTGAAAAAACCTGCTTGCAGCCCCGGATAATAGATATATTTACGGTTGATCGATGCAAAAAAAAATTAAATCGATGGACAAAAAGGAAACAATTACAATTTTTCTTTCCCGGACAATCGGCGTTATCGGTTGATCGAGTCACGGATAAATTAGGCTTTACTGTAATAAAAAGGAGGTTCACAAAATTTTAGAATATTATTTATTAAGCTCTTTAATTGCAGGAACACATCAAGTATTTATTGTGTGCAGTAAACATATTATTAAAATTTTCTATATTTACTGTAACGGGTGTGACCAAAAATATCGAACTTAAAGTGAATCTACCAAACTCTCATTATAAGACATACAAAATCAAAACTTTATCAAAAAGTAAACAAAAGTATGTACAGTCTTATCAGAGATAACGACAGAAATATCGACAGTACAACTGATTTTTTTATTTTTTGACAACTCTTGGTGATGAGCAGTAATATTCTGTTTTCTTTAATCCTGTGCGTTGTTTTTGCTTGTAACTTAAAAAAATTTGTTATGGAATTAAGACGTAGAGGTGGCTTTACGTCTTAAATAAATTAATGCTCATAGTGCTTAATTGTAAGAACAGTAGTCTTCAACACAAGTATAAGTGCCAAAAATCTTAAAGAAGTGCATAATGGTGTTGTTTCCTATGGAAGTATTCTTCAAGAGTACACATTAAAAATATGTTATTTTTTATTCTGCTTAAGGCAAAAATGTTTGATTTGTTACTATTAAGTATATCTATTTAATTTCGTAACAATAAACAAATCTTATCGTTATTTTTTCTTTAGTGTGAAAATTAATTCTTGACATACTGTATGTGCATGGCGTAGTCGTTTTTTTAAATGCGAGTGCAGTAAATAGATGGTAAAAGTAAAGATACATATACATATGTATGAAATATTTTTATTAATTGAAGCACCCAGTGCAACAACAAGATAACTCCACTTTTTAAAATGTTGAGAAAATCAAAAAAAACTTTCTCAAAAATAAGAAACCAAAAGAATTGCTAAATATTATTTAATTTTGAAAAGAAATAATCAAAACAAATTTGTTTAATTCAAAAACATATTACAAAGTTTTATTTTAAATAAAAAAAAAATAATTTTGCTTTTGGACTTGTCCTGTTTTTGCACCGATATTGGTAAAAATTAAAGGGGTCCTTCGTTGTCATCTTCATAGTCAGTGTTTTCAGCTTCTTGAATAGACTTCAGCGAGATTAAATTATCATAAAAATTTATATCCGATGGAGGAACATACTTTTGTGCCAAGCTCATAACATCGTCATATTTTTTCGGGTTGAGGGCTAGATTAGTTGTGTATAAAAGTTTTGGCTCGAAGGGGTTTATCCTGGAAGTTTGCTTTCATTGCTTTCATTGCTATACCGAATTTTGTTAATGGTCCATGGTGATTAGAAGAAGTTGAAATACTTGCGACATTTTCCTCTTTTTTGTAGCAAAATCTTCGATATTTTGAAATGGTCCATTTAATATGATCTTTGTTCGTGACTGTTTTTTTGTAAAACGGAGCCAAACTCGTTTTAAAATCAAATATGTTCGCATTGCTCACTGATATAACTTTAAATTTTTTGGAACACTTTTCCACTAAATTCTGCCAGTTTTTTGGCAGGTAAAGGCGTTCTACTCGACGTTTCTGTTTCTCTATAACGCCAAAAGAGCGATCGCAGGGCAAAAAACTGTGTCCTGATTCGCTTTTCGCACACACACAGCACGAACGTAAATAAAAATAAAAACAGAACAGAACATGTTTTGAAAAATTTGTGTTTTTTGATTGCCGGCAACTAAAAGTTGACATGTGGCTTAAGGCTTATTGCTTGAAAAGCGGTGCAAAAACAAGACAGCTCCAGGAGATGTCGTGTTCTTGGTCCGTTTTGAAAACAAAACTTCAAAGTTTCAGAGTTTCCGTATCCTAGAGTCAAGTTAGATGTATTTTTTGTGCACCGAACGACGCAGATTTTTTTTTTGGTTTTTTCTGCATTAAAAAAGCTATTTCGCAAAAAAGTGGAGTTATCCGGTTGTTGCATTGGGTGCTTCAATTCTAGTTTGCAATGCTTACATATATATCTTATATCTTAAATTTCTAGTTCGGATATCTAAAGTTTCTAGAGTCTTGGAAGTTTAAACTTTTTATTTATTATAAATTTTATTAATTCTGAGTTCAAGTGCGACTATGTACATAAATAATATCTTTTGAATTTATTGTTTATGTTAAGTCGAAATTTTCCGCACATTAAGAATCTCGAAGATAAAGTATCTATATTTAACAAGTACTTATTTAAGATTTTTTTAACCACATAAACTGTTGGATTAAATACTTATGAAATTACGACAGAACCATTAAAATGTCTCATCAAGTGCAAGCAAAAAAAGAAAAACATTAAAAGATTTACGTACTTAATATATACATACATACAATCATACATACTATATATACTCGTACATATTTTTGGCCGTAATGGAAAAGAAAATTTTCAAAATTAAAATACTTAGCTTCAGAAACTAGTACAATATAATAAATAAAAGAAAGTACTTTAGCAAATTAGCAAATATTCATTCTTAAGTAAATATTTCTATTTATTATATTTTCTTACAATGCAAAACGGCTTACAATGAACTAAGTTATTGTACTCGTGTTGTTAAATCTTAAGAATTAAATCGTTTATGCTTTTCTTTGTCGGTAATAGAAACGGTTTGTTAAATAAGGCTCTTAAATTGTACTCTTTATTAACATATTTATATTTAAATTTCTTTCTGAAACAAAAAAAATATTGAAGTGAGTGCACATATTTAGTTACTGGAAAGTTTTTGACATTTCGAATATGTGAAATAAAGTGCAATGCACATAAAGCTTAAAAAAATTTATTTGTTGAGGAAAAAATTTTAAAAAATGTTTAAGTTTCGAATTATTGAAAATTTGAAACAGACTTCTGAGGTCTAGAAAAACGGGTCCCATTTATTGTGGTCAGTTTCTTTTGAAGAAATTGTGTGCAACAGACTTTTTCAAAGTTAACTTGTTTCTTTCTAAAATTCTAGTTCAGTATCGAAATTTCGAAAAACAGCTTAAATAAGTGATACGAAACAATGCCTCAAGCAATTATTTTCGAATTAACTTTCGTGTTATTTGTTCATTAATAATTATCACATGTAATTTGGCTTAAAAAGCGGTACGAACTTTTGCCTAATCAAATCATAAATATAGAAACAAATTAAAGATCGAACAATTGTAATTAAACTAAATCTAATTATTTTCGAAGTTGATTTCCTTTGAGTTTGAAGATTTTTAAAAATGCGAACCTTATTTCAAAATTTCGAAAATTTGAACTTCATTTATAAATTTTTAAAATTTTAACTTCATTTCGAAATTTCTAAAATTCGAACTTCGTTTCAAAATTTTGAAAATTCGAACTTTATTTCGAAGTTGTGAGAATTCGAACTTTATTTAAAAATTCGAACTTCATTTCGAAATTTTTAAAATTCGAACTTCATTTCGAAGTTGCGCACTTCATTTCAAAATTTCGAAAATTCAAACTTCATTTCGAAATTTCGAAAAAAGTTTGAAATATAACAGTAGTCTATTGTCACGATTTTGATTGACGATACAATGTCACAAGCAGTTATTTTCGAGGTTGATTCCCTTTAGGATTTGAAATTGCAAAAATTCGAATTTCATTTCGAATTTCTAAAATTAGCTAAACATAATACATTGGTTTATAGCCAGGATCATTTTTATACACAGAGAAAATTTGTCTTAAGTATAAAGAATTTTCGAAAAATTCAAGTCTATTTCGAAATGATGGAAAACTGTTCAGTCTAAAGTCCTTCAGAAGTAAAACTCAGGCAATGAATATGTAGTACTATTACTAGGTGTTACCTTCTTTAGGAAAGCGATAGTGATAGAGAAGACAGGCGGTGAATGAAGAAATAGAGGAAAGCTTCATTCTTTTACCACTCTGCTCTTTTGCATGTTTTTAACAATGCTGTGTTGCAGCGCCTCTGGTGTCAATTTTTAGTGTAAATGAGGCGTATTAAATTTTGGAAGCTGTGTTTAGTAGCGCCATTTTATTGGTTATTTTACTTAGCCGATGATTTTGCTACACAATGAAAGGGGTTGATCTGATGTTACATTAGGATTAGTATCTACTGAAGTCGGTATAGTTCAGTGACCAGCAACTATGCTTTCATCACTTGAAGTTTCCTACAAGAACTGATACAAAGAGACACTAATGCACATTATAAAAATGCGTGGTGTTGTTATTTAATGACTGTTGGATGCCGGGCTGGAAACCAGAACCTTCGGTGTCTTTTCCATATATTTTAAATTCGAGAAATTAGCAGAAATTAAATAATTTAATTGCTTTTAAAATATTTTGTAGAGGTTTAAGTCTTTTAATATGATTTGAATATAAAACTTTTAGTATTATGTGAAATCTCTAATTATCCTTAAACAAATAATGTAACACATTTTTCCATATATGTATGTATGTATGTGACATTTTCATGTACGAGTATTAAGATTTAAATTTAATTTTCACCCCTTTTAACGTATATATATATATGAGTATGTATTTCCTCAATTTAATTAAATTTTTGTGAATGAAAACAAAAACTTTCAGTCAAAATCTTTGCGGAAACTTTTTAAATTAAAAAACACGTAAAAATTGCACGTAACTCAGATTAAGTGAGTTTTGAATAACATGTGAAAAATAAAAATATAATTTTTTTTACACCTGTTCATGTGTGGCTCCCTCTTCAATGTCACCGCTTGCCTTAAGCAGACCCAACAGCTGCTTCCGCTTTAGTTTGTCAGTATTAAAGTATTTCTTTATTTGCTGCATGCATCCATAAAAAAATCCTGTTTTTTTATTACAAATTCTGTAAGTGGCTAAATTTATATTTGACATATGTATTGAAAAAATAAAATAAATATACATATTTCATTTATTTATATTTTAATTTTATTTAATTATTAAATAATTTGATAATAATCAGAACTGGTTTTTTTATTAACGCACTTAAACAACAAACTCAATGATTTCAAGTACTTTGTCCACTGACATAAATTCCGTGAGCTTTTAGTTTAATTAACACTATAAAAGAAATTAATTTTTTTATTCACTTATTGAATTTATTATAGTAATCAATCGTATCAGCAGCAATTATGAGATTTTGAGAAAGAACACATTTTAGGTATAATTTTTTTCTTCCTGGAACGCTTTATTCGAATTATTTTTTTTATCCACACGTTTGTTCTACATTTAATTTTTGTTTTTAAAACATATACATAATATATACGCGTATATGTACACATCGCTCATTTACTCAAACAATGTCATAACTCAAAAAATGGAAATTTCGAGTTAATGATGCCGAATTAATCCTCATATCGTCATTAAACACATTCACCGGCTACAAAATGTCAAAGATAGAATGCACATGTTTATGTGAGAATTAATATTTTGATGGCAACAAGGCAACGCGCTACAGGTTTTTGTCCGTGCTACATTTGTCGTTGTAGTCAAATTAAACTAATTTCTATTTGTTATGGCTACAAACCAAAAACAGTGTTGACTATACAGCAAAATATGTAAAACAAATTATTGCCAAGAAATATTTTTTATTGTAAAATAAAAAAGACGTTTACAAAATTTTGATGTTAATTCCAAAAGTAATTATATTTTTGCGTAAAAGTGCGAAAAACAATAATTCGCAAAAGTTTGCAAAATTTTTAAAAGACATAATATTGATTAGGAATCGATAAAACTGTAAGGAATGCAAAAAATTTGCGAAAATTAAGAAAATTCGCAAAAAGTCACTAACAGTGTAATAATGTTTAAAAATCTTTAAAACTTTGAGGAAGCCAAAAACACACAAAGTCGCTTTTAAAGCGAACTTTGCAAAAAAATCGAGAGACGTTGCAAAATTATATATAATCAATTGATCAGAAATCGTTAAAACTTTAAGGAATGCAAACAATTTGGTAAAAATCGCGGAACGGCGAAAATTAATAAAAAAATAAAGTCTAATATTGTTTAAAAATCGCCTTAACTGTTAGGAGACTGAAAGAATGCAAAAAGTCGCATTTATGGCGCAGTTTACAAAAATTGGCGAGAAGTTTCAAAACCGGAATCAAGCCCTAAAATTTATTAGAAATCACGAAAGTCATTGAAAAAAAGTTTGGAATAAAGCAAAAAAATACGCGAAAACTCGCTGGTTAGCGAAAAATTAAAAGTATTGAAGAAATTACTAATCCTATAATATTAAAATTTGATAAAAAAATATAAGGAAATACAATAATTTTTTTATATATTTTAATAAACAATTTCCCTTTTATAAATACACTAAAAAAAATTAACTAAAACTTTGGAACATTTTCTAAATTTAAATAAAAAAACTTGTGTTTTGACGCCAAAGCTGTTTTTTACTTGAAACCAGTAATATATTTACTAAATTTCTAGTTCATTAATGAACTAGTTTATAGTAATTATATTTCAATATTTAAGTAAAATTTTCCCATAAAATTCGGAGCTTTGCAAAAAATTTTTTTCGTCTTTGATCTCAAATTTACTAAATTTTCCAATTTGTTTTTTTTTGTCTTTAATTCTGCTACTTAATTTTATTTTTAATTAAATTCTATACCAAATGATGTTATTTTTTATATCTTCATATTATATTATTAATTATAATTCACCATACATACATATAAATTCCTTGAGAGTTGACAATTATTGAACCAGCAACCTTCTGATTGATAGGCAAGCACTCTAACCAATTGCCTAACAAGGCAGCCTGAATAAGCATTGAAATTATTGAGTTTTAAATTTTATTTTATTTAAAAAAAATAAATTCCAAGTTCAAATATTCCTCGAAAATATGAATAATTTACTTAGATTTTTTGCTAAATGCAAATTAATAATAAATTCTATAATTCAAAGAAAAAATACATAAAACTGGTAAATATTTTCCTAAAATTTAGTATACCTTTTTACATCTTTTAAGTAAGTCAAATTTCATGAACTTATCACGAGTAATTCAAAAGTATTTTTGGATTTAAGACGAAATTGACTAGTCCTTAATATAAAATTTCCTTCAGTTTATAACCATTTTCCTACTCTCAGTAAATATTTCCTTTAAGTCAGTAAACTTTCCTGAAATGTAAGAAATTTATTGCGTATTTTTATGAAGTGTTTTTGAGAATATGAACTTTTTACTTGTTACTAATTTTTAGTAATTTTTACTCGATTTTTGTAAAAATTTACTTAAAATTAGAAAAAATTACTTAAACTTAGAATTTATTTTTTTACTTGAATTTAGGAAAAAAATTTCTTTTTAATAGTTCATGTTATTTTTTAGTGTATGAAATATTTGAGAGCGGCACCACTGAAATATATATATATATATATATATATATATATGCATATATATATAATGCTGCTGCCGTTTTCAAAATAATTAAGTAGCTGGGTACCACGCAACATTTGTTGCCAGCGGCACTTGTAGCTGTGTAGCCATGTAGCCTGCTGTGGTCTATGTGTTTATAGCATTAAGTTGTATGTAAATCATTGTTGTCAGTTTCATACCACACTGTAAATTAAAAACTTTAACCTCGTTTTCTAACAAACTGCTTTTTTGAGTTATAGACGTTGTTGAACTAAATGAGCGATATGTACGGTAATGTCAAATTGCATTCTTAAATTAAATTCATGCAAAAAAAAACCAACAGAACAAAATCTTAAATTCTTAAATTTGAATATTCTTCACATACAATATACAATATGAATTTACTTAGAATAACTTTACATTGGCCATCAAGTCTAGACTTTCTTACTCATATTTATATTCTTTTAAAAGAAATTAAGCTGAAAATATTCAAATTATGCGTTAAACTTGATAATATTTGCACAAAAATTACATATTATGTACAACATTATAAAAATTATCTTTCATAAAGTTTTTTTGGAATATTACAAACACAATAAAAGACAAAACATAACACGAATTATTATTATGATGGTGGGTTGGTTGGATGGGATGGTGGTCAAAAGAATAGGAGTAGTATTGGAAAAAATCTCAAATTACTCTATATATAGCAAAGTAATAGCAACTAACAAACAACTAAACTAATTTAAAGGACTGTGCCGAATTGTATATGCCCTTCAGTTCGCAATTAAGAAAATAATAAATAAACAAGTATTTATGCAAAATAATAAAAAAACATGACTGCGACCAACTTCGAAATGAAAAATCATAAGAGAAACGCGAAGATGATTTTAAAATACCTGTCAAATGATAGTCATTTATATTATATTTATATTTACAAAATGGCGTCTGTTGACCCCCATATTGACTTCTGACAACTGGCATATCTTTAGTGACACACCCAGTGCTAGATTTACGTATAGGCCCGTGAAGCCGAGTTGTAGGGCGTCATGGTTTTAGTGGCTCCAAAATATTAAGAATTAACATTTTACATAGTTTGAAATTGAGAATTTTTGTGAATTAATTTTGATTTGTAAATTTTTTTAGATTCATGTGATAGTATTCTAAAGCGCTTGACTTTTGTACATTTTTAAGATTTAAAGACAGTTCGGGCAAGTTTATTTTACATGTTTATTTACGAAACCAGGGCGCACTCTAGTTAAGAGGTATTGAAAAGCAGCATTCAATAAACTTCTGATTTGAAAATTTTCTCTTGCTTCTACTTCTGAAAATGTAAGCAGTTGTAGTCAAAGCGAAAGCATAAAGCGAAAAGCTATACACAACGGAGAGTTTCAGCAGTTGACATGTTCAAACAGTGGTCGGTTTGACTGCCTGCTCCTTTAAATAAATTCGGATGTTAAATTTTTGTTTTTTACTGGATTATACTTTTTTTTTTGCAAAAGTGTTAGTGAAACTCAACAAAAAGTGTGCATCAATTATATAATTTTCGAAAAAAAAGCTTACTTGAAATTTTAAAATTTTTAAAATTTTTTTTTGCACTTTATTCACGCCTTACTTTAACCCAGAAGATCTTGAAAGTAGTTAAAAAATTTCGTATGCTTATAGTAAGACTCTTAATACATTATTGAGAATCACAATATATAAGCATAAAAATTTTAAAAGCATCAAAGAAAAATCTTTACAAAAGACGCGCTATGAAATAAAGCCCAAGAAAATAACGCCCAAATAAGAAATTAATTAAGTAAGCCCCAATAAAATAAAACTAAAAAAAATGAGATAAAGCAAAAGAGAAAGTTTATGAAAAAACGCCCAATATGAATGAAATAAAGCCCAATTAAAAAAGTCCAATAAAACCAAACTCAAGACGAAATAAAGCAAAAAAAAAATTAAATAAAGCTCAACCTAGCTCAGTATGAAATAAGACCTAATTAAAATTTCTTTTATTTTATTGGTCCTCGTTTTTTTTTTGGGCACACGTGTGCCAGATGTAAAATCGGTCTAAGAAACGTCTTTTTCATGTTGTAGGGTATTATAATAAAATATTCATTGTAACAAAACAATTGCTATTTGGTAGTCAAACGTATTGATAATCAAGCTGGACTAAAGTGAGCTTTAACATCGAAATCATTTATAACATTTTATTATTTATTTTGCGTGGGTGAAAACGTATCTCCTTGTAAACGACTACAGATGTCTTTCTTTATATTTTTAGAGCATTAATAATAAAATCCTAGAGCATTTAAGTACAAAGGATTTAAGATTGATGGAAGACTTGAAAAATAATAAGGCTATTTATATATACCGTTGATAACAAAAGTAGCTCAACAGCACTAAATGAAGTTCAGGTTATTGGTTTATGTGTCATTGGATCTGCGAAGTTTTATTTTATTGGCTTTGGTATAAAAACAAATTTTACCTCTTTCTATGCTACTGGCATGTAGGCATATCTTATTCAAGGTGGCTTTTATCATAGTTGATACTATGCTCCTTCCCGTTTGGAAGTGGGACCTCATTAATAATCCTAACATCTCCTCGATAGTTTTTGTTCTTCTCCCATCTGAGTTGACGAGTATTTCGAGTTGAGTATGGGGTTTCGATTTTAATACTATTGACCTATTCGCCAAAAACGTTTCTAAACTTGCCCTTGGCATCTCGTATTGCTTGGTTTCTCGTATGCTGAGCTTTGTCACCCCAGTGTACTCTAAGTTTTCTTCGGTAGTTTTGCTTTATTGAAAATTACAATACTAATAAACATGCATAGATTTATTTACAATAATTATTTTGTGGCCAGACAAATCGAATGATTCTATTTTACTTATATTTGTACATAATACAATTATTAGTTGTACGAGAATCACGAATCTAAATTATTGTCTTTATTGCTGTCATTCTAGGTTTTTAATAACTATTTTTTCCACTATTCAGTGACAAAAATAAAAAATTGCGTTAAGGCACACAGAAAAGTGTTTATTAAGTTAGAGAGAAATGGAGAGCATGAATTGCATTTGTTGCATTTTTCTCTTATCATTTTACACGTCGTACATTTGCAGTAATGTGAAACATACAAACATACATACATGCATATATTCTAAGCATATTTTTAAGCATATGTATGTGTGTTTGTATGTATGCATTTGAAAATTAGTAAGTGTGTGGCTGTTAATGTACACACTTGTATTGATCTAAAACACTTTTTATTAAATTTTTTTCTTTTTCTTTCATTTTGTTTGTTTGCTCTTCTTGCACTGCATTAAAGCTTAAGGACTACTTGACGTATACGCAACATTAAAAATGTTGACTGTGTTTAGAATGAATGTGTGTACGTGAACTGAAATACGAATGACATGTGTGAGTTTGTTGTAAAAGATACTGACTGAATGACTTTTCATGGGCGAGCATTTAACCACAAATTGCTTAACAACATCTGCTTGTGGATGGATATATTGTTGTTTGCTATCCCTGAAGGCTTGATGTTGTGGCCGCCGCATCATTTTTTTTTGTCTTTCTAAAATTGTTTTTCTTTTCACTGATATTTTGTTGACCCTAATTTATTTATTTTGGTAGCATTTATCTCTTAGATGGGTAAATATGTATATATATGTATATTTGTATATGTTATTTGTTAGGTAAAGGCAAGTATGGCTTTGTTGCTTATCAATTGTTGTCACTTTAACGTTTTCTGGTAATTTGATAAGTTTATATCTTATTTTATCGCCAGTAAAAAATTACTTAGCTCATCGCTAGTCCATGGGGATATACTATGTATTAAAAACTTCAACCTAATTATTTAATATTACAAACATTTTATGAATTTAGACAATCGTCACCTAAAATCCAAAAGAACGTAACTACCAAAAAACTCAAAAAAGGCTTTTTGATTGATAATGATATATAAAATCAGAGCTCGCAAAATATGCTCAACCAAATTTCTCTGTGGGGTCTTCTCACTCAAAATACCTAAAAAAAGGAGTTTTAATCACTCACTGTCTGAACAACAACCCTCTTTTTCGTTTCAATCGTTTTCTCACTCCCGGGTTATGGGTTGAGCGTAACACACGAATCGGTCTCTTACTGACCGATGATGCGAACAGAATCGTTCCTTGCTCAGCTATTGAGGGTCAGGTCAGTAAGTGAGCAAAACAAGTAAATTGTTCGCAAAAAAGGTCTTTATTTTTGTTGTTGCGTTTGCTTTATGTTGTTGCCTTATGCCTGGATCACACGATTGACAAAAGTGCACAAATGTTCGTCGGCTCACTGCAATAAAGTTATAAGTAATAGGCCAAAATGGCATTATTTTTTAATTATGCTTAAAAATTCTTTATTTTAATTTGGCCTTATTTCATTTTCTTATTTGGACGTTGTTTCCTTGGGCTTTATTTCATAGCTCCTTAACGTTCACTTATTATTAAATATCTAACTATCGTATTTAAAGACTAATATTAAAGTTTGTGGAAGAATTTAAAATTTGGCGGACTATCTCGTAAGAATCCAAATATTCTTGCACATCTCACATCAATCTGGTCTGCTCAAATATGCTTACATATTGTTGCGCATGCATTGTTGTTTCTATAAAGGCTACTCATATTCCTTTACTAGAGATTCAGCCCCAAATAATTGTTGACATATTTCCAAATTCGACTAATGGACTTTTTTGATTGTAGAATTCTTTTTTAGTTTGAAAAACAAAAGTAGTCCCTAAAACATATTGTGTATTTGTTCACTTTTTATGGATGATAATAATACAATCATCAAAAGTTAGCAAAACATTTTCAGTTTCTAAATATTCTATAACTATGCATTTCATCTTCATTTATGTTGCACTTAAAACCATCAGTTGTAGACTGACTGCAGGGCAGTTATTCTTAAGCCACTAGCAAGTGTATAATAAAACCCACAAATATACTTTTTATTCTTTTTAACAAAGTGAAACATGCACATAAAACATTTAATATTATTTACAGTGTAGGAAGGCAAACCGAAAAGTAGCAGAAGTTTTTAGAATTTACAGATGAATATATGAAATTTCGCAAATCTTTGCCTTCGTCATTTGAACAAAACTTATTATAATGACCAAAATATTTTTACATAAATTTTTTTCGAATACAATTTAGAATTCAAAAATATTTACACACAAAAAAGTAATATGAATGATTTTGTAATATTAATTAAAATATTTGTAGTATCAATTAAAAAAATTAATTAAATTTTCACCTATAAACAATTTGATAATATCAATTAAGTTTTTCCAGTCAAATTAATTAATACAATTAAACAATTAATTAATATAATTAAATTCTTAATTTAAAATATTAACTGGTGAACACTTTTTTCTGTGTACGGTTGATTCGAAAATTAGTTTTTTTTAAGATATTCAATATATCGAGCCATATTTTCGATTTTATCGCAAGCAACAAACGTTGCTGTAATATCGTGCCATAACCGCCAAAAAAGTTTAAGTTCTATAAACTTTTTTCGTTTTGTGACGAAAACCGATTATTTACGATTGAAAAAAGTAGATTTTCGTAAAAAAATTTAATTTATAAAATATGTCACATAAACTTTTTTTTGATGTTATAGGCACCATACATTTTAAATAATTTTTTTTATCATTAAAACCACATAAGCTTAAGCTAAATAATTTTCGAACCAAAATTTTAAAAATCGAGGTTCAAAAAATGTGCCTGTTAAGCTCTTTTGGCAGATATGGCTCGATATGTGATAAAAAATATTTTTTTTTATATTAAGTCTTTATTCTTAATATTTTTCTATTTTTTTAATGAATAATTAAAAATATGCGAATGATGTAGTCAAATGCAAATTGTTGCATCATAAAGAAATATGACAACTTTGCATTTTAGTTATAGGATTTGCTCAGTCACGGTTACACTATGCAATTTTTGTTTTAGACTTTTATTTGCATTTGACTACATCATTCGCATATTTTTAATTATTCATTAAAAAAATAGAGAAATATTAAGAAGGATTAAAATGAGCTTTAAACGAATTTTCTTACCTACTCTCGTATGCTGCATTTGTGAAGTTCTTTCTTTTTTTAACGATACATATCAATATAACTATGCGAATGGATGCGTGTGTGCATGAGTAAAACAAATAACTATTTTTAATAAAAATTGCTTTCAATTGTGCTTTTAAAAATTATTTCAATTGCTTAGAAGGTGGTAGATGCTATAATAGTGCTGCTGCTGGCGATGACGTCTGCTAGTGGAATTAATTTTATTGGTTTGTGCTTAAACAAAGTGATAAGATGTCAATAAATGTGCAATAAATAAAATATGAATGATTCTATTATATTCTAACAATACTTTTAAGTACAATTTAGTTATGAATTGTTTTATGAACTTTTTTTCTTTAAAGTAAAAAAGATGAATTAAATTACTAACTTATTTTGTAAATATTGCAAGACATAGAGAAATAATATTGAATGCTATTCAATATTTTTTAAAATAAACCTTAAGTTACCTTGTTGTATTTGTTTGGCATGACTGCCTTGAGAGTAAATCAGCGAAGGACAAGCACTTTTATTTCTTATGCATACGCATGCACGCTTCCTGCTGCGCTAGAAGCTGCGTAGGGGACTTTACTTTAGAGGAGTCATGAGAGCCTTTCAAGGGTATTATGAATATGACGATTTCGGCGGGACTCCAGTTCGAGTAAATCTACTTTTCCAGATATATACCGATTAGGGATGCCAATCGGGATCAATTTTTGAAAATCCCGGGATTCGGGATTTCTAAGTCCCGATCCCGTAAGTCCCGGGATTTCGGGATTTTCGAGATTTCGGTATTTACAATTTTACCAAAAATGGTAAATAAATAATTTTTTTTTAATAATTATCACTTTAATAACAAATTTTATGCATTTTAAAAGGATTTATGTTGATAATATATCATTACACAATTTTCTTTAAAGTTAACAATCTTCTAATACGAGTATGAAATAAAAATCAAAAGAATTTGTCTCATCTATTTTTATGTTGAATAATTACATTTGATGTTAGAGAATTTATACTTAAAACCATAACTAAATCTGAAAATTTGTTTTTCTTTTCAATAAATGTAAATTTTTTCTATAATTTTAACAAAAACGAATATACATAGATATATATGGCCTTTTTAGAAAAAGAAACGCATTATTCGGTAAATATTTCATACGTTTACGTCAACCCGATAACAAAAAGTTTGCACTTACCGTGTATTGTATTCTACTTCAAACTTATGAATTTTCCAAATGTTATTTCCCTTCCAAAGCTCATAAGCTTCTTTTTGTTTTCAAAATAATTCTTAGTTGTATATCGTAGCACCTTTGATGAAAATAACAATGAAAAATAGTTGATTTGATTTGGTCTTGTTGTTAATTTATAAGAAATGTGTCACGAATAGTCATTAAATTGTTAAAACTGCACGTAAAAAATTGTACGGGACTTTTATATTTTATAAAAAAATACCATAAAATCAACGAAAATTTTAATTTACAAATGGTTTTTATATAAAAATTGCTAAGAAATCCCGAAATTGAAACTTCGGGCTTGAATTTTACAAATCCCGGGAATCGGGATTTGCCAAATCCCGAAAATCCCGGGATTTCGGGATTCGGGATTTCCCGTTTGGCATCCCTAATACCGATACAAGTTAAACAGAATTGATCTTTTTACTTTTAGATTTAAGCAAAACTTTATGAAAAATATATTCTTCTCTTAAGGCCATGGTTCACTAAACTATACAATCGCAAGACCTACGAAAAAATACAGCCCTGACCTGATGAATTTTTATTATCTTTCGAAAATGTTCATAAAATCCACCATAGCAGTGTTGCATTTTCTCAAAAGTTGCACGATTATGTAGGAAAGTCAGCCATGATCCTTAGGAGGTCAGTATACAGGATATTTGTGTGAAATTTTTTCAGAATATGAATACCAATATAATAATTAATTCTGCATTATTAACTAAAAACTCGATTTTTCAAAATTGTGACGTTGATGAAGTAAATGAGCGATATTTACCATTCAATATCTAAAATAACAGAGCAACTGACGTGCATATATTTATTAAAATATAATATCCAGTTCATAGGTACATACATATATACAATATTGCAGCACCCAAAAGCTTTTTCAGGGGCCTTAAACTTGATAGAAGCTAATCCTTTGGGATCTGACCAGAGTGACGCTCCAATTTTGTACCAAAGAAGCCACTAGACCCACGGAAGTCTTCCTAGCAACGCGATAAGGTCATAATATCAACAAGATTGGAAATTTGAATTCAATCCTGGACTGGTTGTTGGTGAAGTCTGTAGACCACACATTTCCGTCCCAGAAGCCAAAAGTTCTGAGAAATTTTTATATGTATACAATTTTCTTAAACGCATATTATGCCAGCTTTAAACTGACCTCAATTGCTTAAAAGAAATGAGTTCTTACAATACTCCAAAAATACAAAGAAAATAAATAAATGCTTTGTGGTTTAATAATGGTGAACTTTGATTTATTTTAAAAGCTTCTTTGCCAGCCATCCTTGTGCGTGAGTCTAATACTCGTATGTACAACAAGGCCGGTCTATTATTTCAAGGGTGCTTTCACAATAGAAAAGAATTCATTTTTAATAACAAAATTAAACGAATTCCTAATAATAATAACAATAAAAAAATCTCCCACAAACAAAAATTACAAAACGAAAGATTGTTATCAACTAAAAAGAAGCCTACGAGGAGAAATAACTAAGACGTAAACAGAGACAGCTTTTATTGCCCATTATATTTGCTTTTGTTTAGTATTTTGTTTTCTTATTCCTAGTGTTGCAGAAAATATTTATTTTATTTTAATTTACATGTAAATTTGTTTAGTTTTTCGCCATTTTTCAATTTCTCACGGTGCTTTTGTTATTTTAAGAGCTGGCAGCACTGTTGAATTGAAGGAATATACAGTAGATATTGGCTATGACAAACAAAATTTTTAAAAATTTGGTAAAAATGTTGTATGTTAATTTTTTATAATAACTGAAATGTTTTGTTGTATAGGCCAAGGTTTTACATATTCTGTAAACATTTGTGGTCTGTAGATCTTACGGTTCTCGAGAAAACAGCCTGTTACGGACATCGTAGCGAAAACAATAAGGTTCCTTTTCACGTTTGGTATAGAAAGCCCTAAAAAGGGGAATTCTTCGTCTTCGAAGCTGTATAACTGATTTTTGTGAAATTTAAAACATAAATAGGTCTGCGTAAAAAAGAACACACTCGTTTTATATATGGGCATTTCCCCCGAATGGTGTACCAGAATGGAAAAAAATAAATGTTGATTATCTTCGTGTTTTATTGTTTATAATTATAAAAAAGTCTATGTTTATATAATGGAATGGTTTAATATCATATCTAAGCTGTTTTATTTGAGGAAATTGGTCTGGGAGTTGCAAAATTTTTTATTTTCTTTTTAAGCTACTTGTAAAGATATTTTTATATACATATGTATGTTTAATTATTTTGCATGCAAAAAATATGTTATGTTTGTCCTCCTTCTTCAGAAAAAGTGTAAGGAGAACAACAAAAAGAGTTCGAAAATGGGAAGGAGGTATGGTGATAATAATAAAAAAACATGTGGAAAAATCGTACGTTCACGACCCGTACGTTCGCAACCGGCAATTAAGCCAATTGAACAAAAACCATCATAGATATTTTATTGTGTAAATACTTGATGGAGACCTACATTACTACACTTTTAAAATAAATTAATCACTTTTCATTATTCTGTTCCATTTAGCAGATTTTTACAATTCACTTCTGTCAACCAAAGTTGACTTCTATTTTGCGTACGTTCGTGACCAAATGTTTATAACTATTAATATGAAAACTTAAACTCGATGAAATCCCTCTTTTGCACTAAGCATAGAACTTCCAAAATGCTATAAAATCGCAAAAAAAATGATTGCAAAAGTTTTGTTTTCTATATTTTTGTTCATCAAAAGCGTACGAACGTACGTTCTTGACCCCAGGAAATGCCCATATTTATTTTATAAACTTGCCTGAATTGTGGAAACAGGATGAAGATCGACTATATGGTAGATGAATATTTCTGCCTCTTCACACAAGATTTCCAGCATTCATAATTTTTGGCCATTTTGAGAGTTGCTTCCATTTAACGGTTTTTGTCATTAATGGTGATTTTTATGTATTAACAACGCTTCCTTGAAGCGATTCGGAAGAAGAACTGAACTTTGAAAAATTGGTCAGTAGTACGGAACTTAATGTATGTGTAGATACTACTTCCGTTGACGGTTTTTTTAACTATAATTGTCAAGCCGGACTTCGTATTACGCAGAAAAAGCTTTGTTTCCATAAGTCAGGTAGTCCACTCGTCTAAAATATTTTAGGCGCTTTTCATATAAATTTTCTAGTTAAGTCGAACATCCATGCTGTGGAAACGGGGTAAATTTTTCTGTTCTACAAACGGTCGACTTGAGTATAAAGTTTATATGGAAAGCACTTCTTTTAGTGCTTTTCGTCTGCCTGAATTGTAGAAACTAAACATTATTAAACAAAAAAAAAATAAAAATATGTGTACGGCAAGCTTTAAGTTTAATTCTAACGTATTGCGAAAATTTTCGATAATGCTTTCTAATGCATTCTGCATTTCAAACAAATGAGAGCTTAATAAGCATTGACTTCATTTTGAAAGGTGTAGTAAGGAAGAGTATGGCCTTCACACATGAGAATTATCCCCTGTTTCCACAAACCAGACAATTGACTTCAGTAGAAAATTTATAAGAAAAGGGCTCGGCTTTTTTTTAAGAATTCAGTACAAACTTTTTAGACGAGTCGATTGTCTAGCTTGTGGAAACAGGTTGTTAGTTAGTTTTTTAAGTAAAAAAATAATGTATTGAAAGAAAAAAATATATGCTAACGCCCTTATTCATAAAAATTATATTTGCTTATAAAAGAATTTCCCTACCTTTAAGACCTTTAAAAAGGCAAAAATATTTTCTTGAATAAGGCGGTAACTGAGTAAGATATTTTATTTCTAATCTATAAAAAGTTTTTTTTTTAACTTGAATAAAAAAAACAGGGTAAGGTTACTGCTACTAGTCATTGCTTTGGATGTTATTTTTTTAATTTTTGCGCTGTTTGGCTTTTATTCAATACAATTTACAAAAAAAGAGGCAAAATACACCACAATTACTATTTAGTTGATTACATAATTATGCAAATAGTATGAAAAATGCTAAAAGAAGACAACAAAAGGAATATAATTAAAACTGACACACTTACTCAATACTTAATTAAGAAAACAAGCAGAGCACCAACATTAATGCCACCCACAAATATTTAGCAATGGAATGATTAATTTCCAATTTATTCTAAAACACGGTGCTGATAATTTATATTTTTTTTTTGCTTAACAAAAGACTTGAAGTACAAAATAATGACAAATATGTTGTATCACTTGGTAAATTAGGTTTCTTTAAATTTTTTATTTTTTTGATAAACAAAATTCTTTCAAGTGTGTGTCTGTATGTCTGTCCGTGTCCACGTACAGACCAAACATCTGAACCGATTTTGATTTAGTTTTCTCTGTTTGAAAGGTTACTTAATCGAGAGGGTTCTTAGCCATGCTTTAAGAAAATCGGTCCAGCCGTTTAGAAGATATCGCATCTTCTCTAGATATATTTGGGGGTTTTTAAAATTTTCAATTTTTGTTATTTATTTATTTATTATATATATTTTTATGAAACAACTTTTGAAGATCTTATGGCGCCAAAATTTGAAGGCAAACATGGGAAATTTTTAAGCATTTTAAAAATTTTACAAAATCACCTTATTGCAAATGTTTAATTATTGGAGGGGAAATTGAAATACTGTTGGATCTTATAGTCTAAGATGTCACTTTTAATTGAAAATAATAGAAAAAAAATGTAATGAAATTGCAAATAATATGACTACCGATATGACGATTAATTCTGAATTTTTAGTTCTCAAAAATTACGTTTCTTGAATTATGACCAGAGAAACCGCCAATATGCAATTTCGTGTTTTTTTTCTTGTTTGACATATTAATGCGGAGATAAGATACTTATCCGTTTCAGAACTTTTTATTTATTTATTTTTTTGCATGTTTTACCCTTTAAAAGATGTTTTTGCATATTTTTGTGTTAAACGCATATTTTCGATTTTTATAGCATTTTTTACGCTTTAAAGGCACATTTTGATACTTTTTTATTTTAAAACGATTTATAAAATATGTTGGTCAAAGTTTTTTTTATTAAAACATTCCAAAACCATCCAACTTTTTATGATTAAATAAAAAATTGGACGTTAATTTCAATAAAAATTTGGTTTTTGCTATTTGTGACGGACGTTGCACCGATCAATACAAGTTGAAAGAACATTTATATATTTAGATATGACAGGCAACTATTTTTATTTGAAAGCCTACGTAAATATTTATCAAAAAATTTAGGGACTTATTTTGTAAAATGCAATGCTTAGCTTTGATAAATTTTGTATGTATTTTGTTTTTGTAACTAAAATTTTTTCCATATAAAATTTGTCAAGGCTTGGCGTTGCATTTTACAAAATTAGGCCCTCAATTTCAAATATTTAATTCGGATATAGTTTGAAGTTGAAGTTGAATTTTATTTCTTAATTAAAAATTTTATTGTGTTATTGAAGTGTTGGGCTATTCAAACGGTTAAGAGTACCGTTTATCACAATGTATTAATATTTTAACATAATGTGTGGCTCAAACAAAAAAGCCATAAAATGCTAAAGGCTCAGTTAGCCGACTGTAATGTAAGGTAACTGCAACAGCAATAAACAGCTGATCGATATTGTTATGTGAAAAGTAATGAAAATGATTATAGGGACGTAATGTAACGTAATCTACTTTTCATATAAAAATATCAATCACTTGTTTCCTGCGTTGCAGTTACATGACATTACAGTCGGCTAACTGAGCCTTTAAGACTTTCTGAGCTATGTTTAGTGTTTTGTCATAACTACACGTAGAAATATGAGAGAGCTTACCAAAAGAATTGGGAGTGAGAGAGAGATAGAGAGAGAGTAAGGAATTAACAAAGGTGCTAAAGCGGAAATTCAAATAATTGTAAATTATAAGGGGTTTCTCACAGCAGTCATATTTTTTCATGCTATTATTTTAAAGCATATTAATTTATGAGTACCCTTTGAATACCCAAATAAATCAATTTATAATGTTTTCAAGAGCATATTTTTAAGTTTTTAGTGCATATTGAATGCGGATAAAACACTTCATTTAGACCATTCTCGTATTTGTGGCTTCCCTGGTTATGACTCTATTGCAATGAAGGCTAGATATGTATGTATATTGGGAACTTTGAAATTTTTGACCAGGATCCCGCCAAAAAATTAAATTTAACATTATGTTTTTAAATTAGTTAAAACAAATTTGCAAAGTAAATATTTCATTCTATATATCATTAACAAAGTAAATATATAAAACATTTTAATGAAAAATTCTTTAATTCTCACAAGCTTACAGATTTTCTTTGCACAGGAGAAAAATTAACTGGCTGAAGAAGTAAGTGTTCTTAATACTAAGTTCTCATTTTCATTCAAGTTTTCTGCTTGATAAAGATTACGCATGCTAATGTCTCATATTAATATAAACAATTTTTTTCTCATCATATTCTGCTGTAAAAAGAAATCATACGTATACAAAAATACATACATATGTACACATGTATGTATGTATATGTAATGAAATTAAAAACAATACAAACAAATTAATATTAAATTTATTTACATTTTTGCTAAGTGTTTAACAAATTATTAATAAGAAAAACATGTAGTAAAAAAATAATAAACAATTATTTAAATTAAGTCAAACACACAACACAACACAAGACAGTGTTCAGTCAGTCAGTCAGTCCGCCAGCTGCAGAGAATACAAAATTTTTATTAAATTTTACATTGTCAAGTAAAAACTCGTATTTGTGCAGCACGTCTAAAGTAAATACACAAAATTCTTGAGAATTTTATTACAGTTTGCTGAAAAGTTAAATGAGTCGCTTTTTGCGGGTGTTTAATGAAATATTTTGAAAAACGTCATAAAATTTCTTTAAATTTATTTCCCTGAAAGATTTTCAGTTGGCAGAATAATTAAGAGGAAACACAAAACAGCAAACAGTGGTTGAATTAGGTAAAAAAAAATATCACTATTTAAAACCGCACGATTTTTAGTAAGACATTTTCAGAAACGTGCATTCCTAAAACTATCAAGACTCTTTAAGACCTTCTTTTTTTATGCTAGCAGCAGATTAATCATAATTTTTTGGCTTAAATGCCATTGAGATGATTAAATAAAATCATCAATCACAAAATTGTATGCGGTCAGTCATGGTATTTGAGCTACACGTACTGCCAATGATTGATAAAAATCAAAAAGTTTATATTTTCAATTGAATATGATTGACATGTTTATTTGCACGTCTCCTTTTAAGCGACAAGCAAGCGACACTCACATGCATGCACTGATTGATAAGTGCACTGAGAATCGTATGAGTGCATTAAGTAATCAGTAAAATTAAGAACAGTAGATTTCAGTTATAACGAACATCGCCACCAATGAATTATCGGGTATAACGTATAACTTCACCGGTCCTAACAATTTTGAATTAATATTTCACAAAAATTAGTACGATTATAGCAAACTCCGGTTGTAGTAAATTTTCACTAATTAAGATTTTTTTTAAGTTCTATAAACAAAACTACATGTAAGCTAAAAAATCTTACAGCAAGCGAAATAAACCATTGTTGGTTTTTAAAAACACAATTTGAGAGAACTAACATTTATTTTCACAAAAGAAAAAGTATTTCCATAGTAAGGTAAATATAATAAAATTGTTAATTTTGCATTATACATACATATAAGGAAAACTTATGACAGACTAACAATAGGATTTTAGTATACACATAATGCGCAGAAATAACTGTCTAAGGGCCACTCAGACTATAATACAAGTATTAATACTTTTGACGAAAATGCATCCCTGGTCTTATATGTGTTTCAAACAAAAAATGTGTTTCAAAAAAAAAAAACAATAACAACTCAACATGGCAGAGCTGCATTTTCCACAAAAGTATTAATACCTGTATAATAGTCTGAACGGGGCTTTAACAATAAATGCTTCAATAATGATTATACCCCGAAGCAACAGTTTTTTTTTGAAGTTTGTAGGAATATATGATTGCAAAATTAATCAGAACACTTACACCTATTTATACGAAGGGGGAAGGTCTTGTATTGGAACGAACCAGGGAACAAGGTTATGACTAAAACTTTTCCTTTTATAAAGCAAACCAATGGGACGAAACAGCATCCAAACGAGTTGATCAACACTAACGCTCACCCGAGACAGAGTACCACTAACATCAACATTAACACTAACACTAACACTAACACTAACACTAACACTAACACTAACACTAACACTAACACTAACACTAACACTAACACTAACACTAACACTAACATTAAATATTCATTTGTTACTGTTTAATTTCTTTGGAATTAAATTTCAATCAATGTTAGCAAAGTTAGTGCGTTTAGTTGTCTTGGAAAAAAATTATCGCGTCCTCCTTGTCGCGTCCGTATTTGTACTTTACCCATTTAAAAAAAATTTAAACAAAATTTTCATATTTTATAAATAAACGATCTTCATTCACTTTCATTTCCAGATTCACAAAAAGGATCTTCATAAAATTTCACTGAATTTTGTATATTTCTATAAGTGCACAAAATTAATTTATATTATTGTCGCGTCCGTTTCCCGCTGAGATGTATATATATCTTTTTACTATATTATTGATATCGTCCAACATTTTATATTAAATATACTACGCCTTCATTGCGTAAAAACACTTGAGATATATATAGGTATAGGAATATTAAATATTTTTATTCTATCTTGGTTTTTGCTCAACTAAACGCGATTGTCGCGTCCGTCACCATGGAATTGCCCATATGTTAATTGCATATGTTAAAATTGTATATACATATAAAAATGCCTAAGTATATTTATTTGACGTTAAATCTAATATATTAATATGACTACTTTTTATTGTTGTTGATTAAGAGCGTAAAAAAGTAAAAACAGATTCAAAATCAAATAAAAATTTTTGTTGCGAATTTAAGATTTTTGTTTGAGGCATCTTAGATTATTATGTATGTTTATGTACGTGCTTTACAAACAGCAAACGAAAATTATTCACGGTAAAAATTTTTATTTAAAAGAAAAAAGCTTCATACTTAGTTTATATTTCTAAGCAAAATATCTTCTTTTATTAAGTTATACATACACACCCACTGTTATTGATAAATATCAAAGATTTTGCAATTATGGCCTAAAACTCAAGAAAAAGTTAAAATATCATTTGTTGTCATTTTAAATATCTTATTAGTAGAGTAAGACTTTTGATCAGATAAGCAAATACTTATGTATATACTGCCAACAAATTCAATTCACCTTTTTTTTTGGTATATTCATTCGTGCGTTCATTAAAATTCCACATCAACGTTTGCATTGGTCATAACTTGGCGTAAACTAGGTGATATGACATTAACGTTTAACACGAGTTGTTGTACAGCATGATACGAATATGAAATGTTGGAGTCAATAAATGTGTTATTATCCAGTTAATTGATGACATTCTAGACCACTGTGCACATTTCAATTTGTATTTTAATGTGTTTTTATTTATATTTGTGCATAAATTCTGTTCCTTTCTTTTATTTTAAACAGTTAATAATCGTAAAGTTTTTTATCAAGCATTTTAATTCTGAGCGTGTTAGTAAATTTGGCAATTCTTTCAAAATTAACACATAAGTATACACATATGTATATATATATATTTATGTACATACATATGTATATGTACATATATACAGAGTCTTTATTACAGACATTATTTTGGGACTCTTCGTTTTTTGCAAAATTAATTTTATTCCCTTTTTAAGTTAAAAAAATACATACGCCAAAACAAAAGTTTTCAAAAGTGTGTATGTATGTAAATATGTATGCATGTATGTATATGTACTAGTGGCCTGCGTAAGCAGTCTTGAAATGTAAATACGTCATGTGTCTTAAATGTATTCTCGTGGCATGGATTATATTAAGCCAATAAATAATAAATGTTGTCGTACTATAAACGAAGCACGATGGTTATATTAATGTACGTGTATATGACTGTTAACAAGCCATGTCGCCAAGACGTCTTGTTTAAACAAACAATGAAAATAAGTACTGTTTATACATGTATGTTTGTTATTTTGCATATTGTACGTTTGGGTGTGTGTGTAAGATTTAGATGTCAAACTATTATGTTTGCGTTTAAGGGAGGTTTTTTAAAGCAAGCGCATACAACTCATGTAAATGCATGTGTGCGTTTGTTTGTGCGCAGAAAAATAAGAGAGCATACAAAAATTATGTAGGTAGGTATGTATGTACATGCATGACGTTAGTATAGGCGTCAATGAGAGAAAAAAGCACAAGCACCACAAATTCTTCAGTCACGAACTATTTTCTTCTTTGCTGTTATACCTGCAATAAGTTTAACAAATGTATTGCCGAACACGTTGTTTAGCGTTTGTTTCAGAAGATTTCACTGTAGTAAAGCATTTGAAATTGCCCTCATGTCTTAAAAGTTCTTATAAGACGTCTTTTGCAGGTCTTTATTATGTACACTTCTTTCTGTACATTAAAGTCATAATTCCTTGATCCGATTTTATGAATAAATAACACATTAAAAGAGAAAATTTTAATATGTAGTTACAACACATATAGATACATATTTACATACATAAATGCATCCATATGTACAACGTACATACAACGTACATATGTATGTATCTACAGATCTAGATGCTGTGAAGCTTTGAAACACACGTGACCATATCAATATTAAATTATAATTAACTAAAAATTTTGAACATTCACTTCTCCTTTAAACAATAAGTCTTATATATGTATTATATAGTATGTATATACTTTTAACTCCCAATAAGCCGAACAATGGCTCTTCAATTGAACAAATCGTTTTGAAAAGACAAAAAAAATTTTCACGCGATAATCATGCCTACATCACTTATCATCGTTTTTAAATTTAAAACTAATTACTAGTGAGCGCGTGTTAAAAAAATCAATTATTTATATAAAAAAACGATTTTTTAGTTTTGGAGCTTTTTTACTAGTTTTGGCAATTAATTTCGGCTTTTGGCGTTTTTTTTATTTTGGCGATTTTTTTTTTCATTCAGCCCATTTTTTCGGTTTTTGACTATTTATTATAGTTTTAGAAATTTTATATTTTCTTGGCGATTTTTTTTCGTTTTGGCAATTTTTTTCATTTTGTCGATTTTTTTGGTTTTTGACGATTTTTTTTTTGGTTTGACGATTTCATAATTTTTTAGTTTTAGCGTTTTTGATAATTTCAAGACTTTGCCTCTTACGTTTCCCAAGATACAATAAGTTGTGAAAATTAAATAGACAAAATAACATTGACTGATATAATACCCTTTAATTTTGATTTTTTAGTTTAGTTTAGTTTTTAAGTGCAATATATTTCTTGTTGAAGCTACTAAAGTTTTACATATTGCTAGCTCTTACGGTGCTCGGTAAAACAGCCTGTGACGAACGAACGCACAAACAGTCATCGTAGCGAAAACAATATGGTTCCTTTTCACCTTTGCTGTACGGAATCATAAAAATTAAAAAGGTTTTTCTTTCTCTTAAAATTTTTAACAAAACCTTAATTAAAAGTTTCCACATCTTTTTTGTGAGCATGCGGGATCGTGACAAAACTATTATATTCATAATGAGTGAACATTCATGATTAAAAAATCTCAGGGTGTTTTCGTTTCTGAGCAATATGCTGCATTCATACTGCCTTTTACATTTCTTTGTGTTCTTTCCTGAAAATTATGTGTTATTTTAAAAATGTAACGCGTTCTTTTCTCATGATGTTACACTTAAAAAAAAGAAAAATATTACATGTTCAACACTCATTTTCTTTAAAGGTGTATGAGTGCAGCATTATATTAACAGCTGGTTTTGTTATTGTTCATGAAAAAATAAATCATTTTCTAGTTCACCATTGTTTTATGCAGAAACTTGTTGAAAATTGTTCTTTTGTAAACGTAAAATATGCAACATTTCTTAAAAATCAGGTGAGCATTTAAAAATGTTGCCAAATCATATGTAACATATGTGTTACACTTTTCTTTTAGAAAAGAAAACGCCATTATTCAAGGCATAAGTGAGCGTGAGAATTTAAAAAGAAACACTCACCAGCACATCTCTTTTATTTTGTTTTTATCTTATTTGACAAGTGTTTAAAAAGATAATGTAACGCCTTAGGAAAGAAAACAGAAACTCATTCTTGGTAATCCAATCAAAACTGTATATTTAATAATTCTTTAAAAGAAAATAAAAATAACGACAACATTGTTTGGTGTAGAATGCTTGTGACATTCATTTATAAAAGATTTATATATGTATTTATACTTTTTAAATCAACATATTTTGTCTGTCTACCAGTCTATTTCTTTTTTCTTCTATCGATTTATTGTTTT
Organism: Tachina fera; assembly: GCA_905220375.1. Classification (NCBI taxonomy): domain Eukaryota; kingdom Metazoa; phylum Arthropoda; class Insecta; order Diptera; family Tachinidae; genus Tachina; species Tachina fera. The sequence goes on along the minus strand of LR999963.1, from coordinate 21,609,649 downwards.
TGTTGCGACTCATGCAAAACACCGGTAAATTATAAAATTAATTATTTATTCGAGAAACGTTTTCTGCCAGAAATAAAAAAGCCATCATAAAATGCCAAGTATTAGTGTTTTTTGTGAAATATTTTGGTTAAAAATATAAATTTATTTGATGCACTGAAAGAAAAAAATAATTAAAAGATGTTACGCTTGTGTGAGAACAATAATTCATAGTTTGGGCGCAAATTTCATACATAACGAAATTTCAAGATATTTTTGAAAATATTGGTTTTAATTCCCATAGTAATAGTTTTTGAAGGCTTTTCAGCTTACATTTCGACCTCGGCTTCATGGCGCAAAAACGGGTTAAGTCATTTTGTGACATCGTACTAGTGACAACGTTGGTCACTTCCGGCATTTTTCGTTATATAGCATTGCTTTCAATACAAAAAAACATAATGTGAGCGGCGTTGCATACATTTTGAAAATGACACCACAAAATGACAACACAAGAAAGGACAGGGTTGTACTTAACATTAGTATCACAACGGTAATGCTGCTCTCACTAGTTCTAAAAGTATTATGTATATCTCTCAATATCAATCATACGCACACACAAAGTTGCCATATTTGCCGGTTTATCGCCATTTTATAAATTTTTGCTGCAGAAATTCCAATTTTTCTATAAACACTTAAGATACGGTAAATACACGTGTTTATACCCTTTGCCAAAAAATGGAAAAGGGTATATGTTTGTTTGTCATTCCGTGTGTAATTTCTTTCCGTCAGTCTGTATGTGAAATCGGTTTTTCGAAGCTTCCAGAAAAGCTGGGGACTTGTTTTTAGACTGGTGTGTCAAAAATGATCCGAAATAGATTGGTATTGAAAATCAGAAAAATCGAGCAGTCGGTTTCAGAGCTGGAAAACTTAAACTTTAGTTTGCCATATACATAAAAGTAATTAACTAAAACTAATTTTAATTTTTTTTTGTTAAATAAAATTATTTTATATTTCAGTACGAATAAAATTGGTATTTTAAATAAAAAAAATTTAAAAATTAACAAGACGTTTCCAGGGTTGGAAAACTGTACCTTTTTTGTTATATAAAAGTAACTTACTTAAACTAATTTTTCCTTTTTTTCTATTAATTAAACATATCATATATTGTTAAAAGAAAGATATTGGTGTAAGAAATCAGACAAATCAAAAATTATGTTATAGTCACCCTTATTCCAGTTGTCGTCATCGACGTCACTTTAACACAATTACCAAAAAATTGGGGCTTGTTTACTCGCTCTCGAGAACAATTTTGCACAACTGACAATATATTTCCGTCCTCTAAGGTCTAGAAAATAGCATAAGCTTGCCAACAGGACTCAGTTGTTTTCGACAACGGATGTAGGAGCACCAATTTTTTGGTATTGTGTTAAAGTGACGTCGATGGCGACAACTGGAATTAAGGTGAATATTGCAATAAAACTAACATTGCAGTCCACACGTAATTTAATTCTCTCAGTTATGAAATTTGACGTTTGCTGATAGAAATATATTTGGTATCAGGTATTAACGCCATATAACCGCCAAAAAAGCTTAAGTGCAGCGTGACTATTTTATCATTTTTGCAGCTAAATTTAGCATTTTTTTTTGCTTTAGCTGAAAAATTTTTGATTTAGCAATTAGCACTTTTTTTAGTATTTTTCAATTATTTATTTAGCATTTTTACATAATATAGTCAACATAACTTTTAACAAATATCGGTTATACGTAAAAAGAGGCTGATTTCCAAAACGTCAACTGCCTTGCCTTCCAACAAAGTGTAGTGTTTCATAGCACCGCATAACAAAATATTGACAATGCATACCTTTCCAAAACGTCGTTGACAAGTATAAAGAACACTGCAAACAATTAATCAGCGCATCGCTTACTAAGTTAGTGCTAATGATTACAATGTTTCGCAACTTTGGATCTGTGCACGTAATAAATACCGTATCCTAAGACTGTACGAACTTTGTACTTTTTACGTAAAAATGGAATAGACGAAAGTTTTAGAGTATTTTGAAGAAAAAAAATTTAAATTTGTTTATAAACGAAACATAAGTATGAAACGGATTCTTCTCGAAGAACCGACCGTGAATTAATATTTTTGGTTTGCTTTAAATACTTTATGTATAATGAAAAACTGGTATGCAGTTAGCATAACCCAACAAAAATTACTGCTTCACGGAAGAGTATTTGTAAGGAAGGCAATGTTACCGAATCACTTGCTGTTGCGCAATTTTTTGTTCGAAATGAGCCAACTAGAATTAATAACTTTAGCTTCCAAAAAGCCATGAATGTTTTGCCTTACTAAAGTGTTTCATAGAAGTAACACTCAGATGCAAAAGTTACTGGTTTGCATCTATTTATTTAATAATTTTCTATTTTGCTAGAGAGCCCGCCTTAAATAAGTGCTTTTCAGGAAAATTTTTTGAAGCTTTTGTTATCAAGTAAACAATGCATTGCTACCCTCAGTTGTTAGTGCTTCTAAATCAAATTCTTTCGCTGGGAAGTGAAGCAATTTAACTAAGGCTGAGCTTACATCTGGCATTTCTTGTGTGTCATTTGCCCAAAAAAACGTAACCAACTAATTACTAATGAAAAACTGTTTGATTCAGACATATATTTATTGATTTAAACAGTTTGCAACCATTTTGGATTCTACAAATTTGTCTATTAATTATGTATGAATCAAATGGTTTTTCATTAGTAATTAGTTAATTACGCTTTTTTTACGCTTGTGTGGCATTTGATGTAAACCCGGCCTAACTTTGAAGTATTTACCTGCCAGATAATATCCTACAATTAACTATTTGTAAGTTGTAATAATGGCCCTTAGAGTTGTTTTAGTTCCGATTGACATAAGTTTATTAAAATTTTATTTACACTGATTTTTAACTTATTTTTAATTTTATTAATATTAGCTAATGCTGAGTGTTCTGTTTGGTAATTTTTTTTCAATAAAAATATGTTTTATTATATTTAAAATGAGTATTTTTAACTCACCGATATCAGAGGATATTAAAAAATAAAATTAGGATAATCAATCAAATTCATTCACTCATTCTAAAGTTTACAACGAACATCTTTTAATTTTTATATCGCCAACAAGATTTGTGTATAAATTTAATTAAAGCCAGTAAAACTTAAGTTTTATTTACATACATACATAACTTAAGTGTTTATGATTATGTGACACAAATGTACATATCGCTCCTTTAATCAAAGAACGTCACAACTCAACAAAATGGAAGTTTTGAATTAATAATGCTGAATTAATCCTCGTATGGTTCTTTATATTGTACAAAAATTTCATAACAATATTTTGTTTAAACAACTTTTGAAAGTAGTATAAAATTTTTTTTTCCATTTAGCTGTATGTATATTAAAAAATTAAACTTGGTTTTTGGCAACATTCTTAAACAACGTAAATGAGCGATATGTTTCCAATGTGTTTACATGTGTTTCCAATACTACCTCAGTATGTAATCTTTAAAACGTTATATTATTATGACTCTTCTACAGAAATCAAGTAGTGTGTAAATAAATAAGAAGAAAATAATGAGCGAAAACAAACAAGTACATACATACATACACACGAGTATGTATAGTTTTCTACAACTTGCATATTTTGTAATAATTTATTTTAATCTAAACCTCTAATGAATTATTCAGGCCGCTCACAACTTGCCACTGATTGTTGTGATACCTTTAGAACTATATGTGAAATGCCCTAATGTTTTTTTTTATTTTATACAAGTTTATCATATATAGAAGACAACTTCAACAATGCACTTGTACTGATAAATTAATTGTTTTTAATGCAGGTATTTGTTTAAATTATTATTTAACAATTAATTGCACATTTTTATGCAAGGTTACATACATACATACATACGTACTCACATAGATTGAATTAGATATGTACTATTTGCCACTTCTTATTTAATTTATATTCTAGCGCCTTGTGTTAAATATTTTGTACCTACTTGTACTACTTATTGAATTATTTATCATCCTCATAATTTCAAGTAGGTAGAAATAATAATTTATTTTAATAATAAACTAATCTGAAAATGATTTATCTATATGTTTTTGTTTATTTGAATTAAAGGTAACTTTAAACAAAGTACCTACATACATATCTATATTAAAAAAAATTTATAAATTACATGTAAATATGCATTGAATAATTAAAATTTACTTTGAAGTATAAGCTTTATAGAATTTTAAAATAAAACTTGAAATTCATATTTCACATGTTCTAAAGTCTAGTTTAATTTTTCTTGTCTTCTTTAGAAAATCACATCAATTAATAAAAATATTTCATTCTACAAAAATTGCAAGTACTGAGCTTAAGCGCAAATAAAAAATTACTCCTGATTAAAGTAGGTTAATAAATTCAAATAATTAAATTAAGTGTTGATATTCATGTCAGGCAAGTTTTAACCGAATTCAAAAAATTCGTCTGTATTTTTTTTTTATTTAATTTTTGTATATAACAATATATTTTCGGAATATTGTTTTTAAATTCACACTCAAATAAATAAAAAGTAGGAGTGAATTGATTTGGCAAATGAGGTATGTACTCGTATGTATGTATTTATGCATGTTCATACTTTAGAAACGTTTTCCCAAAAATTGTTAATGCACGTTGGCATTATATAATTGACCGTAAAATCTAATTAAGTAATGGACTTACTGAATTAGTAAATATTTTATTTCAAAATTCTTTAAAAATCATGACGAAATAAAGCTTGTTATTATGTCTTATTTTTATTTGACACGTGTCAAAATGAATATGAATTTCAAAAAATTGTGTACATATTGTTGTTCAATCACGTTTAGATGCAGTTCCATGCTGCTTAGGCAATTCATCAGCAGACTCTTTAACCACAAAATTGAAAAATACTGATAAACAAACTACTAAAATAAATGATTGAGAATTACAAAATTATAAGCACAGTAGTTCAAGAACCTTTAAAAAAATACCAAACAATATTATTCAGCACATTTTTTACTGCCCTTTTACATTAAAGGCTCAGTAAGACTCAGTTAGCTGACTGTAATGTAATGTAACTGCAACGTAGGAAACAGCTGAACGATATTTTTAAACGAAATAATAATAATAATAATAATAAACGAAATAATAATAATAATAATAATAACAATATCGATCAGCTGTTTTCTACTGTTGCAGTTATTTTACATTGCAGTTGGCTAGAGGCTCAGTTAGCCGGCTAAAGGCTCAGTTAGCCGACTATAATGTAAAGTAACTGCAAAAGTAGGAAACAGCTGATCGCTATTGTTATTTGAAAATTAATGAAAATGCTTATAGAGATGTAATTAACGTAACCTACTTTTTGTATAAAAATATCGATCAGCTGTTTTTTACGTTGCAGTTACATTACATTACAGTCGGCTAATTGAGCCTTAAGGCAGCCAGTTGTCACTAAATGAAATTAATAAAAAATTAACCAACTTGATTTAGCTTTTTACTCAAAAAAAAATTATTGAGTAAATTAATAATTAAATTAAATTGAGATATTCTATCGAACAACATCTTTTATGTGTAAAAAACAACTTCTTGTATTTTTCAAGAATTTTTAAAATCTTGGCCACATAACTATAAATGTAAATAAATAAATGAAATAAAAAGTAAATTTCCTGCTCAAGAAAAAAATAATTTTTTATTCAATAATACAATTGTTTTATTTAGGTTTTTGTTATTTTAACCGTTCCGTATAAACAGATTATATGAACTTTCTTGTTTCCATTCCAAAATAAAATGTTCAGTTTATTTAGAAAAATTATGACCTGATTTTGTGAAATGTTTTTGTTTAAAAATACTATGAATCGTGTTCGAACTTTAAATTTTTTTACACAAATTTCAAGCATTGGAAATCGTTGTGTTTTACAAAAATATGCCCTTAATGTTAAAAAAATTCATCAAAAAAGTTTCCTAAAAATTAGACATTTTTGTTCAAAAAAAAATTATTTTTTAAAATTGTAGTTTTTCAAATAAGCAAATAATGTTGCACAAAGTAGTTTAAATTTTTTACCTTTAGGATGTGAAAATAATTTAAAAAAAGAGTTTCAAAAAAACACTTACATCCCGTGGTTAAAGAGGTACTTAAGTCTTTAAATTATTACATATTTACAAGTGTATGTACAATATAAACTTCCTTTATTACATTATGGTCGAGTTGTGTCAAAAGTTTCATGTAAATGATTTATGAAAGAGTAAGCACGTAAGGAAATAAAAGCAATAAAATGAGATATAAATCTGTCGATAAATTTTTAAGCATTAAACATATACAACTACTAAACGACTCCAAATGCTATTGACTGCTTTAGTCGCCGTGTGGTCAGCTACTTAATTATACTGATAATGACAGCAACATTATAAGCGCGTGATATTGAATTATAAAGGTGAAAGTACTTAACACGCGTTAGTGCGCGTGCGAGCTGTAGGCATCTGTTAAAAAAAGTTTAAATAGTGCTTTTGCATACGACAAGTTACATACGAAGCTCTTTGATGCGTTTGCCGCAGAAAGTTGGTTAACTTTCAACCTTTTAACTCGTTGTGTTGTTTTTACAACTAATCAGCCAACAATAAAAAATAACAAATTAGAATCATGGAGGCTAATCTTTTTGAAGAGTTTGAAATGTATGTTTTATTCCATAAAAACGGAATTTAAAATGATCCAAGTCAATTTTTCAATGCAAAAATAAATAAAAAAAGCTGATAGAAGATGCGTTTATAACGCGTGCTGTGTTACTTGCAATTTTTCATGCGGTTAAGTTTTCAAACGCATGAATCTCGTCGACGAACTAGCGCGTGCTATGTATTTATACCTTAAGTACATATTACAATGTTGCCGCTTTCAAATAAATATTTCACATTTATAAAAATAAGATTACTTATTTAAAACGAATCAAATTATTTATTTATATTGGGCCTTATTACGAGTGTCGTATTACGAGTTCGACTACGACGATTAATTACTAGACTAAAGAACATTGCAAAATTTTTTCTTTAATCTAATTATTCGAAATACGACACTCGTAATAAAGCCCATTATGTATGAGTTTTGATATGTTTTTTTCTGTTATATAACATCCAATATAGAGCTGACATACGTCCTGGTTTTCCAGGATTTGTCCTGGATTTAGACAAATTATCCTGGTGTTCTGGTTCACTCTTAAATTGTCCTGTTTTTTTTGTACAACAAAGTTTACCAGCAATTACAATAAATGTAAACGAGAGCCACTCTGATTAAATTTTTGTTTCAACTAAGGGCCTCATTATGAGCAACTTTCGATCTTCGACTGTAGTCGAAAGTACTGATAGCACGAATTTTCATTTGATATTATGGTGAGCTTTCGACAAAGAATGTCCTTATTATGAATATCACTCAAAGTGATTTTTAAAAATTTCAACAATTATGCATAAAAAAATAAAAAGCAGTCGCTTATAAATTTTTTTTTTTCATCGAAAGCTAAATTTTCGATAGAAAATTCGTTGGTCAACGAAATTTTCGATGCTCATAATATGAATTAAACATTCGATTTGCGATGTTCGATAGCCAGTGAAGATCGAAAATGGTTGATACACACATGTATCAAAATAAAAATTTACATACTGAGGTAGAGTAATATAATTTCGTGCTAACCTAAATAGAAAAATGAAAAAATGGAAAAACAGAAAATTAATAGTGATACTTATAAATGTGTTTACCAAAGGTAAATCAATTTGCATACACAACAATCGTTTCTCATATTCCGTTTTCATTGAAAATTTAAGTTAAATAGCTGATGTTAATAAGAATCTCTACCCAAGTAGATAGACTAGGGTGCTGATGAAGTGCGTGGCTGCACAGAAAAGTATCGGTATTTCCCCCAGCTTAAAGTCTAAGTTTAATTTTTCTTCTCTTCTTTAGATACTCACATTAATTAATAAAAATATTTCATTCGATAAGAATTGAAATTACTGAACTTAAGCCTGACTAAAAATTATTTCTGATTAAAAATCACTAAAAGTTCAATTGAAAAAGTTACAAAAATGTTTCACTAAAATAAAAATTTGTTTGAGTTAATTTTTAAACAATTAGTTCATTGAGTATATGTACATATGTATACATAAGGTTCTGTTATACGATCGTTTGTGGTTTGTATGAGTGTCTTGGTTGACGGGCTCATACTTCTGGCAGCCCTAATCCAATAGTATAAAGTTATCATTCATATGCTCATTGTTACTTGAAAATATAGAAATAAGTCTGAGTTGGCTACAGCAACAAAAGTGGTCGTGTAGCCGTTTATCTGTGATGGTGACGAAAAAATCGTTTTCATATAAACGTGTGTCTGTATTCAGCTTTCGACATTTTTTATTCGGTAGCCTGCTGTGGACTATGTGTTGAATGCAGGGCTGTTAAATTTTAATTACGATTAGGAATCAATTAGATTACATTTTAAAAAGAATTGTACTAATTATATAATTTCCTTTAAAAGAATTTCTGATAAATAATTTATTACTATTACTAATAATCGAAAAGGAATCTGAATTACTAGAAATTACAACAAATAATCAAAAAGAATCAAAAGTAATCAAAAAATAGTCCGAATACTTTCAAAGGTTACTTTTGATTATTAATAAGTACTCAAGAATAATTAAAAATAATATTCAAAAGTAATTGGATTATTCCTTTTGATTATTTTTTGTAATTTTAATCAATTCAGATTACTTTTCTTTTATTAATAATCGTAATCAATTAGTAATCGTGCGAAACTGATTATAATCGTAATTTAATCACTACTTCATCTTTCAAAAAAAAAGTAATCAAATTAGTAATCAGTACGATTACTAAATCATTACTTAATAGCTTTTGTTGAATGCTTTAGGTTTTCGAAATAGAGATGAAATTGTAAGCAATTATTTTAACCTTGATCGACTCACTGTGCGCACTCGCGGCAGCGAAAATAATTTTCTCAAAATCTTGAAAGCTAATAGTCAATAAAGGCCCTATTATGAGTTTCATTCAATTTTCCATCTTTGCTGGGTATCGAGCATCAAAAATCGAATGTAAAATTCATATTTATGAAGTATTTTAGTATGAAAAATTGTTAAGAAAGTCTAAGTGTTAAACAATGTTTATTTTCAAGTACACGAACACAAATTGTAAGCAATTTTTTGCCGATTTTCTTCACAATAACGACGTCCTGTGTCGAATGATCGTCATAATACTTAATGAAAATTCATCCGATCAGTACTTTAGACTAGAGGCGACGTTCCGTAAGTTGCTCATAATAAGGTTCTAAATATAAACTAATATTTTGCCTTTATATCGCTTTATTCCTTTATGCGTTATCCCCTTAGTCATAATTTACACTTTGCAAGTCTTATTGCTAAGCTGATTAGTTTGTTAGGAGAGAGAGAGAGGGAGACAAGGGGAAAAGATACGATTCTGTTCCCCTCGTCTCTCTTTCCCACAAACTAATCAGCTTAGCAATAAGACTTGCATAGTGTAAACTAGGACTTAACATTGGAAATTACCAAAAAGTTTTTATTAAGAGTAAAAGTCAGTTTCCAGAAATTTTGTTTCGTAGTTTTTTTGTTTTATTAAATTTAAGTTATTTTCATACATTTCATTTGTATTTTTATTAATTCTATGTTGTCGGAGGGGAGATACGAACTCGCTTTGAAGGCTGGAATAAATTAAAAGTTTTTTACAAATTATGGAAAATTCAAGCAAAAGTTTTTTTTTGTCATAATAAATAAATAAATAATCGTATTATTTATTATTTTTAGATGAACTGTAATGAATCTCTAATCAAGTAATGAATTTCTTAATCAGTATCAAGTTTTGTGTTTTTGCAATTCTTTTAAGAGAATTGAAATATTTATGATTTTTATAAAGAAGGTAAGAAAAGTCAGTTCGAAAAATGACACATTTTCTGCAAATTCCAAATTTAAGCAAATGGAAAATTTTGTGTTTTGCTTAAATTTGTCTATAATTGTCATTCTCTTGTGGTTATAAGATAAAAGATTTTTATTATAAATATTTAAGTAAATAATTTTTTCCTATACGTGGTCGTTTTGCGTGGAACCGCTTATACTTAAAATACAATATATTTTTTAAACTAAAAAAAATACATAAAATATAAATATTCTTTATTATTCTCAGCCATAAAGCATTTTCTCAAATATTTAATGCTTTGTTTGCTCAGAAGTTAAGTGAATGCAGCAGAAAACAATAAAAAAATAAATGTTTTCTAATTAATTTACAACAAGTACTAAACAATTATTTTTACAACTTGCTTAAATAAAGCAAATAAGGCAATGCTTTAAAATAAGTACAGTATCTGCAATAAGTATTCGAATTGTAACTTGGGGGTGTTAACTTATTATTAAAATCTGTAACGAATTTGACACCCCTTTCAGTAGTGGCATCGTTCAATACATGCCGTATGCTGAAAAGCTTGTATACAATTTTCAACAAATCACATATCTGTCAGCATACATAGACAATTTGTTACGAAGTTAATGTATGGTGTCCACACGATATGCTAAAATCGTGAACATACGTTTACGTAGACAACGTTAACAAATGCCCTTCATATGTTGTTAAGCATAAGTATGTTGAAAAAATTTAGCGTCTACACAATATGTTGGCACTGGTAACAAATTTTTCATCATAAATATGCTGATTCAACATATCGTCTAGACTTAGCTTTATGTACATAAGTAATTAGAACAAATTAGTATAGACACTCGAAGTTCAAAGAAGATCAAAGTATTATATGTTTCTTTATAAAAATTTGCTTATTTTCTCTAACTAAAATACATTTTTTACGACTTTCATTCAATCTGATGAATAGGCATCAAAATAGAAATTTCAGAATAGAATTTTGTACAGTGGAATTACAAGACAATTACAATTCCAATTAGGTATTTACCCTAAACTACTCTGTTTAGTGGCGGTATCGATTTGCAACTCTGCATATTCGCCTAGTGTATCTGTTAATGTAAGTCTTGCTACAGTCCGAAAATGTCCGAACGTTTGGCTTTGAGTTGATACAAGAGAAGTTAACAGTTGAACATCAGCTGTTGATTTGAAATCACCTATTATGAATTCGCCTTGATTATAGTTGAATTAAAAACGTCATATACACCGAGAAAAAACTGCCTAATAGAATCAGGAAGATTTTCTCTATGTGGTAAATCTTATTAATTTTATCAAGAAGAAAACCACATAAAATGAAGAAGAAATCTTATTATTCACAAAATTTGTTACTCAATTTCGGTTATTTTTGGTAACAAAAAAACAATCCATAGAGAAAATCTTCTTAATTCTATGAGGTTTTCTTATAAATTGTAAACTATGGGTATTTCTTATTGATTTTATTACGTTGCCTTATTGATTTTTTCAAAAAGGTTTTGCTTGTTGATTTTATTATTTTTTCATTTCATTATAAGGTATTCCTTATTGTTTTCATTAGGCTCCTATATGATTATATGTAAAGCATCTTATTTATTTTTTTAATAAGGAAATCTTCTTGATTTTATTAGGTTTCTTGTTATTTCATATCTATAAATAAACTTTGAGACAATTTGTTTCATGATCTTTTTCGTTCGTTTTTTGTACAATAATTTCAGTGCGGATTCAGGCTGCTTGTTAGCATATTGGTTAAAGTTCTTGTCTTTCAGTCAGAAGGTTGCTGGTTCAATACTTGTCTCCTCCCAACTAATAAATATGTATGTATGGTGAGTTAGTTAATTAAGAATATAATATAATATAATATGTATGTAAGTACATATGTATAAATAAATAACATCTAAATATGTATACTACATACATACATCGTAAAGAATTTAAATGAAAATACATAAGTACAAAGAATAAAGATATAACAATTTTTTTTATTTTTTATTAGGTTGCCTAATAAAATCAAGAAGAAAAACTTTTTGAAAAAATCAATAAGATAACCTAATAAAAACTAGGCCGCCGTACTTACAGGTTTCTTGTCAATTGCTGGTATCGCCAAGGATCAACCCTGGTCTATGCGAGGTCCTTGACCACCCAGACTAACCTAACCTTACCTAATAAAAACTACAAGATTTCTTCTTGATTTTTTCAAAAAGGTTTTGCTTATTAAATTAATAAGATTTCCTTATTGAAAAAAACCATAGAGATTTCTTATTAATTTTGTTCTATTTTATGAGGTATTTATTAGGCACTACTATCTCTGTGTATTTATCCATATATTTGGCCATGTCACAGAGTCCAATTCCGTTCGGAAACGGAATTGAATCCACCTCAAGATCTCCAGCCCAATCCAAAGCATACCCCAGAATACCAGCGCCCTAATAGTCTGGACACTTTTAACAAATTTCTGTATTTTATGTTTTTTTTAGAAACCATCTCCTTCAAAAATGGGTTGTATTGAATTCCGTTTCCGAATTGTTTTGAATTCTGTGATATTGTAATTAATTACGTTCATTTTAGTACATTATATTAAGACGATCTTGCTTGGAATCCTAACGCTAAAGCAATTAGTATTGTGTTATTGTTTTTTTTTATATATATTTCGTAATAACGTAAATTTATATCAAAAATTAGAACTTATTGTATTTCATAGTCAATGCTCGAATACTGTTGTGCAATACTGTATGTGTTTCAAAGATAAAACCAAACAAAAGAAGACATATTAACAACAAATAGCTTCATTTACAAATTTGTTCAAAATAATGAACAAAAGAAACCACAATAACACTTGCATAAGCACATAAATATGTTTATACATATACATATACTTACATACATATGCAGTTTTTAATTTTAAGTACTTTACACAAAATATATATCAAACTTGTCAAATTTTACATGACAAGACACAACAGACAACTCATACTCACCGCATGCAATAAGTGCTAGACCGCCGTGATGGCGGAGTGATTGCTGTCTAATTGCCGCTTTTTAAATATCAAGATTTTGGTGTTTAAATTGTCACAAAAATCATTAATTCCGAAAGCAATGCAATCGCAATAATCGTAAATTTTAAATTGTACCAACGTTTTATTTTATTTTATTATTTTTTTTGTTTACCAAAAGCCCTTTCGTTTTCTTTAAATTAAAATGCACATATATGCATTATTATTGCTAAACTGCGATATAAAGACTTGCAATCTTATTTGCTTGCAATTTCATACACTTTGCACCGAACGCACGTGTTTTACCTGCAATTCAAACACGATTTTATTTGTTTTGATTTGTTAATCTTTGTTGTAAAATGCAAGTTGCACTGCACTGTGTGTTTTGCATTTAAATTTTATATTGGGTATTTATATGTAGTTATCTTATCTTTGCAATTTGCAGATAATTGAGGCGATGTTTTATATGGAAATAGCACGATTTTATCATTTCACTAGACAGGTAATTAAAATTTCTACTTGTGATTTTAATTTAAAATAAAAACTGAAAACTTTGTTAACTTCTTATTAACAACTTGTTAACAAAACATTAAATTTATTTAAATATATTATTTATTTTCACTAAATAGATTCTTCTTCCGTTTTGAGCAAGTAAATTCAACCGCTTAATATTGCGATTTCCATTAGACTGATTATTTTGTCCAAAAATATTACACATCTATAGGCAAAATATTTGATACTATTGTTATGTTGCTTAAACATACACGAAATGTTTAGCAGACTTTGTAAACATGTTGCTGACTCATTATCACTTCAACATGTACAAGTGAAGAGTGTGAACGAAGACACATTAAGCATATTGTATGTATGTACTGGCAAGTGCATAAATAGCTTTAAAAGCTTTTTGTGGTTAGCATAATAAAATTCAGTTAACGATTTTACGGTACTTTTTGTTATTTTTAAATCACACACACACTCACATTTATTTATTTTAACGGCTGTTCAAAAAGCTTTTTCTGTCTAGTGTTTTGTTTTGCCGGCATTTGTGTACGATTTTATAATACATATATTTGTGGTTTTATTATTTTCTTTGTACATAGTATTTTGAAAAGCTCATTTAAATAATTTGTGAATGAATAGAATTTTTTTCTTAAAAAACATTTTGTTTATTATGTGTGCTAAGACAAGTGAATACGAGTATCAAATCTCTCATAATAAAATTATTATTGTGTGTTTTTAAATAATTATGAATGAAATATTGTATTGCAATACTTATAGCTTAATTTCGCCAGTTTGGTAATATAATAATTTTAATACCTATACAAAATATTTGAAGTTTAATGTTGTCAAAGCAGAATATTCATTATATACAGTGGTACCAACATGAATATAATTCGGCAAAAACTTCTCGAGATTTTATAATGGCTAGTACCTACTTTTAATGGCATACAAAGTATATATATATTTCCGATACTATAAGGAGCATAGGGCCTCAACAAATATGTTCTAACGTAATTTATCCTGAGCGAAGGATTTTATTTCGCCCCAATTTCAGTTCCATTTCTACTTGCGTTTCTTTATGTCCTTTGTAATTGGTATTTGTTTTGTTTCGGACCACATGCATACAAAGTTATGAGTAGTACTTATTTATCGGTTGACTGTAACATGTCTCATGAAATGAGATGATAATTTGATCGCTAAGACGCTGCGCCTTTTCTGCTTGCCTGTGCAGTCAACCTTTTTTAGTTTATGGGTGAGAGGGGGTGTGAAATGGCTCTAAGGAAATGTGGCTGACTTTTTCTGGTTTAAGGCAAGCCAAACCATTGATGCAGCCATTTTAAATTAGTGGCATCCTGAACCTCAACAGAAATAATTTACGGCTTGTTACTGTTTTTTTACTGGTCACTTTGGACTGAACTCTCCTCTGTTGAAAAGTAGCCAAGCTTACCCACCCTTGTGTCGTTTATGCTTAGACGATGACAAGACAACGGCACACATTCTTTGCGATTGTATCGAATTATGTAACAGTAAAAAACTTGATTTTAAGAAGATATTAGGCGGGCTTTTGTGCTGATTTTCACAAGGAGAGTCATACAAAGCTTAATTTGATTTAATTTACTGATCTATGACACAAAAGTAGGTATATAACGAATACCAGTTTAGCGAATGCGAATGAGAAAGCGAATAACCCATTTAAATTTTTGCGAAAGCGAACGCGAATGCGAAAGCGAATGCAAATATTACAATACATAAATCACATGAACATAAATTTGTATAAGAACGTGATGTTGTACATTGTATATTACATACATAGATGCACTACATACAATATTTTATTTAAATTGATAATAATAGATAATGATTAAAAATGAACTTACAAAATGATAGGCAATCAACGCTTTCGTAATTGGCAGTAAAACCTTGGACTAAGTTCAACATTTCATGTTGAAAATTCATATTAAGAAATTGGAATGAATTGTTCATAAAAAATTTTGCAGAAGTAGTACTCTGTTCATCTTGGCAAAAACATATGAAATATATCTTCTTCGCGTGGAATTTACAAAAAAAAATACTTTTGCGCAATTTTTTTTTAACTAAAAAATATTTTCAAACACCGTTGGATTTTGGTTTCATACTTATGAGAACGTAATGATAGAAAAGTATTCCGCTAAAATTGTAAAGCTTCGATTAGAATGCTTTACTTGTAAGAATTTGTATTTTTATGCTGGCTTAAAAAAATTGTTCGTCTTTTTGAAGTTTTTTAGTCGTAAACTATTTTCGTAAGAAAGTACAAATTTTTTTGTCTTTAGTATTCGCTTGAAATATTCGCATACATTTTAGCAAATGCAAATAGCAAAAGAAAGCGAATAATTTGCGAATGCGAAAGCGAATTCGTTACATCCCTACACAAAAGATCCACCATTGATTGAAAGATCCACCATTGATTGAAGTGGCACCGAACTATAACCAGCACATACACGAATAAATTTTTCTCGCTGGACAGCACTGCTCTACACTTCGCCTCTGTCACACCCTCTAAAATAATGTTTCATTAAATGAAACATATAAAAAATACCTAAGAGAACATTATTAGAATTTCACACTTTTTATGCGACTTAATTTTCATTTGAAAACTGCCAATGACCTGCTTTCTACAAAAATAAATGGTTAATATAAAACACTTAACACTTTAACAATAACACTGTTGAGATCGTTTGTATTTATTTGAATCGAAATCGGACCTCTTGTTTTTATTTGAATGAATAACACCCTTTTGAGTAGGTGGGGGGATACCTTCGCTCATTATGTTTGTAAGTAATTAAACCATCACACAAAGTCTACTAAATATCTAGTTAAAATAGATATATTACAATTATTACAATATATTAAAATTGTTGTATTCCGGAATTTTTTATTTTAATTTAATTTTTAATTTATTTATTTATGTATGTAAATGTATAGGCAAAAAAAATGCCAAATATCTCAATATTATTATTAATTAGTAAATGTATGTATGTATGTACGTATGTACGTGTATTTCATAAATGTATACTGACACAAACTGCTAATAAAATATCGAAAAACACGTGAACTAAGCTTGAGTCATTAAACCAAAATTTCCCATGGAATCCCCTGTTAAAAAGAAACTCAAAATAACATTCCTATTAAAAAAACAAAACAGATTCGCAAGTACATACATTCACTTTCTGTACAACAATTTCCATATATGAAGCTGTTATTACAAAATATTTTTATCTAAATGGTGTAAATGATTGGGTTTTATTTTATTTTTTTATCTGAAAGTTATCGATTCATACTGCATAATTATTAAAATATTTTTCTGTTGCATTTTGATCAGCAAAAAAGAAAACTATTAATATTCTAAGAATCATAATGAAAACAAACAACAAAAAAAATTATAAATCACCTGACGCATTACAAATTAGAGGTGGACAGATCTCGTGCGTCAAGCAAGTGATCGTGTAAGAGAGTAATTTCTATAAAAATTTGTATTAAATATAATGCAATTAAATATTTCACCATCCTCCAATGGAATACCCACAAAAACTATTAATTATAATTCTTTCTATAATAATTTTTCATTTCTAGATAATACATTTTTTTTTTTGTAATTTTTGTACATGCTTACTTGCACATACATGTACTCACGATCCTATCTCTAGCGCAAATACGAGTAGCAAATTTAAAATTTATGGTTACTTTTAGATCTCGTGAGTTTTAGTGAATTTTTAATCTTATTAAATGACAGCATATTAAGATATGCCAAATAATGATCCACTTATGTAAATTTTAATACTCGTAAGTTTTTTCTATAACAATATTTTTTTTATTATAATTTTTTTAAATTGAAATTGTAAACAAGTTTATTTCACTTTGAAACTAAATTAAAAATAATTATGTGAAAATTTGATACGATTTAAGAAAAAACTATGCATTTATGTATATATATACACCATTTCCAGTTTCAAAGGTTAATTTTAATGATTTTTTATTCTGCGAATGAAAAATTCTTTCGAATAATCCTGCAGCTTCAGGCAGTTAAGCAATGTTGCCACTTTATTATTTTTTGGAATAAATTTAACATACTTTTTAAGACTATTTCGTACTAAAAGTGTCATAGAATTTCAACGAAAGTGGAAAACTTTTTTCTTTAATATATTAGGTTTTGCTTTTGCTATTGTTTTGCAACACTCAACACTCCCTTTAGGGAGTAGTGGCAGGGGATAAGTATGCGCGGAAAAATGTTGTTAGGAAAAAATTAAGCAGAGCGCTTTTGGACAGCTGTAGGTGTTTTTTTTATATGAAGTTGTTTGACCTAGATGAGAAGCCATTTACTTCCTTACCACCGCACTATAGATCAAATCAACACTTTTTCTGTGCGAAATTAAAACCGCCTACTAAATCGTGGTATTTAAACCAAATTCTGAAAAGGCTTCTTCCAAATTTAGTTTAACCCATTATCGACCAAAAATTAACCCTTTAATAACAACAGTACACAAATGCATAAATAAATTTAAATTTTAACAAAACATTAGGTAATTGTTTAAATTTAGTTCATTTAATAAATTTAAATTAAAAAAATACTCTTAATTTTCATTAATTAAAAAAAACTGAACTGTTGATGAGTTCAGTTTTTTCAATACAAATGTTACTACTAAAAAGAGGCATTACTAGCAAAGCGCAAAGAATCTCGTTTTTGAGGGCCTACATGTAAAGTCAGTGCTTATGATAAATTAAACCGTTTAAGCTATAGCTCATTATAATGAGCCATTTTAAATCATAGCGATATAAATATAAAAAAATTTTTATGTAAAACATCAAAATGACTTGGTGCTTTTTTCCATTTCACAGCAATCAGTTAATACCAACGCAAGTCGAGAAAAACGCACTTAAAGGTGACCTATTTCTGCTGAACTCACAAACTTATTTTCAGGAAACCTTAAATCTCTTGACTTTGATGCAGAAATATGCGACAGCGCTTAAAATTTTCCGAAAATTAAAATAACGTGTCTTTATTTTAAAATTTTTGGCCATTGAAAACAACGAAAAATAAATTCAGTGAAGTGAGACTTTGGCCCGCGCACGAAGGGTTCCGTACGGACACTACAGGGTGGCCCAGAAAGACCGAAGTGGTGTGAAATCCTTATAACATTTTATTTAAGACATATTTTTTTAGTTTTTTGTTTTTTAAATACATTAAATTTATAGGGAATATTTTAAGATTAGTTATTAAAAATTATATCCCGCAAGTGGTGGCCATTTTCTGCTTCGCACAAATGTGCTCTTTCCAACACATTTTCAATGATCTTTCGCAAAACTTCCGGTGTTATGTTGTTAATTTCGTCTCGAATATTGGTTTTTAATTCCTCAATAGTCCTAGGCTTATTAAGATAAACTTTCCCTTTTAAATAACTCCAAAGGAAACAGTCTGGAGCAGTTAAATCCGGGGAACGCGGAGGCCAATTAAAATTGCTTCTACGCGAAATTATTTTTTCACCGAAGATGTCGCGTAAAAGAGCCATTGTGGCCCTGGAAGTGTGCGCTGTGGGTCCATCCTGTTGGAACCATATTTGCGGATGGTTTTCCACGGTTGGCTTTGCAAAATTTTCCAACATGGCCCGATATCGATCACCATTGATGGAAATGGCGACACTTCGTTCATTTTCAAAAAAATATGGGCCAATGATCCTTTCTGAAGAAACACCGCATCAAACAGTATACTTAACTGGGTGTAATTGTCGTTGATGAAGTACTCTCGGGTTTTCAATATCCCATATCCTAAAGTTTTGTTTGTTAACGAGGCTTCGTCACTCATAACTAAGTTATGAATAATGGAAATGGAAAGAACACATTTGTGCGAAGCAGAAAATGTCCACCACTTGCGGGATATCATTTTTAATAACTAATTTAAAAATATTCCCTATAAATTTACTGCATTTAAAAAACAAAAAATTAAAAAAATATGTCTTAAATAAAAAGTTATAAGGAATTCACACCACTTCGGTCTTTCTGGGCCACCCTGTAGATATGTATGTAATTCAATACAAACTTTAATCTATATAATATATAGTTTTGACATTTTTTTTCGTTTTTGGTTTTTTCGGTTATAAGTGTTTTTTTAGTTTTGGCGTTTTCTTCAGTTTTTACCGATTTTTTTAAGTTAAAAAACGCCTATTTTTAGTTTTTGCATTTTTTTCTCGTTTTGGTGATTTTTTCGGTTTTTGGCATTTTAACAGTTTGGCGATTTTTTTAATTTTGGTGATTTTTAGTTTTTGCATTTTTTTCTCGTTTTGGCGATTTTTTCGCTTTTTGGCGTTTTAACACTTTGGCGATTTTTTTTCATTTTTGCGATTTTTTTGGTTTTGTCGATTTATTTTAGTGTTAGAAATTTTTTGAATTTAATGTTTTTTTTGATTTTTGGCGATTTTTGTTTGTTTTGTAATTTTGGGATTTTTTAATCTTACCGGTTTTGAAAATTTCAAGAGTTTGCCTCTTACGGTTCCCAAGATACAAGAAATTGTCAAAATTGCATTAACTGATAGAACACCCTTTAATTTAACTTTTTTTTTTTAATTTTGTGTTAATTATTGTAGTCTGTTTATAAATACACTAATTTTAAAAATTTTAAGTGTCAATATACACATGTAAATACAATTGCGTGTATATTACATGGGATTTTAACATTTTTCGTTGCTTGTTTTGGAACACCCTTTAATTTTAAACTCGCATCTATTTGTTGTTGTAGCGACCAAGGTTCTACAACTCTGTCCAAATTTCTGGTCCGTAGCTCTTACGGTTCCTGAGAAAATAGCCTGTGACGGACAGATGGACAGACGGACTCACGGACAGCGTAGCGAAAACAATAGGGTTTCTTTGCACCTTTGGTGTACGGAACCCTAAAAAACAAAAGGTCACTTTTGTTTTTGTTACTTTTGCACAGAATAAATGATCGATTGACCTAATTGCACCGTGACAATTTTTTCGGTCATGCACTATCTCACCTCTACCCTGCTAGCATTTTTGGAAATTTTTAATTAAATTTGATTCTTTTTTAATACTTTCAAGTGATCAAAAAACAAGAATATGCGCTCGTTTTCTGAGCATAAAAGATAGTTTTGTCTGGAGAAAATGGTACCCTACATGCGACTTGAGGAGTCTTTTATTACCCGCTTTTCTGATCAGTTTCGACTCATTTATGACTCATATATTTTAAAATAAATAAATAAATTACTTTTTAAGCATAAGCACGACTCACTTTCGAGTATTTTTTCAAGCGCGCAAGTGTTTAATCAGTTTTTAATCGTCAAAAGTACTCGAGGAAGACTTAGTTAGGTGATTTTTGATAAAACAAACTTCCAAATGCTAGCAGGGTAGTTTTATTTATATGTATGTATGTATTTATACAGCACATTATAATATTTTTTATTTACTTTAGGAAACACTGTTATAAAAAGTTGGCAATTTCTACAGAAAATCTGCATTATCATGTTATTTTTATTTTTAAGGTTGTAATGTAACTACGCAAATTACAAAAAAAATTTGTGACAATAAAACAATCAAAACGATCAAATAAAAATCTCAGTAACAATTACTAAGCATTTCATTTACTTTCTTTTATAAATATGATTTTTTTTTTGTACTTTTGTATTTGCAATTTCTTAACTTCTAGCAATCAAGCATACATGTGCATATTACGAGAGATGAAAAAATTAATAAAGTTTTTCTAGTTAAGCACATGTATTTAACTATACAAATAACAAAGTTCACACATTTGCCTGTTCAGTTCTTTTTTCTCTCTCATTTATCAACCTCATGTTCGTCTCTTGGTATTAATCGGTTGAAAAGACTTTTTCCGTTATAAATGTGTTTTTTTAAATAAATTATTACTGATTTAATTGCATAATGTTAGAAATACTATTAATTATGAAATAAACTCACTTCAATTCGCTTTGATTTCATAGTCTTCGATAACGACAACAGAAGTAACAATTTGAACTAGACAATTCAAAACAGTATCGTTTTTTTTCATGTTGAAAACTGGAATAAAGTTGATTAACTTTTTTATACTTAAGAACCAATTTATTGCATTATTTCATCACTGATGACAACACTTAACAATTGTAATGACGCAGTAGAAGTAAAAGTAACTTTTACCATAATAAATTTCTCAAAAGCAGAAAATCGCATTCTCTGCGGTTTTAATTTTCCTATCGTAGTAAATATACACATTAATCTATCCAGTTTTATTTATTGTATAAATTGTTTATACTTAGCAAAAAAAATATTAATAAAAATATGCAATACGTAATTGATTAAACTGCATTAAACTTGAATGTTTATTAAAAATTACTTTAAAAAAACTGCACATTTAAAAAGCCATTCACTTGCATAAATATATTCTTTCTGAAAAAAATAAATAAATGATTGGATGAACTATTTTATCCAACTTAAATTATTCAGCAAGTTGGAAATCGTACACAATTACATTTTTAGAAACTACAATGCAAGTGAAGTAACAATGTTTGATTTTAATTAACTTTATGATTCAAACTTTAGAGAGAGAAAATAATTTATTAAGAAATAGAATAGTTATTTAAAAAAAGGTCTCACAAAACAAACTAAATGTTTAAAGAATAATTGCAACGCAATCAGGTGTGTCAAAGAAACCAAATTCGTATACACAGAAGTCAAAATGGAAACGTTTTTGCATTCTTTAGAAAATGTCACACAAAATCTTCAGTTTTAAATTCGATTACTCTATTAAAGTGAAATTGATAATTCGAATGTACTTATGTACATAAAAGAAATGAAATGAAATTTATATTTTCTTAGCATTCTTTTATTGAAATATTTAGGTATTTTACTACTTTCAATATTTTATTGGCCTGTAGGCTTTTTATTACAAAGCTAAATAAATAAATAAATAAATAAATAAAAAAGAACGGTCAAATTAAACAAAAAATTTTTTTATTAAATTACTTGTTTTCAAAAAATATTCAAACAATTAATAAGCTTGTATTTAATTGTATTTAAATTATAAAGCTTTTCTTCAAGTGTAAAATTATTATTTGCTCTAATTTTTCTCACCAATACAAATATATTTTATTTTGCGTATCACTGGTTTAAATAAAAGTTTATAAAATAATAACTCTAGTTGTTGTAAGAAATTTTTGGGTAAAGGTTCCCTTATGATCTGCATTAGCAACAGCGAAATGCTCATAGGATCCAGCTAAACCCCTCATTCATCAATTTCAATGTATTTTTAATAAAAAAATATTTTACTAAATAAGTAATATAGTAATTTGGGATTAATTAGTGCGTTAACAAATTAATTTAAAACTAAAATATATGTAGTTTTTTATTTTTTTCGTTTTTTGGGATTATTCGGTTTTTGGGGTTTTTTAGATCTGACGTTTTTTGTTTGTTTGTTTTTTGACATTTTTTACGGTATTGGCAATTTCTTTTACTTTTGAAGATTTTTGTTTTAGTTTTGGCGTTTTTTTCTCACTTTGGCGATTTTTTTATTTTGGCGATTTTTTACGTTTTTATTTTCATTATGGCGATTTTTTTTATTTATTGCGATTTTTTCGGTTTTCGCCGATTTCTTTTAGCTTTAGAGATTTTTTTTCTTGGCGCTTTTTTAGTTTTGAGGGGTTTTTTTTTATATTTTTGGGATTATTTTTTAGCGTTTTTGAAAATTTCAATAGTTTGCCTCTTACGGTTTCCAAATACAGCAAGTATTCAAAATTACATGGTCAAAATTACATTAACTGATAGAACACCCTTTAATTAAATTTTTTTTAAGTTTTAGTGTTAACTATTGTACTCTGTATAAAAATATACCAACTTCGCAAATTTCAAGTGTCTTTATATATTTGTATGTATGAATATTACATAGGATTTTAATATTTTTTCGCTGCTCGTTCTGGAACACCCTTTAATTTTTATTGGCCAAAGCCCTACATGTTCTGTCAAAATTTCAGGCTCGCAGCTCTTACGGCTCTCGAGAAAAAGGAATGTGACGGACAGGTAAAACTAAAAAATCCCAAAATTATAGAATTTCCAAACCGAAAAAATATCAAAAAAATTAAACAAAATCGCCAAAACGAAAACAAATCGCCAATATGAAAAAACGGCGAAAAACCGAAAAAATCGCCATAACGCGAAAAAGTCGCCAAATCTAAAAAAAATTTATATGAAAAAAAATCGCCAAAATTAAATAAAATTCTACCAACACTCAAATAAATCGCCCAAATGAAAAAATTGCCAAAATGAGAAAACGCCAAAAAACTGAAAAAAATCGTGAAAACGAGAAAAAAAAGTGGCAAAATTAAAAAAGTGCCTGATAGAAAAAAATGGCCATTAACCGAAAAATCGACAAAACTAAAAAAAATTGCCAAAATGAAAAAAAGCGCCAAAATAAAAAAATCCCCAAAACGAGAAAAAAGTGTCAAAACTCAAAAAAATCGCCAAAATGAAAAAAACACCATAAACCGGAAAATCGCCTATATGAAAAAAATCACCAAAATTAAAAAACGCCAAAATAAAAAAATCGCCAAAAGTAAAAAACGAGAAAAAAAAAGTGCCAAAAAAACTCCAAAACTTAAAAAAATTGGTAAAACCAAAAAAACGCCAAAATTAAAAAAAATGCCAAAACTATATTTTATACATATATGCTTAATTCACAACAATTTCAATCGTGTACTTGTGTATCAAATACACTTTTTGTTTTTGAATTGCGAACACCCTCTGTGAAGTGTATTAATGTATTTTGTATTTTTAATGAAAAGAGAAGAACAAGCTACATAAAAATTATCTCAGAGAGCCTCTCTTTGAATACAACATTTTAAAAACATATGAAATAAAAGTGTAATAGTGTATTTAATTTTTATATGAAAATTTCATACAATAAATGTTACACTCTTGTATTAAATATGATAATACAATCCATACAGAGATACAAGAGGTTTTGTGAATTAAGCAATAGGCTTAAGTTCGTATTGAATTGCATATCTAGTGTCTGTACGGAACCGTTCGTGCGCGGGTCAAAGTCGCACTTCACTGAATTTATTTTATTTACTTTTCTTTTGTTTACAACTACAAAGCAAATTTTTAATAGAGATGCCATGTTTATTAGTCAAAAAAATCGGGTATGTTTTGTATTCCACATGAATTTAAAACGAGCGGAATTACCATAGTTTTGTTGTTGGAAACATGTACATTTTTATAACATATGTATTTAATTTCACTTGGAGTACAAAACATACCCGTATATGCTTTGATTATTTTTTCGGATTTATAGAAACGTATGAAAAATTAAGAAGCAAAGCAAGAAATTTTGATTCCCAAAGAGTTTATAAAACCAATTTTGTGATGGTAATATGTTTTATATATGTATAAATCAAAAGCCTTCAGGTTTCTGTACACCTGCATGTTTATTTTCTTCAATTTTGAATTTCTTAATATCAAGAAAGTAACATGTTATACTAACGATCTGCGTTTCTAGTTTTTTAAACTTTTAATGTACAAGAGACTTTCATTTATTACGTTTTTTTTTCATATTTAATTCTAAAACAATAGAAATTCTAAATTATGATTTTATTTCTATTTTTTTTTCTCAAAAGAATTTTCAAGCAGTGCACAAACAGACAGACAGACTAGACCGGTAGCTGCTACTGCACTTTTAGTGGAAACAATGGGAGATCATATAAAACCATTTTAAAAATAGAACAAATCTTAAAAAACAAATAAGAATATTTTATGAATGTTATTTGCATTTGAAAACATTGTTTAGCAAAACTATAAATTTTTATTTCTACATAAATTATTTACAGCCGTTTTAGTTAATCGTAAATTATTGGCAAAGTGAAGGGAAACTAAAACTGAATTTGAATTTGCTCAATTTTCGATTTAGAAAACTAATCATAAGTAAGTAGTATTAGCATGGGAAAATATTTAAATTTTATGACTATAATATTCATATTTAAATTGGTCATACATACTTTGTGTAATTAACTTTTTTCTCAATTAGTTCAATTTTTGCTAAAGATAAAAGTAAAAATTAAAATTGTTATTTCATTGGCTGTTAATCACGCTTCCACTATAGCTATAGAATGTTTTCAGCAGTTTTATGAGAAATCCAACGAGAAACATTTCTGTGGAACATTATAATACTGTTGTGGAGTCTAGCTCTAAATGCCGTGCTGCTATCTCTAGAATTGTGAGGGTGCAAAATCGTGGCTTATACTGATGTTGTGGCAATAGTTGTCAGGTCAAAACTCCTCACTTCTCTAAGGGATATCCTACAGAATGGACTTTCATATTTAACAAAATAAGTTTCGAAACGAGGGCTTGCAATTAATCCTACTAAAACGGAACTAGTTCTTTTCTTAAGGAAGTACAAGATACTTGTTTTTCAATCTATCACTCTTAATGATATGGAGATAAAAATTTCCAACATTGTAAAATATCTCGGTGTTATTCTTCAATCTAAGCAGAGTTTAAAAATTATTATTCTAAAGAGAGAGAGTGAAGAAAACAAAAATTTTGCCCTATCTATGCAAAACTGGGATCTTACCCCGAAGATCATTGGATCTATACTGCAATAGTATGGAATCATCCTGTTGTGGCCGTCCCTGTTGTGGTCGTATCTGCATATGTTACACAAGAGTCAAAGATTTGCTCTTCGCACTACCCCTATGAATGCATTGGGATGCTCCTTCACCTACTACCATTGGATCTAGTAGAAAAACGGATAGCAATAACATCTGCAATCCGTCTTCGTTGTACCTCACTGTGGAACGGAAGTGGTACCGGCCTCTATAGAATACTCGATGACGAAGCTTGGAGATGGAAGATTAACCAATACTCCCCTGATTTATTACATCAACGTCCTTAAAAAACCCGGATACCACCTACAGAATTGTGGAGGAATGGTTCTGCAGGCAGAAAAAAGCGTTGATTTTCAAACGGACGCCTCCAAAACACAAGAAAGTGGGGGTTATGAAGTATTTTCAGGGACTTTAGATCTTCGTATTGCAAAGCGACTTTCTTGCTAGAAAAGAATTGCAGATTGGTTCAAAGACTCTAATTAATATTTATAATGATAGTCCCTGAATTGCCGCTTCTATAAATAACAGCCCCCGACTGACGATCATATGGCAGATGGCAGAGCAGTTTCATATTAGGATCATCTAGATCCCTGTGCATAGACGCTTTCAGGGGAGCTCTAGAGCTGATGAGCTTGCTAGAACTGGGCCAACCTAGCAGGTTTCACCGGATATGGAATGAACCCACATACCCTTACTCTCTTGCAAACTCAGCCTTAGTCGCAAGACAGAAGATGAAAGAAATAGAAGGAAGGTCGCATGAAATGATTGCTTGATCACAAGACAGTTATGGACTCATCTAATAGGAAACAAATCTCGATTCTAATGTCCGTGCTAACCGGACACTCTCTCATGGTAGGCATGCTTAAAGGTCGAACACAATAATTTTTGCCACAGCTGCCAAGATATCGAGGAAGAGAAAAGTGTTGAATATTTTTTGTCTCCCTGTCCTGAACTTGCAAGAAAGAAATTTATCACAATGGGCGTTCTTGAATTCAGAGAACTTTCTGACGTCGCCAGTGTTAAACTCCAATGTCCGACGGTACAACTAGGGATAAGTAGAGCCTCCGAGGTATCACATTAGACCAAAACGGTCTAACTGAATTCGAGATTCTGACTACTACTCTTAACTAACCTAACCTAACACTATAACTCTTTTGTGCATGGATCTATTTTGTTCCTTTCGTAAGAAACGGTCATCATAATAGATAATGTGCACAAATAATGTGAGGAACTTTTACTTTGCATCAAATATGAACCACCCGTTAAGTTCTGTCTCCTCTGGAATTACCACTCGTTAAAATCTTGTTATTTTACAAAAGAAAAAAGCTAATTTTATTGTACACTGTATTAACACAAGATTAAACATTATAATTCGAAAATTTTCTGAGCACTACTTGTTCATAATTATATTGTCAAAATCCGGCTTGATTAATTAATAGTTTTCCAAACAGCAGCATTCCTCACTCGACCTCTCATTAATTTAGAAATTATTCAAAAAGTTCCCATTGCCAAGTAACAACTCATTCATTAAGAAAAGAAGGTAAGATCGAAATCGTACAATATTTATTTATATTCCTTAATTAATTCAAAATCTAATAGCTATTAATTAAGAAAAAATATTAATAATAAAATTTTCTTTATATTCGTATATTTTCTTCACCCACTGGCACTCGCACATGCTTATTAACATATTTTCTATATTAAAGATCCCACAATTAGATTTTATTGAATATTTTATCAGTCATACATGCGCAAGTTAGACTCAACGAGTTTCTATTTGTAAAAATAATTGTTATCGGAGCAAAATCAAAACGCGAACAGTAGTCAAGCACACTTTCAATGTAAAAGGGTGTTAAATTGATTTATTTTATGGCAAACACATGAATGCCGCAGGCTTACAGTTGAAAATGAGTAAATTACATAAAATCTATTCAATTAGGTATATCGAATAGATTTATTAATTAGTTACGCCAATTTTTTCATTAGAAATACGTTCCCATTTTCACAAACTAGAATAGTGAACATTTTTTTTTCTAGAAATGTTTCCCTTTTTTAGGGTTGCGTACACCAAAGGTGAAATATCTTATTGTTTTTGCTACGATATCGGTCCGTCTGTCAGTCACAGGCTGTTTTATCCAGAACTGTAAGAGCTACGTACTTGAAATTTTAACAGAATATAAAAGACTTTGGTCGCTACAACAACAAATATATGACATTTAAAAATTAAAGGGTATTCTAAAGCGAGCTATGAAACATGTTGAAATCCTGATGTTATATAGAGAAAATTATATAAGGACGCTTGAAATTTTTGAAGTTAGTATATTTTTATGCAAACTTCACCAATTAACACTGAAAGTTAATAAAAAATTATATTCTATTAATTTAATAATAATGTAATTTTGACAAACTGTCTGTATTTTGGAAATTGTAAGAAGCAATTTTCAAAAACGCTAAGACTAGAAAATGCCAAAAAATTAAACGAAAAATCGTCAAAATATAATAAGGGCTTAAATGAAAAATAGCACCAACAATAAAATAAATCATTAAATTGCAAATTCCCAAAAGTAAAAACATCTCTAAAGCTGAAAAATCACCAAAACTAATAAATAAATTCAGTGAAGTGCGACTTTGACCCGCACACGAAAGGTTCCGTACGGACACGAGCTATGTAATTCGATACGAACCTTAGCATATATAAAATATAGTTTTGGCAGTTTTTTAATTTTTGGGTTTTTTCGGTTTTAAGCGTTTTTTTAGTTTTGGGGTTTTTTGCGTTTATTGGCGCTTTTTTAGTTTTGATAAATTTTTTTCTCGTTTTGGCAATTTTTTCCGGTTTTTGGCGTTTTTTTTAATTGTGGCGAATTTTTTAGTTATGTCGATTTTTTCAGTTTTTGGCGTTTTTAAATTTTGGTGACTTTTTTCATTTAGGCGAATTTTTTTAGTTTTTGATTTTTTTTACATAAACAATTATTTTTGTTTTGTCGCCTTTTTGCGCCTTGGCGATTTTTTCGGTTTATGGCGTTTTTTTAATTTTGATGATTTCTTTCATTTGGGCGATTTTTTCTAATTTGGCGATTTATTTTAGTATTAGAAACTTTTTCTAGTTTTGTAGATTTTTTTCGATTTGGCGATTTTTTTTTAATTTTTTACGATTTTTTTTAATTTTTTACGATTTTTTTTGGGTTTGGCTGTTTAATAACTTTTTGATTTTTTAGTTTTACCTTTTTAAAAAAAAGATATAGCAAGTTGTCCAAACTACATAGTGAAAATTGCATTAACTGATGGACGACCCTTAAATTTAAATTTTTTTAAATTTTAGTGTTAATTGTTTTAGTCTATATAAAAATACACTAATTTTACAAATTTCAAGTGTCAATATACATTGTACAATATACATACAATTGTATGTATGTATATTACATGGGATTTTAAAATTTTTTTCGTTGCTCGTTTTGGAACACCCTTTAATTTTTAACTCTCTTGTATTTGCTGTTGCAGCGGCTAAGGTTCTAACATACTCTGTCCGAATTTCAGGTCCGTAGCTTTCACGGTTCTTGAGAAAATAGCGTGTGGCGGACAGACCGACAACTTTGGTGTACGGAACCATAACAACCGAAAAAGCACCGAAACGAAAAAAGCACGAAAAATAAAACAATAGTGAAACTAATGAAAAACAACAAAAAAAATTTTAAATATCCAAAAAAAACGTCAAAACAAAAAAATCTCCAAACGAAAAAATCGCCAAAACGAAAAAAAAATCGCCAAGAACAGAAAAAATTGGCAAAGCGAAAAAGCGCTAAAACTAAAAAAACGCCAAAACAATTTTTTTTAAATGTCTACATCAGGTAAGATAGTGGATTTTACAGGTTAAAGTTTGTAAATACAGGGTGTCCGCCGGGAAGGTTTTTTTGTTTTGCCGCCATTTTGGTAAACATTAGTTTTGACATTACATACATGTTTGGCTGGCGTAAAGTATAACGCGTGGCAAATTTATTATGGAAAAAAATGCAATGAACGAACGTGTTTTCACAAACACGTTAAACATTTTATCAAAATCAATCATCGATTACTGCGAGGATAAGAAAGTTATGTGAAATTTTTGGAAGAAAAAAGTATTCCAAATATCTAACACTGCTTTCTGAAATCCCCCAAAATAACACAATTGCTGGGAAGGAAAATTTTTATTATCTCCACTGTGCATCGAAATAAAACAAAAAATAATACTTTGTATGTGAAATCGTTTTATCATCGACCTTATTTATATTTCAATTCATTTCGAAAATGCATGCGAAATTCTGACACATTGTAAAAAATAATATAGCTTTGATCAAAATTGATTAATTAAAAAAGTAATTTGTCTTACAATACTAAAATAATTGTAGTTATTTATAATAATTGTTAGTTTTGAATACTATTTATTTTGCAAAAAAAACAATGCACATAAGAATTTTTTCCCCAAGGAAGTGAATACTTTAATCAAAAATGCAAATGATCAACTAATTAAATAAAATTAAAAAATGGGGTCAAGTCGTAAAGAAAATCCATTAATGATGAAATTGTTGAAAATTATTGCATTTGCTACTCAAAGCGTAGTAAGTAGATAGTCAATATATTTTTTTATTTATTACCAAATTTTCTAAAATAAGTAATAAATATATTTTCGTTTGATATTATATGTAAATACTTTAAAAAAAAATTATAATTCTTATAAGAAAAGCTTTAGCGATCAGCTATTCTACGCTGTAATTCGTGAAAAAAGAAAATACTTTCGAATTTGCATGTTAATTACATGTAAATTCGTAAGTATTTTCTTTCTTTACAAATTACAGAGTAGATTCCCTGATCTAGCAATAACAATTATTAACACAACTTAATAAATACACTACTATTAGTTCTAGGCCTTTTAATATAATTCATAAATTGTTAAAACATCTAATAAACATTTAAGATCAGCGATTCCGTTTTGTATGACTACTACGAGTAACTACTCGTATATTCTAATTAATTCCATAAAATTAAGTCTGCTGTTTTTTTCTAACTATGACACACAAAATAGAATTAAAAGAGTCATTTGAAAAAAAAGTTAAATAGTTCCCATGATGATAATGAAGCTCGATGAGAATTTTTCTGAGAGAATATTTTCCCTTTCAATTAATTACTGTCTACAAAATTAATAAATATTTATAGAAACACACGTATGTTCATTTAAACTGCAGCATTTACTGTTGTTAATTTTTTTTTTAATTTTCAATTAACCCACTTGCAACGCGATAAAAAAAAATACCTTTTAATGGTCGCATTCATAAGACGTAACAGTTGCGCAACCGTTGAGTGTTTGCCTTAGAAACGCATAGTTGAGTATCTCCGCTCCACTCAACAGTTGAGTAATTTTCCATCCCAGCTAAAAAAATTATATATGGTCCATATATTTTTAATATATGAATGTATATAACTATATATGAATATGTATGAATTCATGTATGGAAATATATGGGATTATACATGGCAAAACTATTATATATGAACTAATATATGGACTAATATATGAAATGTATTATAATATATGAGCTCATATATGAAAATTTAATTATGAAGCTCTTCATATAAGAATGTATACATACATGATATCTCACATAAGATCGTTTTTGCAATCAAAAAAGCTTGGAATTTGATCACTGCTGAATTGGAAATCCATTAGAAAATACATACGGTATGCAAAGTTTATGTGCGTACCCTCAACGTTTAAAAAAGAAAAAATTTTTGTTACAAAAAAACCATTCTTGTATGATTTTATACATTGTGGCCCCATTTAATATATCAAATAATCAAAAGGATAATCCAGTCATTAATTTTATAGAAAACAACAAAATTCTCTAGATAGGAAACAAAGTTCATATTACTGTATTGAAAACTATTGTTAGACGGATTATTTTTTCTTTTATAATTAATTGCATTAGTTTTTAATCTGATTTCTTAAGCTAAATGTTGTGTACGAATATGATTTGTGTTTTTTAAATAATTGATTCACCTTTTGATGAATGAAATGACTTTTAGTTCGTTTTGAATTATTTGTCCAAACAAATGTTTCATTAAATACAACCTCTCTCTCAAGTCTAAAAAAAATTATTTTAGTAATTTAATTTATTGCACAGCAGTGAGCTTTTGTGAATCAAGAGTGAATGAAACTTTGCATACTGTGGAGGGAATTTACACATACATTCATGTATGAAAATGTATGAATATATATAATCATATATGCCCATATACCCTCATTTTTCGGATCCGAACCATATATGGGATATCATATATGCTCCATACATATTTTTTTAGCTGGGATCATAAAATTTTTTCGCTACATATAGTCAACACGTTGCGCTCAGCCGGAACAGCTGGTCAAAAAGAGCTATTTCTTTTATATGCTTTGTTAGGTGGCAGCAACAAATATTTGTTAAGTTTTTAAATGCGATGAAGTAACGAAATAAAGATATACAATTACATTATATACATCAAGCCGTTTCTAAGAAGTAGCTGATGGGGCCAACAGTTGCCAGCAGTTTCACAACTGTTGAGCTCAACAGCTCATTAACTGCAAGCCTTCACACTTATACTTACAAATGATTATGTGAGCTCCAGCGCGTTTTAAATAGATTCACACGATTACTCACCTAAAATCAAATACATCTAACTCTCATCAAAATCAATTTGGGGCTACTCGGCAGTGTACAGTAGAGGGCATAGAAGTTTATCGGATGGTTATAGATGGTTATAAAACTCATTCGGACATCGACGCTATGTGGGGGCGTTTAACTACTCTTGCTTATCTTTTACGATTTACTCAGGTAGAGTAATATAACTTTGAGCTAACCTACATAAATAGAAAAATAAGAAAATGGTAAAACAGAAAATTAATAGTGATACATACTTATCAATGTGTTTACCAAAGGTAAAACAATTGTATGCACAACAATCATTTCTCATATTCCGTAAAAAATTAAAAATTTAAGTTAAATAGCTGATGTTAATAACAATCTCTAACCAAGTAGATAGACTAGAGTGCTGATGAAGTGCGTGGCTGCACAGAAAATTATCTGTACTTCCCCCAACTTTAAAATCTAGTTTAATTTTTGTTCTTTTCTTTAGAAACTCACATTAATTAATAACAATATTTCACTCAATAAGAATTAAAATTACAGAACTTAATCCCGCATAAGAAATTATTTGTGATTAAAAACCCAGTTATATTTCATTAAAAATCGATGAACTTTTAATCGTATTCACAACTACTACACAGAAAAAATTATTGTTGAGTTTGATTCCTTAAAAAAAATATTATTGATTGTTAATTTAATTAAATCTATGCTTGTTTTAATGGAATCTACTGCCCTTTCGAAATTTGTTAGAAGCAGAGTTTAACTCAAATACTTTGAAATTGCAAAATATTTATTACATATTAATTCTATGTAATATTGTTTTTATATTTTTGCGTGCGAAAAACGAGCAAAAAAATTAATTAAAATAATTAATCTTTTAATTAGTGCTGATATTTTGTTTGTGAGCAAAAACTAATTTAATCTTTAAAAGAACATTAACTAAATTTTTAGTTAATATAAATGGAATATAGGATACATATAATCCAAAGACCGGCACTGCGACACCTGATGGATCTTTTGTGCCATTAATTTGTAAATTAAATGAAGCACTGTATGAGTCTCCTTATGGCAGTCAGCATAGAGATTTTAAAAGTCCGCCTAATATTACATATATGAAAACAGAAACTCAGAATGATGGTGATTCACATCTATGAAAATTTCAGAATGACCATGTTGCTCAAATATATATTTCAGACAGGTGCGTGTGAATATTTTTGCAATAATATTACGCACACGTCAGAATCAAAATAACTCACACATATATACAGTGTACACATGTGTGTATAAGACCCTGTAGGAAGTGTCAATAGTAACACAGTACTGGGGTCGAATCGTCAAATCCGTGATCGTACAACTTGTCACGCAAAAATACCATTTTTGGATTATGACATACGTGAAAGTACTGCAATTCCATTAAGCTTATATAATTGACGTATCACTTAATTTGTTTTCGTACGATTGTTGATACGATCCTAGATGTAATGATTTCAGGCCTGATTCACTAATGACTTTGTCAGTAGTACTACTAACGAATTGTCAGTAAATGCTTCTTGCTATAGGCAGGTAAAAGAAATGT
The DNA here is from genome assembly GCA_905220375.1 of Tachina fera. NCBI lineage: Eukaryota > Metazoa > Arthropoda > Insecta > Diptera > Tachinidae > Tachina > Tachina fera. Next base: position 21,575,347 of record LR999963.1, on the reverse strand, counting down.
TATCAGTAAAATATCGATATCCCAGGTTTTCGGAAAATCCATTTCACTTGCACGCAGATGAATAGCACAGTGCAACATGAAGAAATATGACCATATACGTAAGAAAGGACGGCCAAAAAAGAGCCGTGTCTCCCAGTTTTGCCCGAGTAAAGTACTTATTTTATTTGCCTCCAAAGATTTGGGGCTTGGCTCATATCTTGATTTACTCTCTGAGGCAAAGTTGGAGCTTTTGTTATAAAGAACAAAAATTGTGAACATATAAAATTAAAAACACTTTGTCTTCAAGATTTGAAAAAACTCTCATATCCTTAAATGTCTTACAAATGGTCTTATGCAGGACACTATTAGGTAGCCGCAAAAGTGAACATTTTCCAAGCAAATTAAATTAAAAAAATTTCGGGAAATTTTTCACTTTTCCCGCTACCTAAGCTCCACCTAAACGGTGCTAAGAATCATTCCTATATGGTTATATTTTCATATATATAAATCTATTCGACTACCCTATTTATAAGGATCCAATTACACACGGAATGACAAACCTACATTTGTATATGTATGCCCTTAACATTTTTAGTGAAGTCTACAAGAGCTTTATTACTACAATGATTCTCGTAGTAAATGTTAACCAAGCATCTCCACTCTTTACACATTTAATTCATACATACATATATACACGCATAAATTTACATTTCAATGACTGTATGCTTACTCCCTTTTTATGATTACACATGTTTATGCTCTAGTACTCGTATTTACATGAGATTGTGAGTAACTGCTATTGTTTGTGTGTTAATTTGCTTGAGACATGCATTCCACATACATACAAACAGATTTGATAATTTAATTTAAAATTGTTTTTACATAACCCGGCATACATTTGTGACGTATTTAGTAATTATTTCGAATTTTGTTCATTTTTTGCTTTCATTGCAAACCTGTTACGTATTGAAAATAATGCATACATGTATGTACAGATGTATGTATGTATGTATATGTATTTTTTGTAACAACTGCAGTGCCTCCATAAAATCATACAAACTAAATGCTGCTTGTAATTTTTTCCCTCTCTGATTGTTTTTATTTTGCTTTTGTTTTTAAATGTTTTTATTTATTTTTTTTTATATTTTTTTTTACTTTGTTTAAATTATTTATTTATTTTTTTTTACTCAAGTCTCGTGCTGTAGTTACTGCTTGTTCATTTGCTAGTTGGTGGCTTGTTTGTTGTTGAGATTTGAATGTTTGTTATTGCTGCATGCTGTAAAACACAATTTACACACTTACACAATCTCACATGAACCAATACAAGTGAATACACCGGAGGAGCAATAATGGTTTTGCTTTTATGCATTTGAATTTATTTAAGTATTGAAAATTTTCGCATATAAAAGTAAGTCTTCGACGAAGGTTCTGATTAGTATTTAAAACGTCGTTTAGTTTAAAGCGCTGAGACTTGTAGTGTTTGTGAAAAGATAAAAAAATATAAAGGATAATCGCGAATTAAAAGTGTAACAGATATTTAAAAAAAATCAAGTGTTTAAATGAAATTTGAAATTTAAATACACAACATTTAAAAGAAAACTTTAAATACGAAAAGAATTTTGAAAGAAAAAAAAGCAAATTTAAATTAAAAATAATCAAATTTTTAGTGAACAGCAAGCGTTATAAAATATACACAAAATTTAAGGAAAACGTACGTAAAAATACAAATTTATATTAAATAAAATATTTATGTTGCCTAAATAAATGAACGTTTATATTTATTAATTTTTTTAATAATATATTTAGATACAAAAGTATTTAAATAAAAATTTTCAAATATCGAACAGTTTTTAGAAATTTTAGTGTATTAAATTACAAAAATACAAATGCGAATCATGAATTAAGGAATTTAATTATCAATTTTAAAGCAATGTTTTTCTGCAGAAAGAAACTTTAATATCGGTGGATAAGATGGATTTTGGATGGACTTTAATTTCAATTACTTAAGAAAATAAGAAGTATATTTGCAAAGAAGTTACAACAGGGAAGACATAATTATTGTATGTGGTGCCACATCCTATTATAGCACTATCTAATTGGTATTTGAAATGTTAGAAATAATAATAACTTATTTGGATCCATAATTCACATACCGATACAACTATGCTGTACTTAATGCTGCCAGATCGGTGAATCAGTGAATTCGTGAGCAAGATGTACAATTTCAAAATTGAATTCCATATTCTCCGGATCTTAACATAATGGAAAATGTTTTGGGTTGAATTGTTAGATGTCTTAAGGCAATATAATAAAAAAGAATCTTTAAAGGATGCCTGGAGCGCGGTATCACTAGATTATAACAAATTGCTATACAGTTCAACTGATAGTAAAATTTATTCCGATTTTTTTATTTAAAAGAAAAGTGTTTAATATATCAAAAGAAGCAAAACAATATTGAAGAATATTATAATTTTCATGGACTGGAAATGCAATACTCTTTTTAAATATAAAAATTTTTTAGTCAAGTGACGCATTAAAAAGTCTTAATTTATTATATTTGAATAACAAAAATCGAATTTCATTCACAATTTTTTGCCAAATTAATATTAAGAATATGGAGTTCAAAAATCAATATCTGGTTTGCATGCAATACACGAGTACATTCGCTCAAATTAAATTCCTTCTTTAAGTAATTCGTAGTGTAGGTATCTTGAAATGAAAATTTGTACATTTTGAAATAAATTTGATCTTCACATTTAAATAACTAACTAAAAGAACAAAAATTATATATTTAAACAGTTATTAAAATAAAAAATAGTAATATTTTTATTGAAAGTAAAAGAAGTAAAATTATTTTGAAAATTTATTTTTTTATTGCCAAATGTTTTTGAAAAAAATTTATGGAAATAAGTTTTTTTAATTTTATAAAATTTTGATAAATTTTGTTTTTTATTATGTTTTACACAGAGCTGTTAAGTTTCGATTACGATTAGGAATCAATTAGATTATAATTTAAAAAGAATTGTACTGATAATATAATTTTCTTTAAAAGAATTTCTGATAAGTAATTGATTACGATTACTAATAATGGAAAAGTAATCTGAATTACTAGGAATTTCAACAAAATAATCAAAGAGAAACAATAGTAATCAAATAATAATCCAACTACTTTCAAAGATTACTTTTGATTATTAATAAATAATCAAAAGGAATTAAAAGTAATCTTTAAATATAATCGGACTATTTTTGAATTACTTTTGATTCTTTTTGATTAATTTGTTTTAATTTCAAGTAATTCGGATAACTTTTCCATTATTAGTAATCGTAATCAATTAGTAATCGTGCAAAACTGAATACAATCGTTATTTAATCATTATTTCATACTTCAAAAAAAGTAATCAAATTAGTAATCAGTACGATTACTAATCATTACTTAACATCTATGATTTTATAGCAGTGAAATCCAGAATAAAGTCTAGTTTAATTCACAACAAATAAATCTATGATTTTATAAATTAGCAGAATAGCACAATCATTTGAATGAAAATACTCGTATGGATATATAAGCAATTTTTACACTACTTTGATGCAAAGCTTTTTAATTTCTTAGATATTTTTTTACAAAAATAATTTTTCAAACCCTCAAACTGAGTTCTAAATTCTATGCAACAGAAGTTTAATAAGAAAAATTAAAAATCTTAAAAATCCCCGAATATATCAAGAGAAGATGTGATATCATCTAAACCGCTGGACCGATTTTCTTCAAACATAACTAAGAACCTTCTCGATCAAGGTTCCTTTCAAACAGAAAAAACTAAATCAAAATTGGTCGGTCCAGCCGTTTGGTCTGTACAAGGATGCGGAAACACACACAGATACACCGATACACAGAAACACAGCCACACACTACAAACTTGTAACACCCTTTTTTTGGTCGGGGTTAAAAACTAAAATGGAATAAAAGATTTAAAAAAACAATAATATTTTTTTAGATATAAAATTATTTTAATGTTTAAAAAATATAACACAGTTGGTTCTCGATTATTTGAAATGGTCGGGATCGGGAGCCTTCTGGATAATCGTTTTTCACAATTAATAGGGTAACAGCTTTTATTGGTTTTTTCATATATTTTTATTCATATGTTTGTGTTTACTTATATACATACATACATATATATATTTATATACCACATATAATATAAAAGAAAAATCCAGGAATTTTATGCTTGTATTTAATAAAAACATAAATAAATATGTTCTATAAAAAAGAAATATTTTGGGTGAAAAAAGTTGCGTGTTTGCAATCATTGATGCTTAATCGATGGCAAAAAAGTTAAATCAATGGACAAAAAGAAAATAATTAAAATTTTTCTTTGCGGGTGATGTTATCGGTTAATCGAATCACGGATAATCGAGGTATTACTGTAGTTCAAATATTAAGAAAGATATTGGACCTTATTACGACTGTCGTATAGACTAAAGAACATTGCAACATTTTTCTTTAATCTAGTACAAAATCGTCATAGTCGTGGTCCAAATACTACACTCGTAATTAGGACCATTATTTTTGAACATGTGTATGATGTTTTAAGAAGAAAAAGGGAACCAAATGCTGCTGTACGAGGCCCTTTAATAACCTGAAGAGTCGGTTCAAGCATCAGCGTTATACGGCAGTTTTTAATTTAAAAAAAAACAATTCCAACTTTATATGGGCTCTTGTTAAATATTTTCGAATTTTCTTTAAAACTCTACATCTGAAACTAATTTTACGGCCAATTAAGAGTTGCACTATTTAAAGTTTTGGTAAGAAATTTAGAAAATCATGTAATACTTAAGCGTCTTCAGAACATTTATTCAGAACTTTACAAGCAACATTTTGTTGGTATATATAAACCCTCTAACTATTCGGGAAATGCATATTTTTTTTATTTTTTTTAAAGCAAAAATCAGTTCAAATATTCTACTAAAATATTTGCCATCAAATTCTAGTACACGTCTCAGGACACACTTAAGTTGATAATTCAACTTTAATATAAGAAATAACCAAAAAATTAAAAGGTACTTTAAGATTTAATATAGATAGATATAGATAGTTAAATGGTTGGCAATTAAATGTTTGAAACCCTAAACCCAATTAATTTTTTTTATTATTTTTGCTTATTTCTAGAATTTATTAAAGTTGAATTTTCAACTAAGTGTATTTCGCTAAAAAAAAAAGAAGTATGTAGTTCAACTTGTTGTTGTTGTTCACGCCTTCTTTGTCATTACGTGAAGTGTATTCATATTTAACGCTTTCCTGAATCCAAATAAATTTGTCATGGGGCCATCAGCCCCATCATCATTGATGCTTAATCGATGGCAAAAAAGTTAAATCAATGGACAAAAAGAAAATAATTAAAATTTTTCTTTGCGGGTGATGTTATCGGTTAATCGAATCACGGATAATCGAGGTATTACTGTAGTTCAAATATTAAGAAAGATATTGGACCTTATTACGACTGTCGTATAGACTAAAGAACATTGCAACATTTTTCTTTAATCTAGTACAAAATCGTCATAGTCGTGGTCCAAATACTACACTCGTAATTAGGACCATTATTTTTGAACATGTGTATGATGTTTTAAGAAGAAAAAGGGAACCAAATGCTGCTGTACGAGGCCCTTTAATAACCTGAAGAGTCGGTTCAAGCATCAGCGTTATACGGCAGTTTTTAATTTAAAAAAAAACAATTCCAACTTTATATGGGCTCTTGTTAAATATTTTCGAATTTTCTTTAAAACTCTACATCTGAAACTAATTTTACGGCCAATTAAGAGTTGCACTATTTAAAGTTTTGGTAAGAAATTTAGAAAATCATGTAATACTTAAGCGTCTTCAGAACATTTATTCAGAACTTTACAAGCAACATTTTGTTGGTATATATAAACCCTCTAACTATTCGGGAAATGCATATTTTTTTTATTTTTTTTAAAGCAAAAATCAGTTCAAATATTCTACTAAAATATTTGCCATCAAATTCTAGTACACGTCTCAGGACACACTTAAGTTGATAATTCAACTTTAATATAAGAAATAACCAAAAAATTAAAAGGTACTTTAAGATTTAATATAGATAGATATAGATAGTTAAATGGTTGGCAATTAAATGTTTGAAACCCTAAACCCAATTAATTTTTTTTATTATTTTTGCTTATTTCTAGAATTTATTAAAGTTGAATTTTCAACTAAGTGTATTTCGCTAAAAAAAAAAGAAGTATGTAGTTCAACTTGTTGTTGTTGTTCACGCCTTCTTTGTCATTACGTGAAGTGTATTCATATTTAACGCTTTCCTGAATCCAAATAAATTTGTCATGGGGCCATCAGCAATTCATAAAAAATATTTATTTTTTAAACTATGAAAAAGTGTCTTCGAATCAGAGGACATGGAATGGTTTGTGTCATTGATTTTAAAGAAGATAAATTTCTATAGATTATCGCACAAACACACATAATCTCCAATGAATTGTCAATGTAATAATTTTCCAGAAGCAAACAGTTTAGTGTCGAAATTGTATGGGTTTGCCTGCTCGTGGTTTTAATAACACACAGTTTGTGCAAAATCACACACTGTATTGTACACATCTGTGCAAATAACGCACAGTACTAGTCCAAATATAATCCAAATGTATGGAAAAACATGAGGGATTGCATAACGGACTGAGTGTATAAATTTCTATGCAATTATATCGTGTTGTAAGCAAAAATATGCTACATAATTTTTGTGAAATATTGTCGAATTCCACTGTATATATCTACATATATACAAACAGACATACATGGGAGCAAGGCCTATTTATTAGGTCTATGCAACTCTACAAAAACACAGCAATACAAAAAACAACTTTGTGTTTAAGTTGTCAGAAACACACACAAACATGAACTATAGTATATGGTGCAAACAACTTTTGACAGCTTAAACACGAAAACACAGAATATCATCAGGACGATTGCATTGACCTGATAAATAGGCCTTGCATGGGAGTATATTGAGATTTTAACGACTATCTCTCTCATACACTGCCACTACGTCACTTTAATGTTTTATTTTTAAATTTCTTCTTAATTGAACTGTCAGATTAATATCAAATGTATGTATAGTGCTTCTGTTGTAAATAGTGCTTCTGTTGCAGTCTTAAAGAATAATTATAAAATTATTACTAAATATTAATCAATCAATTAAGTATTTATTCTTCTTTTTTTAATTATATGAGTTCTATTTGCTTTTAAAAAATATATTTATTAATAAATAATATATAATATAATAATAATATATATAATATATATATATATATATACATATATATATATATATATATATATATATATATATAAATATATATATATATATATATATATATATATATATAAATATATATATATATATATATATATATATATATATATATATGTATATATATACAAATGCATCTAATATTCATTTCTAAGCATGGCGCTGATTTTGTAATTGTTCGAAGGACCATAAACAAGGCTATGGCCACCCTTGTCTTCGATGTTAGGCGGAAACACAGCGTCGTACCCTATAATTAGAAACCAGAAGAATGAAAGGTAAAAATATTTTTTTTCAAACCTTCTTTTAGTTACAAAGAAACGTTTGCTTAAATTTTTCGTACTTGAAAATAGATACTAAATGTTTCCACTTTTTTTTTGCTGAATCGTTTAAATTTATTCTTTGTTACTCCCAGTTGAATTTTATCAAAATGTTTTTTTTATTTAATTCATAAAGTATTGTAATATATACCATATATTTTTTGTTTGTTTTATTTTATTGTATAAATCAATCATTAACTATTCTGTGTTTGAGGGAACAATTAACAACACATTTCGACACAAGCAAACAATTATTGAGATTTTTCCATTTCCATTTAAACAACAACTAATAAAAATACTCTTAACTGAATGAATGCTTAAACAGCCATAAACACTTGTTGGCTGCAAAGTTAGTCATTCCACTTTTTATTTTACTCGTAATTATACTAGAATTAACATAAGAATTGCATTGCAGCATAAATGAAATGATAATTTGTTTTAAAATGTATGAGCAGTTAAATAATACGAATAATTGTTGACAATCTGACAATATAATTGAGCAGATACAGCAACATGATATAAAATTTCTTAAGCAAACGTCAAATCAATTAAATAAAATGCTTAAAGTAAATATGGCAAGACTATAAGTGTTTGACTGCAAGATAAGAATGAAAATGATCTGACTCATTATTTTTATTTTTTTTTAAAGAGGAGGTAATATGTACTCAGGGAATTAATATGCCTACTGGAGATGAGCCATATTTTGAAACCTGTTACTTTTTCACAGCGATTGAAAAATTACAGGTTTTGGAAACACAGTATTTTCAAGACGTCAATTTATATTGGCAAACGTCGAAACTGTTCAGTCATTGTTTGGCATAAATACAGAAGAGAGAACAGATGATAAGCAACAGCTCTACTGTCTTTCATTAGTTTTGGATACTCAGTTGATGAAGAAATACTTTTAAATGAATTCTTCGGCTATAAACCTTTTCTGATAAGTAAAAGCGAAAGAAGTATCTACAAGTTAAAAAAAAACCAACATTTTATATGATATTTTAAGTGTTATTTCTGTGCGTTTATATATGCAAACAGTTTTAAATGTAGGTACAATTTAATTTAAACATACTGATGGTGTTGGGTAAAAAGATACAATATTCAATGTAAAATGGTGCGATATTGGCCTTTTTACGCAACACCATCGATGTGTATGTTCTTACCTTACAAACAGAATGTTCTTCTATGCTTACTGTACAGTAAATAAAGCTACCACATTAATCGTGTCAGAGTCTGAACACAATGTAACGATTTTTTATTGCGGTGCGGATTTCCATACGATTTTGAAGTATAAATCCGCGCGGGACGGAATAAAATTAAAATCTATTTTATTTTCATTGCGGACTTTCTTATGCTCTCAAATTTCTCTTGCTGACGTTGCCGTAGTTTTTGTGTGTGTTTTTGTGTGTTCACAACATTTTTGTAAAAAAAACATGATTTTGAAGTTCAAACATTTTTGTTATAGATTATAAAAGCTTATATCAAATATATCTACAAATGTATAAAAAGTTAATAATTTTTTGTTTTTAGTTATAAAATTGTACGCACAAAAAAATTAACGAAAATTTAAACAAACAATGACAAGTATTGTCGTCGCCGTCTTCCGGTTTATTATGTTTGTTTTTCTCTCCCGCAAGAGAAATCGCCCCGCACCGCAAACATTGTGTTTAGACTCTCAAATCGGCTTTTCTGGCAACTGTCTCTCTGTCTCTTATAGGACAATTCTCAATATTTGGATGGGATTGATTCTTAATTGTTTCTTCTTGTCGCTCTTCTTATTAGTATTTATCAAAATACCAATACTAATAAATACTTGTAAAGCAGAAGAGCTGAAATGAGTTACACCGTGAACACAGCCACTATCTAATTTCACTGCTGCTCTTTTTATTAGATTTTCTCAAAATAACAAAACTGCTAAAAAGAAAACACTACTAAACGTTGATCGTTTATAAACCACGATCACAAGGAGCAATATTATTAAAAAAATCGCAGTATTGCTCATCTCTACATGTACATATGTGTGTATGGGTATGTGTGTTATCTTGTTCTGAAAAAGGTATGGTGAAAATTAATAGAGGATCGATGGTGATGTTTCAAACTACTAAGCTTAACAACTGTGCCATTGAGCATTAAAGAATATGTTTGCAGCGCCTCTTGTGTCAAGCATGTGCATTATTTCAAGGCAAACAAAAGACATACATAAAGCGCTAGACACCTTAAATTAAAAACATCATGTAAATAGGGAACTATTTACATGATGTTTTTATTATTTTTAAATCAACATGATGAAAATTTAATTCAAATTAATTTGTAGCATCTATTGCATAAATATACATAATAGCCCAATTCAAAATCATGTGCAAATGGTCTTGCATCGTTGCATGTGCAATTGCCCAATTCACAATTTTGTGCAAATGGCCTTGCATCGTTGCATGTGCAAAATAGTATAGTATATTCAACTCACCACTTAACAATTCTTGGTGGTGAGTACCAATATACTATACCATTTTGCACATGCTAAGTTGCAAGACCATTTGCACAAGATTGTGAATTGGGCTAATGTGTATAAAATAAATAATGATTTTTTTTAAATAAATAATTAGTGAAAATATAAATATAAAATTATTTAAAGTAATTATTTCTTTTAATAATATTAAGAATTTTTAGATTTGCTAACGATTTTTCCGCAGTAAATAAATAATCTTTCAGTGTCATTTAATTATTGAGTTTGAGATAATGTGAACGGATTTCTTTACTCAGCGTCTTGACGAGTAAAATTTTTTTATTAAGACAACATACATCATTTACATTCTAGATTCTAAAGCATAGCTGGCCGAAGTGGCAGCAGAGTGCCGAACTTCAATAAGCTTCTTAGACAAATTAATACACATATACGAAATACATTACTCTCGTTGGTCATCACTGATCTATAGCAAACAGATTCAATAAAAAAAAGAAACTAAAATGAGTCAAAAAAAATTAAAAAGAAATGAGTTCAAAATCTTAACTAAAATTAACGGCCTGGCCCTAAATATGTCGACAGAAATCGTTCAAACAACAATTTGTATTGGAAACAACAACAAAGTAAGAAAATTTGTTTTTGTTTTCAATAAAAGTAATTGATCGAACGCTGCTGATTGATTATATTTGTATTTAAAACAAAAACAAATTTGTTTATTTTACTGTTGTTTTCAATACAAATTGTTAATTGAACATTTTTATCGACATCGTGGGACAGGCCGTTGATAAAAAAAATCCATGTTGACACGATACGAAGAACGTAGTGAACTTTTCTTAATTTTTTAGCTGACATTATTATTGCTAGTTGTTGTAAAACAGAAGAAAAAAACGATGGCTCATCAGCACTTAGTGTTAACTTTTTAAACATTTAACTTAAACGCCTCTAAAACCTCAAATGTGAACATACATTGTATGAGAACACAGACGGCTTCTTAAGAAATATTGCAATTAATTTTGTCAAAATATGTATGTGTGTATGTATGTATAAAAAATTAGCAATTGAGCAATATTTTTTTTTAGTTATTGTTCTAACATTAACATTTGTTGTTGAACAAGTACAAAATGTTGCACTTGCGCAATAGACCACTAAAAGCAACGAGCAGCAAGCAAGCAGCACCACAAATATGTAACTAAAGTTCATTAACTTTTCAGCAAAAGCCGAAAAATATTCTACTGCTTAGTTACTCGCTAACGTTGGCTAAAAATAAAAATAAAATAAATCTTAATAAATTGCAAAAATGATTTTGAAAACAAGTTGCCAAAGTGTGAATGAGTTTTGCATTATTAATGTTATACACACGTACAAATGTATGTGTATATACATACATACATACATATGTACTTATATTTAAGCTTAAAACGGAAATATTAAAATTAATATTTACAAAATTTTTGGGTTAAGATTTCCTATAATACGAGCAAAAAGGGATAGTTAATTTTTCTTATTTTTATTCAATTTCAAAAGAAAAGAGCAAAAGTTATTAATAAATTTTACTTAAAAATATCACTTGTTCATGTAATCGTAGTTTTTTTATAAAAATATTTCTAAAAATCGAATTTTATTAAAATGGTATGCATTTTTTTAAGAAAGTACTTTTTTAAGCACTTTTTGGCCTATAAAGTTAACCATTTCCCATATATTCTTAAAAAGAATTTTTAAAATATTCGATTTTTTTTATTAACGAACTGTTTTAGCGAGAAAACTTTTTCGATAAAAATTTGTTAAAAAAAAAAAGATTTTTTAAATATACTACATGAGTTAAAGAGACAGACACCTTTTTGAAAGGTACTTTTTTGATGATTAAGTTTGTCTGCTAAATAAACACTTATTTAATAAGCCCTTTTTAAAATAAAAGCCCTTTTCAAATACAGTGGAATCTCTCTTAAGCGGACACCGAAGGGACCATTGAAATGTGTCCGCACATGGGGACTGTACGCTCAAGAGAAAGCAAAGCTTTTCTTATGGAGCTGTCGGGACCTGTCAAAAGTGTCTGTCTAAAGGGGGTGTCCGCCTATAGGAAGTGTCCGTTAAGGGAGATTCCACTGTAGTACTTTTTGTAAAAACATTTTTAAAAGGAACTTTTTAAAAAAACTTTCAAGGTGATAGCATTCCAAAACTGTACCTGCATTGCGATTCAGTAACTTTTTTAGCATCAATCGCATCGTTAAAACAATTATAACGAAAATTTATGGAATCTGCATTCAGTAACATTTTAACGATGTTCGCATCTAGCTTAATGTCAGCTGTTTCGTTATTTAAGCGACAATAAATTATGTGCTGTTAATTTTATCGACAAAATTAAACAGAAAATGTCAGCTGCTTACTATCGTTAAAAAGAAGTTACAGAATCACACAATCTTTATTGCAAACCACAGAATGTATTGAAACAAATTACGATTGTTGGATCGTTAAAAGTTACTGAATCGCACTACTGGATTCAATAGCTTTATGCGAACCAAAAATAAAAATATTTTTTAATATATTTATTCTTTTGCGGTAACGATAAAGTGATTCCGTAATTTCTTTTTTGCCATATTGTGCATCTCTGTCTTACTCGCCATACTTAATTGTAAATTATGTGACATCTCTGCATACAAAATGTCAAAATAAGCGAAAAGTAAAAAGAAGAATAAAAGAAACTAAGAAACTAAATGAATTTGAGCTTGTGATTTTACTTTTTTTGCTTCAACCAACAGCGAATATCGTTAAAATATACCAGCAAAAAATGTTCAAGATTTTGTAATTGGTAGTACCCTTTTAATGGCTTACAAAGTAATGAGTGGTACATATTTATCTAATTATTTTATATGTATCATAATGACTGCCCTATAATGAATAAAAAAACAACTTTTTTATACCATTACGCGAAAGTATTTATTGTAGTACTTTTTAGTTTATAATGTATACCTACAGAAAAATTTATCGTGAAAATGAGCTTCGAAGACAACAAACAGAAAAAATGCTCATTAACTGTTGAATAATTTTAAACAAAAAGTAATCTAAAATTTTTTGCATATTTTAATGCAAAAAAAATAACCCATTATATTTTGAATACTTTTAGGCAATGAGTAATTCATTAACTTTTGTATGTTTGTAGGCAAAAATTATAGGATACCGCATACTTTTTGAACTTCTCAAACAAAAACAATGGGTTATTCAATCAAATTGTTAGTACATACGACTGGGGAGTACATTGGCAAACTTTTTTGCTGGGATGTTATTGAATCGATAAATTTTCTTTATATTTATTATAGCGATATGATTATCGTGATAAAAGTTACTGAACTGAAAAGGTACTGTACCTGGATTCCGTAACTTTTTGCGAACCCAAAATCGTAATATATATCGAAATATTTATTCTCTTGCGCTAACGATAATGTGATTCTGTAGTTTATCTTTTACGATAGTCTTATTTTTATATTAATGTGGCAAATGATTTTTATTCAAGAATTTTTTTTAAACTTTTTTAAACTAGGAGCTTTTTGCCATCCTAAACACTTCAGCTCATATGGCAAGACTGCATTCATTATTAACAATGAAAAAATAAACTTAAAAAGATTTATACGAATTACACTGCAGACTTTCAATTTCCATAGAAAAAAATAATAAATAATGATAAACAATAGATAGAGTTTTTTTTACATTTTTGTTGAAATTCAAATATTTAAATTGTTATTCAGCTCGTAATTGCATAGAATTATATGAATAAAAATTTTTGTATTACTCGCATATTTAGTTCAAAAATTAAAAACAAAATAAGAAATATAGAGGAAAAAAAACTTTATCAAATTATAGTTGATTTAATGTACCGCAACAAATAAAACGTTTAGAAAATCAAATTTTATTAAATGTTCACCTTCGTTAGTTTGGATGATGAGGAGAAATCTTCAATACTATTTAGCTACTGTGTTTGTTTTTTGTTGTTGTTGTTGTTTTGGTTTCTTCTATTGTTGTTGTTGCAAATGCAACCATGTTAAGTCAAGGTCAATTGTTATTTAGCATTGTTTTTCCAATTTGCTCTTCAAGAGCCCAAACAATTCTAATTTCAAGCATGGAAAATGTGATGCAACAATATAATTATAGAGTTTTATAATGTTTATTGTCATGTTTGTATGTATGAATGGGTATGTCCGTATTTTTATTGCCAGTGTGTAGTTTGTTTTTATTTTAAATATACGTACATATGTATATACATACATATGTATTTACATTGCATAATTTTTAATTTACTAAACGACATTGTAGTGTTATTGGACTGTAGGTTATGTTGGCGATGTTGATGATAATTTTTCAAATATTGGTAGAGGAAAACTTTTATCCGAAATAGTGATTTCGCTACTTAATGGCCACCGCTGTTAGTCAAGCCACAAATGCATGTGGTACCCAATACAAAATTGTGATTAGAAAACCGGCCAGGGCCACGGTCATACCAAGTAAATTTTCTGTTACAGTTAGGTAGGTATATTTATCCGATTGTTATGAAACTTTGTACATGCATTGATATGTATACCGCCAAAATAAAAAATTATCATGAAAAAAGGGGACAATATACTACGCCCATACAAAATAAATAATCTTACCCAAATACTTTTACTTAAACGATTCATATGGAACTTTACCCACACATTAAGTTCCTCCCAGTCTTAAATGTTATGCTTAGAAAAGTGGGCAATGCCTGCCAAGCCCATACTGTTTTCAGCTACTTCTACTTAACCCATTCCTGTTAAACTTTGCTTTTATATCGCCACCCCAATTCTAAGTATTCCCTGGGATATACATAACTATCACGGAATTGATTTTTGTATAAAAATAAATAAATAAATAAATAAAAACTAAAATTTGAGGGAGAGCTTCGAATTTTCGAAGTCAGCTATCTTATTTCCAGTTGCTTTATTTTAAGTGAAACAAGCTTTCAATTACTTTTTAAATCCGGTGATTCCAGGGCTTGAAAATTTTAACTTTTCTTTTGGTATATAAAAGTAGCCAACTAAAACTAATTTTTGCTTTTTCTCCATAAATTAAATATATTTTATACGTTTAACGTCCCTTTTCACAATGTATGGTTAAGAGTTAACGTGAACTTTAACTGACAGTTCTTCATACAAAACTTGCCGTTAAAGTCCCTGTTATATTTTAACCACAGATTGTGAAAAGGTACGTAAAAGAAATAAATTGGTATTACAAAATAGAAAAGTCTAAAAGAATAAATTCAGGGTTGGAAAGTTTAAACTTTATGGTATATAAAAGTAACTAGGTAAAATCATAATTTTTTTTTATAAATTAAATATATTTAATTTTTATAAAAATAAATAGTTTTGCATAAAAAATCAGAAAAATACTAAACACATAACCAGAGCTGGACAGTTTAAAGTCTTTTTGGTATATAAAAGTAACTAAATAAAACTACATACTTATTTTATTTCTTAATTACACATATTTTATATTTTAGAAAATTTAATTTTTTTGTTAAAAGAGTAACTAAACAAAAATTATTTATTAAATTTTCCAGCTTTGTAACCTTCTTTTCTTTTGCTGATTTTCAATATCTATCAACTTCTGACGATTTCTGACTCACGGAAGATTCGCAAACCGAGATTACGTACAGACGGACGGACGAACGGAAGGACCCGGAATGTACATACTTGCATATGAGTATTTTGGAAATATACCCTTTATCATTTTTGTTGAAATATGTTCATATGTGTAAAATTTTTGGAGGCAAAATATTTTTTTAAATTTGTTTGCGATATTGAATGCCGCATGTTGCTCCCATGTGTGTGACATACTAAATAATTTGTGATATTTTATTAAAAAACAAAATATAATAATCTTAGGAAACACCTGCAGCTACCTTCTTCTTCTCTATTTAATTCATACATCCCTCAAATTATGTTTTATTAATAAAAAAAATATAACACCGTAAATTCTAACCGAATAAAAATATATTATTGCGCCATTTTCGTTTAATATAAAAAGAAGAACTTTTGTAGTTTATATATTTTTTATGAAATTTAAATTAAATAAATCTCAATAATTGCCCTATTCCATAAAAATTATTCCACATAATTCTATCAGTTTTATTGATGTGCCTGTTGTGTTGATGTTTTCATTAGGGTTTCAGTAATTTTTCGTGTTGTTGTAGTGTTAGTACGACCAAAATACATACATACATACACACATACACACATATTTAAATTAAACATTTACTTCCGAATGAAAAAATTTAATAAACAAGACTTTCATGTCTTTACCCTTCTTTTTGTCTGCCATAATTTATTTAATAATTTTTTATATGCAACACATAACTACATACATACATAAATATACATGTATGTATGTATGTATGTACATGCCCTGTAGGAAACTTGGGGTTAAGAGTCTAAGTCACCATTTTTGTCGATTATTTTGGTTACTTTTGGTGAAATCGTTAACGGAGTGACTACACAGATATTTCTTTTTGCTACTAATCAATTTAAAGTATTGTTATGCCCTAATTCTGTTCGACGATTGTATCGTCTTGTCTATGGACGAAAAGGAACCGCAGTTGTGATTCTTTAAAACAATTATTACT
Organism: Tachina fera; assembly: GCA_905220375.1. Classification (NCBI taxonomy): domain Eukaryota; kingdom Metazoa; phylum Arthropoda; class Insecta; order Diptera; family Tachinidae; genus Tachina; species Tachina fera. The sequence continues at coordinate 21,558,631 of LR999963.1, read as the reverse complement.
TATTGTCTATGCTAGAAGGTTCGTATATTTGCTTTATGATTTTGTTCCAAACATTTTATCCAATACATGTTTTTTCATATATTTTTCAAACTATTGTATAATACTTTAATTTATTTTTTTATGTTTTAAGAACATGGTAATAATATTTTTATTTTTCATTATCAAAGACAACAAACATTTTTGAAGAAAATATTTTATATTTTTACACCTACATAAAATTTAGCAGATTTTAATTAAAATCTTTATGAAAATCTATACCGTTTACACCAATTTTTTTTTGACATTTATCAAAAATTTTTTATCCAAAACAAAACTACAACCAAACAACTCCAATGTAGTCAATTTTTTTTTTATCAGACCGTAGCTAATTCAATCATCTTTTATATAAATATACATACATAGATTTCGAGATAATTTAAATTTCCTATTATAGAATTCAAAAACAAGAACTCAAAAGTATTTTCAAACAAAAATGTTCTCGGTCTTCCTACTGCATCAGGGCATAAGTTTTTCATTACGCGAAAAAAAATTATTTCGTAAAATTAATGATACTACGAAATACAAAATATTAAGCATTAAATAGGTTTCATTCCATTAATAAAATTTATATCAATACAATGTTCCCATTTATTAATGAAATTTGTCGTTATATTACTGACAGAGGTTCAACATAATGGTTTCATTCCCTTTACGAAGTGTTTTTTCAGTGTGTCAAACGTTTGTAGCAAGAAGTCGGTTAAAGAGAATTGTCGTCACTAGTACTGGTGACAAAGTCAATAGTGAATCATTATTGTTTGACTACTGCCAATTCCTACCGGGTGCTTAGCTGTACATACATACATGCATATATAAGTATATTTATTTATAAGCTCCCGCCAGTTACTGTGTTCTTTGTTGTTTTAGTTGTTTATTCAGCCAGTCCGTCACTTTTAAGTTTATTAAGCGTTGAAATACAATTTGTTTTGATTTATTTGATTGACTCAATTTTTTGCTCACATGAAAAATAAAAGCATGAATGAAAATGTTATTGTTTTTTCGTATTTCTCATCAATGAAGTGGCATCTCAAATGCATGATCACATATGATCGTGAATAACTAACAACATACATATGCATACCTTCATTCATCACGTGCTTGTGCATATTGTAAATTGCATACAGAATTTGTTTATAATTCTGATCAATTTTAATGTTAAATGTGATGAAAGGATTTCGTCAATATTCGTATTTTCGCTCGTAAGCATTTGGTGTGTAGACTTTAAATTTTTGCGGTAAAAATAAAATGTTGAAATTTCATAAGTGAAATTCTTAGCATTGTACATATGTATATATGCAGTTCATTGTTGCTTTAACAAATCGTCAGTAGACTTCAACGAAAAAATTTAAACAGTCACAAACTTCTTATAGTGCATTTACACTATATCAAAATCTATCCCTTACGAGGTTTCGAGCTAAATCTAGTTGCTTTTTACTAGATTTCCCATACAAAACAAAATCTAGTTTGTGAGTAGATTTGTAGGCAATCTACTCAAAATCTAGTAATTTTATTTTATTTTTACTACCCTGTGTATAAAAGATGATTGAATTAGCTACAGTCTGCTTTAAAAGGTGTGAGAATTGACTACATTTCAGTTGTTTGGTTGTAGTTTTGGAAATTTTTCACTTAATGGGTTTTGTTTTTGATAAAAAAGTATTGATAAATGTCAAAAAAAAACTTGGTGTAAACCAAACAAAATCTGATAGATTTTGTGCAGGTGTAAATAACCTATTAACTTATGCACAGAATTTCAAAAACTATTTGAGAATCCATGTTATGTATGAAACTATTTAACTTTATAAACAAGCACATATCTGAATCAAAATTTGTGGCCGGACTTTAGAAAATTGGTTTACAATAGGAAACAAATATGTTTTGAAAATAGTTTGTTGTAACTAAAATGTTAGCAAAATTGATTATATTGCTCTATACAAAAAAATAAATCTCACTAAATTTTTTTATATCATCGATCTCTTTATGGTTTTATAACGCAAAAAACACTAATTAAAAAAATACTAATAATTTATTTTTATTTAACAGTCAGTGTTAAGCTTGATAATTATTTTAAGCATCATTAAATGTCTTATATCTTCCTTTTTCCCTTTCATAATTGCATTTTTTTATGCTATCTATCAGTCACTTAGTTATGCAGCGTTGAACTCACAGTCGATTAATAAATATTAAAGGTATTCACGTCATAAGTTGCACTGTTGCGGAAAAGCAAAATTGCAAAATTTTCAAACAATGTAACAACAATCACATAGAAAATTATTTTGAACTAGTGATGAGCGATAACGTGATTTTTTAATAATGTTGCTCCTTGTGAATGACATTTCTAAATCGCTGTTCTTTTAAACTGTGACTGTGATCACAGTTTAGCTGTATTTTGTTTGTAGCAGTTCTGTTATTTTGAGAAAATCTAATAAGAAGAGCAGCAGTGAAATTAAACTGTGACTGTGATCACGGTTTAAATCATTTCAGTTCTTTTGCTTTAAAAGTCTTTATCAGTATTGGTATTTTGATAAATATTAATAAGAAGAGCGACAAGAACAAACAATTAGTAAATCAACCCCGTCCAAATATTGAGATTTTCGCATAAGAGGCAGAGAGAAAAAAATTGCAAATATGAACATTTGAGATGTACATAGTTGCCAGAAAAGACGATTTGGCGATTTTGTTATCGACAAAAGCTGAAGGTAAAAAAAATTCATGTGGTAGCCTTATCTAATGTGAAGTAAGCATATGAGAACAATCACAGTTTGTACAAAAGAACTATATTTCCAAAACCTGTTACTTGATAAATTCAGTCACAGTTGTGATTAGTGATTTTTCAATCGCTGTGAAAAAAGAACAGGTTTCCAAATATCGCTCAACTCTATTTTGCACAAATGATGCAAAATTGTCAGGGTCTGAGTAAGTGCAAAATTATCAGGGTAAATTTTGCAAAGTTGTGCAACTTTTTATGGCATTGCCAATCCAAAAAAATTAACAAATAGTACTTATAAAATCAACCAACCACCATATTACAACGCAGAAATACCTAAATGTTTTTCTTTTAAATAAAAAAACAAGTGGAAGATATTTTCGGACCAAATAAATTAATTAAAAATATTATGAAATAAATTTTTTTTTAAATTCTTAGCTAGAAATTATAAGGAAATCTTCAAATTCGATTTTAAAATAACAAGTACATAATTTTGCTATTTTCAAAAGACCTGTGGCTCAAATCGTTATTACAATTTGGTTAAATAATACCAATACTATTAATATTGATATTTTTATTAGTGAATTTATTACAGAATTAATCAGCGAAGTTCCAACACTTCGTTTCAGCATTTATACAAACTAGTTTAGCAATTAAGAAACATTCGAGTATAATATATCTTTGAACATATTGTGGTGCTTTATAGACAACTAAACAAAATGGGTTGCTCACGTCAGAAAGTGCAATTATGCTTTTTTGCACAGTTGCAAGAGTTGACGTGAATACCTTTATTGTTGATTATTGCAGATAACTAGTTGATGATCAATTGAAATGAACTTAATTAAACCAAAAAAAAAAAACAAAGTACTACTAAATAGCAAACATTATAAAAACTCAGAACTTGCTACATTTGACTGAGACAATACATACTAAATTAGAATTACATGCAACTTATTTATGGCATTGCCTCCCTTCTGTCAGTCATTGTTAATTGTTTGCAATTCGTTGTTTGAGAGCTGAATGCGAAATAAAGATTTAAAAAGTTTCACTAGTGTTTGAAGGCGCTCAAGTCTTTAAGCTAATAAATAGTTTTAAAAATTAAAAATTATTCTTAAATTTGATTAGAAACGAAAAATTTACTGTGAATGGCAATGCGTTGAGCAAGAACAAATTATGGGTTGCATTTTGTGTCATTTAATTCTGCCAGCCAATCGCTCAATCATTTAGGCAACCACAGAATTAATTCATTTATAATTGTAATTTGTATTGAATATTTGTGTTTTGTTATAGAATTTATTATTTTAAATTCCATTTTTTAACAAACATTTGAGGTCACAATAAATAAGATTTGTGTAAAATAATTGTTTTCCTGCTGTTTATGTTTACAAAATGTTTCTTCAAATCGACGAAAAAAATATGGTTTTGTAGAATTTTAATTATAGCACGAGTATGTACGTGTAGTTGTGGTTGCAGTGTGGCAGTGACTTGCGGTAGACAAACATGTTGTAATTTTAGGTTGTTGCACTTAAGCAATTTAATCTTTTATTTTTCTAAAAGACCAAGAAATTATATTCTTTGGTAAATGTTTAGACCCTACACACTGCATGTGGTGTATGCAATAATTTAGTCTCAATTTAAACAATCTAAAACATATTATTAACAACTTTACAAAATTTGGGTCATGGAAAGTTTGTTTAAGAAAATATTTTAGGAATTTCCGATTAAAATTTTTGTGCATAAAAAAAATTTTTATTTTAATAAAAATGAAATGAAGTTTTAAGGAAATGAAGTTAAATTTGTCATGAATTTTTGGGAAAAGAATTATTGAAAGTATTTAATTATACAACTTTATAAAGATGGAATTGCTAAAATTTTGTAGGCAAACTTCCTTTTAATCTTTAAAGCGGCCCATGCATTATACAATATTATTGCATTCATATGTAGTTGTACATATTATTGTCGTTTTGATAAAAAAAAAGCACAATATTAAAAAAAAATAGTGCCCAATTTTCCTGACAGTGAAAAAGTAAACAACATTGAACAATGTTCCCACAACATTACACAATTGATTTGATTGTACAATAAAAATCAAGTCTTTTGATATTTGCCAATATATTGTGCCACCTTCAAATATGACATACACATTGAAGATATTATTGTACAATATGAAAAATTGCACAATTATATTGCAAATGGGTGGGCCGCTTAAAGGCTTTTAATTAGCTTATTCTATATGGCGTCGGCAATATAACACAACGTGGTTTTTAATGCTTATTTGCAAATCGGTATTCCCACAGATAGTATTGCCATTTATCGATTACTGTCAACATACTTGTGTTTGGTATTCTGTAAGAAAAATGTGTTGATGTTGCCGTTCGTTCATTTTGTCGTTAGTGTTTTTGATATGATGTTCTGTTGTGTGTATACCTAACGAATTTGAAATAAAATTTAAATAGTCAAAAAGTGAAATATAAGATATGTCAAAGTATGCATACATATTTATTTGAAAAAAAAAATCTAAAAATAGTGAAATATATAATATGGAAAAAATTAAAATTACCAACCACAAACAGTTTGAAAAACTGGTGGAAGAGTTGGAAAAAGAAAGTGTTCCTAATAATTTCAAGGAACAAAGGGAAAGTAAAAAAATTTTTGCAAACAAAACTGAGTGCAAAGCAACTGCAAGCAGCGTATATAAACAATTAGTACTGAGTTCCTCTGAAGAAACTGTGGCAAATCTGCTCCAATTTCCGATAGACGTTATTTGCTTTATGAGTTTGTTCCAAACATAATATCCAGCACATATCTCTTCATATATTTTTCAAACTATTGTATAATACTTTAATTTAATTTTTATGTTTTAAAAACATGGCAATAATATTTTTATTTTTAATTATCAAAGACAACAAACATTTTTGAAGAAAATAATTTATGCCCTAATTCTTTTCGACGATTGTATCGTCTTCTCTATGGACGAAAAACAGCAGCAGTTCTGATTTTTTAAAACATTTATTATTTATTGTCCATGGTAGAAGGTTCGTGTATTAATTGGTGAATAGTTTTTTCTTGGCATGTCACTTCGTTGTTCTAAAGATCGCGAACTAATTAATTTAAGTGACGTCACTCTAAATCATGTGTAGCTGAGCAGACGTTTCCATGAAAGCATTATTGATATCGGGAAGTGATTCATCATGGGAATTCAGTGACTCAATGATGGATAATATGGTCACTTCTAGCTACAAATGGGAGGGTAAATATTACTTTTCGGGCAGCAGAAGGTAAGGGTGCGGTAATACACCACACCTCCCAACCTAACCTAAAAGTACTTCTTTAAAACCAAGCTTTTATTTAAAAGCGCTAAAAAGAATAAAATCAACTTTTCCTTCAAAACGTTTACTATCAACTTATAACGATATGTAGGGTACAAAATTTTTTTAAATTAATTTTTCGAAAATTATTTTTGTAATTGCTTTCTTATAACAATTTTTTTTTCTTTACTAGTGTTATTAAAAAGCTGCTGTTTCGCATGGACTTATTAATTATTAGAAAATCAGAGTCTCAAAGTTGAATAAAAAAAATAATCATATTTGATTATTATTATTATAAAATTGCTGACTTAGTTTTTTAACTTTTTAAATTTGATATAATTTTTTATTTTTACTTCTTACTCAATATGTCTGGTAACCTACATCTATCTATACATACTCGTATTCTTAGTTATACAAATATACCATTTAAACTGTTTTAAAGTGTTAAATATGATTTGCTACTAAAATCTACTGCACTCACTACGAGCCTGGCTGGAAATTAACGTGCAATCTGTAAAAAAAATCAAAAAAACAGAACATTTTTAACGAACTGCAAATGCAGTGGCTGCAAATCTGGTTTGCTGGTATTTATTTTTTTTAAGAACAGCTTAAGAAAGAAAAAAAACGCTTCCGACAACGTTGTCTACTGTCGGCAAGAAAACTTATTTATTTCTCTTCTTGTTAATAATAGCAATATGTTCAAATTAAAATCAAGTTTATAAAGCATATTACTTCTTTTATGGAAAATTTTGTTAATTCGTTCTCCTAAAGAAGAAAAATGGAATTTATTTCCCAGCAAAATTTTTAGTAAAGTGAAAAATTAATTTAAATATAAATGAAATATTGTTTAAGTACAGTTAACATTACAGTAGTTTCCGCTAAACTGACGTTCAATTAATTGTTTTATCAGCTTAATTAATCCAAAAAGCATAAAATGAAAATTGTTAATACATAATTCTACAAAAAAAAACCGAATTCAATGCAAAGATCTGATAAAAGATTTTTAAAAAAATTTATGTGGCCAAACAGGAAGTAAACTCTTTGAATCAAAAAAAATTGAAAACGTGTTGGTTAAGAAGAAGTACTTGAAATATAAAATAAAATTTTAAATGGCGTGCCTCCGCCCAATTTGTAAATGCAAGTTGGTGTGCTTTTCAGAGCTCAGGATGTGTGTGTTAAGTTTTGTAAACATCGGTAAAGTAGAACCAGTTAAAATAAAATATAAAATTTTAATGGGCGTGACTTTGCCCTTTTTTTAAATGGCAGATTTTGTCTATTTTAAGCTCAAGGTGTGTGATAAGTTTCGTAAAAATCGTTTAAGTAGAATTACATGAAATATAATAATAAATATTAATGGGCGTAGCCCTGCCCATTTTTTAAGCTTTAAAATTTTGCAATTATAAGATCCAAAGGTGTTTGCTAGGTTCCTCAGCAATCAAATGAGTAGAATATCATAAAATCAAATAAAAAAAATGTGGGGTCGTGTCCCCACCCACTTTTTTACAATGGGATCAACTAGAAGTCATACCCTCTCGAGTAAAAAAAGAATTTTTACAATCGGTCTAAAATGTACCGAGTTATGAAGCAACAATATCAAAAAAAAAATACAGACGTATTGATAACCTCCTCCTTTTTTTGAAGACGGTTAAAAACAAAGAGAGAATTCCGTTTAATTGGTCTTTCGACTTAATTGATTCATAAAGCAAAATCAAATTCCCAAGGTCACATGCAAAAAGATCAGCTGGAAAATCTTTAATAACAACAAGTCTTAAAGCATTTACATATATACCTCGAATTACACGATACTTTTTTTACACGATTATTTTGGTTTTCGTGTAAATAGAGAGATTTATGACATACCTTGATTTACACGATTTTTTATGTGTTTTATGTGTCTATTCTGAAATACGCGTCGACTTGGTGAAAGTTACATGGAAAACAACAACATAAATGTGTAAATGTAAAATATTTGTTTTTTTTTTCTCATACAAAATTAACCGTTTTCGAAAGAAAGAGAAACGCGTTGAAATTCTCACGTTTATTTCATTTAAGAAATTCATGGCAAACAAAACAATTTCTTTAAATTTGTTTTTGTTTTAATGTAAAGTTTCACTTCTTCGACGCGTTTTTTAGAATAGCCCCCATTGAATATGTTTGTTTCTAATAGGACTTCGAGTCAGTTCTTAACACATTCGTTAAATCAATGTGTTCTCACATCAATTTTTAAAATTACGTATATTTCTAATAACTAAGATTCATGTGGCAACACCGAAATTAGCAGAAACAAGGGAATGAATAAAGGTTTAAAAGGTTAAAAGGTTTAAATACTAAGTTGAAATACATATATATTTTCTTAATAAAATCAAATTTTTACGCGGTTTTGCCTTTATTTTTGATTTACATGATTTTTCATACAAAAATTTAAAATTTCGATTTACACGAAACGAACACGAACGAATCTATCGTGTATATCGAGGGATAGGTATATTTTGTATATAAATGTTAAGTACGTTTCATTTATAAACGATTATCTAAATATGAGTGCAAGGCTTAAATTTACACAAAACAAAATATGATGCATTAAAAATTGGATATATAAATTCACGTTATGATCTGTTGCTCGGTTATCACGCAACTTAATTTGAAAAAAAAAGCAGTAACTCATATTACGATAATCGTATCGCTATAAAATATATAAAAAAAAAACTTATCAAAGAAAGAAAATCATAGGTTGAAGAGATGCCACATGACAAAGAGAAAAAAGAAATTACAGAATGACATTATTGTTATTGCAAACGATTATATATATATATCGATATATATATTACGATTTTCGCTCCACCAAAGATTAATGAATCCAGGTACTAGATGCCGTCGCGATAATCGTGAAGGAATGGTAATTCACAACATACCTTTAAAATGTTTGCCAAACTTTCATTTTATGTAATTAAAAATGTGTAATCGCTTAATTTGAGTCATTATTCAGTTTCTTTTTTTTTTTGCTGGGTTATAAATCCATTCATATTAATTTTATATGCGTTTGAGTGTGTAACACCTTTTTTAGTTCGTTAAAGAATATTTAAAGTTTCATATATCATATATTAAAGATATTTCAATATATGGACATATAAAAGAAGCGAACTGACATGACATGTTCTTAAATGCTAAAGCTTCGTGTGTGGTATACGCAATCATGATTGAGGTTTTTTAATAAATAAAAAATTAAATTAAATTTATCCTCACTTGCTTGATTAGCTGCTGTACATATATGGATACATTTAAGTATATACACATGTGTAGACTATTGTAACGAAGATGCCAATCATTGAAAATATAGCCTTGTATATAAATATTAGAACTAATTTTTTTTTTGAGATTGCAAGTTTGTGTAATTAATTGCAGGTATTTTCCAGCAATAGTGAGCAGCTGTTATCACTTCGTTTATCAGATATTTTTGTTTTAAATGTTATTTTTTGCCGTTTTTCTTCTTATTCCAATTCACTTCTTGTTTATAGTGAAGAGTAAAAAAATAATTTACTATCTTAGAAGCACTCGAATGCAAGACCAATTATTGCACAATAATATTGAAACGAGAATTACTAAGAAAACTTAAAATAAATTATTTAATATGTACATTATTATAGTTGCCTTTATTTATTTTGTTTTGTTTTTTTTTTTTGATTTCTTATATTCTCACCCCCAGATCGGTTCAGTTTTATGTAAAAACAAATACAAAAAAATTTTATAGCGACAAGTTGTGTTTTAGGGGGTGCGCCCGGCCCTCAAAGTTGGCCTGCAAGACCATTTTTCAATGTAATTTGTTTGCATATGACTATCTTTTTAAAAAATCATTTTTAAAGAAAATAATATATGCAATATTTCAGATCTTTTAGTCTAGAACATTAATCTCAATTAAAGTTATTTGCTTAAATTAATATTTTAGGAAATAATGAAGAAAATAACCAACAAAACACCAAAAATTATATATACCAAAATTGCATTTATATGGAAATTATTTTATTAAGCGTTTACAATAAGAGTTTATATCTATTAAATTGTTGTATACATATGTGCGCTTAATTATGAAAGTGGTCTAAGTCATGTGCATTTTTGCTTCAAAATATCAAATAAATCTTTAAAAACTTTAATAAATATTTAAAAAATATTAAATAAATTTATATAAATCGAGACTAATACAAGTCTAAATTAAAAGGCTGCATAACATAAAAATATTTTTTAATTTGTTCAAAGGTAATCTACTAAATATCTCGACAACAGAAATATATTACTTAGACCACTTTCATAATTAAGGGCACATAAGAAAACTAAAAAAAAATTACATTGAATATATGGGCTTGAGGGTTAACTTGATTGCCAGACGCACCCCCTTAAAACACAACTTATCGCTATGAAATATTTTTGTATTTTTTTTACATAAAACTGAACCTATTTGGGGGGTGAGAATAAAAGAAATCAACAAAAAAAATTCTCCATACAACTAAATCTAACCAGAAATAATTTCTTAATCGGGCTTAAGTTCAGTATTTTCAACTATTATAGAATGAAATATTTTTTTCCTCAAGTTTATTTATTAATCAATTAATATCAAATTTATCTACAAATAAAGAAATAGTTCAGTATATGTGACCCGGTCTATGAAAAGGTGGCTTATGACTCAAAAAATTATTTTTCACCTAGAAGCTGACGAAATGCATTCTTTATATTTAACAGCTGATTTCTCGAAATTTTCTTTTTGAGTCATAAGCCACCTTTTCATAGACCGGGTCACATATGGTTGTATACGAGCATATATTGTTATTAATTAATGTGATTTTTTAAAGAAGAGAAGACAAGACAAATTAAATTAGACTTTAGCTGGTGGAAATACCGGCAATAACATCGCCCTATTAAAGGCAGTTTTGCGGCATTACTTAGAAGTGTTGAAGAATGTGTTTATAAGCATTTCCCCATCATAATCGAATCTTTTCCGAATCAGCTTGACGCGAAAAATAACCGCATATGAGCCAATTTTTCGATCGTAAATGATACTCCCGTTGTGAGAAAATGGTACGCTACAGATGAATCATGACAAAGAATCATTTAAGATACGATTTGCTGATTAATTTTTAAGCAATTTTCTGATAGTATTAAAACATTAAATCACATTTTTGCGGTTTCTTTGCATTTTGTGCCTCTATTTTCAAGAAATCATTGTTTGATCATGTATATGAATCATAAGTGTGAATCTTCTTTCAATCATCCAAGTAATCATCAAAAATGATATGAACAGAATAATATAAGAGATTTCTGCAAAAAATGGTCACCCAAATGCTAGCTGGGTTAACACATTACTTTTTCGTCAAGATTTTTACTGGGTCGTCTATAGTCACTCATAAAAAAGATTTGCAAAAACTCTCTTAATAACTTTATGGGTAAAAGGTATTTAAGTAACCCAGACCATTTGAGTGTTTACGATATTTTGCAATTTGTTTTGTAAATTTTTTTAAATAAATCTTCACTAACTACCCTCGTTAAAGTATCCAAATATGTATATATGTACATTGTCGCAATATTTATATTTGGTTCATAAACTTTATTCGCCAAAAAGAGTAAAAATGTACACACTATACATACATATATGTATATACTCGTATGTTACTATTTATTTAAAATTCCAACTTGTCATTAAAAATGAAATCTTGCAGTAATTGTAGATTAACAAACATGATGTATGATTACCATGCATTTGAATGGAGTGGAATATCTTAAATTTACAATATCATAAATAATTCAAATTTTAATATCTCAAAATTAACTACATAGTCGTACTTGCGTGATCTTGATTTTAACATAAAAATTAATTAAAAATAAAACAAGTTAAATTAAACACTTCAACGGCCTTTACGTTAGTACGCGTACGTAGGTCGGTGCGACTTAATGAAAATGACCTTCTTACAATGTTACGCTTATTTTCTTTTTGCCAAAGTTTTGTTTTAAGCAAATTATTTTTTTATACAAGTACATACTTCGAAATTTTTACATATTTATTTATAAATGTATGTACAATGTTTATTTTATACATGCTTAAAAAATAAGATTTTCTCGTATAGAGATTTCGTCTGCAAGAGTATGAAATAAACTTGATGTTCATGACACTGAAATAGTTTTTGGAAACTGAAACAATTTGAATGTGCAAATTGAAGCAATCGTTGGTGTCTTCTGTTACAATTTGTGTCTAATATAAATTTTAAATATTATTACTTGTATGGTATGATGTTAATCGTATTGTATAATGCAACCACAGAAGAAAAAATTACTCAAAAGTTTCCAATAATAAAATATATATAATATTAAAACTAGTTTCAATTAATTATATAATTGGCAATCAATTATAGCAGTCGTACGAAAAAAAAAATTAAATTGTCCAAAATTAAAAAAAAACAATTTGAGTAATTGAAAAATTGTAATCTCGTAATTAGATGTATGTGGGTATGCATTTATTTTTTTTTCTTAATTAAAACCAGACTTTGTTTGGTCTATTTGTTTTTTTAAAAATTAAAAATACACTTACTCAAACCAGTGTAATTTAAAGGGGTTTGATCCAAAACTGTTAAATTTCGATTACGATTAGGAATCAATTAGATTACATTTTAAAAATAATTGTACTGATTATATAATTCCCTTAAAAAGAATTTCTGATACATAATTGATTACGATTACTTATATTGGAAAAGCAATCTGAATTACTTGAAATTACAAAAAAATAATCAAAAAAAATCCAAAGTAATCAAAAAATAATCCGACTATTTTCAAAGATTACTTTTGATTATTAATAAATAATCAAAAAGAATTAAAAATAATCTTTAAAAGTAATCGGATTATTTTTTAATTACTTTTGATTCTCTTTGATTATTTTTTGTAATTTCAAGTAATTCAGATAGATGACTTTTCCATTATTAGTAATCGTAATCAATTAGTAATCGTGCGAAACTGAATATAATCATTAATTCACCTTTCAAAAAAAGTAATCAAATTAGTAATCAGTACGATTACTAATCATTACTTAGTAGTTATGGTTTGATCCTAGATTTGTATCTAAAACAAGCTACTGAAAGAGTTCGATACAAGTCTAAACAAAATTAATTTCTTAAACTTTAGGAACGTTAGCCCAATTTAATCAAAATAGAAATTTAAATTTCTTTTTTATAACTACGGTTTGTAAAAACATATTGTTAACATATTAGCTCCAGTTATTCTAAGTAATTTTTGTATAAAGGTTCCCTGCATTATCAATATCAAAAAACACGAATATGAACTAGCTAAGTATGCCTTAATAATAAATTTTAATATATTTATTAGAAACAGTATTTTACTGAATAAGATAAGATAATAATTTGGGGTAATCAGTGCATTAACAAATGTTAAACTTAAAAATATCTTGGCATATTCATAGGCAAAACAAAATATACTTTAAGAGTTTAAAACCTGCATTTTGTATGGTAATACTGGTTTTAAATTTTTAAAACATACTTTCTTTTGGCTATGAACATAAGCCAGTGTCTTTGAGCTTAATTTCGAATTTTCGAACTTAATTTCGAATTTTCGAACAAGCCTTTTTTATGAGCTAAATTTTATTCCCCTTCGTCGTTCATTGATTATTGCATACCAAAATCGTATTATGTGACTGTAACCTTATCAAAACTTTCATTTAGCATAAAATTTTCCATCGAGCAGATCTTTGCTTTCGTTGATGTGTTGTAGAATTAAAAATTTGTTAAAAGAGTAATAAACCCCATATAAAAAATAACGCGTGCTTAAAGTGTACGTTAAAATATAATTTCCATAGAAACCCCGATTTTAACGTACACTTGAAGCACACTTTTTTTCCATATGGGGGTAAATTTTTAGCAATTGCCTTTTGCTTTCAAATTTTTATTACTTTTTTCCCAAAATGGAAGAGCTGGACTTGGCTGACATGTGGTTGCAGCAAGACGGTTCCACATGCGACACATTACTCGAAACAATGACCGAATTGAGAGGCGAGTTCGGTTAATAGTTTATTTAAAGTTTAGGGTCGTTCAATAATTTGCCACTTAGATCGTGAGATTTAGCGCATTTAGACTATTTTTTGTGGGGCTATGTTAAGGCTTATGTCTATAAGGACAAACCCGCAACGCCTGACATACTGAAAGACAATTTTGAAGAATTTATTCGTGAGATACCGTCGATATGATGGAGAAGTTATGCCAAAATTGAACCCAGCTTATGAACTATTTCAGACATGTCCACTGTCGAAATTTACATGAAATCATATGTAAACATTGAATTACATATGTATGTATATATTCGTAGATCCTTTTACCGACTCAAATAAAGATTTCATACATTTCTCTAAATTTTATGTATTTTTTTAACCCTTGACCAAAAAGAGGGTTGTCATAAGCATGTGTATCTATGTGTCTGTACAAGTACTCGTACAGACCAAATGGCTGAAACGATTTTTATTTGATTTTTTTGTTTGAAAGGTGAGTTGATCGAGAGTATTCTTAACTATGTTTAAAAAAAATCGCTCCAGCCGCTTTGAAGATATCACATCTCTTCTGGATATATCGGGGGTTTTTAAAATTTTTAATTTTTGTTATTTCAATCAAATCCGAAAGTTTTTAAAAAACTACCCTATATTTTTTTTACAAGATTGGTTAAAGTGTAACTGTGAAAACTATTTATTAATTTATAAATGGATTTTAAAAATCTAATAATTAAATTATAAGGAAATTAATACTGCATATTCAAATATTACACAGCATTGCAAACCTTGAACTTGCATTTAAGCCAAGTTATAAATGCGGATAGTGGCGATTAAAAAGTAATAAAAACATGGATTATTATCGTACACATTATAAATTATAAATTATATTTGCTTTAAGTTTATAAGGTTTTCATTTAATTATTAAAAATTATAAAAAGCAAGAACATTGCAGTTTATTAAATGTTAAAAAAAGAAGCCAAAACGTCATGTTTATTGCATATTAAATTAAAATTAAAAAAAATAAACAAAACAATTACAAATTTATTTCTTAATCAAGGCAAGTAAGCCCAAACTAAATACAAGTAGTTGTTTAGATATTAAAAATTAATTAATCAGTTGTTTTAATACTTTAAAGATGCATAATTTGGTGATCATTTGAAATAGGAAATGAAACTAAAAACACGATTGCAAATACATAGTTTCCCATATTCTAAAAGTCGCCATTATAAAGTTATCATTTTTATCATTAAAAAGATCTTAAAATTATACTAAAATTGTTAAGTTGTGCTGACCAATAAAAAAATAACATTTAGTTTTAATTGAAAGAAAGTTGTATTTGATAAATGTCGCCGTTTTGTTACATGAAATTTATAATTATATTAATTGACAAGATTATTAAAAAAATACTTTATTTAAATTAGATATTTTAAAATTTTAATCGGTTTTGATTTGCCGTTTCTTTTCTCTTTTGACAGGTGTAACTGGCTCCTTTAATTGATTTACACTTGAAGCGTACATACAACGTTTAATTAAGTTCATGTAAAGCGCAATTTTCAATTTCAAAATTCAGCTTATGATCTTGAAATGTCAACAATATTTGATTTGTAAAATTTTTATGTACATATTTATGTACATATGTATATGCAAATTGTGTAAAACTTTTAGTGGTCCATATAATTAACACTATGCTTTCAGTTAATAGATAACTAATTAAAATATTTTAAAGCATATCAAATGCTTTGCTGTATTATTTCAGTTTTCTTAGCCTTACGTACGAGTAGTACTATTTCATTTTAAATACGTAAATATGCAACTACTGGAGTGGTCATTCAAACAAAATTAATTTGAGTTTAACATTTGGTAACGCATTAATAATCCCAAATTATTATTTTACTTATTCAGTAAAATTTTTTTTTATTAAAAATATATTCAAATTGATTATTGAGCTGGATAATATACGCATTTCACTGTTGGTACTGCAGATCATCAGAAAGCCTTTACCAAAAAAATTTCTTACAACAACTAAAGTAATTATATTAAAGTTCCATTTAAGCAAATGAGAAGTTCAACTAATATCAAAGTTGAAACAAGAACTCAATAAAAAACATGTTTTTTATATTGTTACTTTACCATTGCTACATTTGCTGACTTTTTTCAGCTCGAATTGTAGTTGTAAGAAGTATGTATGTAAAGAAAATAAATGTAAAAAGCAACAACAGCTATTCATTGCCATGAATCAAAGAATACAAGATTACGCATTCAGCTTTTGAAAATATTCTATTTCTGCGCATCCACGTCACTTCAACCGATAAATGTAAACGCAATCACACAAGCACGTTTACATTTCGATTTCTACGTCATTTTGACGTCACACCACCACACTCAAGTTAAGAGACATGCGCCATGCGTATTCTTGAATTCTTTGATTGATGGTTCATTGCTTTAGCAAGAATAGAGTGTTGCCGCACAAGTATTATTGACCGGGTACAGTTAAGTGTTTTTCTTTTTTTTGGGAATAGTTACAATTAAGTTTAACAATTGTTAACGAACTAATAATCCCAAAATGTATTTGATTAATCAACGATTTTTTTTTACTGAATTTTCTCTTCACGTAAATGAAGCTTTTTTTATCGTGGATGGATTTAAGAATCAAGTAGGTGTGTGCTACGGAATCTACTCAGGGACATTAGGTCTTAGTACTGCCAAGGCGAATTCATATTAGGTGACCTTATCGCTACAACAATATTAAAAGCAACATGCAATTCGTCTGGCTTTAAAAAATCCCATCTGTCAAAAACAGTTCACTAAAATACCAATACATACATACATATTTATAGTGTATGTAACACTTTTCACTTTAAATGTAAACAAGCATTAGATAAAAGAAGATA
Source organism: Tachina fera (assembly GCA_905220375.1). NCBI lineage: Eukaryota > Metazoa > Arthropoda > Insecta > Diptera > Tachinidae > Tachina > Tachina fera. The sequence continues at coordinate 21,541,663 of LR999963.1, read as the reverse complement.
TTTTGACAGTCGGGGTGCAAAGCAGTTCAATTAGTATTCGAACACCTGATAATCATCTGGACTGTTAAGGTCACCTGTTATCAATTCGCCTTGAGTATTGCCAAACGACTTCGGGATCAGTGTTTAGGAGGCAGAGATCATTGCAATTAGGGAAATTGTGGAATTGTTGAGATTGAATGTCATTTCAATAACCGTAATTAATATATACACTGAGTGTCATAGCCCTAGAATTCCCTTCTAAAAACAATAATATACATCGACCGACGATCATCTCTAAAATATAGTACTATCAATCCAACAGTAAAACAAGTTCTCAGAAAATGCAACTCTGATCTAATGGAGCTTGTGAAAATTCCCAAAATACAATAACAACTCATTACTCGTATATCAGGGCGAAATCGTTACATCTATGATCGTATCGACAATCGTGCGAAAACTAGTTAAATAATACGTCAATTTTATAAGCTGAGTGGGATTTCAGTACGTTCACGTATGTCATAATCCGAAAATAGTGTTTTTACGTGAGGAGTTGTACGTTCACGAATGTGAAGATTTGACACCAGGGTTGCATTTTCCCAAAAGCCGAACGAATATATAGGATAGTGTGTATCATCCTTAAACGGAATGGTAGAACAGTTTAATTTTAGTACTATCCAGGGGGATAGAGGCTTTCAGGGCCGATGAGCTTGCAGGAATTGTATCAATACCAAATATTCTACTGCATATGGAATGTGTAGGGTCACCCTTATACTCATGCAAGCTCAGTCTTAGGAAGAAACAAATAGAATATGGGCCACAGGATATGACTGCATGATCACACACATGATGGAAATACCTGCAGTTTATTTGATTTCAAGAAATAGGAAACAAGTCTCGGTTTTATCTACCGTGTTGATTGCAATGACTTTTCTCGCAGTTGTCAAGATATTGAACGAAGAAGCCAATGTAGAAAATTTTCTGTGGCAATTAGCAAGAAAGAGAATGGCCACCATGGGCCAAGGTTAAACTGCAACGTTTTATACTGAGTACATATTTTGCATTTATGGTTTTTGTTTTGCTTAAAACAAAATTGAAAGAAAGTATTTAATGGAACAGTGAAAAATATTTAATAAAACTAAATTTTATTTCAAATAAACGTATGTTTGAAAAATTTTTGGAAATAATTTTGTCTGTGTGATACAATAAGCAAAAAGTACATAGAAGAATTATGCGCGTTATTTCTACAAACAGGTAATCTACCTAAGGTTTTTACCACGAGTTTGCCTCATAAAATTTTACTTACACGAGAGATATCTGTACACTAATAGATATCTATGGGTAGAAATAACGGTTATTAAAGAAGAACTAAACGAATTTGAGCTTGTGATTTTACTTCATCGAACAGCGAATATCGTTAAAATAAGTTACTGGATAGCATAGTAAATAAATTTTCTTTATATTTATTATAGCGATATGGTTATCGTAATAAAAGTTACTGAATACAGGTAGCGGCTACTCTTAAACAAAATCTCTATAGCGTCAAAAAGGACAAGAATGGTCTAAATAAGTTCAGGATTCCGACTGTCACCCTTACCTAACCTAAATGAGGTTTTCAGTAGAAAGGCAGGGGAACAACTCGAGGCAAATTAAGGCATTCAATATCGATCGATATTCTAAAATAGTGCTTGAAATACTTTAAAATTTCCTTCGATATCCAGTGCCGTAATTGGCCTTGTGGTTTTGTAAGGATTTTGTAATCCGTTTTAATAAATAAAATAAATAAATAATAAATAAAATAAAAAAAACAATCAGATGTTCTAAAAATACAAACAATATAGATCAGCTGTTTCCTACTGTTGCAGTTACATTCCATTACAGTCGGCTAACTGGAACTTTAGCCAATTTTTTGTTATTACCATATATAATTATATTATTATAAATATCTATTTATACAAACATATCGCCACTTTAAATGAAAACGGACGTAACTACACAAAAATTGGAAATCAAGTTTTTGATTGATTATGGTTCATTTTATCAAACTACATGTGAACACAAATAATTACACCTCTGCTATCAAATATGACGACTTTATTAAATAAATTCGAACGGAGGTAATTACAAGTGCATCTATTTTTTTATTGCAAGGAAGGTAACTAACATAAAAGCTTAAATATATTTAAAAAGAAAATAAATGGTTAAAAACATATAAGTATGTATCCATACTACAAGTAAATTTCGAAGATTTTATAACACTTTTTGTTTCTCCTGTAAAAAATATAAACGCATAGTTACGCTGGTTTGCATTTAAAGTGACGATATACTATACAACTTTATTCAAATAAATCTGTGGCAATAAGAAAAAAGTGCTTGAGTTATATTTTACTATTTTTCAGGAGAGCACTTTTGAGCTTTCGAGTCGATTTTCAGAAATTTATTTCTTTTACAATTAAATTGGGAAATTCCCTGTTAACCTTTATCCTTTAAGCAAACATCCATTATACACTCTACAAATTTAAAATTTAAATTTAAGTTGAAATATACCAAAGTATAGCCCAAATGATATTAGAAGTTCAAAAAAGATAAGTCGCAAGTCATAGTGCTATAACTTCCCGAAAAATCACACACACACAATTGATTGAGATCTTGACCAGGAGCACTTCCAAATATGCAAATTACGGCGGTGCCATTAACTAAAAAGTTAGCTTATCTCGACTTAAGCACCTTTTCCTCTTTGCAACAGAAATATCTAAATTACAATTTATTCAATCGCACTTTTAATTGACACCAAGTGCTTCCTAACCTCTATTGCACTTTGAAAACTTAAATAAAAGAAAAATTATTCCCTGATTGATCATTAAATCACTGTGTACTTTCAAACTGTCAACTAAACAACTTTTTAATGAAACAGTTTAATTAATTCTTAGCATACATTATTTATCTATGTTTTCCTTCCACATTAAGTCACCACTTGTCACCTCGGGTCTCAAGTTATTTAAGTTAACGACTTTATTACACTTTAAGAGTGAGGCATAATAAAAAACTAAAAGAATTAAAATAACCATCAATGCACTTTTTTATTACATGCAAAACATTCCATTGATTTATGTATGTAAGCCAACAATGTTAACTTAATTCAACTTTCAATCGAAACTAAGTATGCAGTAGCTGAAACGCCTTTTTCATATTTTTCAAAACCTGAAGAGAATTATAATTTCACATAAACCTGTGCCTGCACATACTCGTACAATCTACATATTTTGTTAATTTTTATTATAGTTGCAATTTATTTTGATTGAAATTGAGATTTTCTTTGGAATTGTTCCAATGATGTTTTTTTTGAAAGCAGCTAGCGTTTGTTTTTCATTTATTTATTATTTATTTTAATCGATATAATAATTTTAAGTAATAAAAATTAATAGTTTATATTCTTGTAACGGTTGTACGCCAATTTGTGGTCATTAGTGTCATTAACTAAAATGTATAGTTTTTCATAAGTAGTTTGTAATGTTTTTATATGTATGTATGTATGTATGTATGTATGTATGTATGTATGTATGTATGTATGTATGTAATTTAAAAAAATATCATAATTTCTCATTCTTTATTGCTTAATGGTAATTGATTCTATGTTAATTATAATTTCATGTAATTGTGATTGGAAACAGTTGATTTGTACAATGAAAAACTTCAATTGATTTAATGGAAGTTCAAAAACAGGCTTGCAAATTCATAGAAAATGACAACATTTTAATATAATTTATACTTTTGCAAAGGTTACAAAAAATATATAGGAACAATAGGCATATAAAATCCATTCTGAGGGGTGCATTGCCCCCCAAGAATTTTTGTTGTTAAATTGCATTTAATTATTTATTTTATTATCACTTTTCCCTTTTCTCCTATTATGAATTTGTTTTTTGCCTGTTTTTACCAAATGTGGGAACAAAAAAACTCCCCGGGGAAAAAACTAAGTATTATGAACGCAATTAATTGAACTTCCTTTTTTCACTAAAAATCTTTCCCTTGCAAAACACAAGGGAGTTTACATAAAAACATATTTAATACTCTATTAAAGCAAAATTTATATACATAAACTTGTAGTTTGTAGTTCTTTTATGTGGAAAAACACAAATAATGCCCAAAATAAATCATTTATAAACTTATTTTTACATATATTTTCAAGTTGGTGAATTTTAATAATTTTGTTTACTCTCCCACTCAAAAGGGAGAAACAAAATGTCAACAAACCAGCAATACGGTGATGCCACGTATTACTCTTTTTTGTTCCCAAAGAATGATTGGAAGAATGTTTTCTCGAGAAAATTATTTTATGTGAGATATAAATTCCGAGGACAAATTCATGATTGGGCTGTATTACTAATTGAAATCTCCAGACATAATGCCCGCCCTTTCCCCTATTAAAAAATGTGTAGCTAGCCAATGATAGGAAACGATTCAATTTGCTGCCCATTCCTGAAATTTCCACATAAGTTTAGCTCCAAAGCTATAGAAAATTAAAAAGTTTCAAGTTTTTGTAATTAAAACATCGATAATAATAATTTATCTGCCATTTTGGAGCGTGATTGCAGTGTTACAGGATGGATCTGTGGCAGAGTGGTAGCGATGCCAGATTGTCAGTCCTGTCGTCTGTCGTGGGTTCGATACCGCTACTCAGGTAGCTTATCGGGAAACATTATAACCCCAAAAACATGCATGTAGCCACTAAAACAGTCCAGCCATTTAGGAGTTGCAATTTCATACACACGTATAGAAGAATTTTATACTATATAATACATATATAAATTAGAGTGGCCCTTAATTGAATGGAGACTTTTTTTATTTCTTCTACTCTCACCCCCAAAACCAGTTCAGTTTTATGTAAAAAAAATACAAAAAAAAATTTATGCCGATAAGTTCCGTTTTTAGGGGTTGCGTCCTGCCCTCAAAGTTGGCCTTCAAGCCCATTTTTAAAGGTAATTTTTGGCATGTGACTATCTTTTAAAAAAATCATTTTACAATAACATGACATATGGCAATATTTTAGCTCTTCAAGTCAACAACATAAGTCTCAAAGAAATAATGAGGAAAATAACCAACAAAACAAAATTATATTTATATGGAAATTTTTTATTTTAAGCATGTACAATGTATATTAAACTATTAAATACATATACATATAGTCAAGATAAAACTAAACAAACAAAAAAAAATTACATTGAATATATGGGCTTGAGGGCCAACTTTGAGGACCGGGCGCACCCCCTAAAACGCAACTTATCGGTATGAAATTTTCTTGTATTTTTTTACATAAAACTGAACCGATTTGCTGGGTGAGTAGAAGAAATCAAAAAAAAAAAAAAAAAAAAAACGGCCACCCTAATGTACATACATATGTATATGCATTGTATTAACTTTTTCTTTAGTCTTACTAAAAACATTATTATAATTCGAAATCTTACTCATGTAACAAGTTTGAAAATTGCATCATTTGATTTATAAATAATAAATTTAATTCTGAGTTACAACTAACCTTGATATTTGTAATATATTTTTAATTAGAAGCTGAAGGTGTAAAAGAATGCTATTTAAATCACTTACTAAGGGCCACTTGTATGCATCTTAGACTTTACTTTCAGTATTATAGATAGTTACGAGGGTTATTTATCTTGTCTTTCGTCGCTGATGTAAAGTTACAAATGTAACTTAATAATAATGTGGTAACAATAAAATAAAAATTTCTCTCCAAATAATTGGTGATTAAAAATTTTACATCAATCTATGAGAATCTGAAACAAAATATATTTCGTATGTATGTATGTTTGTTTAATAAAGAGAAGTTATTCGCAGACTGACTTGTTACTTTCAAAACATATGGGTCATCTATGAAACCAGAACGTTTACTCAGTACCGTTGAATAGACAATTAGTGATTCCATACACACAGGGAAAAAACAGCTTAAAATCAATAAAAACCATATTGAATTAATAAGAAACATTAACGAAAGTCTAGTCATGTTGAGATTCTTTATTTCAATATGTAAAAATATTAATTTATTAATTGTAATTATTTTTAAGTATGTCAACATACATTTTCTATTATATTGAAAATTATTAAATTAATGAGACGCGTTCTTATTTTCAAGTTGCAGCTTTTCCCTGAGTGTAGAAAAAATTAAGAAACATTTGAAGCAAAGAAAATGAGATCAATAATTTAGGCAAAAAAAAAAAAGAAAAGTATAGAAAATTTAATGGCCTATTTCACAATAACGAAAGAACACTTTCGCCTGAAAATTTATATTGGAAACAACAATAAAGAATGAAAATTTGTTTTTGTTTTCAATATCAATTGTAAGTCGAAAGGACACGCTATTTGATTCAGCAAGATGCGTTGAGTGTAAAATGGTCTTCCCAAATAGCAGAACAAAATGTTAATGCTAAATAATTATATGTTATTTTACTAAAATATGATATTTAGCCCCTTTAACAATGTAGATTTTTGTGATTTTAAAAAAACCAAGTCCAAAGCGAAATGAAAGAAAAGGTATAGAAATTAATCACAATTCCTTACAAAATGAATACATAGTGGCCCTCGTACATATTTAATATTATCATAATAACGAGTTGTGTTATTTTAAATTAAAACATATAAATCTTGGTAATAATTAAATGTGCTTATAGACTTATTAGTTATGGGTAATTAAAAAAGTATTAACAATTATCAATTTATGAATAAAATAATTATCAGAACTTGAATTTATGTTCAATTCATTGGAGATATTTAATTTACGAAAGTGGAAATGGAAGTACATAAGTAATTTTTTTGTACGGGCAATTTCATTTGAAAATGCCTTAAACGAAAACGTTTTGCACAATTTAGATAACATGAATTATATATTGATGAAAAAATAAACAATAATTCTGCCAACATTATGTGTGAAACACATTCTTATTAATATGACAGCATGCATTATGACTTGCAAAGTTGTAAATTAAATAAAATATTATTTTGTTTGTACATTGAACATAAGACAAGCTGTGTTGGCACTCACTATTTCACAAAATAAATGCTAATGCATTCGTAATTAATATTTAGAAAAATTTAAAATGTGTTAAATATAAAATTTATTAGACCGGCGTTCAAGATTATTTAAATTATATATTTTAAATTTAATTGAACTAGATTGAATTTCACTCAGGAATAATTTTTTATTAAAATGCTTGTTTATTTTATATTTCATTTCAATTAAAAGTAAGAGCAAAATACGGTGTAATATGTATAATAATATATTTGGTAATAATATTAAATACTCTACTACAACACCTGGCCAAGACCATTAATTAACTTTTCAATAGTCGCATTATACTAAAACCACAGCGATTTCGATTGCCTAATTTTAGTTTATAATAAATATATGTATTTATGTATGTATGTATGTACATTAGGGTGGCCATTATTATTTTTTTTTATTTCTTCTATTCTCAGCCCCCAAATCAGTTCAGTTTTATGTAAGAAAAATACAAAAAATTTCATACCGATAAGTTGTGTTTTAGGGAGTGCGTCCGGCCCTCAAAATTAGCCCTCAAGCCCTTATATTCCATGTATTTTTTTAGTTTTATTTTGACTATATGTATATGTATGAAATAATTTAATATATGTATATTAGTGTCCTGCACAAGACCATTTATAGGATATTTTAAGACAAGAGAAATTTTTGAAATGCTTTACTACAGCGAAATATTCTAAAACAAACGCTAAACAACACTGTTGGCAAGAAATTTTTTTCAGTTGTTTGTCTTGCCAAAATCTCTCTTGTCTTAAAATATCCTATAAATGGTCTTGTGCAGGACACTAATATACATATGTATATTAAATTATTTCATATATATACATATAGTCAAAATAAAACTATAAAAAAAAGTTTCATTGAATATATGGGCTTGAGGGCTAACTTTGAGGGCCGGACGCACTCCCTAAAACGCAACTTATCGGTATGAAATTTTTTTGTATTTTTTTTACATAAAACTGAACCGATTTGGGGGTGAGAGCTGAAGAAATCAAAAAAAGTCTCCATACAATTTACGGCCACCCTAATGTACATAATTTAAAACCAATTTATTATTAGAGAACGTATGCCTTCGGCTGGTTTTTAAAAACTAAATAATATTTTTTTAATTTATAATTTTTTTTTAAACAAACATCTGCTCCTGTTTAAGAAATCTAAATTGCTCGCCTTTGTTACCGGAAAGCATGCAGTATTGACTATTCTCATGAGAATGCATCATAATTCGAGCGCATTCTTGATAAAGCAAAGCAAATCATCCTTTTTTGCATAAAGTGTACACGTTTCAAAAGCGCCATTTTTAACACAACTTTTTTTTTGTCGCTGTCATACCAAACTAAAGGTCATTCGCTTTTAAAATTAATCAACCGAATTTATGGAAATTAGTTATTTTTAATAAATGCAGTTTATACCAGTATTTATTGAACAAATAATAAAAATCTTTCAAATATGAAATATGTATATAAGTATGTACACACATATTTGTGTAAATACATATATACAGTGAATACATATGTGCGCTTAATTTATTTACATAAATACTCGTATGCAACAATGTATGGATTTATGTAAATGACAAAATATCTGCATATGTACATACATACATAGATACATACATATTTATTCGATTGCATTCAACTCAGATGAACACGCACGATTAAACACAGTTATAACCGATATTGATACCGTAAACATTATAACTTATGTACGAATAAATTTAAGATAATTAATAGTCGTGATCTTAGGCAAACATAGATATGTATATGCATATGTTTATATACATACATATCGTCGGGTGGTTAATGGTTGGCCGCACGGAATATTAATAATACATTATTATTGCGGCAAGTCAGTAACTACACGACAATATAGATATACCTATTAGGGATGCCAAACGGGAAATCCCGAATCCCAGGATTTTCGGGATTTGGCAAATCCCGATTCCCGTCATTTGTAATATTCAAGCCCGGGATTTCAATTTCGGGATTTTTTAGTAATTTTTATGTAAACATTTTTTATGGTATTTTTTTATAAAATATAAAAGTACCATACAATTTTTTACCTGCAGTTCTAACAATTTAATGACTTTTCCTGGCATATTTCTTATTAATTAACAACAAGAGCAAAATAAATTAACTACTTTCTCACGGTTATTTTCATCAAAGGAGCCACAATATACAACTAAGAATTATTTTGAAAACAAAAAGAAGCATATGAGCTTTGGAAGAAAAATCGCATTTGCAAAATTCACAAGTTTTACAAATTTATTCCGTCTTGTTCTATATTATGAGGGCAATTATGAATAAAAGTCCACGAAAATTTTTCCACGGGGAATAATTTCAAACAGTAGCAAATAATTGGAGAAAACAAAAAAATCTATTTGGAAAAGGGAGAAGTTTCTTGCGGAAATTCATTCATAATTGCAGTGAATAACTATCTGTATGTCGCCTACTCAACGCTATAAAAAATTAGCACTTATCTACTTTTCGGTAGGAATTGAGTACAATTACAGCTCCTTGCAATTGAAGTAGAATACAATATAAGGCAAGTGCAAACTTTTTGTTGTCGGGTTAACGTAAACGTTAAAAAAGTCCATAGATATGTATGTATGTTCGTTTTGGTTAAGATTATAGAAAAAAAAAATACATACATATATTGAAATCAAAAACAAATTTTCATATTTATGTAGTTATGGTTTTCAGTGTAAATTCTCTAATATTAAATGTGATTAATCAACAAAATTTGTTATTAAAGTAATATTTATTAAAAAAAATTATTTATTTTACCAAAAAATGTTAGATCCCGAAATCTCGAAAATCCCGAAATCCCGAAAAATCCCGGGATCCCGAAAATCCCGAGACCCCCAAAAATCCCGAATCCCGGGATTTTCAAAAATCGATCCCGATTGGCATCCCTAATACCTATAGATTGTGCATTAAAATATTTATTTGGCTGAACAATTTCCATAATTGTAAAGTAAATATGTATTTCATAACTGTTAAATTATAAATACGATACGTTCAAGATTTAACTGTTGTAATTTCAAATGCATGCATAACCATGTTAAAATACTAACTGCCGTATTCAGAAAAAATTATTTTGATTTACGAAAGGTTTACAAAACAAATATTTGTATGGAAATTTGTTTGTTAAACATTTTGTAAACTTAAATATATGAGGTAAACCCTCTAGCACAGCTCACAATTTTTCTGAGGAAGTCAAAAATTTTAAAAATCAAAAAGTTTTGACCACGGTTCGGTGTTTTGGTGTATCTACGTTTCGTCCACGATTGCAAAATTGAGCGATTGAAGAACGACAAACACTGCGGAGAGCACGGCACTCATTTTGCGAAAAGCTTTCTCATACCCCATTAATCATTCAAAATTCAAACCACTGAGTTATTTCATATGCCAATCTCCACAATCTTCCACAATCTCTTTCACTTGCAATCTCTTATCGCGTAACACCATATCGTGAAATTGTTCAACTGTTTCGGGAGTAGAGTCCTTAACGGACCGTAGGGCTCGAAGAATATTCTAAAAATCAAATTTTCCCATTCAAATTCATGGTGAAGACAAACCATAGTATATACATATAAAGCTTAGTCTTGGTTTTAGTGATTGGTTTTTTTCGCAAAAAATAACAACCAAAACTCACAAAATAACTCTTATTGTGTGAGGAATAAATAAAAATAAAAATAAATAAAAATCATTGCATCTATAGGTAGTCCATGTAACATGGAGTACCTTAGTATATTCCTTGTGCACGTAGGACTTCTCTATTAGTGTGATTTTCGTTATTATCGATAATCGTTATTTGCGATCCCTGCACTGAACAAAAAAATTAACAAAAACAATGAAAAAGTTCATTGTTTCAATGAATTTTGCCTTAATTTTGACCTTAGACACAGGTACGGCAGTTCATTGAAAATTTACTGTTTTTAAAATCAATGCATAAGTTCATTGGCACAATAAACTGTTCATTATATTAATGAACCGATTCATTGTTTCAATGAACTTTTGCATTGAGTTAAATGAACCTATACATTGAACCAATAAACTAATACATTATTTCAATGAACTTTTTTACAAATATTATTTATTAAAAACATAAAAGGTTTATAAAACACATTCGTTTACAAAATTTTATATGTGTATACGCTTTTGATAAACCAAAAATATTCTTTATGACTAATTATAATTATTGGCGTACTTTTACTTCTTTATTTTAAAAAATAATGAATGACAAATTAGTCTGGTTAATTAACTTCCAGTGAATTTAAAATACTCTTTTAGGCAATTTCAATATTAATGGCTCGATTATGGATGGCAACCGAACTTCAGTTGCCGAGTTAACTAGCAACGCAACTGAAAGTAAAATTGGTATTATGTATGGCAACTTCCTCCAGTTGCCAAAAAGGTATCGAAAATGCGATTGTGACAGATTGGCAACTGAAAATAATGTGAACAAAAATGCAAAATATAATAAATACATGTGCTTAAAATAAAATCATTAAGTAAAAGTGCTTAAAATAATACTTATCTTAAAAATGATTACTTAAGTGGAATTAATTGCTGATGAAGAGAAGGAAATGAAAAATGTGGAATCTATTAAAATAGTGTTTAACCATCTCTTTTAACTTTAAATCATATTTTCTTTTTAATATGCAAAGAAGAAACTCGAAAATAAAAATAATATAGCACTTAATTTTTAATTTGTTCACTTTTTACTATGCAGCGACAACAAATTTGTGGTTGCCAATATGCCAACTGAAATTACTAGCTGTTAGTTGCCAGTTGCCATCCGTAATACCATTTCGGCAACTAGCAACGCAACTACAGTTCGGTTGCCATCCATAATTGAGCCATAAGTTTTAATTTAAATTCCCCTAAGCCGCCCCCCCCTCCTTTAAAAAACTTGTGCTGAATCCTTCACTTCGTTTATGATACATAAATTTAAGAACGGAAGAATACTCATTTCATGTTTTTAATTAAAATATTTGCACTATAGAAAATTAAAGCGGTTTGTTCTTTTAAACTATTATTAATACATTTGATTAATGTTATTAAATATCATTTAAATTGTAATTAATCAGGAGCAGTGGCAAATAAATTTTAATATCACTGACAACATAATTGCATTTGTGTTGTGTTGTGTTTTTTTTTCAAACAAATAAAAACTAGGTTTTCAAATAAAAGTTATTAATCATTTGCAATTACATTGTTGCAATACAATGTACAAGTATTTATGTATTTTTTATAAATGCAATCGTTTTTGGGTTCTTTATTTAAAAGAGAATACTAGTTTTTATTTATTAAATTTTAAATTTGTGCACGGTTAATTAATTTGTGGTGCTTATTTTAATTATCTACTGAGGAGGATAAGAAGTCGGCTAAGGTTCTGTGGGATTTAAAATTTCCACTTTTTATTAATCAAACATAATTTTCAAATAAAACCATGAATTAATTTTTATAGTTAATCAATCATATCGAGAATACGAGTATAATTAATTTTAATATGATTTTCTAGAACAACTTTATTACATGATTTATTTGTTAATAATTGATTAACTTTTAACTATTCGTATAAAATACATTTGAGTAGAACAAAAACCATTTAAATGCTATTAAAATGTTTTTTTTTTAATTTTTTATTAATTATTATAAATGCATTTTTTTTCTTTATCTTACAGCTGCAATTAAAGAACTCAAGCCACAACTATGGGTACCATTGCCAAATTATCCATTGTTAAAGGTCGACAATTGGAACTTGTTCCGCGACCTTTACACAAAATCTTTGAAGAAAATCTACTTCATCACTCCCATAAAACAGCTTTGATTTACAGTCCAGACAACAATTTTGATATGCAAACAGCCAGGCAAACAACATACTTGCACATGAATCAAAGAGCTAATCAATGTGCCCGCCTTTTGGTGCGCGAAGCTACACAGCGTTTCGCCCAAACCAATTCGGATGGTGATTTTATTGTGGCCGTTTGCATGCAACCATCAGATGCTTTGGTAACTACACTTTTGGCCATTTGGAAGGCGGGCGCTTCATATTTACCCATAGATCCTACCTTCCCGGTTAATCGCATACAACACATTTTAAAGGAATCATCTCCAATTATGGTAATACACGACGATGATGTGGAAAAGTCACGTTTTGCTAGTGTACCAACTTTAACCATGTCCGAATTGAGCATAAATTCTTCGCAATTGAATGATGATAATCTAAGACGTGAGGAGATGTTAGGCAATGGTGAAACGGATTTGGCAATTGTCTTGTATACTTCGGGAAGTACCGGCATACCGAAAGGTGTACGCTTGCCCCACGATGTTATATTGAATCGTTTGCAGTGGCAATGGACTACTTTTCCCTATACAGCTCACGAAACGGTGGGTGTATTCAAAACGGCCTTGACATTTGTCGATTCAGTTGCTGAATTGTGGGGACCGCTGCTTTGTGGTGAGTGGGAGGAGTGAAAACAAATTATTATTTCTTATCATATTATTACGGCAGGACTGTAGAGTTTTTTTTATTTTTGAGTAGATTAAAAATTTATGTTTAAAAACAAGACTGTAGAACATAATATTTCTTGTTTTGATTTAACGCAACACATGACGAACAATATTGTTTGTTTTATTTATTTGTAGTATTATTGTTCAAACTCCATTTTGTTTCTATTTTTAGGACTTCATTAGGCTAAAGTTCGTATCGCTTTGTAAGCCAAATTACATGTGATAATTATAAATGAACAAATAACACTAAAGTTAATAATTGCAAATATTCTGACAAACCCTTAGTAGAACGGAACAACTACCTGTTTTCGAAGGCCACTACACTTTCATCATCAGCGTTCTTTGTGTTTGGTTCATAGTATTTGATGTCAATTGATGTAGATTTCGGCTTTATATACTCAGACTTTATTACAAATGGAATATGTGAATTGTTTTGATTCATGGTGTTACAATTTGCTAAAAGCTTTTTTGTAATGAAAGCTCAATTTTTGCATGCATGCATGGTTTATGTTTTTCTTTTTTGTACTAAAAAGTCAGCCCGTATTCTTAAAAAGGTGTGAAAATGTTTACTTAATGGGTCTTGTTTTGGATGAAAAATCTTAATAAATGTCAACAAAAACTTGGCGTAAACTGTATAGATTTTCATAAAGATTTCAAATGAAATCTGCTAGATTTTGTGCAGCTGTAAATGCCCTATAAGACTTAAAAAATCGCAAAGCATAATCGCCAATACTTTCTTTCATTTCAGGTCTTGCAATTCTTGTTGTAACTAAAGCCGTCACCAAAGATCCTCAGCGCTTGGTTGAAATATTGGAAAAATATAAAATACGTCGCTTAGTTCTCGTACCAACTTTATTGCGTTCTCTACTCATGTATCTTAAATTGGATGGTACCAACAACCACAATGCAGTCGCAACTGCAGAAAGTAAACTTTTATACAACTTAAAAATTTGGGTCTGCTCGGGAGAACCTTTGCCGGTCGCCTTGGCAATGCACTTCTATGACTATTTCGAAGAAGGCACTCATACTCTGTATAATTTTTATGGATCTACCGAAGTGATGGGTGATGTAACTTATTTTAAATGTGAAAGTAAGAAAAAATTGCAACATTTTGAACGCGTTCCGATTGGTGTACCAGTAACCAATACTGTCGTATATTTATTGGATTCGGACTACAGACCAGTTAAGAATGGTGAAATTGGTGAAATATTTGTATCTGGCTTAAATTTGGCAAATGGTTATGTTAATGGAAGGGATCCGGAGAAATTTTTGGAAAATCCTTTGGCGGTTGAATTAAGTAAGTTTAAGGGCCAATTCAGCCAACTCTATTTAAGTGTCAATTTTCATTAATTTTTGTATGGAAAAATAACTTTTAAATATGAATTGATATTTAAATAAATTGGTGAAATAGGCTCTAAGAATTAAAGGGGAAAAATTTTAAACTTTTTTAATGGATAACATTTCTATTGATCCACTGTTGGACTCTATGTTAAAAAAAATGTTCGATCTAGACTATCAGGTCAATTATGAATAAGATTCCGCGAGAAATTTTTGCCTTTTCCAATTAGAACTTTTTGGTTTTCCCTATTACTTACTATTAGTTAGAATTGTTCCCCGGGAAAAATTTACCGCGGAATTTTATTCA
Source organism: Tachina fera (assembly GCA_905220375.1). Lineage (NCBI taxonomy): Eukaryota > Metazoa > Arthropoda > Insecta > Diptera > Tachinidae > Tachina > Tachina fera. The sequence continues at coordinate 21,526,455 of LR999963.1, read as the reverse complement.
TAATTGCCCTCTATAATACAAAGTACATATACGTTAATATACCAAGGCACATTTATATCCAGGTAATATCAGAATTACAAAAACAATGAAAAAACAACATGGTTATCCGAAATGTCAAAAATAATAATAAAACTATTCACAAAAAGTTCAAAACATTTCTCCACGGCAAGATTTGCAAAATCTAAATAATAATAAAACTATTCACAAAAAGTTCAAAACATTTCTCCATGGCAAGATTTGCAACGTTTAGCACTTTTCACAATTTTTTAAGTTTTTTTCGTATTTTTAAATTTGTTTAAAAGAATTTTTTTACTAAAATATTTTTCATATTGAAATTATTTAAACATTTTTTTTAATTACTCTTTCGTAAACAATTTGAAGAAATTTTTTAATGCGTTTTTTACTTTAAAAGAAATTTTTCGTTTTAACGATTTTTTTTTTCTTTTTTTTTTGTTTTGTTTTGTCGCTTTTTTTGCGATTTTTTCGGTTTCTTACTTTCTGTGATTTTTTGCATTTGAACGATTTATTTTTGGTTATATTTTTCACATTACGTAACACAATTTTCGGAGTTTTTTCAGCCCCTTAAGCGCTTTTTTATTTTGACGATTTTTTGTTTCGGCATTTTTTAATTTTGGGATTTTTTACTTTAAACGTTTTTGAAGATTTCAAGTGTTTGCCTAATACGGTATCCAAAATACAGCAAATTGTCAAAATTACATAATCAAAATTACATTAACTGATAGAATACCCTTTAATTTTTACTTTTTTTAATTTCAGTGTTAATTGATGCAGTGTTCATAAAATTGCACTAACTTTGAAATTTTCAAGTGTCTATATACATATAATTGCCTGTATTAGGATTTCAACATGTTTCGTTTTAATTTTTTTTAATTTTTAACTGTTATTTCTCAAAAATATATTTGGCAAAGTTGTACCTATTCTGTGAAAGTTTCAGGTCTTTATCTCTTACGGTTCTCGAGAAAACAGCCTGTGGCAAACAGCCAAACATGCAGACGAATGAACGTACCGACATTGTAGCGAAAACAATAAGGTTCTTTTTCACCTTTGGTGTACGGAACCCTAATATATAATGATATTTGTACTACCATAATTATCAAGTCCAAAACTTTAACAGTTACATAATAAAATATATTTTCTATTTTCAAATTAAACCATTTTAGAATATTCCCGAATCTATCGTACTGGCGATTATGGTTCACTTTTCGATGGTTCCATTATGTACGAGGGACGCACCGATTCTCAAATAAAAATACGCGGTCATCGTGTTGATCTCTCTGAAGTTGAGAAGAATGTAGCCGAACTTTCTGAAGTAGAGAAGGCCATTGTTTTATGCTATCATACCGGCCTGGTGGACCAAGCCCTATTGGCATTTGTAAAAATGCGTGATGATGCCCCTCTCATAACAGAACTACAATTGGAAGCTAAACTAAAGGATAAATTGGCTGATTATATGATACCTCAAGTGGTGTTAGTTGAACAAGTACCTTTACTGGTCAATGGCAAAGTTGATCGCCAATCTTTGTTAAAACTCTATGAAACGGCCAACAATAACGAAGGAGATTCAAGTATTGTCTTGGACTTTGACTACACCCAAATACCCGATGAGTTGAGACCAGTGGCCGAGGATTTATTTGAGACGGTAGGAAGTGTTATTGGCCGTTCGACTAGAACTACATTGACACCTCACAGCAATTTCTATGAGTTGGGCGGTAACTCTTTGAATTCAATTTACACAGTGACTCTACTTAGGGAAAAGGGTTACAGCATTGGCATATCGGAATTTATAACGGCCAAAAATTTAGGTGAAATATTACAAAGCATGACCAAGGATCGTGAGATAAATATGGTGGAAGACACGGAGGTTTGGATAAGTGCTTGCCCCCATTTGGACCTAGAAGCTATACCGCTGCAATATTCACATAAACATGATGTCATACAGTGAGTACATTGCATTAGAACCCAGAAAAGCATAAACGACATCATTTTTGAACTTAATTTTTTGACCAATATCGATTATTAGCGGTCGTAAATAGTAGATTTTCGTTAAAAAACCAAGTCCAAAAAAATTTGTCGCTTAAGCTGTTTTAGCATTTATGGCTCGATATAAGAATATAGTTTATAACAAGTAATTTTTTCTTTATTCCTTACTTTCTTTTCAGAATTATTGTAGATAGTTTTTATGGCAAGGCCGATTTGGAGCAATGGCTGAAACCTGATATATTGCGCACAGATTATAGTGACATAATATCGGTATATACATATAAATATTTTTATTGACTATTTAGTACAATTTACAATTTTTTTCATTACAATTTTGCTCTTTTAGGAAATTTGGAATGATTTGGTTGAAAAGGATTTAAGTTTTGTGGTTTATGACCGCAACACAGAAAGAATTATTGGTACCGCCTTAAATTTTGATGGACGTAATGAGCCCGAAGTTGATGTAAAATCCAAACTAATAATTGTCTTTGAATTTTTGGAATACGTTGAAGGACCTATTAGGTAACTACATACTTCTTAATATTATAATTAAAATATTTTTATAAGTATATTAATGCTTGTTTAAATTTTATGTTGCAGAGATAGTTATTTACCACAGGGTTTGAATAAAATACTGCATTCCTTTATGATGGGCACACATGCCGAATTAAATTCTCAAGAAAATATAGCCTGCATGCATTTTATGGAACACGAAGTTTTAAAACTGGCCAAAGCTAAACAGTTTGCTGGAATCTTAACAACCAATACCAGTCCATTGACGCAGGTAAGTTTTTAACGTTCTTACAAAGAAATCTGTCTATATTAATTCGTTCGATTTATTGTACTACTCTTCCTCTAGCAATTGGGTACCAATATTTACAATTATAAGACCCTGTTGGACTATCAAGTCAATGAATATGTTTACTCTGATGGCACACGTCCCTTTGCCAAGGCTCCCGATTCCCAGAGAGCCATTGTTCATTGGAAGGAAGTGAATCCTTAAAAACTCAACGAGTTTTAATAAATTAACAGTTATTCAGTATTTAGAAATTGTTGATATCTCATTATAAAAACTAAAACTTTCTTTAGAATCTCATACATACATAATCGTAACTTACAAGACAAGAGAGAAACAAAACACAAACACTATGACAGAAACACTCATACTCCAACGTTTAAGGCCTTATTGAGAAAAATATAATTTAGGTTTACTAAACAAAATTTACGTCGTAAGCCTTTTGTAAACCTAAATTATTTTTTTTTTTGAATACGGCAGTTAGTATTTAATTTATAATCAAGTATCATAAGAGTACCTGCGCAAAATATTTCCATAAACCGTTTCGTATTTCAAGGCATTTTTCTTTCATTCGTATCTTTTTTTAGCTTCTACTTTTTACTCGTAGATTTTCATTAGCATTGATTTTTGATGTTAATTAGATTAAGTTAAAAGTTTATTTTATAAAATGTAATTGTGTGAACATTTACACATATGTATGTATATAAATATTTAAGTACATGCGTTTGTATGTACATACATACATACACATATACATACATACATACATACATACACATATACATAAATATGTCTTTTAATAGTTGTTAAGCTTAATTTTAGTTCCAACATTTTCAAATAAATTTCATAAAAATATAAAAATACAATTTATCAAATTTGATTAGTAAAAGATTAAGATACGCATTAGCTGGGTAATTGCTTAAGCATTATACTCATAATATTACCTTCGAAATTTTGTCAATCATTTCTCGAATAAAACATTCGCAAACAGCGACTATTGTTAGTGAAACTCGTCATTCAGTAAATCTTTCTATATCGAAAGTTTAACAATATCTGAAAGGAATATCTTTAAGGTCAGCGCTTTATTTATTTCATTTTCATATCGCTAGTCATTCGTTTTTAATAATTTGGTTTAATATTTCGAGAACGAAGTTTTTGCAATTACTCCCCTTATTGATTTTTTTGATGTGTAAACATCTATACGCTGGGGGTAAAAATCTTTTTCACAATACAATCACAAATTTTGAGTACGATTGTAAAGCGTTATCGAATCAGTGTCAGCTATGTATGAGTGTATTAGTGTGATCATACGAACAAGAAGTACAGAGAAACTTAACAGCTGCATAGAAATACACCCAACCGAATTTTAAAGCATACTTTCAGGAGCAATGTTAATTTTAATAGAAATTGCTTGTGATGTGTAATAGTGTTGCCAGTGGGGATAATTTTGTTAAAAAGTTGAAAAATACAAAATAAATAAAATAAATATAAACTTTTAAATAAAAGAGCGTTTTAAATGTCAAATATTTGTTTAAAAGATATATAGCAGTCTTTATAAAGAATTTATAACATTATATTATAACATATCTTCATTACGTACTATTGCCTTACACTGAAGCTGGCGCACGACAATTGGGTAACAATCTCCATCTCATGCCAATTATTATGGATTGAGATTTTAATACAAATTTTGCAAACTCACAATTGCAAGTTCTATCAAAATTTTTATTTGAAATTTTCTACTTGCATATGAGCAATTCTCCACAAACCCCCACAACTAATAATTCCACTACGATAGATGCAGTTTTCCATAGATTTGTAAATACAGTAGAGTAAAATATTTATATATCTTATTTTAGTTACCATAAGGCAATATTAAAAAAAAAATTCATTACTAGATGTTTACACATCTCCCCTGTGATCGGACTCACATTGATTTTTTTTCTTTTGCTCTCAAACACAATATTTCAACATCATTTATAAATAATTGGCTAGAAGTGAGCTAAGAGAATGCTTCTTATTGATTCACTTGACACTTCTTGGCGAATAGTTCGCTTTTGCAAATATTCGTTTTTTTTTAATTTTCCTTAAAAAATATTTTTGTTTCGATAATTCTTCGATTTAGCCAAACACAAACACGCGTGGATTTTTGAGTTAATGTAGAATTAGTCTTCAAATTGTTATTCATATTGTGTAAAAATTGCATACAAATATCTTTTATACTAATCGCTTGAAAGAAAAATAATATTTTCTTTTTGCATAAAATTGTGTGATAATTGAAAACTTTAAATTTGTTTTGTTTGTTAGGTTAGGTTAGGAAGGGTGGTGCTATAACGCACCTCCACTCGGAGGTGCCCAATGTGATTAACTTCTCTTGCGCTTTAATAGTAATATTTACCCCTCATTTTTACCCAGAAGTGTCATTAAGACACTGAATTCCCATGATGAAGCTCCTGATATCCTCCAGTTTACACTTCCCTATATCACTAATGCTCTCATCGAAGCATCTGCTCGGACATCTAAGCCTATGATGTTGAAGCGCGGACAGCAGTGCCAGATAATATGTTCAACGGTTTCTTGTTCCTGTTCATCCCCACACATCCTACCGAAATTTGGGGTGCCAGTTTCCCAAATGCTAGTTCTTGCTCTGACCGAGCAGTGACCACTCAACGCCCCTATCACGACTCGCATCGCCTTCCTATTCATGTCCAGTAGGAGTTGGATCTTCCTGAGTCAATTTTTGGCCACATAACATCGAAACTCTGATACTATATTTGTCCATAAGCATGTTGAGGGCTATCCTAGAGTCATTAACAAGTTTTAATTGGACATTGTGTCCCTTCATAGGTTTTAGCACTGTCGACGTAGAAGGTTACCTTCTCACCTTCAGCTACATTCCTGCCCACCAGTTCCGTGCCCCTGAGGATCACCAAGATCTCAGTTTGGAAAACAATGAATTAATTCGGCACTCTGAAAGAACTAGGAATGCTCATTCCCAAGATATAGACACCAGCCCCTGTCCCTAATGTAGCTTAAAAGATCTGACCCAATAGTTCCTATCCGGAATTACCAGTGATGGTGTTCTACTAAAATCAATTTCAACGACCTTACAGTCCGTGATCACTAAAACTGATATCATTTAAGATTGATGTGTGATCTATTACTCCTGTGCCCCCATACCACACAATCATGGGAAATAGCCGGTCTGAAAACCAATATGTAAATCCAGTTTACTATTCTCGGTTGCAGACCTCAGTTCCTTCCTATAGAGTTTCTGCATGATTAGTAAGCATTGAGCTATGTCTTTATCCTTTCCTTAGTGTTCTTTTTCCAAGAAAGCTTGCTATCTAGGAAAACACCAAAGTATTTTGGTCCCTCTGCTAGTCTAATCCTGGGTAGTACTAGTTTCTATTTTGTACGTACGGTAAAGAGAACTAGCTCGGTTTTCTCTTGGATGACTGCCAGTCCTTTGCTGCTGGTGAGAAGAAACTTTCCCGTTACCAGTAAAACTACGTCATCCGCATAAGCAACCAACTTCCGTGCGCTCCTGTCAAAACACCTAAGAATTGCGTTTATTGTCGACAATACACAGTAGAGGTGATAAAACTTCTCTCTCTTGTGTACCGCTCACTAAGCATGATAACTATCCCCTCCACTAGAAAGTTGTGAGACCTGAGTGTCTCCAGCGACTCCCTAATAGCTTCTATACTAATGCAGCCAATGTGTAATACTTGTGCTGCAATCCTATCTATATAACACCAACCACGACATGAATCGCACTCTCAACAGACCTGCCTTTTTGATAGGCATGCTGAGCACCACTAATGAAGCGTGTATCAATTGTTTCTTAGATGCAGATCAATCAGTCGTTTTAATCACCCTTATTCTAGTTGTCGGCATCGATGTCACTTTGACACAACACAACAAAATTGGGGCGTATACCCATTGTCCAACTGACTCCTGTTGGCAGGTTTATGCTATTTTCCAGACCTTATAGAAGGGAAATAGATTGTCAGTTGCACAAAATTATTCGCGAGCGAGTGCACAAGCCAGAAATGTTTGGTACTGTGTTCAATTTACGTCTATGTCGACTACTGGAATAAGAGTGAATGTTTTTAAAGAAACGACGAACGACTGATCAGCTTAAGATCCTTCGGCTTTGAGTGGCTTGCTTTACCCGCTTTGGATATAAAGATGACCGTATCCTCTCTCCAGCCTTTCGGTATAAACCTCCTAATCAAGCATATCTTAAAGATACTCACCTGAAACAGTAGTACGCACTCTGGACATTCTGCAACATGGCCGGAAAAACACCATCTGGCTCCGGTGATTTATACGATTCCAACATACATATTTATTACCCAAGTTGCTTTTTCCAATGTCACTATGTCGTACACTACTCCCCCTTATTCTGGTTCCGACAACAAGTTAAAATTAAACTCCGTCGTTGCCGCTTCTCTTACTTCCCTACATCCAGGAAAGTGATCGCCCATCAGAACAGAAAGTATCTCAGAGCTGGATTTCTTCCATGAGCCATCCAATCTTTGAATATTCCCAGGAGCCCTAGGCTGTTTTGACAATATTCCCTGGAACTTCGATAATTCATCTACGGAATCAATCCCATCACAGTATTTCTTCCATGGTGTTCTTTTCGCCCTATATGTTCCAATCTGCAATCCTACCTATGAGTTTCGCCATATTGAACAATCTTCTAACCGACAACCTCAGATACATATTTCTTATAATTGGCCCACCACGAAGGCTTCCCTCTCTCTCTCTAGCATGGAAAAACCAATCCTGTCTCTCCAAAAAAAAAGTTGCTTATTTAAACTTTTTGTTCTAAATAAATGTTTTACCATTTTTTTACAAAATTTTTTAATCTCATTTTTAAATTTTTGTATTAGTTCCCTTAAAATAAAGGTTTGGGGAGAAAACTCGTAAAAAATTCTCCCTCTTCGTCATATTTAGAATATATACATACTTTTTTCCCCGGGATTTTTTTTCACCGGGGGAATTGTAATTCATGAAGGAGAAACGGGAAAAAGGTAAAAAATTCCCGGGGAATACTTTAAACTCTAAAAAATAGGAAACTGAAAACATTTAGCAATTATTCGAGTTAGTTTATTAAGGGCTTTGGACACGATCAAAAGGCTTGCTGCCAAGTTCGTGTACGTGTGCTTCTCGGCTGTACAATTGGTTGAAAAAAATATATAAAAATGACTAAATAAAGAAATAACAATAATGGCAGCACTGTTTACGAGAAAAAAGCAAAATAAGAAAGTTCTAACACTTCTTATTTCTTCACCAGTCAAATTTATGGTTTTCTTCTTTTAATTCCGATTTTTTGGGGCAACCGCTCCCAATGGAAATATAATTATAATGAAAATTTTTACGGGCTTAATGGGCTAACAATATACACGCATTAACAAGTGACAGCAAGCATGCCGAAAATCAAATTGTTTGATTTTCCATCAAGCATCGTTGGTGTCACACATACTAACAAGTTTTCGCTCATACCAAAACCAATCTCAGCAAGCATTTTGACCGTATCTAATCCCCTTTAGAATTTTACCTGTCCACTTTAATAAAGTGAGCCTGATAAGTTCGCTCACTCAATTAAAATTATTAAATTCTACTTCAGCAGCAACTGGTACTGAGAATTGGTTTTGTATAGTTTTATTGCTGTATATTTTTATTGAAAACAAAAATGGACAGGATATTAAAAAGTTTATATTTAAAATCATCTTGGTTTTTTTTTGTTCATTTTTAATGTTTGTTTTAACATGTAAGCCAAATTATTGTAGATTTTGTTTTTATTTTAAATAATTTTGTTTATATTATTTCAAACTCTCTCCCTTTTTTTTTAATTATAGATGATTTGCATTCATCTGCTCTATTTTCATTAAAAATTAGAATTTTTATCGTGAAAAAATACGCTAGTTAGTTAGCTCATTTGTTATAAAAAAATTTTGAAATACTCGTATATGTATTATATTGCAAAATATGCTGTTTAAGCATTAAAGAAATTTTACTAAAAATAAAACAAGACTTTGAGAGTTTAGCAGAAATTTGAAATAAAACAAGAAAGACTAATACGAATTGGGGTAAAAATTAATAAGAGAATGTCTATATAGGATAGGACATTAATAGGTTATATATAGTATTTTGATGTCTTATTATATAATTTATATATATGTATATATATTTATATAGAGTTTTTAATATTTATATAAATCTAAGCGTTATGAATAAACTACCAGGGTTTATTTTTTTATTTTTATTTTTTTTTTTCTTCTTTTGTACAACTATATATTATTAATGAACGTTTTCTTTCGTTTGTATTTCCATATAAAGAGAATTTAAAATTATCAAAGTTTCAAAAGAATTGTGAAATGATATAAAAAGATCTTTCAAAAAAAAACTAGAGAAAAATTCATTATTTTCATACTAAGTGGGGTTTTTGTAATACATAATTCAAATATATGCATATACATACATGCATACATATGTGTGTATGCATGTGATTTAATTCATAATTTAAAAATTCTCACAATTTATATATATATATATGTATATAATTCTTTATTGGTTGGTACAAAAGCAAAATAATGAAAATTGGATGTTTGCAACGTAATATTATAGTATTTTTATGATATAAAGGAGTTGTTAAAAAAATGCTTACCTATATAAAAACAAATTCTATTGTGAATATGTTGATGCTGGTATAAATTGTATGATGTTCGACTGCATTTCTAGTTTTTTACTAACTTAGAAGTTAACTTGTTGTCATTGTATTCAGTGGAGATGTTTAAGTATGTATTATGTCGTTAGTATTCTAATCTTGATGATGATGATTATTATTATTATTATGATTCAAATAATGACATTTTGCTGGTCTTCTTCGAATAACTAGTTGTTTAATAGTTTTAAAAAAGGAGCCCGTTAATATGTGTAATAGCATAAATATGTTTGTTGAACATTGTTTCAGCGATAAATGAGTTCAATGAGTTCTATGTATGTGGTAAGCGCTTTTTACTAAGCTTTCCCTATGATGCGCGCGGATTTTAATTACAAAAGTATTTCATCGAAATTTTTTTTCTTCTTTTTGTTTTCATTTCTTTAGATTTCTTTTCGATGTTGAAGGGCCCGTTGATGTTGCGGGCCTTATTCATTATATGACCACTGAATTTTGTGTCTGCATGACATTACTGGCAGCTCCACTTCCGCCGCTATCGCCAGAGCTTTGACTACTTTGATCGAGACGTCTGTAATTTTGGAATGTTTTCCATTCGCCTGTATTATAATCCAAACGTATATGAGACTCAACTAAACATAATGCAGTTTGGCCATCTTCTTGTTGCACTTTTTCCTGCAATAAATTAATTAATCCAAAATAATAGAATTAATATGACTTTTACATTTCAAAATTTTGGCGATTATTATAGTAATATAAGTTTAAATAAACTAAAAATTTTAAATAGGTTTGTTCATTTACTGAAAATGATTACGAATTTGCAACAATTTTTACTGGAAAGTGATTATTAACTCAAAAAGTTTGCAAACAGAGAGCGTCAAAAGAGAGAGAAAAATTGAGAAACAAACAAATTCCTACAAATTATTACTACATACCAAGGTGTATGTAAACAGGTGGCAGCGCTACGTCAGCTGATAATTTTTTGCTCTATGTGCTTTGTACCTAAAGCTACGGTCACACTTGTCAAACATTTGCCCCAAAAAAACGCAACCAACAAACGATAATGCAATAAACTTTAGTCCAGACACTTGTTTATCAAATTAAACAGTTTCGAACACAACTATAAGACAATGTCATAGAATCTAACATTATTGGCTACTTTTAAACTTGACAAACTTTTGTTTGAATTGAAAAATTTTTCATTAGCATTTAGTGGTTACGCTTTTTTGGGCGAATGTTTGACAAGTGTGACCGTAGCTTAACGAATGTCAGAAACTTCGTTTTGTTTTGGTTTTGGTACAAAAATTATTGTCCTTTTGAAATTCTTCGGTTCTTTACACAGCTATGGTTTCCGTATTATTGTATAGCAAATCCTTACGGCACCTTACGCCATTACCATAGAAACCAATTGAATTTTGATTTGGTTATGGCTGTGGCACGTCTAATTTAAGCTTTAGGTCCATTATATTAATTTCATTGCCCGACAAAAAAATAAATATAACTTCTATGTAAGCAGCTGCTTGTTGTCAATTCGCTCCTACTAAACATGAATATAAACATATTTTTTTTTTTTGGTATCACATCATACCATTAGTTAGTCAAAGAGAGAGGGACTAATTAAGAAATATTTCGGTGTGTGGCAAAATGAAAAATTTCACTGTTTATACTGCTTTTCGGTTGTAGTTTTTCGTAGATCGCACGACTTTGTATGATAGTGTATCACGGCCTTAAGTATAGACTTTAGAGATGAGCGATATTTCAATACCTGTTACTTAATCACAGTGATGAAAAATCGCTATTGGCAATTATTTTAGCTCACATTTTTGTCTCTCTGCCTCTTTTACGACAATATTCAATGTTTGTAAAGCTTCGAAAAAAACTTCGAAAACGTTTAAAGCAGAAGTACTCAAATCTGTTAAACCGTGATCACGGTCGCTGTTTAAAATAACAGTGAATTAAAAATTATATTCACTTTGAAGAACGTCGTTAAAATCACTGATTCGCTCATTTTTAATGAGCATATCGTTATCTAAAATGTAAAAAGGCGTAACTAACAAATATATAATTTTACAGACGCAAAAAACTAAAGAAACTTATAGTTTGCCATATAAAAGTAGCTACCGAAAACTACTTTTTGTTTTATTTTTGTTAAACTTATTTTATATTTCAGTACGATAAAAATTGGTATTAAAAATCAAAAAAGCCAAAAAAAGTTTACAGGGTTGGAAATACATATATATGTATATAAATATATATTTTCAGTATAGCGAGTAATAGGGAAAAAATTCTAATTGGAAAAGGGAGAAATTTCTCGACGAATTTATTCATGATTGCCATGTACTATTTTTTGTGTTTTTTTTTCTCAAAAATCCCTTTCACTTGACACCCACATAATGGGACTGGGTAAAAAGTAGTGAGCCCCATTATGTTTGAATCAGTTTCATTTTATTTTTCGTTCCCTCCTCTCTCAAATCTCTTTCATTTGATACCCATATCGTGGGAATAGACAAAAAGTTGTGATTTGATTTCATTACTTTTTTATTTTCTCGAAATTCTGTTTCATTTGACACCCATATCATTGGGGTGGATACAAATATGTACATAGTAAAAAATTTACATATGGTCATTTGAAGGAAAAACGTATGTTTTATATTATTTTACGGATATTTGTTTACAATGTAGTTAGCTCTACATTTAGTAAAGATAAAAACAAATCGAAGATCATGACTTTAAATTAAAAGCTTAGTTGATTGGTGACGTAACGAGACAATTATGTAACGTGACTATGGAATTCCAATTATGTATTCACTTTCTTAAAGCTACCAAAAATGGGTACAATTTTAACCCATCCATATACATATGTATTTCGAAAAAGTGAAAAAAAAAAGCATTCGAAATATTTCTCAAGGTACAAATATTAAAAAAGTACCAGACATGTTTTAAAATTTTGAGTCTATGGTTTAGTTCTTTCTTCTGTTCCCTTACCCACTCCCCCCCCCAAAACTTTAACACTGGTTGCATTCGAATTTCCAAAAAAAACTGTCTTACTGAATGTACACATCGGGAGGGGAAACCGCATTCCGAATTTCAACTTGCAGCGGTCTGGGCTGGGCGATGATCGCTCAGTCTGTCACGTTACTATTTTATGTGTACATATCGTTAGGTGAAATGCAAAATCACTTATTAAATACACTTTTTAAATTTTATAGGAGGAAAAAACTGAAGTAAAGTTTCTTTATCTTAATTTTTAATACGGCTGGTGGCTATGATGAAGGTTTGAAAATTTGTGGGAAGATGTGCTTCGATCTAATACATAATAATTAATTTAAAGTTAGATTTTGAATTTTTTGTTAGTTAAGTGGTTTTGCATTTCAGCTGACGATATATAGAATATATATATGTACATATGTGTTCCCTTTGAACGTCACTTACCTCCGTTTCACCCAACTTGATTACAATAACATTTTCTGAATTTGGTCGGGGATTTTCACGCAAACCAGCCATAAAGCCCAAAATTAGAGCTTTATCAGGACGTGACACTCTATTTGCTTTGCGAAACATTTCATGGGCTTTGTGGACATGTTCATTCTGAAACAATAAAAACAAAAAAATAATAATAATAAATGAAAATGTTTCATTTGTAGTGTATGTGCAGTTAGTTATATGCGCCGTACCGATAATGACAATCCCTTACGCTGGGGCGCTGCTTGCGTTTGCTGCTGTTGTTGCTGTTGCTGCGGCTGTTGTTGTTGTTGTTGTTGCTGAGGCATTTGTATGATGTGGGTACGTTGGAGTTGGATTTGTGGTGTACCTGATGTCGACATGCCACCTGTAGTTGTTATTAAACGCTGTGTTGTCGGTTTCTGTTGCATAACTATTTGTTGGGGACGCAATTGAGTCTGGTGTTGCATGGCTGGCTGCGACACAATAGTGCGTTGTAATTGAGTCTGCTGTTGAACCGGTGTAGTTTGCACTTGTACCAGCTGTGGCTGTTGGCCAGGTCTTTGAATCAATGTCAAACCCCCAGGTAACGTTGTCAAACCACTTTGTACATTCGTTATTACCGGTCGTATAATGGTTTGCTGCGACGAAGGCTGCTGAAAATAAAGAAAATTGTTTTATAATTGTTAATAATAATAATAATAAGTATTAAATGGAATCCTAAATCGCACATACATTTGTTATTATACTGGTAGTTGCTTGTGGTTGCTGCTGTACAATCAAATGCTGTTGTTGTGGTATTATGGTGGTCAATTGTTTTGAGGCTTGTCCTCCCTGCTGTTGTTGCAGTGTTATTGTTTGGGTTGGATGATGTTGCATTGTGGTTGCTGTTGTAGTCTTTACAAGTCCGGGCGGACCCGCCGCAGTTGTCATCAGTGTAGTCGCACCTGTGCCAAGGGATTGCAAGCCGCTAACGTTGCTAATGGGGATCTGTTGGTACATATCGCCTCCAATATTGCGCAAAATAACACCTTTCTGTGTTAGAATTATTGTTTTGTTTTTAGGGTTGACATTGCCACCGCCTGCCACAGACTGAGCTGAAATCGAGTTGACATTTCCTGAACCTTGCTGCATGAGAACTTGTGTCAATTTTGGCTGTTGGGTGGCGATATTATTGGAGACCAGGGTGTGTTGCTGTTGTTGTTGCTGCTGTTGTAACTGGGCTTGTATGTGCTGCTGTTGGGCAGCTTGAGAAGCAGGTTGTATGGTAACTGGTCGATTTGGCAGCTGAACGTTTTGTATATTCAGGAGTCTCGGTTGCGTTGTGCTGGTAGAGGAGGATGAGGCTACAAGTGGTGGCGGATTGCCAGCTGCCACACTTATCGTTTGATGTTGAGGCTGCTGCTGCTGTTGGCGTATGACCACCGAAGAGCTAGGTGAAGTTTTCAACAATATTTTCGTGGATGTTGGCGTTTGGGCTGCTGATGAGGTTGTTTGATACGAGGTTTGATGCTGGCGATTTGGTGTAAATGTTGTTAATGTTGGTAGTGATTGTTGTTGTGGCTGTTGCTGTGTCAATATGTATTGGGTGGTTGTCGTAGTAGGCTGCTGCTGTTGTTGTTGTTTTTGTTGAATTATTTGAGTTTTTTGTTGTTGATTAGATGTCTGCTGCTGCTGTTGCTGCTGCTGTTGTTGCTGCTGTTGCTGTTGTTGCTGTTTCTGTGCTCTCTTGGCCGGTTGTATAATGGTCTGTGAAATGATCACCGGCCCACTATTAGTAGCATTCTTCAGTTGACTCAATGGCATAGACTTGATAGCCTGGGCAGTCTGTGGAGTGGCATTTTGTGTTGAAGCCGTGGCCGTTGCCAATTGTTTTTGTCTTAAGGCTGCTGTTTGAGAGGGCGTTGAAGCCAATATCACTGGAGTTGAACTGTTAATCAAAATAGGTTGCTGTTGTTGCGATTGCGGCTGGTGCTGCTGTTGCTGCTGCGTTTGTGGTAGGGCCACTTTTCCTGTTTTCGTAGATGTGATTTTAACCGAGATATTATTCGGCAAATTGGCCAATGGATTTGCCGATGTAGAGTTCGTGGCTGGACGCATGGGCTGTTGTTGTGTTATTATGGTACTTGGCTGAGTGGTAGTACGTACCAAGGGCTTTATATCTAACTTTTCCATTTTCATTGGTGTTGCTGATGTATTCTGTTGGCGCACAGTCAGAGTTTGCTTTTGCTGTTGGGGTGCAGTACGTATAATTACATGTTGTGTGGGTTGTTGCTGCTGTTGCTGGGGTGTTGAAGTCTGTATTTGGTGCAAAGTCGGTAAAGCTTGTTGTTGTATAATAACTCGTTGCTGCGCTTGTTGAGGCAACTGTTGGGTCGGCTGCTGCATTTGTTGCTGATGCTGCTGCAGTTGTTGTTGCTGTTGTATGCGCTGACCTAAAGTTTGCGTTTGCGTGTGTTGGGTCAAAATTGGTTGTTCGATCTTTTCCACTTTGATATTGGCTGGTACCAATATCTCTTCACTCTCAATTTTAATTTCTTGTTTAATACGTTTATTTACATGATTTAAATTATTATTGTTACTATTCATTGAGTGTTGTTGTTTTTGCTTTTGATGCAGCTGTTGAGTGTGTGAGGAGATTGACTTCTCTGGCGATTGCGTGGAAATTATATTCTGAATTAATGTCTGCGTATTAGGTTTTGTATCCTCTAATTGCGAGTTATTGACGCTCTCCAGTATTCCGGATGTATTTTGAGTGTAACTTAATGATGGTGGCGCATATTCGGGAGTTACAGTTGGTTTCACATCCTCCTTGACTTTTACAGGAGCTGCATTAATAACAGGCTTAATGTCGTCCTTGGAATCAGAAGCCGGACCTACATCGCCATTGCTACTTTGAATTTGATTAAGATTATTTTCCATCTTTATTTCGAAGTTATTATTAGTCATATTTGACGTCGTTGGGGTGTTCGCCTCTTTGCCACTGTGAGAGTTATTGTTAGCCGGCGACATATTACCAGCTGCATTAGCTGCTGCTGCAGCAGCTGCCGCGGCAGCTTTTTGTTCTTGTTTTCTAGCCTGTTCTTCCAGTTGCTGTTCGCGTTTACGTTTTTTTGCTGCCGCATAACCTAAAGGTTGTTCAGATAGTTCAATAAGTTTGATACCTCCATCTTTGCGTCCTGCTGGAGTACGACTTAAATTCGGTCGCTGTGCATTTGCCGCATTAATACTGGGACTACGAAAACCAGATGTAGGTACTCTTGAAGGTATGCCTTTAAGAGGAGTAGTGTCTGTCATTTTCCGAGGCATGCCGCGAGATCTTAATGGTATAGTGGGAGCTGAAGCCTTTTTTAATGAGGATTGAGCGTCAGCGGATTTGTGTAGGAGTTCTGTACGCAAAGTAGTACTTTTTGGTTTGCGTTTAATAGTAAAATGCTTTACGGTATTCGGTTGTTGACCAACCTGCAAGTATTAGGAAACAAAATTATTGATATAGCATGCATGCATGCATATGTATTTACAAACTTTTTACATAAAGGCGAAAAATAAAATAAAATAAATATATTTATAATAAGCAATAAGCAATACAATGCTCCTCATATTCACATAGTTTATGTCCTCTATAATTCTCTGATTTCTGGAACTGTAACTCACCACAGATGTCAGTGCATTTTTATTCAGATATTGACATTCCAAAGGCAACATTCCTATGTCACTATGTTTCGACACTAGCTTT
This sequence comes from Tachina fera, assembly GCA_905220375.1. Classification (NCBI taxonomy): domain Eukaryota; kingdom Metazoa; phylum Arthropoda; class Insecta; order Diptera; family Tachinidae; genus Tachina; species Tachina fera. The sequence goes on along the minus strand of LR999963.1, from coordinate 21,509,787 downwards.
CTTAAATCGTTCACCATGTCGGTGAATATAGGACGGTTGTCCTCATAATCCGAGATCTCTGTATTGAGCGAGCTGGTCGCTGGAAATGTCTTCATGCTTTCCGCCAACATGGAAACCCATAATTCAGAATCTAGTCCAGCAACTTCAATCACTTCCTCTAGTTCGGACTTCCACTGCAACGAAAGGTTTAAACGTTTAAAACACAAATGTATACAATTCTAAACAAAACACAGCCTAACAAAAATTTATAATCATTTAAAATTTATGAGTTATGGCATTTGGATTGATCCCCACAAATTCGAAACAAAATTTTATGTATTTATGTGTATGGCGGGAAAGTCAAGTTCCTCATCTAAGCTGTCCATAAACAAAAACACATGAAATCTGTTAACAATAATATTGCTGTTAGTAATATCACATATCGAAGCATTAAACTATAAAATAAACCCGTAAACTGAGTAAGTACTTTCATTACATTCTTTTTTATAGGAAAAATAATTGAACTCTTGTTTAAGCCACCAACAATTTATATATTTAATACATTTTTACAACACCACACATTTTTAATTTGGTTTTCTTAAATTTCTTTATTTCACCAACATTTTGTATTTTGTGTTGTGATTTCATTGTATGGTTAATTTAGTTTATGGGAGTGTGTGTGTGTTGTTGAAACCGAAACTTGATTTTTTCACTATTTCACCAACATGAAGAAAAAAAATTTTACCTCTTCCACAAGACGACGAGGAATATGGAAAAAACTTAACAATAATTTTAATTTCACTTGAGTTTGAAGATCAGGAAAGCATTCCTTTATGTTGCGCAATACTTCCTTGTTTAACTGGGAGCATATTGAACCACTTATCCACGAATCATTTGATGTCCCGAGTTTATTATGCAGCCACAGTGATGTGTCGCTGTCTCGCGTCGTCATTTTTTCCACCTTCTTTCAATTGTTTTTTCCGACTTATTGATATGATTTATGTTAAAATGGCGTCTAGCGTCACTAATTTTAACTTGTAATTGTAATAATTTTTAGAAAATTATGTTTTATTTTTTCTTTTACTTTTTGTTCGTCGTCTCTTTTTGCATGACGTTTTTTTATTTAATATTTTTTCTTGCCAAAGATAAGAAGACGACATATGTAAATTCAACACACTCGTTATTGGTTGTAAAATAATAGTAGGATAAGGTATGTGGTGAACTATTTTCCCAGTAAAACATGTAGTTTGATATGTATTACAGTAAAAGTAGATTATAACGAATATCTTAAAATATTGATTCGTTTTGAAATTTACGCTAGTGCAAGGGAGCTATGTATACAAGCATAACTTAAATGAATTACAAGCATAAACCTTTGTTTAAAATGCTGCCTCTCAAGGCATTATTATATAAGGCAGACTCAACTCAAAGCGTACGATAAATTGTACAAGAATTAAACAATTAGCTTGTTGAGCCCTATTTTCGATTTATTCGTAAGCAGCAAAAAAATTTAAGCTTTCAGAATATTGTTTTTAAGTATTCAAATATATTTTACATACGTAAATTGTCGCTTACGATAAAATTGTACAGCCTGTATATTAAAAGTTAACAATTTTGGCTTGTTGATGATTTCGAACTATGCTAGATTCAAAAAATTTTTTATAAAATGAAAAGTAAATTTTTAACTACATGTCATTTTCCATTAAATTGAAAATAGGGCTCGATAATTTCGTACTAATGAAGTAGCACGAAAATTAGGAACGCCTTTACCCTGCATAACGGATATTCAAGATACAAGTGGCGAAAATATGTAGTCACCTCTTTAGTTGAGACTAGAGATGAGCGTTATTTCAAAACGCGTGAATTAAAAATCATTAATTACAACTGTGACTGAATTTATCATGTAACAGGCTTTGGATATATAGTTCTTTCATACAAGCTGTGCATGTTCTTGTATGCTTACTTTACAGTAAATAAATCTACCACATCAATTTTTTTTGTACCTTCAGTGTTTGTCGAGAAAAATCATTAAATCATGTCAAATCACCTTTTCCTGCAACTATGTATTGTTCTCATACTTTTGTCATTGCAATTTTATTATCTCTCTTATACGACAATTCTGAATTTTTGGATGGGGTTGATTGCCAATTGTTTGTTCTTGTCTTATCTACTAATAAATAATTTTAAAGCAGAAGAGCTGACATGTATTAAATACTTTTAAAGCAGAAGAGCTGAAATGTGTTAAACCGTGATCACAGTCATTGTTTAATTTCAATACTGCTCTTCTTATTAGATTTTCCCAAAGTAACACAACTGCTACAAACAAAATACTGCTATACTGTGATTACAGTCACAGTTCAAAAGAACAGCGATTTCGAAATCACGTTGAGACTACCCGATACGGATTCGCATTGGTGAATTCCCTTAAATTTGTATGGTGCCCATAGACGAAGGAACATTTTAAGTCACATGTGTTTCTATTAATGTTTCCTTTTAAAGACAGACGCCGGAAACAAAAATGAAAAATCAGTTGAGTGTGTTTATCGAATGTAGCACTAGTAAATAAATATATACCATTTCAATATTTTTATGGTCACATTCATTGTTTCTACATTATTTTCTTAATTTTAATGTGGTGCTGGTTTCTTAGTTTTATTTTTGTAAGTAAATTTGTATATTAATTTATTTAGCTTTCCAAATTTTTAATTGTCATCATTTTCCCACGTCTTTTATTAGGTGTGTTTTTTTACTTTTGCAGTAAAATGCAGTAAATGAGTAGTTACTGCAAAAATTTTAAAATGTACTCGCAAAAAGTACGTGAACGGAAAAATAGTAAAAATTAGTAAGATTAAAGAACCAGCTGAGTCCTACTCCACAGAGTGTTGAAAAATATATAAACTTTTGACTGCTCAACCTTTTTCTTATTACCAAAATGGCAATATTTTTTATAACACGAACTGCTGATGTTACTGATTACCTTAAAAGCAATTGCAACACTAAGTAACCACATACTTTAGTTTTACAACTCTGAGTAATTAGAATAATTTGCAAAGCAAGAGGTTTAATAAAATAAACAGCAAAATATGTATATTAACATTTATTATTGTTATACTTTGCAAATTAATTATTTTTTAATGACTTCCACAATTTTTATTTAACCTTTTCTCAAATTTTTACACTTTTCATATGCTTACTTTTCATTTGTTTACGTTTTGAATCATATGGTTTTATCTTACTACACTTTACTACAAATTTCTGCAGTAAAAATTTGCAAAACATTCAGTCGAGAACTGTCACTTTACTCTCTCAATTTGTATTCTCATTTACTACATTTTGGGTACGCGAACGCAGTTTAGTAAAATTACTGCATTTTACTAAATTCAGTAAAAATTTGTAAAAAAATTTTTTCAGTAAAAATTTGTAAAAACTTTTAAGTAAGCGAACGCAATTATTTACTTTGCTAATTGCAAGTGAGGTAACAACTGCTCGTAACGAAATAAGACAGTAAAACATTTAACATTGATACCGACGAAGGAGCAGTGGATTTGGAAACAAAAGTATCCACAAGTCTTATAAGTATTTGAGAAAAGCAAAATGAAAACACTAATTTTAGCATGAAAGACTGCTACACACGACGGAAAAATTAGTGGAACATGTTCATGTTTCTATGTTCCTTCGTCTGTGGCCTGCTTTAAACTTACCACGAAAGACATCATGTAGACCTTTCGATTTCAATTGTTATCGATAGTCTATGTTTATCGTAAAACACTGTTCGTACATATTTGGTTATCCATATGTATAATTAAAATATTTTAAAAAAAATCGTCGGTTGTCCTTTTTAATTCCGTCTATGGTTATGGATTTTTCTATCACGGATACAAAACCAAGTCCGTCAAAGACTCTGGCAAATTCCGCCAAAATATTAATTTTTGCAACCGGTGGTGTTGGGATTGGTTTGACTGTGGTTTGTTATTCGTTTGTAGCTCCAGCTTTTCGTAGAATTTGTCTTCCGTTCGTTCCTGCCACAACAGAGCAAGTCAACAACGTTCTTCAATTTTTGCCTCGTAATAGTACAAAACGTTTATTGGACATTGGCTCAGGAGATGGAAGAATTGTTTTGGGTTTGTTGTAAAATGTCAGTCGCGCAAAAGCTTTAGTATTTATATAATAATTGATTTGCCATTCTAAAGCTTCTGCAAAACGTGGAGTTAAGTCTGATGGTGTTGAATTAAATCCCTGGCTTGTGTGGTGGTCTCGCATAGCAGCATTTCGAGAGGGGTTATCATCCAAGACAAATTTCTTTCGTAAGGATTTGTGGAAATTTGATTTAAAGCCCTACGATTATGTAGTAATATTTGGAGTCGAACAGATGGTAAGTAGAATTATTTTAATTATTTATACTTAATAGTTTTCACACTTTTTAAGTAATAAATAATCGGAAGGCGCGACTTGTTTCTGGTTGGAGTTAAAATATGTGAAATCGATCGTTTGGTTTATTTAGATATAAACATGTGCATATGTATGTGTATATAAAAAATTGGTCGGAGCGAGTTAAATTTATCTCATGAAATGAATTTATATGTGAATATAGGTACTTCTTCGCGGGTGTTTTAATTAATTTTTATTTATAAATCAAAATCTAAAATAATTAAAGAAGCATTTTGTTTATTGGTCAAAATATAAATTTCAGGAATTGCAACTACATAATTCAAGATCATATTTTCGGGAGTAGTTGCAAGATCGAGTCCATAAATATGAATATATATTTGCGCAATTGATATATTTACATATTACAAATTACCATCAGAACTACTTGTCATATAATGACTTACTTGTCGGATTACGAAATTTCATTACTCGCTTACAAATAACATTACCTAAAATTTAAAAAATGCTAAATGGGTACTTTTTAAATTCAATTAATAGAACAAGTTGCCAAATAAAAAAGTAAGTACTTCGCAAGAATCGAATATTTTAGTCTAACGCCTTGTTAAACATTAATGCTCTTATGCAAAAACGATTGTTAAAGTTAAAACATGCGTTAAAACCGGTTTTCCCATACAAAATTCGTTTGTTAAACCAACTTTCAGTTTACCAATTGTTTTTGCATAAGGGTGTAAGTTGGTAATCCAGTAGGGAAGCGATTCCACCAAAAATGATTAATTCCAAACACGATTACCTTTTTTGAAATTGTTTACTGCCTAGTTTTATATGTATAACATGTAAAATATTGTTTGAACAATAGTTAACCGAATAGTATTTTCAAAAAGAAGTTTATTCTGAAAAAGATTTTATTATTTGTAGCATATGTATTCTCTTTTTGTAGATGAAAGATTTGGAAACCAAACTTATTACAGAAGCACCAAAGTCTAAAGTGATTGCCTGCCGTTTTCCCTTGCCCAACTTAGAACCTTTAAAAACTATCGATGAAGGAGTTAACACTGTTTGGTTTTACGATCTCAGTAAAATGGAACAAAATAATAGAAAATCTTAATACACACTAATTAAAAGAATTATATGTACATATTTTTTGTTTTTATTTTTTGGAAAAATAAAAAAATTTATTTAAATGCATTTTTTGTTTTATCTTTGTTTTGGCCTACAAAAGATATTGATTGCAAAAAACGTATAAAATATATTATTTTAAAAATATAAAAATAGTCGTGTTTGAGTGGGAATAACAATATCTAAAATGATATGAATACTAAGATAAAAAAGAATTTCAGGCGATTATTATACGCCTTGTTATTTAACGTAATTTTGGTTGTTTTTAATACAAATCTAAATAATACACAAGACAACACGGTACACAAAGGATAGATTAGGGGACAAATAAAAGTTACTTTAGGATATGAAAGTAAGCTCTTAAGCAAGATAAGTGCCAGTTGTTGTCAGTACAAGGAATTTGCAAATTATTAAAGATCAGTTACGAGTCTAATTTTTTGTGTGATTAATTACATAATATTCTTAAGAATGCAAACTTATTCACTGTTCATGCTAAAAACGTCTACCAAAGTAAATAAAATATCCGCAGTCATCGCGATAAATCTCTCCGAAGCCCAATTTCATATAGTATTGCACAAGGGGCAGGCTGCACTCTCTAGCTGATAACCGCACATGAACACCAAAGCAACCATTTGCACGCAGAGTGGCAAATAAAACTGTTATCAAACGTTTACCCACCCCATAATCGGGTGTAAGCAAAGTTGACAACACAGCTGAAGTAATAGCGGCTGGATAAGAACTTATTACTTCTGGAGGGCATATTAATTCTTCACCATGAAATTCTTTAATCATACAGGTCAGCACATCATTTACATTCTCAGATTTCGTGAAAGCTTTGCTTTCTTGCAGGAGATCTAGGGGATATTTTTCTTTCATTTCCGGCATCCAGCAAATAGCGGTATTGCGAGAGAATGTATGATAATCTAAAGCAGCAGCAGCGTAGCCTACAACTTTGCCAGAATTATCTGTGGCAACAATACAAAACTCTGGATTAAGCGTAATGAAGGATCCCACAAAGTAGTCTGGTACAATATCCGTTATTTTTTCAGACAACTCTACTTGAACATCATCTACATCAACGACTGGAGAAATTATCGACAGAAATCCCTCTGTACACACTTCATAAATGGAGGACTCATCCAGAGGAGTGAACGGTCGCATTGCATGATAGTCAGTAGTGGGCAATTCTGGAAGTTTATATAAAAATAAATCATTACCTTGATCAACAGGCATAAGACGTTGCAAATCGGCTATAAGGCCACCACGAAAAACCCATGGTTCTTGATCTCCCGACATAAAGGCCTCTTTCCAACCTTTGCTAAACCCTGAAGAAAATAAAATTTTTTGCTGTTCATAAAACAATGACATCGTGAAAATGTGCAACGTACATGTGTATGTGCCTTGTGTGTAACTATAAAAATTGGGTGGAAACTGACCCAAACGCAACCATTTAACAAATGCATTTAATAAAGACAAAGCTCCAGCTATATCCCACACATAACTAAATAAATCATGGCAGATTTCTTTGTTGTCACACAACGCTATCTTGCGCAGTAGCTCTTGTACGCCATTACATAGTTTGCCGAAATATTCTCCTCTTTGAATCCATTCGGCCACTTCTGGCTTTGAAGGCGTCTCAGCTTCACCAGCAGCAGCAGCAGTACCACCACCACCACCGCCGGGTTTGTTGCACTTACCTTCATCCAAAAGCACATGAGCATTGGCTTTGAGCCAGTTAAACTCATTAAGCAATTTCACACCACGAGTGCCATGTTCAAAGGGCAAGTAAAAGAGATCGCATAGTAAATATAAATCCTCTGGATTAATTTTACTTGATTCAGCTGATACTCTAAACAAAAATGTACATTTGTGAGAAAATATTAATACAGAAACAATTTAACTTACTTTTCTATTTCAGTCATTTCGGCATTAGAAATTGGAGATGATTCCAAACTCTCTACTTGCATGGTATTCTATAAATGTTTTAAAATTTTATACAATGTTAAAATTGTTTTGACTACCTTAGACTTACATTTACATCATTAGTTGAACCTGTTTCGGCCATAATAATGTCTTCGTGTGGCGTTGTTATCAAAACTTTGCCAGCATCTTCCTTTGGCGATATTTGCGAAGTCACACTGCTACTACATTCCATTGGCTCATTCTCTGTACTAAGAGGACTCAAATTATTTTCATCTACCATGGTATCTATAGTCAAATCAGAAGCGTCTGCTTCCGTGGGCTTTTCGTCTATTGTTACATCCTCGAAAGATTTATCTGCTTTCCCATTTTCTTGATTGTCAACATCTGGTAGTATTTCCTTATCGTTACTTTCTAAAAGCTCATGTTTTTCAGAGTTTGATATTAAATCATCCGGTTTTATAGATGATACCACATTATCAGTGTCGTGCATGTCTTCACTTTCCGTATCAGAAACTTCCTTGGTGGCCATTATTGGCACCGACACAATAGATATGGGTATCTTCTTCGGCAGTTCGATGTTGGATGCGATATTTGATGATATTGGATTGAGAATGTCTTCGTTGGTCACAACTTTTGTTGGTGAGACCAAAGAGTTCATGACAGCATTTGATATGGGATTAACTGATGATGAATTCACAGTGCTACATACATCAGCTAATGCTTGCAATTGTGTTGTATTTACCTGTGGTACGGTAACACACTTGGAATTCGTGGACGTTGTCGTAGTAGTCGTCAAACTCATGCATGTATTTATTGAAGGTATAATTGGTATAATCGGCATTACCACTAGAATAATAGTAACACAATAACTTATAATTTAATTTGAAATTTGAATTCATCCTTACATGTAACAGCCGGTTGAGGCTTTGTAATTGGACCCCAGGCTTCTTTTTCAATAAAAAACTCTGGCAGCCATTCGTTAATTGCGTTTCTGAAATGACGGTGACACATTAAGTAAAAGTTTTGTTTCTATTTTTTTATATCTACTTAAGAGCCATGCGAGGGTGGTACATATTCTTCGATAAGCAGCATTCAACCGGTAAATCATCAGTGCCAGTATAGTCATCATTTTCAGTCTCCAATTTTATGTCAGCTGATATGGAACCTTAAACACATTGACAATTTATAAGATTATGTATGCTTTTAGTATATAGAAAATTAACTAACTATTTATCTTCGAATCTAAACTGCATCGTGACCAATATGCCAATGTATGAATTGCTATGGTGTTTGCATGGAATTCACAATTTGGATTTGTCATTACGCCACGCAAATGGGGTATTAGTTCGGGTGAACGTCCTGAATAAGGTCCTAAAAATACTCGCTTTTGGTCATAATCGTTTGCATGCAAGTTATCCCAAATTACAGGTGGCCGCCTTAGAGTTTCTGTAATCTCTTGTATAGATTCCAAAGTAATGATTTTCGATATAACTTTATTTCCTGTCCACATAATATCGATTTCATTATTAAGTTTTGTACCCAAAGTATTAAGATATTCTGAATCGTGAACAGAAGGCACAGCACGCGAACTGCAATATTGGGTGGGACAAAAGAGAAATTTTGGATTGCCAAGGTGAGTACATATTTCGTTGGTAACAGAAACTTGTGCGTTGCCAAACGTTTGAAAAACTTCTTTATCTGGTTTGGACAATTCAGGTTCAATGTCGTCGAAAAGTAAAGCAAATGCTTCGCAGCCAAATTGGCTTACTTGGTCCAGTTTTCGTTTAAGAGTTTGTATTTCCTTTTGACTGCTGTAATTCATATCTAGGCCAGGCGAGAGAGCATAGTAAAAGGTAATATTATGCTCCTTGGCAGCCGATATCAAACCTGTTTATTAGAAAATGAGAAAATATATAAGCATATACAACCATTTTTGTTTGTAATCCTGACCCGATAAATGATCTGCCTCTTCTACAGTATACAGTTCACGCCAATAAGCACGATGTTTATAGTCGTCCTTTGGTGCATAGACATACGAATCCATGCCCCATTTTTTTAACCTTTTAGCAGAGTAAAGAATTATATTTTATTTTAAATCTTGCATATCACTACAAAAAGTGAGTTTACTTTCTAAATAAATCCTTTCTTTGCTCAGTTGTCCAGGGGCGACCATAAAACCCTTCGATTACTCCACATATAAACGCCGGTTTCTTTTGTTCATTATTGAGCACCACCTTACTTCTGTTATTCATGCTTCCGTCTCCACTACTTTCTTGTGCAGTAATCGAAGTAGTTGCTTTAGTTTCAACACACTCTTCCATATTCAATTCTATTACTGACTCTGGTCTCACTAGAGTTTTGAGAAATATCCAAATTTTTTCGAAGCACACTTTAGCTCAGATAAAATGTTTCTTATTGTGGTAATAAAACTATATTATTGCATTAAATTACAACAAACTTTTTTGTGCTTTAAACATTTATTTCTACAATATTTTTAACTTTTTTTGTTTTAAATTCCCATTTAATAAAATGAATGTGTGCAAAAACTTTTCGGCAAAACAAAACTATTACAAACGGCGTTAAGTTAACCATATACTAAAAGTGTCAAATTAACAACGAGCGCCTGTACAATTCTTCAAACCAACGATTTTGGGATTGAAGTTAAAATAATTTATATAGGGTTCCTCGTTCAAATTATTTTAACGGGTAACTCTATAGAACATGAATGATAATATAAAATTCATTAGTTTTGAATGAGAGTGTTGAATGTTCAGACTACCGATCGCGTTTCACACTCAAACCGTCATTTAAGATCAAAACAGGACACACCAACATGGAAAATAAGAAAATTGGATGCACTTTATTGACAACAAAAATTTTGTATAATGAATTATTTAATTTGTTTCTTATCTCTAACAACTCCACGTACGATTTTGTCATTAATATCTAAAACAACCTTGAATTTAATATTTTAATTTTCACAGGTTGAGAAACAGAACAGAACGAAACAGAAAAACTAACGCCTTGTATTAGATTTCTATAAAAAAATGAGAGTCAGCTGATTCATAACAGAACAGAAAGTTACAACTAGATCTGGCTTTAAAATTAATAATCAAAGTAATTACATATAAATTTTATAATAGTTTAAAAAATAAGAAGAATATGAACCTATAAGAATGCGAAATATATAGATTAAAGCTATTCCGGACTATAATACAAATATTAATACTTTTGACGAAAATTCATCCCTGCTCTTATACTTGTTTCAAAAATTTCAAAAAAACAATAACAACTCAACATGTCAGAGCTGCATTTTCCACAAAAGTCTTTATAAATGTATAATAGTCTGAGTGGCCCTTTAGAAAACATAATTTCGTTATTTTTTAGTTTCAAATGAATCAAACGAAGCAATACAAACTTGAGAAAAACAAGATTATTAATATTAAAAAGGTGATTAAAATTTGTTCTAAAATGATTACAGACAAGATGAATTCAGTATGAGGTAAACTCTTCCCTAGTTCCTATTTATGTACATTTGAGATATTTCTTGCCGGACATTTTTTCAATTCTCTTTTGCTCTTGCCCGAAGCTTTTACATATTGGACATTAATAGACAGGCAGAAATTTTGTAGTTTGTTTACTTATCCTTTGCGTTTGGCACTTAAACTTGATAATACACCCGTTGAAATGAGAAAAATCATATGAAGCAACAATAATAAATTTCGAATAGTAGAAAAGAGAAACAAAAAAATGTCCGGTACAGAGCAAGGCCTATTTATGAGGTCAGTGCAATCGTCCTGATGATATTCTGTGTTTTCGTGTTTAAACTGTCAAAAGCTGCTTGCTTGTCTGTCTTTCAACTTCCCAAATGTAAAAGGGCACCTACAATAATTTTACAACACAAAAAACAACAAACATGAACTATAGTATATAGCACAGAGGATATACAGAGATGTCACGAGACGGAAGATAATTTGTGTTTTCAGAGGTCTCGCTCACGCAGTCACTGCGCATTCTTTAACCTTCTTTCGTGGTGGCATTTTTTAGCTTAATTTCATTTTACGCTTTGTAACCTCATTCGCTTGGCGATTTTTGCAAATAAATGGTAAAAATTGATATTTTTAAATGAAAATGCTTGAAATAAGATATGCAATCATTTTAAAACATTATTTAATTGCTTTTATAATAGTAATAAGCTATTTGGCATTTTGTTTTTTCATTCAACACAACAAATTCTTTCATTTAATTTTTTAAAATTGTGTACTTCGTTTACTTGTTCAAATGTATTTTCAGTTTATGATTTGTGATCTCATTTGCTGTGTGTTTTTTGTAAACAAAAGGTTAAAATTAAAATTGGTCAATGAAAATGCTTAAAGTTAAATCAGTAATCATTTGTAAACAAATTTAAATCACTTTTTAATGCCATTAATCTATTTCACATTCTATTTTTTTAATTAAATTCAACAAATTCTTTAATTTAATTTTGTAAATGTGTATGTATGTATGTATGTATGTGCACGTGTTCGTTTCACAAAATGCAGATTTTCTCTTGTTTGTTTTGATTATTTTGTTAACATCTTAATAACAAATATACTATAGTTGTCCCTTTCTCGCAGTGACTGCACCACAAATGATTTTAGCTTTTTTCATACGTCAGTTTTTACAACTCTGTTCTAGTATATAGTGCAAACAACTTTTGACAGCTAAAACACGAAAACACAGAATATCATCAGGACGAGTGCATTGACCTGATAAATAGGCCTTGAAATTGCTCAATTTGGCATCAACAGCTGATAATCTGCCGAGCTGAAAAACCCACCAGATTTAATTTCAAGCATTTTAAAATTACTAATTTGCAAATTAGATGCGCCTTATTTTTTACACTGCGTTGCCAGCCTTAATCCATATTTTTTTTTGACATTTCTGCTCTAAACAAAAAAGATTTGTTTACAATTAAACTAAAATTTCGCCAATTTGCAGTATTTGTAGTTTAATTTAAAAAAGTTAAAATGGAAATTAAATATTATTTCCGTTAATATGTTTCTAAAGCGTTGATAATTGAAAACAAAAATCTTTTATAAAAAAAAGTTTACTCCTGTTCCGAATCAATAAAATTGGAAATAAAATGCAACCTTTTGTAGTCATACGAAATTATCGGGAGGATGATGAGCTGAAATGTCAGGAGTTGGTGCGTGACTACATTATGTCCTTCGCCACAAAATCATTTTTTTGCTTTTGTTTCAGAGAGGTGTGTAAAATAGATATAAACGTGTATATATTTTGATATTAATACAACCAACGCATCAATTTAGTTTAAAACATTTTTTTATATATTAATTCATTGCAGATCACATTACAGTTCATTGTTATAACTTGGGCCATTCTATTTATATTTTTCGGACTTCCTTTGGTATTTTGCTCTTTGACAATACCTGGCTGCATATTCTTCCTGTTTTCTGGGGTCTATTTTTCTTTTTATGCCAAAGCAGTGGAATTGATGAGGGTAATCTTTTTTATACCTTAAAAAAGTTGAACTATTCAATAACAAGTCCAAATACTCTTTGTTGTGATCAAACTACTCTATTTTAATATTTTATATATTGAACAGGCTAAAGTTCGTATCGCCTTGTAAGCCAAATTTCCTTTTATAATTGTAGAGCTGGCGAACAAAACTAGACATGTCCTCAGTATATGATTTTTGTTTTAATTGTTTTTTTCAGGTTCTCCAAGTACACATCTATGATATCACGAAATATTTTCATTCAAAACCAGTTCAATCCTACCTAAAAAAAATAAAGAAAAGTAAATTTTCCTTGCTAGTCTCTATATAAGTAGTTCAGTTATTTGCCTCTCCTGTAAAAAACAGTTAACGGGACTAGTCTGGTTTTGTTCGCCAGCTCTACAATTAATTATGTACAAACAACATCAAAGTTAGTTGTAAATATTCTAACAACACATAGTTGTTATCAGCGTTCTTCTGTATTTGGTCCACTGTGTCCACTTTTAAGTTATGTAGTGGTATCTTTTATTGCTCCAGTGAGACACTGCTCATTTTGATTTCACCAACTAATGCTAGGAACAGCAAGTTATTTTTAATATTTGAACATATATCAATTAATTTTACTAAAGCTTTAATTGGCATTGAGAAAAAAATGGAACAAAAGATAGACTAGGTATCGCAGTGCCAAAAACTAATATCGTGTGCTTCAAGTGTACGTTAAAACCGGGGTTTTATGGAAGTTTTGTTTCAACGTACACTTTAAAGCACACGTTATTTTTTTTTTTTGCATATAGGGATAGATCTTCCCCCGTTCTATCGGTTAGAAATTACTTGGCAATCAGTATCTAGACCATATATGTAAATTGTATTTCGCTGATTATTGAATGCGAAACGAGTCTTTTTATGTGTATGAAGATAAATATGTTTTGGCGTAAAGAGTTAAGCCACAACATGTTTTGATGTTAAGGCTATGACGTAATGATATGGGAATTAATAAAATTTTTGTATTGCAAAACATGTTTAAGAGGTTTTTGGAGCAAATATAACATTCTATTCCATTATTATTATGTATACTTCATATAAAACCCTCATTAAAATAATATGTCTGTAAAATTAATTTTTCATCGAACTTTAGATCTCAGGGATTTTGACCAAAGTAGACAAACGGAAAGTTGGCATGCAATACTATTATTTACTATTACGAAAAACATTAAATACAAATTTGAATAAGCTTTCTTTTTAGACCAAACCGAATCAGTCGCTGGTGGCTGAATGTTATGAACCTTTCATATTTCGCTTAAAACCAAGAGAATGTACATATCAAATATTTTTAGATGATGCACCTTACGAACAGTCTTTTAAAAACAAATTCCGCAAGAAGGTTAATTATTTCTTTTTTCTCCATATAAATTGTAAACTAATAATAATGAAAATTTCAGATAATCGCTTGCGTTAGCGTTAAGGATCATAAAGATGTGTATAATGCAGCATGGATTTACAGATTTGCTGTTGCTCCAAGTTACCCATTGCAAAAAATTGCCGAACCTATGATTAGTTTAGTCTCCAAAAATTGTGTTCAACTATGTTATGGTACATTAGAATGTACCATGTCAGAATGGCAAGAGGAAGAACGTGATTTTTATGATGGTTTGGGGTAATTTTATCGCTTCCTAAAATGCAAACAAAATAAATTAATGTGTTTGATTTTTTTTAGCTTCCTAACGCGCCAAATATATCACAAACAAATAATTGGTAGCAGCCTAACAGTGATGAAAACTCAATTTACGTATGATTTGAAAAGGGATGATACTTTACAAAAACAAAATTAAATTCTTTTCCATATACACATGTATTTAAAGTACGAGTAGTTGAGCCCGGCAAACATCTTACCCTAAATAATTTTTTTAACTACAAATTACTCCACACAGTGGTCACTTGTGGGGTCAAAAATTAAACGAAAAACTACCGTGTATTGACCCAAAATGTGTTGAAAATTTTAGCTCCACAGCTCTTATAGTTCCTGAGATCATGCGTTGGGATCAAACACACACTACGATTTAATATACATCATTGAAATGATACGAATTTATTGATTCTCACTACTAAACATTCCAATATTTTTAAAAATTTACAAGTCGCACGGAGTTACCAAATAAAATAATGAGTTAGAGGATGGAATAAGAACAAAAGAACAAATAATTTTCTTGTCGAATAAATAGTTTTTATACTTCATAAATCAAAGAAATATTTGTCTTTTATTGTAATATTTAAAAGCTTCACCAAATCATCTTCAAATTGTGCTCCAACAGAATAATCATCATAGTAATGTGAACATTTATTTTATATAAGCTAAGTAATAAATCCTTTCATTTGATGCCTCATATGGTACATTTATTTCATGATTTTATTTACTCTAGTAGGTGCCATATTATAAATGTATGATGTGGGATGCTATCCCAGTAAAAAAAGAGACTCCAAAAAAGTCATGAAAATGTAGAGTTTACGATATGGAAGTAGTGAAAATTTTGACCCGATCTAATGATTTTTACATAGGGTTGTCATTGTAAGAAGTTCTCTTTTTCGATGCCTTGTCACTGAATTGGAAGCGAACAATACGTGATGATATTTTTCTGTTTAATGTTACATATATGTATATATTTGCAGACGTATAAATCGAGCCATAGATAAATGTCAATAAATTTTAAATTCGCATTCGCGAATATTTAAAAATTTACATTTGCTACGCCATCAATATTGATGGTGCTACCATCTCATAACACGAATTTGACATTCGATACCGCCAACATCGAAGTCATAATAACGTCCAATATCTTCAGTGGCTCTACTCTATAATTTGAAACGAAAGTAAACGCTTTCGATATGTAATGTTAATGCCATACAAATTCGAAAGCATTTTCTTTCATTTCCAAATACTGAGTAGATCCACCGTTCTAATACTTGACTTGCATCCACCAGCCCTTTTTCAGCTACTTTCAAACAAATTTATTTTAAGTTCACATTTTTGCTCTGACTTGTGTTAACAAAAACAAAAAAACTCTTACTTTTTACGATTTCATAAATGTTAATGTATTCATCAATAACATTAGTTAAGAGATAAAGAAAACAACAAGTTTTTTTCAGCATTTGAATTTGAAATTTATATTTTATTTCCATATAATTACTATTTATTATAAGCTTATAATTTATTACGAATAAATTTCTCATTTAATAATTTATATCTTTGCTGTTTAAATTTATATAATTTTTTAAATTTATAAATAAAATATATCTATGTATGTATGTATGTATGTAGTATGTATATAGTTTTTTTGTTTCATTTTGACATTTATGTAGTTATTTTTCTTGCATTATTACAAAATTTGCTTTTCGAAATATAATAAAATAAAAATAAACTATACAATTACATAGCTGAGTAATAAATAAAGTAAAAGCAAATTTAAACAAATTATAAATTGAAACTCTAAGGTCAAATTCGATACTGATCAAAACTTTCAAATTAAAGAAAATAATAATAATAATTCTTATAGTAGAAAAAATTTAAAAGAAGTGTATTTTTAGGTGTTGTAAACATAATAAATTAACGGACCGCCTCACGACGCTGACAGAGAAAGTTTGATCGATCGATAACTTGTATTGAAAAAAGGAAAATAAAATTTCTTTTTGTTTTCAACATACATAAATAGGTAATCGATCGAACGTTATTTGTGGCATCGTGGGCCAGGCTGTAAATGTTATCTGGAAAAGACATTTGTATCCACCAATTTATAGACAGTATATGAATAAATTATAAAATTTAGGGCGTAATTTTGTAAAACGCAACGCCGAGCGTTGTCAAATTTTATATGGAAAAAATTTAATTACAAAAACATAATACATACAAAATTTATCAACGCCAAGCGTTGCGTTTTACAAAATTACGCCCTTAAATTATAGAATTAGTTATGTAAATTTAAAAAAAAATCCTAATTAAAAAATATAAATTTTATATAAATATATGTATGTATGTATATACGTATCAAGATAAAAAAAAGCTTTTTGATAATGCCATGCGTTGCTACAAAAGTCGGCGGTTAAAGGCTTCATTTATATATCGGTAACTTAAAATTACTATTTATCAATTAAAAGAAGAAAAAAATTCAAGCCAAAGGTAAAAGTTAAACATATGTATATGTATAAATAAATAAAAATTAAGCTGCGTACGTGATGAAATTAAAGTGGCTTGTGTGTAAGGGATTAATTATTATTATTATTATTTGTATTTTAATAATTAAAATTTGTTAAGTTATTTATTATTAGTTTGCTTTTTATGTATTTATGTATTATTATTTTTGTTTTGTTATTTTGTGGTGTATTGTGGAGTTTAAATATTTTAGATTTCGGCTTCTTATTTGTTTTATGTTTAAATTTTTTGGTTGTGATTTTCTTACTAAAGCTGTTTAACATTGAACATGATTTTTTAATTTACTTAAAAAGTTTTTGCAACAAAAAAATTAGAAAAAATATATATTTATTTTGGTATCAATTTGCACAGTTTCGCTTTCAAAACTGCTTTTATTAAGCTTAGGAAAAACATAAACCCTTTTTTTCTCAATTTTTTTTTGTATTAATGTGTATGCTTGTATTTGATCTAGAACAATTTAACTCGACGTTTTAATTCATTTCTTCGCCATTGTGGAAATCTGTAGAAATCAGCTCTTGTACATTGTAAAATGTGTTCAAATTCGACATCCGATAAATGGCGCTAGAAGAAAAGGAAAAAATTATGTAAAATAAAGTTTTTTAATCGAAATCGACAATACAGATAATATCATATTATGTATTAGAGCACTGCACTGACTGCTCCAGCAATGTTCATGAGTAATCGACCAGAGTGACAAAACAAATGATACATTTCACAAAAGCTTCATGCAAATATGAAAACTTTTAAAAATTTTAATCGCTGTGTACATGAGAAAAATCAATAAGAAGAGAGGAAAACAAAATGATTGGATTTTCACTAATGTTTTTCAAGGGAATTCCGCAAAATTTCCAATCCCGGGTATATATCGCGGGAATTCTCCGGAATTTTTGGCCGTAAAAAAAGTACTGGGGAGTTATTTGTAATTCGATTCGAAACGGAAACTGTTCGAATTATAATGTTAATAACATACAAATTCTAACAGTTTCCGCTTCGAATCGAATTACATAATAACCCCACCCCCCGTATGGTAATTCTAATTAAGGTATGTTTGTTTCATTTGTTTTTAGAAAATTCCGTAGCAAGTTAAACGTTCTTCGGGTAAATACACCAAATATATAATTTTTATGCAAATAATTTATATCGAAAATAACAAATTTTATTTGTTGGACAAATTTAAAAAGAAAAACCAGATCCTGCAGTTTGCTCGTTGCATTCCAAAACAATTACTTGCAAAGGAATGAGCACAAGTGGTCTAATTCGACATTTAAATGGAATACATAATAAGTAATTGAAAAGCTCCCGGAAAAGTACAGAAAGCTTAAACGACAATTTTACAATTTGTTGATTTTTTAATTTTGTAAGTTTCATCTCGTTAAAGTGAATTTCAAATAATATGTATGTTTTAAATTAAAAAAAATATAATTTCTTGTTTCAAGCAGGAATTTCCGGAATCCCGTTAAATTTAAAAACCAATCTCGATTTCCCGGGAAGTAAGAAAGTGCGGGAAAAGAAAAACTCAAATTACTCATCTGTTCACTTTGATATATCGTTGCAATCGTAGAATTGTGTAGAAAACAAAAATTGAAACGCATTTGTTGAGTTTAGTTTTTTTGTTTGTTTGTTTTAAACAAAATTAAAATTTAAAATTTAATTTTTAGTTGTTTTGTTTATTTTTCTACTCTGAGGTATACTGGGATGAATATAGAATTAAGCTCAGAGTATACAACAAGGGAAGAAGTGAGGCCAGGCCAAACGCGAATCCTGGATGCTTTTCTGCAAGCAGTTAGGCAGCGCAAACGATGCCTATAAAATCCAAAAATTCCCATCAAAAACCCGTACTCAACCTGAAACACTCGGAGGAATTTATTTTGATATTTTATTTTTATTTAACGCGTCTCAAAATGAATACGAAATTAAAATAACCCTAGAATTGTCCTATACACAAACGGACCCAAAGAAGGTTACCGGTCTTGTAGCGGATTCTGCTACAAGTCGGAAAGTACGTAAATTCTTTCGCAAGCCAGAATTTTAGACTGAGACTATGACTATTATGAAAGTTATTAAATGGCTAAGGAAAATGACAAAGAGACTGACTATCAATCCGTATCTTTACGGATACTAGAGATGTTATCTAAGCCTTAAGAAATAAAAAATGGGATAGACTCATACAGGTATTGTAGAAATATGCAAATAATATGGATTCCAGAACATCAGTGTATCGCTGGAAACGAAGAGGTGGATAAGCCGGTGAAGACGGCGTCATCCACTGATGACTCAAGCAATCTGCTATAGAAAAAACACATCAAAAATTTACAGAACTTTACTATTGGAGGAGTAACTGAAATTCTCTGGGGAAACCCAAACAGGGAAAAGACAAAAGAGATTCTCTAAGATTAAAAAGGCCAACACTTCCTAAAATTATCTCTTGAAATAGTAAATACTCTATTTGTGACATTCCAGGTGAAACACTTACCTCTAAATTACAGCGATCAACATCTGAAGGCAAACGATAATTTGTGATAACAAGCAAATGATAAGGATAAATTTTAGCCGGTTCGTGCACCAACATCGAATGTGCCATGTTTGGTAAGCTGCGACGTATTAGGCCAGCCTGGGGATAATGGTAGGACAAAGCGCCCGAATATGTGCTCGAAGCAGGTAAATCACCACCCATTAGTGCGCGTCTATCACCTTCGGTTATAGAATCAACTGAGGCTAAGATTTGTAAAGAAATAAAAATATAATTTATTCTGCTTATAATAATTATCCAATCGACGTTACTTACCTTCCGATTTGCCACAACTTAAATCTGTACTGTGCGTTTTATCACCAAGACCTCCATATGAAAAATCCTTTTTTTTTGGCAAAGGGAAAATAAATTATTTTTACATACATACATATATTTTAATTATTACAGTGCAAGTATTTGCATATTTATGTAGCATACATATATTTTTTAGAAAGCGCTTAAGTCATTCATCCTTATTGCAGTTGTCAAGATCGACGTCACGTCAATACAATACCAAAAAGCTGAAGTTTGTCTACCCGCTGCAGAGAACAATGTTGTGCTATTGACAGTCTATTTCAGTATCCTAAGTTCTAGAAAATAACATGAGCCAACGAGTAGACAAGCCCCTATTTTTTGGTATTGTACTGTCGTGACGTTGATGTTGAAAACTGGAATAAGGGCGATTAAAAAAAACCAAAAAAGTTAATAATTTAAAAAAAGAACTATTAAATAAATTAAATTACATATATTCCATGCTTAAAATCAAAATGTGCATGCTTCCAAAGCGTGATTTTTAATGAAATTAAATAAAAATGTAAATGTGTATTTTGTTCGATCAAGATACGGCCTATATCTCCAAAGTAAACTATTTATATGTATGTATGTATATGTATGTAAATGAAAAGCAGTTATTTGTATGTTTATTAAAGCAAGTAATACGGTATGTAATGCAGTTTTATTTAAGGATAGATTTTAAGACAATTTTTGTCTTATACTATTTTTTTTAGCTTCCTTTAAGTTCAAATCATACATACTTATTTACGGCCCTATGTATATGCAAAAATTGACATGAAGTTAGCATAAGTGACACAATTGAATTAGGTGTTTACAAATTCCTCAATACAATTTGACATTAAAAACGGTATCATTACCTAATATCAATCCTCCTCTAAGTCCTAGCATTATTTTTAATGTGAAGTTTCGTCGCAAAACTCTTTAAGATCATGTTCAATTTTGCAACTTATACTAACTTCATGCCAATTTCTTCTTATACATAGGGCAGCTCACAATTTCTAATTTTATATTGTATGTATAGCCGATAAGTAGACCTAGTTCTAGTGCGCTAACTAGTTAACTGTTATAGCGCAACTCTTATAGAGAAATATTGCAGACGAGAAATTTTAATATTTTGAAAACTTTTAAATGCTTTAAAGGCACTACTCTTTGTATATACATATGTACAAATGTATATAGTATGAATTTAATAGAACTATGTTTCTAAATCCAACTATAATTAAAAAAATAAGTCCCTTTTTGTTCTTAGAAAGCGTAGAAATACACTAACGGCAGTTCTGGTCTGTTAAACTTAAAAATGTGTAAAAAATAAGTTTATAAATGATTTATTTGGGCATTATTTGTGTTTTTCCACATAAAAGAACTATAAGCTACAAGTTTATATAAATTTTGTTTTAATGCAGTATTAACAGGCCTGTCACAGAAACCAAATTCGATCGAAATGATTTCAATTCCGTAATTATGTAGGTTCTTCAGAAAATGAAAAACGAAGAATTAGCTCGAAATGAAACCACTTTAATTTTAGATGCTAATAATATGATTTGAACATTAGATTTTCGATGTTCGATAGCCAGCGAAGATCGAAATTCGAATAATAAGGCCCTATACAACGATATAATTTTTGTTTTATTTACATAGTATATCCGAATTTTGACACTAAAAATTACGACAGAATAGGTTATCCATATTATTTAAAAAATTTCTTAAATTTATCTTTCGAATAACTGATTAAAATTTAAATTCATTGGGTTATTCACATTTTTAATGCATCATAAATCGATCTAACGAATTTTCAAGCAAATGCAACTTTTGAAAATGCCTAGGACCGCATGTTACCTATATGATACAATTACAGTTTTTGTCGGGAGCTCATCGTAAAATTTTTTTATTACTAATATTCAGTGCGAATTGAAAAAAATTCAAGATTGTATGTTGTTTATACTAAATTTTTATTTATATTATAGTATACAGCTCTATTACTAAAGCTATAAAGCAAAAGTGTAACAAAAAATTATTAAAAAAAAAACTGAAATTCAATAAGAAAATGTATTTACAAATCAAAAGCATGAAATTATAATCCACTACGAATTAATTGCTAAACTATTTTTTAATGTGCTGCTAGCTGTTGGTGATTTAATGAGAGAAAATAAAAATAAAGCAAAAACAATAAGTAAATGAAAAAAGAAATTATGAATTAAATCTAAATCGAATTAAAAAGCCACAAACTGAATTAATTGCAAGTAAACAGAAACCTAAGAATGCAATAAAAAGTATGTAAGAATGCATGTAAGTAGGTATGTATGTATGTATGTATGCATGTATGTGTATTATTAACAATGAATGAAATTAAAAGCGCTTACGGTGACGCCGTGCATAATGGCGCCGGCCGATGTGGTTGAACTAAAAGTGTGGGAACGTGGAGCTAAGCCGTATCCAGGTTTAGGTACATGACGTAAGGAGCTCACCACTACAATACGTAAGAGTAATGATGGTCGTGTGGATGTGTTTTTTTATTTAATCACGCAAATGTACACAATTAGTAAGTAACAACACAAACAGCGACAGATATATTCATATGTACATATATATACATATATAGCGAGGCAGTGCGAGAGCGGGAACAATAATACGAGTACAACAACATCAAGAAGGTGACATGCAATGAATTTGTTTTGTTTTGTTTTGTTTTTTTTTCAATGTGTGATTATTGTTGATGTTGCAGTGATGAATGTTGTCCATAAATTATCGTGTAATTTTAAATGTTTTTTTATTTATTTTATTTATCAACAATCGAAATAATTTATTTTTAGTTTGTTTGAGATGGTGGACGAGTGATTGCAATGATGATGATGATGATGTTGATGCGATTGTTATACATAATGTGGTGATATTTAACAGTATACATATGTATGTATGTATGTAAGTATGTATATGATTTTGTTGTAACAATGTGTGTTGCATTTTCATTTTTAAGGGAGAAATTTTTTTAAAAAATACGAAATAGGTAAATATTATTGTTAAAAATGTGCATTCATTACATAAACAATTTATATTTTATTCACCAAAGCCCCAGTTGTATTACATGGTGCAGAGCACATTGCAGTTTATTAGCAATATAAGTTTTTTAGCGATATTTTTGATGTCATGTTGTTCCATTTTTTGTTATTGTTGTTACAAGTTTAATCGATGAAGCATGTTGATGACGATGAATTAGTAGTAGTAATACACGGTAAGACAGGCAAGGCAGGTCGTGTATAAAATACATTTAGATGTTTTTGTTTGTAAATTTAGTTTATGTTGGTTGATCCATAAACATTAATATTTTTGTTTTGTAATGTTAGGCAGCAATGAATTAAAGACAAGAGGAGGAAAAAAGTCAGTGTTGAAAAAAAAGAAATAAGAAGAGAAAATGTGTGATAATTATGGGAAATGATTGTTTTAATTAACACCATATTACTATTGCTATAAAGTCTGAACACATGTAGTGCACGCAAAATTTGGTTTAGATAGTTAAAATGGCATACATATTTGCAACTATTTATTGCATTTTTTACTAGATCCTAAAAATCATGTGCTATGCATTTTTCTGTATTTAAAAAATAAATTCTAACGGCCCTTTTCACAAGGTATGCTTAAAGAAAAATATACCTTAACCGGAGGTTGGACTTAACTGCCCAGGCAGAAATTGTGACTTTGCCCAAAAAATATGTACCACAATATTGTAAATACAAAATTACGACTCTTCCAAAATTTTTGTACCACCACAGTACTGTAAACACAAAAATATGACTTAACGTTTACAAATACCGCGTCTTTAGTAATGATATACCACTACAAAAAATCCGACGTTACTTCCCTAATACCCCGTTTACAATAATTCTATACCGCTACAACACCGTAAATACAAAATTTTTTCTTTAGTTCACCAAATACCCCGTTTACAATAATTTTTTACCGCTTCAACACCGTAAATACAAAAATTTGACTTAACTTGGGAAATTTATATTGTGACGACCTTAAAAATTTGTATTTAGAGTGTTGTGACAACATTGAAAACAAGAGTCGGAGGACGGTGATTTGGCGATATCATTTTAATGTTATGAGTACACTAAAATTTTGGTAAACGAATGTTGTACTGATGTTAGTTGTACCCGCAGACAATCGTAGCAACGTCGTGATGTTTGTCTTTTTCTGCCTGGGTGCCTTTCACAATGAATGGTTAACTTTTAACTTACATCATTTAACAGAAATGGTTAACATACTAATGGCCTTATTCACAATGTCCGATTAAAAATTATTTAGAACTTTAACTCCCAGTTAGCCAAAAATGTTTTTAACCGACACCATTTAACAGAAAAGTGACTGTAATACGATTATATAACCGAATGAAATTTACACATGTACTTATGTACTTATGTTTGTAATTGCCGAAACCACCCTGCATACATGCATGTAAGGACTACTCCATGAAGTACCAGGACTAGTCCAAATGTATGGATAAAACATGGTCGATTTAACATTGCGATGTCCTAGGGATGGAGCACATGGTCCAAATTTGCATTACATAGTACCACCCCAAAACTACCCTATATGAAATAGTTATAGACTACTCGCATACAATTTGTAAGTGCTTAAGAAGAACGATTATAATCGTTTAAACACTAACACTTATCGTGCAGCATTGAATGCCGTTCTGTTAAACAAACCGGAGATAACATAATTTTTCGTTAGAAATATAAAAATCATACATTGCGGAAAGGGCAGTAATTCGGTTAAGCCAAAATAGAAAACATTTAAGATTTTTATTTTTTAGCTCATACAGAATTTGCCACAAAAATTTTTCGGATAAATGAAAGTTTCAGTTAAGCGAACTTAGTCTTTGTTCTATGAAACGAACATAGAAAAAAATATGCAACAGGAATATAACAGATCAATGTCACATGGACATGTACATATACATATATGTATGTATGTATGCATGTATTAATGTACATATGTATGTTGCGTACATATGTACATTGGGGTGGGTCGATTTGTATGGAGGCAAAAAATCGCTCAAATTACAAGGAAAATCGTATTCTAGGGATCAAAATAAGAAACTTTGCCGAAGGAACCATACCTCTAAAATGTATTTTGATGTCCCGACTTTTGATCCGAAGGGTCAAATTTTGAAAAATCTCACTTTGACTCATTTAGACTTCATCAATCGAGTCAAAATGTATGACCGACCCTCACTAATTTTGGAGGGCCGAGAGGGCGAGAAAATAAAAAACAAGATAGAATTTCAAAGTCAAATGGTTTGCTCTCAGCTGCTTTATTTTATCCGAAAATATGCAAATAATTTTTTTTTTAAATTAGAAACATGAAAGTAAAAACTAATTCCGGGAAGTTTTTATTTAGAACACGGCTGATATTATTAAAAAAAAATTATAAACTGTTGTACTGAAAACAGCTAAATAAATTAAAAAATATGGTCCTTATATTGTCAACGCTTAAGGTACGGTCACACTTGTCAAACATTTGCCCAAAAAAGCGTAACCACTAAGTGCTAATTTTTTTTATATTATTTTTTAATTGCAATCTATCATTACATAATATGATAATAAGCAAATTTGATGAAACATAAGAATTACAATTTTAGTTGACTAAATGCTAATGAAAAATATTTCAATTGGGATAAAAGTTTGTCAAGTTAAAGAATAGCCAATAATGTTGGATCATATGACATTATCTATTAATTGTGTTCAAAACTGTTTAGTTTGATAAACAAGTGTGTGGATCAAAACTTTTTTCATTAGTGTTTGTTGGTTACGCTTTTTATTGGGCAAATATTTGATAAGTGTGACTGCGGCTTTAGAGTTGCGTTTTACAAAACATTTTTCAGTCTTTTTTTTCTCTTTTAATTTAAACCGCTTGTAGAATTTTGTGTTTTACCGAGTTACCTTGTAATTATTACATAAATAAAAATAGATTTTGAACAACACTCTTATATTTTCAAATACTTTCATTTTGTTGTTGGACTCGCAGAAATCTGGAAATTAATGACTTTCGTACACTGTGACGTGACTGAAAACTTTCCAAATGGTTCCAACATATCGAATGAGTTAAAACAAAAACAGAGATTTTACCCTTTTTTATATGAACCCTAATTTAAAAACACAAAGAGTAAAAAGCTTTACCATAGTTGTTAGTTAGACTGAAAAATAATGTCATTGGGTGCAGGGAAGTGAAGGAAACCTGATTTGTGTGAATGAATGGATGATGAATTATTCTGTTTACCATACGTACATATGTGATATAGAATATGTGTGGTGGCTTGATGATTTTCAAATTTGCTTATGTAACCAAACCATTACAAGTTATTGTTAATGTTACATTAATGTTATTAATATGATCTGAATAACCACAAGAGCTTAGAGTAGTTTTATTGAAATACATAAGTATGTACATACAAGCAACCAAAATGATTTATTTTTTGTTTGTTTTATCGTTTAAAGAGTTTACAAAGTACTTTTTATGCACGGATTAATTGAAAGCAAATAGGGTTTTGTTATTTTTAATTGCCTCAGCCTCCAACATTTTTTGGAAAGTAGCTTAAGAGAGTTTGAAGATTTGTTGTTTCATATTTTGCACACTTACTGAACTATAGCCATTGCGTATATACGGCGGCAAGGTTGAAGTTTTAAATCCATATCCAGGTTTTGGTGGTGATCGGTAGGAATGTATAGCTGTGTTTTTTTATTTTTATTTATTTTGTTGGAAGTTTGCAGTTGGATATTTGTTTTCGAAAATTCAGAGTGGAATCAAGTTTGGTTCAAGAATTTATCAGAACAAAACACCGAAATATTTATTTTTTGTTTGTTTTTAATTTATAAATCAAAATAAATTGTAAAAGAAAATTAATATAAATAAGGGCTTAATAAAATTTAAAGTTGTTAAAAAAAATTAAAGTCTTCATTAATAAATAATTGTAAGTCCCATAAACCTTTAGCTTTACTTAAACTTAAGGACCTGTGTAAGTTTCTAAAATTGTTTTTAGTTAATCAGGTTTATTTTGTTTTAGATTGATTTTTACAGTAGTAAATTTCGAGGAATTGTGTATTTAATTTTGGAACGAGAAGATTTTATGAGCATGAGGATGTTAAAATCTTACCGTTATAACTGGGTGCATTTCCCAAAGATTTTCCAAGTGACCCTCTGTAGCTCGTTGAACGATCAAATACTTCATCTTCGTAGAATGGCTTTTGATGATCCAAATTACGTGATGGAGAGGCACCAATTGGAGACTCGTATCTAAAATATTGAGCAATGAAAAATTGTTATTTTAATTTCATTATTATTATTTGTTTTTGTAATTAATTATCAAGGTCCATGTTTTTTTGAAAATTTTGAGCTACCATTTACCATAATAATTGGATAGAGTACTATTATTCTAGTTCTTGCAAAAGTTAAAAAGTTCAAGTCATTGATGCACAGAAATGATTTGCATGAGTGCATCAAAAATAAATCATTGAGTAGGAATTCGTACAGACAATTTTTTTTTCTAAATGTATATAATAGAATAAGTGCTAATTCCGACATATGCTGATTTTGAGCCAATGGCACCCTTGTAATTTTTATGTTCAAAAGTACCTGAAAATCCCAATTATTTTTACGTTGATTTGCTTTAAAAATATTTAATCGATTTTTTTATTTGTAACTATCCATCAGAAAACGGTCTTCCCTGCCTGTTAATTAATATCCAGGCTGTTTAAGTCCGCATACTTTGGGTTTCCTTTCCTCTCTTAATTTACTCAGAAACCTGTTTTTATTACTACTAATACCGCGTTCACACGGAAAGCAAATATAGAGATTCGTTCTCTCATGTACGATTCTCGCCCGAATATACATATATTGAAACATGTTTCGTCATAAAAATTTAGAGAACGAACCATTTTGTTTCATTCTGAATATTACTCTAAAGCACAAAATTTTCGTTTGACAAAAAAAAAAAAGATTTATAAAAGATTTTGAGAACTCCAAAATGTGCAGAAAATGGACACACAACTTTCAAGGGATCTGCAACTCCTAAATATAGTGAAACTGTCTTAAAATTCTGAACGATTAAGAAGGAAAAAAAATGTTTAACCCCCGACCAAAACAAGAGGTGTTATAAGTTTGTAGAGTGTGACTATGTATATGTCGTGTACGAGTCCATGTACAGACCAAACTGCTGGGCCGATTTTTTGATTGCTAAGAACACTGCAGATCAAGTCACCTTGCAAACAGAAAAAACTAAATCAAAATCGGCCCAGCAGTTTGGTCTGCACGTGGACTCGTCCATATAAACTCGCTCAGAAGATATCAAATTTTTTCTGGATATATCGGATATTAAATACTTTATATGTATATTTTTTCAAAATATATCTTCATGTTCCTGGGATTACCGGGCCAAATATATGCACATAAAAAGAAATGTAAGAAATGAATCAAGAGCAATCGTTTTAACAGTATGGTTCGCGATTGTGATTCAGAGATCGAAACAAGTGGTTCGTATTACCGTTTCCTTATCATTAAATGTTTTATCATTGTCATGAAAAGAAAGGTGCGCTGTTAGCTGAAATAGTTAGTGGATCAACTAAATATAAAAAGTCAATGACGGTGTTCGAAAGCCTGACTTCAAGGCCTGGCCAGACCCAATCATATTAATCATATCATAGTGTCTACTGCTAATGTATATCGCTACATAGACCAAAGTAATACGCCTATTTAACACCAGAGGCGCTGTAACGATGCTTTAAAAGATTAACAAAACGCGCAATAGCAGAGTTGTAAAAACAATCTCCTCAGTGGGGTCTCTTAGGAGATTACAGGTTTGACAATTCCATGGACTCTAGCCGGCGTAAAATGGCATTTTTTTTCTCTTGGCATACCCTTGACTTTTACCCATAAAACCTATGTGTTAATAGCTAATCTCTAGAATAACGGATGTGCACATATTTCTAAAAGGAAGTAGTTTGCTACATTGCCTTACAGGGGCAGCGTCACTTGGAATTTCCATGAGTTCAAAAGACGATAAAGGTGAAACCTTCTTGGTGGATCTTCAAGGTGACCCAACAGCAGAGCCTGAAAGGTAGACTTCGTCTAACCCTATGGAATTAAATAGATGATGTTCTCCACTTTAAGTAGGTACTGGATTGTGTTTGATACGGGCATTGGTCTGGCTTCAATATGAGCGGCAACGCTGAGTCGGCAAAAGGTGAGGAATCACACTTGCAGCGCGTGATCACAGAGAATCTTACGTGGTGGCTGTGATTGCTACCAAAAACGCTGAGAGAATAGTCTTGGCTTACCAGTCTTAAATCAATGCTAGTGATTCGAGTGAGGCGGTCTGCCAGACACTATTCTAGGTTGTGTTGTTATACAACAGAAGCTGCTTTGAATACGGTATTAGCAGCAAGAGTTTAGATAGCTCAAAGTATCTCAGCAAGTTACTTGTTCATAGTACAGGAATAACTACGTTCAACAAAGATTGCAACCTATGTGTTATTGGTAAGTCACATGATGCTTTCTAAAGGTTCATGTGGGCGATGGATGGACTCTTACCTTCACCCGCTGTTTAGGCCACCGTAAGATAAAGGCAGGTGACCACGTTAATCTGAAAGACATCTCTATCTGTCACTTCACTATACCATCTCAACTTGCACTATCCCTTGTACTTTCAGGTAACACAAAAGGATCTGTTCATAACATGAAAAGAATTGTAATGTCATTTCATAACAGATTCTCCATATTTCTTAAATCTTTCATAACATAAAAGACATTGGACGGTACCAAAACGCTCTTTTATCATAAAATATTGTTTGAATGCTATTATTAGATAGTTTTTCTTGGCCCTAGTTTTGAAAAAATACATAACCTATTGTCTTTCTAAGCGTTTCACGTGTGATAAAAAAAAATAGGTTAAATAAATTCGCAAAAAAAAATTCTCGTGAACCCCTCATGGTCCCAGTGTCTAAAAGCCCTCCCTTAAAAAACAGCTCCAAGTATTAAATTAAAGCAACAAAAATTCTCAGTTTCAGAGAAGCATTGATGATAGTTTCGATTACTCTTACATATTTGGCGTGTGTGAGAGATACCACATCACAAGTATGTATGGCCGACTTCCTAAACGCAAGTTGCAATGAATATTTACAATGCATACAATTCGTAAACGCATATGTAAACTTTCTAGCAACGTCCAATGTTCCTAATCGTTTGGCAACTCAATTAAATGAGTATCAGTTGTCAAAATCACGCATCATTTTTATTTTGTAGGCAAACATATGTTTGAGTTCCACAGCGACGTTCCTAAATGCCGTAAAAATGCAAAAAATTCCTCTTCAACGCAAGGTTGCAGTTAAGACATGTTTAGCATTGCACACGCGTTTTGTTTTAAATTATGTATTGCAACTTGCGTTTAGGAAGCCGGCCTATACCCTGTAAATGCAAACAGCAGGTTCACAAAGCTTTAACGTTATCGGTTAAGCGGTTGACGACTAAATGAAGGATACAGCATACGCGTTTTCTATTAAATTTGTGTGTAAATTGAAAAATTTTAACTAGTTTTCTATAAAAATAGTTTTTGAATCTGTTTTGTTTTTTGTTTCAATAATTTGGTTATTACGGACTTTTGCACTTCTTAAGATACACTTATGTACAAATATCAAAAATCATATGAATTTCAAACGTGTGGCGTATGTATGTACATAACTACTATATATTATTACCTTAATTTATATACTGGTTCTTTTGATGCGGATGGTGTGCGCGACGCATTTCTAGGATCTAGATTTTGCTGTTTCCACTTGCGGTATTTAGCCGTTTCTTTTAAATCTTTGGCAATAGCTGAACCAATGCCGGAATTCAATTTTTCTAATTCTTTAGCTTCTCGTTGTAGGCGTCTTAAAAACAAGACAAGAAGTCAGTTAACAAAGCCAAATTTCTTGCAACATAAATAAATAATAAACTTACGAATCTGCTTCTTCACCATTTTTAGTTTCGGTATCCTCTTCATCATCCGAAACTGGTACACCCTTATATGAATCGCTATAGCGCCGTCTTCGCTCTGGATCTGTGTAAGGATAGGGTGGTGCAGGGAAATCATCACGTTCGATTTTCGGTTTTTCGCCGGGCTGTGGCTTTTTAGCACCCGGATAATGTGACAATTCAATGGGTTCTTCGTTGTTCATGGCAGGACTTTTAGGTCTGGGCGTTTCCGAACGTATAGCGTCCACTAACACTTTCATGGCGCTGCGTGTACGCGAATTGGGACGCGATGGTGGTCGGCTGCCAGCCACAGAACCGGCATTACTAGTTGCGTACGAAGACGGCCTGTGGAAGTGTGGTGAGAGTGGCGTCTTGTCATATGGATCGATTGGTTTGCGTAAATAATTGGGAGCATCTGTTAAATAGCTGTAGGTGTAAATGCGTGATATATCTTCACCGCCATGACGGCCGTATTCACGTAATATTAAACCAGGACTAACTGTACGGAAATGCTAAAAGAATATTATAATAATGAAAATGTATCTTTTCCTCTTTTATAGTGATACTAATCAAAATGATTGGAGTTAGTAAAAGTGAGAGAGCAAGAAACTCAAATGCATTTAAAGCAAATAAATAAATAAATAAAAAATTCTATCAAAATAAGAATTAAATTTCAAAAACAAACCTTGCGGCTAGAGGAATAAACGGAACCATTAAAGCTCGGCGTTCGGGATCGTATGTACTGTAAACAATAAAAACAAAAAAGGAAATCTTGCAAGCTCAGAAAAAATGGTGTGAATTAATTAAATAATAAAAATAAAAAAATCAATATTAAATTATACAAGTAATGTGTGTGTGTGGTTGATGGGAAATTAAATAAATAATTATTTTTTTCTATTTTTGTTTTGTGTTTTCTTAATTGAAGGATAAATTCAGTTCAATGGAATGATAGAAAATAGTGTAAAGGGCATTAGGTCATTTATTAGTAAAAGTGAAAAGTTATTTCTATGTACAGCCAGCCATTGATGGGTGCGTGGGTTACTTTATGTGTATTTAAAAGAGCACATGAAATAAACAATGTTTTTATGTTCAAATCAATGTAAAAATCAATAAATTAATTTAGTGGTTTTATATTTTATTTTATGTGCTACGTTTTTTTGCTAGGATTGTGATTTTTCTAAATACATACATATTACAAAAACTAAACAATCAAAATATCTTATACCTTCTTCGTATCATTTCACTTACCATATCACTTAAAGCACTTGAACTCATGCGGTCACATTCAGTGTCGGTGAAATTGCCATTCGATACACCAACACCACTGCCGCCGTTTAATATCAGACCAGATTCATTGGGCCCCGGACCACAACGTGGATGCCATATGGCACTACCTTGCAAATACATTTCCTCGCCATCGCCAAATGGATCACCACATTTAGTGCAACGAGCACATGTTGGATGGAAATGATGATTTTCTCCCGCCTGCAAAACTTTGCCGCTAATGAAACGATTACAATACGCACACTTGACGCCAAATGATTTCTGATAGCATTTTTCACAATATGGCACACCGTCTTTGCCCATATATTCGCCATTTAGAACTGCAGTACACGACTTGCAGCGGAAGCACCAAACATGCCATTGGCGATCTAATGCTACTAATGCTTGACCTTCTTTCAGCATTTCTCCACAACCGGCGCAATCGTTTGGATCATAATCTTCTTTCAAATGCGCCTTATCCGACAGAACTCCTGACGTCATTTGCTGATGAGCTGTAGCACGTGTCGGTGACTCGGCAACAGGTGTTGGAGACACTGTACCATCTTTGGTTAGTTGCTGTTGTTGGCGTGCGGGTGACGTAGCACCCGGTCCTGCAACACAATTTTCACAAAGTACCTCTTTACCCGTATTAGTTACCTGAAAAAAGATAAAACCGTTTAAGCTCAAATTCACAGTCTTTAGTTAACTCATTAGTTAAACCACTGGCTTTAATTAACTATGTATACTCGCAGACTGTGAATTTGAACCTTAAAGTTTTAGATCATTTGTGTAAATAATGAGCTCACGCATTATGTCATAATTTAAATTCTTAACAGAAAACTGTTAAACGAACTGACTAAAAAATCATTAATGTAATTATAGCAACTTTTGCGATTCGAATTACATACACAAAACAATTCAACGTGAATTATCTATTAGAAACTGTATAAAAATAAATAAATATTTTTTATTATGTATCGTTAGCTGAAATGCAAAATCACGTAAATACAATTTTTAAAATTTTATAGGAGGCAGAAAAAACTCAAAAAAAATATTCAAGTGACTAACTTTATTTTAATTATTAATTTGGCTGATTGTTATGATAAAGGTTTGAAAACTACCCAGTAATTAATTAAAAATGTGATTTAGAATTTTATGTTAGTTACATACGTGATTTTGCATTTCAGCTGAAGATATGCAGGGATAAGAAAAAATGCAATTCGCCAATTATTTTATTCACAAATGGAAAAAATAAGCGACTGGAAAAGCTAACCAACTCTCCCTAAATTCTGTTAAGTAAGAGATATTTTATTGTTTTTGGTGGGGGAGGATGAATATGCGATTGTGCATTAAACAGTTCGTCTGCAAACAAAATTGCATTTTATTTATTTAAATTTACTTCTTATCTTTTTCTTTACTCTTTTTATCACTATGTGTGTACATACACACTCGTATTATTTGTTACATTACTTAAGTTATTTTTTTTTTGTTGACCAAAAAAGATAACAAGTTTAATAAACTTAAATAAAAAACAAATCGAACATTGAATGTGTCAAGCCACAAGTACACACTTGTCGCATACAAAAACACTTAAAGAATGACGTCAACGTTAATCATGCTGAATGAATAGTTGAAGTAAATTGATCTATTGCATATTGCATAACCTTAAATACCAAAAGTTAAATGAATTTATTAAGCGTAGCTTTACCGAAATAGCAAACCAGTATAAAGAATTTTGCACCATTTTACAATTAATATCAAATAATGCATTTTTTGTAAAGGGTCTTCCAATAAGAGTTTTCATTTCTGAAAAAAATGAAATTTTTAAGCAAAATCATCGGATGTGTCTGAGGCCGAGTTTCCAGCTGTTACACATGTGCCAAAAAAGCGTAACCACTAATTACTTAATCAAAAACTGTTTGATTCAGACATGTATTTATTGATTTAAACAGTTTCCAATCATGTTGGATTCTATAAAATTTTCTATTGCCTTTTTAGCCTTCCTTATATTGACATTTTCTTTTAAACCCCCTACGAAAAGCCACACATATTTACATTAAGCCTTTTTTATTCATGCCTTTTTGGCATTTATATAAACGTTTAATGCTGAGAGAACGAAAAAGACAAAGAGAAATGTCATAAATCCCGTCGAATTTTCATTCCGTGCCTTTTGTTTTACCCTCGTGAGAAGCTCATCCCCTCTCACCAATAAGCTAAAAAAGCCTGCCTGCAAAGGCAAGCAGAAAAGGCACAGTGTAAATTGCGTCTTAATTATGTATGAAACTGTTTAACTTAAAAAATTAGTGTCTGAATCAAACATGGCACACAGATTTTAACCCGGCCTTAGAATGAGAAATTTCCTTCGACATCGATAAACCGGGTATTATGCCGAGTTTATTAAAATAAAAGTCAGCAGAATCACAATATAAAATATATGGTTTGTGGCAGATGTGTTAAACAAATTCACGTCTATTAGTAGTAAACATTATCAAAAAAAACTAAATGAAATTAATGAGAATTATTTATAAAAACAAAAAAGTTAAAATCCCCATCAATTGATCACAACAAATAACACTATGCAACAAAAAGAAATAAACCTCTAAAATTAGATGATTTTTTAGCTAATTTAGGGTCGCTGAATACGAATATGGCATTTATTTATTTTTGTTAAGAAGCGTTTTCGAGATATTCGCGAAAAACGTGTTTTTTTGCAGCTCACAGGGATATTTCCAAAAATCTTGAGAGCTTTTGATTAAAATTTAGCAACTTTAGTACCATTGCAAAGATTTGTTTTTCTTCTAACAGCCAATATTTTTAATGTGTTGATAGGATAAAAATTCACTGAATTACGGGCCTTTAGATTTTAAGTTGCGCCCTTAAGCCAAAAAAAGTTCTAAAATTTATTTTAAACATGTATCTTAAATAAAATGCTGTAGCCCACTTAAGTTAAGAAATCATCTTATTTTTGAGGTTGTGGCAAAGAGATAAAAAATTGTTGCATAGTGTAATTACTGCCAAAAATAAAATTCAGAGTTTTTCAAAGAGCGCTACCAAATGTGACAATTTAGGTCATTGAGCCAAAAATTGTCCTCACAACTGAACAAAATATTACGATAAAATAATGCCAGTCGCAATAAAGTTTTGATACGTTTAGCTTTGTCCTGTTTCCAATAAAATGATAATAGAATTGGTGGATCTGAGAACCATCGTACGACACTTTAGTAGTCCCTAAAAAAATCCTCTTATAAAGAAAAACACATCCTACGAGTACATTGATATTTACATTCAGTCACTGACAAATCACCTCCTAAAAAGTGGCTGCAGAAACAACAACCAAACTCTGATGACGTGAGTAGTGGTAAAGTAAATGGTGGGTCATTCCGTTATGTTTTTGTTGTCCCTTCTTAATAAGAATTAACAATTTGGTGGTGAACAGTGTTACCATATGTGAAGATTTATCTTATTTTTGAAGTTTTTAGACATGTTAAAATGACAAAAAGATTTGTTATTTAAAAAAAATTTACTTTTTGTACTTTTAATATATTATTGAGGAATTTTTTGATAATAATAATAGTAATAATCTTACACATATTCTATACAGTAACAGCCTTATTTATAAAACTTTATAAAGGTTTTTTAAAACAAATTTTCATAAAAAATTTTTCTTAAAAAGTCTTTGTAACAATTAATAGTTTTTATAAATAAGGCTGAAAATATTTTGTGTTATTTGGCTCAACGTTTAAAATAGTTCACTGGAAAAAAAATAAATTTTAACTTATTTTCATTTAATAAAAAAACAAAAAAAATATATTTTTGGTAAGAAAATAAATATGGCAACACTGAACATGAATAAAAAAGAGCATGTTTCTTTATTTCTATAATCTTAAAATTTTCCTTTTTATTAACAGTATTTTTTTTACTACATTCCTATTTTGGACTTCGCCTCAAAGCAAATAATAACTTCACAACTTTTCAATTACATTTTTACTAGATATAAGCGATTAACTTGTTAAAGGAATTTTGCAAGAGTTTTTTGTGCGTATTAATCCGAATTGAGGTTGCAATTATAATCAACAAAATCTACGAGTATTTTATATTAAAACAAAATATTGTAAAGAAAAAATTTTTTGGTTTGTATTTATCGCACATGCAGCAATGATATTTTTCTCATTACTACCATAATTAAATACAAATAAATACCGCTCACAACTATACAAATATAGACTAAAGCAAATAAAATAACATTTAAAATATTTTCTTACCTTACTGCCAGATTTAAATGGATTTTTACATTTGGAACATGTGAAACACTTTTGGTGATACGTTTTACCCATTGTCGACACCACCTCTCCCTCCACATAACTCGAACAGGCCGCACATTTTGTACCATATAAACGCTGATAATCGGGTATACAATAGTAAGCACCATCTTTGGTAAAGAAACCACCTGTGGCTAATGATTTCTTACACTGACAACA
Organism: Tachina fera; assembly: GCA_905220375.1. Classification (NCBI taxonomy): domain Eukaryota; kingdom Metazoa; phylum Arthropoda; class Insecta; order Diptera; family Tachinidae; genus Tachina; species Tachina fera. The sequence goes on along the minus strand of LR999963.1, from coordinate 21,473,128 downwards.
TTGGAAGCAGGCTTTATGAAAATGTTTATCAGCAACACGTAACACTTCACCGGAACATTTTTTATCGCATTTGGCGCAATAGATTTTTTGTTTACCTGTAATTAAATGAACACCAAAAATATTTATTAATATATGCAAAATTTTATTATAAACACATGTCACATAACCAAAAAAAAATAAAAAATAATAAAAAATGCCTACGAAGCATATGAATTAATAATAAAATAAAACAATTGTAAAAAATACACCTTTTTATTTATTAGGGGCCGGCGATTATATCACCGTCACACAGATAGTCAGTCATTCACTCAATTGAAAAAATGTTTTGCTAGTGTTTATCATTGCCACCATTCATACCATTCCCATTAATATAAACGAGGTGCGTTCATTTATAAGGGAACTTTTTAGAATTTTAGAAAGCCGCATTTAAAATCAACATCGGTATTTATTGGGACAGCCGAAGTCAAAGCACAGAATATACATATACAGAAGTTTAAAAAGTGACAGGTAGAAAAAGCTCGAATCAGATTTTTTTTCAATTCGTGGAAAATAAGAGATAAATATAGAGTTTTTGCCTACTACTATTACTATGTGTTACCTTCTTTTAGGAAAGGGATAGTGATAGAGAAGACAAGCAGTGAAGGAAGAGATAGAGAAAAGCTTCATTATTTTACACTTCTGCTTTTTTTATAATTTATTGTTGCAGCGCCTCTGGTGTTAAATGATGTGAATTAAATTTTCTTTTTTGAAGCTCTGGTTAGTAGCCATTTCATCGATTATTTACTTCTGCTACACAATGAAGGAGGGCGGTCTGATGTTACATTATGATTGGTATCTGCTGAAGTCGGTATAGTTCAGCAACCAGTGACTATGCCTTCATTATTTGAACTTTCCTACAACAACTGATACTAAGGGACACTAATGCACATCAGAAAAATGCTTGGTATTGTTATTTAATGACTGTCACAGGACCTTCGGCTTTGTAGTCAACGTGCCAAATAGTTCAGCCAACGCCACTCTAATTAATCTATTATAGATATCAATATAAATTTATTTGCTAAAAAAACAAGATTTGTACCAACTTTTCCATCCCTGATTTAAATACAAAAATTTTATAAACATCTAAATTATTTTTTAAGGTCACAACGTTCTTTACATTTTTCGTGTAATGTTAGGTACAGACTTAGCAACGTGTTTATGCAACCAGGTCCGCTGCATTGTCGGTCGGTCGCATATTATGTAGTCTTGTTTGTGATTGCGTTTGAAATTGCATTCGAAGTTTCAAAATGATCAAAATGTTTTGATGTTTATTCGAGTAGATTTCATTTTAGGTTGGAGTGTCTGTGTCAAAGTATGTAACATGTAGTATAAACGTGTTGCGTAAACACATTGCAATGTGTGTACCCACTATAACATTTAATGATAAGTTTTGCGTTTTCGCATGATTTAATGTAAATTTTCATTAAAAGCTTTTTTAAAACTAACCTAAACATCAAAACTGTTTAGTTATCTAAACAAATTTCGAAAGCTCATACAATCGCCTTTCTAACAAGCCGAAATAAAATCACTTTTGTCAAGTTTCTTAGAAGATTTAATAAAATTTTAGCATATTAAAAAAAATACAAACTACGAAAAGAAAAGTTTCTCGTTAAAAACGGGAAGCTCGATTTTGATTTTAGACCCATGGTTCTTGGGTTTCTTTTTAGAATTTGACGATTTTGACAACAGTTTGGTTACAAGCTCTAGTATAAGGGCATGTCCACAGAAAAGTCCACCTTTTGTCACGTTAGTCACCATGCAATTTAGCTTGTATTTTCGAGCTATGCCGTTCGAGTGCTTTCTAGTTTTTACCGGATGTAGACCTAATTGCACTCTACACAGACATGCAAAAAAAGTATATAAAACATTAGTTTTTCTTTGCAAAACAAGATACATCACAAAGTAACGTAACGTGACAAAAGGTGGAATTTTCTGTGGAAATACCCATATATGTATGTATTTATGTATGCCCATACATAAACAGCCTTGATGAAGGCGGCACTAAGATGAACTTGTAGTGCGATTTGGTAACTTTTTGCGAAGCGAAAACCGTAATATTTATATTTATATATTTATTCATTTGCAGTAATAATAATGTAGCTCTGTAATCTATTTTTTACGATAGAGAACAGCTGTGTTTTTCACACCATTTAATGTGGCATCCATATAATGTGGCATCTTTGTATACAACATGTTAAAATAAGCGAAATGCACAAAGCTTTGTCTATTCCCCCTTATCGTGATTCGGGTATTTTGACGTTTTTGTAATAGATTAAATAACACCGCAACAGTTTTTATTTAATGTAGGACCAAATTGTCATAGTCGAAGTCGAAATACGCCAATCAACCAATAAGGTCCATTTATGTTGAAACCAAAAAGCACTTAAATACCTTTTTGCTTTAAAAATAAATATGATTTTTTGATGTGTAAACATCTATACCCTAGGGTAAAAATCTTTTTCACAATACAATCAAAAATTTTGAGTAATATCGTAAAGCGTTATCAAATCGGTGTGAAATATGTATGAGTGTATTAGTGTAATCATACAAACAAGAAGTACAGAGAAACTTAACAGCTGCATAGAAATACACTCAACCGAGTTTTAAAGCATAACTTCAGGAGCAATGTTAATTTTAATAGAAATTGCTTGTGAAGTGTAATAGTGTTGCCAGTGGGGATAATTTTGTTAAAAAGTTGAAAAATTCAAAACAAAATAAATATAAACTTTTAAATAAAAGAGCGTTTTAAATGTCAAATATTTGTTTAAAAGATATATAGCAGTCTTTATAAAGAATTTATAATATTATATTATAACATATCTTCATTACGTAATGTTGCCTTACACTGAAGCTGGTGCGCGACAATTGGGTAACAATCTCCATCTCATGCCAATTATTATGGGTGGAGATTTTAATACAAATTTTGCAAACCCACAATTGCAAGCTTTATAAAAATTTGTATTTGACGTTTTCCAATTCATTACTTGATGTTTACACATCTCCCCTGTTGCCCATTGCTTTTTTTTAGCACAGTTGGAGAAAAATATATCAGAGAACATATACATACACATTACATTAAATTTAAATTGATAATATAAACATTGTGCAGTGATCTTGAAAATTGCTTAGAAAGAGATAATGAGTGAATTTAAAAATGTTAGTTGCTTTTTATGTCTTGGATTTATTTTCAAAAATTGTATTAGTATAATTAATTTTAGTTTCAATGTCATCCTACGGGTTGATCTGCCCTACTGTGTGACATAAACCATCTATTTTTATTTGCCACCTTCAACTTCTGCATAATGATTTTGATTAATGGTTTTTTGTGATATTTGTGCGTTTTAAGTGAGTTTATTTATTTATTTATACTGTTTTTTTTTAAATTTTTATACACCTAAAAAATTCATTCCACCTACTTAAACCATCTTTTTTTTCTTTCTTTCGTTCGCCATAAAACAAAAATCTTTTAATTGACACATAGAAAATGCATTTTAAATAATTCCCTAAAAGTTTTAATTTTTTTAAGTAAAACAACAATTTAAAACTCATAAATCATTCAAACCAAAATATAAATAATCTTAAGCTATTTTTAATAAATGAAGAGAAAACATTTGTTCCTAATCACTTCATTTAAAGCCCTGGAAGTTCTTAAGAGCCATACAAAAAATAAAGAAAAAAAAATAACAAAATTTTAAAGTTGTATATGGATGTGTATACTGTTTTTCAAGATCATAATTCTTGAATGGCATTTAGGATTTCAAAGCCTCTACGCGTATCAAACGAAAAAACTCTATACAAACTTTGAAAATTTAATGTATGTCTGTATGTATGTACAATGTACATCCATACAAAATGTATGTATACATGTATGAATAACAAAAATTTAAATAAAAATAGAACTGATAATTGTTTTAGAGGGGAAGTCTTCCTCTTTTCTATTACATATATAAATACAAATATTGTTCAAGAACAAATATTGACACAAAAAAAATTTAAAAAAACTACTAAAGCTCCGAAAACCCCATTCGTCTCTACATGAATTGTTTACAACTAAAATTGCTTTCGTACTTATGAAGTAGAGATGAGCATCGTTAGTGGGAACAAAGCGTAATCAAATATCATCTTGGCTTAAATTTGAATCAATATCGCAAATTTTGTAAAAATTAATAAAAAAAAGATGGATATTTATTTGAAAAAAAAAGACCCTTTACATATGCCTAACGATCCCTTCAACATAACGCCATTATGCTTGTATCATAACTACACGCTTTTCTTTCCTCTTTCGTAATTACAAATGCACAACAATATAGCTACACTGCAAATTTTAACTTTGTTGACCGTGGGTTCAGTATTCGTGGGAGATGAAAAAACACCCACAAGCCAGCTCATCCCTATTATAAATGCTTTTAAAATTTAAATATTTCACTAACACACAAGCAGCTTTTTCTGTTTAGATTACTATTCAAACGGTAGCCTAATGGGCAGCAGCGGTATTTTCAAAAACTCTAGAGAGGAATAACAATCACTCTTTAATGTATTGGCATTATATAGTTACGATTACAACTTTGATTTATCAGCATTCGGAATTGTTTTTAGACCCTATTCCTAATAATTGCTTTTTTTATTCCCAAAAGACCTAAAATAGCTCTGTGATGCCAACTTTTTTAAAATGTCTTATTTTAGCAACAGGTGTCTCCATACTAAGAAAGGCGAATTCACATAAAGTGATCTTAATTTTCCTGTTGTCAAATGAATCAAAACGTTACAAAATATTTTGACAGCAGGAAATTTTACAGTAACAAATATACAAGGCGAATACGCAGAGTTGCAAATTAAGACCACCTTATGTCAATTCGCCTTGATACAAAGTTTTATGATGCTTGCTCATTTGGAAATATGTAATTTTTGCCGAAATTTCGCCTTTTGGCACACAATGCATTCATTGTTTCATGTTTCTTAAAGCCTAGTACTCTGTTCGAAGTTGTGAAAATTTTTCAGCAACATTGATTATTTCGCGTGAAAAATTTGACACGTAACAAGTGATACCCATATTACTTTTTCCGAAAAAAATTGCCGCTTTTATTGGTTAGAAGTATGCAACATTGATCGACTTTTGTAAACAAAACATCAGCTGTCAATATTTCACGCGAAATAAATGCCAGTCACATTATTTCGCAGATGGCAAGAAAATGTTGCCAGACACAATTCTCAAATTTTTCACGACTTAAACAGAGTGAGTACAAGTTTTGCAACATTTTTTCATAAATATTTCATGTAAACTTTTTATATGGGTTATGTCAACATTTCGCGTGAAATTTTAAACAGAGTACCAGGCTTAAGATACGATTTTTGATGTATTTTGGCTAACGGTGTAGAGAAGCAAGCGGAATAGAGAAAAAAAATCATATTTTCTGTACTTTGTGTTTTTAAATTTTTGGTATTTTGCTTTATATTTTATTTTTTTTATAACAAAAAATAGTGTTGCCAGAAGTAGGGGGATATCACTAAATGCAGGTATTTTTGTGATTAATATAGGAATGTAGGGAGTATCGGACAGATATTTTATTTTTGCATTTTTTATTCTCAGATTTAATTTTTTTTGAATGTATGTCCACAAAATAGAATTTTTGTTCAAAAACCGTTTAAAAATTAGTTTTTCAAAAAATAGAAAATGGGAATCAATTAAACAAGGATTAAAGAAATTACTTACAACTATCTAACTTAAATCTTAATAAACTCCATGAATGGGGAAAATCCAAAAATATAGCTGTATTAACCGACTTCAATAAAAAGAGGAGGTTAACAATTCGTTTTTATTTTCTTTCGACCGATTGTAAGTTTTGTTTGTCCCATTGTAAAAAAGTGGACAGGGACACGCCCACAATTTTTTTAATGTAATTTTATGATATTCTACTAATTTAATTGCTGCGAAACCTATAGAACACCTTTGGTTCTTATAATTATAATTAAGTTAAAAAATGGGCGGACAATCTTGCATTTAAAAAATGCAAGTACTTCTTATTTTCTTCTATCAGTTCTTGCATTGAAGTTGTTTTTTTTTTTTGGCAGAAAGAATTATTTGTATTATAAGATAGTTTCTGAAAAACTGTAGAAAAATATGCATTCATTTCGAATGCACAAGTGTCCAGTTTATATAACTTAATACAAAAGAAGTACATATGTACTTAAGTAACCTACTATAACTCCAATAATATAATAAATGTTCCTAGTTTATGTTTCTTTAAATTAATATGACTAAAATTTTTAAAGATTTTCGTAGAGGAAAAGTTTTTTACATGTAGGGAAAAACATATTTTTTTTAATCAGCCGGCAACACTGAAAAAATTTGGAGGAAAAATTAGACCTAGAAACATGGAAAAAAATCATCGTGCAAATCTAAAATGTTTTTGGAAGCAACTTTTAAATAGAATTGAAAATAAAACAAGATTTTTAATTCTTCGTGTATGAATTGTACATTAGATTTTTTTAATAAAAAGAAAACATTAAATAGTTGGAAATTAATCATTCGTACCCGAAAGAAGAAAATTATAATGAATAACAAAAAAAATACGAGTAACCCATAAAACGAAATGTATAGTATAGCCTCACTAACGAACAAAATCTCCAATTTGAGTATAAATTCTCTATATATGTACATACCTATACTGGGATACATTGTCAAAACAAAAGCTTTGTAAGTGGAAGTTGTTTTTTACTTTTGAATTTACTTTTTACACTTACATACATATTTTAACATACTCGTAACTGTGCAACAATAGCCACAACTAATTAGTTGAACTTTACTAATTGAACAAACAAAAATGTACTTGACTCAACGAAACGTTTGCTTTATTTATATTGAATATTTTGTATTGTTTTTTTTTGCTTTATTTGTTGGACATCATTGTCACCATCAATGATTTTCAATTTGACTTAAATTTGTTGTGGTATTTATCGATTTTACAAATATAATATCCCATTACATTGTTTTATAATTTATACTATTAATAGGTGTTGTTTCTTTAGGAAAGGGATAGTGATAGAAAATACAGACAGAGAAAAGCTTCATTCTTTTACAACTCTGCTTTTTTGCACGGTTTTTTTTTAATAATGCAGTGTTGCAGCGCCTCTTAATCTCTTGAGCTTCCCTACAAGAACTTATACTAATGGCGTTTTCTTTTCTGGGAAAAGTGTAAAATTTTTTAACTTTTTATTGAACAAAATACAATTTAGCGTTCGTTTGAATAAAAAATTTAAGCTCGCAAGGGATGATAAAATAATTTTTAATGAAATGTTTATTTCAGAAAATCATTTTGTTGCGAATTTTTATTGAAAAGTGTAATAAGTGTAACATTTTTTTCCAGAAAATAAAATGCCATAAGAAACAGTAATGCACATCAGAAAAATGTATGGTGTTGTTATTTAATGACTGTTGGATACAGGGATTGAACCCAGTATCTTCGGCTTTGTAGTCAAAGTGCTAACTACTTCAGCCAACGCCATCCTCTGAGGTGCATTAATGTCCCTTTGTGCCAGTTGTTCCAGGAAAAACACTACAGCTGTTTTATATCGAGCCATAACCGCTAAAAAAAGCTTAAGCGACACATTTTTTGGAATTCGTTTTTTGACGAAAATGGATTATTTACGATCGCAAATAGATTTTGTTAAAAAAAATCAAGTTTGAAAATTATGTCGCTCAAGCTTTTTTGACGGTTACGGCACGATATGACTACAGTCGAATACGCTTTATTGAAAAAAAGGATTACTGAATGCGATACAAGTCCCTGCACTGATTTTAAACGTAGCTAGTATTATTCACTTCGCTTTAGCGAAACATCGATTTACTGAAAATATCGAACTTTTTAAAACCAAAAGCAAACCCATAACTACGTTTTGTATGAAACTTACTTCGTTTTAGTGAAAGACGTTTTAGTTAAGACTGAAAAAATTGCACATGTTTTGTCCGTTAAAAAATTAAATGGCAAAATGTATTGGTCTTAGGCTGAGATTACATCTGGCATTTATTTTGTGTCATTTGCCCAAAAAAATGTAACCAACTAATTACTAATGAAAAACTGTTAGATTCAGAGATGTATTTATTGATTTAAACAGTTTGCCATCATTTTGGATTCTATTAAATTGTCTATTAATTATGTATGAAACTGTTTAACTTAATGGATACATGTCTGAATCAAATAGTTTTTCATTAATAATTAGTTGGTTACGCTTTTTTTACGCTTATGTGGCATTTAGCATACAGATGTAAACCCGGCCTTACGTACTTTATTGTATTTTTCTATTATATTATCAATGCAAGTGGCTCAGACATTTTCGAGGAATTCGTGAAAAATTTCAAGAACAAAATGTGCACATATGCATGTGTATTAATATTAATTTTAAGCAGTACGCTTAACTGTAACAAATTTCAGTAATCCGAGCTACGTTTTAGAGAAAAAATCGGATAACTGAAAATAAATTGTGTTTTGGTTATTTCCAGTAAAGCGGAGTCGATTATGGGATATCTAACTAATGCTTATGGCTGCTACATAACATCACCGAAAATTCAAAAAGCCAAAAACAATTCGAACACATTTCCGTTCGATTCGGATTACATAATAACCCCCTGTTATGTATTAATTATTTCAATCATATCTTCAAAACTCACTGCCAAAAAATTTCGGATTCTTCCTTAGAGCTACTCGTATCTGCAGAACTGATTATCCTTTTCCTAACAGAACTATTTTTTAAAAACAAAATTATATATTGAATGTAAGTACATATGTACATATGTATGTACTAGTGTTGTAACGAATGTCAACTTTTGATATTCGCGAATACGAGTACGAATATTTCAAACGATATTCGCGAATACGAATATATGAAACAATATTCCCGAATACGAATACGAATATTATATGCAATATGAAATATTAAAAAATTGTTATGAAAAAGGACTTCACACTCCTGTTAGCGTATTTTAAAGTTAATAAAAAGTACCCAAAATTTTAATGATCGTTATTAAATAATATTTGAAAATTATACAAAGTACAAATTTCTATAAAAAATTAATGTATTTGTACAAAATAAAATTTTTAGTCATTTATTTAAATTTCGTTTAGGATTTATGCATTTATTTATTTAATTTCTTTGGAAAAATATTCGTATTCGTATTCGCCTGAATTAGGCCGAATATTCGACAATTCGAATACGAATAGGAATATTCGTCCATCACTAGTATGTACATATGTATGTGGGCTGAAATCTTTTAGGATTTGTTTACAATAGGTACTCGTATCAAATTTGATCCCAGACAAGTGAGCAGCACAAAAGTGTTACAATAAAAAGATTTTAATTACTGCACTGTATTAGTTTTGTGTTATTTTAAAATGTTTTGAAAGTTTCAATTACTAAAATTTGTCTTAAATGTTGTTGTAATTGTTTCCTGTGAAAATAATAGTAACTACTACAACAATAAAATTATTAACCTCATTCGTACAAGTGTTAGTGACCTCCATTCGTTTATTGAAAGTTAGAAACAACATTGAGTAAAAAAACTTTAAGAGAATAACATGGACTATGTGTACTGAGCAGAGATGGCAAGAATTATTGAAATTGTACCAATAAAAGGTTCCTAAAATTTTAAATTTAATTATACCTTAATATATATTTTTATACTTATTATATATTATATTTTTACATATGTATACAAATTAAAGGAGAGAATCTTTAATGAGGAATCCCACAATATTTGTTTAAAAAAGGTAAATTTTTGTAATGATCCAAGAAAACAAGATTGCGCATTGCGCAGGTCCGTTATTTTACTTTCTGCCTGTGACGTTGAATTAGAATTTTGTTGTAAAGTTTACAATGTAAACATACATACATTTGCTTGTGGATTATAATCTCTCTCTCACACACTTTTTACAACAAATACACGTGTGTATTCTATACTGACGTAGATGGGAAGTAAACATTTTTTTGTAGGGCTGAGTGCTTAATCTTGTTTTCTTGATTCATGTATTTTTGTAGTTTTTTGCTTATTTTCGAATTCTCTCCCAAGATAAGATATTAAAATAGGTTTACTATTTGAAAGATTTTTTTAAGCCATGAAACTAAAAATTGATTTTAGGCGCTTAACAGATGCAGCTAAAAATTTAAATATGCGCAAAAATATTAATTTACCTCTGAAACAATATGGAAATATTTTTTAAAATTTTTTATTATTATTTAAAACTAAAACAACTTAAAGTAAACATGAAAATTCATGTAATTAAACTTTAAAAATTATTTCAAACAAAAAGCTGAGAATTTTTCATACATATAATGCATACAGTTTTTACAAGCTTTTATTTAGTTTCACCTGTCCCGTTGTATCTGTAATCAAATCTTGCAAATTAAATTTTTTCCACTTCCCGGTTTCCGATTGAGCTGAAATTTTGCATGCATGCATAAATCGGATGACAATGCAATATTAGTATGACACATTCGCTCGTGTCACTGAGTACAATTCCGATTGAAAACGGAATTCAATCCACCTCATTTTTGTAGAAGATTGTGTCTAAAAAAGAAAACTTAAATACGGAAATTTTTCAGGTGTGTCTACACTGTTGGGCGCGACTGTTGCTGGAGTATGCTCCGGCTAGGGCTTGACATTTTAAGGTGGATTGAATTCCGTCTCTGAACGGTATTGAACTCTGACATGACCGATTATGATGCATCCCATAGTCTTAAATCAATTTAGATATCTACCGTACTTTTGATGTTCGTATAATACGAAAACAAAAAGTACAATTGTAACAACTCCGTCATCTCTGGTAGCGAGCATGTACACTGTGTAATTTTAACAAAAAATATTAAACATATTAATGGTTGTATACATACATACATATAGTGAGTATTTTTTATGGAGGTATAGAACTTTGAAATGGAATAAATCAAAGATGCATTTTTTTACATGAAATTTACTTTATTCGAAAGATAATCTTCTGGCATTATAAATTAAATATGACTTCTGGCATATGAATGCTACTACTGACTCGGACGTATTCTAATCTGTGGGTAAAATTTCCTATGAATTTTTCAAACATTTGTGGCCATATCCCATTCTAGCATTTTGTATCATAATCTAATCTTTTCCGAATCAGCTTGACGGGGAAAATAACCGCATATGAGTTCAATTTTCGATCATAAATGATAATCCCGTTGTGAGAAAATGGTACCCCACAGATGAATCATATCAAAGAATCATTTATGATACGATTTACTGATTCATTTTCGAGTAATTTTCTGGTAGTATTAAATCATTAAATCACCCTTTTGCCGTTTCTTCTCATTTTGTTCCTCTTTTTTCAAGAAATCATTATTTGATCAATCAACCAAGTGATAAATCAGTTTTTCATCATCAAAGGTGGCCTCAGAAGAAAGATATAAGAGATTTCTACAAAAAATTATCACCCAAATGGGAAGCTGGGATATGGGCTATAACGTGGCGAATGTTTTCCTCCAAGTGGTCAATCGTTTCAGGCTTATCGGTGTAGAATACACTAAGAGAAAAATTACGAACTAAATTTAAGAACAAAACTCTTGAATTTTTATGGCAGAACTCTGATATTTGATCAGTAAGATTGGACGTTCTCAAATTTAAGCATAAATTCTTAATTTTTAGAATGAATTCTAAGAATTAAGAACGCAATCTTTATTTTAAGATCGTAATCTTTACTGTAAGATCGTGGTCTTAAGCTTTAAGAATGCATTTTTAATATCAAGAACATAATCTTAATTTTAAGATTATATTCTTAAATTTTTAAAAATATGATCTTAATTTAAGATTTTCATTAAGAACGAAATAATGAATTCGATCTTAAAATGGAATTTTATTCAAGATTATAATCTTAAGATTTTATTCTTGAATCAAGAATTTTTGCAATTTAACAGACTATAAAGGTAGGATCACACGATTGCCGCAAATACACCAATCTAACCCAATGTTTATTGTGCTGAATTGATGCACAATAACTAAATTATCCCAATCAAATAAGTTGCAGCCACATGATTGCCCCATTTTATAAAAATTTGATTGACGCAGATTGGTGAAGAATGAAGTTGGGACAATAATTGCCGCAGCCCAGTCATACGATTGTTCTTACTTGCGCAATACAAACAAGCAGCTGTTGTGGTAGTTTGTTTTGTTTTACTTGCAAATATTTTTGTTTAAAGAAATCATTTTTTTCTGTTTCATTTTGTACGTAAAAATGGCTTGTTCGCTTAAAACAAATAAAGTTTCCTCTGTTTTCTATATTTTGTACTTATTAAACATACAAATCAGAGGAAATTTTCGTTCTTTTAAACGAATAAAAACTAATCATATGGGTTAAATATAAGCTAGATCACTGTTCCACGTTAACATTTCAAATAAGTTATAACTATATGCCTATAAAGTAAGTTTAAGTTTACTGTACTTACGAAAACCCTTGGCGCACACGAAAAAATAAATTAATATAAGAAATTGGCTACTTTGATTGCTGCTCGAGAACACAATAAATATTGGCGCATTTTTAAAATTTTTTTCGGACATGGTTGCCTATCAACCGTTCACACGATTGCCGTACCAAAGTTGCATTTGAATGCGGCAAATCATCAGAATATTTTTTTCGATTGTCGTATGGGACAATAAATTATGAAATCACACGATGGGCATATAAAATGGATCAATAATTGATGCATTGCGGCAATCGTGTGATCCTACCTTTATAAGGCTGAAATGATTTCATTTCGAGTGTAAAATCTTGATTTTAGCACATTTTTTCACTTAGTGTAGCTACTTCAAATATACACACAGACAATAGCCGAGCGGTGTTAAATCGAAATATCTTGAAGGACAATTCACGTATCCGAAACGTAAAACTATGCGGTTACCAAACGTTTCCTTCAATAAATCAATTGTGGCACAAACTGTGTGGCATGTTGCGCCGTCTTGTTGAAACCGCAGCTCCTGCACATCATATTTGTTCAATTGATGAACGAAGAAATCAGTAATCATGGCTCTATAGGAGGCGAATAGACTGATTGGGGTCTTACTCTGCGCTACGCTTTACAGCAGCAATGACTTCTTTTGTACGCACTATACGACGCATCTGTGGATGCCTGGATACGTTAATTGAAGTAATTGCTTTGATGGACGATTACGTCGACCGTAAAATCGACGTAGTGCACAATACGTATTTCAAACAGAAACATGATTTTCAATATAAATTTGCACAATTTGGAAGCGTTGTTCAGGCGTCAGTCTATTCAGTTTGAAATGCCAAAGCAAACTAAACATAAATCAGTTGACATCTGACAAAATGGCCACCAGTTATTTAAAAAAATTTCCCAACTTTTACACCTCTATAAAAACACCCTTTACATGTACATATTTATGTATGCTTTTATATTCTGAGTCGCTTGTCTATGGATGTTTGTAGGTATAAAAATTTAGTTGTTGATAATGTTTTTTTTTGTAACAAGTGACATCATCAGCGTAGCCGAGTTTTGTTGCCGACACCATGTCGCAATTAAAATAAAGCATAGTTTTACATACAAATGCTGATATAAATATACAAAAAATAGAGTTTTTCATACATTCAGATATTCAAGAAAATAGTAAATCTATTTCAGATCGAGAATTCGAAAAAAATTAGTGATGACGACTGACTGAGATACGAGTAGACACTATTTTGGAGTTGTGTGTGTAATAGAAAATAAACTTATGTAAGAATACATGTACTTAGTTAAGAGACAAAAAATTACAAATAATTTATAAATACATACAAAATTTCAAACAGTCATTTAAGTTCTATTGCCTTTTGATTTTTTTTTTCAAGAGAACGCTAAAGAAATTCTTAAAATTAATTGCTTTTAGTAGTTACATACATAGATATTTACTTTGAAAATATTAACATATTTAAGTGTCGTTGATTGCATAATCGTTATCACTTTAATATTAATTTAAACATTAGGTACGTCATCATTTAATAAATAGAATTTATAAGCGATGAAAATATACAAACAAACAAATAAGCTGCCCAAAGGCCAACAACATTTTTGTTTTCTTTACACCCCTTCCACTCTTTTGTGGTGAAAAGAATAACGAGTTCTAATGAACTCGTGACTATAACGAACATTATTTTATAAATTTTGTCTTATGTATTGTATATAAAAATGCTAACAAACATATTTATGGATAAAAATGTATACAATAATTGGGGGATTCAAACGGTAGTCTTTAAGTGTCATAGTGTCATAATGTTTTAAATTACTTTAATATACATAATTGTTTATTGTTTTTGTTTTTTTCTTTCTTTAAAACAAAATTTTTGGAAAATTATGACACTATTATGACATTTAAGAAAACAGAATAATGAAAATTTTCTTTTAATTCTTGGCGATGAGGTTCCGGATGGTTAATCCGAAGCTTAGCAAAATTGTAATATAAAGTAACCTTTAAAATTTTTCCATTATTACAACTGATAGATAAAACAAATAATGAAATTTTTTTTTTATTTTTAAAATACGTATTGGCAACGACATGGGGGTGGCGTTGGCTGAAATAGTTAGCACGTTGACTACAAACCCGAAGGTCCTCGGTTCGATCCCGGTCTCCGACAGTCAATAAAATTAAAAGTTCTAGAGATGCAGCCATAAGACACTCAACTACACCGGATTCAGCGGATGCTAATACTACTGTAACATCAGAGCGCCCTACTTCGTCGGTATTGTGTAGCAGAATTATCGGCGAAGTAAAATAACCAATAAAATGGCTACTAAAGGCCGTGATACATTATCCTACAAAGTCGTGCGATCTACGAAAAAGTACATCCCTTGTAAGGTGGTGTTTATGAAAATTTTCAAAAGACAATAACAATTCATCACACCAGGGTTGTAGTTTTTCGTAGATCGCACGACTTTTTATGATAGTGTATCACGGCCTTAAAAAGTTTCAAAATTTAATACGGCTCATTAACACCAGCGACACTGCCATACTGCATTATTAGAAACGTGCAAAAAAGCAGAGTTGCAAAAAGTATGAAGCTTTCCTCCATCTCTTTCTTCACCAGCTGTTTTTTCTATCACTACCATTTCCCTATCACCCCTCTCACTACCTTCTCTTCAACTCACAGGTAGCACAAAGGGATCATTGTATTGGACACAAGTGAGCTGGACTCTTAATTTCACCCTTCCCTACCAGCATCTTGCTAACGTAACCTAGTGGCAACGATATACTTTGTTCATTTGCTGAATTAGAAATGTAGTAAAGCAATTTTTGTTTATTCTTTTACTTTTTTTGTTATGATGTGTTTTGTGTTATATTTTCTTCGTTTTGTGTCACATTTTGTTCAAATAAATACATTTCAATTTGACTGTAATTTATAATGTAGAAAGTATGGAAGCTTATGAAAATATGGCAACTTCAAATGACTAAAACTCACAATAAAAGTTACCAGGGTTTCTCGTTATACGTGGCGATTTTTCAACTTTTTTGTAGTCTAAATGTTTGATTTGGCGACATGGCGATTTTTCTGGCAATAAATTCATTTGTTGGTGATTTGTATGGCTATTTGAATTACAAAATTTTTGTAATTCATAAAAATTAGTTTGTTGAAGGAGTAGTTTCAAAATTAAATCCTACCAAAACACGCCTGCAAGAAATTATATTAATTATAGTAATTAATGCGTTTTGAATTTGGATGTGTAAAATTTACAAGAAATAATTTTTGGTGATTTTATTTCTATTATTAAATGATTATTTTATACAAAAAAAAAGTTATATAAAAACAAATTTAGTACCAAATATATACTAAGAAAATATACATAATACTTGTTTAGGCAACTTTTGGCGATTTTTAAAATCAATTTTGCAATATAAGTCGAAAAAAAATCTGGCAACTCTTAAAGTTACAGGGAGGTTAGATTTGCCTTTAAAGGCCGAGTCACATAGAGTTGTTCATACGTTATACGCCGTCTTTTTCAACTGGCGACGGAGGAAGTTGCCTCAATCAATACTTTGTAGACGGAAACACTTGAGCAGCTTCGTTCAATAGGTTTGTTTCCCATTTCACTAATCAAAATTAAGTTTTTTTTATATATTTAGTTTGTTTTATTTTATTCTTGCTCCCACAAAATACGAACACCTAAATTAAAAATTTAGCCCGTTCAAATCATTAATATAGAAACAAATGAAGTTCGAACAATAATAATTAAAATTAATTAAAATATTTTGAGTTGACTGATAGATAAAAGTTAAAATTTTTACAACTTTTTTACTCTGCGTTGACGGAGAGGTACTGAAAGTGACAGAACTCATATCTTATCGCTCACTTTTAGCTTAACTTTAACCTAAGTTGTAATAATGAATGAATGTTTAACCGTCCGATAAAATCCTACCTTTAACTAACTCCAACTAACTTTAAGCCTTGCTATTCTGTTAACAAAGATAACCTAATTTTTAACACCATGTCAAAGAACTCTGAATACTTCATTAAGAAAATAAACAATAATTGTTTAAATAACAAAGACCGAAGTATGTATATTTATTTATAATAAAAACAACTAAAATTGTTTGGAGTCAGCGTAAATAAGATTAGAAATACATACATATTCGTACATATGTACATACATACCTATTGAGAATTCATAACTCCATCGCGAGCGAAAATTTAAAAATAATTTGCAATAAAAACAGATGATAATCTGATCAAACAATAGATGTTTCATCTAATGCCTTAAAAAGCCATTTTTAAATAACATTTAATATATTATTATTTATTAGTTTAAGAAAATTGTGGCACTAATTGGTGCCATGAAAGAAAGCATTATTATTATTATTTTTATTTGCTTAATTCTATAAAAATATTTTTAATATTGTATATACATAATAAAAAAGTATATCCACTATTTTTGATTAATTCAAATGATATTCAAAGATATTTTTGCTTTATACGAGTATTATTAATTAATGCAGGGTTGGTTATCCATCTAGTGGTTTTAAAAACGTCCGGCTGGCATGTCTGTTGACTATTAAATATCTGTCATGTCAAGTAATGGTTTGCCAATATTTAGTCTTTTCATAGGTCGTGGTGAGTTTTTTCTAACTTTATAAAAGTATTGAAAAATTACTTCATTTGCCTATATTAAAAAAGAACATACAAAAAATCAGATTTACTTAACATCACTGAATATGTATAAAAATAAAACATTCAAATTTGCACTACTTACGGTCGCAAAGTCTACATTTTCATAACTTTTTTTACTAAAATAATTAATTAATTAATTAAGATTTAATTAATTAATTAAGATTTTTTTGGTTGAAGTCTGAAAATGAGTTACATACGGTGCAGTCAGACAGAATAAAACACGGTACCTCACGGCCCAATAAGCACTAAAAAAAATCAAAATTCAAGGATTTGAATTTGAATTGGAAACAAAGTTGAATTAAAGCATTTTTTCAAGTAATTTTCAAGTTTGAAAATATTTTCAAATAAAAAATTAAGCAACATACATATATGTTCAAACCTTGTCAAATACATAATTTATTTATTATTAAAACTTAAATTGTTGAGCAAATATCAAAAATAAATAAATAAAAGTGAATTTGGAAAAGAAATGTGATTAAAATCGTGAAAAAGTGGGGAAAAACATTATTGGAAAAAAAGGAATTGCATTTTGCTTTCTATTTTAAAAGCCTTGTTTTTGCTGCTTGAAATACACTTGAATTCAATTGTAATACAAGGTTTAATTACAGTATAATTCAAGGCTTGAATTGAACTGTAATACAATTGAAATGTTCGAATTGAATTCAAGTTCCCATTTCACTGGAGAATGCTATTGACATAAAGTGTAAATCAAGCATAATTCAACCCTTGACAATTGAATGTGAGGCTTCAATAACAGTTGTTTTACACTTGATTTCAAGCAAAATTGCTTATTGGTGGTACGAACACGGTACCTCGAGAGAAGTTCGCTTTACCGAACATTCGAATTTTTTTTTGATTCGCGAACAAATATAGAACAATTTCGTTTCGAAATTTCTTTGCTTTAGTGAGCATTCGTTTATACCGAATGTCAGGTCAAGTGAGTAAGTGTCTCTCAAGTCACCACTTTTGTCGACTATTTGGTGACTTTTTGTCGACATTGTCAACGAAACGTTTACATATTAATGTTTGCTTTTGATGAGCATGAAACATTTTGCAAGATACACAATTTGTCGGTAGCGTAATCTTTTTTATCCAAAGAGTATTTTTCCCAAAAGAACTACTTCGTCAATAGTATCAATGTACTGTTTTTACATACTTATGCATGTACATATATGTATGTATGTAAGATTTCTGTTGACATTGCCGCTCACGCGTGAAGAATGCATTTGTAATAATCCACTGCACATACAGGTACATATGTAGACATTAGTGATGTAACGAATGTCAATTTTTGATATTCGCGAATACGAATTCGATTATATGTGAAATTTATAGACCTTAAATTGGGGTTCTATTTACGCCTGCAAAATGATATATGAAAAAAATTTTATAAAAAGAACTTCATACTCCTATTGGCGTACTTTAAAGTTAATCAAAACTACTAATGATCGTCATTAAATAATCAGGGCTATCATGAATAAAATTCCGCGTGAAATTTCTCCCTTTTCCAATTGTTTTCCCTATTACTTCCAATAAGTTGGAATTGTTCCCAGGGAAAAATTTCACGCGGAATTTTATTCATGATAGCGACGAATATTTGAAAATGGTACAAAACACAAATTTCTATAAAAAATTTAATGAATTTGCACAAACTACTCGTAATATATTTATCCATTTATTTAAATTTCGTTTAGGATTTATGCATTTATTTATTTAATTTTTTTTTTGAAAAATATTCCCCTGAATTTGGCGAATACGATTATCTAAAAACGGGCGAATATTCGGCAACTCAAATACTAATACGAATATACGTGCATCACTAGTGCATAAATAATCATATATCTATTTACTTCACACTGTGAAGTTCACAGCAAGACAGTGGTGCCTATCCAATAATAAAAATTTATAAATATGCATGCATGTGTGGTTCGGTTTCGTAAGAACTTTGCAAAATTTACCAAAGCTCGAGTTCGGTTTGAAAAAGTGCGTTCCGTCGGACACTACATACTTTTGAGTAATTTTTTTTAACATTTTAATTAAAAAAATGTTTAGAAGAAATTTTGAAATACTTTAGAACTCGGCTTACATAATCTGTTAAATCTGTGGTTTTCATGAATGACAACGTGAGTCGAAAAATCAAGTTTTCGACTTTTCTAATTATGCATTCGTTTAGGTAAAGTAACGCTAATGAATTGATGTGGTAGTTAGATTCAGTCTCTGCTGATATAAATATTAATTAATAGCATAAACTAAAGAGAAGAAAAAACCTTCAAGGTACAGAACGAAACTACAGCTGGGTCGAGTTTTTTCTAGCCTGGATGCATAATATGCGTATCACACAACTGCAGCGATACACCGCAACAATAAGTACACAGTTCAAACACACAGTCTATCGTTGACAACTGTGTCTCTCACAACTCAACGAAAACTGTGCTGTGTGTGTTTTACTCAACATTCTTTTGCAAATATCTTTATGCGATCACAATTGTACTTTGCATTATTCGTACTGTGTCAGAGACACAGTATGCAAGCAGCGATTGCAAAAATGCGATGAGAGCGAACACATCACTCACGGTGTATTAATGCTCTTAGTACTTTGCAATTTCACAATCGAGTCTCTTTTTTACATGTTTTGTTTTTATAATTTTAATTTTTAGTTATCCCTTTGGTTTTTTTTTGTTTTTAGTTTTGACAGATCAGCTAACTGTCTCATTTTTGATACTGTACACATAAAAAACTTACTGTGTCGGTGGCACCGCAAAAGCAAAAAACCAAACACACTTTCTACACTCCACAGGCAATGACACACACACCAGACAATGATTAACAAACAACAAAAATAATACTGTGTCGACAATGATGGTACAGATTGCTGTTGCTGTGTGACCGACACAGTAATTTCTATGTGTGTACAGTAAGTAGCAAAAATTACTGATTATGCAGTTCCCTGATGCGTATAGAAAGATCCACCAACTTTTTTGTCATTTGGAAAAAACGTATTTCGTGAAAGCTCCCACTGTGCAATAGAACACTTATGGATATGTAACAACTGCAAATAAAATAAATAAATAAGAATTTTTTTTTGAAAAGAAATAAGAAAGAGGTTTCTGCGGTTTAATTGTCTGAATACCTACATATATGAAATTGACATACCAAGTTATATGTGGCTCAGCACAAAGTAATTTTATACAGTAGTACTTCTTTTATTTACTTATTATTTTTTCATTCTTTATTAAGAAAAAGTGGAAACAGGTGTCAGGTTAGCACTTACATACATACATGTGTACATATGTAAATATTTCTTAATGCAATGATTTTTTTAAGATAAAAGTTATTGAACTTTAAATAAAATATTTTTTTTTGGTTATGCATATCAATATTAACAAAATTGCACACGGCTTATAAACTGAATTTGACAGATGACTAAGTCCGTGCATACATATGTATATTAATTACCATTGTCTGATTATATTTTAAAGTTATTTAAAAGAAACGGCAATTGAGGAATAAATTAATTGACACAAACCAAAGGCAGCCAATGCATTAACGATTTTAGTGGAAAGAAAGAAAATAAGAAATTAACCCGTAACAATGAAATCGTTGGCTATTAAAGGAATATTTTTTTTTTAAATAATATGTTTAAAATATATTAAATAATAAAAATATTTCAT
This sequence comes from Tachina fera, assembly GCA_905220375.1. Classification (NCBI taxonomy): domain Eukaryota; kingdom Metazoa; phylum Arthropoda; class Insecta; order Diptera; family Tachinidae; genus Tachina; species Tachina fera. The sequence continues at coordinate 21,452,247 of LR999963.1, read as the reverse complement.
GCACAAAAAAAATGTCACGGTTTAATACTACAAATATGTATGATAAATTTATTGGAGCAGCATTAAGCAAAAAAAATGTATTTATGCCTCATGATTTAACCAAAAACTGTATTTATCTACTGTCTCAGGTTTTACTCAAGCATTTTCTGATTTATTTTTAACTTTTTTTTCTTTTTATTATCTTATCAAAAAAATTCTTTTTCGATTGCATTATCAACTGAATAACATCTATAAACTTAATGAAAATACTCGGTTGCACTTGAAATAATGTGCAAGATTTGCTTTACTATTCATTCACCAGGTTTTTCCACACAAAAGTCGTACATTAAACCAACACTAACTTTAGTAATTAATCGTTTATGAATGCCGGCGCACAGTGGCTGAAAATCGTTTTTCATTGGCCAAAATTCTGTAACTTTTGAACTGATCAAAATATTGAAGTAATTTTTATTTTAGTGGATAGATATTTAGTTCAGTTTGACTCAGTTTTAATTACATTAAAATTGATTGAGGACTTTTTAAGGAATTCTAGCTCAAAGTTGAACTTTTGAATTTTTTTAACTTTTAGAGTGAAATATTTTTTATTTATTAAAAAATTTAATATATGGAAATTAGTAATAATTATAAATATGTTTTGTAATAATGGAATTTATTTAATGTTACACTCAAAAAAAATTTTACACTAAAAAAAAAATAGTAAAATCAACGATTTTGCTATTATTACAGAAAAATTAAAAATTTTTTGCTGTCTAATTTGCAATTTTGTTTACACTCAAAGAATAGTTACACTTAAAAAAAAACTTTAATAATATTATCTAAAAATATTGCTATTACTACAGAAAAATTTATTATTTTTTGCTGCCAAATTTGATCATTTTAAAAAACATATTAAAAATAAAAACTGCAATAAATTTTAATAGCATTTGTAACAATGGTAGGTTCTGTTTATTATTATTTTTTACTAATAGTATGCTTTTCGTACCTTAAATAACAATGAAAGGCAATTATGATTATTATTCATTTGACTCAAATATTGATTGTAAATATTCCATATTTTGTTCTGTGCTATTTCTGTTCTTTAGTAGTTTTTTGGCTTCTTCATCTAAATCCCGATGTTCCACTTTCCATTGATTTCGAATACTGGAGATGAACGGATCTGACGTTGCCAATAATATATTAAATAGATCTTCATTTGTTGAATTTCGTGAAATTTTTCTAGTATTGTGCTCTCTATAAAATCTGTAATCCTTGTTTCTTTTTTCCTGAGCCTCCTCTGATAGATCTCCAAGTGGCACCAAATGATATTTAATGATATCTTCTCCATGATAAAGGATTTTATGAACTGTTGCAGACATATTTCTCCATGGGTAGTTGGTTGTATATATTTTTGCAGTTTCCTTAGCATAATCTCCAAATTTTCTAGAGTCAATTTCTTCATTGCACGCAAGTACTTCTAGGATTATTTTAAACCTGAAAATAAGGTTCAAATCCACTCCTGTTATTTCAGATGCTGTTTCTGGATCTGAAAAGAATCTTCTTGCGGTATTGCCATCATTTGTATTGCCTGACCCTTGTTTTGGCTGATCTATAATCAATCCTAATTTGCGATATTCATCTAGAACATGTTTCTTTTTTGAACTTCTTAACTCTTTGTTGGTTTCGTTGTTTCTTATTGATCCTGAAGACCCGAAATCCAAATCATAACTGATTTTTAGTATGTGTTCCATAAGTCGTATTCTTGCATGTAGTGGTGATAATCCAAATTCATATGCATCGGTATTATCTAATGATTTTGTCGGGACTTGGTTTAATTGGGTTGATGTTGCTTGGCATATAATGCAGCTGGATGCAGCCTTCGTGTTAGTCAAAGCCTGACCTACTTTTCCATCTATCATTGTCAGCACTAATTGGTAGCTTACTTCAGTTTGCTGCCCATCTAACTGTAATTGTAATGGCTGTAGTGTTGCAATTTGGGCCTTGATATCACTAACTTCTTTGTTAATGGCATCATGAGTTTCTTTTTTGAATTCAAATTTAATTGGCCTGCAGTATTTCGTAGAAGATGGTGTCTCATTTGTCCAAATATCCATTGTTTGCGTTGTACTAGTCGAAGGCTCTGAATCTTCCAAAATCTTTTTCAATCGCAATGGTACAAATGATACCATGAACATATCTGAGTCCGAAATATTTTCACATACAGCTTGTTTGTATTGTTTTTGTCCCGAGGAACCATCACATCCCCATTTACAAAAAAGAATTAACTTTGTGTTTCCATATTTCTTTAACTCATTTCCTGTTATTGATTGTAGCAAGCGTTCGGCTGTGTGATCAAGTAGAGATTGTAGTTGTACCTCTGCCGAAATTGGTGTGATTGTAATAGTGTCCTTTGATGGCAAACAGTCTATTTTAGCAGCGGTTATGTAATGATATGCTGGATACATATTTTACCCTTTTTCAATCGCACGCAGTCTGAGCTTAATATATTGCTGTTTTGTTAATTTCAAATCCAGAAATAATGCTAATGCCTCCTCATTTGTGTACTGTATTGCATCACTCGGAGTTGGTATACTTTTAAGAATCCGTTTTGTTCTCACTGGACTAGCTTTAACAACTTTTTCAATGATATCCACTTTTGATAATTGGTTCTGTGATCGTAATTGATGTAGGAAAGATTCTTTTATATTTGTACAACCAATTGCATCGTTAAAATCTTTAAGTTTCCGCCTCTTAGATCTATCACTGCAGTTGCCCATTAATGATTTGCGTGGTCTTCCAGCCTTATCTTGCTTTGCTGTTTCTGCAGCGACAGTAAGTTGGCCTTCTAACCAGTTTGCACTTTTTATATAAAAGTTTTTTTTACTGTAGCTAACTTCTTTGTAGCGTTTTTTTAGTGCTTTGACGAAATTAGATAATTGCTCTTGCATTTCGGTGCTACACGAATTTAAGTTTAATTTTATTTTAACGTAACTAAGAACATCTTCCTGGTTTTTGTTTCTAAAATACTCTTCGGCCAGTTCTTTATAACTGAAGCTCTCCATATTTATCTGAATATTTTTATTTGTTATATTTTATCCGTACAATTAAAGGATTAACTTATTACTGAGTAATCCCTTATGGAATCCGTAGTTTTATACATTTTTAGATACATGTTATTCACACATTGATCTTCAATTTCATAGCAGGTAGTGCTTAAATTGAACAAAACTGCACATGTTATTCAGACCTTAATATCAGGTAAAACTGATTAGTATCTCGCCAATATGGGGTTGTTTTTTATCTTTAGTGGTTTAATGTCGCCATTATTGTTATAAAAATGTTTATGACTTTGGTTGACCCTAACATTTGATAACAGGTAAATTCAGAAAGAGATCATATGTTTACTGTAGAACCTATTGTGATAATTTTATGACTTATTTTTTGCTGATCAAAACAAAGCCATTAAACCCTTTCGCAGGTATTATATTTAATTTTTTTCGTTTTACGTAGTCTAAAGTAAAAAAAAACAAACTTTTAGGCAAAAAAGTGAAAATTTAAGACACTATTGTATACGAGTATTAGAGTAATTTCATTAAAATGAAAAAAGTGTTCTACCCACGGGTCGTCACGGGTGCAAAAGTATATATAGCGTTAAAGAGGACACTTTCACCTTTCTCCTGGTGGTATACGTTTCTTGTTCCCTTTTGTTCCCTAGAAGTTCTATTCCACTAAAATTTAAATTTGAGAAAAATATAGTAGTTTCATAAATATTTCATAACGCCCGTAATATTAAACGCTAGAGCTGTGACCACTTACAACAACTAAAGACTATAGTCCTACCAACATTATAAAAAAGACCGCAGGCCGTTATCGATGATAGCTTGCGAGTAGTAACCATTTATTTTTGATAAAAAACAAAAGAAAAACACCTTTTTCTGAAATTAAAAAAACGGTTGAGTTTGACAGCATGCCACGCCCACAATTATCAATAGTTTAACCTAAGTTTTTGGCTACCTTAATCTGGATATATTAGCTACAAAAAGGCGTAAAAATTTTAAAAATCGGTGACAAAAAAAAATTAGACTTTTGGCCAATGAAAAACGATTTTCAGCCACTGTGCGGCGTAATAATAAATGTAAGCTGCTGAAATATGCCAATCAAAAATGTTCGACTTTAAAAATTTGTTATACTAGTAAAATTCTATTTTAAACTTCTTATAATAAGATTTTTCTACAACCGTCCGTATTGTTGGGTGGTTTAGTTTTTTTTTGGCGTTACAAATACAAAGACGATTCAATAAGTCTTTGACGTTTTGACGGGAAAAGGAACCCTACCCTACCGTTTTCGCTACGATGTCCGTCTGCCCGTCACAGGCTGTTTTTTCGAGAACCATAACAGCTTAGGACCTGAAATTTTTAAAGAATATGTAAAACTTTGTCCGCTACAACAATATATGAGAGTTAAAAATTAAACGGCGAGCAACGAAAAAAGCGTAACCACTATTGATTTAAACCACTAATTACTAATGAAAAACTGATTCAGACACGTATTTATTAAGTTAAACAGTTTCATACATATGTAAGTAATAGAATTCAACATGATTGGAAACAGTTTAAATCAATAAATACATGTCTGAATCAAACAGGTTTTCATTAGTAATTAGTGGTTAAGCTTTTTGGGCACACGGCACACAAGAAATGCCAGATGTAAGCTCAGCCTTATGCAGACTACAACAATTGACACTAAAATTTAAAAAATTAAAATTAAAAGCTATTTTATCAGTTAATGTAATTTTTACTCTGAAATTTTGACAACAAAAAATCCCTATACGAAAAAATTGCCAAAAACCAAACAAAAAAAAAGCAAAAACGAAAGAAAAGCTCCAAAACTAAAAATAAAATAAATTGTCAAGAACCGAATAAATCGCCAAAAACCGAAAAAACGCCTAAACTAAAAAAAACGCCAAAAACCAAAAAAAAAAATCCAAAAACTAAAAAAAGCAAAAAAAATCTTGACAAACAGAGTAAAATAAATCTCATTTAAGGTAATTAATTTATTTCAACACTTTTTCCATTACTTTATCATATTTTTAATTCATTCAATTAAAGATAGTACTTCACATAAGTATGTATTCGGTTGTTCAATTATTTCATATGTAACAGGTTTTATGTTATAACGTTTTAAGGTTTTATGTTATGACAAGGCTGCCAGCTGTTAAATGTGTATCTGTCATATATTTACTGAAAGGTTTGCCATTTACAAATATGGATCGGATCGTTTAACAACCGTAAAATTAGTAAAAACAATAAAAACGTATTACAAAAATGGTGGATCTGTAATATAGTCATCGCAGGAGGATACTGTGCGCTAGCACTAGGTATATATAGAGCCATTATTTAATACAATGACGGACCCTAGAATCTGTCATCTGAATTGTCATCTATTTAGTAAAAGATTTGCCACTTACGAATGTTGATCGTTTAACAACCGAAAATTAAAAATTATTACCATCATAATCGAGCCACTGTTAAAGAAATTGGTAAGATTATAAAAAATATCGCTTCTGTTAGTGAAACTATGGAGAACAAACCGATTTTGTCGATTCCACTTCGTTATCAACAATTGAGCTTATCTTACGGCTCATTATGGCGTGTTTTGCATTTTGATTTGAACCTCCATCCATAAAGACCAATCGGCCGTCCTGGTCATTCGTAATGCCGTATATACGCTGAGCAAAAAGCTTTCAATGCTGATTTGTCGAAAAAAGTTTCTTGAGCGATAAGCTTATTTCTATTCTGTAATTACGTCAACAATAAAAATTGTCGAATATGGGTATCTTAGAACCCAGAAGTGATTGTGGAAAAGTCATTGCATCCGGGAAAAGTGACTGTTTGGTACGACTTCTGGTCTGGAGGAGTCATTGGGTCGTATTTTTTTTCGAAAATTTCACTGGAAGAACCGCTACAGTAAATTCAGAGCGCTATGACCTTATGATAACCGACTTTTTTGACTTGCAATTGAAGATTATGAGCTGGACGATTTGTGGCTTCAACAGGACGTACACGACCGATTTTGGCTTAATTGCATGGGAAGTTTCCAGAATGCGTAGACTATTTTGTGGGGCTACACCAAAGACTGTATCTACGTAGATAATCCTAATTTTTATTTTTATAATACATGTATTTATTTATTGTATCTTCAAATATGAAGTAATACAAACGTTGGAGCATTTGAAAACCAACATTCGTCAATTGATCTCCGAGATATCACCCGAAATGCGCGAAAAAGTGGTCGAAAGCTGCCTCAAAAATATGATAGATTATAAACTATAGATTTAAATATGTAAATGCATTTGTGACGGAGGTACGTATATTTTTCTGTGCCACTGTACATATTTTGGGTGTTTACTTTTTGGTTTGATTTTTTTTTGTTTTCTCATTATTAAATTTTTTGGAGATAAAAGATGACGTAGCGGTATGAATATGTTTCATACGAACAAATGAATGAACAAAATTTTTTCTTAATTAAATCAAATTAAAACAGCCCACACCACATACACACATAAATACATACATATGTATGTATCATATTAATTTGAATCTATTTTAATATTATTTTAAGGCTTTGTTTGTACAAAAATTTGTATGGACAAAATTAAAACACAAAATAAAGGGATTAATCAACTTAAACTGTTTATAATACAAAAGGGGAAATTTTTCTTGAATGAGTGAGGGCCAAATTTACAGACATTAGTTAATTATTAGTAAACTAAAATGATAACTATTGTTTAACTAATACTTCATATTCACAGTGCATTGTTAACCTTCGAAAATTAAAAGCTTCACTTCTAAGGTTGTTGGTTTTTTTGCTCTGTTCACATAATCACCCCTATCGGGAATAAAAGGCGAACATTTTGTTCACGTGAAATATTTCCCGTGAACAAAAGATTTCTGAACAAAATTAGAAAATAGTACACTGACACAACAACAACGCAAACATTGGCAATCACAATTTCAGGGAAAGGGAACATATTTCATTTGAACTTTTATTCCTGATAAGGGTGAATAAAAATGAAAAAAATGGTATTAGCAAAGAGGACTACGAATGAAGCCGAGTTAAACAAATTTTATATATTATCATTTCCACAGGAATGTAAACATTTTGTAGCGTGCGACACCAAACAAACATGTTTGTTTTTTCAAAGAAAGCAAAACTTTTTTTACTTCTTTAAATATTAGTGTAGGCTGTCAGCATCTCCACATTAGGCAAAATTTAAAAAAAATCTGGTCGCCTTGTTCATATATATATATGCTAAATTGCTTGCTGTCGCATGCGACAAAAAACTGACTTTCCTCGTAGAAATGCCCTCATATGTACATACATATGTACATATATTTGTTTTTAAACAGGATGCACTGCGCTAGAACTAGGAAAATATATTTTTAAATATATTATATATGTATGTACATATATGTATGTATGTTTAAAAAAAATTTCTTTATTGAAATAAAGTTGTTTCACACAGATTTTTTTGTACTTTCACACACAGAAAATGATAATTCCAAGCGTTAAATTTAAAGTGGTTTGTTGCGTTTCGAGCACACTCTTCGTTTTTCGTGTTCTAAAGAACCTAATTACGGAATTGAAATCAATAGACATAAAAGTAAAATTCTAAACAAGTTGTATCATTACTTATAAAGTCTAGTAGTGGTCTAACTCATTTTTTTTTAAATGTCAGTTAGGTCGGTTAGTTAAAGCAACGACGAGATACTATGTATGAATAAAATACATGAATTTTTGCTTGTTAGTAATCGTTCGTAGTTGCTAATTTTTATTTATTCTTTTGTAGTGAATTGTTTTAAATTAAAAAGAAAAAGTAATGAGAGCATCATGTCATCGACAAAAAATTTTAATTTTTGCATTTTATCATGTTTTATTATGTAGCATGTTTTTTTATGTTGACTTAAATATTTCAAATTAAACATACATGCATACATACATACTAGTGATGCACGAATATTCGTATTCGTATTCGAATTGTCGAATATTCGGGCATTTTCAGGCGAATACGAATGTATTCGTATTCGCTAAATTCAGGCGGATGCGAATACGAATATTTTTCCAAAGAAGTTAAATAAATAAATGCATTAATACTAAACGAAATTTAAATATATGACAAAAAATCTTAGTTTTTACAAATACATTAATTTTTTTATAGAAATTTGTGCTTTGTATCATTTTCAAATATTATTCAATGACGATCATTAAAATTTTGGGTACTTTTTATTAACTTTAAAGCACGCCAACAAGAGTGTGATGTCCTTTTTCATAAAAATTTGTTTATATTTCATATTGCATATAATATACGTATTCGTATTCGTATTCCCAAATATATTTTGAAATATATGTATTCGTATTCGCGAATATCAAAAAATGACATTCGTTACATCACTGATACATACATACATACATACTAGTGATGTGCCGAATGTCAATTTTTGACATTCCCGAATGCAAATACGAATATTTGAAACGATATTCGCGAATACGAATATTATATTTAAAATTTATAGGCATTAAATTGTGAGTTATATTTACTGCTGCAAAATGATATACATATGTATATATGAAAAATTTTTGGCGTACTTTAAAATTAATAAAAAAGAATATAAATATTTTTCAATTTTAAATACAGATGAGTACGGGATATAACTGTATTGCAATTTGCAATTATTAATTTGCACCCCGATACAAATTGAGTCATTCTGCCAGCATCAGTTTTCTTTTTATTTTATTTTAATTTTACCTTTGTCTGAAAGGCGTGGGCATTTTTTAAATATATAAGAAATAAATTCAATATTAAATTTTTTTTGTATAACCTGGACAATGTTAAATAATAGAACGAAAACTTAAATATAAAACAAACAAAAAAATCTTACGTATGTTTCCAAAAAAGTTAAAGAATCGTGATGAATTGCTTTTTTTCATAATCTTTGAAACTATGTATGTTGACTTGACGAGAAGATGGATGATTTTTACACAATTAATTATATGTAGACATGTACATACATATGTATGTATATATTTAAAATAATATACAACTTTTTGTTTATTTTTATTAACAACAAGAAAACACAATAATAATATCCGATCAAATCATTTATATATTTATATATGAATATGCCTTTTTGAAAATTTTATTTATTTAGATTTTCAACAGAGAGATAGATGGTGAAGATAAAACCACCGCAGACACTAAACTAACATATTAGACTAAAATTTAATAGCAAAAACATACATAAAATCAAGAGAATTAAAAATGAATTTTAAATAAAATTGTTTTCTAAAAAAATATATATGTATGTAAGGCAACTAGCGCAGAAGTGGTGTAACCTACATTTAGTTTTTTAAACAATTGCTCTTTTTAATAATTCAATTGCTTTACTACTTTGCAATTTTAGGATCTGTACAAAAACGATTTCCAGCTCCATTTTCTTTAGAATACCAAAATTGGGTTTACTCAAATTTATAACGTAAATTATGTATTTATCGCCAGAATAGCAACCAAAAATCGAATGTGGGTTACACCACTTCTGAGCTGATAGCCTAATATGTATGTACATATTGTATATATTCAATATTTTTGAAATTCGTAAGAGTTCAAGAAATTGTACAACACATACATACGCAAACACAATTTTTCTCAAACTCAACAAAATCAAGAGAAATTTGAAAGAAGAGTCCAATAGAAAACAAATGTGAAAATACCAAATTTTCGAAAGGCAAAAGTAAGAAAAATCATATAAGCACTAAATGATCAAATACTAAAAATAGATCATGTATTAAGTGGAGAAGCATCATCATCATCATCATCAAGTGTATATGACCTATATTATTATATGGGCACCCTTTTTTCCTTTTAAGCACTTCCTCCCCCCAAAACAAAAATATCTATAGTACTAAGGAGTTTATTGTTACATGGGTATACAACACTTGGGCACGTTTGCATGGTTGCGACCGTGTATAAGTTGAACTATAAAAAAATACAGTGCACTCTCGATATCGTGAACTAATTAAAACCGGCGGCGTGAATTTCGAGTACTAAAAATAGAAAAATAAAATTGCCTTTAGCTAAAGGCAAGTTGTGAAAATGGTTCTTAATCTTTTAAAATAGTCAATAAAAAAATTCATTAAGCGGTGTTCACATTATCGCGAGTGCACTGTATGTACTCTCTTTTATTAAAAAGAAAATAAATTCCATTTTTATGTTTAGTTGTGCTTGATGCATACGAGAATAATTTCACATGATATATTGAAAATGAGAGAAGCGAAAAGATAAAGCAGACATTGATTCAATATAATTGATTGATTTAATTTTTGTAACAATAATATGTATGAGTTTTCTTGAGATTTTGTTATTTTATAGAAAATTTTTAAACAGTGGCCGTTTAACAAAATTGTTTATGTGATGATGCAAAATTATTGTAATACCAAACGCATCAAATCGAGCAATGAAAGTACATACATACATATGTATATGTATATAAAACGGAATCTGTATTTTTTTTTTAAAGAAAAGTAACACTCAGGCAATTAATGCCTTTGCTTAGTAGACATTTTATTGGTTACTTTACTTCGTCGATGTTTCTGCTACACAATACCGACGAAGGAGGGCGCTCTGATATTACATTAGGATTAGCATCTGCTGAAGTCGGTATAGTTCATATAGTGACCAGTGACTATGCCTTCATCATTTCAACTTTCCTACAACAACTGATACAAAGTGACACTAATGAACATCAGAAAAATGCGTGGTGTTGTTATTTTAATGACTGTCGGGTACAGGGATTGAACCCAGGATCTTCGATTTTGTAGTCAACGTGCTAACTACTTCAGCCAACGCCGCCACCCCAAACACGTGCACGTGTATATGATTGTTAACAAGCGATGTCGCCAAGACTTCTTGTTCATAACAAACAATCAACAGAAGTAGTATTTGTGCATGTATGCTTGTTATTATGCATATTGTACGTTTGAGTATGTGTGTGTGTAAGATGTTATTATGTGTTTAAGGGAGGATTTTTTAAGCAAGCGCACACAACTAATGTCAACGCATGTGTGCGTTTTTATGTGCAGAGAAAAATATAAGACCATACACACAACTTATGTAGGTATGTATGTATGTATGTACATGCATGAGGTTTGTATACGCGTCCATGCGTAGAAAGAAGCACAAGCATTACAAATTATTCAGTCACGAATTATTTTCTTCTTTGCTCCTATACCTGCAATAAGTTAAACAAATGTATTGCCAACAGATTTGTTTAGCGGTTGTTTTATAACATTTCGCTGTAGTAAAACATTTGAAAAATCCCTCATGTCTTAAAAGTTTTTGTAAGAAGTCCTGTGCAGATCTTTATTATGAACCTGTTGTAATAAAGGAGAGATACCTACATATGTACATACATATATCCTAGGAAAAATATTTAAGAATCCTATAAATTTTTTGAAAACTTTGAAGGCCTATAAATAAAATTGGTCACCAAAATCGCCAAACTGGGTATAGGGTTTTATTACCCCTTAAATAGTACTATCGAACCTATACTGTCAGGACCGTGCGGATTTTTCACTGTTGCACAGTGTAACGAAAGAATGTATGCTCGATTTAACCCACTATGGGCTTGTATTGTTTTTAAATATTATAATCAGGAGTATAGTTTTCGTAACGGAATGAAAAAGATTCTTGAGAAAAAAGTTTTAAGATTTTTGACACAAATTAACCCATTACTGACCAATAATAAATACCACTAATGATATGAATGTAAAAGTTTGTATGTTTTTGAGTTTGGATGTTTGTTCCTTAAAACTTAACATGTTTAGATGAAATTTGAAAGACGCATATACGGATTTGTATTTTTGGAACTTTTTCTGTTTTGCTAAACTTGGAATAAATACAGTTTATAAGACATTTTCCGTTTCTTTATGGATGCGAACAAAGTCGCTGCAACATGCTAGCGTTTACATACATATTTTCTATAAATTTTTTTCATTATCAAATTAAATAATTCAAAATTAATATAAACTTGCTTTTCCTTACAAATGTTTTTTTAAAATAAATATGTACATATGTAGGTATACATTCCTAATTAATGATATTTTGCGACAATTTTCTTTAATTAACAATGCAACAACAACATCTAAAAACAGAGAGTGATAATGCCAAACAAGGAGAATCCTTTCGCTTTCATTTGCGTGACAATTTCTTATTCAATGAATAATTTATGAATTTAGTACTTTTTTTATTTTATTGTATTTTTTTGCATGTTTTTTTTGTAATCATACAAACATATGTACATGTACATATATAAAACAACATCACATAAGAAAACAATGCAAGATGAGAAAACCCCATCAAAATCATTTTAGGTACATACATACATACGTGCATACATCCAAAACAAGTACTTTTTCAATAACGAAATAAAAACATATTTAAAATGTTAAATCTTTTCATTCATGGCACGTTTACATACCGTATGTACACTTGCAATTGCAATTTAAATTTTCAATTGCAAGTGAGCTGGGAATTGTCTGTCTGTAGATAAGTAATGAGAGATATTCAGTTCAGGGATGGCAAAAATAGAAAATAGAATTACATACATGCGAGCTGTTATTCCTTTAAGCACATACATATGTATATTATATAAAGTGGCAGACAAATGTAAGGAAGAAAATGATTTAAGAAAACCTATAACCTTCATTTATATGTTTTGAAGAACAAAAATTTGTTTACATATGTATACATACATATGTATATGGGCCTGTTCGGAAATGCATCACTGTCCTAAAGTTCTTCGCTGAAGTACATAGATAACGCACAAATTAATGTTAAATATGATAGTGGGACACACACTTTGCAACGTGTTTACGCAACACGTTTATGAGTGATCCAAGTAGAGATACTTTTTATGACAGATCACGTGTCAGTCGTGTCATGCTGTCATGTTATTTTTGTTTAGTATTGTTTGGCATTTCATAATGGAAACACTTACGCCTGAACAACGACATTGCTTCGCTCTATGGGCTCATGAAAAGTTCCTAGAAGATCCGACGTTTTAGAGACAAATTTTGTTTAGCGATGAGGCAGGCCCATTTCTGGCTCAATGGGTGTAAACAAACACAATTGCCGCATTTGGGACGAAGAGCAACCTGAAGAGATTCAAGAACTGCCACATCATCCAGAAAAAACAACGGTTTGGTATGGTTTGTGGGCCGGTGGAATCATCGGTCCGGTGCGAACGTAACCGTCAATGGCGACCGTTATCGTGCCATGATAACCGACTATTTGATGCCTGAAGTTGAAGCTCGTGATCTCGGCGACATTTGGTTTCAGCAAGACGGCACCACTTCCCACACATCGCATCAATCAATCAATGGATTTATTGAGAGAACAGTTTATGGGTACAAACCCGCTTCAATTCAGGCCTTGTAGGAAAACATCACGTGTGTCATTCGCCAGTTACCTGTAATACTCGAAAGAGTCATCGAAAATTGGACTCAACGAATGGACCATCTGCGACGTAGCAACGGCCAACATTGGATAGACATAATCTTAAAAAAATAAATGCCAAATAATGTTCTTTCAAATGATAATAAACATTTTTTCTTGAAAAAAGTAGGGAACCTCGAAATGGATCACATATACCTCGAAATGGATCACATATACATATTTGGATGCAGACACTGCAACCTACAATGCAACCATCAGTGCAACCTATAAACACCAAAACATTTTGATATTTTTTAAACTTCGAATGAAACTTAAAATGCAACCATAAACAAGACTACACACTATGCGACCGATAGTGCAACCTGCCTGGTTGCATAAACACGTTGCTAAATCTGTACTAGACTTTAGACTTGGGTCAAATCCTTTAAATTACATGGCTTTGATCATAGGTTTGTATCAAAGATGAACTACTGAACAAGTTCGGCCCAAGTCTATTATGTACGATACCTTCCGTAAAAATATCATCAGCGAACTTGTATTGCATTTTAAATTATATAATCGTATGATGCAGAGCAGTGATGCATTTCTGAACAGATCCTGTATGTACACACATATGTACATTTACATATGTACATATTTTAATCGATATATTATGCCGTAATTTAATTTTTGCTACGAAAAGTGCAATAAAAAACTGTTAACTATGAAAGTCAACATAAATCATTAAATAATAGTTCATCACAAAAACTCTAATTATAATTATCGTCTTAAAACTGCATTTTTCTATTTTGCTGGTACGGTGGTGCTTTTTGTTTCGATGCTAGACATTAATGCACACATATACATACATATGTACATACATACATATGCACGAGTAAGAGAGAGGAAAAACATATTAAACAATAGAAATTGCAAAAAATAATCATTTTGTTTAAAGCATGTTAGACACGTTACCGCTAAATTAAGAAATACTACAATAATGACGGTGAATAAAATGCATTCAACAATAACATTGGTACATAATATATTACTAATAACAGCAAGCATGACATTACACATTACCATGAGATTGCACAGCGCTAAAAAACTGTAAGGCATTTCCTTAGCGGGCCTTTTTGAAGTATAATGCCGAGTTTACATTTGGCATTTATTGTGTACCATGTGACCAAAATAGCATAACTACTAATTACTAATGAAAAACTGTTTGATTCAGAAATGCAATAAAAAACAAAATTTGTATGTTAAAAATATAATAAATTAAAGTCTGTTCCTTTTTGTATGTTATTTCATGATTAAGAGTGAATCATATAACTATAATTTTGCGATCGATAATCGATATTGTGGCGGAAATTGTCGTTTGTGTAGTCTTACATGATTTCGTTGCCATCTGTCGTCAATGCACCTTCCACGATTTTCTATTGTCTTGTACCCATCGTTTAAGATGTCTGAAAGACATGGACAACTGGGTTTATTTTTCATTTTACAATCATCATTTACTACCAATATGTAGCCAGTAGTCTAATCGTCGCTTTCGATAAAGAGCTGACCCTATCACGTTTTTTCAGTTTGAGATTATGACATTCGATAGACAACCATACAGCAATACATTGCACGATAGCGAGTACCATAATCTCAAACTGAAAAACGTGATCAAATCAGCTCGTTATCGAAAGCGACGATTAAACCCCAGCTTATACCTCAAAATTAGGTCTCTAAAAACTGTGTCCGTTGGAAAAAAAACTTTGATTAGAGCAAAACATAGAATTCTCCATTTTTGTAATAATAATTCGATTTAAGCTTCTATCTACATTTCTTTCTTGCTTTAAAATTCAAATAAGTATGTATCCTTGGACTCAAGTAGAGAAGGTAAAAACATAATAAAAACTGTAATATGTTTTCAAAATGTAACAATTTTGTACAAGTGCTTGTAAAAGCGTTAATTTTTTACAGTATTGCAATAATTTTTTGTGACGAGGTGTATTTGTGTAAAATGTATTTGAATCACTTGAAAAACTCAATTTCGTAAAGAAATACAAGTTAGGGCTTTTCTACTTGAGACCATGGGAATGGATGTATGTGCTTTCTTTGCTAATTGCTAGGTGGTGTCAGTAATCATAAATAGAATTCGAAAGTGAGCTTAATAATTTTCACTATCATTTTGTATATTAACAGGCCCTCTGCAAGGCCATACTTGCACCGCTACACAAATATGGGTAGAAAAACAAGGAAAACTTAAGACGTACTCTGTGTAACCTAAACAAGCTTTTATTCATGAAATAAGTATCTATTAAATAATCATAAATAAAGCATGTTACGAGTTTGTATATACTACATATACATACTTATGTATGTAAGTATGCAAGCAATTCATTCAATTTATAGGCAGTCCCACAGCGAAACAACCAACCATTCAGTCAGACGGACCACCATGTGTCCAGCATTCATACAAATAAAAATTCTCTCATAAAAATAAACGAAAGATGCATACGTGTTGCCAGACAGACCCTAGATTTAATTTACCATAACCGATTAATAAAAATTGCGCAAAATTACACAAAAATTGAGTCTACTTACCATTTCTGAATATAAAACTATGGTATAATTAAATAAATTGTGTTTGTGATAAAAGTAAACGTTTTTAAAACCAACAATTTAAAAGATTTGGGCCTGTTCGAAAGCGCATCAAACTGCAGCAGAATACCACGTTCTTAAATGCCATTCACAATCTGCAAGATGGTCGCAAATAAAACAAATCGGCAGTATATTCAGATCAAATATAAATCTAAAATAGGTGCTATGAATAAGTATTAAATTTGCATTTATTTTAAACATCGTCATTTTTGGGGTTCCGTACACGAAAGGTGAAGAGGAACACTATTGTTTTCGCTTCGCTATACGTCTGTCTGTCTGTCACAGACTGTTTTCTCGAGAACCGTAAGGGCTACTTACCTGTAATTTTTACAGAATATTTAGCCGTTTGGCCGTCAGAACAACAAATACATGACAGTGAAAAATTAAAGGGTGTTCCAAAACCAGCAACGAAAAATTTTAAAATCCCATGTAATATACATACATACATATGTACATACAACTTTATGTATATAGCCACTTGAAATTTGTAAAGTTAGTGAATTTTTATACATACTACTACATTTAACCCTAAAATTTAAATAAATTCAGTAAAGTGCGACTTCGACCCGTCACGAAGGGTTCCGTACAGACACTAGATATGTAATACTCTATGAACCTTAGCCTATACATAATATATAGTTTTGGCATTTTTTTAGTTTTTTAATTTTTAGCGTTTTTTTAGTTTTAGCGTTTTTTCGGTTTTTTCAATTTTTTGCGTTTTTTTTAATTTTTGAAATTTTTTGGGTTTTTGCCGATTTATTTTAGCTTTGGAATTTTTTTAATTGTGCCCTTTTTTCGTTTTGGCGATTTTTTTTCATTTTGGCGCTTTTTTCATTTTGGCGATTTATTTTAGTTTTAGAATTTTTTTAGTTTGGCACTAAAACTACAAAATCCCAAAATTAAAAAATCGCCAAACCGAAAAAAATCGCCAAAAAGCGAAAAAATTTTGCCAAAACGAAAAAAGCACCATACTTAAAAAACTCTTGAAACTGAACTAAATCACAAAACACGCCAAAATAAAAAAACGCCAAAACTAAAAAAACACAACAAATCGAAAAAAATCCCAAAAAACGAGAAAAAGCGCCAAATATAAGAAAACCCGCCAAAACCGATAAAAATTACACTGTTTTTAATAATTATTTTTTAATTACTACATCAGGTAAGATATTCCATAATGTAGGGTACAGTTCGTACGGAACCCTTCGTGTTCCGATCACAGTCCCATTTTAATGAATTTATTTAATCTTTTAAAAGATTCTCTTTTGTAAATAAAACAATCACACATCATGTTATTTTATCATTTAGTTAACAAATTGAAATTTCTTACTTTTCCATTTCCACTCGTATATGCAAACAAACAAATGGGAAACGATATAAAAAGGTGATTAACAAAAGCACTGTAGAATAGTCAGAAAATATGTATATATTGTTAACTTGCTTAAACGTCATAACTCAAAAAATTTTATTTTTTAGTTAGTGCTGCAGAATTAATCCTCATGTCGTACTTCATATTGTGTAAAAATCTCATACAAACATCTTGTTTATCCAATTCTTGAGAGAAAAATTAAATTTTCTTTTTTTAATAAGTTGTTGCTAAGGCAAACTTGGGGCAAATCGCGGCACTCGTTATCGAACTAAATTACGAAATATTTGAATAGAGTTTATATGGAAATGCCGCGATTTGCCCCTGGTCTTTTTCAGTTATGACGTTGTTTGAGTAAATGAGCG
Organism: Tachina fera; assembly: GCA_905220375.1. Classification (NCBI taxonomy): domain Eukaryota; kingdom Metazoa; phylum Arthropoda; class Insecta; order Diptera; family Tachinidae; genus Tachina; species Tachina fera. Next base: position 21,434,402 of record LR999963.1, on the reverse strand, counting down.
ATGCACAAAATTATAGAGATTTTGCACAAGAGTACTTTTGAATACGAAGAATAACTCATAATCGTCTTAACTCGACTTAAGCATTTTTTTAATTTTTGCCAGAGATATACATACATACATACGCATTAAGAAATATGTTGGACACACCAAAGTCGGCAACACTGATGTGTTTGATCACAGTTTAAATATTTTTTTTGTCTACATGAGAAAACAGAAAATATAATTGACTTTTGAAATGAAAGGCCACGGACAGACGTTTACTTAACCGTCTTTTTTCCGACAGTACGAAACTACGGCAAAATAGTTTCAAATAAGAGGAAGGAAGAGGAAATACAACAAATTTGTTCAGTTAATTGAATATATACAAAGCTGCACATAATAAGAATGGTATACATAATGTTATGTAAGGGTATATGCGTGTACAGTAGGGATTATAAATGAGTACATGTTTGTACTTCACACACTTTTATTGCAAAAAAAAAGTGGAAATTATAAAGCAATTGCAATAATTTTTGTTTCGATTCTATGTATATAAAACGGATAATACAGAATTATAGTACATATGTAAATTGCTATAAAAACACATGAAAGGGAAACAACTAGGATGTACAATTTTAGGCCTTATCAAAACCTTAATGATGTAGCTTGTGTTTAGTACTTATTCGACCAATTTCTATACTACTTTGCTTAGAATACACTGCCAATCCCTCTCTCACTGCTCGAGCAAAGCAATTTCGTTGTTATTATAGTTATTTGTGGCCTTTGGGTTACTTACTGTGTATAGAATTGGAATTTTGGTTGGAAAGTCATTCCTTTAGGCCACTATCGTATTTAATTAAATATGCCCTACTCCACAAAAGAAGCTCTGTTAGCTGCAAAATCGCAAAAATTAGTAAAATATGTACATAGTCCCCTGTTATAATATTAGTTAATTATTGGTCCAAAACAGCAGCTAATTAAGCAACTTTATACCATGATACACAATCTACTGATATTATCTGCTTCTTTAAGGTCATGCATGACTCAATATCCTACACAATTGCACGATCTACGAAAAAATACAACACTGATCTGATTAATTGTAATTGTCTATTGAAAATTTTCATAGACTCCATCATATCAGGGATGTATTTTGTGTAGGATAGTGTTTCACGTCCTTTAATAGCTTCGATTCTTATGGAATAATATTATAAAGTACAAAGATGTAAACATTTATGCTCTGTACTGTAATTTTGTTATACAAAATTTTAATTTAAAAAAATTTTATTAACAGCACCTCAAAATTAGTGTTGCCAACATTTTTTATTTTTATTTATCGAAATTCTCAGCTGTACTATCAGCACATGTAGAAAAATGTGCTTTTAATAATTCACATAAATATCGCTCATTTGCTGAAACAACGTCAGAACTCGAGAAAGTTAAATTTAATTTTTATTTTACACACAATTGAATGGAAAATATGTACGTGAAATTTAATTTCTCTCTCAAGGGCTGAGTAAACAAGATTTTTAAAACAATTTTTATACAATATGAATAACGTTATGAGGACTAATTCAGCATTCCATTTTTTAAGTTATGAGGTGGTTCGAGTATATGAGGGACACGTACGTATATAAAAAGGCGTGCGTTAGTGCGTTCGATCGATTACGTATACATATGTATTGAAAACATAAACAACTTTTACTATTGTTGTTTTCAATACGTACAATTTGCCGATCGTACATTTTTGTCGACTTCGTGGGCCAGACCTTTGCTTTTGAAGCAAAATAGTTTTAATAAATGATTGTAAAGGCATTATTATTACAGTTTTTTTTTAATTTTTGAATTTTTTTCCTGTGTTTGTTGTAAAAAAATTAAATTTTTCCAACAAAAAAACTGATATGAAATACCTTTAATATATGTATAACTAAATAAGTGATGAAAATCAAATTAATTTTGAACAAAAAAAATAATTGTTTTTTTTATCAAAAACTGTAGAAAGATAATTAGTGAGTATCAGTGTAAATGTAAGTTTATATCGTTACCTTAATATAGAAATGCTTTAACTCATTATTTTTTTAAATCGAGTTTTCTGTATACATATATGTATATGTACATACATATCTTGATAGATGTAAAAATCTCGATTTCCAAAATAAATGAGTTAGGGCCTTTCTATATTAAGGTAACGATCCGGGTAATTATGAATAAAATTCCGCGATAAATGTCTCCCTTTTCCAATTAGAGTTTTTGTTTTCCCTATTACTTGCTTTTAGTTGGAATGATTCCCCGGAAAAAATTTCCCGCGGAATTTTATTCATAATTGCCTTCGATATGGATAACACTTATTTTTTGAACTTCTCAAACAAATATAAATAGTTTTCAAGTAAATGTGTAACCAGCTACTGAATAAATACCGGCATAGGAATTTTTATCAGACTAGGAAGCACCACTGTTTTTGCTGGGATAGAATCAATAAATGTGCTTGGCCTTATACAATTTTATTAAATAAGTCAATTGCGGCGATATGTGATAAATAAACATTTTAAACAAATATTCATATATGTATATATTTATAAAAAAGGGGCGCATATTCATAGTCAAGATAATGTATACTTTATTAAATACTTAAAGCCACACAAAATATTTATTTAAGATTGCTCTCTTCTGACCCAATCTAACTGATTGGGGTCGCACTGCTTAAATTTAATTGTTCATTAAAAATATTTTAAAATTTAAAAGAGAACATCTATGTACATATGTATGTATGTAAATGTTTTATTTTCAAAACGCAAAGTTGTAGTTTGAACTAGTTTAGTTAGTATATGTTTGGGTACGGGTCACCTACTGGTGATATCATAGTTTTCGAATTCCACTCTGCTTTGCAGAAAATTCTAATTCGAAACCTACAGAAACAAACATGCAAAAATAAGAAGAGTGCCAGCAAATTATCTTCTCTTACGCTTTGGCAGATTCAGGGCTGGTAACATTGTTACATTTCGGATTGATTAAATAGATAAAATATTATATTTGCAATGCATCTAATAACGACCAGTGCAATTAAAAACTTGAAACTTTTTTTTAAATTTTAAAAGTATACTCTTTTAATTATTGTGAAGCTTTAAAAACGATTTTTTTTATTGATACTAATAATAAAAGGAAAAGAGTTAACACCATAACCAAAGTCTTACTGCAGTATATCTGGGGCAAGTTTTTTCAAATACAACTCAACCTTATGAATGATTTCGTTAAGCAAAAATTTTCTAGTGATACAAATTTATACTTAACAAATTTCAAGTAACCTTTAAACATCCAAACAATAACTTTAATCTATTCTAATTATTTTTTTAGAGAAAACTTAATAAAGAATTATTTTGTAATTACAAATTAAGTAAAGTACCAAAAATGCATTGATTTTGCTCTCGAAAGCCCAAGATCGTGTACCTCACAATAAATAATAATTTTTATTTATCCATATCGCTCCTTTAGATGTAACTGTAAAGTTTTGCACTTACATACACCTCAATGAGATATAAAAATGTTTTATTTTCTAAAGCGATGCGATGATACAAAGATTTTTTCTGAAATCATTCTTTACTTCAAAAATTCACTTTTTGAGTTATGTGTGTAGTACATGTTGCAACGTAGAAGCAATACATATATATAATATCCACACATACATACATTTTTTAATTTATTAATTTTAATAAAAACAATGTAATGTAATGTGGCCTTTTTATAGTACATGGAGTGAATGTTAATAAAAAAACGTTTTAAGGTGTAGAAACACAAAATAAATGTAAAGAGAAAAGCAAAGGAAAAGTCATAGTGAAAATCGTAAAGCAGATCATTCAGGTAACCCCATAAGTACTATATATTACAATATGAAAAACCTAGTCACATAGTTCTGCATATTTGTCTAGTAATAGCATGTCTTCTGGCTTAACAAAAATACAATAGTTAATTGAGGTGGAGCTGTCACATGATAAATAAGCATTGGCAAGTCTCGTTTTGTACTTAAATCTATTCATTTTAGGGTCTTAAATCTGAGATATACATATGCGCCACTGCGGACACTCTATTTATTCGATATCTATCGATATTTCAAAATATTTATATATGGCCTTATTTATAAAACTTATTAAGGCTTTAGAAAGGTTTTTTAAAACAAAATTTCATACAAAATTTTTCCTAAAAAGTCTTTATAACACCTTAATAATTTTTATAAATAAGGCTGATAGAATTTATATGAAATTATTTTTAAATTTAATGGTGTACAAAGAAAAATATTTTAATATGGCGGAATTCGCGGTTGACCTTGTAGATCGCTTACATACTGTAGCTTTAGTAAATATTGGTAAATTCAAAGCTGCAAGATGTAAAAAAAGCCAACCGTGAATTTCGCTTATATTATTGAAATAATTCAAGACTACAGGGTACAATTGAAAAATTCCATTTGCCAACCCTGGTCTGTTGTTCTCTTTCTGCAATGATTCCATTTTTTAACACCCAAAATAGGGAGTGTACAACATTAAATTACAACACTCATTCACGTTTATTTAACCGAAAGTTGAAAAACATTAAAGTATAATTAATACCGCAAAATAACAAACATTTATTTCATTTAACACCTTAATTAACGTCTGTCTTTTCATTTATTATCTATGTATATTTTATTAGACACTTCGTGCTATTTTATTTGTAAGAAAAAATAACACCAATCAACCCCAAAAATTGATTCACCTTCTTTTTGTGACATTTCATTGTTTTTTTTTTGTGTATTCTTTCTTTATTGAATTGCAAACTCACCCATTACACTGTTCTGCTTATTTTCCTTTTTTTGTTACTTTTTCAATAATTTTCTTCTACTTTTTTACTTCTATTTATTTTAATCTTTTTATTTGCTTTTTTTAACTACGTTTTTTAACTTGTTTTACTTTTTATAGTTCTTTTTACGGCGTGTTTCTACTTCCATTAACCTTTTATTAAGCACTTTTATTGATGAAAACTTTGGCCTTGCTTTTCTTTAAATTTTGATTAGAATTTTTAAAATAAATGCATTTTTGATCTTTTTTTATATTTGTTCACCGAAATAATTATAAATAAAAAGCATTAGTACCAGGAAATCACAATTATAAAGAATATATATTGAATGAGTGTCACCACAATCACAAACCGCAAAAGTTTTGTCACGACAACCAACCAAGACGACCACTTTGAAACTGAGATAAGAAAAAAGTTAACTCTCTCACTGTAAACTCCACCTAGTGCTGCCAGCTTAGATGATTTATTCCCAAATTGGGAATTTTTTCGCGAATTTGGATGAAAATTTCGTGTTGGGGGTCTGCAGATTTGTTGGTGATGATAACCAAATTTTATGGGTATTTTCATAAATGATGGTAAGGAGAATCATTTTTGAGCTTAGAAATGTACGTCTGGCAAGTCTAAAAATGAAAGCTACCAAAGTAAAAATACGCACCAAAATGCAATATAATTTATTGGATTTAAAAAAATAATGAGTTAGGGACTTTCTATATTATGATAACGATAGTTAAATGAATTTTGTTATTTTTGTCATTATTTTTTTAATAAAATTAAAAAACTAATTTTTTTCACAAAAGAAAAAATTTTAATCAAATAAACCCAATTTGAGGATTTTCGGGGATGACAAAACTTGGGTATAAGCTCTAGAAAAAAGCTGGCAGTACTGACTCCGCCTTTCAAACAGCGTTACCACAGTGCAAGGTTTTCGACGGTATTTTGGTCTTGGCGATTTAAGTAGCTTTTTCAAACGAGCCAAAGGCCATCGTTTGGAGTACGTCATACGGCATGGGTCGCCTTTTTTAAATGACAACGGAGACGGTTGAGATAATAAGTATGTTTTAGACGGAAGCAATTGCACAGTTTCATTAAGTTTTCTGTCCATTTTATTTATTAAACTTAAGTTTTTTATTGTTTTATCTTTGCTGCCACAAAAATCTAATCAAAACACAAAAAAAACCAACTAATATCTGTCAAGCAACTAAAACTTAAAAGTTGCCCAATTTTTGTGTTTTGCGTTGACGGAGACGCACTGAATGTGGCATTGCTCGTAAGAAATGTATTTTATTTTAGCTGTAAGTTGAAAAATGAGGCGTATAACGTATGATAGACTGTTTGTGGCTCGTTCTTGCCTACGTCCCTTTTTAAGAGCGAGGTATTTTACATATATATATTTAGGTAAGAAAAACCCGGCAAAAGTACAAAGAAATATGTATGCACAAAATATCGGCAGTAAGCCGATGAAAATCTGTACATTGTGCCGATAGTGGTATCTCGGCTTAATTCATGTTTTTTATATATTTTCTTATTTTGGTTTTTGAAATTTAATGCAACCATTTTAATTTTTAAAAGTGGTGCAGTTTACTGCGTGAATATACATATTTATTAAAACATGTGCATATCAATAAAATCTCCCCCTTTTACCACTTTTACCGAGCTTATGCATTTACCAATGGTCACACTGAATATGAGCGTAAGAACAATGCTGTTAATTAATTTCATTTTATAAACCAGAATTTCAGCGATTTTATGTTGCTAAGTTGCCGTTCTGATCCAATCGGAGTAAAATAAAAGTTTAAAGTTCTAATTAGCTATACAGCCCAATCAAAAACAAAAACTTCGCGCGGTTTTTACTTTTCCTTTTTTTTCTTTTGTAAATTCACACACCTATGGCAAATTCAAAATATAAAAATGTTAACGTTTACGATATTTCCACATTTTTGCACTGCATTATCATTGCATTACACTATTATTTAATTAGAGTTCATGGCGGCAATTTGAGTTACCATATCGATATATATTTGTATTCCAACACTTCTTTCAATTGCCAGTAGAAACTTTTTCTTTAAATTATGTCGAAATTAATTACATATTTCCCTTTAATTAAGTAGTTTGTATAAGTATTTATTATTTTATTTCAATTAATAACATTACCAACAAAAATATTCAGTTTTATTTTTTTCACCATATTATATGAAAGTATCTATGTATGTATGCATGTATGTATGTATATATAATTAATATTATAATCTTTAAAAATTCAAAAAGAAAAAAATTATATGATAAAATATAGATAATAAAACAACTATTAAATATTTTAATCTTAAATACCATTAATGATGTAATATTAATACATATATAGATTTTTTCTTTTTTTAATTAAAAAAAGAATGGATGTATATAGATTTTAAATTTATTTCTATCTCTTTTTTAATTATTTTCGTTTTTTTTTAACTGTAATGACAAATTACTTTAATCAGAATTACTGCACTGGGGAAAGGACAAAAAAAGAAATTACATATTTCTTTGCTAATGAAAAAGAAAGAATGAAATACAGCATTAAATTATTAAAACCCATGTACTCGTATGATACTGTTGTATGTATTATGTAAGCAGGCTTAATTTGTTCAAATTGATCTTTTGGTTTAATATTTGAAGCTTGCTAGTTAGTTTACTTATAATCCCTTGTAATATTATCTACGATTTGTTTAAACTTTATTTTAATATTCAGCTTCACATTCATATTTAAATAATATAACACATTCATACGCCACCAATTTACATTTTTTATATACTGATTTCATATTTTGTTTAGTTTAGATTTAAAATTTTAGCTAATAAAAGTTGTATTTTTTCTGGGAGCTCTTTAAAAGAATTGTTTTTGTTTTAACATTTATATAACACGGTTTCATAACTAATGGTTTCAGTTTTTGTTTTGTTAATTATAAGTTTAATTTTAACTGTTAAAAAACAAATTATGAAAATAGTTCTACCACTAAATTTTTAAATGTATATCAAATATATCATTGTAAATGTTTTAAGCATATTTAAAAATAACATTGTGTTCCAGACTTACTCTTCATCAGAATCGCCGTCACTTGAGTAACCAATTTGTTGCTGTGCTCTTCGAACAAATGGTGCTGTAATCACTTGTCTGTTAAGATGAGTTTGTTTTTAACCAAAGATTGTGTTTAAATTATGTTAGCAAGAGAACTTTACTTACGCTATTCTACGATAATGATTTAGCCATTCCTCCAGCATTTGGGCTACTAAAAGCGGACGTTTGCGTAGTTTCTGTTGGGCAACTAATAATCCACCATCGGTGACACAGACGTCGAGCCATTGCCGCATAATGGCTTCTTCACGGCCCATCTTCAAAGATAAGATTAAAATAGTTTTGTTTGTTAAATATGTACTTTGTGCATACATACATACATATGTATGTAACAACCATACATACCTCTGTTTGAGTTAGAAAATGTATTGGCAACAATTTCGATTCACAATCCATTAGTGGCAAATATGTTACATCTTCTGGATCATCACGACGTAAATCAATGCGCCCATAAGCTTCCATTGGCACAAGAGCACTAAAGTGTCCCCGCGTATAACCCAAAGCTATAGGTGACTTTATGCAAAAATTTTGATCCCAAAACAAAGGCAAATATAGACCTAAAAATAAAAAATTAAAAAAATAATTTTAAACTTGATTAAAGTTTAAAAACGTTACTAAAATACCTTCAAATCTAGCATAACCAATATCTTCACCACGAAAGCTTTTAACATACTTGACACCATACACAACTATTGGTCTTCGTAGTATATGGGCTAAAGCAAAAATATGTAGTTGTTCCAAAGAAGCGCCCGGCTGACTGGCTAATGACAGCAGAGTGCTCCAGTCCTCTTGCCACTGAGCTTCCTCTAGGGTGAAATGAAGCATAGATGCCTGAACCATTTCATACTCTTTCCAACGTGAATAGAATCTTTAAACAAATATATTCATATTATTTACTGCTCTATCTAAATTAGAATGTTACACTTACATGGGGGCGCACTGGTGCAAACTATCGGCCAGAGCTCGTCTTAAAATGTTATCACGATCAAACACTCCCCAGGTGGCTTGCATTGCCGAATCGAGCAAGCAATCACCAGCACTACGGTTCCACAAAACCACTAGTCTGGAACCCAAACGCGCCGTAATTTCCAAAGACCAATTTAAGGCTGGTGGTGGATTTTCCAGTTGTTTCTGCGCATCGCGATCTAGCAACTCATCATATAGTTGCTCTTGTATAGGCAAAGGTAACTCTTCAATTTCTGCCGGCAAAGAAAATGTCGCATGCTCATGCACGTATGTGCAGGGAAACATAGACTTGCGCATTCGCAATATATTGGCAAAATGGCGGCGTATATCAGCTGCTAAGTCAGGTGCCACATATGAAGGCACTCTTTTAATACCCGGCCCAGAGCCGGAAATTTGCGCCAACAGCATGGGTAACATCTCTTCTCGATGGAATCGTATGGCCAAATGTATTAGTGTATGACCTACATCAAAGGCCGAGTTTCTATTAAGAGCTGCTATTTCGGTACTGGTTAAAGATCGTGCCGGATTGCCACCACACGACAAGTACGCTTCCACTGCACTAAAGTTGTTTTCCACCACACCTTAAACAACAAGTAAACGTTCTTTTGAAATTGGCATTACGAAATATAAATAAATTATTAATTGATAAGCACCTAAACATGCGTTTAACCACTGCCAGTCTACTTGGCGTCTTATTTGACGCATTCGCCGTTCCTGCCTCTCCTGCATGGTATCACAGTTGTTTATAGTATCCGAACCTAGTAAGAAAAACTTTTGTATATTAAATGCGGAAAGCTTTTTTAAAATAAACATTTTACCCAGCTGATAAATATTTTGCTGTTTATTAAAAGAGTTATTCGATGAGACGGTATCCTTCAATTTATCAGCACAGGTTACATTTGTTTGATTATTACTAATGCCGCTAGCATTATTTTCAATGCTATGAGCTGCGTTGCCTCCACAGCTATTGCTATCACGAGGATTGCCGCACATAGAGCATTTGAGGCTTTTTGGAAAGTTCTCATAAGTACAAGTCTAAACCAAAAAAAAATAGATCATAAAAAAATTACCATCAAGTGTAAGAAGGAAGAAGATTACGAGGAACTTACATTGCAGGCCCATTTTTTAATGTAATTTGGTTGTTGCGGATTGGAGGATGTTGTAGCAGATGTAGAGGTGGATTGAGAAGTTGTTTGTTGTTGGGTTTGTGAGCTATTTGCGAGATTGTTGAAATGTTTGTTTGAACTCTCCAGAGGAGTTACACGTTGGGCGGCAGCCCCAGTTGAGGCAACATTAGCGCTGTCTGCATTATTGCTAGCATTCATTTCCGCATCAATATTTGTAGCTATATGCAATTTACTTAGTCTCTCTTGCAATTGTTGCCTTTTATGAATTTGCTGTTGTGAATTATTCATAATTTCCTGGGCCATGGTGCCATAATCTATTATTGATTTCGGATCTAAGCTTTCACTTAAACGTTTATGTTTATGCATAGTTGATGTGACATTTCGTTCTAGCTCACACTGCTGTGTTGCTCCTGGCTGTGGCTCCTGTTGATGTTTGAAGCAGGCCACAGAAATAGCACCGATTTCTTGCGAGGGACTGGTTTCTAAAGCTACACCTTTTTTCGTATAACATTGAACACAACGTAAGCTACGTGGCCAATTTAAATAAGTACACATTTTACAAGACCATTTTGAATCATTTCCAGTAACGGCTCCAGCAGAGTTTTGTATATCCCGAGAGCGTGGATAAACGTCAAAATTAGATGGTTGAACATCTATTACTTCAGCTACAGCACCTCGTGCCTCACTGTCCGTTTCATATGATATTTGAGGAGGGCTAAGTCTGTAACAGATTAAATTATTGCCTGAAAACAGTTCACTTAGTAATTTGTAATTAAAAGTAACCTGAAGATGTCCTCGTTGACCATTGGTTTGACTCCTTTACACATGGTACATTTGATAGCGGAGGGAAAATTTTCGTAGGTGCAATAATCGCATGTCCATTTTTCTTGTTTTGAACCAGAATCGCACATATTCAATTGATTGCTCCTATTTGAGGAATAACACGTCTGCAGTATTAACAGTTACCGCGACAACAGTACCTGATAGAAACTGTGCCTCGATATACTGTTCAAATTTTAAATGGCGAATATGTACAAATAAACGTTGAAAATATTTTATTTCTGCTTTCCTTGGACAGCTATGCGATATTAAATGATTTTTATTTTGAATTTTTAGTTTTTAATGCTTATTAATATTAGCGCTGGAAATAAATGAAATCATGTTGATTTTAAGGCTATTCTATTACGGAATTTTTAGTCGAATAAGCGAAAGCATATGATTTATTCGAGTGATTTACATTTAACAAGGAATTGAGTCGAGAAAATTTATGCAGATTTTGCAATATGCATACATATCTGACTTGATTTTATTTGCGAAAAATTCACAATATTTAATACAGGAACCTCTCAAATTCTTCCTTTTAGCACTAAAATTATTGTCGCTATTTTAATAGACCAATCCTCACCACTAATTCTTTATCAACCCACATATTTTCAGAATATACTAACCCCTATACAAAAATAATTTTATAAATTATTACCCACCGTCCTAGCAAGGTCCAGGTTACCCCTTAAGGAACGAAATGTATGACCGACCCACATTAGTTTTTGCTCCGCTAAAGATAAAGTGCTTCTAGAGGCACATTGTTGCTAGTTGGAACGGTGGGGGAAATAATAAAATAATTATTTTTGTAATTTATTGTTTCAAAATAAAGTTGTTAAAGTAAAATTGGGATCCCGTTAGACTTAAGATAAGTCTCACATTCCATTTAGATCGAAAAACATGTAAATTCACATCACAGTCAGTCATATCACACACAATTCAGCAAAAACCCATGAACGCTGATGATAAACTTTTAGCCCTCTTCGAAAAATGTATGTTGTTCCATTCTGCTGGACATATTCCTTTCTCAATTCTTTAATTAAAAAATCATCCCATTTCGCAAACGGAATTCTATGTATAGTTCTGATATCTAAGATCCCTTTCTTCTCATGAAAAGTTTCCATGGAACTAATTTTATGATAAAATGCTTAATATAAATTAGGTATTATGTTAGTTTTTGAAATTATATATCTGCTTCTAAATGTAAGAAATATTCAGTGTAATATGTTACACACTAATGAAAGACACTCTTTAGTATTTTCAATCTAAGATATGGGGGTTTATACAATCAAACATGTTGTATACTTTTATTAAGCAGGACCCATAAAGTCTAAAGTATGTATGTTGTATATGCATTGCATATATCGAAAGCGGGGATCGCAAATAACGATTATGATCCAAATTTAAACTGAAAAAATCATACTAATAGAGAAGGAATATACTAAGGTACTCCATGAGACATGGACTTCCTATAGATGCAAAGATTTTTATTTTTTATTTTATTTTTATTTATTCCTCACAAAATAAAAGTTATTATGTGACTTTTATTTATTCTTCCCAAAAATAACAGTTACTTTCTGATTTTTGTTCAAAAAAATTTTAATTTTTAAAATGAATAAACTATAAATAATTCTTTCTGCCAAGAAAAACCTACTTCAATGGAAAGATCTGATAGAAGATAAGAAGTACGTAAAATATAAAATTTAACTTTATTAAATGCAAGATTTGTGTGTTTTTCAGGGCTTAATGTGTGTGTTAAGTTTAGTAAAAATCGGTAAAGTAGAACCACGTAAAATAAAATATTAAATTTTAATGGGCGTGACTCCGCTCATTTTTTAATTAAAATATTTTGCCTATTTTAGAGCTCAATTTGTGTGGTAAGTTTCGCAAAAAACGATTAAGTTGAACCACGTAAAATATTATAATAAATATCAATTGGCCATTTTAACTTTAACTTTAACTCCGTCCATTTTTTTAATTTTCAAATTGTATAATTACAAGAACCGAAGGTGTTTTATAGGTTTCGCAGCAATCAAATAAGTAGTATATCATAAAATTATATTAAAAAAAACTATGGGCGTGTCCACTTCCACTTTTTTACAATGGAACCAATGGGATGCTGTAACTTCCCAGACAACAGAAAAATTTTTACAATCGGTCTAAAATGTACAGAGTTGTGAAGCTCCGCACCTAAAAAATAAAATAGAGACGTATTGTTAACCTCCTCCTTTTTTGAAGTCGGTTAAAAAGTAAATTTTATTTAACATATGAGAGTTTTTATGCAGTCTCTGGCGATAAATTCAATTTTAAAACGGGTAACATTAATTTTAATGCAATAATTACGCTTTCCAAATTTTAAAAATTAAGCAATAAAATAAAAATTAAAAGGTATCTGTTATTTTGTGAGAAATAAATAAAAATTATAAAAAAAACTCTTTATTTTGTGAGGAATAAATAAAAACCAAGAAATAACTATTATTTTCTGAGGGATAAATAAAAATCAAGACATAACTATTATTTTCTGACTATGACGTAATGTGATCTTGGACTTTTCTGTGGAAACTCCCATATGTCAATAACGTCAAACTAAGTTTTTACAAGATAAGCCCTCGATTCTTCTAAGATATTGAAATAATGTAAAGGCAATATTATGTCTACATATCGAGCCATAACCGACATATACATATGTATGTTTTTTTTTTTAATCGTGTTTTGACGAAAATTTATTATTTACGATCGCAAATGATCGATTTTAGTCAAAAAGTTATGTTCAATGTTTTGGCACGATATAACGCTCCTCAATAACTTATAAAAGGAAACACTGGATACAGAATCTTAGCGGTACAAATTTGGCATAAACTTGAGTTTGTACTATAATAAACTTTCAACAACAAAACGTTATAGAAATTCTGGCGCGAATCAACGTTTTCTCTGATTATAATTAAATTAAATATGTTCAACTATTATATAACAAAATATACACATAAATACATACAGATATTTAATAACTAATAAAAATAATGAATTATTATATGTACATAAATAAGTCTTTATATGAACCAAAAGGAATTCTGTAAACGTCACATATGGCCTTCATCTCAAATATATCAACTACTTGCTAGAAGAACGCCAATGTAATACTCAGAGCAAAATATACATTTGTTTGTTGATTAACTAGCAGTCGCTATGTATATAGTATATATTTACATACATATGTAAATGGCATTGGCTTCCTGATCATCTCTATCTATTAACAGTAAATTATTAAATAATCACTCTTCTGCAACAAAGAAATTGAAGACAAAAACATATGTATATGATATACATACATATGTATATGTAATTAAAATAGAAACAGTCACTCATATTTGTTGGTGCGGTTCAATCTAATTTATTCTTTGGCCATCAGCACCCATTAACATTTTAGCATTTTTCCCATCCATGCATTCTTTTGTTTAAAACCGTGTGTTTTGCCTATTTGTTTACTGCATTGTCAGTATATCTATTGTAAAGAAATATAAATGCTTGAAACCACGTAACGATGAAGTACAATAAAAATGTCTCTTGTTGGGACAAATGTAATCGAATGCCAAGCAAAAACTTTTAAAGCACTTATACTAGAGGCATCATACTATTTATTACATACAATTTTTAAACTACAACACAGCGCATCACATCCATCTATTAAACAGTCCACAAATTATCATCGTCTTATTTTCGTCACTGTACCTAATTATTTCATTTCTTTTCCAAATACCAGAATTATAATATTTTATATATGCATTTTGTACATTATTACTGAAAGCCCTCGAAGAAACTTTCACTTTGTTGTTGGCTAGATTTCCACAGTTCATTTGTTTAATTTTTCTTGTAGATTTTTTATTTACATTGAGCAATAAAATTTTCAAATTCCATTTACCCTTTCGAATTAGTTTAATTATTCATGATCCAATTTGTTTTACATTTAAGTTGTTTAATGCTATATAATTATGTGATTGAATTTAATAATTTTCACCATAAATTTACAAAACGAAAATTTTTACACTGATATTTTTTCAACCAATTTCTTACTCTTTTTCGTTTTGTGTTTGTTTCTTGCAATATATCTGTCCAGTTGGCACTGCTTAATCGACCTTAACTGTCAGAAAATAGCGTAAAGAGAACCAATAAGTGCGCGCAGGTTGCCATATGACTTGAAAAAAGAGCACATTGCAGGTTTTGAAATCAAAACCGTGTAAAGAATGAAATAATCTCCTGAACGTGGTTAGAGTTTTCGACTTTAAATACGGCGTTTATTAATTCTTATTTGAAGATTTCGAATTTTTTATTTGCTTGGTTAAGCAATGTCTATAAGCATTTCGTTCCTTCTTAAGAAACTCATCAGTAGACTTCACCCAAATAAATTTTTGAAATAAGCTAAAAAAAACTTCATGTGTTTAAAGAAACTCTTAGGCCCAGAAATTCACTTCTCAATTATATGGCATTTATCTTTAACTGCCACTATATTAACGAATTAATTTTTTTAGTACAAAGTTGAAAGACCTTTAAATGTCCAACCTTGTGGACTTAAATCACTCTAAAGTTTTACGAGCACACCATATGTTATTGTGCTTGTGTGCGTTTATTGAAAACATGTACATGCACATCACGTGGACGTATTGAAAATAATTTCGTTTAATTTTCGAAAATATATATCCATATACAATATATAGTTTCATATCATGAATGTGTTTATTCAATTTTAGTTTTCTTCATTTTGATAACCTAACCTTTTTATTGATAATAAGCAGCTGTTGTTTAAAAACCCATCCATAACACTGGACAATTTTGTAGTGCTGCCGTACTTTCAACGTAATTTAATAAGAACTTTAATTAGCCACTGAAAAAATCAAGCTACATTTAAGTGCCACTTAAATTTAAGTGACTATTAGCTAAATGGCATATGATTGGGAAGTCGATTATTGGGCCTTAATATTTTATTGCAAATAATGTACACAAGCATAAGTTTAAAAGTTTGGAACAAATATCTTTGCTACACAAATATGAACCTTTATAAGCTACGGGCTTATTGGCATATTTCAGTTTCGACTACGACATTTTGGTTCTAAATTATTATTATTCACCCTTATCGAGAATAAAAGGCGACCATTATAATATTTCCCGTGAACAAAAAATGGCGAACAAATTTAGAAAATAGTTTACTGAAGCAACAACAACGCAACCATTGGCGATTACAATTTTAGGGAAGGGGAATACATTTCACATGAACTTTTATTCCCGATAAGGTGGATTATTACAAGAATTTCGTAGTTAAGAAAAAACAATTGTTCGTCAAGACACAGTGTTATAGCGCATTCAGGCTGACACGAAATTAAGTAATTTCCAGCTCAAATTACGAACGAAATGAAAGGTGTTTATGCAGGCACTGAATGACATTTGAGTTGATTTCGCAAACATATTATTCACTGCGGCAGACATTAAAGTAGTTTTTTCAATTGAATAAATTCTTTGTTACACTTATACACATTTTTTTTAAACAAATTTTCATAAATTTAATCATTTTCAATGTTTTTTAAATTTAATATTGAATGTCAAAATTTTTATTTCTTTTCATTGTTGTTTCTCATAGTTGCAAATTTACTCATGTTTGGAAATAAAAGTACTTTTAGTACAAAAACAGAGGTGTATATTGTAATTTCTTGTTCATTTCATCGAAATTAAGTAAAATAGCTTAATTTAGAATATGTCAAAATATATGGGAAATTAATTAATTTCAACTTGTTTTCGACCGAAATCACGAAACTGCTTAATTTGGAGTCAGCCTGAATGGGCTATTACCAATAAGTTGCTGGTGGATTATATTCCCGACGTGAAATCAGTTTAGTAAGCTACGGCAACTCCTTTTTTACTAATACTACAATTCACAATAGCGTAGCATAATTACAGAGCTGTATACAATGCAAATTCACCTTGAAGTTGAACACAAATAAAATAGGAGAAAAAGACTCAAATAATTTAAAATAATTTCATTTAATATAAATTTAGACTAAATCAAAAGATAAAAAGTAATAAATCTGCACTTTAAAAAAGGACATTACAATAAAGTGTATAAAAAAAGTCGTTAAAAGTTTATTATTTCAGATGAGCAATAAACAAAGAAAACAATGCAATTGAAATACATAATAAATTTTAATCACAAAGCATAAACATAAACGAAGATCGCGGAATGCACCATGATTAATTTTTGGATAAGCAAATTATAATAATAAAAACTATATGATTGCATTTAAATAAATTAATTTATTAACTAAAGACTATGAACTTGATATTTTTTTCTTATGAAGTGAAACAAGAAAAATTAAAGATTTTCACTTCGATGCAAAATTTTATAAAGAAAATTTCGAAAATTTTCTATGGCTTCGGGAGAGTTTGTGAAAGCAGCAGACGAAATCATGAAACTTTGAAAAATAATAATTTTTTTAAATTTAACTCTCAGGAAAAGAAAGAAATTTGTTAACTGTTCATTTCTTTTTTCGTAATAAGATAATAAACAAGTTTGTTGTTTAAGTCTTTTTTATTAAGTTGTTTTGTTTGTTTTTGCATCACAACCATTTGGGGAGACTGGTATGTCCACAAAAAACAAAAACAACAGACAAAAACACTAAATAAATAAAACAAGATTTTTTTTATTGTCTAAATAAAGTAATTAGGAAATCAACAAGTGTTTCTGTTCTTTATTACGAAATGACACTAAGAACAAGGGCTTTGGTGTTTTCCACATTTTTTGGCAGTTGCCTAGCCATTGGCCTCTTGTTGGTCAGCTTGACCACGCATAGTTGGGTGACGGCAACTCCTAAAAAACGTAATTCAGCGGTAAGTGAATAAAATTGAATAAGTAATTTTTAGCAGCAAATTGTTGTGTAGCTTCTGAAGTTGAGGTTTTGTACATTGTATGTATGTACAAAACAATAGTATGTATGTATGTTTAAAAATTTAAAGAATTTTATGTCGCGCCTATTTAATTTAACCAACCAACTAACTAATTATTTTTCTTATTGTGGTTTTCTTCTAAAGTATTTTTCTTAATAAAATGAAAGAGTAAATTGAAAGAACTTCTACCGGGTTTTTATTTAAAGAATTTCATTGTATTTTTAGGAATCTAGTGGCGATGTTAATTATGGTCTGTTTTATGGTAATAAAGACTTAAATTTTGGATTTGGAGTGCGTAGCAACCCAGTTGAAGGTAACTAAAAACTCAATTATTTTAAATCTGTTAAATTAAGTAAT
Organism: Tachina fera; assembly: GCA_905220375.1. Taxonomy (NCBI): domain Eukaryota; kingdom Metazoa; phylum Arthropoda; class Insecta; order Diptera; family Tachinidae; genus Tachina; species Tachina fera. Next base: position 21,416,285 of record LR999963.1, on the reverse strand, counting down.
AGTTTGTTTCTGTAGTCTATACATTTATTCAAACGCAGCCAGATGCCATGAACTTTTGGCTTTGGCTGATAACAGCCTTGGGCACAGGATTTGGTTTGCTAAGCTGTGCCATTTCAGCCATAGCTGCTGTACTGAAAGCAGCATCAGCTTCTAAGAAACCCGGAACCATGCTAGTACTAATAGCCACAAATATATCTTCTGCTGCCAGCCAAGTTATTGCTTTTGTCTGTTGGCTTATACAATTCTTTCAATATTTGCAGCACAATGTGTTGGCCGTAGAAGATCACAAGCACAACTGGTATAGCAATGGTTTGGCCTCCCTAGGTTACAGTTTCTATCTGGTCATCATATCAACTCTAGTCGTTTTAATTAATTTAACTATTCTACTGTATGCCAGACACTGTGAGCATCGAGAACGTCAACGTTTTGAACCGCCAAGTGAAGAGAAGAATCAAAGTGCTATTATGTTGTATTAAAAAAAAAAATTAACAAAGTTTTTTATATTATACATTCATATATTGTTTGAAACATTTAGCATATTGTTGAAAAAAAAAACTTTCTCAATCCAATTTTTTGTACAACGTAATTACAAATTTCTTGTGATTAAGGGAACAATCTCGTGAAAATTACTCATATACTACATACACATACTAATTCTATAAATTGAAATTCTAATCGCTAAAACTTAAACGTAATAACTAAAGAAATATGTATTTACATTTATATTTCAAGTATTATTTAGTTTACTACAACAACAAAAAATCTTAATTCTATTTTTGCAATTTTTACTTTACTACTTTTAATTTTATGTCTAAGAAATCTTAATTCATTTTTTACACCCTTGAATTTTAAGTATTTTTTTAAGACTGTGCTGAAAACAGTTTTAATTTAAATAATTGTAAAGTGTTAAGTTTTTAATAAAATATTTAATAAAATATATACACACATACATGAATTTATACAACCGTATTCACGAACGATTGCTAAGTTAAAGCATTCGTTAAAACGGGTTTCTCATACAAAATTCCAACATTAACTTTAGTAATAGTTGATGATACCAGCGATAGTGTATTATTTAATGCTTTTTTAATATAAATTTTAATTTGGAAATTGAAAGAAAGACTCTAATTTATATGTAAATGTTTTACACACTCATCATTTTGTTTTTGTGAAACAAAAAAAACGCTGTTGTGTTCGTGTGCAGTTTTATTTACAACAACACTTACAGTTGGAATAAAGCTAACTGATCCAGCAAAAATGTAATAGTTTTTTTAGAAGCAGTAAAAATTTCATGATTTCCAAATGTGTTTCAGGGAATATTCAAAAAGAAGAGATTTTTCTTGCTTCATTTTCAAACGCGTCGGTCAATTAATTTTAGATATTTGAAATGAACATTAAAATAAATAACATTAATAACAAATAACGTTCATATCAACTCTTCTTTATTCAGCTTAAACATTCGCCAACCACTGAATTTAACGACGTTGTAAAACGAATACAAAACTCAGCTGTGATTGATTTTATGTAAGTGCGCATCTTCGATGCTTTGCTCCCAAGTGGGACATCAAGGGCAAAAATTATAGTTTATATAAGTGCGTTTCAAAGCAAGACCCCCTAAACAAGGCGGTCACGCTTTATATCAATATAACTCGACAACGGTTTGTTCGATTTTAATAAATTGAACTCTGAAAGATGCGAAATAAAATGAAATTTGAATTAAACTAATATAATTTTTCTCGATTTTCAACCGTTTCGTAGTTACATAACATAAGTATTCAGAAATTTGTGGCGAAAAAAAATCTTTTTAATGCAAAATTATATTTTTTGTTTGGTTTCCAAAAATTCATAAAAAAAATTAAAACGGCAATTATTTAAAATTTTTATTTTATTTATTTATTTATTGAGACATATTATACAAAGTAAATTTGCATAATATGGTGTTGCACAAATATGGGCGGAGTAACTAGACCACGTTCCCTAACCCAGAGTCAGGGTGACCGATGACATTTTTCAAAAAGTGGCACCAAAAGAGGATTTATCAAAAAAGTGTCAAAATTAAACGAGAAAACTACACTAAAATTATTATTTTTAATTGATTTTTATATAATTCACTCTAAAAAAGGGAGACAAAAAGTGGCAATTTGCCACTTTAGTCGGTCAAACAGCCACGCTACCCAGGCCTGCTTAACGACTGTTTAAATTTTTGTTATTCGTCGGAAAGCTAGGTGTGCTGACTTATGAAAATCGGTGCACTAATGCTGATTTTATTCACAATTATATGCAGGTATCGATCGCACTTTGACAAATACAAAACACATTGCCCGTGGAAATATAAATTTACCATTTAAGGAAAGAGATTATTTTTCTGATCATAAAAAATATTTTTACAAGCAATGAAATTTACCTGAAATTATGATTAGTATGTTGCAGCCATTTCAAATGCAAATGATAAATTAAACAATCCCCGAAAAATTCCTAAAATATAACAATTAACAGATTACACAATCGCCAAACCAATTCTTCATACACATTTTAACAGAAAACGTTCGCAGTTTTGTTATACATGAATTGTAACAGTCTGACAGCACTAATTAAGTATGTAAGTAACATTCAAATATTTTGTGCATACTCTTAGGCGCAATAAATAAGACTCAAAGTCTTTAATCATATTGCTCTTTTATTGCAACATACTTAAGGCGACTTTTTGAATTGAAGATTAGAGATTAAATTAACCTTAATTTTCACTTGCAATTTTTGGATAGTCGATTATAAGGGTTTACTTGCTAGTTTAAGCGGCCAATCGTGGTGGTTTAATCTTACTTGAGTATTGACAACAAGCACTTGTGAAACATATAACTTTTTGTAAAAATTATATGATAAAATAATTTAAAAACACTTAAATAAATATATATATTTTATATTGTATATATATTTCCTTTAACACGCGCAATATTTTACTTGTAAATAATAAAATATGAGAGTTTCTTCTTCTTCCCACAAAAAATCAAAGTGGGTTGATAACATGTACGACTTTTGCACAGAAAATGTTGCCACTATTTTGTTTTTCAGTATGGTAATACTACCTACACATAGGAAGAAGTTTAAACTACCACTCAAAAACATCAAACTCAATTATATGAGATTAAGTTAATTTTCGGATTAGCTAATTAGAGAAATAAACTTATCTTAATCTCAAACCCAAAAAGTCGCCCTTAGTCACATCTCAAAAAATGCCTTTTCAGAGCTATTAATTTAATATCTTCTTTGAAAAACTTTACATATACATATGTACATATATATCTATATCTATATCTTTTCTTTTTTTGAAACGAATTTTCGTTATTTTTCATACAAATTTGAAACGTTTAGAAACGAAATTTTTTACAAAATCTGGCTATTAATTCACTTAAAAGAACCCTTTTTTAAATCTTCTAAACGAGGGTGCACGGAGGAACGAACGTACATAACGAACAATAAAAGCACAATTTAAGCTTAAATTAGACGTGACATAGCCATAATGCCATAGCCATAACCAAACCCAAAATGCAATTGGCATAGGAGTTATGACGTTATGACGTTATGGCAAGTCACCTATAATCAAATACAGTGTTGCCCATTAGTTTGGTTCGAACGGCTGTTTTCTATGGCTATGGTTATATCACGTCTGATTGAGCCTTTATTCAGGTATGCCAAATAACTACATATGTACATGACCTGCAGGAGCAGAAAAATTTTTTACAATAGCGTGCTGCGATATCGATAAATAAAAACAACGTACGTTTGCATTCGGTCTCTACATCGCAAAAAAGTGTTTTTAATGATTTTTCGTTGTATTTAGAAAATAAAACGAATGTCCAATTATGCACGAATTTCTAGCTTCACAGTTAACGAAGTCAACTTTTATTGTTTTTTTTTATTTTTTTTATTTTAAGAACAAACACAACCCGCAAAGCGTTTAGCTTGTCTGCAGAAAACACCCAGAGTCTATGGTGGGAATCGAACCCACGACCTCTGGACTGAGAGGATAGCATCGCTACCACTCAGCCACAGGGGCACTCAAAACAAACCGTTCGACAATGAAAACATTTGTTAGTGTAGAGCACCACCTTTAATAACGTTAAAGTGTCAAACCGTAACATATGTGCGTTCTGACTATTTATAAAATATTCCACGAAAATAATCAATGAATTTTTAAATATAGTTGTGTTTATTCAAATCATATCTTACTATTTGATTTTGAAAATGAAATTAATGGCAAAAGTATGTATATACCTGACTGCTTTGCACTTCTTTCCTCACTACTACTGAAAATAATAAAATAAAAATAACTAGTCAATTTGCGATGAACAGTCAAATAAAAAAATGTACATACGCATATGTACAGTAGACTCTCAATAATTTGAAATTCAGACGATCAGAGAAAAAAATCAAATCAAATCAAATAATCGAGAGTTCAAATTAAGAAGCGTTTGATTAAAATTTTTTATTGTTTATTTAGAATCTTTTTATGTGATATATGTATATGTATGTATGTACAAATATATAGCTGATGAACAAAATTGGTTTTCAGCAAATTGAAATACGATGAATCAAAACAATTCACGTATTCCATTTGCAAGAAAGTTTCGTATATAATGCAGAAATCTACATCAACTGACACCACACACAGTGGACCAACACAGAAGAACGCTGATGATGAAGGTTTAGTGGCCTACGAAAACGGCTGGCTGTTCCGTTCAACTATGTGTTGCCAGAATATTTACTACTAACTTTTATGTTATTTGTTCATTAATAATTACCACATGTAATTTAGCTTAAAAAGCGATACGAACTTTAGCCCGTTCAAATAAATCATTAATATATAAAAACAAATGAAGTTCGAAAAATAATAATTAAAAATTAACTTGGGTAATTTTCTTTTGAGTTATGAACGAACCTCCGATTGTGATGAGAATCACTCATCATCATAATTTTTTTCCATATACAGTGAACTCGCGAAAACGTAAACTAATTTTTACCAAGGGTGTTCACGTTTTCAAATTTGTTCACGTTTTCGATTGAGAAAATATTGGAACAAAATAGCATAGTTAACCTCCAAATGATAACTTTAAACATACAATTCAATATCAAATATTAAAATTGGTTTAACAATTTAAAATTTTAGCATTTATTCACTTTAGAAAAATAATATAAAGTTTTTATCTCAATATTTAATTTTTTTTTATATAAAGCGTATCAACTTTAATACGAATTAAAAAAAGTTTAGTACCAACGAAATGCATTTGAATGTGTTAAACCAACAACAATAGATTTTTTAAATGAAATAATTAAATGTTTACACTTTTTCTCATAAATAAAATAAAATAAATAAAAAACGACTCATAACCCTTTAGAGAACGAACTTCGGTTACCATGAATAACTCCCAACAAAAATGAAATCAGTCTCAATCAGAAAAAATTAAATAACTCCCAATTGTTAAAATGAAATAACTCCCAATAAAAAGTCTAAAAAAAATTAAATATTTCCCAAAAATTAAAGGTCTTTCTAATTTCATGGAAATACGCATAACGACGTTTACCATACAACTTTTATTGCAGTTTAAAGAACTGTTATAAAATGAAAAAAACAATAATAAGATAAATAAAATAAATCCGAAAATTAAATAACTCGGAAAAAAACTAAATAACTCCCAATCGAGAAAAGAAATAATTCGTAATGACAAAATAAAATGAAACAAGGTCCAAAAAGAACAAAAAATAAACGCATTGGGACTTACATAAGTATTTCATTATGAACTTTGTTTGAAAAAATTATTTTAGTTATTTATTTTTTTTCTCGGGATTTATTTCATTTGCGAAAAAATTACTCATCTTCTTTTGGTAGGTATTTTGTTTAACCATTTTTAGTACAGCGTTTTCTTTTCATATACCACGTACATACATACATATATTTGTTGCAAAGAATCAATGTAAACATAAAAATATGATCTGGGATTCCCAAAACTAAAAGTAAATTCAAAAAATAAAACGAAAAACCTAAGTAAACTTTGTTCACGTTTTAGAGCTTTCAGACTTTGTTCACGTTTTAGAGTAGTCAATGTAAAAATTAAAGTGTTCACGTTTTCGAGTCGTTCATGTATTCGAGTATTCATGTTTTCGCGAGTTCACTGTATTGCATTTTTTTCAAGGGACCTGGGAAATAGTTTAAATTATCAAGATATTCAAATTAAATTAATAAGTTTCAAATTATCAAGAGTCCACTGTAATTATGTACATGCTTATGTGCATACAGCACTCTTTTTTTTCTAGTGAAGATGGTGATGTTTCTAAAAAATATTTTATCTTTTAACTGTATGTAACCTTTTGCAGATAGATAAGATATTGAATCAATATGCGTATCGTTCATGTAAAATTTGAAAAATAAAGCAAAATGATCAATAACAAAAAGATTTCATTTCTAAAAATCTATTAAGATCGAAAGAGCATTTGATCAAATAACTAACATAGATAATTTAAACAAAAACATTATTTTCTTCTCTATGAATAAACAAAAATTTATTATATCCATAATCGTAGTGTCCACACTGACATGCATTTTATATATTGTGGCATTAAGTACAGAACACTGGGTAAGTATAGAACTTTTAAAAATAATTTGTGAAAGAAATAAATTTTTATTATTGTTGATATTATTTTCTAAGTTGGAAGCAACGGCCGTCCTAACAGATCGTTTAAGTAGCAATGTGAGTTACGGTCTATTTCGTGGTTTTGTAGTACGACATCAATTGGCATCGACCTTAAAGTTCTCATTAACAGGTAAAAAAAATAAAAAAAAAATAAGTCTAAAGGTATGTACGAACGGTTGTCAGATCTTAGTACCGGTTCACACGTTTCAACTTTTGTTGCTCCACTCGTAATTCAGCTGTAAGAAAGACGGAGATGGAAATACAAATATCTCTTTTTTTCTTACAGCTGAATTACGAGTTGATCAACAAACGTTGAAGCGTGTGAACCAGGACTTGGTAAAATCTGCTAAAAATTTATTATTCCCGGTTTACACACTTCAACTTTTGTTGAACAACTCGTAATTCAGCTGTAAGAAATAAAGAGATATTTGTCTTTCTTGCAGCTGAATAACGAGCTAATCAACAAAAGTTGAAGTGTGTGGAAAGTGTCTGGAAATTTTTGTCTGACAGCGTTGTCAGAAAAAGTATTATTAGTTCATTGCAAGAATAGCAGCTGACAACAGATCGTCAGACATCTTAGTCTCGGTTCACACACTTCAACTTTTGTTGAACAACTCGTAATTCAGCTGTTAGAAAGTATAAGGAATTACAAATATCTCTTGAAAACAGCTAGTTGTTCCGTTCTACTAAGTGTTTGTCAGAATATTTAGTCTCGGTTCACACACTTCTCACTTTTGTTGATCAACTCGTAATTCAGCTGTAAGAAAGACAGAGAAGGAAGTAATAACATTTGGTTTTTTCTTACAGCTGAATTACGAGCAATAAAAGTTGAAGTGTGTGCACCGGGACTTACAATTAACTTTAGTGTTATTTGTTCATTAATAATTTTAAATTTTAAAGTTAAATAAATATCTACAAAACTGTAAGAGATAACCTGTATGTATATCATTTTCTTTTTGTATAACTAAGTATAAACTAAAAATGAAAACAGTTCATGACAGTTGCGTGCTGCAGGGTGTCCACTGTAAAATATTGTTATTATATTAATTAAAAGAATTTTAGTTTTATACATATATTATTATATTTTATAAAAATTGTTTGGGTTTGAACTAAATTTCCATTAAAATTTTGACTAAAGCACACTTGAAATACATAATAAATTTTCTTAGAAATAATCAATATATAATCAATTATTTTTTTTTTAACTTATAATTCTTATTTCACTTTTCGATTTGATTTCCTTTTTTCAGTAGTCTGTTACTTCGATGTAAACGCATGCATGTACAGCTGTCAAAGTGATTCAGATCGTAGAAAAGATGAACTAAATCGTGTTCTACAAGGCCAAGATTTAAATCCATGTGAACAAAGACGTTACTATCAACCTAAAAAACATTATCGAAAATACTCAACTCACGCTAACGATTCGATAAAAATCACCACAAACCACAATGAAAGTAAGGGAAATATTCCAACTTATATTTCAGCCTCATTGTACACATGCAGTGTAATGTTTCTTTGTCTGGCTTTCGTTTTCGCCCTCATGTCTTGCCTTTGCTCTGCGATTAACTTAAAATGGCATCCGGTCGAACGTATTTTCAACATTTTTGGTCTCTTTGTATGGAATGGAATTGCAGTGGTTTGTTGTTTTTGGTCTCTAGCTTTTTGGAGTGCATTGTTTGGCAGCCAATTGCGCTACAATATCGCCATAACAGATACTCTGCGTCAACAATTGAAGTTTACATCTGAAGAATATGCCAGTTTGGGATATTCATATTATTTAGTGATGGTCATCATGATATTGCACATCATTAATCTGAGTTTGTTGTTGGTGCGCAAATATGTCACCGGCAGGGAATCAAATCAGATTCCAAATAATATAACAATAGATGATACAGATGCTAGGCTAGAATTTTATTAAAAAAATTTTAAAAGCCTTAAAAGGACGAACGATTAATTATCATTAATGTATTGATAATGTATGTATATTTTATTAGACTAACAAAATGCTGTATTAATATTTAAGGCTTCATTGGTCTTTACTTTCTATTACTGTTCTGTGCTGTGCCGTTCTGCTTCTAAATTTAAGTACTTACAATCACAATTTATTTTAAAATATTTTGATTTAATTTATGATGTCACTTGCAATTACTTAACAATTTTTTTATTTTCACAGGTTGAAGCGAAACAGAACAGAACGAAACAGAAAAACTAACGACTTGTATTAGATTTCTATAATTAAAAAAGAGTCAGCTGATTCGTAACAGAACAGAAAGTAAAAACTAATTCTGGCTTTAGTTTAGCTATACGAGTATGTAGATACAAATATAAGCAACATGAGTTTTTTTAAGATCTAACCAAATTCCTAAAATAATAGTGTAAGCAGCAGATAATTTTATTAACATATTTTGATATATTGTCAACACTGTTTTTGTTTTGTTTTGACTACAACGACAAATGTAGCATGGGCAACAACCAAGAGTGATAAAATAAAGATTACGCCAGCGCGCAAGAATAAAAAAAAACATTTCTGCGCATGGTGGAATTCTGACGTCACTCAGCCTGTGTTCTCATTGGCTAGTAAAATTCAGATGAACTATTGCACACACAAATACTCACATTTCATTTTTGCTTCTCTCTTCGCTTTATTTTGCTTTTATTTTTCTTAGTTTAGCAGCTTTTAAACAACATTTAATTTTTTTTAAATCTCTCTGAGTAAATTTATTACAGGGCTGCCAACTCCAACAAAATACATAAATTTTTTGCAAGAAATTATAAATTTCACATGTGATTCAGACTTGGTAACCTTTGCGAGGGGACTACGACGTCATCAAACGGTAAATCATACGCAAGGCGTAATCAAGGCGAATTCAGTATTAGGTGACCTTATCAGCCCGGCTGATTATCAGCTGTTGATACAAAATGGAGCAATTTGAACCAAAATGTCAAAATTTGCTCAGAAATCTGTTGACAGGTCACCTGATACTGAATTCGCCTTGGGCTTAATCTTTATTTTATCATTCTTGGCAACAATCTGCAGGCTGTTGTGTTGTTGCCGCCAAAATGCACCCAAACATTTTTGTAGAATTTTAACTTATTTCTATGTACATTCACACACATTTTTCCATCCGATAGGTATGGTAAAGATATAAACAAATTGATGAAACTTCTGATTTTGTACAACTTTCGATCTTAGATTTTGGTCGAAACAGCTGATTATGATGCTCATTCTGAAGGAAGGGATATGCTCACCCACAAGTAAAATTTAAAATTTCATTAGAAATAAATAAAATATCAAAATAACATCAAAATAGCACATGCTATATACCAACCTACATCATTATCCTTAATTGATTTATCTAAAGAGAATTTAAGACAACTTCCTTAAAAAAATGTCACAACAATTAAACAAAAAAAAATCTCTGAAAACACACACACGCACAACTAATAAGTTCCTGCGAATTGCTAATTACAACATCAGAACTCACAAGTTGATATCACAATTCAAACACAAAAATAAAAAAAATAAATAAAAATCCCAAGTCATGTTAAACAATACAAAAAAAATCAATATTTTGCAAACAAATCAATTATCTATATATTCTACTTAAAAATTAAAGGACAATGCTAAGGAAAGAACCTTCTCATTACACTTCTATTACATAAAAAAAAATAAATAAAATGAATTTGAAACTCGAAGTAACAAAATACAATAATGCCCTCCCTACCTTCGATTCTTCATCCATCAATTTGATGACTTCTTTTTTTTACAATATTTATTTATGTTCATTCTTCTTATAAAATATGGCAGTTACTTCCTAATTTAGTTTTCTTCCTTGCCATTCATTCATATCTTTGAAATAGTAAAACAATTCAATGTGTATGGTCGGTCGGTCGGTTGTCGGATCCGGTGCGTCCGTGTATTTTAATGTGATAGTAAAAATTAAGATATTTTTTATATGGATTTGGGTATGTTGTGAAACAAATTATAACATCGTTAGACGACGGTCTTTGTTTTTGTTGCACTTTTTGCTTTCATAGTGTTGGCCTAATTGTTTGGTAACATTTGATGGGAATTTTTTTTTGTTTGTTACATATTCCTGGACGGTAGAAGTGGTAGAAGTGTCATCTATCCACAGCCATTTACACTCACACACACATACATACATTTGAATATTTTCTTTTTGTTTGCATGTATTGGGTATGTTTTACAGTTGCTTTTGTTAACCACAGCAGTAAATCGATCACTTCCGTTTCTGCCTTTAATAGTATACCACCCACTGTTCTTGTGTGTTAAAAATTAATTTTATTTATTTCATAAGCAATGCTCTAACCCAATGATGCTGCTGCTATTGATGTTGTTGTTGCTGTTGTTAATTTTGTATCCCGCAGTTCAAGTGACATTTCAATTTTATTCAATTAGTTTTTCGAAATTGTATGCAATTTCATGTTTCCACTAAAATTTTCTACTTTTTTTTGCATAAAATTTATAATAATGAAATTGTTACGAAGTAAATGGCAATTTATTTATCTAGGTGCAAGGTAGAGCGCCAGGCCCAGTTATAGCCTAAGGCACACAATGCGTATATTTTCACAAAAGAATTCGTTTTGGTTTTACCCTACTCATTAGTTTTATTCTCTTAATAATAAAATGATGAAACTATGAAACTTAAAACTAAGGATGATGGGGTGTCCCATCGAAGTTAGCTCAGGTGCGCATATTGACGGTTTTAAAGGTTTTCAACACAAACAATTTTACTTGAACTCGTCACAAACATTGCATATAATGTAACTTTTCAAAAAGTGGGCGTGATCACCGCCATAAAATTTTAACTTTCTGTTTCATGTAATTTTGTCCAGCTGGTTTTTACGAAACCTTGCTTAGCACGTTGAATACAAAAACGAAGGTTCTGGATTCGAGCCCGGTCTCAGATAGTCATTAAATAACAACACCACGTATTTTTCTTGGGGATATTAGTGTCCCTTTATATCAGTTGTTGTAGGAAAAAGTTCTAGTGATAAAGGCATAGACACTGTTTACTGAACTTCACCGGCTTCAGCGGATACTAATCCTAATGTAACATCAGAGCGCCCTCCTATGTCGGTATTGTGTAGCAGAATCATCGGCAAAGTAAAATAATCAATAAAATCTAAACTAAGCACAGCTTTTAAAATTTAATACATCCCATTGACACCAGAGGCGCTGCAACACTGCTTTATCAAAAACGTGCAAAAAAGCAGAGTTATAAAAGAATGAAGCTTTCCTCTACCTCTTCCATCACCAGCTGTCTTCTCTATCACTATTATTTTAATATCACCCTCTCTCACTATCTTCTCTTCAACTCACAGGCAGCGATGTTAACTTGCTGCTTTTGGCACTATTTTTAGTGCCTTTTGAAGACTTAAAACGCCAAATTTTGATTAATGCTCAAAAAAGAAAAAGCACTAAGTAGTGCTTTTAAGAAGTTTGTGTATTTCTTAAAATTACTTTAATAAAAACTTGGTGTATTTATTTTTTCAGTCTAAAGCATATACTTTTCGTCTAATTTCACAGCTGATTTCAAAGCTTAGAAAATATTAAACATTTATGGAGTTCACAATAGCGTTTTAAAATATGTCTTAATATTGCAACGTTTCAATTTTAATACTTTAATACAGTCTGGCAAGTTCGTTGTTTTTGTTTTATATGTAAATCAAATTAATTACCAAGTGGCAAATTTGAAAGTATAAAACGCATGTCATTTTCAATATAGCGCAGCTGCAGTTGATGAAAAATATTCTCTCTCTCTCTCATATTATACGCTAATATATAAATAATCAGTGTTGTCAACTCGGTGCTTTTCGCAATGTCGACGCGAAAAATTTTTAAGTTAGTGCTCAGTGCTTTTTTAAATTAATTTCGGTGGTTTTTGTTTCGAGTCGGTGGCACTAAACCAAAAATTCGAAGAAAAATTTCCTCATCTATTTTTCTTTCGAGGAAATCTATATATGTATAAAAAAATAAGCTCTGAACTTAAATGGAACATTTAAAAAAATTCTACTAAGATTGTGCAAGCCTTGTTTGAAGGATTAAGCGCCATGTTACTCTCAAATGGAAATATATGGGATTATGAGATTATACATGGCAAAACTATTATATATGAACTAATATATGAAATGTATTATAACATATTAGCTCCTATATGAAAATTTAATTATTAAGCTCTTCATATGTGGATCCATACATAAATATAAGATTTTATATATGGAGCCATATAAGAATGTATGCATGCATGATATCTCACATAAGATTGTTTTTTCAATCAAAAAAGCTTGGAATTTTGTCACTGCTGAATTGGAAATCCATTAGAAATTACATACGGGATGGCAAAGTTTATATGCGTACCCTCAACGTTTAAAAAAGAAGAACTTTTTGCTATGATTACTCCTTTTTGTATGATTTTATATATCGTGGCCCCATTTAATATATCAAATAATCAAAAGGATAATCCAGTCATTAATTTTATAAAAAATAACAAAATTCTCTAGATAAGAAACAAAGTTCATATTACTGTATTGAAAACTATTGTTAGACGCATTATTTTTTCTTTTATAATTAATTGCATTAGTTTTTAATCTGATTTCTTAAGCTAAATGTTGTGTACGAATATGATTTATGTGTTTTTTAAATAATTGATTCACCTTTTGATGAATGAAATGACTTTTAGTTCGTTTTGAATTATTTGTCCAAACAAATGTTTCGTTAAATACAACCTCTCTCTCAAGTCTAAAAAAAATTTAATTTTAGTAATTTAATTTATTGCACAGCAGTGCCCTTTTATAAATCAAGAGTGTATGATTATGAACTTTGCATACTGTGGAGGGAATTTATACATACATGCATGAAAATGTATGAATATATACATATAATCATATATGCCCAGATCCCAACCATATATGAGATATCATATATGCTCCATACATATTTTTTTTAGCTGGGAATCAACAAAAATTATTAACACAACCCATGTGTAGTAGTTAAATAAAAGTTTTCTCAAAATTTTGTTCAAATACAATTTTCGTGGTTAAGTTACAGATAAATCGTTAAAGCGTACTATATTTTATAGTAACTTTAAAGTAAAACAAATTTTTTTATTTATTTATAATTTGATTAAGCTAAAGTTCGTTTAGCTTGTGTGATAATTATTAATGATCAAATAACACCAAAGTTAATTTTAAATATTCTTACTAACACAACAAATAGTTGAACGGAACAACTAGCTGTTTTCGAAGGCCACTACACCTTCATCATCAGCGTTCTCTTGTGTTTGGTGTCAGTTGATGTAGATTTCTGCTTTATATACGTAACTTTTATGCAAATGGATTATGTGAATTGTTTTGATTCATCGTATTTCAATTTGCTGAAAAAAAGTTTGTCTTAAGTAGAACAAAAATAATGATCCATCCATGATAATGATGTTGATTTCTGGTTTATATACTCAGCTTTTATTGCAAATGGAATATGTGAAGCTTTTTTTTTGTAGTGAAAGCTTAATTTTACCATCTCTAAATTTACAACAGTCTTGCCCAATTGTAGTTTGTTGTTGTAAATTTAGAGATGGCAAAATTTGCTTTCAAAGTTCAAGCTGATCTCATATAACTCCATAGAGTAAAACCTCATTAAAAAAGTAACAAAAACCAGATTCCAACATTATACCAAATTTGCTCATAAAGGTTCCGTCAATATATAAAAAATACTTTTGTTTTTATTACAAACTGATTCTTTCAAATTCCAAATATATTATAAAGAAATGAAAGGAACTAACTCCTTAAACAAAACTATGCCATCCAACTAACAATGACAAAACCTTCCAGGGCAAATGTTCAGCAAACCCATAATGTTATTCATTCATTGGCAATGATGACACCACAAAAGGTAGAAACAAACAACTGTTGGTGGTCCAAGTAATTTATCTTTGAGGACAGACAACAAAACCAAGAAAATCAAAAACCTTAATACAAAATAAATTCGACCAAAAGAAAAAAAATAAAGATACGTACATACATCATTTATGAATACTTTTCATTTCATTATTATTATTATTATACAATCGTTTGACTTTTTAATTTTTGCAATCGAACGACATAATTACAAAAATGCCACACACAAATACAAACAGTCACACACTAGCTGTCTGTCCTTTTTTGAACATTCGTTTGAAAAGAAAGAGAAAATTTACAATGCACTTGCAAAAAAAAGAAAAGAAAAGAAAGTAATTGAAAACATTTGGGAACCTACTGCGAGTTAGATTTTGTTATTTTAAATTTCACAGATTAATTTAAAACAGTTATCAAAATTAGTTTAACAATTATTATTTATAATCAGGGGTGGGTCTACTGTGTAACTCGAAACGAAAGAAAATTTGTATGTTTATAAAATTTAAATTCGAGAGCATTTTCTTTCGTTTCGAATTACAGAGTAGGCTCACAGTGAAAGTTTTTATGTTTATTATTAATAGTACTTATTAAGAATTGCTAATTCAAGGAATAATTGTTTTTCTTCATTACATTACATTACAGTCGGCTAACTGACACACACAGCTGTTTCCTACTGTTGCATTTACAATCCAATAAATGGCTAATTAAGCCTTTAACTGGTCAATAATGTATGTAGCATGTTTATATGTACATTAAATAAATGTAATGTAGACATGTTGCTATAAAAAATGGTGTATTTTATTCCCCATAAGGGTGTGCATTTGCAACCATACATCCATACATGTAAAAACTAAAATTGTGAATTGGCAGGAAGAGTGTTGAAAAAGTTTTAATTCTTAAAATACAACCATAAGTTTCAAGATGAATTTCCCTTGAAGACTTAATAAAGAAATTCGTCTAGAAAAATAAAACTTTATTAAAACAAAAGTTAAAGAAATATAAAGCACTAAATTTTACAAAGCATCATAAAGCTACCCACAAAATAGTCTTTCTCGCTCTTGCACGTATACAATGATTGATTGAGACAAATGAATTCACACATTTTATTCGCATTGCAAGAACTGTTACCAGACAATTTTAATTTTTGGTAAACTAAATAAACTAATAAACTAAGTAAACTAAAATAAATTCAGTGAAGTGCGACTTTGACCCGCGCACGAAGGACGGACACTAATATGTAATTCAATATGATTTCAGGATATATATAATATATAGTTTTGGCATTTTTTTTCGTTTTTGGGGTTTTTCGGTTTTTAGTTTTGGCGTTTTTTTCGGTTTAGGCGCTTTTTTTAGTTTTGGTACTTTTCTTCTCGTTTTAACGATTTTTTCCAGTTTTTTCCGTTTTTTTTCCTTTTTTTATTTTGGCAATTATTTTTTTTAATTTTGAATTTTTTTTTTCATATAGGCAATTTTTTTAGTTAAAGCGATTTTCCGGTTTCTGGCGTTTTTTTTCATTTTGGCGATTTTTTTAGTTTTGACACTTTTTTTCTCGTTTTGGCAATTTTTTCAGTCTTGGCGTTTTTTTCATTTTAGCATTTTTTTATTTTTGTGATTTTTTTAATTTTGCCGATTTTTTTTTAATTTTGGCCATTTTTTTAGTTTTGTAAATTTTTTTGGGTTTTTGGCGTTTTTTAATTTTTGGCGACTTTTTTTGTTCATTTAGGCGCTCTTTTAGTTTTGACACTTTTTTTCTCGTTTTGGCGATTGTTTTCGGTTTTTGGCGTTGTTTCATTTTGGCGATTTTTTTTTTAATTTTGGCGATGTTTTTAATTTTTGGCGATTTTTATCACATAAAAAATTTTTTATTTTTGGCGTTTTTTTCATTTTGGCTATTTTTTTCATTTAGGCGATTTTTTCGAATTTTGCGATTTATTTTAGTGTTAGAACTTTTTTTTAATTTTGGCAATTTTTTTCGTTTTGGCAATTTTATAATTTTGGGATTTTTTAATCTTACCGTTTTTGGAAATTTCAAGAGTTTGACTCTTACTGTTTCCAAGATACAGTAAGTTGTCAAAATTACATAGCCAAAATTACATTAACTGAACACCCTTTAAAAAACAGTAATTTTAGAAATTTCAAGTGTCAATATACACATGTATGTATTGGAACTCCCTTTTTAACTCCCTTTTTAAAATTTTTCGTTGCTCATTTTGGAACACCCTTTATTTTTTAACTCTCATTTATTTGTTGTTGTAGCGGCCAATGTTCTACATACACATACTTTGTCCAAATTTCAGATCCGTAGCTCTTACGGTTCCTGAGAAAATAGCCTGTAACTGACAGACAGGGATCATTTTCACCTTTGGTGTACGGAACCCTAAAAATTAAGGAGATTTCGGCGTGATGAGGTTAAATTCTTTTCAAGTGTTATATTGTTTACATTAAACTTTTCGGCAAAAGTTTCGTTCGCAGTGTTCTTTCTTGTTGTACTGTGTAATGAGTAGAGAAAAACATATTCATGTTGGTTTTTCAGTTTTTTTTCTTATAGAAGCAACCTGCGATTTAAAATCTCGAAATTTAAGTATTTAAAAAAAAATCGCCAAATCATCGACAAATCTGGCAGCTTTGATTGCATCATCAAGTCGTCTGTGTTATTGTAATGCAATGATGGCAAGTAGTTCAGAAGGTAGAAAATTTCATACAAATGTCAAGACCTTTTTAATTTGAAAATTTATTGGCCAAAAATAAAAAAAAAAATAAATAAAAATCTGAGCTAATTCTTTTTGTGGATGTTTATGCTTTGTATTATTTTTGTTGTTTTTTTTTTGAGGATCACAAATTGTAACGATGTGCCAATGTTTTTTTCTTCACTGCACTGCCAGACATAATGGCAGCTTGGTGGTAAAAAAAAGGGCCAATTTATAGTTTTCCTTTGTATTTATTGTTGTTTTCATGTTTTTTCTTTCCTTAATCAGAAATAGTCTAGTCTTTAATAATTCCAAAAAAAAAGAAAAATATGAATAGAACAAAATCGATATCTTTCTTAGTAAATAGTAACAAATAAATTAATTCGATTTAAAACAAATACTTGTAGAGTAATTCGAGATAATAAGATTATACTAGTGTAATTCGGGCTAACAAGAGATTAGTTTTTGTCAATATTTTTTTTTTTTTTGGTTTTTATTAATTTTCATTGAACATTTTGATAAAGGGAAAGGAATCAACTGGTGTTTTAGTTATGTATTATAGGATTGAATAAAATACAAAGGATGGATGCATATTGGCATTTTTAAGATAAATATATAAAGGCCAACAACTTGTGTGGCACTGTCCAGTTGTTTAATAACACAAGGAGGCTAAATTTTAGCCGTTTAAGAATTTGGTTTTAGAATAGTAGTTTTAAGAATTATTATTATATTTTTTTTTAACAAACGAATATGCAGGCCAGTGTGGAACCCTGATCTGGTGTATTCACTGACGTGCATCAGCATTTTATGGCGAACGTCGTTTCTGTAGAACATTTTAACCTAGTTATTATATTTGGTGTTAATTTTTGCCTTTTTTACGAAAGAGAAGAGTTAGAGGGCTAAAATGCTTCACAAAAATGTTCACTGTATTATTTTACATTTGTACATAAATTTCACAGTGTGACAAAACAAAATACCTACGAAGTGTTACTGTTTTTCTGGTAAGTATTATCGAGTGTAACAACAATCTGTATTTGAAATTTTACAAATATATATCTGAAACTTAATGACACAGTTTATATATAATTTGAAAGGTCTTAGTGTCTTCTTTCTAAATCCATTTATAAATTTAAAATCGGTTGATATTTAACTTATTTAGAGGTTGATGAGTGCCTACACTGAAAGAATTTTTTTCACAAGTTCTATGAATTTTAACATTAATCCATTGAAAAAATTCATTAAAATTCAACCAACGTCAAGCTTCGTTGGATTAATGAAACCATTTTCGTTAAAAATATTTTAATGAAAACTACGTCAAATGTATTAGACAATGTCATCAAATAAATAAAAATAAATACTAATAATTTCATTAATATGACGAAATAATTCCATTAAAACCACGAAATAGTTTCATTAAAACAACGAGATAATTTCCAACGAGGCAAAATTTCCAACGAAATAATTTCATTAAAACAATGAAATAACTTTACTATAACAACGAAACTAGAATACCAACTAAACAATTCCAATGAAATTCTTTTACAATATTCGTGAAATTTTAATTAGATTTGTGAAAAAAATCTAATGAAATTGTTTCGTTGGATTTATGAAGCAAAATTCTTTCGGTGTACTGGTACGAAAACCCGGTTTTTAGCCCGTAACTCAAGATTTTGGAAGTGTTTGGAAAATTTCAAATACAGATTGTTGTTATACCCGATAATACCTACCAGAAAAACAGTAACACGTCCCAGGTGTTTCGATTTCTTTAAAATTTGTCACACAGTGTATTTTGATCATATCATTCCTATAAATAAAATGAAAAAGAGGTGAAACTTCAAACACCTTCTATCGGGCCTGTTCTCAAAATAGCCGTGATTTTAAATCAAGTAATTTCAAAAACAAACTATTTATGAATATCTGACTTGTAAGTGGGTTTTTATTATATTAAAATTTTTGTCATTTATAATAGAATATTTTATCCCAACATTGTATGGACATACACAGAAAAAAATGATTTGTAAATACAATTAATTTTTTGTTATATCAATTAAATTAATTAATTGATTTTGATAGTTTTTGATTGATTTATTTTTTAAACATTTATTTTTGTTAGATTTCAAAGTTGTTTTTTAATTAAAGCTATTGTTATATTAACAATTTGAATTGTTGAATTTCCGCACGCACAAATTTTGATTATCATAATTGTTATACTACCAATTTCATTTTTATACACAATCACAATCCTCGTAACAATTTCTTTTGACGGAGTTGAACCGGCAACCTCAGGGACAATAAACTGACTTACTTACCTCTCAGCTAAAGAGCGACACTTTATTAGATACAAAAAAATTAATACACACCAAACATGATTTCTTGCTTTTTTTTACATGTGCGCATTACGTTATGATATAATTTAACAAATAATTTTGTTGAGTAATTTAATTGACTACAAAAATTTAAATTTGTTATATTAACAATGATGATTGTTAATTTTTAAATTAAAAGTTAACAATTTGTTTTGCTGATTGCAATGTAATAAAAAAATAGCATAAAAAGATTAATTTTGTCTGAAAGTGGACTTAGTAGCATGGCTGCACGTTATGTTTGTATTCGTAAATTTTAGACGACACTCGAATTTGAACAAATATAATTTAAGTCCGCGCATGTTTGTTTTGTGGAACGTGCTGAATTTCACATACACACATACATACATGTTTGTTTTACTTTTAAGTGGCTGTTTTAAAAAATATTTTAGGTTTTTTTTAATGTTTATACAGTCCTTTGTTTTATTTGGGATTTTGAAATATAAAGGAACATGTAACGATCAATTCGATAAAATTACTTTCCCATTTTTGTAACACGCTCCGGAGATGTCCCTAACACAGCAAATTTGCTAAGGATTGTTGGCAAGTTATAATATTTTGAAAAGGTATCAAGATTAAATTTTATTTACTCAATATTTTATGTGTCCTAAAAACCAACTCCACGGATCGAATATTTAGACACATGCAAAGAATTATTGAGATAATTTAGCTCTAGAAATACACCCAGAAAAAATAAACAAACCAAAAAACAACAACAACAAAAACAACAAACATTTCATATGTGTATGCAAGCAAATGCAACACTTACCTAATTCACTTATATGTAGACATTTATATTTGCTATACCCACTTGACCTTAGATTGTAGTAACTTAACAGCTATTTCTGACTAGAAGGGCCGCAGTTTTTCACTAAAGTGATGAGTTTTGCACCATCCATTGTTAAGTTTCAATATAATTTTATTTTTTCTTTTACAAATTAAATTTTTTTAAATCTAACGGTCTAATTCATAAAAGATATTTTAGGTTTATTACAGGTTTATTTCACAAATTTTCCGTAGAAATACGTCAAATAAGTGCTTAATAAACCTAAATTTTTTTTTATGAATATGTCAGTAAAAGCACAATCACAATTTATTTCATAATATTTTTATTTAAATTATGCTTTATACTGTACGTGCTGTTCTGTTCTGAATCAGCTGTTTTGTTTCTGTTTAGTTGAAAATCTGTAATTGTGGTTAGTGTTTCTTTTTTCGTTCTGTTCTGTTGCGGACATGTCTGTAGAAAATAGAATTCAACGTTAAGTGACAGCCAAACGTGTGTATGTATTAGTGTGTTATGATACTTTTTGTACAAGTGTAATCAATTCTATAGGTTGCCAAATGATTTTTTTTTACGGAAAAGAACGGCACGGAACAGCAACAGAAACTAAAGACTAATGAAGCCTTAACAAGTTTTTGATTTTGAGAGGTTGAACCGAAACAGAACAGAACGAAACAGAAAAACTAACGACTTGTTTTAGATTTTTATAAAAAAAAAATCAGCTGCTTCGTAACAGATCAGAAAGTATAAACTAATTCTGCCTTTAGCCTTAAAGTGCTTGGCAACTACTATGAACTTTAAAGCTAAAGTAAAGTAAAGGCTTTGCCTTTGGCTTGCTCGAGTTACGCCAGAATTTACCAAAAGTACAAATAAATAATGATAAACATAGTAAAGATCGACGGAGATAAAAATATTTCTTTTAATCTTCAAGTTGAAGGCGATTTCTTAGGGACGTATGAAAGAGCAAAGCAGAATCTAACACGGACGTAATAAGCGCAATGCTAGAAAATATCCGTGCATTACAAGGCTAAGATATACATAATATATACTGACGGATCATGATTCGATGAAAGTGAATACAACACGACTCTTTTTAAGGTCCGGACAAAGGTGTCTTCAATGTCAGCAGAGTTACTAGCCATAGAATTAGCAATCATATACGTCAATGGGGTGGAGAGGGGGATTCAGAGGAGTCGCTCTACTGACGGACAGCAAATCAGGTTGTATGGCTCCTTTTGAAAACGAAAAGTAATAATTACATGATCAGAAGAATATACAAAAGAATTCGAGAAGATGAGTTCACCGAGATAGCGATTGACATTACATTCCGGGGCACTCAAACATACATTTTTGGCAACGAAATGGCAGACAGAGCTGTGAGAAAAGCACTTCTGTAGACAGAATTTTCGATAAAAAAATGCAATATGCAATATCGAGGTGAGGTGACCTGTGGTTCAAAGGAAACAATGGACTGGAACCTAATGGAGTGAAGACAATAAATAGGACACTCATTCGGCGAAGCAACCCTTGAAAAAATTAAAGTGTGTGATTCCGACTTAGCACTGTGGCGAAGTCGAATTCGAGAAAGATTCACATGTCATCCCCGAACGTGAACAGCACGATACAATAAGGATGAAATAACCACTCATCCGTAAACACGTATCTATCACAAGGGGCAAATCACGGCATCCGATACGACTCGTAATTTAAAAATATTTCCACATAAATTCTATTGAAATATTTTTAAATTACGAGTCGTATTGAATGCCGTAATTTGCCCCCAGATTTTTTTCTGGCAGGAAACAGTGGATAAA
Source organism: Tachina fera (assembly GCA_905220375.1). Taxonomy (NCBI): domain Eukaryota; kingdom Metazoa; phylum Arthropoda; class Insecta; order Diptera; family Tachinidae; genus Tachina; species Tachina fera. The sequence continues at coordinate 21,394,040 of LR999963.1, read as the reverse complement.
TACAGCACACTGACAGAATTCCTTGGGAAAATAGGAGTAAAATTGTAACTCGACAACTCGTGTGAATTGGTGGTGGCGAAATAGTTCTTTGAACTGGCCAAATAATTTTCCGCGCTTATAGCGGGATTACGAGAACAGAAGGAACAAAAACACACAAGAGTAGTAGGCTTAGAAACTTATATTTATTATTTGTTATGAATCAATTTTATTTTTCTACACCTTTCTTTTGTGAATTTAAAATTTTTTATTATATTAATTGTTATTATTAGTTTTTTAAAGTCTGTGCATAAGATAATAGGTTTGTGACGGTTCCAAATGTATGGTTGAAGTCTACTGACGATTTGTTACAGCAACAATGAAATGCATATAGACAAAGCTGAACCACCAGCAAATAAATTTCAAATTAAAATAAACTTATGACAATGTCGAATAATAAATTTCGTAAATAAATAAATTCTTTTATTTTTCTGCTGCGTTTTTTTCGAAATCGAAATTAGTTAAATATCGAAAGTTTCTTTAAACAAAACTGAGTAACAGGTAAATTTTTTGCGATTCAGTTTGATAAATTTTCGAGATAAGTATGTATATTCGAAATCGATATCATTAACGAAAGTCTTGGTCAAGTGGGTACTTATATAAGCATATGTGTGTATGCGTATAGCTCTGTGTATATGTATGGGTGTAGGTATATTCCTTTCCGCGATTACATGCAGTTGCATATTATCCTGTTTACTTTTGCTTGTGTTGCCATTTTAAGCATTAGCTAAGAATATACATATCCCTACATATATACATATGTATGTATATACATGTGTACATATGCACATCGATATTTGGAAACACTTTTCTTTTTCTTTTGGCTGGCGTCAGGATTAATATTGCAAACATAGTCTCATACATACATATGTACATATCTGCATACCTCACAACACATTTATGTAAATGCAGATAAATACCTCATTAGTCAGGAACATGCAACAGACACAAATCAAACCTGAAAACAGACAGGGAAGAAGACAAACAGGAAAACACTGAAAATCTGGAAAATTTTATTATCTCATTTGTAGATTAAGACCAATCGCTAACATTAAATGTTTGTTTAAAGGATGTTTATCCAGATAATGACATCGTTTAGCGGTTTTTGGACATACCCACTCTTTTGGTTGAAGTGAGGGCTGTAACCAAAACCACAAAACTCAAACCACAAACAAGAATGTTAAAAGAATTTTAAAAATTTATGGGGAATTTACGTTTGAAAGTGGAAAATTATTAAAAATTAACATGATGTTTTATTTAGTATAAAAAAAAAACAGTCTAAAGGAAAGTCCTAAAAAGTCCTTTTCTATTTAAATACATAAATATGTATATCATTACAAAATTTATAAAAGTATAATGAAACACATTGTATTAGTCGATGGCATTTTCATGAATAACTCCGTATGTATGTAAAGGATCTTTCATTAAGCACTCCTATCTCTTAGTTGAAATAAAACAAAGTGTGTGCAAGTTATGATTGAAATGTTTTATTCGCTGGAAAAGAGCATAACGATGGTATTTTGTATGGAATACGTATAATATCTTGAGATTGAAAAAAGACAAAAGAAAAAAATTAAGAATTATCCTGAATTAGTTAACTGGTGGTTAACGAAATATACAGAAATAAAAGTATGTATATAAATGGCCTAAAGCTTACTACACATTTAAGGCCCAACTATAATAGGAATAAGCGATTACATATAAAACGTATGTGGCAAACTATAATGTACTTATGGAACTTTTCGTCAAGTTTCGTCAAATGTCATTTGCTTAAGTTAAGTGCCAAACTGAACGCACATTCCGTACGGAAAACACTGTTTTTGCATTTTTTTAAACTCAATTAAACAGCAGCAGAAAATATTCATTGATTTTAAATATTTTTTTATTGTTTCTTATTTTAAACTCGGAAAAAAAGCAAAAATTTTATTTTCATTCTTTGTTTTACAATACACATATACACACATACACATGAGTTTATTTATGTATTTTTATTGTTGTACTTTTTAGTAGGCAAAACAAATTAAACAAGTAAAAAAGTCGTGGATATAATTATACGTGAATTTTTAATAGATTAGGACATTCCAACAAGTTAATTTGATTGAATTGCATTCATTTAGTAGTTATAAGAAGAAACAAAATTACTAAAAAAATTTTAACAATACATATATGTATGTACAACTGTGGCTAAAGAATACTTAAGTGCATGTAAGTACATTGTGGACACCTAAAAGTCACATCTGAATTGCTTAAGTATGTGACAGACTTATCGTTCAAATCTGGCATTAGCTTAAGCCAGCATATTCATATTATAGTTGGGCCTTTACTGAGTGAAATAGAATCACAAAATTTCGAAGTCTTATAGAGTTGACTTAAAGCTACAACAAAAAAATTTTTTTTGTAAAGACTTCCAAGGATACGGAAGAATGTTTTTTTTACATTTTTAATAATTTTGTGATATTAAACAGAATGAATTTTTGGCGTTTTTTTTTAATACTAGATATACCAACGGACGACACAATCGTCCGTATTCTAGAATCTAAATGTAAATAATTTTATTAAGATTCAAAAAAAATTATCTAAACGTCATAAGAAATGCATTAAAACACATCCACCCACATACTTACACATACATATGCATAATTAAAAATACAAACGAAATCCCTTTAACTAAGCTAATTCAATTTATTGAACTCTCTTCCTTTAAGTATTATGGCTTTCATACAATAACAAATAAGATCAAGAGAAATACTACAAACACACACACAATCTCATATTTTGTTTCTTGTTTACTCCCTGTCGGAGAATGTGTGATTGACTACAAAAATAGTTAACTTATAGTTAACTTTTCTTAGACTGACTAAAAGCTAACTGCAATGTCATCCAGAACAAACCCAAAATTAATTCTTAAGTTGAGTACGTAGTCGAATTTGATGAGAGCCAACAAACTTATTCTCAGCTACTTTGAAACTCATTTTAGTTTTATGTTAACATTTTGCTGTTGTTATTTTAGATGATAGCTTAGCTGAGTGGTAGCGCATTGAGTACACAAATTGTGATGATACATATTCGAACCCCAGAAATTTTTTCTAATTTACTGACTACAAGGTGGTTTAAAAAAATCAACTTTTAGTTAGCTGAAAGTAATGCAGAGTGAGCCAATTGACTACCTCCTAGGATGTCGCAATGTTAAAGTAGTCAGTTGATTACATTGCGAAGTAATCCAGTGCCAGTCAGTACTAGTTGCGAAATAGTTAGCTTAAAGTTGGTTTAAAGTTAGTCAAATTTCCGACAGGGCTTGTAAGCCAGTAAATGCGTATGTAATATGTGTGCATGTAGTAGTAGCAACTTTAAACACTTATAGCTCCCAAAATACTAAACCGATATCAATAAAATATAGATTCTGCACATCTGTACCAAAAAACCTTTGAAACCATATAAATCTTTTTAAAATCGGTGCAATAGTACCAGCGTAAAAGGGATAACAAACAACGTGTTTGCCTATTAATTATATAAAATATATATATATATGTACATTCATGATGTATTCTTCCGCACGTTGGTAGCGAGGTTGAAAATTTTGTATTTCCTCTTTGCAGAGAAAGGGACAAATACCAGGAATAATTTCTTAATCGGGCTTAAGTTCAGTATTTTCAATTCTTATTGAATGAAATATTTTTATTAATTAATGTGAGTTTGTAAAGAAGAGAAGAAAACTTAAACAAGAATCTTTGTTAGCTGGGGGAAATACCGATATTTTTCTGTGCACCCACGCACTTCATCAGCGCCCATGTCTATCTATCTACTTGGGTAAGGATTGTGATTACCATCAGCTACTTGTCACTGAACTATCTTGTAGGAACCTAATCGTTTTGGAATAATATAAATTATACATATATGTCATTCCGATATTTAACTGTAATAGGGCATTTACATTGTCTCAAAAGCTAGTACTTACGAGATTTCGAGCTAAATCTCGCTACTTTTTTTTAAAAGATTTCCCATACAAAACGAAATCAACTTTGTCAGTAGATTTGTAGGAAATCTAATCAATATCTAATATTTTAATTTTTACTACCCTGTACAACATATTTATAAAAAAAGATGATTGAATTAGCTACGGTCTGCTTAAAAAGGTGTGTGAATTGGTTACACTGCAGTTGTTTGATTGAAGTTTCCAAAATTTTTCATTTAATGGGTTTTGTTTGTGGATAAAAAGTTTTGATAAATGTAAAAAATGGGTGTGTAAACGTTATATATTTTCATATTAGGGGGAGATTTGTTTTGGATTCCAACTGACAATTTACAGCATGACAGGCTTACACACTATCCGGTCTACCACAGGGTCACTCATATATTGAAAGTAATTCTATTATAGGCCATTTACACCTGTACAAAATCTAGCAGATTTTAATTAAAATCTTTATGAAAATCTATACTTTTTTTACATTTATGAAGATATTTTTATCTAAAACAAAACCCATTAACTGAAAATTTTCTAAAATTGCAACCGAGAAACTACAATGTAGCCAATTCACACACATTTTTAAGCAAACCCTAGCTAATTCTCTCATCTTTTTTATAAATATATTGCACAGGGTAGTAAACAATAATTAAAAATATTAGATTTCCTACAAATCTACTGACAAAATAGATTTTAAGCTTAATGTTTATTAACGCACTAATAATTCCAAATTATTATTTTACTTATTCAGTAAAATATTTTTTTATTAAAAATACATTGAAATTGATTATTGTGGGGTTTATCTCCATCCTATGCGCATTTCACTGTTGCTAATGCAGACCATCAGGGAGGGGAACCTTGAAATAAAATAAGTAAAATAATAATTTGGTATTATTAGTGCGTTAATAAACGTTAAACTTAAATTGTAACAATTCCCAATAACAAACACTAATTAAAATAAATTTTGTTTTGTATGGGAAATCTAATAAGAAGTAGCCAGATTTAGCTCGATGTAAATGCCAATGTAATTGACCTATTAGGTTAATATCTAATTACAGTTATGGGAATGGTTTCAAAGTGAATTGGCCTCATTGGAGGAAAAATTTACATTTTAAAGGTTCTGGATCCAATCGCAACAAACTTGTCCCAATTAAATTCACTGAGGATTAAGACGACACACCACAAAAATGGTGAGTATGTAACGATTTACACCATATGTCTTTTTTCACCATACAGTACTCCCTCCTGTTGGTAAAACTCCTATTTTCTGACGTCCTAGGACGATTACGTTTGGATCAATTGTCACCAAAGTTTCGGCAGGATGTTGCCGAAGAATGTTAAAAGCGCATAAATAATTGTACCAAAACCAAAACAAAACGAATTTTTTGACAGTCTACAGCTACAAATCACACAGAGCGAAAAATTATCAGCTGAAATAGCGCTGCCACCTTATTAGATACACCTTGATTTTAATTTACATATTTTGTTTTATTATTGGAAAACATTCTTATGAGAATGAAAGGAAAAAATACAAAAGTAAATTTCTATTAAAAGTCACTAGGCAAACTCTACCAACACTATTCTCATAGCTTCCTTCTGCAAAAAATCTGAAACAAGGTGAAAGTTTATTTTTTTTAGAAAGTGTTCCGTGGTAAAATTATACTAGGTACATGCACGACTACAACAAAATTACAACACCAAAAAAACACATATAATTTCATTGGCTACACTGTAATCATTTTCACCCATATGTATAAACAAAAACTGGGATGAAGTTAGCATAGGTGGCAAAATTTAACATGACATTAAAGAGTTTTGCCATTAAATTTCACATTAAAAGTCACGCTAGGACTTAGTAGTGTGTTACAACTACGTATTACGATCACTTTTCATGTCAAATTGTATAGAGGAACTCTTTAACATTTAACTTAATACCATCACTTATGCTAATTTCATGCCAGTTTTTGTTTATAAAAATGGCCGTTTATGTAAAACATATACACTAAAATTTTTGTAGCTTGTAAACGAAGTTTGACAACTATTTGTATTGTATACAGTAACAGGCTGGTCTTGTGCATGTACCTGTTATAATTCTACCATGAAGTGTTCCTTGCAAGTCATGACGATCGCTTGCTGTTAAATTAAAGATTTTATATGCAGTTTTTACACATCATTAATATGATAAAATGAATTTTTTTGCATTATGTATTAAGACCAAAAACGCATATTTTGAGATATCTTTATGTTGCATTAAGGGAGCGATATATTTTCCTTACAAGAGCATTTTTACTAAATGCGTTTTTAACAACAGCTGATACTATACCACCTCAGAATTAATCGAAACAGGGATGGTAAATTAATTTAGCATAAAACTGCAGGTTTCAAAAACTATTAAGCGTTCTCCAGCAATTCACTGCCGAATTACTTGAAGATTTTTTGAACATCGAAAGACCAGGGGTATAATCATCGCTTTCGATAACAAGCTGATTCGATCACTTTTTTTCAGGTTGAGGCTATAGCATTCGCTATAGAAGAATGTAATAATATGGTTCGATATCGAGGGCCATAATCTCAAGCTTAAAAAAACGTGATCGAATCAGCTTGTTATCGAAAGCGACGATTATACCGCAGCTTACGCCATGTATGCACAATCTGCCACTAACATAAAAATTGTGGGTGAATTGAACAGTTTTATTTACTTCAATCCAGATTTTCCCACACTTTTTTTTACAAGCAGAGACATAATGTCTGGCCGGAACGCCTGGCAACAACTACTACGTACACACACGTATTAAGAAAATTATTTTAAAACGTCCTAAATGTCATTCATTCAGAGATGCATGTAAGTATTTGCCAAACGAACTAAACTCTAGTCACACAATACAGAATGCCAGAGCCTTAAAAAAGACAATTGTATCACCTTGTCAACTTATTTATTTCTCTGCAAAAGTAAATAATAAATTGGTCGATTCCAAAAGACAAAAGGAAGATGATAAACTAACCTGGTTTCGAAAGATAACGCACAATTGACTTTGAGGCTGCTGAGGCTGTACTAAATAAAACACGTTAACAATTGTATCAAATTGTGGCAACTTGTTGTTGCCACATTGTCTACTCCTGTTCTATTCATTTCAATATAATGCAAACTATACATATACAAAGTCTCTCTGTTAGCTTGTCTGTCTGCATTTTTATTTTGTGGAACAAAAGCAATTCACTCGTTTGATAGGGGCGTGTAAAAATATCACCTACCTGTTAGCTGACTTTATTATTGTTGCAATCAAATGCTGTTCTGCCTCAAAAGAAAGTGTGGGAACATATCCAGACATACTGACGTCCTTTTAGTCTTACAAACTAATAAAAAATTATTTTTGTGTGTTATATTTTTTTAGATATCGATTAGTTTTATTGATTTATCGCTTCAGGGGGCTTCAATTGTTATTGCAAGTTGCAACAACCAGTCGTCCTAAAAAGTCAAAGTTATGGAAAGGGTCTGGAATTGTAACCTGGTTATTGAGTTTATTGTCAAGTAATTGTATCATTAATAAACGTTATTATTAATTTCTAAAAATTTAGGCTCATCTTGATTTATATGTCACTATTTGTCGTCATGTCAACTCGATTTGTGTCGTTACATTTTCTTTTTGTCTATAAAATTCAAAGTGTTGTCACCTGTCGGTGTCTGTTTAATACATATTGCTGCAGTAGTTTTCATTTCAAGTGTAACAAATTGTTTTTATTAATTTAATGTTTGATAACTTAGAATTGTCATATTGAAGTTTATTAATCACTTCATATTAATCGTAATAGAAAAATAAAAAGTCCTTGAAATCATATATAGAATGTTCTTTCAAATTTAAGATTGATAAATGTCAATTTGATTACGTGACATTGGAGAATCTGGTTTAAAGTTTATTTTTGATATTTAATACTTTCACCTTCTTTATGCTCTCATTTGTTTAAATAATGAAATAATTTATTATGAGTCAGGTAAGCACTTCTGCATAGTTTTTATTTTATAAAAAGTAAACATTTCATTCTGTAAAATATAATGATAAATATTTTATTAGGCCTCTTTTACATTCAGAAGAAATCGATGTCACGGTTTGTATACGAGGGGACGACAAAGCAAATAATGTAACGAATTTAAGTTTCTTGAAACTAAATTGTACCGTCTTTGGTTAGGTTACCCAGCCGAAAGGAAGCACAGCTGAATGCTACTGGGCGCGTCCACAGGTTGCGGATAGTGGAAAGCACCGTAGATATGCGGAGTAGCTGCTAAGGCAGTCGCGGTCAATCAGCGGAGAGTCCGAGCGGAGAGTCTCAGAGGGTTTCCGGGTGGCGCCGGCCTACTAACAAATTCTGAGTGCCTACGATACTCGAAATGTCAAGACGAGTAATTGGCGCCTTCAAATAACCAATAGCCACCTATTGCCAGCGACTGTTCCTCATGTTAGAGGCGGCTGGAAGCGAGCGACGGATCTTGTAACAAGCGGCCGCTATACAAACGTGATAAAAGGCTTCTAAGCTAGCCCACCTGGAGGCCATGCTGGCAGTTCCAGTTCCAGGATCGGATGCGTTAGCCCAATCCGCTGCTCATCTTAAACTATATGATTACCGAAACCTCAAGAAATAATCCACCTTATTGCGAATGGCGTCGTCGACGTAACATCAAGAAGAAAGTAAAAATTAGCACTTGTATATTCTTTATTGGCAACAATTGAATCTTATTGACAATCTCTTACTAATCTTTAAGGCTTTGTAAACTAATGGAGCATATTAATAGTAGCCAATTGTTGTCGATAAAGAGTAGACAAGTGACACTTTTTACTGTCGTCTTGCTGTGACGTCGACGACGCCATTCGGAATAAGGGGGAATAATGAAAATAATACCCAATCAACCCCTCTGATGACAACGTTCAGCTTTAAACACCGGACACTATTTGGAACTTGGAATGTACGGACGCTTTTAAGTACTTGAGGTCTTATGCTCCTTACAGGAACTAAAGGATCTAATATATAAATAATATAGATTAGGTTATGTTAGGTTAGGAAGGGTGGTTTTAAAACGCACCTCCACTCGGAGACTCATTTGGTCCATTGTTATATCCTTCTATTGCGCATTAAAAGTAATATTTACCCCCCTTTGTATCCAGAAGTGACCCTATTCTCCGCCATTAACCCACTGATGAAGCTCCTGATGTCCTTTAGTTTACACTTAGTATTACTCGCATGGAAATGTCTGCTCAGCTATCTAAGCCTATGGCGTTGCAGCTTTGAGCACTGACAGATATTTTTAAAGGATTCTGGTTCCTATTTATTCCCGCACATCCTACAGAAAACCGAAGTATCAGTTTCTCAAACTACGTTTACAATTGTCACACATTTGCCCAAAAAAGCATAACCAACAAACACTAATGAAAAAACTTTTGATCCAGACACTTGTTTATCAAATTAAACAGTTTTGAACACAACTAATAGATAATATCACAGAATCCAACATTATTGGCTACTCTTTAACTTGACAAACTTTTCTCTGAATTGAAAGATTTTTCATTAGGATTTAGTGGTAACGCTTTTTTTTTGGCAAATGTTTAACAAGTGTGACCGTACCTTCAAATGCTGGTTCTTGCTCTGACCGACCAGTGGTCAGTCAACGTGCCTATCACGATTTGCATCGCCTTCCTATCTATAACCAGTAACAGTTTAGATCTTTTTTAGTCAAGTTTAGACCAAATAGCTATTGAGACTATACAATCCTCGGTTGCCATGAACGGTTGGTCCTGCTCTCTACCCAATTACTGAGTTCCCTATAGTAATAACCTATCGGTAATTTCACCGATTTGTCACACATTCCCTCATATAAGGCCGACCCTATTCTTCCCAGCTCATCAGCCAAATTTCACCGTCTTAGTGAGGCTAAAATCGAAGAACGAAAAGAACGAGTTTGCGTGGTGGAAAACTCGGAAAAAATTCCGATTTTTACCCACTTTTAACCAAATATTCACGAGATAACCTAAAAACAGGTCAGCACCACTGGATTCAGCCTATATGCTCGAATTAAGTTTACCCATCCCACCCCCTCTCTTGTTATATTTTTGAACTTGCACAGTGTTATTGAAAAATATATCTATGTATCAATCTGAAATTTCATATAATAAAAAAATACAACAAATTTTCCTTTTCCAGCTGTATCATATCATACGAACTTTGCAAATACTTATTTTTGTAGGCGTTAACATTGTAACAGATTCCCCACATTTAATAGAAAAAAACAGCCCTCCCAAATCCTTTATGAGTGCATTTTGCATACATATAATTTTGCTCCAGACTCCAGCTGTTTTTTTGCACTTTCGTTTCTAAATTATCTTAATAAATTTTCTGCTAATTTGTGATGATTAATGCAATTTTCATAACATCTTCTATGCCTAAACAACAACTAAATGAAAATAGCAAGCAACCCTCTCGTTTAGTTTTTAAAAACAATTAACTGCATTCTTTTGATAATTTGCGACTTTCATTCATGAATTAAATAAAAGAAGGAGTTAGACAGTCATCATTAGGTGCAGCAAGCAGCAGAAGAAAAAACATTGAAACAATTCAATTTTCATAAATAATGGTCAAATGACTCAAGCAAAAAAAATAAAAAAAACATGTAAGTCAGTAAAGAAATATTATAACCAGGGAAACCAGAACTTTATTTTGTGCACATAAAATATGCACTAAAAACTAAAATATGATCTAAATTTTTTCTAAATATTCTCTTATAAGACCAAATATATTTTTTCAATAACAATTATAAATCGAATTTTTTAGACTTTCACTTATTTGTTATTTAGACTTTCACTTATTATTTATTTATTATTTATCACTTAATTTGAATAAATCAGCGATATGTAAGTCATTAATAGTCGCCCCTCTTCTGTAAACTGATCGACCGATTTGGAACCGCACAATTTTGGAAAACTAACTCCGACAATAAAAATATTTTTTTAGGTTTTATTAATTTTTTTTATTATATAGATTCCCCAACATCGTCGTTATATAAAAATCGCCAAAATGAAAAAAAATCACCAAACAAAAAAAAAAACGCTAAAAACCTAAAAAAATCGCCAAAACGAGAAAAGAGCGTCAAAACTAAAATATGTATCAGAAAGCAGAAATCTACATCAAGTGACACCACACACAGTGGACAAAACACAGAAGAACGCTGATGATGAAGGTTTAGTGGCTTTTTAAAACAGCTAGTTGTTCCGTTCTACTAAGTATTTGTCAGAATATTTACGATTAACTTTGAGGTTATTTGTTGATTAATAATTATCACATGTAATTTTGCTTACAAGGCGATACGAACTTTAGCCTATTAATATAGAAATATTTTTCATGTTGTTTCACAATTTTTTTTATCATATTAACATATGTATGTTTTTATAAATAATTTTAATTTTTTTTGTCAGCCATTTTAATAAACAATTTTTCTTTGATATGTCTTTAAAATTAAAAAAAAAATTACTTGAATAGTGCAAATGATGTGCTAACAGCATTACTTTCTGTGGTTGATGCGAAAAATCGAAAAGTCCACAAAAAACCCCATAAAAAGTTTGAGCTTTAAAAGGCTGTATGTAGCTTATTCAAAACTTCTTATATTGCAATGAAAATGAAATGATGAAATGAAAGTCTTACTTATCATTTGATATATAATTTGTTTGCTTTTGTAATCTAACAATTTTTGATTTATTCCCACTGATCACGGTACTGTGCGTCGCTTCGAGCCGTCGCCCAATACACAGATTTTTACGTCTCTTAAATGTATTTAGACTGTGAAAAATTCATTGTTTATTTTAATTTGCGCAAAATTTTGCATCATATACATATATAATATTATAAAATGCCCTTTTTAAAAATTGTTGGTGGTCGGCAGCTTGTGGTAAATTTTTTTCCTTCGTCGCTTCTTATTTCTAGCATATTTTTTTTCAAAATTTTACACTTTCAAAACAGATATCATTTTTACCATAGTACTTTTCCATCGTTTGACACATGCCCTGACAATCTATTTTCGATCGTTCGACAGCTACTTTCGACAACGTGTACACAAACCTCAATTTTTTGGTATTGTATTAAAGTAATGACGATGACGGGAACTGTAATAAGGGTGATTATAAAGTATCGCAATGAAAGAAAAATTAAATATCGTATCCGTCCAGTGATGCCAACTTATCCCTTTTCTTGCTAAATTTATCAATTTGTCATCCCATTTAGCCGGAAGAAAAGTGAATTAAGCTATTAGCTATTTTTTTAGCCACTTTTATTTTAATCTAGATATTTTTTAAAACACGAAATTTGTTTGTGATTTTTTTATACAAAATTTAAACTTGCAACAAAGGAACAATACCAAAGAACATAACAGAGCAATATGTTATTGTTTTCGCATTAATATCAATAAATTCCGCTCCAAACTTGCAATTTTTGTTGCAACAACTTTTTATTTTTGTGTGAAAAAGATACAGAGAGGAATACAAAATGTATATACATAAGCATGTATTTCTACTTCAATACTCCCCCACATATTCAAGAATTATTGCAACAAACATTGCAAGTCTACAAGAGCTTATGGCTAAATTGGTAACAATAATATTTGCTACTCCGTTCTTATAATCGTTGCAATGTTATTTTAAGTTGTCGCGTCTATTTGGTGGTTTATGATAGTAATCAAACAAGGGTAATTTTTTTACACGAGTGAAAATAAAATATAAATTAAAGCTTAAATAAAAGTTTAAAAAATAGAAAATGAACAAAAAGTATAAACAAAACTTTCGCCATGAATGGATTAGTAACCAAAAAATTTAAAGACTTAATAGCAGAATTTACAATTGAATGGAAGGCGTACTGCAAGTATTGCAAGTTTGTACTAAATGCTCAGTTTTTTGCTCGTTTCTTGATTATAATTATCTGAAGAAAAATAATTTTATTTATTAACTTCAATTTATTGAATTTAATTACTTTAAAAATGTTCCCTATTTGCTTAAAAAAATACCATATGAAATACCTTCTTGTTTTTTGCTTTAAGTTTATGATTTTTCATTCGATGGCGCTTATGCTAGAGTTAATGTTGACGTCGTTGACGGCGTCTTAACGCCGAAATTGTGATGATCGTCGTAAAATTTCATTTTGTTGTTAATGTAAACGCCGTCGACGACTTTAACACAGCTGTGTACTTCTGCATTGAATAAACAACAACATTGGAAATATAACAACATGAATATACAACAACATTGAGCAACACCGCAACGAGCCGAAAAAGTTGAAACATATTGGACTTTTTCGGCGTCGAATTTCTTACGGCGTTGAGATTAAAAGCTCTCATACAATTTCATACGATTCAACTTTTTTTTTTACATTTGACGCCGTTGACGACGTCGACATTAACTCTAGCATTAGCCATTTTTTTGTTTGCGTTTAGCCATTTTTGGTGAAGGAATTCTGGCATCACTGCATCCGTCTATTGACAGACCGAAAGCAAAAGTAACTTTGTCTGTTTCTTGCACCTTATCGGCTAAACTGCTAAACCGATTTTGATGCCGCTACAACAGCAAATACATGAGAATTAAAAATTAAAGGGTGTTCCAAAACGAGCAACGAAAAATGTTAAAATCCCATGTAATATACATATAATTGTATGTACATACGTATATTGACACTTGAAATATGTAAAATTAGTGTATTTTTTTTACAAACTACAACAATTAACACTAAAATTTAAAAAAATTTAAATTAAAGGGTTTTCCATCAGTTAATGCAATTTTGACTATGTAATTTTGACAACTTTCTATATCTTGGAAACCGTAAGAGGTAAACTCTTGAAATTTTCCAAAACGGTAAAACTAAAAAATCTGAAAATTATAAAATCGCCAAACCAAAAAAAAAAAATGGACAAAATTCAAAAAAATCGGCAAAATTAAAAAAAAAAACTAACACTAAAATAAGTCGCAAAATTCGAAAAAATCGTCCAAATGAAAAAATCGCCAGAATGAAAAACAAGCGCCAAAAACCGATAAAAATCGCCAAACGCGAAAAAGGCTCCAGTAGCAAAATAATTGTTAATATGAAAAACAAATCACCAAAATTAAAAAAAATCGCCGAATGGAAAAATCGCCAAAAAACTGAAAAAAATCGCCAAAATGAGAAAAAATTGTCAAAACTAAAAAAAGCGCCTAAATGAAAAAAGTCGTTAAAATGAAGAAACGCCAAAAATCAAAAATAGCCATAATTAAAAAAAATCGCCAAAACGAAAAAAATCACCAAGAAATAAAAAACGCCAAAAACCGAAAAACATCGCCAAAACGAGAAAAAAAATGTCAAAACTAAAAAAATTCCTAAAATGGAAAAAAAAACTCCAAAAACCGAAAAAATCGCCAAAACCAAAATAAAATCGACAAAAAAAACGCCAAAAATTAAAAAAAACGTCAAAAACGAAAAATTTGCCAAAACTATATTTTATATAGGCTAAAGTTCGTATTGAATTACATATTTCGTGTCCGTACGGAAGGAAGGAACCCTTCGTGCGCGGGTCAAAGTCGCACTTTACAGAATTTATTTATTTTTAAATAGGACCAATTTCTGCATCTCCGGAACTATATAACTGATATTTATGATACTCAAAACATAGATCAGCTTGTAAGAGGACTTAAGATTTTTTTAAAGTTATGTCCAAGAAAGACAGAGAGGAAAATTCTGCCTCTCCGAAACTATCCACACGTTTTTTTATGAAATTAAAAAATAGTTACATCTGCATCTATTTTTAAAAATAGGACCAACAAGGGCAGGCAAGGCTATTTATTCAACCAATATTGATGAAATTTAAAAAATAGGCAGACGTCAAAAGGAACACAAAATCAACAAGGCTCGAGAGGATGGTAGAAGGTAATTTCTTCCTCTCCGAATCAAACCGATTCTTATGAAACTTAGAACATAGATACAAATACGTGTAAGATTGCTTTTTATTTTAAGCCACACAACCACATAAGATGTCCAGTTTTTACGATTTTTGAAAATTTTTTGAATTTGACAATTTTTGCCATAAATCATGCATGACTTTTATGTATTAAGGCGCCTTTGAAGCGATTTGGAAGAACAATTGAACGTTGCAAAATTGGACAGTGGTAGGGAGGCATAGTGCGAAATAATAAAATATAATATTAAGATCTGTCTACATTAAAAACAGAAAAATATGGTTTGAAAACACACAAAAGTGGCAACGTGACTATTAAAATTAAATTTTTTTTACCTCAATTTTTCCACCTTTAACCATAAATAATACATAAATGGATTCATATAAGTACATACATATCGCTCATTTACTTCAATAGTGTCACAACTCAAAAAAAACTAGTTTTTTAGAACACTCGTTTAAAATTTTCAATTAACATACAACTCAATGATGAAATAAAAAAATATTCTTCTCCGACGAGGTGATAGTAAAAGCTATATACACGAAATATTGACACAAGATTAAATAAAAAATGCATGCATATTTTGCATTATTAACTCAAAAAATATATTTTTTGAGTTATGACACTATTGAAGTAAATGAGCGATATGTATGATACGAGTACTTTGAAGATACGCGGCTTAAATATCCATGGCTTAATACAATTGCTTTTAAATCTTTAAGAGGAATGAATAAATACAATTTTTGTAAACCCTTATAACACTTGGCTAGTGGATCAAATTCGCATTTACAACTCTGATTTATACTCGTACTAGTAGGGCTGAAAAGCGAATAGACAAAAGAGTGTAGGTGAGATTAATAAATCCTCCATATGCGTCATGATTAAAATTATCTATCGCTCGTCTTGCATACTTAACTCAGGACAGCGTTTTTGTTTCACTTTCTTGCATGAAGATTAAATTAATTTAATGAAGCTGTTGACATTTTACACGTATTTTAAACAGAAATTTTGCAAAATTTCCACATTTTTAAGCTGCTACTTAATAAATATTTTAGGCGATATCTATTTATAGAATATTTTGATTTTCGCCATATATTTATATTTTAATTTGAATTTATTTGCTGGTGACTCAGCTTGGTCTATATGCATTTCATTGTTGCTGTAACAAATCATTAGTAGACTTCAACCACACATTTTCAATAGTCACAAACCGCTTATCTTATGCACAGACTTTCAAGAACTATTTGAGAATTCACAAATAATAATATTTTTGAAAACAAAAAGAAAAACAAGAATAGTAGGCTTAGAAACTAATACAAAAAACACAGCAAATAATTTATATGCGATATGAATCTATTTTATTTTTCTACACCTTTATAGAATTAGAAATCCATCGGATAACTATAAAAGTAAATACAAGGCAAAATGAAAAATAAAATCTATTGTCATAATTATATTTTAATTTGAAATTTATTTGCTGGTGGTTCAGCTGAAAAAAAAATCAGGAGGAATAATGTGAATGATTGATATGCTCCGCAATTCAGTGTTGGACACTAATTAACACTAAAATTTAAAAAATTTAAATTAAAGGGTGTTCCATCAGTTAATGTAATGTTGAATATGAAATTTTGACAACTTTCTGCTGTATCTTGGATGCCGTAAGATAGGAACAAACCAAAAAAGTTTGTCTTAAGTAGAACGAAAATAAACTAATTAACTAACATGTGCATAATTAGTAAAGAACAAATAACAATGGCAAGACTGTTGTAAATTTAAAGATGGTAAAATTGATCTTTCCTTACAAAAAAAAAAGGCTTTCAGCAAATTTATATACGATGAATCCAAACAATTCACATATTCCATTTGCAATAAAAGTTGTGTATATAAAGGAGAAATCTACATCAACTGACACCACCCACAGTGGAGCAAACGCTGATGATGAAGGTGTAGTGACTTTCGAAAACAGCCAGTTGTTCCGTTCTACGAGTACTACGTGTTTTTCAGAATATTTACAATTAACTTTGTTGTTATTTGTTCAATAATAATTATCACATGTAATTTGGCTTACAAAGCGATACGAACTTTAGCCTGATTAAATTATAGATATAGAAACAAATGAAGTTTGAAAAATAATAATTAAAATTAATACAAACGAACACGTTAAGCGTTGACAAATTTTGTATGTATTTTGTTTTTTTAATTTATATTTTTCCATATAAAATTTACGTTTTACAAAATTTATCCGAAATTGTCGAAAGAAAATTCTCTTTGATTTTACAAAATAGCATGGTGCTTGGTTATTAAAGAGAGCAACAACCGACTGAAAGTTGCACATTTTAATTGCTAAATACATAATTTTATTTCTAAAATGTTTTCACTTTGAGCACTTTAGCACACGCAAAGTTTAATTGGCCAAATTATCAGTTTGTAGGAGAGAAAGGAAAAAACGAAAGAGTACAGAATTTGATGTAGTCGTTGGCAAAAAAGATTCCAGGCAGGCCTTCATTTTGAATAGTTCCTTCGTGGTATATATAGTAAAAATTTGTCAAAGTGATAGAAAGTTTAAAAGATAATCTAAAGCACAAACATTGCGGGTGTAAAAAGTAGAGATATGCAAATGTCGTGATTTTATCGTGTCACGCGTGAATCACACGTAATTCACGCATGATCGTGATCAAATTTAAAATTAATAACGCGTGAGCGTGACTGAAAAAAAAATTACTCGTGCGTGAGATATTTTTAATAATCACGCACGAATTCTCACGGTCTCTCGTGATATATCATTGTTATATAACATCTTGGGAAATTATTTTTTAAGAATTTAAAGTTTATCTCAAAATGCTTTATCCGGCAAAAGTCGGATAATTTTTAAAAAGAGTTGAAAAAAACGTTTTTTTTGAGTCCCAGGTAGTCAACTTTGGCCCACTGTAACTCCTGTCGACCTCAAGCTAGAAGAATTGAGCATGACATGTATTATAAAGCCTAAGTCCCCCTATGGATTTTAGGAGTTTCATATAAATCCATTCAGTAGTTTAGAAGTTCCAGATTATAGTAAAATATTTTTCTGCGTGAGCGTGCATGATCGTGATAAGTTGTAAGCCACTCGTGCGTGATTAAGAATATTTTGTTCGTGAGCGTGCAGGATCGTGAAAATTTTCAATATCATTCGTGAGTGAAAGTGCGTGACTTAAATATTTTTCTGCGTGAGCGTGCATGATCGTGATAAGTTGTAAGCCACTCGTGCTTGATTAAGAATATTTTGTTCGTGAGCGTGCGTGATCGTAAAAATTTTCAATATCATTCGTGAGTGAAAGTGCGTGAGTAAAATATTTTTCTGCGTGAGCGTGCATGATGGTGATAAGTTGTAAGCCACTCGTGAGCGTGCGTGATCGTGTGAAAATCTTCAATATCATTCGTGAGTGAAAGTGCATGAGTAAAATATTTTTCTGCGTGAGCGTGCGTGTCGTGAGTCAAAAAAGGTTCACGTGCACATCTCTAGTAAAAAGTCTCTAAACAAATTTTTTTTTAAAGTGTCCTGCAAAATTAAATAAAACAAGTTTTAATTTTAAATGCTTTTCGATATTTTTATATTTCGTTTGTTTGTATTTTTTTTCAATAAAATTTTTCTCAAATTTAAAACTAATAAAAATAATGGAATATGAAATTAATTTTTTTTCAAAATTTTTTTTTTGTTTCAAAACGAACACAAATTGTATCCAAAAATGATACATCTGTTTACACACATGTGTTTTTACTAATTTTTTTTTACTTTATATGTTTGGAAAAGCCATGCACAGGTTTTAACTGCAGGTATTTTATTTATTTATTTTTATTTTTTGTTATACGAATGGAAAAACAAAAAGGTTTAATAATATCGAGAGTGTTTTCTGATGGGAAAACACGTACTACATGTCTTTAAAATAAGGTAAATATTCGAAATAGGTATGTAGATACAGATACTTAAAAATACATTTGTATATATGTATGCATGTATGTACATATATGAGTACATTTATAAAAAGTAAATATTTTCTATAAAAATATGTATGTATGTATGTATGTGTCTAGTTGTACTTGCTTCAATGTTTGCGCGGGTTTTATTATTACGAGTATTATTATATTTTTTTTCTAAACTATTTGAGTTATTTTAATATCAATTTTCAGCCAGGTACAGAATATTTGTTTATCTCTTTTTTGTATAATAATATTAAACGTAATGAGGTAATTGAGATTCGTGAGTTGCTGTTTTTCCTTGTTTTTCCTTCGTGCGAAAGAAATTATGATGAAGTGTAGCGTTTTAGTGCGTGCAAACGCGTCACTTTTTTTCAGAATACCTTGGAGGAACTTCGAGGAGGTGTAGGAAGTACTACTTGTGCAGTTTTGCTTAGTATTTGTTTAGTTAATGTGTTATTTAGTATCCATAAAGATAAGGATACATGGGCACAAAAATTGCTGGTCCCAATTGTCGTTCCTGAGGCATGTGTGTCTTCATGTGTTTCTTAAGATGATCACGACGTCCGAACTTCTTACCGCAAGCAGTGCAGGGATAAGGTCTCAGGCCGGTATGTATGCGCTTGTGGCGGGTCAATTCTTCGTTGCGTGTAAAGGTCTTGCCGCAGGTTTCTACATCACACTTGAAGGGTCTTTCACCTGTATGTATGCGTATGTGGCCCTTAAGTTGGCCATTGTTCGAGAAGGCCACATCGCAGTGGGGACACTTGAATTTCTTTGGTCTCTGCTTGCGAGCATTGACAGCTTTCAGATGGGCATCTTCGGCCATGACACGAGCATATTCTTGCTCCATCATACTCAAAGCATAAGGGTCCATTGCATATGCTGCGGCAGTCGCAGCAGCAGCAGCAGCAGCTGCGGCCGCTGAAGAGCTGGTTGAAGGCACTGATGGTAGTCCATTGGCTGCGGCAGCGGCGGCTGCAGCATAATATAACTCACTAGCAGAGGCAGCCGGTATCGGGGGCATTAAATGAGCCATAGCTGCACTATGTGCCGGATGTGGAAGATGAGAAACTAAAGTAGGAGCACGATTTTCCAAAGAACCATAGAAATGAGCATTTGCGTAAGGAACTGGATGCATCAGGTTATTTATTTGTGTAGGTGAGACTGAAGAGGATTCCATTCGCATGCTATTGCTGAAACTATCCTCGTAGCCGGAAGACTTTGAGGAAAAACTGTTGGAGGAGGCACATTCGCGATCACTTTCATTGCCATTGAAAGCATAATTTTCTGTTTTAACCGCAGAGCTGCTGCCTCTGGGCATAATATAGTCGTTAGATGAATTTAGTTCGGATTTCACTAAAGTTTTATTTGCAGCATTTTTCTCGTTAGGTATTGTCTGGTTTACAGTTGATGCACGGGTATTACAGTCCCAAGGACGGAAGAGTCTGGAGTAGGTTTGTGGTGGATGCATGTTCAAAGTTTAGTTTTGTGTAAAAAAAAAATGCATACACTACTTTGTTTCGTTCTTATTTTTTTTTGTAATTTTAATTCTGCATAAAAACACTCACTTAAATAAAATTTGTATTTTAGTTTCACGACGAAATTCGTTCTTATGCGTTCTCGTTAAGATCCGTAGTGGAACTGATTGACAAACCATAATGCGCACAGCATATATTTAAAAGGCAGTTGTAAAGAGAGTGCTAGCAATCCAGCATTAAGGTCCTTTTTGTTGTTTAAACAGTTTGTCTACCTATTTGTAAAACAAATCATACCTATCAGCACACATACATACAAGCATACAAACAAACACATTACCACACATACATTTACATACATCGTCTATATTACACAATTACTTGGGCTAGAATTGTGCATGTGTAAGTATTTGTAGTGTAGTGGTCAGTGTTGCCAATGAAGAATTCGGAAATTTCAAGTGGCTCTATACGAAATTACACATTTGAAGATATATTAAAAATTTTTTTTATAAATCAAATATAATATTAAATTCTTGCACATAATCGTATCTACGTAGGTGCTTACTTAAAATTATAGTTGATCAGTGAAATCAGAAATATGGTATAAAAATAGTGTTTTATTCGCATTCAATATGAATTTAAAGCTTAAAAATATGCATTAAAAACTGAAAAGATATGCTCTTAAAAATAACATAAATTGATTTATTGCGAAATTAAAATATAGTTATTTTAGTTAATTTAATTACACTGTGACACAAAAGTTGATAAAAAAATTATTCAGGGGCTCTCATGTACCAATTCTGTTTTCTTGGAGTCCATAGAGAACGAAAATACCTTTGGTTTTTTAGATCCCTTCGGAAAGTGATTTTATAACGGTAAATATGGAGAAAACTGTTTTTTTTATAATTTCAAATTGAGAGTCATACCTTCTTTGTTTCCCAATGTATTTCTATTAATTATTCTTCCGTTTAAAGGAGCTGATATTATCTTTCAAACAAGACATATTTCTTGTATATCGGTCAATAAATGGCTAAGTTATAGTGAAATTAAATTTAAAAAAATAAAGTTAATTTAATTATTCTTTGAACTTAATTTGTTTCTATTTAAATTAATTTTTATTTATTATTTTTCGAGCTTCATTTGTTTCTATACTTATGATTTATTTGAACGGGCTAAAGTTCGTATCGCTTGTTTAAGCCAAATTACATGTGATAATTATTAATGAACAAATAACATCAAAGTTAGTTGTAAATAGCCGCTAGCCGTTTTCGAAGGCCACTAAACATTCATCATCAGCTTTCTTCTGTGTTTTGTCCACTGTGTCTGTGTCTTTTTTTTAGTTTTCTTCCCTGTAGGAGAATAGGCGTCAATTGTCTAAAAACTAGTATAATTACTAGAACAGCAAGAACTAGTGCGAAAAGGGTTAAAGTTGTTTTCTAAAATTACTAGTTCTGATGAGTACTAGTATATGAAGTAGTTCCAAGGCACCACATTGCAAAATAAATTTTGACTGTCTAACAGAGCCCTTGCACTTTACGAAAATTAGTATTATACAATTATTAAAGGTTTAGGTTCACCTAAAAATAATTATAATCAAATAATTACAATTAATCTTTTGTATTTTTTTATTTTGACAAATAATTGCGAATTTTAAATAGCAGTTGTCACTGGATAACAAAGGAATAAAACCACCAAATTTATAGAATTTTCTTTGCAAAAGAACTGGTAATAAACTAGTCCTAAACTAGTACCAATGGCACTAGTAATTTTCTAAACACACTCAATGTTAATTTGAGCATTAAGATGTTATAGGAAAGTTTACAGTTGAGAACTAGTGTTGGTGATTTCTGTACTAGTAAATTACCAGTTGGGCACTAGTTCGAGCTCCTGGAGCGTTATGACTATAATTAATATATGTATGAAATAATTTAATCGATATAAACTCTTATTGTAAATGCTTAGTAAAATAATTTCCATATATATACAATTTTGGTATATATAGTTTTTGGTATTTTGTTGGTTATTTTCTTCATTATTTCCTAAAATATTAATTTTAGCAAAAAAACTTTCTTTGAGATTAATGTTGTAGACTAGAAGAGCTAAAACATTGTCATATATCATATTCTTGTAAAATGATTTTTTTTTAAATAGTCAAATGTCAAAAATTACATTGAAAAATGGACTTTAATGCAAAACAACTTATCGCTATGAAATTTGTTTGTATTTTTTTACATAAAACTGAACCGATTTGGGGGGTGAGAATCAATGAAATCAAAAAGATATAAATAACGGTCACTCTAATGTATATGTTCTTTAATTATGGTATGGTAAGTTTTAATTATATTTTATTAAAATTCAATAAAAATATTGTTGTATTTAACTAAGATTAGGTATGACAATACTAATTGTTTTTGTAGATCATAGAATTATTAATTCTGATAATAATATTATTTACACTTTGGCTGTATATACACAATAAATGCAATTGCACACACTTTGGCAACACTGTTAGTGGTACTTGCTGGAAGTGAAAATCGCCCTCGGCTTCGTTCATACATTTGTATTAAATTACTACTGAGAGAGTAGCACGCGATGAGACGTTGTGTTGTTGTAGGTAGAGTGCCCGAGGGCGCGTGTGTGTGTGTGTGTTTGTGAGTGTGTGTGTTAATACATCCCCTTAACGATTAAGGGTGTAATTTTTCGCGAGCATAAACCAAAGTGCGTGTATGTGTGCATTGTTGTTGTTGCTGTATTTGGTGTTTAAAAATTCGCTTTTATAATGGCTTCCTACTTTTAACAGAAACAACGAACGGCATTTTGTAGATTTTGAGAATCGTTTTGCTTAAATCAAAAACCGTGAACTAACTAATGGCGTTTTCTTTTCTAGGAAATAATAATGTTACATTTTTATTGCACTTTTCAATGAAAATTTTAAATAAAATGGTTTTTTTTCAAATATATTTTGCAATTTAAATCACGGTGATTTCAAAAACAAACTATTAATAGCTGACTTGTTAGTGAATTTTTATTTATTTTTTATTTATAATAGAATTTTTTATTTTTTACAAAAACAATTTTTTGAAATCACCGTCATTTGACATGTGATTTGCAGAACAGGCCCGATATTATATTTATTAGAAATTATTGTGTCATCCGCTACGAGAGTAAATTTTTGCTTTAACTGAACGCTAGCTATATTTCATTTTTCTAAATAAAAAGTAAAAAAAAATTGCACATATTCATAGAAAAGAAAGCGGCATAAGGACTTTTTCTTCGAAAATCTTTTGAATAAAATTTCTATGTGGATGAAATTTTTAGCACTTGCTTTGCTATAACATTTTTAGAAACAATTATTAAAATATTTTAATGAAATATATCGTAAGTCCTGATTTTTTTTAGAGCATGTAAAAATGTTGTTGTTGGTTAAGCACGTCTAGCTGCGTTTCGTTGCTGCTGGGGCAACTCATGAGTAGACTTCGACCACAATTTAAGAAAAGCTTGCAAACCCGCGATGCTTAGACACAAAATCCCATGATGTATGTTATATTCCAGATATAATGATTTCAAACGAATAAAAAATTTCGATGATATCTCACACAGACTTTATTTTTTATTTATTTAATATTTAAAAGGGAAGGGCTAAATTTTCTACTTGTTCTTTTTTGTATTATTTTGTGTTATATTACGTTGAAAAGTTTAAATAATTTAAATTTATATATTTCACGCAAAACTGTTGCGGAAGTTTTTTTTAAATTTGCCAGAAGGGCAAACATGCCGTTAGCTTATCGAATTCTTTTAGATTAAAGTCCTTGCAAAGTAAACTTTGTGAGAAGTTTTGGCAGCGAGAAAAATTAAATAAATACTTATAACTGGTGGTCCCATTTTAAACATTTTTATTTTATGTAATATTTATATATATAAAAAATTTAATAAATTTACAAAAAATATCAACAAATAAAGTTGTTCATCCCGTGATTCACAGATTGGTTCGAAAAGTTCTCGCATTCGTTATCGAAATGAGGCACTGATTAGTTCACAGAAAAAAAAATAATAATAATTATTTGTTTTTAGAGACAGGTTTCAGAAATTTATTTTAAGTTTTAGGGCTTAATTTTGTAAAACGCAGCGCTTAGCGTTGACACATTTGATTTATTATAAGTTTAAAATTTAAAATTTGTTAACGCACTAATAATCCCAAAATTATTATTTTACTTATTCACTAAAATATTTTTTTATTAAAATACATTGAAATTGATTATTGAAGGGTTTAGCTGGATCCTATGCGCATTTCACTGTTGCTAATACAGATCATAAGGGAACCTTTACCCAAAGTTTCTTAGAACAACTAGAGTTATTATGTTATAAACTTTCATTTAAACAAATGAGAAGCTCAACAACAAATAACAAAGTTGAAACAAGAACTCAATAATCAATATGTTTTTTATTTTCTTACTTTCCAGTTAAACTCCTCAATAATCAATTTCAATGTATTTTAATAAAAAAAATATTTTACTGAATAAGTAAAATAATAATTTTGGTATTATTAGTGCGTTAACAAATTTTAAACTTAAATTGTAAAAATTCCCATAAAAACACTAATTTATTTATTTTTATTTATTTATTTATTAAACATATTAATGCAAAGTTAATTTGCATAATATGGTGTTGCACAAATATGGGCAGAGTAACGTAGACCATATGCCCAAGATGGTATTAACAGTATTTTAAAAGGTTTTGTGACTGACTGTACACTACCTATGCCTTCACATAGGAAGTAGGCAACGTGTTTGTCAAAGAAATTCCACAAAAAACCGCTAAAGTATATGTTAATCCGCGGCAGATCAGTCAACCAGTGCGAGCGAGACGAAAAACTCTCGAAGGCCAAACAACATAAACACGTAATTAAGAAATAATTACGATGACGCGAGAGATGTTCCCCGACCCAGAGCTGCTTAACGACTGTGTTGACAAATTTTATATGTATGTATTTTGTTTTTGTAATATAAAATTTTTCCATATCAAATTTGTCAACGCTTGGCCTTGCATTTTGCAAAATTAGGCCCTTATTAGTTTCAATAAGGATTAATTTCTTAATCGAGCTTAAGTTCAGTAATTTCAATACGTATTGAATGAAATATTTGTATTAATTAATGTGAGTTTCTCAAGAAAAGAAGAAAAATTAAATTAGACTTCATTAGCTGGTGGTATGAAATACGGATATTTTTCCTTGTAGTCACGCACTTAATCAAAAAATAAAAAACTAATAAAAGATTAAAAACAAATTAAGAACCGGATTTAAAACTGCTTAAACAAACAATCAAGCCCGAAACGAAAATTTCCCCAACCAGCCCAAAAATGTGTTTTTCGGAAGAACTCCGAACTAACTATAAAAATATTCGGTTCCGAATCGAATAAATATATTAAATTTTTGACACTGGTAATGCAGCTTTCTATTGGTGAAAGAATTTCCAAAATCGGGTGAGGTTAGAAAAGCCGCACCAAATAAAAGAAAACCGATACTGAACCGGTTTGACGCTGGTAATGCAGCTTTCTATTGCTGAAGGAGTTTTTAAAGTCGGTTTCGTGGTTTGGGCGTCAAAGCGTAGCAAACAAACAAACAAACAAACACACTTTTAATGTAATATTACACAGAAAAAACTAAATTTCTTTTCCAGTAACCAAATTCATTGAATCAGTAAATACTTTGTGTGAATGCGGACCTACAAAGAAATTTGTAGATTCTTATAACAATTTTGAAAAAATTTAACCGAAAAAAAAAATAATTTTATTTTTAGTTAACTTATTATGACATTAGAGAAAAGAAAGAGTTAACTGAAACTTAAAATATTTTCAGTCAAATGTATTAATAGGAACAGCAAAACATTTTTACAGATTTTTTTTGTGTTACTCAGCATTTTTTTATAACTTACAAGCACATTCACTAAAATTTTTTTAATTATCAGAAAATAAATTAACTGAATCAATAAGAATTCTTAGAAATGTTTCTAAAAAAATTAGTAAAAGCTTTATTTGACACTGCAAAAAAACTTTGCAAAAAATTAACAGAAAAAACTATTTTTAAATTTCAAACACAAAATTCTCTGAATCAAATGCAAATTTTTTCAATTTAGGTCCTACAAAGAAATTTGTAAATGCAAAATTTTGCAATAATTTGTTTGGAAAAAACACCGATTTTTTCAATCAACAGATTGTATGATTCAACAAAATTTTTTAATGAAAATAAAAGGTAAATAAAATAAATAACTGTTGTGTACAGTATGCAATTTCTATATTGGAACAGAAATGTTCCCTTAACAATTTTGTTACAAGTATTACTTTATATTAATTGTATCAACTAGAATTTTTCACTCCATATTGTTTTTTGTTTTGCTTAAAACAAAATTGGATCAAACTATTTACTGGAATAGTAAAAAATATTTACTAAATCAAAATTTTATTTCAAACAAACTTTTGTTTGAAAATTTTTCGGGAATAATTTTTTCTGTGTACTTTAACTTTTCAGAAAAAAATAAATGAATCATTATTTGGTTCAACAATTTTTTTTTACTTTAAAAAAAATTGGCTTGTTTTTATAGTTAAGCATTTCGTTACCGCTTTTGGAACTCGCCACTACACTTCAACCCAAAAAATTTTTGAATTTAATTAATAAACTCCTTATGTTTATAGTAAGACTCTTAATACTATATTGAGAATCACAATACACAAACATAACAAGTTTGTAAACCGCAAACAAAAATCTTTACAAAAAAATAAAATATGTTTTTTTTTACTAAATAAAATGTTTTTTTTATATCTATAAAACAATTTGTAGAAAAAATTAAAAAAATCAGACCATTTTTTTACAATATATATAAATAAATTTAACTGAAAAATAACAAATTTAAATATGAAAAAAAAATAATGAGGATATTCATTTCAGTTTTTTTCCTTGTTGGAAAAATGGAAAAATGTAATTTTTTACAACAAACACAGGGGAAAAATTTTTTGTCAAAAATTACATTTTTCCAACGAGGAAAAAAGCTGAAATGAATACCCTCAATAAAACTAAAAAATTTTGTTACAAATTTACTTTATATAGATAATTTTCATTCTGTACAGTTTTTTTACATAAAATAAAATTGAAACAAATAATTTACTGAAACAGTAAAATATATTTACTGAAACTCAATTTTATTTTTTGGGAATATTTTTTTCTGTGTATAATAAGTTTCTGTACTATAGTAAGGATTTTATTTTTATAATAAAAACTAATTAAAGACAAGATTTTGTGTGGCTTTTGTGAATTTTTTTTTTAATATACTTTGACGAACAAAAGCTAAAGTTAATTGCTTGATTTTTAAAAATTTTAACAGAATCCCCAACAAAACAATTTCATTCTAAGAATTTGTAAAAAAAAAATTCTCAAAATTTAATTTCAATTGCTGTGCTCTTTAAAGGTTCTGCTGCAACATAAAATTTTTTTTCATTTTATTTTTTTTATAAAACAACATCTAAATTACTTTGCTGGTGATACCTACATATTGGCCTTTTCATGCCATTTGTACTCGCATTAAGTGAAGGAAGAACGCGGCAAGAGGAAATGAAAAGAAACTTTTAACACAAACCACCCCATTGTGAGGATGAGTAAAATGATGAGATGTTGATGATGAGAAAGAAGGGAGTTATTTATTATGGCCCTCGAAACAATTTTTAGGGCTTTGATTTCTGTCTCGTTTATAAAAAAAAATAAAATACTGCGTATGTATGTATGTAAGTATATGGTATGTGGTATATAGATACGCATATGGCGGTAAGTATGTACATATCTGATTGTGGTTGATATTCATTTGTACAGAACAAACATAGATATATATATGTATATGTATGTGTTTAAAATATGTATGCTATCTGTGTAGTGGAGTGTATAGTAATTGTGAATTTTACGCTTACCTTCTAACAAACCCCCAAATGGCAAACATTTTTTTCGACACTAAAATTTCAAAATGCTAAAAATAAATATAAATAGAATAGAATAGCAGCAAAAAAGTCGTTACACAGAAGGCAATGGCAGAGGCTTTTAATATTCTGCGATAAAGAAAAAAACAGAAACTTGTTGTTAAATTTAAGCACGGTTGTGGTTGGCATAGCTTTATTAAAGCTTTGTACGTTGTTTAAAAGAATGAAAACACTGAAATGAAAAGAAATTAAATAATCGTTTAAAAAAAGAAGTTGAAAGAAAGAAAAAAAAACTCAAATAAATGGTCTATTTCCAACCTGCGAAAGAAAAGGTTCGACTTACAATTTATATTGAAAAAAAAAACAAATTTTCATATTTTATTGTTGTTTTCAATATAAATTTGTAAGTCGAGCGTTTTCTTTCGCAGGTGGGAAATAGGCCAAAAGTTAAACAAATTTCGCGCTACACTAAAAGCAAAAAACCTTCCTTGGATCAATAAATTTAATTATTAATAACGAGCCAACGTAAGAGTTCATTGTATGAATTATGATTTCTTGAGTTTCATGTATGTTATGAAGTTTCATGCAATTCAATATGTACAATGAATAATTACACTGTTCTGCGAAAAAATAATTGTTTTCAATAAAAATATGTATGTGTTTTATAATTATAATATATAAAATTTATACACAAAGAAAACAGATTCGTTGAGACAACCGAATTTGCTGCCAATCGAATTTTGGCGGTTGCAACAACTATCAATTTTCTTGTGTTATCACAATATATTTAATTATAACCACTAACCCAATAGTTGCACCAACAGATAAAATTGGTTAGCAGCATGGAATTTGAAATAAAAGTTATTCCTGCTACCGAAAATATGGTTAATATAACTAAAACAATATCATAATTGGTACATGTGAAAGAAAAATTGGTCTTCCTTGCTGAAACAAAAATAAACAATAAACGCAAATAAAAATACAAAATTTAAGAAATTTATTATTAGACATATTGTCATAAGTTTAATTTAAATGAAATTTATTTCCTGGCGGTGAAGCATGTCTATATGAATTTCTTCAACTACATATTTTGAACAGCCATTAACCTGTTATCTTATGCACAGACTTTCAAAAACTATTTGAGAATTCACAAATCATAATATCTTTGAAAATCACAAAAGCTAATTTTTTAAATTGCTGCTATAAACTATGATAGTAAACTCAATCTCTAGTTAGTTGCAGCAACTGAACGAAAGTGTTTATTTTAACGTTAATATAGGACGAGAATTTTTTAGTTGCCAATAGTAAAATCCAATTCATAATATTTTATTCGGTTGTAATAATCAATCAGTTCATTAGTCATTACAAAAGCATACGTTCGATTGATTCAATCAATTTAAGAATTGTCACAATCATATTTTTATTACAATGGATTGTTTTTTGGATTAATAGAAAATTGATAGTGTGAAGTGAAATATATTTCATGCAAATGATATTTTATTGGCCTAACCATTTTCACACAACCAATATTTTTTCTGGGTGTATGGACATTTGTGCCCTAACTTCAAATCCATTTTTGGGTTTTTCTATGACGTACAGATTTTTTTAATGGACGTGGCTAATATACATTAACCCATAAACAAGGCGGTCACCGTTATTTCCATATAACTCGATAACGGTTTATTCGACTTTAATAAATTAAATATTAATTAAAATAGATTTTTTAATAAAAAATAATAAATATTTTAACAGTTTTATTACTTTTCGAAAAGCTAGGTATACTAGAAATAAAATAAGCTATAAGTTATGGAAATTTGGATTTTATTCACAATTAAAGCAGGTAGCCAAGTTTGAGAAACATTATGTAATAAACTAACACACTTGAACCTTTTCGTTCAACTGCAAAGTCATACAAAGTAAAGGGATTATTTTTTTATGGTTCCTGGAAAGCAGTGTGGCTTTATAAAAGAAATCAATGTCCGTCCGTATCATTAGCTCAGGCATTAACTATGAAAGAGACCTACGAAAAAATGAATTTTTTGCTTAATATATTTCAATACGATCGCATTTCATGTGTGCCGATTTATGAGTAATTACTATGCTAAGGGGATATAAAAAATATCGTTGCTATTTGTGAATTGGTCCTTAAGATCACATTCGATTGAGATAATTAAAAACACACAAAAGCACTGTATATCAAGTTAAACTTAATAAGCGATGAACAGAGATGGAAATTCATTCAAACACGTGAAAAGTATATTTCCACGTGTAATTGAGAACAAATCCCCAGACATGAGAAATCCTTCAAGAATCTCTCAAATCGAAGTTGGTAAATACAGAGAGATGAGTATTTGTAGGTTTCGAAAATGTATGTTATAATTTTATTGGAAATAGAAGGGCTCAAAATTACGAAGAACTAGTACACACAGAAAAAAATACCAATGTAAAATCAACATGGCAAAAGGTTAATTCAAATTCATTAAAATTATATTAAATTTATTATGTTGTTTGAGTGTGTTGGTTGGTGATTTGCTTTGTTCATAGCTGCAATACACTTTGTGCTTAGTTGTGCAGGTTGTTTTTGTATTGTTGTTGCTTTTTTTGTTTGTAAACAACCGACAAACTGCTGCTGGCTGGTAGGCAGTGTGTAGAGTAGCAAGCCGATCAAAAAATTTCGGCGGCGCCTGAAAGACAAATATTTTCGGCGGCAGCGGCTGAACGGCTTAACGCCGATTTGTTTAAGCATTTGAAAAAAAATTTTAACCCAGTCTGTTTTTAGAAAAATACGTGAATTATTGAATCACCAATTTGTAACATTATTTATTTTGCAATAGTTTGAATATTGCAGTAATTGATATCCTAAAAAATAGCTTCGTAAATTATTTGTTAAATCTAGACTATCAGGGCAATTATGAATAAAACTTCGCGAGAAATTTCTCATTTTTCAAATTAAAATTTCTTTCCCTATTACTTGCTATTAGTTGGAATTTTTCCCCGGGAAAAATTTCTCCCGGAATTTTATTCATGATTGCCTTCTACATAAATTTTATTTAAGTTTTCCGATTGAATTAAAAATTAATTACTTTATTGGAACACTGCTACGGATCAAAAAACAAAAAGCTTTGAACAATTAATTATCAAAAAGTCGCCTGACTGCTTAAAAGTCTATTTAAACGTGCATGTATTTAAGAAGGGACTCCAAAAGAGAACGTAAGTGTTGTCGCAGCTACGTTACCGTTCACATAAACATTTTCTTTTTATGTGGAAGCAAAAACAACTATCTTTCCGGGGCGCTCGCTACCATATTAAATATGAAATTTGAAAAAGTATAAAAAATAAAAGACAAAATAACGGCTGAGCACTAAGCCGCCGATAAGCCGAGTGGTTCGGCGGCGGCTCGGCTTGTGTAAAAAAACGGCTGATTGGCTAGCCGCCAGCCGCGCCGGTACGGCTTGCTACTCTGGCAGTGTGCTAGTCTTGCATACGGAGGATCGCAGGTTCGAATCCTGGAGTCAAGTCAAAGTATTTTGTATTTTTTTTAACTAAAACTTTTCAAGTTAAAGCAATTTGTTTATTTTTCTAGCTAAAACTAAAACTTTTTAAACAAATTGACTAGAAATAATGTTATATTATAGTTTAATTCAAGATGGTACATATTTAGTGTGTATCTTAAGAATATTTAAAGTTGTTGTGGCTGCAGGGGTAATCACATTGACTACCACGCGATGAGTTCCGACTTCAAATCTTGGCCGGGGAAGAATTTAATTTATATACAAAAATTTTTCTGACATCTATGTCAACCACACTTAAGTCAAATAATTAATAAAATACAATTACTATATTAAATTAAATTCATGTTGATCCAACTTGAAATAACTTTGATTCAACATGATTCTTCATTTTGCTTTTAACAGTACTTAAATGTTAATTCAACGTGAAATTAAGTTATTTCAAAAGGAATTTCTTTTTGACAATTAC
Source organism: Tachina fera (assembly GCA_905220375.1). Taxonomy (NCBI): domain Eukaryota; kingdom Metazoa; phylum Arthropoda; class Insecta; order Diptera; family Tachinidae; genus Tachina; species Tachina fera. The sequence continues at coordinate 21,361,731 of LR999963.1, read as the reverse complement.
TATAAATCATGTTAAATTAACATGAAGCACGCATGAAGCAAAATCATTCCCAAAAAATTTAAAATTAACCCTATTTTAAACGATTCTACACTGTTTTTTTCTGTGTGTACAAGAACTTCTTCTTTCTTGTCAACAACTCAAATGCAATGTGCCATTCAAAAAAAAAACTTCCTCTATTTGTATTTAGTTTTTTTTCGATTTGTCATAACTGTTTAGCCTGGTGAAAGGTTCTAACGAGATATTTCGCACATGGAAACAAGGTATAGCAACAGCAGAACAGTCTTGTTGATGATGATGATCTCAAATTTTAAAATTAGTCAGCCAGCTGGGTAACCCAGCTAACCAAAAGATTCGTAAATAATATCGATCGATTATATCTCATAAGTCTATAAGACTATAAGACTTTTAGAACTTATTTCATATTTTTTTTATTTGATATTTATTTATTATGACGAGTTGTTCCTCACTTCACACGGGTGTTATTTTCTTATGAAATCAGTCTCGAAAATTGGGATTTATTTTATTTCGAGTAACCAATAATTAAATTTTTTTGGGTATTTATTTCATTAATTTTGTAAGTTTTTTTAGGTTAAGAAGGATAGTGTTGTGACACACATCCATTTGGAGATCCAATTGGGTCCACTATGATGCCGTTCTATTTTTACCCTTTAGTAAAAATTCACCCCCCCCACACACAAAAAATTACGCACAAAAGATTTTCAAAAAAATTTTTGTTTTACATAAAATTTAATTTCAGTAAATACTTTTTATTGATCCAGTAAATTGTTTGTTAAAATTTTATTTGTGGTTTATCGGCTACTTTTAGGCAATTACATGTATATACAAAACGATCAATCAAAATAAACAACAACAATAGCACAGCAGCATGTTGGACCTATCGACAAGCAAGATAAACACCAACACACTTAAAAAACAAATTCTCTCAGCCGAACTCACGTAGATTTGAATTTTTATAAAATTGTTATCAGAATTTACAAAATTATTTCTAGGACCGTATTCATACAAAACATTTACTGATTCAATGAATTTGGTTACTGAAAATTAAATTTAGTTTTTTCTGCGCAGTGTATCAAAGCAAAATTATACATAATCTGTCATTAGGACACTAAATTTCAATGATGAAGACCCTGATATCTTTCAGTTTATAATTTGCCATATCACTATGCTGTCATGAACACGTCTGCTCAGGGTATTTACTGCGTAATTTGAAACAAAAGAAAATGCGTTTGACATGTAACATGTAAATTCGAAAACATTTTCTTTTGTTTCGAATTACATCTAAGCCTATGGCGTTGCATCTTTATCATATTCTGGTGCTCGCTCTAACAGATCAGAAATTTGTCAACGCAGTACCTTTTATTCATATATGTTAGCAGTTTGCATCTTCCTAAGAAAATTTTTGGCCTTCTGTAGGAAAGTTCAAGTGATGAAGGCATAGTCACTGGTCACTGAACTATACCGACTTCGGCAGATACTAATCCTAATGTAACATCAGAGCGCCCTTCTTCGTAGGTATTGTGTAGCAGAATCATCGGCGAAGTAAAATAATGAATAAAAATGGCTACTAAACACAGCTTCAAAAATTTAATGCGCCTCATTGAAACCAGAGGAGCTACAAATCTGCATTATAACGTGCAAAACGTACAGTTGTAAAAAGAAAAAAAAAGCTTTCCTTAATCTTTTCTCTTCCTTCACCACCTGTCTTCTCTCTCACTATCCCTTTCCTAAATAAGGTAACACCTATAAGTAGTAGGCATTCATTGCCTGAGGGTTACTTCTCTTTAAACAAAAAAAATTTTTTTGGCCTACAGTACTTCCTGCTTTCTCATGAATGGTTGGTCCAATTAGTGAGTTCGCTATAGTAATGGTCCAAAGGTAATTTAACCGATTTCTCATACATTCCTTCAACATACCAACATATTCTGGCATATTTGTCCATAAGCAAGTTTAGGGGTCTCCTACAATCAGTCAGTAACTAGTTTTGATTTAATATTGTGTCCATTCAAAGCTGTCGACGTAGAAGGTTACATCCTCGTTTTCAATCACCATCTCCATGGCCCTGAAGATCGCAAGTGTCTCTGCTTGCAAAACGCTTTATTCATTCGGTAGTCTGAAAGAATTACAAATATATATAGACGCCTACACCCGTCCTAAACCCAACTTTTGACTATTCTACTTAATTTTTTCGGAACCTATTTGATTATTTTAAGTCTCATTTAATTTCGAAATTATTTCATTGGGCGTTATTTCATTTAGTCAAAGTCCATTCTCATTAGAGTTTTTTTATTTCCGGACTTTTTCATATCCCGGGAAAGCGGGATTTTTTTTTACATATCCCGGGATCCCACTCCATAGAAATAATAAACATTAAATTTTCCAGGCATTAGCATAAATTGGATTAGAAAGCTTAAAACACTCACTAAACACATCTTATATATGTACATAAATAATCGAATGTTAATTCAAATTAGGTTTTAGAACAAGAACTTTATATTTTCTTAGCTTTTAGTTTTTAAATTCCTTAAGGGTTTTTTCCAATACGAAAAATTTTTTTATATGAGATCAAAAAAGTAAACTTACAAATATAAGTAATAACATAATAGTTAAAAAACAAACAAAATAAAAAATACTCGAGGTTTGAGATCCAAAACAGATCAGTAGATTTGTTCTTAAAAAACATCCATACAAGTGACTTTTCAATGCAAAACAATTTTATTAAAAACAAAAAAAGAGAATAATGATTTCAACAAATTGCTTTAAAACCGGGGATATTGATATTTTTTTCTTCCTGAAGAAAAGGTAACTTGAAAATAACCATTATCTACTTTAGGTTATTATTAACCATTATCGTGAGATATTACATATATTATTACGCCTTTTTGTTAACTTTTCTAAAGACATTTCAATATCTTGCCTTAAAAAGCCTTCAATTACATCTAAAATACGATGTGTATTCTTGTAGCGATAACCGAAAAATAAAGTTACTTTCGACAATGGTCATTGGCAACCAAAAAACTTTTTTGGTTGCTGTAATAGTTATTTATAACAAAAAAATATTTCTTACTTGTATTGGTTACGATTATAAACATTATTTAAAATCAATAAATGGTAATAAAAACTTTCGCCACCTTTCGCCTTTATGTTCCTGCTAAAAACATCAATCTATGTGACAAGATATATCGTTAAATAAAAAATGTGTTAAGCTATGTACAGACGGTTGTCAGATCTTACAATATTGCCAGTAAAATGTGCTTAAAATTTCTTACAACCGTGTGAACTGACAAATTTTGTCAGACGTCGTTGCCAGAAAAAGCAATGTCATTCCATTGCAAGACTAGCAGCTGACAACATATTGTCAGATATCTTACAATCGTGTGAACACATTGTAAAATTATTGCCAGATATTTGTCAGACATTTTAATATTGTCAGATGTGCGAAGTTTATGCATCTGACAATGGCGTCATTGTAAGAGAATTATTTCTATGGGCGTGTGCAGTGATTTTAAAGAAAAAATTTATGGTAAAATATATGCACACAAAATCATTGCAATTGCTTCTGTATGGCCCAGAATAATTTATATTTTCACTTTCTACATTTAACTCAAACACAAACTATTGATATTTAACAATTTCTAACAAATGCTTTGAGTATGGCAACGCATAACAACAGATCTGGCAATTTGTGCATATGACAACCGAGTGAACTGACAATATTTCGACTGACGATTTTGTCAGATGAATTTATTGCCATACAACCGTTTGGCAATAAATTGTAAGATTTTCTTACAACCGTGTGAATTGACAAGGTATATTGTACTGGCAATTTACGATTGTCAGTACATTGTCAGCACATTGCCAGATCTGACAATATTGTAAGATCTGACAATATTGTAAGATCTGACAATCGTCTGTACATAGCTTTAGAAAAAACGCTGCTCGAAATGAATTTTCACAAATACCAAAGTGAAAGCAGTTGTTTTCTATATATATATATATATATATATATATATATATATATATATATATATATATATATATATGTATTCTAATGTATATGCATGTTTTATTATTTCCCGGGATCCCCCAGAAAAACTCCCGGGAAATCGGGAAATTTTTAAACAGGAATTCCCGGGACGGGAAAAACCCTAATTCTCATTAATAATCGCCAATAGCTTTAAGGCTCTGAAATTAAACTGTAAGCATTAAATGTTACATATTTTTAGGATTTGCGGCATAAATTTGTATATATGTATGTACATTTATACATAAATAAATGTTTATATGTATTTATGTGTGTGTGTGTATGTGTGTGTGAATTTAAATGGATGATTGAATGATGGCATGAATGTATTTGTGTGTTTAAAAACGCGCCCTTAATGCTTTGCGGGTTTTTACTGATATTTCTTGTACATGACATTAAAGTGTATTTGTGTGTCTGGGAAAACCATTGGGGTTTGTTCCATTTTCTTTATCACTTTTGTTTTTGCTTTCAATTTACTTTGTCATCTTATTTTTTGTGTGTGGATTGGGGGGAGCATCAAAAGCAGCAATAAAAGCGAAATAGAATTAAGCCCAGAAAAAAATCATCATGGAGGTGAATTGCTTTGTTTTAAAGCAAAATAAAAAACAAAGAAATCTTAATGCTTTATAATTTCTTGGGGGGTTGTTGGTTGTTCATTTTGGGTGACTTTAGCCTTTTTGTCCTTAATGTTGCTTTTGTTTTGTTTTATACTTTTTTATTTATTTATTATATGTATTTTTTGTTTGGCTGCTGTATTTGGAGGCTTTTAATGTGATTATCTCAGGCTCGTATCTGTTGTGAAGTTAAAACAAATGATGGTACCACCTTTCGCTGAAGATAAGAGCTTAATTCGAAGAGATTAAATTTATTCAATCCCAAATAAAGGACGATGTTAAATTAAAATAAAAGCAGCGTGCAAGGGGTCTTTACAACATTTAAGTTGCTCAAGTGAAAGTTAATTCAATTTCCTTTTACATTTTATTTTTACAATAAAGAGCGATTCATGCTAAATTTAGATGTTTAGAATTTTAAATTTTTAAATAGAATATGAAGAATTTCTATTTTTGTTGATTAAGCGTGTCTAGTTGCATTTCGTTGCTGCTTAGGCAATCAGAAAATGTTTAAAAGAGTTAAAAAAAATTAAATATGCTTGTACTAGAAAGAACTAAAAAAAGAAAAATATTTGTTATTTAATAGATTCAAAATTAAATAAAAATCAAAGACCTTAAGCTTCATTGTTTATGAAGATATGAATTTATGTATATACATACATAAATATATGTATGCATGTATATACATATCGAGCCTTATTTTTGATTTTATCGTAAGGGACAAAAATTAAATTTTTCAGGAGAAGGTTTTTTAAATATTCAAATTTGTTTTTGTACTTAAATTGTCGCGAACACAAGTCGTTGTCGGTGATCGTTTACTTAAAGGTTCTGGGTTAATTTTTTTACGGGTTCAGTCTTAAAAAATGTCAAAATAAGCGAAAAGCCCAAAAAATAATAAAAAGTGAAACCTTAAATGAATTTGAGTTCGTTATTTAATTTGTTTTTTGCTTCAACTGGCACAAAGTATTGTTAAAATATGTTACTGAATAGCAAAGTTGACACATTTTCCGTACGATTATGCTAATAAAAGTTACTGAATCCATAAACAGGTCTCAGTGTTTTTTCTCAATGGCAACTCTGGCTTTAACTCTTCTATAGTTCCTGGCATGAAAACACGATTGTGCACGTTGTACTAATTACATTTTTGAAGCACTTAAGGGTTCGTTTGGCTGTTATAATGTTTACCGCTATAAATCACACCATCTTAATATTTGTCTCTTGTCCAACTCTCGTGAATGAAATTTTACTAGTAAAAATATAAAAATAATATAATAATAATACTAGAACAATATTGGAAAACCCAATAACCAATACAAAATATTTGTAAGTAAGGTAATGCTAATTCCAATAATTGCGGAAATATAAAAAAAATAAAAGGAACTTTAAGGAATTTTAATGAAACTTGTATGGATTGGAAAATATGTAATAAGAGCACAAATGCAAGGAAGTTTTTTTTTGTGGCATTGATTCTCTGCCGTGTTTCGCTTACGAGCAATAAATCTCTAGAATATATGGATGCATGACAGTAGAATCTCGATATTTTGAAATTCAGCGGACCAGAGAAAAAGTTCAAGTAATTGAGAGTTGAAGTTAACAAGAGTTTGATTAAAATTTCCGACACACAAAAAAGTAATATGAATGATTTTGTAATATTAATTAAAACATTTGTAGCATCAATTAAAAAATTAATTAAATTTTCACGTATAAACAATTTGATAATATCAATTAAGTTTTTCCAGTCAAATTAATCAATACAATTAAACATTTAATTAATACAATTAAATTCTTGATTGAAAATATTAATTGGTGAACACTTTTTTCTGTGGACTATTTACTTAGAACCTTTTTATGTGGTATACATACATACGATTACATATGTATATATTTACATAGATAACTATCATGCAAAAGTCCGTAACTTTCCTTTAAATTGCCGGCTTTAATCTGGTCATTGCCCTCTAGAAAATAAAAAATTTTTATAAATTGGAAATTTCGCAAAGTAAAAAATTATGTTTACTTATCATTTTGTTTACAGGACAAAATTATTTTTAGATCTACACAACCCAGCAAAAAAATTTGCCTACTAGACTGCCAAAAAGTTTATGTACTCTCTTTCCAGTCGTAAGTACATACAATTTGACTGAACAGCCCATTATTTTTGTTTGAGAAGTTCAAAAGTATGTGGTACCCTATACTTTTTGCCCACAAATATACAAAAGTTAATAAATTACTGATTGCCTAAAAGTATTCAAAACTTAATGGGTTATTTTTTGCTTACAAATATACAAAATTTAGTGGATTACATTTTGCCTGAAGTTATTCAATAGTTAATTGGCAAATTTTTCTCAATAAAAACAAATAGAATTTTGAAACATAGAAAATATATGAATACGTATATTGAAGAATATGCGAAAATATAAAAATTTTATAATAAAAACTATAGTAAACCAAAGTTATTTTATTATTTTCGAAGCTCATTTTCACGATCAACACAGAAAAAAGTATTCACCAATTAATATTTTTAATTAAGAATTTAATTGTATTGATTAAATTTTTAGTTGCATTAATTAATTTGAGTGGAATAATTTAATTGATATTATCAAATTGTTTATAGGTGAAAATCTAATTAATTTTTTAATTGATACTACAAATATTTTAATTAATATTACAAAATCATTCATATTCCTTTTTTGTGTGAATAATTATTTCTCTAGATATACTCGTATTTCATTATTAAGTAGAAACTATTACAATAAGTACTTTCACGTAATGATATAAATAAGTTTTTATTTTATTCATTACAGGACAGTCATTATTATACACATACAATAATTAGATAAATAAGTACCACTAATTACTTTGTAAGCCATTAAAAGAGTAGTACATGTACATGTGTAGTACATTACAAAATCTTTAAAATATAAGAATAAAAACTGTTTTTTTGTTTTATTTTTTTTTTAAATATTTTTCCCATTTATTTTCCTGTCTATGTATATTAGAGTGGGTCAACAGGCGTCTAGCAAAAATAAAATTTACTCTAAATTATAAGAATATTAACTAGCTCCCGCCGAGAGTTATCAAAATTTAACCTTTTACTTGGATAAAAACATTTATAGCCAACTAACAAAAGTAATATTTTGAAAATTTTCGCTTCCGATTTTGTACGAATGATGCCTCTGGCATAACTACCGTTAGTTTGAAATCTCAATAAGGTATTGACAATCACAATATGCAGCATAATAACCCCCATTGTGAATTATTTATTTATATATTTTATTTTTTGCACTTACATACATAAATATATTACATAAGATAAACATGGTGGATTTGCTGCATCTCTCAAGCTTCGTCCCTTTATTTTAACCAATAAGTTTTTTCTCCTTCTAACAACATAAAACGGAGCGAAATGTAGCAAAATAAAACTGAATAACAAAAATTTATTAAAAATATTAGAAATATACACACGTAAAAAACAAAATTACATCAATTCACAATAGAGTGTTGGACTTGCAACAGATGTTTATTTTACTCTCTAACAATTGGCGATGCCAATTTATTGTTCATAGAAAACTGATTCGCTGGAATTTATTTACTTAAGCTTCGCTATAAGGGTGAATAAGTTTTAAGGGCTCGAAAAAAGATCTTTAGAAAACAACCAGCTTTATCCGACAAAATGTTTAAGTCGTTAAGCTTGTTTCAAAAACTTTTGGGTTGAAGTATACTGATGAGTTCCATAAGCAGGAACGAAATTCATATAGGCATGGCTTAGCTAAAAAAACAAGCTAGAATTACTACTAATACATTCAAGACTAACAGCCTTATTTATAAAACTTAAAAAGTCTTTGTAAAGGGTTTTTAAAACAAATTTTCACAAACAATTTTTCTTTTTTTCTTAAAAAGCCTTTATAAAGCCTTAATAATTTTTAAAAATAAGGTTGTAAATATGAAATTAGTATTACTTCGGTATTTCTTATCTGCAAAGTGTTACTATTTTTCTGGTAGGCATTGTCGAGTATAACAATAATCTGTGATTGAAATTTTCCAAACAGCTCCAAAATCTTGAGTTACGGGTAAAAAAACGGGTTTTCGTACCCGTAGGTACTTATCAACCTCTAACTAAGTTAAATATCAACCGATTTTAAATTTATAAACGGATTTAGTAAGAATTTGAATAATATATATATATTATTTTAGTAAATTTCAGATATATGTCTGTATTTTTTCACCAAAAATTAGTTGTTTGCTTTTTTCGAAACTTTTTTACTTTGGACTCGTTCTTAGGCAGTATTTTTGTTCAGGAATCATAATGTTTATAATTTTATTTATAAAGTATTTATAAAGCATAATTGATTAAGAGTAATTCCCAAGGTTGTTTTAAAAAATTCTTTCGAAATTGACTGAGTTATTAAACATTTTATTAGATGACTTTTTGTTAAAAAACTACCTGCACTTTCTGTGTATTTAGACGTCGAGGATGATGAAAGTACAATTTAATAGCAATTTAATCAGCAAAGAATACAAAATTGGTACAACAGTGGTCGCCAAAATTTTTTTCTAGAGAACTGCAAGAGAAAAAAGTTTGGCGACCACTGTTGTACCAATTTTGTACTTTTTGCTGATATATGTCTATTGAATTGTACTTTCATTATCTTCGAAGTCTAAACACACAGAAAGCGTTTAAATAAAATGCGAAATACATGATACATACAGTTAGTTTTTTAATAAAAATTCATCTAATAAAATGTTTAATAACTCGATCAATTTCAAGAAAATTTTTTAAAACAAACTTGCGAATTACTTCTAATCAATTATGTCTTACAAATAAAGTTATCAACACTTTAGTTCCAGTACAAAAATACTGCCTGGGATGGAGTCCAAAGTAGAAAAGTGTCGAAAAAAATTATATTTGGTGAAAAAATACAGACATATATCTGAAGTTTACTGAAACAATTTATTAATGATTCGAAAGGTCTTAGTCTCTTCTTTCTAAATCCGTTTATAAATTTAAAATCGGTTTATATTTAACTTATTTAAAAGTTAATAAGTGCCTACGGGTACGAAATACCGGTTTTTTACCCGTAACTTAAGATTTTGGAGGTGTTTGGAAAATTTTAATTACAGATTATTATTATACTCGACAATATCTATCAGAAAAATAGTAACACGTCCCAGGTATTTCGATTTCGTTAAAATTTGTCACACAGTATTATTTTGTTTATGTTTTTTTTATATAACAGAGCACATTCAAATTAATTCAAATCATAGAGCTTAGAGACGAAAAACATCAAATTATAGCGCGTCGGCTAAAAGAATTGCATTCAAATGATTTCCATTTACCAAATTAAATAGATTTTTTGATTAAATTTATTGAATTTTTTCAGAATATTGAAGGTAAATTCAAACTATCGAGAGATTTAAACTAACAAGTTTCAAATTATCAAGAGTTGACTGTATATCAGTTAGTGCACGGCCAGGTAACAAACAATATATATGGATGCATATTTATATATATTTATATGTATGAGTATTTCAGTGTAAAAAATTACATACAAATAGATTCACAACTTTATGAATGAATTTTTTTTTATAGATGCACCTTAAAATTGAGTTGCAATAAATGCAGATATTTGAAGTACAAGCAGTTGAATTTTATGATTAATTATTTTATGACTTCCTTTTCCATTGTTCTTGCCAATACCAAGGATTTTTTTTTATAATCTCTGGAAAAACCCTAGAATATGTACACTGATGCAAGCGCTTGCACCTCGTAATCACTATTTAGACAAATAATATGACGCCGAATACGAATATATTATTAACAAAAACATGTCTGCATGCTTACTTAAAGCATATTTGGGAAATTCCCAAGATTACAGAGTACAGTCAAAGGTATGCATTTGGCATATTGTTGGAGCGACCAGCCTGCCTATGCAGGTTTTTTTTCCTTGTTTAAAGATTTATAAACATTAACGGTGCAAAACACATTTCTATGGCCCGCAAGAAGGTGTATTAAACCGCAACCGCACTTCTTGCTTAATACACGTACTAACTGTTGTTTAAAATTTGTTTTTGTATGCATTTTAAAATTTAGTTGCATGTGCTATAATTTAAACGCACATACTCGTATTAAGCCAAGTAGCGGATTAATGAATGAAATCTCCCAGGCAGGCAGGCAGGCCAGCAAGCAGGCAGGCAGGCAGGCATTAGAAGGGATATTAAGTAGTTTATGGTATATTAGCATAGTTATTAGCGTCACTAAAATAATGAACTAGTGTCTTAATCCCTTTGTTCTAAGTAGGCCATACTTAAGGAAATTGATCATAAAGACTTTTATTAGTTGTTACTAAAACGAAAATGCATAAATTTTTGGGAAACAGTCGATGATGGCATGCTGTTTTTGCGGTTTGTTCAAGGGTGTTTCCGTTTGGTAAATAACTATTAAAGAGCACAATGACAAATTGTATAATTACTGTACTTTATTCTTTTAGTTGTTAACTAGTTTAGTTTATGACTTTAAATGTCTGATTTATGTTTTTAAGATGTGTGGCAGTAGCAAGCAAGTTGTTGTTTAGTAGGTGGTACACTTTACTTCTAAGTTATGTCAAGTGTATACATACATATTTATTTTTTGCTTTATATTAATCAGTCTTTGGGAATAGATTTTAATATTTTTTATTAATTAATTTTAATAGTACACAGAAAAAATTATTGTTGAATTTTTTTTAATTAAGTGATTGCTTAGAAAAAATAATACTTTTGATTAAAATTTTAATTGAATATATGTTTATTTTAATTGACTTTGCTGCTCTAACAAAAAAGTGCTATCAACAGAGCTTAACTCAGTATACTCTGAAATGGGTAACAATTTTTACATATTAATTGTATGTAAATAATGTAACGTTTGTTTTTATGTATGAAAATCGAGCTGTTTTTTGTAGTATGCCACATTGTTTTGAAAAAATATTTTCAATTAAAATACTCAATTAATCTTTTAATTGGTTTTAATATTTTATATGGGAGAAAAAACTACTCAGCTTAATTTTTTTTTTTTTTTTGATTCGTAGTAATTTTGACATAAGTTGAATAAAAATTAAATATGAAAATAAAAAAACAGAAATTCATTTTGTTCCCTTTCGTTGAGACAATAATGATAAAAAATGCAAGCTGATAGACCAAATGTGGATGTAAAGTTAGTACATTGGCGGTATTAGGGGTTCGATGCAAAAGGTCTTGCGTAAGTACTTATGCAAAACATCGAAGCCTTTCTTTAAAATCCAATTATAAAATACACACAATTCAGAGAAAGGCTACGACGATATTCTGCATTTACACTTACGCAAGACTATTAACACCGGATGCGGCCATTGTACGATTTTCCTCCATTCAAACTTCAAAAGCCATGCGATGCATCAGTTAGGTTTTTGGTACAATACACAAATGTTTCCATTTTTTAAATTTTTTATATGAAGATACATACATATGTACATACAATTTTTTATATTTTTACAATTTTTATATTTTTATTCTCTTAGATTTTTTATATTTCAATTACTATTTTAACAGAATCTATAAAAAATTGTAATTAGTTATTTAATTGAATCCTAAAAAATATTTCAATTAATTTTTTAATTGAATCTTCAAAAATGTTTCAATTAATTTTTTTTGAATCTTTAGAAAACCATCAATTAAATTTTTAGTTAATGTAATATATTTTTAATTGAAAAAACCAAAAAAATTTTCAATTAAAATGGATGAGTTGATACTACAATTTTCGTGATTGGTTGAAAAATAATTAATTTTTTAACTGAATCTTTGTTTTTTTTAATTGAATCTTGTTTTTACTTTTTTCTGTGTACGACAGCGGTTGAAATTCGATTACAACTCAATACATTTTTTAGTAATTATGGAGTTTAGTTACATAGACACATACATATGTACATACATACTTCTTTACAGGCTTGGAAAAAAATTGAATATTAAGGCAAGTTCAACAACAGTTGAATATAAGATATGGAAATTTTAACTATTTGAACTTCTGAGCAAAATCACCTTTAAGCGTCCCACCCACTTGCAATATAATTGTGCAATTTTTCGCAGTGTACAATAATATCGCCAATGTGTATGTCATATTCGAAAGTGGCACAATATATTGGCAAATATCAAAAGACTTTTGATTTTTATTGTACAATCAAGACAATTGCGTAATGTGGTCGCAACATTGTTCAATATTGTTTATTTTTTCATTGTAACGAAAATTGGTTTTTATTTTCTTTGAAAATTGGGCAATATTTTCTTTAAAAAAATATTGTGGCATTTATTGCATAGTATAGGTCAAAACGACAATAATGTGTACAAAAACATATGCAATAATATTGTATAATAGATGGGCCCGCTTTATGGTGAATAATATTTCCGTCGGAAATTTTGCTTACATGAACCCCCGCGATGATTTTTTCATGGGAATTTGGCTGCCATTAAGCAGTGTTATTTTTTACTTTAATTTGAAGCGGCGATGTGTTTAAAATAAAATGTGCATAAGTTGCACTTTTTATTTTAAATATAAATATAAAATGTGCATAAATTGCACTTTTTATTTTTAAATAAAAGTTTAATCAAATAAAGAGCAATTATAACATTTGTTAATGCACAAATAATCATATATGTATTATTATTTTACTTATTTACGGTTCTTTTCGCAATGTCTGATTAAAAAATAGCTTGAACTTTAACCGGAAGTTAGGCTTAACTGCCTTTTACAATGAGTGTTTAACTTTTAACCGACACCATTTTAGAAAAAATTATCTGTTAAATTTAACGGAACAAAATTTGTCGTTGAACATACTAATTGTAAGAAAAATATTTAAAAATAAAAATGTATTGGGTTCACTTTGGTAAAAAAATATAAAAAAATATTTATTTACTTAAAGTTATAAAATGAAACATTATTTGCGAATTTTTTCTATAACGATGAAGGATTTGTTCCACTGACTGAAATCAAATTTGTAGCAAAGAGCTACAAATGTATGTATGAAATTTCATACAGCATTTTAAGTCTGGAATATAGACTATATGTATATGTATATGTATCTTTAAAGGGGGCGGATTCTCAAAAGCCCCTAAGTGGGCTAATGAAAAATTCAAACTGATGCCAAGCTGATGTGTTTGATCTGATAAAAAAGAATTTTGCAAGTGGATTTTTCTATCCAAGAAATAAAATAAATGCCTGCAACATTTATGCAGTTTCGCTTACAGTTTAGAAAATATTTAAGAAAAAAATTTAATTTGGCGTCTTACCAACCTTCCTCCAATGTTCTGCTAATGGAGAAGTCTAATCTTGTTCGATTTAGAAAAAAAAACTTATCAAACTTATTGATATTAAATTATTTAGTAGTAGTAATATCCTGTTGCACAATTTACTTTGTGTTGTGGGACTGTCAAAAAAGTTTTTACTAAAAAGTTCAACTATGGTTTCCACGTGCAGACATAAAACGTTGTACAAATATCACTATTTTTTTTCTTTTTATTTTTTCCTTTTTCCTACTTACTTAGTAAAATTCTTCCCTTCCGGTTTCTACCTTAAAATTGTACTTGTCTTTAATTTTATTCTTTCCATTTTAATGAAATATTAAAATGGCTATATGTACCTAACCTGACGTGTAGTGATGTCTCTGGTTGGACCACAACACTTTGAAACTATTCCATATGTACATATGGATGTACATAGGTACTTGAATCTTTATAAGCAAAAGCTATTTATCACTTACACCGTATTACACACATTCTGTCCTTTGAACCAAATATACTTTTTCGGAAAGGGGGAGAAAAAATAAAAATACACGTGTATCGGCGATTTTCCTGTACACGTAATGTAAAAATGTAAAAATTTGTAGTCCCTTCAAGTTATACTAGGAACACAATTGGGACGAACGACGAATTTCGTCCACGTCGACGAATACGTCGATAACCATTCGCTGCGTAAATTCGTCGTGTAAAGCACAATAACGACGAATTTACTCACCGAATTCTTCTCTCATATTCGATAAAGTTGGTTGTTGTGTGTACAAAAACGGAGAGAAAGAGAGAGAATTTTCTCTCAATTTTGTTTTTTCGTTGTTCGTCGGCGTACAAAATAGAAATAAATCTATCTCAGAGTTCGTCACGCACGACGAATTTCGTTGTACGGCGGTGTTGTGTTCATTTTCATATGCACAAATGTGTTTTATTTTTTATGACGAAAGTTCGCACCGAAAAATTCGTCGTTCGTCCCAGTTGTGTTCAATTTCAAATTCAAAAAAATCTGAGAATTGATAAAAATCTATTTTTTTTTAATTTGACATGATACAGAAATTTCCGCGTCTGCCTGCAAAAACTCAGCTCGATTGGATCACGGAAAAAGGGTTAAAAACTTATTCAAAGTTTTTCAGACAGACGGACACTACGAGCTTTATATTTTATACAAAAAAAAAATTCTGACGTGTACATGAAAATCGCCGATACACGTGTATTTTTATGTGTTCTCCCCTTTCCGAAAAAGTATATTTGGTTCATAGGACAGAAAAAAAGTTGGTTTTTGTAACGCGGTGTTATAAATTCAATTATAAAATTTAGCATGTGTCATAAAATATAAACTTTCCTGCCACAAGCAAACAAGAAGTACAATAGCAACCACAGTCAGCCATATTTGTTTAAAACTTAATGCAAAACGCCAATAAAAACAACAGATATACATACATACATACATACATATGCACACAAATATATAAGTAAGTATGCATGTATGTATGTATGTATATAACCTCGTCTACTAGCGTATACCAAGTGTAAACTTAATAAGGTTTTCCAAGGGCGTTACACGCGTCTTCCTTAACTAAACCAAAAAAAAGGAATGCATTAAAAGCATGATTTTTTTGATTTCGAAAAAAAAATCGCTGTTAATAACATCGTAAATCAAATTTTCAAGTGAGTGAACACAAAAAAGCAGAAAATAAAAATTTCAAATGCCTCTGAAACATAAAGAGGCTGTTATTTCCCCACCAAAAAAAAAACAAGCGAATTAAGGGAAACACACAGTGGTTAAACAAAATATTGATTAATAAATGTGGTCGAGTATGAGAAACCACGGTGGTCACTATAAATGTATCTTTTTTTATTTTCCTCCTGATGCAGAGACACTATTTCATACTATGGAAGGAAAAAAAGGGAATACGAGTAAAAACAACCCCTCTCTTGTTATAAACATTTAGTTTAATAAATAAATATGAATAGAAAAATACGAGTACAAAAGAAGTCAAGTATCATTTTTATTTCATTTGCAACAAAAGGAAGAAGACAATAAAATTTGTTAGACAATAAAAAAAAATTATAATAGAAATATATACATACATACAAACATGCATGTGTACTTACTTACTTACATACGTAGATACGAAAATTAAACGAATATAAAAGTGGATAAAAATAACAATTGAAAAGCGTGGGTTTTCTAAGGAAGAATGTACGAGTATATACACATCCATATACATATTTACATAGTATGTATGTATGTACATATGTATGTAAGTGCTCAAAACATTTGACGCGTTAAACACGTGATCTCCAAAATCAGAAGTAGCACAACAGCTAAATATCAACAAGAAATCGAAAAATAATAATGGCCTACAAAACTCCTGAAGGGCACAATGGCAAACACACATGCACACATACACACACACACCAATTTAATATACATACGTATAAATACTTAATAACCCAGTCAGCAATTCGAAGATTGTTTTTGAAAATATCTAATAGTGTTTTCACACTGAAAGTTAAAACCTGGTTTTTAACGTTAGAACCATAAACAGCTGATTTTGCATTCAACTTGCAGTAAGTTTGTTAAATTCAGGTTTTAGCTCACAGACTGTCTAATTACTTTACTCAAATCTAAAATAAATCTCCTGCAGAAATGCGTGTGTTTGTTGTTGTATTTTTTCTGCTTTTGATAACAATTATTTGATAAACTGTACAACTGTTTTGGTTTGTATGACAAACTCGGAAATTTTACAATGCATCGTAAAATGGAAATTATTTTATATTTTGTAAATAAATATTTTAAAATTATGGAACTATTTATACAAAGTGAAGAAGTGCTTGGAAATCAAATGTTCGTATATAAAAAATGCACAAACACATTACAAAATAAAACTTTTTATCGGCGAATCGATATTAGTCATATCATCTATTTTCACTTCCCAGAGGCTAATCAAAATATTTTAGTTGTTTTTCTTCAAAAAAACTTCTTTTTTTCATAAATTTAAATAAACATTATCAGCTGCTTCTGGTCATTTTAATTTGGCTGCACTGAATTTAGTACAACGAAAGAAAGGTTGCATTTCATAAAATCAACTTAAAATCAATTCAAAAATGGTTTTAAGTTGGTCTTAACAACAACAATTTGTATGGTAAGACCAGGTGGTAAATTACGGCATTCAATACCATTCGAAATTTGAAAACATAAACTCTATTTAAATATTTCTGTGAGTTGCCCCCGAGTTGGTTTTAACGTTAAAATCAACTTTTATTAAATGTCATGTCAGTGTGAAAACACTATTAAAACACATTGCGCCAATGGTGGGAAATTTACCTATTTTCGTCGGCTCACTTCAATACAGTTATTTCTCAACTATGTAATTGAAAAATAACAACGTGATTCCACTGCACTTCATTGCTAACAAAGCCATATAGAATTATTGCTGAATTAATTCAGAAATAAGGACATTTTCTTAAGAATTTGTGCAGTGAGCCTACGAAAATCGCTATATTGTGGCGATTGCTTAAAACTGCCTCAGGTAACCAAAATTGTATTAATCAGTTGAGCAATAAAAAAAGGATTACAAAAAGATTAATTCAAATCTCTTCCAAGCGACTTGTTTAAAGAATGAAAACAAATTTTTTTAAATAAGCGGAACCATAAAATAATCATTGAAATTGCGTCCACAAAACCCATGAAATGCTGCAAGTAGCAGCAGAGTTACTAACGCATTAACCCATTGGGAGACACACCATTATACCCAAAAAAGTGGTCCTTATCGGGAATAAAAGTTCAGTTGAAATGTGTTTCTTTTCCCTAAAATTGTGCTCGCGAATGTTTGCGCTGTTGTTGTGTCAGCATACTATTTTCACCATTTTTTATTCCCGGGAAATATTTTAAATGAACATAATGTTCGCTTTTTATTCCCGATAACAGTGATTAAATTCATTCGCTTTAGAATCATTCACTTCAAACTATCCCATCAACATATTCTTCAAAGAACTCATGCACCTATTTGTCCCGCCTGTATAATCCAGCTCAATGTAGCCCATACACTTGAAGAGTGCCCTAACTACAATTATAATTTAACTAGCTTCTATCCGCGGCTCCACTCGCGTTGATCTGATATTTCGGAAAATATACTTACGATCTAATTCATAAAAAATATTTTAGGTTTATTACAGGTTTATTTGACAAATTTCCCATAGAAATAATTCTGAAATAATTTTTATTAATATGGCAGTTAAAATTTATTTATTTGTTACTCACTGATAATGTAAAAAAACGATAAAAACCAAGAAAAAGGTCATAAAAATTACAAAACAGAACAAAAACCGGTTTTAAAACTGTTTAAACAATCAAGCCCGAAACGAACATTGCCCTAACCATCAAACCAGTTTTATGTAAAAAACCGGTTCCAAACCGGATAAAAAATTTTTGCCACTGAAAATTTAGCTTTCCATTGGTGACAGAATTTTCAAAATCTGCTTAGCGGTTTATAAGTCAGTAAAAAATATAAAAAACCCGATTCCGGACCGGATAAAATAGCAGACCGTGTTTCACCCTTATAATCTAGCTTTTTATTGGTGAAAGAATTTTAAAATCGGGTTTAGCGCCTTGAAAGTTCGTGCCAAATATAAAAAACCGGTTTCAAACCGGTTAAAAAATAAAAACCATATTGAATTAATAAGAAACATCAAGGAAAGTTTAGTCATGTTGAAATTACTTATTTCAATTTGGAAAAATATTAATTTTCAGTATTAGTTTATTAATTTTGTTTATTTTTAACTATCTTAATATACATACATATTCTATTATATTGAAAATTATTGAATTAATCTGGCGCGTTCTTATTTTTAAGTTACAGCTTTTCCCTGAGTGTACATTTATAATATAAGTAAGGATTATAATTATTAATACATATTATTTACAGCCATATTTCGAAAGAACCGCGGCTAGGGTACCATTTTCTCGCGACAAAACAGTATTTTTTTTACCCAAAGTCGAAAGAGACTTGAATTGATTAAAAATTTCAAAAAATTTTCGCTGGGTAAGTAAAATTGTATCTGTGATTGTTTTGTTGTGTGAGAGCGAATGGCTCGTGATTTAAGCCACTGGTTTTGCTTCTTCTCCATAATAAACAAACGTTACATCTGCATCGATTTACAAGTACCGCAGGAACATGATTCCCATTTAGACATTAAGGAATGCATAAATCATTAAGTTCTGGTAACCAAAAAAAAAAATTAAAATAAAATTTATTAAAAATATTTATGTACATACATACATACATATGTATGTATGCATGCATGCATCGATGTATGTATGTATGCATTATACACAGATGAAAAATGGGGATGAAAGAGATCCATCCATACACCGCATAGCACAGCTGTGTTTTTGTGTGTGTGCTCACACACACGTGCTGAATTCATGTGTGCGAGCACGAGTGTGAGTGAGTGCATGCAGGCTTCTCAAGGCAGATGTATTCAATGTTTACGCTTGTATACCGTTAAGCAAAATTAAAAGAAGAAAAAAAATTGCAAATGGCGCTGAAATTTTAAACTCCGCCTCTTAACATTTATTTTTCATGTGGCTTTTAAAAGATCTTTTAGAATTTTGTTCAATCGTTTAATTTTTTTTATTTATTTACATATTTAAATTGCGACCTAGCACAACACGGGACAATATGCGTATCTTTTAAATGATATTGCTAGCAATTACACAAACATTAAATGTAACCTACATACATACATACATACATGCATACATACATATGTAGGTACATACATACATACATATGTATGTAGGTAGTTTGCCAGGTTAATTTTTATGAAATTGTTTTCAGAATAATAAGCAGGTACCTTACTCGTATGTACATACATCTATTTACATATGTATGTATATAGTAAATAAATTTTTCAACATACATATGTACATACCCTATAGGAACTCAAACTCATTTGTAAGTACCTTCAAACTGGTTTTTTAATAACCAGAACTGGTTAATTAAGTGACTCTTTTCCTTGTCGCCGACTCACTATTTTAACATAGGCATGTCATAGTCAATTGGCCATCTGTGCATGACTTTTAAATTGACTACTAACTACTTATTTTTCAACTAATTTGTAGTTAATTAATATTATAATAATAAAAAGATATATGTATATTTATATTACATATATATATTTATATATAAATATGTAAATATATAAATACATATATGTACATATGTACATATACATATATAAATATTTATTATTATTTTATTCACTAAAAATAAAAATACGAACCGCTCATAGAAAATATTATACATATTAAGTATTGAAATTATTTAGTTTTTTTTACAAACACAAACATTTGGCATTTGATTTCATGGCATGCTTCTTTTGATTTTTTATTTTCTTTTCATTTATTTATTTCTTACGTAAGCTTCTATTCAATATGTTTGGTTGATATCTGCATGAGATTTAAACCAATTTGTTAGTCACTTGCAAAATAATTAATTTATAAGTTAATGTTTTTTGTCAATTGATTATTTTATTTTACATACATACAGGGTATGTATATAAATATATGTATACAAACATATGAATTTATCTGACAGACATGTTTAACTTAACTTTTTTAATTAATACAAAATTTATGCTATGAAAAAATTGATTTCATGAACCTTTCTTTTTTTATCAGTAGGAGAGGGCAATGAAGAGCCAATCATAATTAAAAGTTTGCAAAAAGTGCTTCGAAAATTCATACCTACTAAGCCATTTCTGCTAAGTCATTGCTTCAGAATAAGTAATATACATTACAATTAGGGAGTTCACAATAGCCTTTTAAAATATGTCTAAATATTGCAATGTTTCAATTTTAATACTTTAATATGGGTTAGCGAGTTTGTTGTTTTTGTTTGTGTTTAACGTCTCATTTCGTGCTTAAACACGATGGCGCATATTCAGAATTCGTAAGTAACCAAAGTCGAAACTAGTTAAACAGAAACTAAAAAATAGTTCATAGATAGTTATAGCTCTTATTCACAATTCGTAACTAGCGCAGCAACTGCTTTCTGCTGGTAAATGAAATGCAACCTTGCATATTGTTATGTAGAGAACATTAAATGCCGATAATATTTTGAACGCCAAATTCTGTAATTAATTAATAAGCTCATGAAGCTACACTTAAAAAAAAAGACATATACTATTATTTAGATTTTTTTCCTAAATTCAAGTAAAAAAAATTTCTAAGTTTTAGTAATTTTTTCTAAGTTTAAGTAAATTTTTACAAAAATCGAGTAAAAATTACTTAATATGAGTAAAAAATAAAAAGTTCATATCCTCAAAAATAGTTTATAAAAATACACAATAAAATTCTTATATTTCAGGAAATGTTTACTGACTTAAAGAAAATATTTACTAAGAGTAGGAAAATGTTTATGAACTGAAGGAATTTGTATATTAAGGACTAGTCCATTTCGTCTTAAATCAGGAAATGAATTACCCCTGATTAGTTCATGAAATTTGACCTACTTAAAAGATGTAAAAAGGTATACTAAATTTTGGGGAAATATTTCCCAGTTTTAAGTATTTTTTCTTTGAATTATGGAATTTATTATTGATTTGCATTTAGAAAAAAATCTAAGTAAATTTTTCATATTTTCGAGGAATATTTGAACTTGAAATTTATTTTTTTGTAAATAAAATAAAGTTTTAAAACTCAATAATTTCAATGCTTATTCAGGCTGCCTTGTTAGGCAATTGGTTAGAGTGCTTGCCTATCAATCAGAAGGTTGCTGGTTCAATACTTGTCTCCTCTCAAGAAATTTATATGTATGTATGGTGAATTATAATTAAGAATATAACATGAAAATATAAAAAAACATATGTACCATGTGGTATAGAATTTAATTAAAAATAAAAATAAGTACCAGAATTAAAGACAAAAGAATGGAAAACTTACTAAATTTCAGATCAAAGACGAAAAAATTTTTTTTGCAAATCTCCGAATTTGATTGGAAAATTTTACTTAATTTTAGGAACATTTTATTTAATATGAAAATACAATTACTTTAAACTAGTTCATTAATGAACTAGAAATTTAGTAAATATTTTACTGGTTTCAAGTAAAAAACAGCTTTGGCGCCATACGACAACTTTTTTATTCAAATTTAGAAAATTTTCCAAAGTTTTAGTTCATTTTTTTTTTGAGTGTATAAAAAAACAGGTTTATTTCCTTAAAAAAAAACTATACAAATTCTAAAAAGTAATTTTTTGTCTATAGTATGTATATAAATCAATTAAAATAAAGGCCTATAAAAATAAAGTTATTCAATAAAATTTTATTGAATAATAATAAATTTTTATTGCTTTATATAGATTTTTTTTTGGACGCATTAAAAATAAATGCAAGAAATTAAGATAATATGGTAAGCATATTATATAGGAAATTGTTAGGAAATAAAGAGTATTTGTTGTTTTGTGCATTTTAGAGGTCCACAAATTGATTTTACTTTTCAAATAAATTGTAAATGAAATCAATCAGCTGTTCTTTGAATGTATTAGTTAGTTGACATTTAGTTAAAGCTTTACCCATAATTAAGTGTAAACTTTTGCTGCTGAAAGTAATCATCTATGAATAACTTAAATAGATATATCTATAAGTATACTTAAAAAAGTTAATACACTTAGTGATACTTTCTGAATATGCGCCCATGATTTTAGATATTTTACCATACATTGACTTGTTTTGGTAAACATACCAATTGAGGAGTTTTAGATTTAAACACTTCCATAAAGACTTAAGCACAGCAGAACGTATTCGTAGTGTTTGGGTAAAATTTCGCCATTGGTTTGCGTTAACGCATTTTAGTAAGGCACTGCGTGCTTCTACGCATCTCCGAAGCGTTTATTTTTTTGTCTTAGTTCTTACTTGTACCAAATTTATTTTTGGTGGCATGAATTTTGACAACAAATATGTGTGAAAAAGAAAAATTTTAACGTGTGGCTGCAACGTAAATTAATACAAAATCAAAAAAAAAACTAAAAACAATTTTTAATTGATTTTGTAGCAAATGTAAAAACAATAGAATTGTAAACAAAAATCAATTTATTTGGATTAAAGATTTATGCAGGAAACAACTTTTATTTTGGTCATTATTTCCTGCTGTTATCAATGGAATTTACACTGAAAAAAAATATGTGTGTGTGCGAATGTGTGTGTGTGCGTGTGTAAAGAATGTAAACGTTTATTAATATTTTTGAATATTTCTATTTAAAATTAAAAAATTTTTTTGTTTGCTTTTACTAACTGTCTGCCTCTGTCCTGCGTTTTTTTGTATTATTTTTTTTTGTTATATGAATGTGTTAAGCCCTAAATCCCTAAAGGCGATCAGTTCATTATTTTTTATTCTCATTCATTTCAAACAATTTCGAAATATATTTATTGTTTGGATGGAATACCTGATGTCAACTCTACTGTTAACTGGGCTACTTTCATGCAGAGTTATTGTCTTTAAAGATGGACACAACAAAGTAGATTAGATGTGTTTGTTGTTGATTGCGATTTTAACGCTTGTCAATTTGCGAAAATATTTAAAACGATTTCACTTTCGTGTGTAAAATGGGGATGACATGCATCAACAGTGGGACAAGGTGAAGTAATTTTTTTCTTGACAGCATTTTTATTGTGAAATAATTTTTAAATTACTTTTGAAGGTATTAAAATAAAAGATAGGAAGCCTTGAGGCAAGATTTCAGATTTTATGGAAAATTAATATTTTAATAGCAGAATCTATAACCGAAAAATTAATATCAATATGCTTTTCGATCGGGCTCAAAATATGCATGGTGATACACAAAAAATTAAATGAGGCGTGGTCGACTTTTTTTTTTGCAATTTTAGAGAAGTCATTGAAATATCTTTCATTTTAGGAGTGTATAGCAAAAAAGATTTTTAAGTGTAGACGTCGTTCCTATTTAATGTGTGCCCATAAATGTTGGCTCTTTAAATAAAAATATACGAGGGCTACTACTTATATTGCGGGAACTGACAACACTAATGCCAATAGCTAAAATCTGGCAACACCGTAATAAAGTTATAAATTTTGTAGTAGAAATTTACTCACAACGTTTTGATGTACAAGTGCTATTCGTTTTGTTTACAGTGAGTTTAGAAAATCAAATTGAGAAAAAAAATTAAAATTTCAAGAGAAGGTTTTCCTTGGGTTATTTTTCACAACTTTCGACGTGCATTATCCCAACAAGAATGTGTCACTGAACTCAGTTCTTTGTATGGCGATAAAGCACCATTCAAAACCACAGTATATCGCTGGTATAGTGAATTCAATCGTAGTCGTAGTTCCGTCGGCGACAAAATTCCGTGAATATCGTCCAAAATCGCTTGTTGTGCCACAAAACATCGTTGCAGTGTGTGAACTGATAATGCAAGATCGTCCTGTGACATATTCAGGGCAATTATGTAAAAAATTTCGCATAAAATTCGGCGTTTGAAGTACCAATATAGGACATATGGTTTTGTTACTTGTGGACCATATGTTTTGCATTAAAAGAGCACTCAACTTTTTTCCAAGGCTCTAATTTTTCTTCAGATCTTATTCGATCTCTTTTCTTATTCTCTTACTTACTTCTGTTATAGTATTCTAATTCGCCAACCGTAAATATATGTAATTTTTTTCACAGTAAAATTTGGCGACCTTTAATTAAACTTTTTGCCGTTTTGATTGTGCAAAGAATTGATTGCCTGCTGCAAAGCATCTGTTTTTTGACATTTATTCTAGTGCTGCCACAATATTATTTTTAGGGTTCCGTACATGCAAGGTTCGCTACGCTGTCCGACTGTCCGTCTGGCCGTCACAGGCTATTTTCTCAGGAACCGTAAGAGCTACGGACCTAAAATTTGGAGTATTTAGAACATTGGCTGCTACAACAACAAATACATGAGAGTTAAAAATTAAAAAAAATTTCAAAAACGGTAAAAGTAAAAAATTCCAAAATTATAAAATCACCAAACCTCAAAAAAAATCGCAAAAAATTTAAAAAAAAAATCGCAAAAATTAAAAATTTTCTAACACTAAAATAAATTACCAAATTCGAAAAAATCGCCCAGATGAAAAATATCGCCCAAATGAAAAAAAAACGCCAAAATGAAAAAAAACGCCAAAAACCAAAAAAAAATCGCCAAACGCCAAAAAAGGCGCCAAAACTAAAATAAATTGTTTTCATGAAAAAAAATCGCCAAACGCCAAAAAAGGCGCCAAAACTAAAATAAATTGTTTTCATGAAAAAAAATCGCCAAAATTAAAAAAACGCCAAAAACAGAAAAAAATCGCCAAAACGAGACAGAAAGTGTTAAAACTAAAAAAGCGCCAAAACTTAAAAAAATCGCCAAAAACCGAAAAAACGCAAAAAACACCAAACCTGAAAACGCGCAAAACCGAAACAAAAACGCAAGAACAAAAAAAAATTGCCAAAACTATATTTTATATATTAGCTAAAGTCTAAAGTTCGTATTGAATTACATACCTAGTGTCCGTACGGAACCCTTCGTGCGCGGATCCAAGTCGCACTACACTGAATTTATTTTAATTTAAACTACACATAAGGATTCACTGATTTACTCCTTTTGAGTTTAAACAAATAAATTGGAGTTTAGTTTAACTAAATCAGCGTTTAAAATTTAAACTAAGGACTAATACTTAGTTGTAAAAAAATTGATTTTGTTGCATACCCCATAATTTATCAATCGCACAAGAAAAAAGGCTTGCGTCAAATGGTGTAGGGAAATTATTAAAAAGTTCAACCGTGGTGCTTCAGAAGACGTGTATGAAATCGTGAGAGATGACGAATCATGGGTGTATGCTTATGAGCCTGAACAAAACAGCAATCGACCTAGTGGGTATTCCCAGACGAGCGAAATCCAACAAAAGAAAGAAGAAGATGCACAGCGAAGCAAATTGCCACCTATTGCTTCGGTCGAATGGGTCATGTGACCACTGTTCTTCTTGGGCAACGTAGAATTGTCAATTCTCAGTGTTACATGGCCATTTGTTTGCCGGAAGTCTTGGAAGAAATTTGTAATACTAACACCCTACGATGAATCATTCGTCATCATGACTGACAATGCGAGTTCTCACACATCTCGTCAAACGAAACTCCTTCTTCTAGAATTAAATCTGATTTTGATAATATTGAATTGCCAATAATGGTAATTTTTTTTTGAAAAATGTTTTATAATTACTGAACATAATTTTTAACTGCAATCCGATAAGTTTTAAATATTTTATAATATAATCTACTTTGCGGGATTTTTTTTTACCGTCGTAGTTGACTCAAGTGTCAAATTGCTAATAATATTCATTGTTAATAATATAAAAATATTATTATTCATTTTCAAGACACAAAGTTTAAAATCGCAAGCTTAAACTCAACCTCTCTAAGCACTCTACAATATTTTATTGAATACTACCGCTTTAGATTTGATTTCAGGCAAATGGATTGAAATCCTATGATTTCAAATTGATTGCAATTAAATTATGAAAGATTGCAATCTTGTAATGATTTCATTTTGAAATCTGAAATCATTTTGAAATCAAAAGAATGAAATCAGTATGGCTGAAATCAATTTGATTGCAATCACAATTGATTGAAATTTTTTACAGTTCTACTTGGTACTCAACGAAGTATTCTTGTTCCCGAATATCATAGGTAAACTACGTGGTCAACGATTTACGAGCGCCGAAGAGGCAGTTGAAACACTCAAAAACCATGTTTTGGAGGTGTCTCAAGAGGAATAGAAAAGCTTCTATGACAAAAAGGCTTGAACGAATACAAAAGTGTACAAGTATTTGTCATCAAGAGTAATATTTCGAAAAACAATAAAGCCATTTTCATTTAAAAATGTTTGTTCTTATTTGCTATTCCCAAAATAATAAATAGTAGTCCTCGTATCAAGGTGTATATATGTAACTAGGTGGCAGCGTTACTTCAGTTGATAATTCTTTTCTCTACGCTTTGCAGCTGTAGAATGTCAAAAGCTTCGTTTTGTTTTGGCTTTAGTGCAATTATTTTTGTGCTTTTGACATTCTTCGGGCCTTTACACAGCTATGGTTGCCGTATTATTGTATAACAAATCCTTACGCAGTCACCTGTATAATTACACCATGCCTCGTATAAAAAGTCGTCTTAAAAATAGCAAATCTTCGAACTCCTTGGAATGTAAAGAATTTTTATTAACCACACTTTTATCTTCCCACTGTTGTTATATTATTTAAATTAAAAAAAAAAATTCTTAATTTTCTCAATTCTTTTAAAACATTAAATCGATTGATCTTTAGAACTTAAGGACTGAAATTTATTCAATTTACCATATAACGCGCTTTAAGGATTAACACAGATTTAAATAGGACATGTTTAAATCTGTGTTCAGAGCAAAAAAACTTAGTGGCACACGAACCTTAAAAATGGAATAATGGACCGACAAACCGAACCAGAATATTTGTTGGGTTTTTTTTTGGCAGAACGACAAAAAACATTTTGTATCATGACATTGTTAAATGTTGAATGAAATTGAGGCAACTGAAGTGTTTCAGTAGCTCTATAATACAAGATAATAGAAGGAAAGAAACAATAAACGAATGTCCAGGGAGAAAGATACACATTAAGCAAACGTTGCATTCGTTTAAGGAAAGTCAAATGCAAATTTTGAAAGGTTAAGTTTTCCATTGAAAAAAAAAACAAGCCCTTTCACACTTTTAACTATTCAATGAAGAATGTCTTAGAAGAATACCAAAAAAAAAATAAAACGAATACATCATTTTGAGCAACCGAAGTGTAACTAACAACTACATTTGGCCAGATACAAATCTTTGTGGTAGAACAATCGAGCCTAAAGTACTTTACACCCGAAATGACTTCCTACTGTGTAATTATTCTTGGAAAGAGAAGTTCCCAAAATGTTGCAAAATATTCCAAAGGTGCAAATAATAACCGATAAATCCATGTTTAAGCAAACAATAAAACAACATGTGACACATGACCTCAAACAAAACAAAAAAAGAAAAAAAAACTAAAGAAGGAAATTCATCATCATCATCACTAACATACGACATCGACATCTTATTACTTACAAAATTTTGATGTTTTATGATTTTTGGAAAAATTAAATAAAATTTCTGCAGAAAATTTCAACAATTTTGCACAATTTCTTTTTTGCTTTACAAAAAGAATCCTTGGAATTATTATCACTCATAATATTAGTTTTACAAAAACTCATATTTAACATTAAAAATACTGTTACATAATAATTTTAGGGAAATTTTCTTTTTAATAATTATATTTGATTTGTTTTACTTTACTGTTGCATTTAAAAGGTTTTGACATTATTTTTTAGTGCAAAAAAAAATAAGAGCAAACTCCTCTCCTCCTCTGTCAAACTGCCTTGATTGATGCGAATTTTTTTTTTACAATCATTCAATAAATTCACGTGTTAAATATTTGTAGCGTTGGGTAAAGTAGTTTACGCTCGTGTGGCTTTAATTTTATTTTGGAGTGTTTTTAAATGCCATAAAAAAATGCCGCATTTTGGCTTAAATTTTATATTTTTTTTACAAAAAAAAACAATATAACAAACAAACATCACATGAAATAAATCACAAATAATTGATTAATGGGATATCAAGAAATAGACAATGCAAATATTGATGGATTACTCGCATTATGTTGGAAAATTGCCAATATGTGTGTACTGTATTCAATACATACTTAATACAGTTTTTTTTCTTCTTAACTATACAATAATTTGTACTTTTACTCCTAATGTTTTACTTAATACATATTTAGTTAATTTTTATTTAAATTGATGTTGTATTTAAATACGGTTAAATTTTTCAGTGTTTAAATTAATTAATGTTCTTGTTTCATTACGTTGAAAGTATGGCAACACTTCAAAAATTTCAAATACTTTGGAAAGCTTTCCCTACAACAGCTGTTAAACATAAATAATAAAGTTAATTCATCAACATGTAAAAATTTTAAATAGCAAAATATCAAATTTTATGAAACAAAAAAGAGCAACAGAAGACATTTTTGCACTTATTTATTTCATGATAAGAAACTATGTACGAGTATTGTATATATTTACAATAAATAGATACAAGAAAAAAAACATGTATGTAGTATGTTCGTAAAACTTAAATAGAACTTAAATAGACCTACTACATATAACTATTGGACATTTGAGTCTTTCGATTTTGTACGGAAACAATTAATTTTGTATTTAAATCCACTTAAAGATAAATGAAATTTAATTAAAAAGTCAAAAATGTAGCATTAGTTACTTTAATTTAATTTTAAATGTGGGAGACTGTTAATAAAGACATATAAAGGGTCTTCCAATAGAGACTTCCGAATTCTCATAGTTGATTGCAGCCACATTGTTGAAGTTACATACGTCTGTCAAATTGATTCTCATATATTCAGTGCGTTTTGCTCAATCCCCAAAAATGGGTGTTCTGTTCGGGTGCAACGATCAAGGCTTCTCTCTTTCGCTTCGAACGTGTACGTCAAGAAAATTGTCAAGTTCGGTGCGACAAGCATGAGATTAAAAAAAAACGCCCAATAGGTCCTCGACAAAGTCACTGTTTGCTGCGGATTTTAGGCTAGTCACGTCATTGGTCCACATGGCTTTGAGAACAACGTTGGCCAGGCCGTTAACGTCAACTGCCAGCGCTAACGTTTAATGGTTAAAAACTTTATTTAGTCAGAATTGTGTGATATAAACAACAGCTTATCCTCATGAACTAAAAAACTTAATTTTTCATACAAAACTTTGAGATCGAATCAAGAAGACTAATTTTGAAACATCCGCCGAGCCGCGAACAATTATTGCATTCTCTAATTTTTATCGCAAGTAACACAGAAATTGTAGATAAAAATATTTATTGTTTTTTTTTTTAATTGAAACATTGTGATTAGCGATTTTGCTGCGAAAGTCAGAGTCCGAACACAATGTAACGATTATTTATTGCGGTGCGGTTTTCCATACGATTTTGAAGTAAAAAGTCGCCGTGCGCAACGGAATAAAATTAAAGTCTATTTTATTTTCATTGCGGACTTTCTTAATGTTCAAACAAAATAAGTCCGCAACTTAAGGAAAAATCGCTGTCAAATTAACAAAGCCCATAATAAAATATACGTTAGTAACTTCAAATGCTCTCTAATTTTTATTTTATTTCCTTTTGTGCTTATTTTCCTTTGTAGTTTTGTTTACAAAATATATGAAATTTATTGAAAGTATGGTAACATGTTTGAGAGAATGTGTATTTATATGTGAGAGCATGAGAAAAAACGCTGTCAAAATAAAATAAATTCTATCCCTCGACTGCTTTCTGGTGTTACTTTTTTGTGTCAATTTGTATGAAAAATGTGTTTATGCCGCAGTTCTGTTTGATCATTTATTCTCTTGCTGACGTTGCCATCGTTTTTGAATAATTGGCGGAGTTCACAGCATTATTGTAAACATGATTTTGAAGTTCAAATATTTTTGTCATAGAGTATAAAAGTTTAAAAATTATATCAAATATATCTGCAAATGTATAAAATGTTAATAATTTTTTGTTTTTAATTACAAAAATGTATGCACAATAAAATTAATAAAAATTTAAACAAACAATGACAAGTATTGCCGTCGCCGTCTTCCGTTGTATTATGTTTATTTTACTCTCCCGCAACGAAAAATCGCACCGCACCGCACCGCAAACATTGTGTTCAGACTCTCAGGCGATTTGTATTAGATAAAAGAAAAACGTAGTTTGTGTTGTTTAATCAACTACAAATAGTCGTATTTGAAGTCAACCACGATAAATGATGTATAATTGAATCAACCAGGTATGTACATATGTCAAACGGAATGATCGTAATAATCATTCAGAGAACGAACCAGGTAATTCAAATCGTCGTGGGAAATAGCATTCCTTATGCCGAGTACAATTCTGGCAATTTTTGTGGTGTCATTTTAAAAATAGCTCGTTGCCATTATGTTTTTTATATCTAAAGTAGTGTTATACAAGGAAAAATATCGGAAATGACAAACGTTGCTTCCAGTATTGCGATGTCACAAAATGTCATAGTGCGCACTCGGCATTATGTTAAAAGTAATGAAAATAGTTATAGAGATGTAACCGAAATGTAAGAATCTGTACATTACTTGCAGATATACTCCATTACAGTCGGCTAAAGGCTTAGTTAGCCGACTGCAGCAGTGGGAAACACAAACGACAGCAACTAAAATTTATTGACTGTGTGAACTACAATCATACATGACATAAAAATACTCTGACTATTAATCAACTACACGTGCGCATATACAGGGATATTTTATTTACACATTATACACATAGCTACACACACGCCCACACATTTTCCATTCCATTTTATTTATTTATTTATTTATTAATGATTGTAAACAGTGGCTAATGATGAATAAATATCCCGAGTATCAAGCGTATATACGTATATATTTTGTCCAATTAAATATCCATAGTTTGAATATAAGCATACTCGGACTATAAGTATGACAGAGAGTCAATGCGTTTGATACGCATGTGCATTTTTATTTTTAGTTGTAGCGTATTTAAGTTATTCGCATAAATGAAGTAGAGATAGATGATATTGTATATTGGAAGCGGCTTTGGTCATAGTTGCTTGAGGGAAAATATGTAAATGTATGTATTGTTTGCGCTACCATTATGCTTATACGCAGTTACTAAAATTAAGACTATTTACCAGCGATGCCAACTTAGCTATTTTAGAGCTAAATTTAGCTCTTTTTGATTGCTTCTAACCCGAAATTTATCGCTTTAGCTCTTTTTTAATAAAAACAGCTAACAAAGCTCTTTTCAATTGTGGACGTTTGGCACTTTTTGGATCTTATAGTAAATTTTCCCGTTTTTATCCTATTGTTTCTGCTTTTGGGCATTTAAATTTTTGGCAAACATGTTTTTGCAAATGCAGATACTTTTTTTCGCAATTATGTAAGATACATATATTTATGTATTTAGGTATTTCAAATTGTAAAACCCCGTTTTTATTATAAAGTGTTCGTTTCTGAGTAATTAGAAAATTTTCCACAAATTATTGAAATGGATTCTTACTGCCAAAAATATAGGAAAGCTTGGAAATCAAATACCGCATTTAAAAAACAAAAGATTCTTCTAAAGATAACTCTTTTTGAAAATGATTGTTCTTATTTTGTAACTTAACGTATATACAAGTATATGCAAATGTGTATGGTTATATTGTTAATGCAGATAAATATTTGCATCAATTGCTGTGAAATGATTTTATTTTAAATTTTTATTTTTTATTTTTTTTTTACTATTATTTTTATTAATGTAAAAAAATCTTGAAGTGCAAATTGAATAATAAATATGTACATTCATAGATTTAAAACGGAAAAATCTTGAGTTTTTAAATTTAGCTCTTTTTAGCTCTTTTTGGCTACTCAGTTGGCTCGTTTTGCCTTTGAATTGTTGGCATCACTGCTATTTTACTATTTTACTATTACTCATTGTCATTCTCTGATGACAACCTTGCACTGACGATATTGCCAGATACATTTTTTGTCAGACAATTGTCTGGCAATAAACTGAAAGTTTGGCTGGCAATTTTATACAACCGCATGAACTGACAATGTACCTTGTGCTGACAATGTTTTATTGTCAGTATATTGCCAGTACATTTCCATTTCCAGGCTGTATAGCGCTTTAAGCACTTCTATACAAAATAGGAGCCAGAAAGTTAAATATATAAATTAATATATTATTTGAGTCCTTTCTTTTGACAGTTCTTAATCATTTTCCTAAAATAGATATTGAAATTTTTTATTATACCATTACAAAAATTTTTTAATGCGAAATCATACAAGGATAATAAATTTAATTATAAATTACATGACAATTTATTTCAAATTTCTATTCAATCAAGTTGCAAGTTGTAGCAAACAGCAGACAATTGAGAAATTCATTTATATAAAAGTAAATAAATTTCAAGGAATTGTATTCAATATAAAAAAAAAATAAAATAATGTTGATTTTCTAACACCTCAACTTGAGATACGCATTGTTGATCCAGATACAGTGTGCCCTGAATTACAAAAGGATTTTTTGTGCGCATCATCAGCATTCTCGCTCATGTTTGTAAATTGAATTGCAACCTGCTAATAGAGAACAAATTTTAACAATGTCACTTCAGAAGTGTTCGCATCACTTTCATACTCGTACAAACAATTCAAGACTTTTGGCTTTGTCGACAATTAAGCGCATTGTTTTGTTTTTTTAAGGTGTCAAAAGGTATTCATCATTCAGTTAAAAAATGTTTATATCCTTTTTGCCGCGTTATTAGTATTTTTTGTTTGTTTTAATATTGAAGAGAGTAAGAGATAGAGAGAACATGTGTGATTGTAGACCGAGTCAATTGAATTGTCGGCATTCACCATGCCGCGCCATGCTGTGTCACATTTATTTCTTTGCCAACCAAAGCAAAGCATCAAAAGATTGTCAAATATACCGCACCAAAATGCTTTGAAAGGATAATGTCGCAAAATCTGTGCAAACAAGTCAAAAGGACGAGTGTCTGCGTGTGTGCGTGTGCCTGTACGCTTGCATACTTTTCTGTTGTTGTAACTGATACTTGAAGGACTTGCTGCTTTTGTCGATATTTTTTTGTTAATAGCGATCAAACATTACCGCCACCAATATTATTGATTATGGGTTTTTAGTATATTTTTCGGTTTATTTCAATTATTTCAAAGGCTAATAAGTTGTTTGCCACTTTCAATTGTTATCGGCTTAAATAAATATATATATGTATATAAAATAATAACAATAATGACATGTTTTCAAGAATTTTCTTTTGCACTGGTCTTGCAATGTCACTGCAGTATTTTCTAAGAAGTTTAAATATTTTATGACATTTAATTGAGAAATTAGACCATACTCGTATATTGAAGGTTACAAAAGCCAATCAGCTTGATTATAAGTGCGGATTTAGACCATACATGTTAAACTTCAATTAGAATTAGCAATTGATGCAATTGGTTTATATTCTCTAATTCATCAAAAACAATTAGAATTAGTTCAACTAATTCCCATTAGATAATTGAAATTTTTATTCCGATGGTAAAACTAATTGCAATTAGTTGCCATTAGAAATCTAACTGAATTCTGCTAATGCAATTAGATATTCAATTAGCTCGAATTAGAATCAATTATTTTGATATTTTCAAAAACAAAAAATAACTAAAATATTCATAATATGAATTTCACACATATGTACATATATTACTTATGTACACAATATATGTACTACATATATTACATACATGCACACCTATTTAACGTACGTACTAACTGTTTAATAACTACAATGACCGGGTATATTCGCTTTCAGCAATACGAAAAAGTCCGTCAAGCGACCCCGACTTCGACTATTAATAATGCCCGCAAAGGAAAATAGTCTTTCGTTAAATAGGTGTGCATGTATGTAATATATGTAGTACATATTATGTACATAAGTAATATATATGTATATGTGTGAAATTCATATTATGAATATTTTAGTTTTTTTTTGTTTTTGAAAATATCAAAATAATTGATTATAATTCGAAATAATTGAATATCTAATTGCATTAGCAGAATTCAATTAGATTTCTAATTGTAAAGGTAAAACAATTTGTTTTGCTAATGGCAACTAATTGAATTAGTTTTACCATTGGAATAAAAATTTCGATTATCGAAAGGGAATTAGTTGAACTAATTCTAATTGTTTAATGAATAAGAGAATTTCACAAAAGAAGATTAATTAGCAAACATTAGCATTATCTAATCATTATTTAACATCTTTGATTTAGATATTGATTTTGTCATTTTTATTTATCCCAAATAAAAAAATGAAATACATAAATTCCGAAGATCAATTCGAAGTCGATATTTATAACAAGGCTGAATATTTTGCGAATAACTTTATATAATTTACTGTAATAAAAATGAATTAAGAAGAGATTTCGTTAAAGAAGTAGTAGCCACTCAATCCCCCTGCCTTAAATACCAAAATTTCGCATTTGTTACACCTTGTAATTTCCAAACTTGAATGATATTACCTTGTATCTACACTTCTCTCAATTAGATAAAACCATAATTAAATCAATTTAATATGCTTAATTCCATACATATGTATGTACTCGTAAATATTTCGTATTATTGCTAAAAAGGCGTCAAAAAGTCTACTTTACTTCTAACGAATTATTTCAAACACACTCAAGGTATGAATAAACAAAGGATTGCTTGCCATCATCGGCCGCATCCTCATCATGATCTGATCGAAATGATGTAACCATAAATAATATCGAAACAAAAGCAATTTGTGGTAAAGAAAATGTAACAGCAGCATGTGTGCTGGTGATGAAGAAGCCAATAATAAGAGTAAATACACACTTGGACTCCATGACATCCCATTGTGAGCAGTTGAATTTTTTTCTTCTTTTTTATTTGTTCGATTTTGAAATTGGTAAAGGTGCTAATTTTATACAATGATTGTTTTCTTTTTCTCTTTTCTAATGTGTCTTTCGTGTGTTTTTTTTTTAATTCTGGTTAGTGAGGAAGCAACAGTGTAGCTGTTATTTTGTAATACAAGAAGGTAGTGAAGAACTTCATTTACAGAACTAAAAAAAAGTTTTTTATTAATTCACTTTTTTATTTGCCTAAATCACCTTCGATTTCATGTACATATTTCTTTTTTTTCCGTATTTTTTCATTTTAATATCTACAATTATATTATGCAAACAATTTCATTTATCAATTTGCAGCCAACTTCAGGCGGTCTACTCTGTAATTCGAAACGAAAGAAAATGCTTTCGAGTTTACATGTTATTAAAATTGCATTTTGAAAGCATTTGCTTTCGTTTCGAATAACACAGTAAACCCCCAGGTTAAAAATTACGCATAACAAAACAAATCATCGCAGTAAACCAAGACAATGGGCCTAATTACGAATGTCGTACTTCGACTACGAGGATTTTGTACTAGATTAAAGAACAAATTTTGAAATGTTCTTGAGTCTAGTACAAAATCCTAGTAGTCGCAGTCGGAGTCCGACACTCGTAATAAAGGCCAATATATTCATATAGTTATACTCACCTCAATTCGCTTTGAAAAATTCATATTTGGGATGTTAAAAAATGTACTAAAAAAATTAGGTGAAAATAGTCACTTGAGCTGGTCATGAATTCGCCTTGGCTTTTCCCAAAAAGTCACAAAAGTAATTATTCTTTGCAAGACGAATTAACTTTAATCATAATA
Source organism: Tachina fera (assembly GCA_905220375.1). NCBI lineage: Eukaryota > Metazoa > Arthropoda > Insecta > Diptera > Tachinidae > Tachina > Tachina fera. Next base: position 21,325,426 of record LR999963.1, on the reverse strand, counting down.
TGATTCAGGGAAGGCATTGAGAATTTTAAAATTGTACCAACAACTTTAAGAAATTGTACTTTTTTACCTTAATTGTACTAAAATATTTTTTTAGTTCAAATTGCATATTTTTATTTGTTTTTATTAATATAATCGATTTTGTTGTGGCCAGCGAATCTTTTTACAAATTTGCTTGTAAGTTACACCTGTTTAAGTTGAAATTTAAACTATAGAAATTAATAGCATGTACGCCAGCAACCGATGATTTGGCAATGGAAGAGCTAAATTTTTTTTGGCTTTATTGCTGCATTTTGCTTTCACAAGACTGTTCCCAATGAGAAGAATGCGAGTTTCATTGTTCAAAAGTGAAAATTGACATGTGCAATCGTTTGAAAAGAAATACGGAGTGATACTGCGGAGATTCCTTAAATGTACTAAATTAGTCATTGGTGTACTATTGTACTTTCCGAGTATAAATAGTACCAAAAAAGTTGCCATTGTACCAACTTTGCCATCCCTGATAGGAATCTACCTGAGTTCGCTTTAAAAATGTTAAGGCGAATCCAAATCAAGTGGTCGCACCAAGGTGGTCGGATTTTTTCCAACATATTTCGCCAAATTGATTTTAAAAATCGCCAAAATCGATTTTATGTTTTCGCTACGCTGCCTTATGTCCGTCACGCGCTATTTTCTCAGGAACCGTAAGAGCTACGGACCTGAAATTAGTATGTAGAACCTTGTCCGCTACAACAACAAATACATGAGAATTAAAAATTAAAGGGTGTTCCAAAACGAGCAACGAAAAATGTTAAAATCCCATGTAATATACATGCACACAATTCTATGTACATACATATGTATATTAAATTAAAGGGTGGTGCATCAGTTAATGCAATTTTGACTATGTAATTTTGACAACTTGCTATATCTTGGAAACCGTAAGAGATAAACTCTTGAAATTTTCAAAAACAGTAAAACTAAAAAATCCGAAAATTATAAAATCGCCAATATTAAAAAAAAATCTAGCACTAAAATAAATCGCCAAATTCGAAAAAATCGCCCAAATTAAAAAAATCGAAAAAAAAGAAAAAATCGCCAAAACGCAAAAAATGCGCCAAAACCAAAAGAAAAAAATGAAAAAAATCGCCAAAATCAAAAAAATCGCCAAAATTAAAAAAAATCGCCAAAATTAAATAAAATTGCCAAAATAAAAGAAAAACGCCAAAAACCGAAAAAATCGCCAAAACCAAAAAAATCAACCATATGAAAACAAACGCTAAAATTAAAAAAAGTCGCCAAATTAAAAAAACGCCAAAATAAAAAAAATCGCCAATATTAAAAAAACTTTAAAAACCAAAAAAAAAAATCGCCAAATCTCAGAAAGCACCAATAAACCAAAACTAAAAAAACGCTTACAACCGAAAAAAACCCAAAAACGAAAAAAATGCCAAAACTATAGTTTATATTGGCTAAAGTTCGTATTGAATTACATATCTCGTGTCAGTACGGAACCCTTCGTGCGCAAAGTCGCACTTCACTGAATTTATTTTACATCAGAAGTATGAATTTTTCAAAGCGAATTGAGCCGAGTATAACTTATATGAATTTGCTTTGGAAAAATTCGTACTTGGGATTTCAAAAAAATTTACTTAAAAATGTGTGTTGACTTCTAGAATAGATTAGGGGAAGATGTGGTCCAAATACTGGCACTACGACAATCAATCTCTGTATGACTCTCCTTTTGAAAGTCAGCACAACTGAACATATAAATTCAGAATAAAAAACATGCCTCTAAATTCACAAAGAATGTGTGCCGTTGTCTCGCCGTTTTTAATAATAGTGTTGACATCTTAGGGACACGCATATGTACATATGTACATATGTATGTATGTATGTATGTATGTATGTATAAGGGACAGCACATTTTGTGTAAACTGATAAAGTTGTCTATACTTCCTTGCACAGTATGTTAATTTTCTTTGATTAGTTTGTACGTTCGAACTATTTTTGGTTACACTGTCTACAGATGTGAATCAATGATCATGGCTGGTAAAAGTCAATTTTTGTTTTTTCCATTTATTACTTTCTTATTTTTGTTGTTGTTAATCGTATAAATCTTAAATCGCTCATATTCTTTGTAATTGTGACTTTATTGTCGCGATAGAACGTGATAAAAGGTCGATCTAATATTGGACAAATTTCTTATACTCGCAGTAGAGTGTCCTTACAATTGCGTTTGTGCTCTTCGTGTTTCAGCATCTTTTGTAGAAGAATTTGTGTTCACGTCAGCCTCTTTTGTCTCCAAATACACATATGTAAGTATACTTTGAGTGGTGCTCGTTGAAATATGTATTATGAGCAAATATTTTCTTTCAAAATATATATTTGGTGGTTTATTTCATTTACTTTATTTCTAACCAATGCATTTGGTTTGGTTTGAATATTCCTTTTTAGCCTTAGAATTTTATTATGTTGCTGCCTAACCGCCTGTCTGTCTATCGAAATAGATACTCGTATCTGTCGCTTTGTTTGTGTGACTTTTAGCGAGAATCAATTAAATTTTTTATGCGAAATAATCTTGTTGATGGTTGCGTCTCGCCCCTTTCGTTATTTTTGTTATGATGACTGCTATGAATTTCGTCCTTTTTTTGTGTTGCGTTGTGTTGTGTTGTTTTGTATGTTTGTATGTGTTTTGTGTGTGTGAAAAGGAGTCCCATTTTAAGCATAATAGTTGAATTGTGTCCTTCCTACCTCATAACCTATTTTTGCTGAGGTTTTAAGGGTTTGTTATAGTGGTTTGAAGTGTAGAGAGGTGGAAATAATTTTAATTTATGATGTCAATTTTGTCATTGTGTATGTATTTTAAGTTTGATCTATTTAACAGCACTTTGTTTCCTTTCGCTGCATATTTTGCTAAAATGTTTGTGAATCTTCGCCATCAATAAGATGAGTTAATTTGTGAAAATCTATTTCTTAATAATGGCAAATGAAAATAATCTCTTTATATTAAAATAATCGATTTGAGTACTAAGCATTGTTATACATACATACATATGTATGTATTATACGAGTAGAGTATATGTATTTAAAATCAAGTTTTGTAAAAAATATTTCTTATCAAATTTACATTTAAAATAATTCAATTAAAATTAAATATAGCAAAATAAAAAGAAAACTTACATATATGCAGCAGTGTTTTTTTTTCAAAATACTGAACTACATAATTATATTTGCTGAAATACTTTTAAGTCAAATCTTAGTATCTTAGTAGCAGTATGAATAAAAATAAATTCAGTGAAGGTTTCCGTACGGACACGAGACATGTAATTCAATACAAACTTTAGCCTATATAAAATATACTTATGGATTTTTTTTCGTTTTTGGGTTTTTTTTTTCGGTTTTAAGCGTTTTTTAGTTTTGGGGTTTTTGCGTTTATTTGCGCTTTTTTAGTTTTGGTACTTTTTTCTCGTTTTGGCGATTTTTTTCGGTTTTTGGAGTTTTGTCAATATGGCGATTTTTTTTTCATATAAACAGTTGTTTTGGTTTTGGCCACTTTTTCGCGTTTTGCCAATTTTTTTTTGGTTTTTGGCGTTTATTTTAATTTTGGCGATTTTTTTATTTGGCGTTTATTTTAATTTTGGCGATTTTTTTATTTGGCGTTTATTTTAATTTTGGCAATTTTTTTCATATAGCCGTTTTTTTTTGGTTTTGGCGATTTTTTTGGTTTTTTGCGTTTTTTTTACTTTGGCAATTTTTTCATTTTTGACACTTTTTTTTGTCGTTTTATTCGGTTTTTGGCGATTTTTTTAATTTTGCGATTTTTTTTTCATTTACGCGATTTTTTAGTTATGTCGATTTTTTTCGTTTTTTGGCATTTTTTTCATTTTGCCGACTATTTTTCATTTAGGCACTTTTTTAGTTTTGACACTTTTTTTTCTCATTTTGTCGATTTTTTTCGGTTTTTGGAGTTTTGTCAATGTGGCGATTTTTTTTTTCATATAAACAGTTGTTTTGGTTTTGGCACCTTTTTCGCGTTTTGCCGATTTTTTTCGGTTTTTGGCGTTTTTTCATTTTGACAATTTTAATCATTTGGCGATTTTTTTTTTGGTTTGGCGATTTTATAATTTTCGGATTTTTTAGTTTGGCCGTTTTTGAAAATTCCAAGAGTTTACCTCTTACGGTTTCCAAGATATAGCAAGTTGTCAAAATTACATAGTCAAAATTGCATTTTAAATTTTAGTACTAAATTAAATTACACTAATTTTACAAATTTCAAGTGTCAATATACATACATATGTACACCTTTTCACCTTTGGTGCACGGAACCCTAAAAAGTAATTGCTTTTTACTTAAAAATTAAAAAAAAAAACAAAAAACACATACATAAGTACATACATACATACATATTTGGATATGTTTTCAAATGCTGCGATGATAGATAAATAAAAAATTAAAAAAAGTTATAACAAAATTGTTAAAATAAAACTCTTTAATATTCTCTATTTACATACAAATAGAAAATTTCAAACTGATTTGCTATAAAGTTATCTATTTTTATTTATTACTATGTTGCAACAAAACAGCGATATCTATTTTAAAAAAATAACAGCCAATTTCATTCCCCCATTTTTCACCCTTACTACTGCATGAAATAAATTATGTTGGGAAACCACCTAATGGTGAATTTTTATTACTTTAGTGAATTCACAAACCTTATATATAATTACAACATAACTACTGTTAATGTGTTATACAGAGAAACCCTGCTGTGGAATTGAATAACATTCATACAATAAAAACAATTCTAAGGAAATGTTAACGGTAGAAGAAAAAATTCACACACACACAAATACAAAGTAAGCATGAGCAGGGGATGGTAATACATACATCTATACCAGGAACAAATATTGCAACTTTTTTTCATGAAAATAGTACTTTTTCGGTTCTCAGACTTCCGGTGACATTTTTTTTTTATAAATTTATAAGAAATTATTTTTCAGCTAAAACCTAATTTTCTGCATTAAATAAAAACTAGTCCTAGAAGGGGCCGAACTTTTTCTGTGAACTATTTTAAAGTTTTTTATTTCAGAACTTTTTTTTATATTTTTTGCTTAATAATATAGATTTTAAAAAAACTAATTCAAGAATTTTTCTTTTAAGCAAATTTGTAAAAATTCATGCTTTTAATGGCCGTAAACTAAATATTATAAAAGGCAAAAATTTTAGGTGAATTATCTGTATGAAGAAATTACGGGCATAAATCAATCTAAAAAAGTTTTCATTTTCCTGAATTAATATCGGAAAATACTTTGCCATGAAATACTTTACGAATGCTGACGAATGAACAAAACGTGTGTAGAAAAAGTGCAACATTTTTTATATTTTCAGTAAGAAAAATGCAATTAAGCGTTCTTTTTAAGCAAAAACTTTACGATGAAACAATAATTTTTAATGCGAATTTTCATTGAAAAGTGCAATAAATGTAACACTTTTTTTCTAGAAAAGAAACGCCCTTAAATATGAAAATATATGTAAGGTTAAGGTTGAGAATGACCTTAATTTAGCACGTATGTATGTCAAGAGACGAAATGAAGTATCTTCACTCAATTGTGAATCTGTACACACCTTCGAACAGCACCGTAGGAAACACATATAAATAATTTTTTGCTTTAGTAAATCTAAATTGGAAGTCGGTTAAAATTTTCTTTTAGAAAAGTTTCATTTTTTATCTTTTTACTATTAATTTATTTCACTAAACTTTTAATTTTTACATATAAGAATACATATGCTAGCCTTTTTTCTTATGCCAAATTGATAAAAGCATAAGTTTAATACATGTGCCATGTTTGGTAGGATTACATACATGATACATGATGGTATATTTGGTGGGCGTGGCCCTGCCTCATTTTTTAAATACGAGATTGTAGAATCTTAGAGCCTTACCCTCATATGCAAAAAAATTAACGCATGATTCAAGTGTACGTTAAACCGGTTTTTGTATGGAAATTTTTTTTATTTACGTACACTTCAAGCAAACTTTAATTTTTTTGCATATGGGGGTTAGACGTTTGTAAACTTTCCTTTGGCATTAGTACATGAAATACAATATTAAATGTGAAGAGGTGTGGCTCGTCCTCTTTTTGAACACACAAAATTGTGTCCTATTATTAGTTTAAAATAATCACGAATTTTGTAGGAGTCGGTTAAGCTGAAGTAGGAGAAAAATATTACTAAATTTTAAAGGGCATGTCCCTCCTAAAAAAACATGATAATGTGTCACTACAACAGCCTGCGGTGTGAGCCAAGCTTCATTTGAGTTGGTGTGTAGAAACACATAATAATATAAAAATAAGAAATTTATTTCTCATTAAAATAAAAAAAATTTATCCACTTTTATAAATGCAAAATAGTTTTATTCTTAAGAGTACAAGGTGTCTGCTAAGTTTCGTAAAAATATAATAAATAAAACTTCGTTAAATTTAATATTAAATTTTAATAGCCGTGGGCCCGCCCCGCCCACTTTTTCAAATTTAAGATTGTGTCATTAGAGGAACTTAAGGTTAGTAGGATTCCTTTGAGTACATTAAATCATAGAACAAACTGCAGGGGTCTATAACCCTCTTAGACAAAAAGAATTTTCGAAATGGGTTAAAAAATTGCGGAGGTATGTATGTATGTGTATACAAACGAATTGAAAACCTGACGGCATATTATGCATCTCGATAAGAAAAAGAAATCATTCGTATTTTGTATACCTTTTATATTGTATTTTGAAAATATTTTGTTTCAAATCAGCTAAAGTGCAAATTTAAATTCAAATAACTTAAGAAACTGCTTCCAGTTGTTTAGCAGCAACAATTTTGTTTAAGAGTGTAATTTATTTATTATTTATACTGCAAGAAAATTTTTTGGCTTTTTCTCGTATCCCATGTAAGAATTTTTAACTCTTCGATGTGCTTGTTTTACTTTCATTACAATTAATGTCCTAATTTACACTATGCAAGTCTTATTGCTAAGCTGATTAGTTTGTTAGGAGAGAGAGAGAGAGACGAGGGGAAAAGAAACGGCTCTGTTCTCCTTACCTCTCTTTCCCACAAACTAATCAGCTTAGCAATAAGACTTGCATAGTGTAAATTAGGACAAAGCGAATGCTGTACTTTAGCAAAAAAAATTAATATATTCTGTTTATTATTTTGTTCAAACTGTTTGTGATTAACAAATTATCTATTGAATTATAATTGAAAACAGTTCGACTACAATAAAATTATTAATTATTTTATTTCATTAGTTTTGCACAAATAAAAAATAAATTTAATAAAATGCAAACATTACGTGTTGAATAGTAATTGGAATATAATAAATAAATGAAGAAAATTAAATTAAATATTCTTAATATCAGTTTTGATGACACCTTATTAAACTTACGACTATAAAGAAAAATATGGCACAAGAATTCTATTATCTCTTAAATATTTATGTATAATCGTTTTCGATTTGTTTAATTTGTCCTATAGAAAATAATAAATTCTCTAAGTTTTTGTTTAAAAACAGTTTCTACAGTGTAAGACGAGGTATACGTATAGTTTGGTAACACATGGAAAATTGAAAGAATGAATGAATGAATGTCTAAACAGAGATGCCACTGTTAGTAAATATAACACTCTGTTAGTTACCGTTATCCACTTCCCACATTTATTTTACTTGCATTAACGGCCTCGCACATGAATTCACTGCTGATAAACGAAGTGTGTTAGTATGGTTGCTTGTGGTTTCTCTTCTGTTAAACTTTGAAAGGTTTTGTCTTTTCGTTTCTATTATCGAAGGCTTGCATTAGCAGTCTGCTCTGAGAGTCGCAAGTGTACGTAACGCGTAGCTTATTAGAACGGAATATTTTTTACACTGATTTCATTGAACAACAAAAAAAAAGCACAAAAGATGAAAGAAAAAATCCTTTAAAGTGTAAAATTTAAGAATTAACAACGCTACAGACTTGTCGACGACAACGAAGAGTATAGAAAAAAAATATTTTACACGAGTAATGCGTAAGAGCTGGTCTTCCGAAATTTGCAATTAGAAAATCATTATTAAAAAAAGATTTTATTATTTAAAGAAAATTTTAATGAAAGTTGAAAAAAAAATCCACCAGAAAAGGTGTTATAAAGTATTATAAAATAGTTAAAAAAAAATTTTAATTAAAATAAAACCACAAAAAAAGAAAATATAAATAATATATAAAGAAAATTATAGTCAATTAAAAATGAAAAGAAAATTATGAAAAAAGTGAATTGGATACTCAATATAAAGTTTTAATTCTATTATTATATTATTAAAATCGGAAGCCTTAACTACTAAACAGCCAACAAATAAAATTCAAACAAATTTCTTATGACGATTTCCATGATTTTCAACGACACCAACAACAACTACATAAATCTATAAAGCAGCAGCAACAACATACCCACGCAACGTAACTAACTACGCTTGTACATACTTACGTACGAACATACATACTTACATATGTACATACATATACATATATTTTCGTCTGTATCTATTTTCCCAAAATAGAAAAAATATTACCAAAAAATCAAAAATAAAAGGCAATAAACTGAACCACAAGGAAAATTACCTCCCTCCAACAGTAATAAGCAATAAGCAAGAGGAGTGAGTGAGTGAGTGCGTGTGAAAAATCATTAAGGAATTAAGGCGAGATTTCGGTTACTGCTACTGCTACTGCTCTGTGCTAGGGACTGTGGTGAATTCAAGTTAAGTCCCCCGCACCACACACCCAAAATAAGAAAATAAAAAAATAAAACAACCTTCACATTTACGACTGCTTCTCATCTCTACAACTAACAGACAAAATGGTAAATGTCATTTGCAACACTATTTTTATATAATTTATTATAAATTTTCCTTGTACGAAGTTTTCTTCTTACATTGCCATCTCTTGAAGCCTCTAGGATATTAATTACATTACATTTCAATTCAATTGCATTTTGTATATTTCCTCCAGATTTTCTTTCCCCCATTTCCTTTTCCATTTCATTTAATTTTTTTATTTATTTTTTTGCTGTTGTTGCAATTTTCTTGATATTGTTCCTCTTGAACTAGCGACCTAGAATAAATACATTTTCATTATTATTTCTTTTATTTTTTGCAAATACTCTTTTCAATGCTCTCTTGAGGGGGCCAAACGTTATCGTCTACCTTTTTTGTGTTTTTCTTTTTAATTTTTTTTTTCTATAAAACAACAACCAGCAATATTACAACATTATTCAAAACTTAACATGAGCAGAAAGCTAAAGAATAATAAATAAATAAAAACATTTAAAACGACAATTGCATTTCCTCAATAAAAGCTGAAGCAACCAAGAAACCAAGAAAAAAAGAACCCAGTGAAATAAGGCAATTGTTGGGAAATTAAAAGCAACAAAACAAAAGGATTTTAATGACTGCGGTCTAATGGCACAATAGGAACATTATAAACAACAACAAAAAAAACTAAAAGAGAAGAAAAACAAATAAACACATCTGACACTATAAATGTTGAATTTTTCACTTACAGGAAAAACATTTCTATTCAAACACTCATGCATGCATGCAGTGGTTACACACTTACACAATTTCCGTGTGCAGGTGATGCCACCCGTCTGCTGCTTCTTTGTTTTCGATGGGATCAATTAAACAAAAAGTGTTCAGGATTTTTCCATTATTGCCGCAAATACATACCAAAATACATATGTACATACATATATTTGGAATAAAATCTCCTTGACTGGGACATGAATCGAAAATTCTTGCAAATTACTAGATCGTTTATAGATCACTAATAAACTCTTAAAAAAATATATACATATGTGTTTAATTTTTAATTATGTTCGAACTTCATTTGTTTCTATATTTCGTATCGCTTTTTACACCAAATTACATGTGATAGTTATTAATGAACAAATAACACTAAAGTTAGTTGTAAATATTAAGATTATTAACACAACACATAGTTGAACGGAACAATTAGCTGTTTTCGAAGGCCACAAACCTTCACCATCAGCGTTCTTTTGTGTTTGGTCCATTGTGTGTGTGTGATGTCAGTTGATGTAGATTTCTGCTTTATATACATACGAAACTTTTTTGCAAATGGAATATGTGAATTGTTTTGATTCATCGTATTTCAAGTTGCTGAAAGCTTTTTTGTAATGAAAGCTCAAATTTACCATCTTTAAATTTAAAGAAAAAATAATTTTTAACCTTCCAAAAATGTATGTTAAAAAAGTACGTTTTAGGAAAGTACCTATTAAATAGGTACCGTTTTAATAAGAGCCTTTTAAAAAACTATCTGTGAAATAAATACATTTTAATTAAGTATATTTTTAAAAATACCTTTTAAAAGAGTACCTTTTAAAATAGTACCTTTTAAAATTGTAACTTTAAAATTAGTATATTTCAAATAAGTACATTTTAAAATAGTTTCCTTAAAAAGAGTACTTTTTCAATAAGTACCTTTTTAAATAGTACCGTTTGAAAAAATACCTTTTAAAAGAGTGCATTTTCAAAAAGTATATTTTAAAAAAGTACCGTTCAAAATAGTTCCGTTCAAAAGAGTGCATTTTTAAAAAGTATATTTTGAAAAAGTACTTTTTGAAAAGTACCATTTAAAAAAGTACATTTTAAACAAGTACCTTTTAAAAGTATCTTCTAAATAAATACCTTTGAAAAAGTACTTTAAAAAAACCTTTAAAAAAAGTAATTTTTAAAAAATTACATTTTAAAAAAGTACCTTTTAAAAATTTACCTTTTAAAATAACACCGTTTAAAAGAGAACCTTTTAAAATAACAACGTTTAAAAGAGTACCTTTTAAATAAGAACCTTTCAAATACCTTAAAAAGATGACTCTTTTACCTTTTAAAAGATTACTTTTTAAATAAGTACCTTTTAAATAAGTATCTTTCAAATAAATAGCTATTAAAACAGAATCTTAAAAAAGTACATTTTACAAAAGTACTTTTTAAAATAGTACCTTTAAAAATAAAACCGCTTAAAAGAGTGCATTTTCAAAAAGTATATTTTGAAAAAGTGACTTTTAAAAAAGTACCTTTTAAAAAATTGCCTTTTAAAAAATTACCTTTTAAATAAGTACCTTTTGAAAAGTACCTTTTAAAAATTACCTTTTAAAAAATTACCTTTTAAAATAGTACCATTTGCAAAACTACATATTAAAAAGTATCCCTCTAAAACTACCTTCTACTCATTTTAATAATACTATTTAAACAATTTCTTTGAATATGCAATCTCTATTAATACAATTTAACTATTGGAATAGTACTTCGATTTTTGTGAATGCAAGATATAAATTGTAAGTTGATGACATCATCACCAGCATGACAAAATCATTTATTGCGTCACTAGTTTTCTTTAAATTTTATAAAAGACAAGTTTCATTAAAGTCGCCAGTTGCTATTGCTGTTGTTATGCTGTCCTGGGAGAGGTGGCGACAAACATTCTATAAAAATTTCACTTACAAAATCCCTTAGTTTGACTCTGTAAATACGTATAGTGATGCTAGTGCAACGCTATTATATGAGTATGGCTGTTAGTTTGATTTTCATACCAAAATTAACGAATTAATTGCTTATCTTGAAGATGTTATTATCAAATTGAACAAACAATATTAATCGGTTAATCGATTGAATAAACTAAGCTATTTATTTTCTTATATATTTGTATGAATGTATGTATGTAAATACATATACATATATGTATGTATATGTTGTACATAAGAGTATCTAGTTGCCAGCCCAAAAATATTTTTAATTTTGTAGTTAAACGCTTAAATTCATTTCATGGCGACTAAAATCAATCTTTAATAGAAGTTTTTTTATTGCTCACCAGCTTCATCGACACTTTCAAACTTTATTAAGGACATGTATGTACAAACTTTTTAACTTTTTCTTTTATTTTGGTCAGCTGCCAACAAAAAGAAAACATAAATGAATAAATATATAAAATGAAAACTAATAAAATAAAGAAATTTGTGAGTATCCAAGAGACCTAAAAACGCAAAAGAAAATGGTCCAAGGAAAATGTCCTAATTAAAAAAAATTATGAGTTTATAATCGTATGTATTCAAGAGTACATATGTACATACATGCGTACATACATATGTATGTATGTATGTATGTGTCAAATTATATTTATAAATAAATTTTTATAGAATTTTTCATCTTATTAAAAAAAAACAGGACAAAAATTTTGCCATTTGATACCGAAAGAAATTTCAAATTGTTTCAATAGATGTGATATAAATTTACACATACCCCTCGATTTACACGATAGATACATTCCTGAGAAAGTCGTGTAAATCGAAATTTTAAATTTTTGTATGAAAAATAGTGTAAATCGAAAATAAAACACAATCGCTTAAAAATTTATTTTATTACGAAATTATATATGTACATATTTTTCGATGTTGCCACATGAATCTTACTTATTAGAAATAGACGTTATGTATTTTAAAAGTCGATGTGAAAACACATTGATTTAACAAATATGGTAAGAACTGACTCGAACGTCCTATTAGAGACAAAAATATTCAATAAAACACATAAAAAATCGTGTAAATCGAGGTATTTCATAAATCTCTCAATTTACACGAAAGTCAAAATAATCGTGTAAAATTAAATCGTGTAAAAAAAGTATGGTGTAAATCGAGGGATAAGTGTATTATTAAATTAAACTAGAATGGATTTTAATCAGGAATGATTTTTTAATCGGGCTAAGGTTCGGTGCTTTCAATACTTATTATAGAATGAAATATTTTTGCCTTATTACGTCGACTACGCTTTACTGCAAATAACCAAGAACTATTTTTTTCAATTATCCGATTTTTTCTCTAAAACGTAGTTCGGCTTAGTGAAATTTGTTACAGTTAAGCGTACTGCTTAAAATAAACTTAATAAACACCATACCCATGCATATGTGCACATTTTGTTGTTGAAATTTTTCACGAATTCTTCGAAAATGTCTAAGCCACTCCCATGGATAATATAATAGAAAAATACAATAAAGTACGTAAGAGCGAAAAGGACAAATACATTTTGCCATTTAATTTTTTAACGGACAAAACCTGGACAATTTGTTCAGCCTTAAGTTATGCAATCGATTTCTAATAAATAAATTTGTCACATTGTTTATTTTTTCACTAAAGCGAAGTAAGTTTCATACAAAACGTAGTTGTGGGCTTGCTTTTGGTTTTCAGTAATACGATATTTTCAGTAAAGCGATGTTTCGCTAAAGCGAAGTGAATATAAGCCGGGGCACAATGAATCCGTCATACGTTAAACTTCGCCTTTTTCACAATGAGTAATTTATTGACGGAAGAGTTTGTAAGTTGATTCTCCATTTTATTTATTAAATTAAACTTTTTTATTTATTTCGTTTATTTCTTTTGTTTAATTTTATTTTTGTTGCCACAAAACCCAAACACATACCAAAAAACAAACAAACAATATCTGTCAAACTACTAAAATTGCGCAAAAAGTTAAAAGTTGAACAATTTTTGTACTTTGCGTTGACAGAAACCATGTATTTTTACTTGGCTGTCAGTTGAAAAAGTCGAAGTTTAACGTATTACGGATTCACTGTGTCCCGCCCTTAAGACTCAGTGCGGGGATTTGTATCGCTTTCAGTAATCCGATTTTTTCAGTAAAGCGTGTTGCGCTAAAGCGAATTCGACTGCAGTGTGATTGAGTGAAGCAGATAAGCTGGGGAAATGCCGCATTTTCTGTGCCACCAGGCACTTCATTAGCAACCGGATCCGATATGAATTTCCCCAATCGCTATAAATTTTTTTATTTATTTACCAATATTTTATATCTAGACATGGTTCTTAGCCTAGTTTTAATTCTAAAATTTTCTTACACACACATTATTTTTAAAGAACTAGACCTAATTTATTATATTTCACATATTAAAAATTTAAAATATCTTAAAAATGTCGATCGACTGTTTCCTACCGTTGTTGCAGTTACAGTCTAGTGCAGTCGGCTAACTGGCCTTTAGTTAAAACAGCGACGATATGCGGTATACGTTACAACTTGTATTGAAAACATATGAATATGTTGTATCAATGTAAGCTCGAACTAGAAGGAGTAGGTATGCCTTCTAGAAGGCCCCTATGCACGCCTTTTTTTGGATGTAGAAGGCCTGCTCGCTCCATTCAATACTCATATCTTTTTTACACGCGTTGTCATTGTGGAGCAGGCCTTCTGTTCTTGCTTCTTTCGCTAGCGATTCTGGAAGGCCTTCAAACTAATAGATTTTGTTTTTTCTTTGGTAAAAAAAAACATGTTACTCCTTCTCTTCTCCCTTCTCGTAGAAGCGAGTGTGAAATGTGTATCATATATTTTATGCAAAAGAGTTCTTTAATAAGGCCTGCACCAAGAAGGTTTTCTGAATTTTACCGCTGGGGTATTATGGAATTAACTTGTCTATTTATTTAATAATAACATTTATCTTTCATTTTGCTACAAATTTCTCTCTTCTTTTATCATAAAATACTTTTGATTTTCCCCAAAGACATAAAATTCCTAATATACTTACATTATAAGAATTTGGCAATGTGCTTTTATATGTATGTATGTATGTATGTATGTGTATTTTTTGCTCTATTACCATTAAATGATGTAATCCTCTTCTTATACTTGTATGTAGTTAAAGGGAGGGAAAAAGACCTTATATGTGCATAAGTATTTACCCACGTTCTAAAAGTTTTCAAGTCGAAACGGTGAAGAGGGAAAATAAAAGTTATGTAAATACATGGTACACAACACATAAGTATATACATATATACTCGTATGTAAATATTTATTTATGTATGTATGTATATTTATCTGCGTGCACATTTGCATTATTTTTGGCTTAATTGTTTTCATTCTAAAGTTTCTAAATCGTTTGTTAATTTTATGAAATAAATGTTATTTTTGCTATTGCACTTAGCAGATACGACGAGTACGTCTCGTGTTACCCCGCGAAGACAACCCGCTTACCTGCCATTCATTGAACAAACATCGAACCATTCATGCAGTCAAGCAGTCAAGCATACCACCGTCATCATCTGTTTACTTTTAAGCTTTTATTATCTATTTCTCACAGTGCAACAACAAATTTAACAACAACAATATACATATATTATTGCTATTTCTCGTATCTGTTTAAAAGGCATGCATGAATGCCAGGTATGATGAAGTTGGTGCAATTGTACGAGTTGAAAATCGTACTTTTCGTACACCAGTGAATGATATTCATTGTACTGGAAGCCTGTGCAACCTAAGCTAACCTAACCTAATTAATCAGTTATTTTTTAGCTTTACTTTTAATTTTCTAGTGGCTTGACCACACACGCCCACTTTTGCATATATTAATGCAAGATATCGCCCCTTTCAGAGCTCAACTTGTGTGTCAAGTGAAATGTAATATGCATTTTAAATGGGCAGGGCCTTGCCCGCTTTTTTAAGCATAAAATTATATAATTCTAAGATCACTAACTCCAAAGTTTCGTGCGGATTGGACAAGCTGAGCTCAGTGTGTGCCAAGTTTCGCAAGAATCGGTTAAGTAGAAGCACGTGATATATAATTTTGAATTTTGAGGAGCGTGCTTGCAACCACTTCTTTTTTAATTGAGATTGTACCATTACAAGACCCAAAGTTGTGTGCTATGTTTCCTAGCAATCCGATAAGTAAACGTACATAAAATCAAAGCGAAACAAATTAAAGGGGTGCGTTTTCGCCCACTTTCAGGAAAAAATTATTTTTTTTTAATTTTTCTAAAAATTACAGAGTTATGAAGTGACATAGTATATAACGAAAAATTACCTCCGGCTTTTTTTAAGTCTGTTAACAAAAAAATTGGACAAAAAACATAAAAACAAATAAGCGAAAAATTGTTAAAATAATTAATATAAGTATGATTTTATTATGAGAGTAGAAAGATTTTCAATATCAGTGTTATTAAATATAAAATATAATAAAGGCCATGACTCACTATCACACAAAGTTGTGCGATCTACGAAAAAATACAACCCTGGTGTGATGAATTGTTATTCGAAGCTTGGTTATTGGTTTGCGGCACAGTATATTCAAAGTACATTATGTCTGCAGCAAACCAATAACCAACCGACGAATAACAATTGATCACACCAATCACACCAGGGGTGCATTTTTCGTAGATCGCACAACTTTGTATGATACGTGAGTCATGGCCTTTATTATATTTTATATTTAATAACACTGATATTGAAAATCTTTCTACTCTCATAATAAAATCATACTTATATTAATTATTTTAACAATTTTTCGCTTATTTGTTTTTATGTTATTTGTCCATTATTATTATGTTTTTTGTACCTTAGGTAAATTTTTATCGCCATTGGAGGCGTAAAAATACAATTGTAGAATTTTCTTGGTACGAAATTAACTTTCTCTCTTTATCATCCCTGATGCACATACAGCGAAAGAAAAACACTTATTTAAACTTATGAAAGAAAACACAAACATTATAATGTTAGCACAAACACACCTACAACCAGACAAACAGGCACTTACATGCCAGTAGAAGAAAAAGAACACATTGCGATTTTGCAGTCATCGTTTAGGTCGGTGTATACTAGAGCAAACGAGAATTCGTAAATCGATAATATGAGACATGTTAAATTAAGTTTATACTCGCATGTACTATCAACGTTCCTAACACATCTGCACATGATACCGAATAAAACGAACTGAGGAGAGTGGGTAAACATATAACGGAGAGTACATGTGTGTCACACCAGATGTCAGTTACACCATGACCGAGTGGCCCACTCACATTTAACACAGAAAAAATGTGGAAGAACAAGAAGTCATGCCCGAGTAGAAAAATACAGTGTCTCGAAAGTAGTAAAATAGAAAGCAAAATTTAATAAGTACAAAGTACACACCATGCAAAAAAATTTGGTGACAATTGATCCAAACGTACTCGCCCGATAACGTGAGAAATGGGAGTATAATCAAAAGTTCAAGTGGTCACTCAACTAAAACAGCTTCAGCGGATTCTAATCCAAATGCAACATTAGAGCGCCCTCCTTCGTCGGTATTGTGTAGCAGAATCATCGGCGAAGTAAAATAATAAATAAAATGGCTACCAAGCACAGCTTAAAAAAATTTAATACGCCTCATTGACACCAGAGGCGCTGTAAGACTGCATTATTTTAAAAAATAACCAAAAAAGCAGAGTTATAAAAGAAAGAAGCTTTCCTTTATCTCTTCCTCAACCACCTGTCTTTTCTATCACTATCCCTTTCCTTTCAAGCCCACCTAGTAATAGTAGTTGGGGTTCATTGCCAGAGTGTTACTTCTCTTCTCTTTAGTGTATGGTGAACAAAGACACTTCGTGTAAATGGTTATATATTAAAAATTGTCGTGATATATCGTCTTAATCTTTAGTCAATTTAATTGGGAGTCTGCCTAGTATTGTAGTAAACAATAAGAATTAAAAAAACTGCATTTGTAACAATAAAATAAATTTACAAGTTTTCAATTGTTACAGTTAAATGTCGGAATGACATTTATATATAATTTATATTATTCTACACCGACCAGGTCCCTATAAAACATTTCATTTACAAGTCACAAGGTGCACATAAAGTATCAATTAACGCCATCCTAGGCCATCCCCGTGTAAAAATGACTGGTCCGCTTCATAGGAAGTCGACATAGGGACCGACTACGTGACTACACTTGCGTCAGTTCCATTTCCTACAGGGCATGTACGAATTTATTGACTATTGTCTATGTTGTGGAAATCAAATTTTATTTAAATCGTTAACAAACTCAAAAAAACTAGATAATTTGAATGTGGCTGCGAAAATAATTAAAAGCTAAATTTAGAATTTTTAGTTTTGATTTAGCAGAAAATTTTCCATTTAAGTTATATAATATATACACATTATGTATTAAGCATTGTGAAAGAACTATTTTAATAAGCTTGAGTTCTTGTTATAAACAAATAAATATTGTTTTGTTAATTTGTTTATAAAAAGACCTCAAGCTTAATAAAATAGATATTTTTATAAACAAAAAAATATTGTTAATTTGTTTATAAAAAGACCTCAAGCTTAATAAAAAAATAGTTGTTTCATAATAATAAAAGATCAAAGAAAGGTTGCAGAAATCATTGTATTAAGCATTTTTTTTAGAATAATTTAATTTTTACAAATCGTAACACTGTTTCTTCATGGCATTTCTCTCTCTGTCTCCCTCGTTTATAAAAGCCAAATGTAAACTTAACAGAGCATTTCAGTGTGAAAAACGTGATGGTGTGATTGTTTTGTAGTGATTTTTTGTCGACAAATACCATGTGTAACAAAAACTCCCCATTCTCACCACACTCTCTTTTGCTCATGGCATTTGCAAACTCCAGTTGTAAAACCCCACTCACACTATGGGAGGCAAGCTGTTGTTTGTGTTGATTTATTGTTTTAGCTTTTTGTCAATAATTGTGTTATTTTTGTCATTTTGATTCCACAACAACAAAAAAAGGAGGAGATGTTTATGTAGTACGTGCGGCCATACATACATACATAAATATATACTTGTGTGTATTTCTGTATGTATGTATATTAGAGTGGCCGTTAGTTGTATGGAAATTATTTATTTTTATTTCTTAGATTCCCTCCCAATCGATTCAGTTTTATATATAAAAAAAATAAAAAAAAATTTCACAGCGATAAGTTGTTTTAAGGGGTGCATCCGCCCCTCAAAGTCGGCCCTCAAGCCCATTTATCAATGGAATTTATTTTTTTGCTTGTTTAGTTTTCGTTTGACTACATCGATACATATGTATGTACACGCAAAAAAAAGATATGGTTGTAGAATGGTTGAGAAAGCAATATTATGTTCTCAGAAACAAATCTGTGGTCGTTGAAAACAAGTTATTGTTATTTTAAACATTAATTTTGTTATGGTAAGCAAAGTAATGTTTGAATTTAATAATTACATTATTGTATTCATAAAAAAGTGTGATATGGTTAGAGTTTACAATGTAGTTTTGTTAAAAATTTATGACTGCAACATAATTATTGTTATTTTTTTAAAAATAATATTATGTAAATAACAATATAATGCTATCCAAGACCATACTATTTTAAGTTTTAAAAAAAAAATATTTTTCAGAAACATCTTCTGTCAGTTCAGTGTTTCGTTTGTAAGCTATCGGTATTGCACGCGTCGTGTTAAATAAGTAAATAAAGTACAAACAAACAAAAGGGTAGATACATAAATAAAAACATAGAAATACGTACAAACGTTTATCTCTTTATACACACGTCTTTGTATTTCGAGTATACACACATATGTAAGTATACATTTCTATATATACATTTAATTTCAACAATATTAATTTATTTTTATTTCGGATTTAACGCACAGCTGCTTTAAACAAGAGATCCACCAATAAATATATGATTGAAAAGCAAAATATTGTTATTATATTAAATAATACTGTTGTCGTACTTAACAATATTATTATTATATAAGAACATGGTATAGTGAGTCTCAATTATATTTTAGTCACATCTAACAATAGTGTTGTCATATTTACAATAACAAGATTAAGTGTAACAAAGCTCATTGTTTTTGTTGATAATGTTATTATTAACTCAGATAATAATATTATTAAAAGTTTACTTTCCTATTGACAATAATATGATTTAACTACAACCATATAATAATCACGCGATTGAAAAATCACTAATCACAACTGTGATTGAATTTATCAAGTAACAGGTTTTGAAAATATTGTTCTTTCATACAAACTGTGATTGTATGCTTACTTTACAGTAAATAAATCTACACACAAAGAAAAAATATGGTTGAGGTAACCATAATCAAACAGCAGCATACTATGATTCATAATGAAAATATCATTATCTGAGCTAATAATAATATTATCAACAAAAACAATGAACTTTGTTACACCTAATCTTATTATTGTAAATATGACAACAATATTGTTAGATGTCACTAAAATATAATTGAGACTCACCATACCTTGTTTTTATATTATAATAATATTGTTAAATACGACAGCAGTATTATTTAATATAATAATAATATTTTGTTTTTCAATCATATCTTTTATTTAAAACAGCTGTGCGTCAATCCGAAATAAAAAAAATAAATTAATATTGTTGAAATAAAATGTATAGTATATAGAAATGTATACTTACATAAGTGTGTATACTCGAAATACAGACACGTCTGTATAAAGAGATGAACATATGTTCGTATGTATATGTTTTTATTTATCTACCCTTTTGTTTGTGTGTACTTTATTTATTTATTTAACACGACGCGAGCAATACCGAACTGACAGAAGATGCTTCTGAAAAAGATTTTTTTTAAAACTTAAAATAGTATGGTTTTGGATAACATTATATTGTTATTTACATTATATTATTTTTAAATAATAACAAAAATTATGTTGCAGTCATCAATTTTTAACAAAACTATATTGTTAAACTCTAACCATATCACACTTTTTTATGAATATAATAATATAATTATTAAATTCAAACATTACTTTGCTTACCGTAACAAAATTAATGTTTAAAATAACAATAACTTGTTTTCAACGACAACACGTTTGTTTCTGAGAACATAATATTGTTTTCTCAACCATTCTACAACCATATCTTTTCTTTGCGTGTACCACATTAATTTTTTTATACCTTCATCTTTTGTCAACAAAAAATCGTCAAATCGCCTTTTCTGGTAACTTGTACAGCTCTCACTTTTGTGTATTTGCAACTTTATTGTTTATCTGCCTCTTATACGATAATTCTCACTATTTGGATGGGGGTGATTGCTAATTGTTTGTTCTGTCGCTATTCTTATTAGTATTTCTTATTAGTATAATAAAACAATACAGCAGAAGACCTGAAATGTGTTAAGCCGTGATCACAGTCACTGTTTAATTTCACTGCTGCTCTTCTTATTAGTTTTTCTCAAAATAACAAAACTGCAAAAAAAATACTGCTAAACTGTGATCACAGTTTAAAAGAACAGCGATTTAGAAATCACGTCCACAAGGAGCAACATTTTTAAAAAATCACAGTTTCGAACATCTCTAATAGGTATGTAAATGTATGTATGCAATAATTTAATGGGTATAAGCTCTTAATGTACGTGCTTAATATAAATAAATTTCATATTAATATAATTTTGATTATTATTGTTCGAACTTCATTTGCTTCTATATTTATGATTCGTATCGCTTTTTAAGACAAATTACATGTGATAATTATTAATGAACAAATAACACCAAAATTAATTGTAACCATTCTGACTAACACATAGTTGAACGGAACAACTAGCTGTTTTCGAAGGCCACTAAACCTTCATCATCAGCGTTCTTTTGTGTTTGGTCCACTATGTGTGATATCAGTTGATATATATTTCAGATTTATAATATGTAATTTGGCTTAAAAAGCGATACGAACTTTAGCCTGTTGAAATCATAAATATTATTTTGCTATATATATATATATAGTTTTTGGCATTTTGTTCGTTATTTTCTACACTATTTTCTAAAATATTAATTTTAGCAAACAACTTTCTTTGAGACTAATGTTGTTGACTAGAAGAGCTCAAATATTTCCATATATCATATTCTTGTAAAATTATTTTTTTAAACATAGTTATATGCAAACAAATTACATTGAAAAATGGGCTCGAATGCCAACTTTAAAGGGGCAAACGCACCCCCTAAATCACAACTTATCGCTATGAAATTTGTTCGTATTTTTTTTTACATAAAGCTGAACCGATTTGGGGGAAAATAACGGCCACTGTAATGTATATATACATATATAAGTATATATGTAATTGTGTTTATATGAAGATATTTATGTATGTATACATACATATTTTCTAAATACAATACAATGAGTGATTATGAGCTTATCAGAAAAAAAAAGTATAGATTTGTGTGTTGTGTGCAAGTGCAGTCCTTATCACCGCATAAACCATTATATTTTTTTTCTCCATCAATTTCATCATTATTACGTTGACATCACATTGATGCTCTCATTTCAAAATATTTTATTATCATTCATTTGAATTATTTAGTTGCACTCGAGCATTGATTTATTTGCCTTTATTTGTGGGAACAATAATCGTAGTACAACAGTACTTGCCCAGCTTGTGATGTCATCCTTATAATAGTAAAATTTCTTAGCTTAGTTGTAGCAAAGCCATATGCTCTTTTTTATATGCATTTTGTTAATTTTTTAAACTCAGAATGCATATCGCTCATTTACTCAAACAATGCCATAACTCAAAAAATAGAATTTTTGAATTAATGATGGAGAATTGATCTTAATATTGTTTGAAAGTTTCATGCAAATAACGTATAATTTTGGCAACGGTAAATGGTGTAAATGGTAGCTGGTGTAAATCTCCTATTATATAAAAAAAAATGCCTAGCCTAAATGTATGCAATATTTTTTTATTTTATAGCAAGTTTCCTGACAATTGCCAGAAATTTATAATTTTCTTCATGTTCCGGAAATTTTCCAGAACTATTTTCCTTTAATCAAAAGAATACATTCCCAAAATTAGTTAATTTTTACAGGCTTATAGATTTGGGCATATCTTCCTAACGGTTTATTATGTATATCCCCATATGTTTTTTAATTTATGGAAAAGTTCTATATTTTTTTATTTATATTTAAGGTCACTTCTGTAATTTCGTTTTAAACGACTTAATACAAGAATTCACCAAAAACTTTGTAATACACGAAAAACTACTCACTTTCGTTCGATACTATCCTCAGTTTTTTAAATTTTAGAATTTATAAACTCTTATTGCTGAAACCTTCATCTGAAATTTGCACTGTATTCATTACATACATTCCCTGTTCCCCTTGTTAACTCATTTGCAAACCGCATGGAAAATATATTATAACGTAATGGTAGAACAACGTGGTGGAAAAATGTAAACAGTGATGTTTAATTTCTTTCAGATATGGTATAGATATACAGTGGTACGCATATAGTATGTATATATTGACAAATCAGGTGTTTAAGATTAATTTAAGATAATTATGTTCTCTTTAATTCTTGTAGATCCTTCAATTTTGTTTAATAATTTCCACAAGTTTTGTTGAGCGAAATAAATAAATTTACTAAAAAAATATGTACAAGATAAATATGTATGTACATAAATGCAAGCATATCGTTCGTTACCTTAATATAGAAAGGCCCTAACTCATTATTTTTTTGAAATCAAGTTTTTCGTATATTTCATTAGAAGCACAAATCTCGATTTCAAAAATGTAATGACTTGGGGCCTTTCTACATTAAGTTAGCGATATGTAAATACATTTTGTGGTTTTTAATACTTGAAGTTTATTGACATGGAACGGTTTGTTGCAAGTCTTTGCTATCAAATTTCATTTAACTGATGATGATTTTTTGCATTTAGGTTTCACCGGTTTTATTTTGTTTTTTTTTCTCTTAGTTTTCGTTTTCATTTTGATTTTGTTGAGTATCTTTTGGTTTTAAAGTGTAACTGCAAGAAGAATTATTACACAGTTTGTTTAATAATTATAAGGCTAAGGCTTTCAAAAAACAATTTAACAATTTTTTTTGAGTTGAAATTTTATTAACTCCCAAAAAAAAACTTAAAAATAATATGGAAAAGTATTAAAATATGTGATTCTAATACAAAATTGTCTGATGTTTAAAAAAAATTAATTTAAAAAAAGTTTCATTAACCATTATAGGGCAATTACATTGTCTCGAAATCTAGTACTTACAAGATTATGAGCTGAATCTTCTGGTTTTTTACTAGATTTCAAATACAAAACGACATCTATTTTTTCAGTAGATTTGTGGGAAATCTAATCAAAATCTAATATTTTCATTTATTTTTTACTACCCTATTTATAATAAAGATGAGTGAATTAGCTACGATCAGCTTAAAAAGGTGTGTGATTTGGCTACATTGCAGTTGATTGGTTGTAGCTTTGAAAATTTTTCTGTTAATGAGTTTTGTTGTGGATAAAAA
The DNA here is from genome assembly GCA_905220375.1 of Tachina fera. Taxonomy (NCBI): domain Eukaryota; kingdom Metazoa; phylum Arthropoda; class Insecta; order Diptera; family Tachinidae; genus Tachina; species Tachina fera. Next base: position 21,301,340 of record LR999963.1, on the reverse strand, counting down.
AAATCTTTGATAAATGTCAAAAAACGTTGGAGTAAACGGTATAGATTTTCATAAAGATTTTAATTAAAATCTGCTAGATTTTGTGCAGGTATAAATGTCCTATTTATAATAAAATTTTGCAAACCTCGAAATTTTATTTTCATTTTTTGTTTCTACAAAAATTAGCCTGGGATATCGTTATTGTACTGTAAACGTATGAAAATGGGCTCCTTATAAGTTTAGAAGTTATAAAAATTTCTTTAAGATCGAGTCAAAACCGGAAGTGACTATTTTGAATTCCTATTTGTCTAATATTGCCTGAATTTTTTATTTTTATAGCCTGCACCAAAAATGTTAAAGGTTTGTCAATCCACTGTTAATTTCCACAATATTAATATGCGACACATAAAGTATGTACATATGTATATTATCGGTCCTTATGAAAAGTGAAGACGAATAAGCGATGTCCGTCTGTTCATCCGTCTGCCTGCACGTGAAATCGGTTTTCCCCTGCTCCCAAAAAAAAATAAAGACTTCGGTCTAGGACTGTTGTGTCAGAAATGTTCAAAATATACTGGTATTGAAAGTCATCAAAAATACGGTTCAGAGCTGGACAACTTAAACTTTTTTTTATATATAAGAGAAGCTAGATAAAACTAAGTTCTTATTTTTTGTTAATTAAACCTATTTTATAATTCAGTAAGATTTGAATTGGTATTGAATTAAAGAACGATCAAAAAGACGATTCCAGGGTTGGAAAATTTGAACTTTTTTTGTTTATAAAAGAAATTAGCTCAAATTAATTTTTTCTTTTTTCTTTCTATATACATACATTATGTATAAATTATGTTTTAGAAATAAATAGTTTCGCATAAAAAAATCAGAAAAATAAGAAAACACAGTTCCAGAGTTGGAAAATGTACAATTTTTTCGTATATAAAAACAGTATCTACATAAAACTAAGTTTTTTTTTGTAAGTTAAACTTATTTTATATTTCAGTAAGAATAAAGTTGGTATGAATTTGAAAAAAGATACAGGGTTGGAAATTTGGTTTCTAAAAGTAACTAGGTCAAATAAATTTTATATTTCATTATGTACGAGTTTATATTATCAGCCTGTCCCACGATGTCACCAGAAACCGTTCGATCGAATACTTATATTGAAAACGAAAACAAATTTTCTAATTTTATTGTTGTTTGCAATACAAGTTGTCGATCGAACGATTTCTGGTGACATCGTGGGACTGGCCGTATGTTTTAAAAATAAATATTTTCATATAAAAAATGAGAAAAATAAAAAACACAGTTCCAGAGTTGGAAAATTTACACTTTTTTCTTGGTATATAAAAGTAGCAAAATAAAACTAGTTTTTTCTCTGTTAATTAAAAATATTCATAGTTTGGTATTAAAAATTAGAAAAATCAAAAATATTGTATCAGGGTTGGAAAATTTAAACTTTTTTTGGTAAAAAAAAGTAACTAAATAAAAATCGACCCTGTTCTGTAAACCGATCGATTTGAAATCGCACGATTTTAGAAAACTAACTCGACAAATAGAAATATTTTTTTTTGGTTTTTTCAAGTTTTTTATTATATAGATTCTCAAATATCATATCTGAAAGAAAATAATCGTGTACGTCTGTACCATTATTAATTTTTTGAAAACGAGAAATTTACTCGGATTCGGTTTACAGGACAGGGCCGAATATATTTTTTGTTTAATTTTGATAGGAAAATACCATAAAACATAAATACCATTAGTCTTAGGAAACTTTTTTGATATATTATTTATTATGCTCTCAGCACAATTGTGTTTTAAATCGATGCTGATACGTTGACAACTTGCAATGAGCTCTTATTAGTTTTAGTAAATGGAAATAAAATAACTACAAAATAAATTAAAGGACATGTTCCATTTCATTTCCTTAAAACTGTCCCCTTCTGCTGAACAAAATCAAAAAAATTCTTGCATATTCAAATAATTATCTTATCTCGCATTTGTTTTATAATTAAAAAACAAACTGTAGGATGTTTTAACTTAAGTAAAAACAATTTTTTAGAACATAAAACTGCATAGTATATCATTTTGTGGCTGCCTAGTGAGTGCCACAGTTTGCAAGAAAAGGTTTCCATCTGAAGTGTTATTTAACTGAGTCTCAATAGCATTGTTGGCTTGAAATATATTTTTATTAAATATTTTCTAAGACAGATGCACAATAACTAAATATTCAAGATTTATTGATTTTTCTAACAGATTAGAGTGAAAATGTTTTATTAAAATTGTTGTTATCTTGTTGCATTGTTTTGGAATGTATAAAAATATTTATGCAATGCTTGCTTATTTCTATTTAAATATTTTTTGTTAAATTCTCAACCTGAGCATTCATCAACAGCATTCCATAAAGCAAATGTAAATACTATTCGTAGGGAATATGGGAACATTCGGCTGTAATTTAAGGATATACATACATAAAAACATATTTATGTAAGTATGTATGTATATTTGAAAAAGGCCATTCCTTCTTTAAAAAGAAAAAAAATTTTACAATTTTCTATTAGACTTGATGTCATGAGTAACTTTCCACTAGAGATGGACACCGCTTATGTAACTTGCATGAATCACACCTGCTTACCCATGACTGTGAGTAAATTTTTGTTTCAATCATGTGTATAAGTCATGAGCATAAAAAAAATTCAGTGTGCATAAGTGAAGTTGTTGAGTGATTATTTCGCGATTAAAATGTTCGAAAATAAAATTTTAAATTTAAGGATGGCGTTGGCTGAAGGTCCTGGGTTGGAGCCCGGTCACCGACAAAGGCTTCAGCGGATACTAATCGTAATGTAACATCAGAGCGACCTCCTTTGTCGGTATTGTGTAGCAAAATCATAGGGGAGTAAAATAATCAATAAAATGACTACTAAACGCAGCTTCGAATATTTAATAGGCCTCATTGACACCAGAGGCGCTGCCAGTCTGTCTTAATAAAAGCAGAGTTCTTTATTTATTTATTTAATTTAAATGAAAAATATTTAAAAATCTATAACTTCAAAGAAACAATTTGGACCTTGACACCGTTGTAACATTTATTGGCTGAAAACAATTTTGTTTCTACATAATAAGCAACATGAAATAATAAAGAACTAATAATTTCTTTAATTATATATTTAGTTGGAATATTTAACCATTTGACATATATTGTAGGGAAAATTTGAATTGTTGTAGTTGTGCTTTTTTAACTCACATTAATAACATCCTAACTGAAAAACTAGTTTGCCTCAAAAACATATCAAACTTTTTTTTAAATGCCTAACATCCCTTTTGTATACAGCCTTTCAATTAAAAATAAAAATCGCTGCATTTAAATCATGCCACATAATACAATTAGGCAAATTTAAATCTACATTTAAATAACCTTTTTTTTTGTTTTGCAAAATTCCACAAACATAATTGAATTTATGTTAATTCAATATTCAATTTTGACAGTGAAAAAAGTATATATTCCTTTATATATAATTCCATATTCATTTTGTATGAAAAAAGCTGGAACAAAACTTAAGGCGGATTTATATGAAAAAAATTTTAATTACAAAAACACAATATATATGTATATATATGTATATGGTCTGAGTCATGTGCATTTTTGCTTCAAAATATCAAATAAATCTTTAAAAAACTTTAATATATATTTAAAAAATATCAAATAAATTTATACAAATCGAGACTAGTACAATTCTAAATTCAAATGTTGCACAATATAAATATATTTTTAAATTTGTTCAAATGTAATCTACAAAATATCTCGAAAACAGGGACATATGTACATGTACAAAATGTGCAGTTACCACATTTGAAACTACAAAATGACTGGAAAATTTTTATAAAAATTACTCAAAGAATTGAATGCTTTTCATAAAACTTTTCTGGAGACTTTGCGTTTTTGTAAGACATTATGTGTGTATCACTTCAAAATTTTCGTTATATTACTTTCCCAAGATATAACTGTTTCGAGCAGATATGGCAAATTTATATAATGTAATAGTAATTCTTATCAAAATATACAGATGTGACAAAGCTGATATAAAACTCCTTATAGAACATTTATACAAAATATAGCAGATTTTAATTAAATGGCCTGTCCCACGATGTCTCCAGAAATCGTTCGATCGAATATTTACAACAAATTTACAACAAAATTTTCAATGTTATTGTTGTTTGCAATAAAAGTTGTCGCTCGAACGATTTCTGGTGAGATCGTGGGACAGGCCGAAAATCTTTATGAAAATCTATACCGTTTTCAAAAACTACAACCAACCAACTGCAATATAGCTAATTCAGGCACCTTTTTAAGCAATCCATAGCCAGTTCAGTCATCTTTTTTATAAATATGTACAGAGTAGTAAAATATAAATAAAAATATTAGATTTTGAGAAGATTTCCTACAAATACAATTTTAGGGCATTTACACCTGCACAAAATTTAGCAGGTGTTAATTAAAATCTTTGGGAAAATCTATACCGTTTACACCCACTTCTTTTACTTCAACTTTGGTTTTTTGTCCAAAACAAAATCTATTATAGGGCATGTACATTGTCTCCAAATCTATTACTTACGAGATTTCGAGATAAATCTTTGTTAACGCACTAATCTGCATTATCAACAGCTGTTTCCTACGTTCCAGTTACGTTCCACTACAGTCGAGTAGCTGATGCATTAAACACATTCACCACTGCAAGCTACCGACTACGAAATGTCAAAAATAGAATACACATGTTTATATGAGAGTACTTCTTTTGAAGACAGCAAGGCAACATGGCGGCAGGTTGTTGTCTATGCTGATTTTGTCGTTATAGTCCAATTAAACTAATTTCTATTTCTTTGGCTGCAATGAGAAAATTCAGTGTTGCCAGTACAATACAAAATATTGAATGAAACAGAAACAATATCCAAACATTGATGTAAAGAAAAAAAATAAATTGGTTAATTTTTATGATTTTGTGTCATATAAGTACATTTCGAAAGAGTAATTTAATTTTTAAAACTGCGAAATATTTGAAAGTGGTAATACTGAAGTATGTATTTATAATTAAATATGTGGTGCAGATGGTGCTGCTGCCGTCTCCAAAATAATTAAGTAGCTGGCTACGAGGCGACAAATGCTGCTACCGGTATTTGAAGTCGTGTGTTCGTGAAGCCTGCTGTGGTGAATGTGTTCAATGCATGAGCCTTAAGGCTCAGTTAGCCGACTGTAATGTAAAGTAACTGCAACAGTAGGAAACAGCTGCTCGATATTGTTATGTGAAAAGTAATGAAAATGGTTATACACTAAAAACGAAATGTTCTATTATTAAGAAATTTTTTTTCCTAAATTCAAGTAAAAAAAATTTCTAAGTTTAAGTAATTTTTTCTGAGTTTAAGTAAATTTTTACAAAAATCTAGTAAAAATTACTTAATTTGAGTAAAAAATAAAAAGTTTAAATATAGTTTAAAAATAGTTCATAAAAATACACAATAAATTTCTCACATTTCAGGAAATGTTTACTGACTTAAAGGAAATATTTACCAAGAGTAGGAAAATGGTTATGAACCGAAGGAAATTTTATATTAAGAACTAGTCCATTTCGTCTTAAATCAAAAAATAAACTTTAGGAAATGAATTACTCCTGATTAGTTCATGAAATTTTACTTACTTAAGAGATGTAAAAAGGTATACTAAATTTTGGGGAAATATTTCCCAGTTATAAGTATTTTTTCTTTGAATTATGGAATTTATTATTGATTTGCATTTAGCAAAAAATCTAAGAAAATTGTTCATATTTTCGAGGAATATTTGAACTTGAAATTTATTTTTTTTTAAAATAAAATAAAATTTTAAAATTCAATAATTTCAATGCTTATTCAGGCTGCCTTGTTAGGCAATTGGTTAGAGTGCTTGCCTATCAATCAGAAGGTTGCTGGTTCAATACTTGTCTCCTCTCAAGGAATTTATATGTGAATTATAATTAAGAATATAACATGAAAATATAAAAAAACATATGTACCATGTGGTATAGAATTTAATTAAAAATAAAAATAAGTACCAGAATTAAAGACAAAAAAATGGGAAAATTTACTAAATTTGAAATCAAAGACGAAAAATTTTTTTTGCAAAGCTTCGAATTTTATTGGAAAATTTTACTTAATTTTAGGAAAATTTTACTAAAATATGAAAATATAATTACTATAAACTAGTTCATTAATGAACTAGAAATTTAGTAAATATTTTACTGGTTTCGAGTAAAAACAGCTTTGGCGCCATACGACAACTTTCTTTTATTCAAATTTAGAAAATTTTCCTAACTTTTAGTTAATTTTTTTTTGAGTGTAGAGATGTAATGTAACGTAATCTAATTTTCACATAAAAATATCGATCAGCTGATTCTTACCATTGCAGTTACATTCCACACAAACATTACCTATAAAAAATACAAAAAACACTGTATCTTCACATGTACCTATAAATTTATTTTTGTTTTTATTAATCTGTCAAGTCTCATATTCCTTAATACAATAACACACAATCAGTTTTGGTTTGTATGAAATATGCTTATGTAAACACAAGCAAGTACATATTTACATAGTATGTACATGTATCTATGCCTATACATACATACATAAATATCTACATACATACATCATACATTATTTACTATCATACACACGTAAGAATTTCCAAATCAACAAAGCAAACAGCTTTTGGCGCCAATCAGACTAACAGGGAATTTTATCATCATTATGCATATCATAATTCCCTGCAGTCAGACTGGTGCCAAGTGTCTCTATGTCAACACTAAAACTCTACTAGTAGTTACATTGTCTACAATTTCTCTTCTATTCGTCAGTATAAAAGAAATAGGGAAAACAGATGTGGTGTATTTCTGGTGGATTTTGCAACAACTTGTCAACATACATAAATTTGTATGTATGTACGTTAGGTATAGAAATGTACCAATAACTGTCTGGTTGGTATGTCTCCATCTTCCCATAAGAACTATGAATTCACTACCTAGTCAATTGTTTTAGTGTTACTAGTAGATTTTCATTGACAAGCACATGCTAAATGTCTATAGCACAAAGTATTGTATGGGGAATAATTGTAGAGTAGTACTGGTGACAAAGTCAAAAGCGACTCAGTACATTTTCACCATCGACATTTCCTTCAGGGTTGCTAAAACTTACATAAGTACTAGTATGTATGTGTGTATCTACATATACATACATATACATATGTATATAGATTTACATGAGATGACAACGTGTAGTCATTATTACTAACATTTATTTTCATTATTTATACGAGAATGTTTATTTATTCTTATAAAATCCATATCGACTAAATATTCTGATTAAGGCCCTACACCAAATATGTATAAAATAAACACAACAGCAGCAAAAGCATAACAATAGTTTTCCATACGAAATGCATTCCGTGACTTTTTGTCTAGGCTTAAATAGAAAGAAAACTAATTTGTTTCCTTAAGTGGTATGAATGACTGTATAAAATCTATTTTTTTTACAACAATGCGAATTACGAACACAGTTGAGTGCATACACACATACATATGTACATACATACATATTTGGATTAAGACAGCCACGTTCATGGAAAATACAATAGACAGCAATAGTGGAATTAAAAATTTAATTCCTTAAAAAGGTTTAACAGTTTTAAGACACATTAAAAATGTGCTCAAGTTCTTGGTGAACAATAAGCTAAAATTTCAAAGTTACATTAACATTAGAGGGCTGCGTAAACAGTCTTGAAATGTAAATAGGTCTTGTTTTTTAAATGTATTGTCGTATATCCTACATGCATTTACATGGTTATACTAAACCGATAATAAATAATGTCGTTTAATAACACCGCGTTACGCACATTCTGTCCTATGAACCAAATATACTTTTTCGAAAAGGGGAGAAAAAATAAAAATACACGTGTATCGGCCTGTGAGGAAGCCTGTGAGCATTCTTAGATTGTTTTTTTCTCAAAAGCATATGAAAATAAAAAGTTTAAATATTGCGCCTTTATTGCAACATAGATATGTCTCAAATATTGCGCAAAAATTCATTATATCATATTTAATCTTGTATATATACTATATTTCTTATAAAAGATTACTAAACGCATCTCTTGTTTTTTTTTCAACCTTTCACTAGATAAACCGAAGAAGAACAAGGCGATCCCGCTTCTGGAATATGGGCATAATGTTCTTAATATACTACTGCGTAACAGTGTACTCAGCCAAAAGTGATGATAAGACAGAGAAACCTTTCGATGTGGGAAATTTGGAAACTGAAAGTAACGGCGAGAAATTTGATAAATCGGTTGAAACTGAAACAGAAGCAAATGAGGAAGTGACAGAGGTATAAAATAAAAAATACGAAATAATGAAAAATTTTAATTTCAATGCATAATTTAGATAAATTTCGAAACCACCCAGGCTACATATACTACGGCCCATTATGCAGTTCCTACTTGGCGTCCTAGACGTGAAAATTGCACTCCGCCAGCAATCGAACAATTTCCAAAGCCCTTAATGAGCAAATGGTTGAGGAAACATGGTGGCCTAATCATTCATATTCTGGTGGCCATATTCACATTCTTCGGCCTGGCGATTGTGTGCGATGACTATTTTGTGGCCAGTATGGACAGATTGTGTGAAGGTTGGCTAATTAAAGCAATAAAATACTTTAATATTGTTATTCCTTTTGTGCTTCATATTTTAAGAACTCAAATTATCTCCTGATGTTGCTGGTGCTACATTTATGGCTGCTGGCAGTTCGGCTCCTGAATTGGCCACCGTTGTCATTGGTGTCTTCTTTGCTAAAGATGACATTGGCATCAGTGGTGTCATTGGTTCGGCCGTCTTTAATATAATGTTTGTCATATCTGTATGCGCGTTATGTTCCGGCACCGTTTGCCAGCTCAACTGGTGGCCATTGGTGCGAGATTGTTTCTTTTACTGCATCTCAATATTGGTGATGTTGATTATTATATTTAACGATGTTATCTCTTGCGTAAGTTTTACTTAATTAATAATTAATAATACAAAATATCGAGCCTTATTTTCGATTTTATCGCAAGCGACAAAAATTTTATTTTTCAGGAGAAGTTTTTTTTTATATATTAAAATATATTTTTGTACGCAAATTGTTGCTCACGATGAAACCCTACAAGAACACTACCAGTCAATTGACTGCTCATTTGATCGATAGTCAGGCAGGATATATTCATTATTGCGTAGAACAAAGTTTCTATCACTTTATTAAGGACAAAATTAAAAATGTGATGGAAACTTTTGTGTACGTGTGATGTTGCATCTCTCTCTAACAAAGGAATATAAAATATAGTTGAACAGCTCACTCCAGTGTTTTTTACTTATCAATGATAGCATAAATATTACTCAAGTTTGACTTATCATAATAGACTAATATATCCCCCACAATTGATTGATATAATGACAATAAATATAGTTTTTATTATTTTAATTTTTTTTATAAAATGATATAAAAATAAATAAATAATTTAAAATAAGAGATATACTTCAGCAAAAAAAATAATAATAAACTAGGCGGTATATAGCCCTCTTCACACTTTTTCACCACCAACGCATCTTGCTTTTTACAAATACATATCTAAAATTTTGAAAAGAAATATAAATTAAATAAATTTTTGTAAATTTCTTTATTAAATATTGTTTTTACTTATCTTTTTAAACACTTTTAAATTTTACTTTTCACAGACAGAATTAATTATAGTTTTTTTTGCCATAAAACTCGATGTTGTAAAAGTTTTAGATGTCCCACTCAGAAATATAAATGTAGAGTAGAACAACTATAATTAATAAATAAATCCATCATCACTTCCTATCAACTGGACTAGTCAATTGACTATCAATATTGAATTCAATATAAATTGCTGCAATTGTGTTAGTGAAAAAATTTTGTTTGTGTTAGTTTCAGTTATTCATTTCTTGTAGGGAATTTTACAGTCCGTAAAAGTTATCAAAAATTTTAGAATTTTTATAATTCTAAACTAAAAAACAAAAAAGTTTATTTTCGAAAACATGTCGCTTACGATGAAATCGAAAAAAAACGCACTCGATAGTATATGTTGACTATAATTGTTCCAATTTCTTTGGCAGTTTGAGTCCGTTGTTATGCTGCTCTTTTATGTCATATACTGCATCGCTCTATACTTCAATACTCAACTGGAACGCTGGGCTTTGTCTTTGAATCTTCCCTTCAAACTTCCAACCAAAGAAGAACAATCATCACTGGTTACTTACAAAAATGTCCAAGATAACAATTACACACAAGGCACTCAACAGCAGACTAATTTGTCACAAGAGCCTAACGCCTCATCCTCGTCAGGAAACCAGCAGCAACAAGACTATCAAAATTATACCGATCCAAACTCCAGTTGGGATCCCAATGCGGCTTGGGGCGAGACTTCTGCCGATGCCGTTGGTGTCAGTGCTAGATCCTCCGTTCAACCGGCTGCTGTAGACGATTGGGGCATGAGTCAGTTCACTGCCGGCCAAGGACAAGAAAATATTGGCTACAATCCTGATCAACCCGATTCGGTGGTTACACAAACGCCCACTGGCGACAATACCGCAAAACCTATTGTGGGTAAGCCACAGCCAGCCGGCGGGGACTTTTACAGATCCAGTGAAAAATCAAAAGAATTACGGCCCAATCCTCTGGAACGTCCGACAACGGGTGGCTTGCCAGCACTGATTTCCTGGTATGTCGTTTATCCCATACATTTTCTCTGCCAAAAAACCATGCCAGACTGTCGCACAGAAAAATATCGCAATTGGTATCCATTCACATTTCTAATTTCCATGATTTGGATTTCGTTCTATTCATACTTTATGGTTTGGATGATCACTGTCATTGGCTCGACCTTGGCCATACCGGACACGGTGATGGGCTTGACCTTTGTTGCTGCTGGTGTTTCCGTTCCCGATGCCCTAAGCTCAATAGCCGTTATCAAAGAGGGTTATGGCGATATGGCCGTTTCAAATGCAATCGGCTCGAATGTCTTTGATATACTAGTGTGCTTAGGTCTTCCGTGGTTCATTCAAACAGCTATCATTAAGCCCGGCTCTCATGTCAATGTCATTTCAAAAGGTAAGTTTAAGCCCATCCACTCCTAAAATGTGTGTTTCTTATGGGAAGGCTTAAGGACAACTAAGGATAATTATTTTCATGATTTAACGTTTTAATTAATACTTAAATATTGACACATACATACATATAAAAAAACATTGTTTAAGGTAACTTGTTAGTTTGTAACTTTTTTTCTTAAATCATCCATTAGCTCGTAAATGCACTAATGTTTGTTAAAATAGAACATCCACACTATACACGTTAGAATATACATATGTAAATCTGAACTTAAGACATTAATTAGAATTTTAAAAATTTTCCAAATCAAAAAATGTAGTTTAAAATTCATCAAGTTTAAGAGCAAATTTCACCAACTTATTTAAATATCAATTCATATTTAAAAGTCATTTTTCCATACAAAAATTCATGAAAATCTACATTTAAATATGAATTGATATTTAAATAGAGTTGGTGAAATTGGCCTTTAAAGTCTAATATTTTTATCGTATTTGATCCCGAAATTAATATTTTACTCCTTTATTAAAATATAAATAATTTTTTTACAATTTTAGTTGAACATTTTATTAAAAATTATAGTTTTTTTAATTAATTAATAGGTTTGTTCATTCACTAAAAAAAATAGTTACGAATTTGTAACTATTGTTACTGCAAAGTGTTTATGAACTCAAAATGTTTGCAAGGAGAGAGCGTCAAAAGAGAGAGAGAGAGAGAGAAATTGAGAGACAAAAAAAAATCCTAAAAATTATTTCTAGTAATATTTTTACTTGCAAGAATTATCCAGACAGTTTTTCTGTGTTTTGCCTTCAAATTATTTATCTGAAAAAGGAAAACTCAAAACTGTGAATTTTTTATTAAAAAAAAATATCTAAATGTATATAATGCTTTATTTTTCTTATTATTTTTCTATGATTAAGCCACATAAATACAAATTATTACTGCACATTTAATGTATTTTAAATAAAATATAATAACTTAGTTTCAGATATGATTATTCAAACTCTAAGAAGTAGAAAACCTTGAAATTAAACTAATTTGAAAAGAATCCATTGTTGTCTACTACACAACCGGCACTCTAAGATTTAAGTGGTAACCCTGATTGTAGTAACAATTGAGTACACATTGCATAAAAATAGAGATTATCTCTTATTGCTCTCTTAATTATTGTGAGAGCACTCGCACGCGTGCGCGTGTGAAATATTTTATGGTTTGACCACTGAAATATGTAATTATACTTGAATATTGACAACAAGAAAAACTGGTTTTTTTTTAATACAAATTGTAGGGCGGTAATTATTGCACATTTTATAGAAACAATCATTAAATTAATTTTCTCTTTAATTTTCTCTTTGGGTCTGTAAGCACCCTTTGAATAATTTCAAAGAATTCTTGCAATTTTCAAAAAATTTTGAAAATTGTTGTTTGCCCGGTAATTTTTCCCCGAAATAATTTTCCAAGACATTTTGGCAATTTTCGCCTTATATTTACTACAACTTTCAAGTTGTTTTCTGATTTATTTTTATTTATAGATTTTTAACTAATTTTGTAATTTGTTTTAAGTATTTATATATATGTATTTATATATATATTTATATCTATTTATTTATTTTATTTTTATATTTTTATTTCTTTTGCGTGTAGTTTTAATTTTTTTCAGTTCCTTCTTCACTTTGAATAATAAGTTTCTTAATTCATTAATTAGTATTTTTGTCAGTAGTTACTTTTGTATTTTGTTTACCAAACTTATTATTTGATTTAGTTCTTAATCAAAGTAAATACATATGTAGCTAATAAAATATTAAAATTTTACTTAAAGGCTTAACATACTCAACACTGTCACTCTTCTCAACGGTCTTATTTTTATTATTATCAACCCATTTAAATGGCTGGAAACTGGATAAGCGCCTGGGCATCATACTGATGGTGTGGTATTTCTTATTTATAACTTTAGCCTCCCTGTATGAACTGAATGTGTTTGGCAACATGAATCCACCAGAATGTCCAAGTAAGTAAAAATATTAATAATTTTATCCCTATGACTAAGCAAGCTTTATTAAAAATTTAACTTTGATTTGAAGGATTTATTTAACAAACAAAAAAACTGTCTTAAGTACAACAAAAATAAGCAAGTTAAGTAACATGTATATAATTAGTAAACAACAAACGACAATGGCAAGACTGTTGTAAATTTAGAGATGGTAAAATTGAGCTTTCATTAAAAAAAAGTTTTCAGCAAATTGAAATATGATGAATCAAAACAATTTACATATTCCATTTGCATAAAAGTTACGTATGTATATAAAGCAGAAACCCTGTCGGAAATTTGGCTAACTTTAAACTAACTTTAAGCTAACTATTTCGCAACTAGTACTGACTGACACTTGGCTAACTTTGCAATGTAATCAACTGACTACTTTAACATTGCGATGTCCTAGGCGGTAGTCAATTGGCTCACTATGCATTACTTTCAGCTAACTTAAAGTTGACTTTTTTAAACCAACTTGTAGTCAGTAAATTAAAAATAATTTTCTGGGGTTCGAACATGTATCATAACAATTTGTGTACTCAAAGCGCTACCACTCAGCTAAGCTACCATTTAAAATAACAACAGCAAAATTTTAACATAAAACTGAAATGAGTTTCAAAGTAGCTGAGAATAAGTTTGTTGGCTCTCATCAAATTCGACTACGTACTCAACTTAAGAATTAATTTTGGGTTTGTTCTGGATGACATTGCAGTTAGCTTTTAGTCAGTCTAAGAAAAGTTAACTATAAGTTAACTATTTTTGTAGTCAACTACACATTCTCCGATAGGGAATCTACATCAACTGACATCACACACACTATGGACCAACCACAAAAGAACGCTGATGGTGAAGGTTTAGTGGCCTTCGAAAACAGCTAGTTGTTCCGTTTAACTAAGTGTTTGCCAGAATATTTACAATTGGTGTTATTTGTTCATTAATAATTATCACATGTAATTTGGCTTAAAAAGCGATACGAAAAGGATCAGATTGGCTGTTTTGCATGAAATATTCAGTTTATAGAAGACAACTTGCCGATAATACGCTTTAAGATTTTTCGTTTTTTTATGGGCTGTAGATCGCGACTGTGGACGTTTTTTTATTAAACAATGTAAAAAGTTTCAATTTATTTTGGTTAGTGCAGCAAAATAAATAACCTACTAAAAAAATAAAAAAGTGAACGTAAGTCGAACTAAAATTACGTCGTGTTCTATATACGATATTTCTTACGTAGTCGTCTATGTATCATCTGGTAGCGTCAGCGATGCCAATTTAATGCGTTTCGTACTATATTTAGAGGTTTTTGAGTCATAACAGTACACACTAGACTCCTGCACAAGGCAAATTAAAAGAACTTTTTATACATAAGGGATTTTTCAAATGCTTTGCTACAGCGAAATCTTCTGAAACAAACGCTAAACAACACTGTTGGCAAGACATTTGTTTCAGTTGTTGCAAGTATGGGAGCAACGGAAAAATTTTTTAAACTTGCGTCTTCATACGCATTAAAGACCTGCACAAGACTTCTTACAAGAACTTTAAAGACATGAGGTATTTTTCAAATGTTTTACTACAGCAAAATATTCTAAAACAAACGCTAAATAACACTGTTTGCAAGAAATTTGTTTCAGTTATTGCAGGTATAGGAGTAAAGAAGAAAATACTTCGTGACTGAAAAATGTGTGATGCTTGCTTCTTCATACAAATGTGAGCGTATGCCAACATCATGCATTTCATCATGCATTGTACACATACACACGCACACGTGCATTGAAATTAGTTGTGTGGGCTTGCTTTAGACACATAACAGCTTACCTTCTATGTACATCTTACACACACAAACTCAAACGTACAATATGCAAAATAACAAGCATGCACACATCATCACTACTTCTTTTGATTGTTTCCCTGCAGAATATGCGAATAATGAAATTGTAGCGATTTACTATTGACATTTAACATTAGCTTGTCATTGAAAATCTACCACTAGACTGTAGCACTGCTCAGTAAGTAGTTGTTTTGGGTCCACATGGAGACATTGGCATTAAAGATTCACAAGTAAATTTTGGGGGCTCCAGTCTACAATATCGATATTTCCTTACTCGATGTCAATAGTAAAATAGTAGTGATTTACTAGTGACAGTGTCAATAGTACTTCTGACTAGTTGTACCCAGCCAATGTAGTCGCGTAGTGACATAACTATAACATAGGGTTGTCATTGAAAATCTACCAGTAGACTTTAGCACTATTCTTTTGCGAGCATATGGAGACATTTGAATCCAAGATTCACTAATACATTTTAGTGAGCCTCGTCTACAATTTTATAAGGCTTGGGACAACAAATTAAACACATATGTACATACACATGTAATTTTTTAACATTATTGCACAACATAAGAAAAAAGAAAAACAAACTATAGACGGGTTCATTGATAATGTCACCAGAAATACACTGGAATTGTTGTTGTCTCTAACGTATCTCTAGTCGCATATAATAGCAAAGTTGTCAACATTTCAACTAGTGTAATCGTCGCTAAAAAAATAGTGTTGGCATAGAGACATATGGTTCTAGGCTGACCAGAGGGTTGTTATGAACAAGAAGTCTTCGCGACATCGCTGTTAACACTCATATACACGAACACCAATGCATCCATCGTGCTTCGCTTATAATACGACAGCATTTATTATTGGATTAGTATAATACATGTCACGAGAATACATTTAAAAAATAAGACGTATTTACATTTCCAGACTCTTTATGCAGGCCTCTACTGCATAATACACAGTGTAGTATAGACTACTACTAACTTCATTTTTTTTTTTTGCCTTTTGTAAAATTTCATAATATATTTTATTTCTTCCAGGTAATTACTAAATCGAAAAAACAACTGCAGGAGCAACAACAACAAAATGTATACCAGAGCATCCCACACAAGTATTTAATTACATATACATACATATATAAAAAGATTTATTTATTTAAGATAATTCGAAATGAACCATTAATATGTAGAAACAATTCGGAAGCTGTGTTTAAAAAATTGCTTAACAAAATATATTTTTAGCTATTATTTTTTAAATATTATTTTAAAATACATATATACATATATACATATACATACATACATATATTTATATAAAAATAAAAACTGCGTTTATTAAAATTATATTAACAGAAAACTTAGTAAAATGCACATAAATAAATTTTAAGTTTCAATTAAATTTATGTATGTACTTACATATATCGCAAGACCACATAAAAAATCATGTCATTGTATATTTATAAAATAGAGTAAAAGAAAGAAATCTTTAATACAGATCAAGGTACATCAATCAGGTAACCGCATTACTACAGCAAATATTACAACAACAATAACCACATGTACTTTGTTGGTGTAAATTACCATTATTTCAAAACAGGGTAGCATCGTCAGAGTGTATGTTTCTGATAAGAAATGTCAAAAACAATATAAAACTGAATATTCGTTAGTTGTTTATGGATACCCAAATAAAAGCATGTTTTTAGGCTTATACCTCCATCATCCAAATTTGACATTTGAATTTGTATAATGACAGTAGTCACCTGGTGTAGTGCTGCCACGCAATAAATGCGCCTTGATACAGATGATAAAATAAACTTATTGTGGAGGTCTACTGTGTACTTCGAAACGAAAGAAAATGCTTTCGATTGTGTATATCATTAACATGACAATTCGAAAGCATTGACTGTCATTTTGAATTTCGAGAGTACACCACCTGGTATGTTATTAGTATCGTTGAGCTGTTTAAATACTTGAAGTTTATTGGAAGTTCAAATGTAACTTTAAAATGGAATTGAAATAACTTGCAGCAAAAATAATTTAAACATGTAAAACCTGAACTGAGAAAAATTATTTAAAAACGAAGCTGCCATAGTTCGCACCAAAGTGCCAGAGTTCGCAAACACTAGTTGCCATTTGTAATAATTCCATGCTTAACCATGTAGATACATTTCAATTTAGGCATCTATAGCTATTTTCAAAAATTGTTCTAATACCTAATAAGGAAAAAGTAAAAGTAAAATATCAAAAAAATTTTATGACAAAAATTATTTTTTACCTTTTCGTAGAGCCTAGTACTCTGTTCGAAGTTGTTAAACAATTTTCAGCAACATTGATTATTTCGCGTGGAAAATTTGACACGTAGCAAGTGATGCCCATACAGCTTTTTCCGACAAAATAGAAATATGCAACATTGTTCGACTTTTGTAAACAAAAAAACATCAGCTGTCAATATTTCGCGCAAAATAAATGCCAGTCACATTACATATTTCACAGATGGCAAGAAAATGTTGCCAGATACATTTCACAAATTTTTCACGACTTGAGCAGAGTACAAGTTTTTCATAAATATTTCATGTGAATTTTTTTATGTATATGTCAACATTTCGCGTGAAACTTTAAACAGAATACCAGGCTATACTCTCAGGTATATTTTGTTTAAAATTTTTTATTTTACCCTAAAAATAATATAATATAATGAGTTGGGTTGAATCTTCACTGGATATCGAACATCTATTATCGAATGTCAAATTCATATTTTAAGCTGGCAACACCATCGAAATTTGTTCAAATTCAGATATTATCAACGATACTAATTTCAGACCAAATCAACCTGATCGTGCAATTAATAGAAACAGTTTTCTGTTCAGAATGTTACAAAACGGAAAATCACAAGTATGTGATGAAAATCGGGTTTCAAAATTAAATCGAATTTATAAAAGTTCTGATATGCTCATTACTGTATAAATATTATAGATCTGCACAGTCGTTAAGCAGCTCTGGGTCTTGGAACATCTCTCGCGTCGTCGTAATTATTTCTTAAGTGCGGTCAGGCTTGTGTGTGTTGTTTGGCCTTCGAAAGTTTTTCGTCTCGCTCGCACTGGTTGACTGATCTGCCACGGATAACCGTATAATCTTGCGGTTTTTTGTGGAATTTCTTTAACAACCACGTTGCCTACTTCCTATGTGAAGGCATAGGTCGTGTACAGTCAGTCACATATGGGCATATGGTCTACGTTACTCCGCCCATATTTGTGCAACACCATATTATGCAGATTTACTTTGCATTAATATGTTTAATAAATAATTAATATATATAGATCTGCACAGATATAACTGTTTGCACCAGTTTTACATGTGTTGGTTCTGGTATGTACAGGTACATATGTATGTTATTCAGCGTTTCTGTTAGTAGGCATAACTTATCTGTGCAAACCACTCTTCTTTCTTTTTTGCTCTCTCTCTCTCTCTCTTTCATAAACTAATTCAGACTTGATTCAAGAAAAACAATCGAGTCTAAAACATGACTAGTAAACTCTGAATAACATACCGTATCTGTACCAGAGAGCAGAATGAGACCATTCGCATTTGCTATAAATTTATAAGCTCATTGCTATTGCCATGCATTTATTGGACAACAATAACAAATGTAGTTGCTATGATACAATTCATTGCGATTAGTTGATTGCTCTTACTCACTCTGTTATTGCAATGCCGATTTAACACAAGCAGCAAAATGAAATGATGCAGCATGAAAGAATGGATTTCTTTCATACCATTCACTTAGTATTCGCTGATCTTTTCTATATTACGTTTAAATAACAAGTTTATTTTAAGTGATTTTAATGTTTATAAATAATAAAAAATGCATTGTGAGGTAGGAAATTTTAGAAAAAATAAATGCCGATACATACGGTGTTAGAAAAAAAAGAAAATACAAAAAGTGAAATTTGAAAGATGTAAAATAGATCTGAAATGTATTTCAAATAACTGTTTTATATAAAATTTTACATAAAATACATTTTGAATCTCTATCGTGTTTTAGTATTCGTTGCTTTTGACAAGACCAGTGAACATTTATATAAAACAAGCAATGCACGCAATAAAATTCGCCGCACTCATCTCTTTAGATTGTGCCATGTGTTGTTTATTTCAAATGTTGTGGATTGACAACAATAAAATGGTTTTTTTGTGATTGCATTCAAAACAACAAAATATGGCATTCAATTTGTTCTCTGATCTGTACATACCAGAACCAAAACACTTAAAACTGGTGCAAACAGTTATATCTGTGCAGATCTATAATAAAAATACATATTATTACCTAAAATGCAAAAAGGCTTGACTAACAAAAAATTCAAAATCTAAAATTTAATTGATTAGTATGAATACCATTAAACTACATGTCTTGACAAACTTTTGCACTTCTGTGACAAAAAATTACCATTTTATTAAAAAAAAAAAAAACAAAGTGCATTTAACTACAAGTTTGTTTAGTTTTTGTTTAGTTTTGCAATTCTGCTGTAAAATTATAGTTTTGTTAGTTACGCCTTTTTGCATTTTAAACAACGATATGTCTGTGCCCATAATCATAACAAATCTTTAAGTCATATAATTGAATCTAAAACAATCTTTGTAGCTGATAAACTCAATTATATATTTAGGGCACATATGTACATATGATCAGCCCGTTATTGGTTTGATCCACCGACCATTTGAAAAAAATTAGTTAGCTATGGGTTATATACATATATTTCGAATATCTCATTTCTGAATCCAAAACATGTTTCGCAAAATTAATTATGGTTGGTAAGATATTTAGCATTCATTTTCCTCTCTATTTCAACTATAATAAGGTTTAATAAGTATTGTTTTGCTGTATATGCCACAGTATGGCGCTTGCGTCAAATTCTTCAAACAAAAACATGCCAAGTAAAATTAACTCTTGGTTTGCTTCATATCTGTAAGAAATTAATAATAAAAAAAGAAGGTGCCGTAAGAAAAACTCAACGGCGACTGTTTAGCAAAACCATTATAACCCAGACGCAGCCGCCGATTAAATGTTTTAATATAAACTTATTAAACACTAAAATAAAATAAAAGAAACCTTAATTATGCATGTTTGAGCATAACAGAAATCATCTAACTTCATTCTTTATATTAAATACACTTCAATTACTTGTTTTTCTTGTGTAAGTGCGTAAGCGGATCGACAGTTATATTACCGCAGCGGCTTTTTGGACGCCGTTAAATGATCCGAGTTATTTATGTAGACAGCAAGGAAAATAAAGAAAAGAACATAATTCTTAATATTCAGCAGTAAAGTATACGACGTATGGAGCACAAAAAGCTACTTTTTGAAAATAAATTAAGAAAAGTGGTGTATGCGGCACAAAACGTATTTTACTTTTACCAAAAAGTAATATAAACTTCTAGCTTTATTCATGAAAGTTTACTAAAATTTACACATTTCTTCCAAAAATGTGTAGGAAGCAATGGTGAAAATACAAAAAAAATGATATCGGGTATACTTGGAGAAAACTTCAGGTAAACCTTCTTCGCCATTCCCACTTTTTGGCATATGCTCCAAACCAATAATGGTTTCATAACAGATTTTTAAATACCTTTGCGCAATGACCCACAAATGATTCACAAAATCATTAAAAATTCATTACAACTTTTCATAACAAATCGTTCTTAAGTCATTCGGTTTTCTTCACAACTTCATTCACGACTCATGTACTACTACTCATTCCAAATAATCAACAATAGAATATTCAAAAATAGAAAATAAAAATAAACAAAAATATAATCGTAGCATATTTTACATTTTTACAACGCACCGTACAACAACAACAAGAACAAAAATAATGTTTAAAATAAATAACAATAATAATAAAAAAAAACCTTGAAGAAAAAAAATATGGTAGTTAGGTAAAAATAATTTATATTAAACTCCCTTTCTAACGATATGTATGTATATTTGTTATAAATATTTAAATTCTAAATAATTATTTAATGAATTGAACTTCTTGTTAACAACATTTATCAAAAAAAAGTGAATTAATTTATTTTTAAATTATTTTAAAAGTTTTGTTACTGGAAATATAAAACAAACAAAAAAAACAAAAATAGTTAAATTTATTATAAAGAAATTATAAGCTTTAATATTTAATATTATGAAACCAAAAACATATAAAATAAAATATTTAATAATTGAACTGTTATTTATTATTATTTTTTTTTTAAATAAAGTCTATCTTAAATTAACAATATTATTATCCAGCCGCAAGTATCAAAAACAAAAATTATAATAAGTACATAAATACATAAATCTTTATTTAAGAATCTTAAGGTTTTCTTCATTTTATTTTAATATTTAAAAACATAGAATCATCTCAACAAATTTAAAATTTAAAAAATATAAATAATTCTATCGTGTATACAGGTAAAATGCTTGCATGAAAGTGGAAACGACATACAGAACTTCTATTACTACGTTTATACGGTCGACTTATTCGCAAATAAAAATATTGCAAATAGAGAATTTTGCCGCATAAATGGCGAGGTAAGTTTTTATTTGCAAATAGTTAACTCACAAAAACAATTCCTGATTAACGCACTATTCGCAAGTAAAATGATTGCGGATGCCACGCTTACAAATGTTTGCTAAACAAAAAAACAATCCCCCTTATTGCGAATGGCGTCGTCGACGTCACATCAAGACGACAGTAAAAATTAGCACTTGTATATTCTTTATTGGCAACAATTGAATCTTATTGACAATCTCTTAATAATCTCTAAGGCTTTGTAAGCTAATGGAGCATATTAATAGTAGCCAATTGTTGTCGACAAAGAGTATACAAGTGACAATTTTTACTGTTGTCTTGATGTGACGTGGACGACACCATTCGGAATAAGGGGGAATAAATAGAAGCAAATAATTACAATTAATAGGCAGATTTTGTAAAAATTTCGTTTCTAAACGTTTAAAATTCTTATGGAAAATAACGAAAATTCGATTCAAAAAATATTTTTTCATTAAAAATTTCAAAACGAAAAAATCGTTTCTATATATTTACAAAATCTTCCCTTTAAATAAATAGTTATTTGATATTTTGTACAAATACACATTTTTTTTTCTCATAGAAGTGCTACCAAGTTCTTGTACGTTTGCTATGCCGTATAAACAGAGTTATTTTATTATATTAGGTATGTTTTATTCGAAACATATACCTACTTAATTTTTAAGCAGCTATACCTACAGCTACTTAATAAGTTTATACACACTTAAATTTGTTCTCAATATTTATATAAAGTTCGAATAAAACATGCCTAATATTATATTTTTATTTGAAAATAGTGCGCGTATAAACGTAGTATATATAAAAGAGAAAACACAAAACCAATTGCCACTTTCATCTCCATTTTAAAGTACAAAAATGGAGACAATATTTTGAAAATATTTGAAATTTAAAGATGTCTGAATTTTTATCATGAAATTTTTTTATGAAGTTTCCTTTCAAAGTTTCTATTGATTTCATCGTCTAAATTTACATACATACATATATCATGAAATTTTTAAAGTTTTCTCTCAAAACAATCAACATAAAATTATTTAACAAACAATCTCTGTCGATTTGATGAAAAAAAATAATATACATATGTGACCTTCTCCGACCTAGTGTGTGAAAATTAAGTTTTGAGTAAAACACATTTAAAAAATTTTAATGTTTTTCTCAGTTTTATCGATTTTTCCAAGTTAAATAAGTGTGATCATAGTTTTGTGTCAAAAACAAGCTACTGAAAGAGTTCGATACAAGTCTACATCAAAAAAAAAAGCACTTCGTGCAACTAAACTTGCATCGAACTCATTCAGTTACTCGTTTTTGACACAAACCAATTATCAAACCAATTTAAATTACATTAAACTCAGTCCATTAAAAATGTTTTAATGCCATCTTGAACCTTTACGAAATATCACAATTTAAGGAAAGAAAATTTTGCTAAAAGCGCCTTTTTTTCAAAAAAAAAAAAAAAAGTTATATGAACTAGAGATGTGCAAATGTCATGATTTTATCGTATCACGCGTGAATCACGTGATTAAACTTTGAGGGGCGGACGCACCCCCTAAAACACAACTTATCGCTGTGAAATTTT
This sequence comes from Tachina fera, assembly GCA_905220375.1. Classification (NCBI taxonomy): domain Eukaryota; kingdom Metazoa; phylum Arthropoda; class Insecta; order Diptera; family Tachinidae; genus Tachina; species Tachina fera. The sequence goes on along the minus strand of LR999963.1, from coordinate 21,278,185 downwards.
TTTGTATTTTTTTAACATAAAACTGAACCGATTTGGTACCTTTTTGTAAAAAGTTTTCTTTTGGAAAAAGTACCTTTCTGCAAAAGAGCATTTTTCGGAAAAAGTACTCGTACATTTTCAAAAAAGTCCTTTTGAAAATGTTTTATTTTGAAAAGGTACCTTTTGAAACAAGTATTTGCTATTTTTTTAAGTACCTTTGGGAAAAAGTACGTTTTGGCAAATTTTATTATTCAAAGAAGTACTCTTAATTATTGTAAAAAGTACTTACTTACTTGCTTAAAATAAGTAACTTTTGTAAAAATTAATACCTGATTTACATTAAGCATTTTTTTAGTGAAATTAGTTGCATGAAATATTTTTATTTTTCAATAGAAGTCCTGCAAAATAATTTTATAACAAAAGCGTTGCCAAAAATACATCAGAGATTCATTATATGTCCTTTTTTTATGTAACATTCTCTTTTATATCGCAAATTAGCAAATAGAAAAAGTTGCGTGCAACAAAATTCATGAAATTTCATGAAAAAATGCTTAATGTAAATCAGGCATAACTTAATTTTATTTTTTGAAACGAATTTTCGTTATTTTTCATACAAGTTTGAAACGTATCTGAACGAATTTTTTTTACAAAACCTGCCGATAAGAAAAACTTTATTTTGGAAGGAGTTCTTTTTTTGTAAAAATAAAGTATCTTGCTTTGATATATCCCAATAATAATTTTGGCTGGAATTCAAGTGAAATTACAATTGAAATCCAGCGTTGAATTACAGTTGAAATACAGTTGAATTCAATAGCGAATCCAGCAAAATTAATCATTGAATTACAGTCGAACAAAACAATACCTTACAAGTGTAATTCCAGCCTTGAATAATAGTGTGATTCAAGTTGAACCGAACCCGGGGGGCAAATTACGGCACTCGTTAACGAACGAAATTACGAATCATTTCAATAGAGTTTATATGGAAATATTTTAAAATTTCGAACGGTATCGAGTGCCGTAATTTTCCCCTGTTTTTATACTTGAAGTCAAGCATGGACTTGCAGTGGAATTCAAGCTGAAGAAACAAGGCTTTTAAAATAGAAAGCAAAATGCAATTCCTTTATTTTCCAATAATAATTTTCTGGACATCTGAAATCGCTATTGTTTTCACGACCTTACACACCTTTGTTTTTTAAATTCACTTTTTTGTTTATGTATTTTTGATATTTTCACCACAATTTCAGTTTTGATAATAAATAAATTACGTATTTGACAAGGTTTTAACATATTTGTATGTTCTTTGATTTTTTATTTAAAAATATTTTCAAACTTGAAAATTACTTGAAAAAAATGCTAGAATTTAACTGTGTTTCCAGTTCAATTTCAAGTGCTTGAATTTTAATTTTTTTGAGTGCTTATTGGGATGTATGTGCATATATATTCATATATATGTATGTATATTTAAAAATATTGTATTTGTCGCATTTCCTAAAGTATCGCAAAGAGCAAGCAACATTGAATATAATTTGACATTTGTATCACAGCCTGGCAATATTTTTAATACTAAAGTCTTTCTTTTTCCCCTCCGTCTCTCTATCTATATTCACTCTATATAAACCTCATGATTATGTTCTAATTTTGTAATAAAACCCCGAAAGGTTTCGTTTTAAACAAATATTAATAAATACAAATCGATATATTAACCCAGTGAACATATAACATCAAGAGAAAAATAAATACAAAATGCAACGAATTTTTTTTTTGTTAAAAATATAAAACTAAATATACTAGAAGTATATTAAAAATAAGAATAAAAAAAAACATAAATAAAAATTATCCCATAAACAACATTTTGTACTCTTAATTTCTGTTCCGAAATAAATTCGAACAATTCAATGTGAAAAATGTATTATTCTTCTTTTTTTTAAGCCCTTTTTCAAAACGTGCCCCTTTTTAAATCAAAGGAAAAGTATGTGACATTAGTGGTAGCTCAGAGATTTTTTTGATATTACCCGACATACACTAGCCTCCATTTAGAGATATTTTAAAGTTTTTAGTCAGCCGTCGACAAATTGAATCGTCTTTGATCTTTGGTTAAGGTTCGTATCTTGACAAAGTTACCCAATATGCAGCCTTGCGTGCGGCTGGCAGAAATTTTAGAAATGTTTAATTACAGAAAATATGAGATTAAAGATTATAGAGATTTTAAAAAGTTTACATGTTGAAGACTAACTAACTTTTTTTTTACAAAAAAAAATTTTTTTTGATTTATAAAGGGGTTATTATAAAACTCAATTTCTATGGAAATTTGATTAATAAAACTTTTATAAAACAAAATTATTTTTATAATAAGGTCTTTCAAAAAATTATTTTTGAAACCATTGCAATTTCGCCAGTTTTTTTTTGACAAGCTAAACAAATCGCCCAACCACTTTTCGAAACTAAACATTCCATGAGTAGCGAATTCAGATGCTCCTCTTTATTTCGATAATATAAGACAAAAAATATGGGCAGCCTGCAAGTGTTAAGCTTCAGGTTTTTGATATTTCAAAATTTTCACAGATTAAGTAGTATAAAATCGAGTTTATTTCGAATTGATTTTTTTTTTGATATTACATAGGAACCAAAAACAAAACAAAATATTTAAAACAAATACCTAAATAAATAAGACAAGTTCAATTTCCCTCAAAATTCAATTACATAACTTAAAAGGAGTCAATTTTTTTTAATTAGAAAATTTAATTATTTAAATCGTTTTTACACAATTAAATAGTTAAAAATTGTATATGTTAAAATCCCATATAAATTAAATGTTAAATTGTTATTTTTTTTAAGAAATATATCTCTTAGAAATTGAATTCTCTATGTCTATTAATATTTTTAGAAAACAAATTATAAAAGCAAAAAATTTATGAATTATTATAAACTTAACTGGAAACAATAATTACTATTAAAAACAAAGCAAAATTCTTGATAATTATATACATACATACATAATTACATACATACACACATATGTATCTATATTATATTTAAAAACTATATTTACCTAATAATATTTCATTTAAATGTGTTAAACTATTAATTAACTAATACCAGTGCGGACAAAAATTTAATGTGTTTGTTGTCATTGATGATAAAGGATTCTAAATTTAAACAAAACAGCAACAATGCAACTAAAAATTATTAGCTTTTAAGTTAATTATTTTGCTCATTAATGTAATTTAAAATAATAATTGAAATTATTTTAATATTTAAAAACACATAATTTTCAGTTCAATTTATGTATGTCATACACTGTGCAAAAAAAATCTTGCTAATTTAGTTAAATCGTTAAAGTTAGAGAAACTTTTAAAACTACCTAACAAAAGAAACTAAACAAAACAACAAAAATAATTGATTCCAGTCTAGTGAATTTAAGGCTTCCCTCTGTTACAATAACTTTTACCCGTATAATCTATCTCTCCCCCTACCTAAACAAATCTACATATACAACAACAAAAACAAAAGAAGAGTATTTAAAAATTACAAAACAAACAATTACATACTCGTATGTAATTCCATCTGTCAATTTATAGTTTCAATTATTTATTTAGCATTTACAAAAAGTATGTAATGTTTAATAATAATAAAACAAAATAATGTACAATATATTAAAAATATACATATACATATATAAACAATAATATAAAAAAACAGAACTTGCACTACATATAAACATCTATTGAAATAGTCAACTGCAACAACAAATAATTCATATACAATACACACCTAAGCATAAAATTAATTATACATATAAAGTAAAAATATTAAAAAAGGAAACAAATTAAAAAAACAACCAGAACTTAATAAAGATAATAAACAAATATACCAGTTACATCTAAAAAATGTTTTATATATTTATTTAAACTAATTTGTTCACCACCACCACCACTTCCCAGAAAAAAACACCAACTTCGGGGTAAGTAACCAAATCTGGCATTACTGTACAAAAAAAACAAGGCAAATAATAAACTATTATACCGAGCAAATCAGTTTATTGGAGAGCATTAGAAACTGTTATAAAACAAGGTGAATTTCTAGGCTATGTTGTTTGTCTCAAACCAAGGCAAATTAAAATAGATAATAAAAACGGCGAATTCAGTTTGTGTTGGCCGAATGGTGTCGTTCGCAACAAAAACTAAAAGAATTCCTCTCTGCAGTTAATTTTTTTTTTACATAACGTAAATTTTTTCGAGTTAAGTATCAAAATCAGGGTTATCATGAATAAAATTCCGCGTGAAAACAATTCCAATTAATAGCAAGTAATAGGGAAAACAAAAAATTCTAATTGCAAAAGGGAGAAATTTCACGCGGAATTTTATTCATGATAGCCCTGAATAATGGAGACTAAAAGGGGATTACAAAACTGTATCAGGGCTGCCATAAATAAAATTCCGCGTGAAATTTCTCCCTTTTCCAAATTTAGAAATAGAATTTTTTTTCCCTATTACTTGCTATTAGTTGGAATTGTTCCCAGGGAAAAATTTCATGCAAAATTTTATTCATGATAGCCGTGTATATGTACCATATACATATCGTCGTTGGCCTCAAGTAGAAAGGCCCTAACTCAAATAATTGTAAGTTTACAGGAGAAGGTAAAAACAGTATAGAAATTGTTATACATATGCATAATGTATTTTTTTTTTGTACAACTGCTTGTAAAAGCTATATTTTTACACGTTTCCAATAGATTTTAGTGACGAGGTTTATTTATGTGAAATTACTGAAAAACTCAATTTCGTAAAAAATACGAGTTAAAGACTTTCTACTTGAGACCAACAATATGTAAGTTTATATTGTCGGTTATTGGTTTGCCGCAGTAAAAATTTATTATTAATATACTGTGCGGCAAATCAGTAACCACCCGAAGATTTTTGTTGGGATTCGAAAGTTTTTGATAATTGGCTGACAATAACTTTGAAATTTTGTATCAATAGTTTGATTTCTAGTTTCTACAGCTTTATAGAAAATAAAGCGATATTGGATAGGTAATCTTTCCTATAGAAAGTTAATGCAAAAACGCATTTTTAAATCTGAAGCTAAACAGTGACAGTACATAAATTACAGGCAACAACTATAGACCGTGCAAGCAGTAATCTTTTCGGGAAATGAAAGATCTCTTTGAGCCGAGTAAGATAAATCTCAGGTCTAACGATTAGTTGCCTTGATCCTAGGAAATTACTACTATAACCATGCAATCGAAAATTCTCTTGAAGGATTGAACCGCTTGCGCCAATTTGTAGTTTTAGTTTTTCTACATTTTGCTCGATTTACATATATGTACATACATACATACGGGCAATTCCCAGGAGTCGTACGCGACATTCGTACACTTTTATTTGAGCAAAAAATAAGAAAGGAATGGAAAGATCCAATATACATACATCTTAGAGTTTTAAAGCAATGAAGGAGTAGTATATTTAAGAAAAAATTCTGGGCGATATCAATAACACATAGTAAAAAGATATAAGCAAATGTCAGCAAGAAACGGACGCATATATATACATGCACGTATATACATACATAATTCAGCGAAATTTTATGAAGAACTTTTTTTTTGTAAATTTAGAAATGAAGGTGAAAGAAGATCTTTTATATGTAAATTTATGAACTATGAAAATTTTGTTTTGTTTTTTTTTTAAATGGTTAAAGTACAAATACGGACGCGACAAGGCGGACGCTACATTTTTTTGCCCATGTGAATTAAAGGCAGTAACATTTCTAATATTGATTGAACTTTAATTAAAAAGTAATAAAACGATAACAAACGCTTATTTACTACTGAAAAAAGTTAATAAATATTGATTTTATGCGACGTATGCGACATTAAGTTATAGGTGGAAGCAACCTCAAACAACTTTCCTTATTAGAGCTCCATTCTTCTTTTTTCTGCTAATGCGTAGGTTGTTTTAAGTAGGAAATTTGGAAATTAAAAAAAAAGAAAAATAATACAAATTACTTTAAATAATCGCTAAAAAAAAGGTTCAGCAAAGAAAACATTTCTTTTAAAAGTCAAATATTTTGCTCAAAAAATTTCACAAATTAAAAAGGCTTTTACATTTATTAAGTATAAATCGTTATGCTTTATTATTTAAAACAAAGACAAAATTTTTAGACAAAAAAAAATTTTTTTTGGTTGACCTTTTTCTGGAATTACCCATATGTACATGGATATATATAGTTACCTTAATATAAAAAGAGCATAATTCATTATTTTTTTGAAATCGAGTTTTTTGTATATTTCTATAGAAGAACATCGAATGTGTCGAAAAATACAAAAATCTCGATTTCAGAAAAATAATGAGTTAGAGCCTTTCTATATTAAGGTAACGGATATACATATATGTGTGTAACTACAATTGTTTTTGTTCATAGGAGTTTGCGCATACGAAAATTTAATTTTTTTTTCTCAAGAGTTGAGAATAAAAAAATATTTGAATAAAATTGTTACACAATTGAAAAATTAATTATATGAGGATTAATTCTATTATTAACTAAAATATCGAACTTTTTGAGTTGTGCTGTTGTTCAAGTAAATGAGCCATACATATACTTGCGACTGCGGTAACACTGAAGTAGAGAATTGTTGTTTTTGTTATACTGGAAATCAACCACCAATTTACATTCACTATTATTCCAAAAATTTAGTTTAATGCTACCAGATCATACAGAAGAATAACATTCCTAATTACACAATTCAAATGTACTAAGTTGCCAGTTGTGTCTAGCATTAGTTAAATTTGAAAATTTAATTTTTTTCTGAAAGCTTAACATAATTAACATACTTTAATATATAATAATACAGAACTAAAACCATGCATTTTTGTGATATAATTTGTTGAGACTTGCTAATAGTAGTACTAGTGCAGAAAAAAGTTATCAAAAAATAGGAAAAAATACAACTTGATTTTCTTTGAAAATATGTTTATCATCTAAAAATTTTGAAAATATTTCATAGGTATGATACCAATATTGTTATACTAAATCAGAAACACCATGAAAATTCCAAAAGACATTGAAAATTAATGAGATTTGTAAGATCTAATCAAATTATTGCAAACTATATTGTTGGTATTGTCAATTGGATTTGGTAGAAAGTTTTCTAGACTTAGGTATTTTACTAGATCCTAAACTGAATTTCATCTCGGATATAACATTTGCAATAAACAAGGCTAGAGGTACACTTGGCTATATTAATCGCTGGTCAAAAGAGTTTAATGACCCGCACATTGGGAAAGCATTATACATGTGACTTGTACAAGCTGCCTACTCTAAAAAGCCGTAGAACTATATTGAACGTATCATTTGTCTTCAATATTATTAAGCGAGATATCTGTTCCGGATTTTTGATCAACGAAATTTCGTTTAATGTTCCTCAACGTAAATCCCGCAATTTTATTCCTCGGTAAAAGTTTATAGACCCAATTATGATGATGCTGATCCTCTTAGAAGAATTTGTTACGAATTTAATCAATTGTATAGATTTAAAGACTTTTCATTAAATGCTAATGTTGTAAAGAATGCAATTGTAAATTTTCTAAACTCTTTATTTTATATTTTTTTTATTTTTGTTACATATTTTTTGTAATTTATTTAATATTGTGAAATGATAATTTAATATCACTTAATAGTATCATTAATTGTCTGTAAGGAAATAATTCAATAGATATATAATAAATAAATAAATAAATAAAAAACTTTGGAGGTCCGTAACTCCATAAATATGACTCTCCGAGGATTTTTGGACACAACAGTTTTTTCTTAGATTTCAATTATCTAGCATTTTGGATAAGGAGGAGGAGCTTTAATAATGTAAATTTGTTCCATTTGAGTTGAGTTTAGTTTAGTTTATTTTATTTTCATCAAAAAGACTTTAAATTTTTGATATTAGGGCCGCAGAAATTTATGCCCCTATTTGGGTTCTCAACTAAATTCACTTTGGTCGTCTAAGAGTAGACCAAACTTACACACGACCAAACTGTGTTTTGGCATTATGAACCACAACTGCTTTTTAGTTCAAATTGTCATCGCGCTGCCAATTTATAATATCTAGTTTGATAGGAAAAAAGCACAAAGTTATAGAAAAAGTATTGTTTTTAGTGTTTTAGTTCAAAGAAATCATATTAAATGGATACAAATATAGTATCTGTAGATTTATTTTATGACGACGAAAACGAAGTCACAATTATAGATGCTGATTCCAACCCTCTTGAACTACGCAATGAACGGTAAGGAATAATCAAAATATGGAACGAATTCTTAAAAAAAAAACAATTTTTGAAGGTTTTTTAGTTATTTCCGTACGAAGAAACGTTTAGTTATTTTTTCGATCACATAAAACCATAAATCTTTGTATCTTTGTATGAGCCCAATATACCACCGATACTGAAACTGTTAAAAAAATTTGTTATTAAGCATACATTTTCTAGTTACGATTTTTCCACTTTTTCCGTCTTTTATATCTCACCAACCTGTAACTAGAAAAACCCAATCACAGACCCAACTACTAAAAAGCAGTTGTGTATACTCAACGTTTTTCTCAACCAAACTTACGGAGAGTTTTAATGGCAATGCAAATTCATTAATACCAACCAAACTATTTTAAAAGTTGAAAACCGTGTTAGGGGCATTAATCTAAAACCTTAGGGCAGCAAATCACCTGCAGTCTGGCTACTCTATGTATGTATGTATGTATATAAGTCATATTTATTACGAGAGAGTAATGGAGGAAAAAACAATCAACAAGAGTTTATTTCATTGTTTTCAAGCTTTTTCCGCAAAAAAATACATATTTACATTTATACGTTTGTATAAAAATACGTCGGCACAACAATAACAACATTTGCCACAATCAAATGAACTATTAAATATCTCAGCTTTCGGTTAAGAGCAACGCACTAAATTTGTTGTGAGACTTAAATCAGTTTTCACTCTACTTCCAAACCGGTCAAAACCTGGAAGAACTCTATGAACGTTAAATAAAACGCCGCGTGCAAAAAACAAGTTTGTGAATAGCTAAAGAAAAGGTAAAAAAAGTGTTTACTTAAAAGAAAAAGGTGCAGTCCGGCAGTCTGAATTTAAAGATTAGACAGCTGCTGGATATTTAACTCATATTATTTATTATTATTAATTGCTTGAAGTTATACATTTGTATGCACATAAATCAATTTAATGGGAGAACAAAAAATTACCTACCACAATAATAGAAATAAATAGTTTGTCGTGTTAAATTCATGATATTTAAATTATATAACAATTGAAATTTTTAATTAAAAAAATTGATAATTTACATAAGTACATTTGGTCAGTCTGTCAGCCTGCCTTTCCAACAGTTTAAAATTTAAAAACATCTATAAAATATATACTGGGCAGAAGAATACAAGAACAACAGCCATCATATTTAATAATACTTGGGCATACATACATACATATTTATATGTATGTACGTATGTATGTACACACATATAAGTATATACATACATACATGCCTGTGTATATACTTACTTATACGCTTATTCATAGATACATAGCATGTATGTATGTGCATACAGTACTATCAGTGAAATATTAAATCAGCATTTACTGCTTAATATAAAAAAAAAATCAAATACAGTTTGTCCAAAAAATGTTTTCAAAAAATCGAATACTCTTCCAAGAAACGTTTATTTTGAAGTGAATTACAAAAATTTTGTATATTTTGGAATTTTAGTGAAGCTGTTCCAAATTAAATAAAACTTATCCTAGATGCTAGAAAAATTTAATTCTAAGAAAAAACTTCGAAAAATTTAGAAAAGTGCCAACAAATATCTGCATGACCATTATTACTTTTAAAATCACTAGTGATTTGAAAAATGTAATTTTCAGAAGATGCATAAATATTATTTAAAAAAAATTAATATTTGTTAAACAAGAAATTTCGAATAATAGCTAAAAACAAAATAGTTGTGTTTTCGAACTGTCGAATAAATTTTTTAAAATTTATATCACATTCAATAAACAGTGTGTTTATTTCCCTAAAATATATTTTTTTTCTCAGCTATGTGTGTCTTCCTTAAGCATCAATTACCGTTTGTAAACATCGGGACATGGTATGAATTAGCTTTTATATACTATATTCTCAGGTATTTTCTCCCACTCTTCCTTTATAAGCCGTATTGACTGTACTTTATTTTGGAACAAATCTAGTTTAGAGGCACCACCCAGAAATGAACAAAAAGTATCCTATCCTATAGTAAATTGAAAAATAAGAACAAAAAATTAAATAAAAATATTGGCGGCAAGGCTTAGTTTCCGAGTTATGGGCCTCTGAAATTTTAGTACAATATTTTAATTATAAGGTGTTTTTCAACGAATATGATCAATATTGGTATCTTAAAAATAAATTTCAAAAAAAAAGGGGAAAAAATTAAATAAAAAATTTGGCGACGAGTCCTAGTTTCCGAGTTATGGGCTTCTGAAATTGTATACATTAATATAGAAATGATCAAACATGTAAACAAGTATTGGAAGAAGAAAAAAATAAACATTTTTTATTTTAAAATGTATTGCATACATATGTATATATATACATATATATATATATATAGTTCGGCCGGGCTTAAGGATTTTCTCCACCATGGTGTTTCCCGAGACGGCGCAGCCTAGTAAAGATTTTCTGGATTGCAAAGTTTTCTTGCTTAATAACATTTTAATGCACTGCCGGCCTTCGGCCGGGCTTAATGTTTTCTCCACCATGCTGTTTCCCGAGACGGCGCAGCCTAGCAAAGATTTTCTGCCTTGCAAAGTTTTCTTGCCTAATAACATTTTTCTGCATTGACGGCCTTCGGCCGGGCTTAATGATTTTCTCCACCATGGTGTTTCCCGAGACGGCGCAGCCTAGCAAAGATTTTCTGCCTTGCAAAGTTTTCTTGCCTAATAGCGTATTCTTGCACTGCCGGCCTTCGGCCGGGCTTAAGGATTTTCTCCTCTATGATGTTTCCCGAGACGGCGCAGCCTGGTAAAGATTTTCTGCCTTGCAAAGTTTTCCTGCTTAATATCGTTTTTTTCAGGATTTTTTCCACCATAACAATATTCGCCTGCATTGCCGGCCTTCGGCCGGGCTTAAGGATTTTTACCACAATGGTGTTTCCCGAGACGGCGCAGCCTAGTAAAGATTTTCTGCCTTGCAAAGTTTTATTGCTTAATAACATTTTTCTGCATTGCCGGCATTCGGCTAGGCTTAAGGATTTTCTCTACCATGGTGTTTAACGAGACGGCGCATCCAAGTAAAGTTTTCCTGCTTAATAACATTTTTTTAAGGATTTTCTCCACCATGATAATTCCCGACAAGGAAAACAAAGTATAATCACAATATTATACTAGAATTTCAAAAGCCCATAACTCAAAAACTAAGCCCGCCACCAATTTTTTTATTTAATTTTTTTGTCTTATTTTTAAATTTTCTATAGGATAGAGTATTTTTTTTTTAATTTTTGAGATACCTACCAATATTAATTTTATTTGTTGAAAAACACTGTAGGTATAATAACAATATTGCACTAAAATTTCAGAAGCCCATAACTCGGAAACTAGGACTCGTCGCCAAATTTTTAATTTAATTTTTTATCCTTATTTTTGAATTTTCTATAGGATAGGATTTTTTTTTTAATTTTTGAGATACCAATATTGATCATATTCGTTGAAAAACACCGTATAATTAAAATATTGTACTAAAATTTCAGAGGCCCATAACTCGGAAACTAAGCCTTGCAGCCAATATTTTTATTTAATTTTTTGTTCTTATTTTTCAATTTACTATAGGATAGGATACTTTTTGTTCATTTCTGGGAGGTGCCCCTAAACTAGATTTAAGCCTTTATTTTTCCTAGATCTTTTTCTTTAGGTGAGCCCAGAAATGTTCAATGGTTTTCAAGTCAGTACTTTGTGCTCGAGTGTCAATAAGTTGTCTGAAGTTATATAGCAATCATGTCCTACAGAGAGATGATTTGTTACTCGGGTCGTTGTATTGAAAAAATTTTATAATTAATTTTTAACGGGTTTTCTGTGCCAAAAAAAATCGAATCTTCGAGCACTAGAAGAATACCAAGATATCAGAATACCAAGATAAACTTTCTTGGTTCATTATGCCTTCTAAAATCCACATTTCACCAACTCTTTTGTGTGATATACAATCCTATACCATGACAGATAATTTTCAAACAAAAAAATTACGTTATTCGAGTACTCCAAAGCAAAAGAAATATAGTCCATAACAAAATTTAAGTCGGTTTTTAATATTTTGAGGTGGAAGCTGAGTTTTTTTTTCTAACAACTCTGGAGGAATATTCATAATTACTAATGTGATACATTTACGCCGAAGTCAGTACTGATTTGGTGTGCTAGTCCTCTAGTATTGGAATACGGTTTATCTACAATAATTATTACTTTATAAGTTTAACATTCATTAACGCACTAATAATCCCAAATTATTATTTTACTTATTCAGTAAAATATTTTTTTATTAAAAATTAATTGAAATTAATTATAATCAATTCAATAATCAATTTCAATGTATTTTTAAAAAAAAATTATTTTACTGAATAAGTAAAACCATAATTTGGGATTATTATTGCGTTAATAAATGTTAAACTTAAATTGTAACAATTCCCCCAATAAAAAACACTTAATTATTATTACTTTAGTTTCAATACGCCGAATAATCTTTTTTTTGTTTGCCTGACGAATGCTTTGCTTCCAGTTTACCTTAAACTGTTCTGAAATTAAGTGAAACATTTCATACAAAGCAGGATTTTCCGTTATAATAATTGAAATATACTAATTGAATAATATTATTGTTAAAATAGTGCACTTTTTAAAATGAATTTCGAGTGTTACTTGTTACAGACAAGACAAATATTTTATGAATGTACTCTTGTATTTTGCATACAATACCATGCTTTAAAAAAATGCAGACGAAAAAAAAATTCCATGAATTAGCGAATTTTTGTTATTTACTATTAAATTTTAAACATTTTTTTGACACCGCAAGCAAGAAATGGTTTACTCCAAAAGTATGCGCAAAAACAAAACAAGAAGGAATTTATTTGTTGTTGTAGTAATTCATGTTAGAATGTAAAATTACTAAAATGTTTGGGCATTGAAAATATTTTTTTGACAAACTGTATATACTAAATACTCTGTGTTACTTGTTGTTACTATAAATATGCTGCTTTTTATTTGTTATGAGATCCAATAATTTGACATTCGTCTTAAAAAGAGCAAAAAGAAAATAATGCTGCCGGCCTGCCTCTGTTTTTCGAAAAATCTTTATCATTATTAATTAATCAATTCTCTTCATCCAGTCAGCGTGTGTATGTGTGTGTGTCAGTTCGGTCGCTAAAGAAACAACAACAATAGTGATACAAGTATTGGTTTAGTGAACTTTTGTTTTTGTATTTTTTTTCTCTATGACTTGCTGCGTATAAAATACACAAGAAACAAAATGTTTGTTCAAATCGGATGTGCAAAGAAAATTTTAAAAGTGTATACCTAGAAACATGCGAAAATTAATGAATGGATCATATAATAAACTTTGTTCGAGCTTTTGTTACTGTTTAACTCGTTGGGTGGTTAATGTGTTTAATATTATTCGTTGCAGTTGTTGTTGCAAAGCATCATATTTACATTTACTACCCAGTTAGCCTTTTTAATCGCAGAAGAGTCTATTGTAAATCGTATGCAGAGCAGGGATGCGAAATTAGATTTACAAATTGTACTAATTTTCAATTTTTATTTTTTTTAATATTTCTTTAATTAAAAATTTAACAATCATAATATGACTTTTTTATTATAACATTATTAATTAATTATTATTTGATTTTTATTATAAAATTCAACTTTACCGTTTGTTTTTTTTTATTTTTATTTATTCCTGAGAAAATAACAGTTATTTCTTAATTTTTATTTATTTCTCACAAAATAACAGTTACTTTTTGATTTTTGTTTTTTGCTTAAATAAATTTAAATGTTTACAGACTCTGGCGATAAATTCAATTTTAAAACGGGTAATATTAATTTTAACTCAAAAATTACGCTTCCTACATTTTAAAAATTAATGGCCTATTTCTCACTTGCGAAAGAAAACGTTCGACTTACAATTTATATTGAAAACAACAATAAAATATGAAAATTTGTTTTTGTTTTCAATATAAATTGTAAATAGGCCATAAGCAAAAAAAATATAAATCAAAAAGTTACTGTCATTTTGTTAGGAATAAATAAATAAAAGTTATTTCTTAACTTTATTCTTTAAGGCAAAAATTAAAAGTTATTTTTGACTTTTAATATTTTACTCAAAAAATAAAAGTTATCTTTTAACTTTTAATTTTTTAAGGCAAAAATAAAAGTATTGAATTAAGTATTGCATAGTGATAAGCTAGTTTTATTGTATAAAAAAATAACTTGATTTTTGCCTTAAAAAGTAAAAGTCAAAATTAAAAGTTATTTTTTGACTTTTATCAAAAAAGGCACAAATTTAAAAGTCATACAAAAATTTGTATGTACATCACCTATGTATGTATCATAATGATAAGAACCAAAATTTTCAACGATGATTTTTTATGTGTGCTTTTTTGATGAAAATTTCTAAAAATAACAGTTATTTTCTGTTCCTGTAAAATTCACAAAATAACTTTTATTTTGTGAGGAATAAATAGAAATCAAGAAATAACTTTTATTTTCTGAGGAATAAATAAAAATCAAGAAGTAATGAAGATAAAATTACTTTTTAAGTAATTTTTAAAATAGAAATTTACGCTCCCTGGCACTTAGATCGTGTGATTTAACACCATATATTTATTTATTTGATCGGTATTTTGATTCATTTTTAATAATCTGCTAAAAAAAAATGAGGTGGATTGAATTCCGTTTTCGAACGTAATTGAACTCTGTGACATGACCGATTATTCAAAGTGGTTTCATTTCGAGGAAATTCTTCGTTTTTCGGTTTATGAAGAGTTCAATGGCGGAATTGAAATCAATCACCCCTATCGTGAACAATTTTTCCCTCGAAATATTTTCCCTTTTCCCCAAATTGCAATCGTGAATAATTTTTCCCATGAAATGTGTTCCCTTTTTTGATTCCCCTTATCGTGAATATTTTTCACATGGATTTTTTCACTTTTCCCTTGGTTTTGTTAACTTTATTTTTGCAGGCGAACTGAATTAATACACTGTGTAATTTTAATATTATACTTGCAATTGCATATGTATTAAAACTTATAAAATAATAATAAGATCAATAAATAATGTCCACGATTAATAACAATAATTCCTTGGAACACCTTTTTTCATTGAGCATGCATCTTACACTATATAACATTTCATTTGAAACCCAAAATTTGTGTATTTTTTATTATTAAATTTAATTTGTTTGATTTCCAATTAGTTTTGAAGCTTTACAAGTTTTCTTTACGCATTGATAGCCGGAATAAACGTTCCCATGAAATTCACCATTGCAAATTTCCCTTCATGGGAAATGAAAATTTCATGAGAACAAAACTTTCACATTTTATTCACGATATCACGGGTGAATATCGGTCGAATTTTTTAGTTAAATTTTAATTTAGTTTAATTGATTTTTTCTCTACCCATCTTAATAATTTGAAATCTTGTTATTTGAACTTGTGCCTTGAAATTCAAATTAACGATAGTCGGCTGTATAGTACTTGGAGGCATTACCCAGTAGTAAATTGTATTGAAATAAAATGCCTTGTTGTGCAGCTCTCTAGTATTTGTGATTAAACAAATCAATACCGACATTTTTTTCTGCTAAAGTTCAATGTCCACTTATTAATAGTATCTTTGCTAATAAATAAATTTATTTCGTTAAATTGATAAGCTACGAGTAATAATTTTTTTAATTTTCATTACACCATTTTTTTCTATTCGAAGTTAAGTGCGTATTTGGCATTTCGCTTATCATCAACTGGAAACTTATTTTAGAGAAAATTTCAACAACATGACAACAACAACACTACCAAAAGTAGACATCGATCAGCCCAAATATGATCAGAGCACTTATATTAATCGGGCCAAACACTTTTTCTTACTCACCAATCCCTTAAATTTATTAGCTACAAATCATGATTTGGAAAGGGCCAAAAGAATTGTTAACGATTATCGTGCTGGTAAGCCCGTGCCCGATGTTAAGGATGTGGAAGACTTATGGCGTGCCAAATATTTGTATGATTCAGCATTCCATCCAGAAACAGGAGAAAAATCTTTAATAATTGGGCGCATGTCGGCTCAAGTTCCTATGAATACATTGATTACTGGATGTAAGTATAAAAAACTCATAATCTTCTATATACATATATATATAAAATTCTCGTGTCACGGTGTTTGTAATTGAACTCCTCCGAAACGGCTTGACCGATTTTTATGAAATTTTGTATGGGTATTCGAAAAGTCTGCGTATAGGTTATAGTCTATTTTTAGTACCCCTAAGTGGGCTGTGTCACGCCCACACGAAAATCTAATGCAACTTGAAAGCTATAGGAGTCAGAGTATTCAGATTTGGTATGGAATCTTTTAAGAGCGAGATGCGAAGTAAATCAAAATATCGGTAGATTAGGACCGTGGGAAGGGGCACCCCCCATACAAAGTAATTAATAATAATCTTATATCTTGAAAGCTATAAAAAATTAAATTTTGTTTGTGTGCTCGGCAGGTCTGAGAATATGTCGTAGTGGATTTTTTATACCCCAAAATGAACAGTACCACGCCCATATGAACGAAATATATTTTATCTTGAAAACTATAGGAGTCAAAGTTTTCAAATTTTGTAGGGACTCTTTGGAGAGCAAGGAGCAAAGTAATTTAAAATATTGGTAGAATAGGACCGTGGGAAGGGGCACGCCCCCCCCAACAAAGTAATTAATAATAATCTTATATCTTGAAAGCTATAACATCAAGAGTGTTCAAATTTATTATGGAGTCCTTGAACGAAGACAATCAGGCCGGTTCGAAGAAGTTGACATACAAAGAGCAAATGAACAATGCATTCAAAACAATTATGGTCAGTGACGTAGCACTTACATATGTACATATCTCACATTGCTCCAGCGTTCTTTTAAAATTAAAGCTTGGAACTCAATACAAGCAATTTAAAAAAAGTGAATGTCAAGTTCAATTTACGATCAAACTGCGAACAAAGAAAATGTTTTTTTTATTTTTGTACTTGCAAACTTTCTTCTTACATAGACACTGATTGAGTTCATTGTTAATTTAAATGTTATTTTATGTAAATTAAAATATTTGTTTGTATTTACATTTTAGGCATGCTTTCATTCTATAAAACTACACCGGCCGTTGTATTCTGGCAGTGGATCAATCAAACATTTAACGCAGTAGTCAACTATACAAATCGTTCCGGTTCCACTCCCATTTCTAAAGAGTATGATAAACTTTGTCAATGATTTTTGTTAATTTCTTTTAATGTAACTATTGTCTGTTTTTTTATTTTCATTTTTTAGGCAATTGTTGACTTCATATGTTTTGGCTACTGGCGGTGCTTTGACTACCGCTTTATCTTTGAATAGAATGGTTAAGGTAAGTTAGAAAAAAAATTAATAAAATTATATCGTATACCACAACCACAATCAACCAACTTCACTACAACCGTGGTCATAATATATTGGGGTATCGTTCTTTATGCTTTTTTATCAAATCGAGCGGTTTGCAGAACAGGGCCGTTAATTTTTTAATTGCAACGTTTAAAATATTAGTTTTGTTCATTTACATTCCCAGCAGAAACTAGCAACGAGAGAATAAGGCAGAAATTTAAAAAATTACTCTCCCAAATATGAAAAAGAAAATGAACGCTTTACTTGAAAAAACTTGCAAGAAAATTTTATTCATATCAGAACCATGGATGGAAATCATGATACAATTGTACTTTTTCTGATGTTATTTTGTTTGATAATATTTGAAATTGCAATTTTTTAAGATATTGATTTTTAATATGAAATTATTTACTCAGTTTCATGTATATTTAATATTTTATGTATTTTTCATAATTTTTAAATTTATTTCATTAAAAAACACAAAAATGCCACTTTCCATCTCTGATCATATGTATATGAGAAACCAACAAAATTATTTGCCATTAAAATTTAATTTATGTGGCTTAATGATAAAAAACAATAAATTAAGGAAACATGCTTTCTTTTCACATACTTTTTAATAAAGAAATTAACATTTTTGAGAGTCTGAACACAATGTAACGATTATTTATTGCGGTGCGGTTTTCCATACGATTTTGAAGTAAAAATCCGCTGTGTGGGACGGAATAAAATTAAAATCTATTTTATTTTCATTGCGGACTTTCTTATTCTCTCAATTTTTGACGCTCTTTCTCTGGCTGACGTTGTCGTAGTTTTTGCTGTGTTCACAACATTACTGTAAAAAAAAATGATTTGAAGTTCAAACATTTCTGTCATAGATTATAAAAGTTTAAAAAATATACCAAATGCGAATGTGTAAAAATGTTAATCATTTTTTGTTTTTAGTTATAAAAATGTATGCACAAAAAAATTAATAAAAATTTTATCAAACAATGACTTGAATGAATTGCCGTCGCACCGCAAACATTGTGTTTAGACTCTGAGTTTTTCTTTTTCAGTTATTTTTGAAATAATTAGTTTGGAAACAAAACACCCAACAGGTGGTTGGATAATTCTCGCAAGTAGTGTTGCCATATTTATTTTTCAAAAATCAAAGTCGAGCAAAAATCTTTTTTTTAATTACAAATCTTTTTTATTTTATTGAACGAAAATAAGTTAAAATTTATTTTGTTTCCAGCAAACTATTAAACGCAAAGATAAATTACACAAAATATATACTGTATAGAATATGTGCAAGATTATTATGAAGCAAATCAGAAAAAATCTACGTAGCTTAGTCAAAAGACTACGAATAGTCAAATTTTTAAAAATCTTATTTTTATATAAGAAATCTTTTTGGTCGCTTCTTCACGTTTAAAAACTTCAAAAATAAGATAAATCTTGACATATGACATTGCTCGCAATAAAAAATTTACTAGGAATAATTTTTAGAATTTTTTTGTCTCCCAATTTTTTTCTCTCTTGACGGTCTCTCCTTGCGCTAATGAAGACTTTCCAGCACCGATGCCAACTTAGTGCTTTTGGCACTATTTTTAGTGCTTTTTGAAGTCTCAAAACTCAAAATTTTGAGCTTTATTGCCAAACTAAGAAAAAGCACTAAGTAGTGCTTTCAAGAAATTTTTTATATTTGTTAAAATTACTTTAATAAACACTGATATATATCATTAAAGATGTTGGCACTATTGCCGAAATAGAGAATAGCTTAGAAAATATTAAACATTATTCAACTTCAATCGTTTAGATCTTCACTCGTTTTCACGTTAGTGCTTTTTATGCTTTTCAGTTCACAAAATTTCACTTTTTAGTGCTTTTTTTTAATTTTTAATTGCTTTTAGAGCAAAAAAAAGTTGGCATAACTGCTTTCCAGTAACAATTGTTACAAATACATACAAATTTTTAGTAAATGAACAAACCTATTATTATTTTGTTTAACATTGAAATGAATCAAGTTCTTTTTAGAAAGCAGAGGGTAACCAAAATTTAAATAAATTGTAATTGAAAAACTCTTTTCTCTTTTATTCCAGAATCTAAATCCCTTAATTGGACGTTTAGTACCCTTAGCTGCTGTGGCCGCTGCTAATTGCATCAATGTACCCATGATGCGTTTGCAGTAAGTTTGTTTGTTGATAAAATATTTTTAAATTTTAAAACCATGATTTAGATTATTTCTAACTTTTTATTTAACAGAGAACTAAAAAATGGTGTCACTTTATTGGATGAGCAAAATAATGAAATAGGTGTATCCAAGAAGGCGGCAGCGGTTGGCATATCTGCCGTAATAGCCAGTAGAATAGCTATGGCCACTCCAGGAATGGGTAATTAAAGCCATCGAAACATAAATACTGAAGCATTTTCTTCACAGATACATGTATTATTTTTAGTTTTAACTCCCCTCTTGATAAATAAATTGGAAAAGGGAGGTTTTCTAAAGCGTTATCCCAAGGCTAGTGCTCCCATACAAACGCTTTTCTGTGGGTTTGTTTTAATCTTTGCCACGCCTTTGGGTTGTGCTTTCTTTAGCCAAAGAGCTGCCATAAATGTGAGTATAAAAAATTTTAATAAATAAAACAAATATATGTATGTATAATGAAATGCTATAATTTTTTTTGTAATTTCAACAGGTTAATAGTTTAGAACCAGAAGTACAAGAATCCATTAAAAAACAAAATTCGGAATTAACAGCAGTTTGGTTCAACAAAGGCTTGTAAATGGATTTGTTAAAAACTTTATGCCAGCCACCATGAGATGAGACGATGCAATTAAGAGCTTAAAAATTTTGCAATCTTAGAAGAAAGAAAACAATTTCGTTTAATTTAACTAAATGTGTTTGACAATAATGTGAAAAAAATTCATAATTATAATTCTGATATCCATATAAGTTAATTAATTTAATTTAGGTATGACCAAGGCGAATTCAGTATCAGGTGACCTTATCAGCCCGGCTGATTATCAGCTGTTGATACAAAATTGAGCAATTTGAACCAAAATGTCAAAATTTGCTCAGAAATCTTTTGACAGATTGGTTTTGTAGCATAGCAAACTACATGTTGTTTTTTGTGTTGTAAAATTGTTGTACTGATAAGGTCACCTGATACTGAATTCGCCTTGGGTATGACTAGTCTGTTTAAAAGGAAGATTATTTTAAAATTTACATAAATGTTTTCACGTACATACATATGTATTCCCTTTTAGTTCGATGCATTTATATACATATTTGTGTACTTTCTAGACTCATATATTCCAAGTTTTCCAAAGAAACATGAAAATACCTCAAACTTTAAACATAAATAACGTCTTAATTAAGAACTATATAATAATATATAAATATTTAATATTAATATAAAACATCATCTGAATTAAGACAGTAGTTTGTGTTTAGTTTCTATCTTAATGTGTATGTTTTTTTTAGTTAGTTTCACTTTAAGAAAAGAAAAACTCGATAAACTTTTTGTTACATTAAATTAATTAATGCTATATCTGTAATAATAAATATGGGTCTATAACACGATGTCGGCAACGTTCGACTTGTCGCACACTTACATACATACTCGTACATTCAAAGCAAAAACAAATTTTAATATTTTGTTGTTGTTTCAAATGTAAGTGTGCGACAAGTTGCGAACGTTGTCCACATCATGGAATTGGCTTTAAATGTTAATATATATAAAAAAAATTTTAGTATGTAATATTTTTCTCAGACATTGGAGTAGCTGGAATTTTTTATCTGGGGGGATGGCACATTATAACTGGTGATTTGCACGAGTAATTTTAATATAAATAACTACAGGCTACAGGAACTATACATTTTAATTTTAAAAACTCTTTGATAATTGTAAAATATTTGAAAAAGTTTAATGGAGTCAATTCATTAAAAAAAAATTATTTTTTTTACATATACAGTCACCTAAAATCCAAAAACTTTGAGGGTCGGACGCAGCCCCTAAAACACAAGTTATCACTATGAAATTTGTTTGTATTTTTTTTTACATAAAACTGAACCGATTTGGGAGAGAGAACATAAGAAAAAAATAAATAAATAACGGCTGCTCTAATGTACATACATATCGTCGCTGTGTTAACTAACCGACCTAGCTGACATTTTTTGAAAAATTAGTTAACCTTGTCTACAATTTGTATGACTGTAAAGTCCTCGTCCATACAGTGAAACATTTGCTGCAAAACATTTGAGTTTGAAGACGAGAGGCGAAAGAGGAATGGCAAAGGGTACTTTGTTTCATGTACACGAAGTTCTTGTTGAGTACATCCTTCTCGCCTCATTCTCATGAAAAATATGTATATGAGAAAATGTATTAACCTGCAAAACAAAAACTTCACAGTGTGGACACGAATGCAGTTTCAAAAGAGAAATCAAAAATGTTTCGCAGCAATTGTTTCACTGTATGGACAAGGACAAACAGTACTATAACAGTAAAAATATTTCAGATGTTTCCATAAGAACATGTAGAAAACAATCATAAAAGCTGCTGTCCTGTAAATTTTTAAAAATGTTACGATAGGTCAGTTAGATAAAACAGCGACGAAATGTATGTATTTATCTCCATTGATATTAATCAGTTATTCCATTCGCCGAAATTCGTTTGGAGGATTATTTGGCCAGCTCGATGTACTACTTCGATATGACCAATTCACACGCCATGCGTGTTAAATTTTGATTTCAATTTATTTTAGAAAGTCTATTAGAATTATATAATAATTATAATTTTCTTGTTTGAAAAAATCAGTTGTATCTCCATTGAGTTGTATGTAAATAGAAAATTTTAAACATATTTCATGCAAAACTAGCTTTTTTGAGTTATGGCTGTTGCAATATTGCTACAGGTACATTTAGATATTGAACTCTATTTTCGACTTAACAAAGAAACAAAAATTCGTAAAGTTTCTTATTTGAACCCATCATAAACGGAAAGTCAGGACTTTATAATACATCCATAGGATTAGTTCCGTTAATAAGAACTACCTACATTCTCTAGACAAGGCAGTTGGATTTATGCCGCAAAGTGCTAAAGGCAGAACGTTGTAGAAATATTACGCACACTAGGAGGATTAGCCTTTATATATACAGCCCTTATACCAGTTGTCAACATCGACGTGACATCTGTCTATACAATACCAAAATATTGGGGCCTGTCTACCCGTTATCGAAAACAACTGACTGCTATTAAAAGACTTGATCTGTATGTAGGGCCGTGCTGACATCTATGTGCCAAGTGTCCAAAAAAGCGTAACCACTAATTACTAATGAAAAACTGTTAGATGTCAGATGTAAACTCAGCTACATCGGCCCACAAAATGATCGGCAAACTTCCAGGCATTTGTGAACAAAAGCCTGTCGCTTTCGAAATATTTAGGAAAAATTATATCTATGTAGTATGTACATACCTTTATATTCGCTACCAAGTCCATATCCAAAGTATATTCAAAATTATAATAGGTATGGATTTGCTTTCATTTCAGGTACCACATTTTATTACACAAATTTATATAAGCATATGCAACTGCATATGTATTTATTTTGATGTAATTAAAATTGCATAAATATATTCACAGCACTTCTTTATAAAACAATGAAATTACATTTAAATTCATTTTTTAACTTTTATTTCCATATAAAACTCTTTCTCTGCTAATAACTTAACACACTCTTCGATACTTGTATTTTATTGCTAGTGTGGTGTATTTTGTTTTAGCGGTAAAAAAACACAACACGCTTCAAGTATCGTGGTGAAATAAACCTCCCTCTTTAAGCGCTAAATTGAAAAAAATTGGTAACTGCTGTTCGTTAATATTGAAAATTATCTCTATTAAATTGAAATTTTATTAAAATACGCAAAGATATCATTTAAACAACTTAAAAATATATTATAAAACTCCAAAAATACGCAGGATACCTATAAAAAATTACTCAAAAGCATAAGAAACTTCGAGTGCTGCCACATATTTTTACTTTAGAAATTCTCAGCATATAAGTTGCATATTGTCGGCTTGTTATTGATTTGGCTTATCGTCGGTTTGCCGCACAGTATTTTCAAAATACATTATGTCTGCAGTAAACCAATAACCAAACGACGCGCGATTTTATCGTAAGCGCCATGTTATCGAAAATATAATTTTTTATTGAAATTAAAGTTTTATAGGCCTAGCCATAATTTAAAATTATCAAAATGCCAAAGTTGTTGATAACTTCTTTGATACGGGCTGTAAAATTGTATCGTAAGCGACAATTTAAAGTATGTAAAACAAATTGGAATATTATAAAAAAAACCTTCTATGGAAAAATTAAATTTTTGTCGCTTACTATTAAAACGAAAATAAGGCTCAATTTTCCTATAATTTAATTTGTGAAAAACCCTGTAACTAACGAAACATTCAAACCCGATTTCTTTCTTATTACTAACAAACAGCAATTATTGAATACCTTGTATAAGTTGGAAGTTAAACTTCATTCCGAAAATGGTTTTCCACTTAAGCTGGCGATGCGTAATTTTGATCGCTTGGCCAATTCAGTCATTGTTTCCAGTAGCAATTTATATATTAGTACAGAAACGCCTAGTTCACACGATAACTTTTATGAAGTCTATGTTTCGACAACATCTTTAGTTTGTCAGCGAACGGAGTAGTATATTAACTGCCCGCCAGTCGATTCTTTTAGTCTAGCCGCCGACCACTATATAACAGCGCCTTTGTGCTCTTGACATAAAATGAACTTATTTTTTCTCGTCTACACATCGACTTTCTCATTTTTAACTGTCATTTTAACTAAATTGTTCACGTTTTTTTCAACTTCGCAGAAAACTACTAGAAGTGGAGAAGAATTATACATACTTTGTGGAAGAATAGTTGTAACTTTTATGGAAGAATTTAGATTTACAATCTTTACACATTAGTTTTGTGTATGTGCTTTTCAAATGCTTTAAATTTAAAACAAAATATACAAATACTCTAAAAAATTTGGCATAATTAAATAGAAATACTGAATGTAAAAACGTGTTGTTTTTGGAGGCCGTAGCAATTTACCACGAAAATAAAACTTGACAAGTCGTTGGTTTGTCCATTTAAGTCGTTTGGAAGTGAAATATGTACTAAACCACATAACAATATACTTACATACATGCACATGTATGTATGTATGTATATGTAAAATTCATTTTTATAGTCATAATTACCAGTTGTGTGCATTCCTTATTTGTATGTACATTGATTGCATACTACAGTGTGTCAACTAGAAGCATCGAGTAATTTTTATAAAAAAAATTAAGCGGCAGAACGGACTTTGTTCTTTTATTATATCCAAAGGTTAAGGAAACAAGATTTCAACAGGAAAGGAAGGACAATTCCTCGGAACTAGCCATAAAAATAAGAAAAATAGCAACGGGCAAGCCAACAAACAAATAGATTATTAATCAACGTAGTTTAGCTTGTTATCAATAAAAAATAAAACAAAAAAAACGGCACAACCATAAAAGATAAAAAAATATACAGCAACAAAGTGAAATACCAGAACGCAGGAAAAGAGCAGTGCTAAACGTCATAATTGAAACAAGTAATAAAAATCCATTGCGAAGAGTACGGTGGAAAAACAAGCGAAAGCGTAATTGAAGCAACAAAACACTGACAATTTGCAAAACTTGTTCAGTAGTAATGCAATAGGCAGCCGATTTAAAACACCTCCAACTAGATAAAAGAGCTGTTAGCGGAAAAGCCTATTTGATTAATAGTCAAACAACATTTATACTCCAAGTGATAAACAAAACATAGCGGCAAACAAAACAACCACAAAATTAACAGAAAACAAATTGTTTTAAAAGTGGAACATCAATTTTTTTAATTTTATAAAAAAAGAATCAGCTGCTCAAGTCGAAGTGCAAACATAAATTAAGCTGCAAGATGAACATCGATGATTATGAATCTTTGCCGACCACAAGCGTGAGTGTAAATATGACGGCCGGGGCTATAGCCGGTGTATTGGAACACATTGTTATGTATCCTATGGATTCAGTAAAGGTAAGATTTAAATACATACTCGTACATTGCAAATAAATTAAATCAAGTTTTACTTTTTTATCAATTACCTAACCTTACATTTGTGTATGAAGTGCGTTTAGTGATGTAATTCACCTTTTCTGTTTGGTACATTTTAACACAATTACTCTTTCTTGGGTGTTTGTGTACTCTTTTTTTTTAATTTATAAAAGTGTTTACCAATTGCGGCTCTCTTTAACATCAATATTTTTGTTTTGACATTTTTGAATTCTGCTGCGGATACATGTGGCAGTTGAATTGAAAATTTAAATATTATAAATTGCACTGCAATTTTTTTTTGTTAAAACATTTTTTTCTGTTTTTTTGCACATGCTTTGACTAAGAAGTAGTGCTCAGCTGTTTCTTCTCTATTGAATTTTTCTTTTTGTTCAACATTCTTTAAAATTTTAATGGAGAAAGTGTTTATTCTTCATCATTGCCAATTTAATAATTGTTATCGTTTTATTGCTTTTTTTATAGATTTTATTGTTACTTTATTTGTTGTTTAATGTCCACATACACACATCCATATACTTATCAATCTATTTAAAAACACATGTGTGTATTCTGTGATCAACATTTCTCAACAATTATCAAACAATGAACGAGCAATAATTTTATGGAATTCCTTGAAATCTGAAGGGAAATAATTTTATCCAAATACTATTTTAAATTAATGTTTATATGTACATATGTACGTATGTACATATGTATGTAGTGTTAATTTGGCAATTACTTTCAATAACATAACATAAATATCGCTCATTTACTCAAAGAACGTCATAACTCAAAAGATGGTGTTAGTGCTGTATTATTAATCCTTTCTTCATATTTTGTACAAATTTCATACAAATATTTTTTATACTCAACTCTAGAAAGCAAAATAAAATTTTCTTTTTCCATTAAGTTTTGTGTAAATTTAAAACTTAAAACTCTATTTCTGGCAAACTAGTTTTTTTTGAGTTATGACGTTGTTTTGAGCGCTATTTAGCAAAAATTTGAATTCTAAAAATTTTTCAAAATATTTAGGTTTATGCCGCTACAACCAATAAACATTTTTGTTAGCTTACATTCTATAACAAGTCAATAAAACAAGTACATTTGTATGTATTTAAAGCATGTTTTTGTTCAGTAATTTGCAAAATTCTTAAGTAATTCGGATAATTTTCCGAGATATGCCGCCCTTATATCCAAATGAGTCGCTGTACGATATATCATAGAATGATTCATGTTCGATAAAATAGAGCCACCCTGAATCAAATTTTTTAAACCAATAATAATGTTCTAAATCCTTATAATATAGACCTCTTTATATTTTATAAGACTAGATTCAAGACAAACAAAACATATGTATGTAATATAAAATAGGCAATTAAAAACATAAAGTAAAATTTATGCACATAAAAAACAAATTCTGTCCTTTTTGGGGTGCGAATTGAAAAAGAGCTGCTGAGTTTTTTTTTGTCTGAAATATAAAAATTCAATTCTATAAATAAATAGAAATTGTTTTCTCTAATTATATCTTATTTACCTTAGTATGTACATACAGCTGTATTTATTTAGTAGAAACAACATTATATTTAATAAGGGCTAGACAAAGTCTTTGCATCGAGTCTAGAAGCTTTTGACACGTTTCTTCTTAAATGTTCTCCCATGCATGTTTAATCAACGTCCATAGATGATCCTTTTAGAACGGTTTTTTTATTTGGCAGCACTCTAGGTAATCGATTTTCACGGTTTATGTATTTTTGCTCATATTTTATGCTTGCGTTTAATGACAACATATACTCCTTTTAGACACGGAAAGTTTATTTATTTATTTATTTATTAAACATATTAATGCAAAGTAAATTTGCATTATATGGTGTTGCACAAATATGGGCGGAGTAATGTAGACCATATGCCCAAGATGGTATTAACAGTATTTTATAAGGTTTTGTGACTGACTGTACACGTCCTATCCCTTCACATAGGAAGCAGGAAACGTGGTTGTTAAAGAAATTCCACAAAAAACCGCAGGATTATACGGTTATCCGTGGCAGATCAGTCAACCAGTGCGAGCGAGACGAAAAACTCTCGAAGGCCAAACAACACACACAAGCCTGACCGCACTTAAGAAATAATTACGATGACGCGAGAGATGTTCCCCGACCCAGAGCTGCTTAACGACTGACGGAAAGTTTACTTTGCAAAATCTTAATTTAGC
The DNA here is from genome assembly GCA_905220375.1 of Tachina fera. Classification (NCBI taxonomy): domain Eukaryota; kingdom Metazoa; phylum Arthropoda; class Insecta; order Diptera; family Tachinidae; genus Tachina; species Tachina fera. The sequence goes on along the minus strand of LR999963.1, from coordinate 21,250,255 downwards.
TGAGAGAGGGAGAGAGAGAAAGAGAAATAAAGGGATAATATTCCTCCCTCTGACTTTCACACAGCTGAATTAAGACTTTGCAAAGTAAACTTTGTGTGTCTAAAGGGGTAATAAAGGAAAAAAATATTCCGGCTTAAAACAGTTGCGTGCGGTTGATAGATGTAAATAAAATTAAGTCGATGGACAAAAAGAAAACAGTTAAATTTTTTATTTCCCGAATAATCGACAATCAAATCATGGACAATCGAGGCCTTACTGTAATTAAAACAAAAACAATAGTAACAAAAATAATTAAATGGCATTGACCAAAATATTTGTACAGTTAATAAAATATATGACAATATAATACTTGCGAAATGCTTGGGGTCGCCATCTTGTTTGAAAGTTCTGTGATTTGCGGTACCACGCCGTCAACAATTGGCATCCGAATATTGTCTAATATGTTCTTAAAATAGCAACGGTTCACATTAACACTATAATAATCTAAAGTATTCATCACAAATGACGCCTATAATTTTCTCTGCCCACTAAAGAGAATATTTATTTCTGAGTGTACAATATAATATTGGGATTTTCTCCAGTTTAAATTGTTATTGAGTAGCTTGAAAAAAAAATCAAACATTTCAATTTATAAATAAAAATACACAGTACAAACTATTTATTGTGTAACATCATTTACAATTTTCATACACAATTAAAAAGCTATATGACAAGTTATTCCACTAATAGAAAATATGTACATATGTGCATATTGCATTTCGAATGAAATTAACAATTTTCAACGAAATGCAATGATGTCATTCATTCATATTCGGTACTAAAGTAAAATTGTATGTATACTATATTCGTTTGAAGATTATTCATTGTACGAAGTGTCGCAGGGATCAAATAGGTCTTGGTTTGTCAAATATATATGTATGTATGTATATATAAATATATGTACATATATGTATGTATGTAGATATGCATATATGAATGTTCATATGTATGTCTCTAAATATTTTTCATGTATTTTAGAAGAAAAAGATTTGAATATAATTTATCTATTGTATTATCCAGTTATCTTTTTGCCACATATAAATTATTTTATTATTTATTTCTTTTTTTTTATTTTATGTGTACCTGTGTTTGAAAATGTCATATTTAATAATTATAAATTTTATTTAAAAATTTTGCATACATCCTCTCCTCTGTCATGCTATAATTATGTCTAATATCTAATAAAATAAATAATAAATATAAAATTTTTAAAATACTTGCAAATTTCTACAAACAAAAATGTTTGAGATTTTTTTATGCCATTCTACATGATGTAACAAATGTGGTGTGACAAAAAAAAAGAGCCATTTGATACAATAAAAACAACTTATAAATTCTTACAATATTTTCGTGTTCTAAATAATTTCAGCGCAAAATCTTGAAATTACCTTTTTTCTTTTATCAATCTTACAAAAAATAAATTATAAATCTTAAACTCAAACTTAGAGGAAATGTCAAACAATTGAAAACTTATTACATATACATACGTACATATTTTTAGCTCACTGTCTACTACTTGAGTAGTTTTACAAACATACATTTGTACATGTTCAGTAAATATCGAAACTATATCATCTCGGTTTTCCTATTTTTTTTTCTTATATAAACAATTAAGAGTGCTATATTCGGGTGTACCGAATCCTATATACCCTTCACATATCATAAAAAAAGTCAAATTTTTTAAAATAAATAAATACATTATGGGCTAGTTTCTTACTGAATAGTTAAACTTAGTTTAACATGCGTTTGAGTTAACCAAGAAACAAAGTTAAACGGGTTTTAACCACCCAAGCTGTTTTTCAGTTGTCAATTTAGCTAGAAATGCCATACTTTGTTTTCAATATAGATATGGCATTCTTGAAAATAGTTTCCGTAAATAGGGCAACACTTAAAAAGCAATGTGACTATTCTTTAAATTTAGAGTCTAAACACAATGTTTGCGGTGCGGTGCGATTTCTCGTTGATGGAGAGAAAAACAAACATAATACAACGGAAGACGGCGCGGGCAATACTTGTCATGGTTTGTTTAAATTTTTATTATTTTTTTTTGTGCATACATTTTTATAACTAAAAACAAAAAATTATTAACATTTTATTTTAATTTGAAATTTATTTGCTGGTGGTTCAGCTTGGTCTATATACGTATTTCATTGGCGCTTGAACCAAATCATCAGTAGACTTCAACCACAAATTTTGAACAGTCACAAACCTCTTACTTTATGCACAGACTTTCAAAAACTATATGAGAATTCATAAAATAATAATATTTTTGAAAATCACAAAGACAAAATAAGGTTAGTAGGCTTTGTAACTCATACAAAACCCAGCAAATAATTTATATTCGATATTAATCTATTTTATTTTTCTACACCTTTATACAATTAGAAATCCATTGGATAACAAAGTTACAAAGCCTACTAACCTTATTTTGTCTTTGGGATTTTCAAAAATATTATTATTTTATGAATTCTCATATAGTTTTTGAAAGTCTGTGCATAAAGTAAGAGGTTTGTGACTGTTCAAAATTTGTGGTTGAAGTCTACTGATGATTTGGTTCAAGCGCCAATGAAATACGTATATAGACCAAGCTGAACCACCAGCAAATAAATTTCAAATTAAAATATAATTATGACAATATGTCGAATAATAAATTTCTTAAATATTAACATTTTATACATTCGCAGATATATTTGATATGTTTTTTAAACTTTTATAATATATGACAAAAATGTTTGAAACTTATTTTTACAATAATGTTGTGAACACAGCCAATTATTCAAAAAGTACGGCAACGTCAGCAAGAGAAAATTGAGAGAATAAGAAAGTCCGCAATGAAAATAAAATAGATTTTAATTTTATTCCGTCCCGCACTGCGGATTTTTACTTCAAAATCGTATGGAAATCCGCACCGCAATAAAAAATCGTTACATTGTGTTCAAACTCTTATTTAAATAAACTTCAAATAACTGAATTCTGGATTTTTGTAAAATAAAAAAATAAATTATATGGACTTAAAAAATAGCGACGCTCCAAAAATAAAACCAAAAAGATCATAAAATTGTAAACCCAACGAAATAGACTTTCTTTCCAATTAATGCTAAAATCATTATTCACAGACCTCTTTGCAAAAACTCCAATTCATTATGCATTATTTATCATACTTTTTTGTAATTTTTTTTTCAATATCGTAATATTTATTTCATATATTTATCATTTGGCAGTTCTAACTATAGTTTAGCTGAGCAATGTTGTTCCGTTAAACCTAGATTATTAACTAGATAATCTTTATATGAAAAACAAAATTTTAAGTTTAAACTACAGTTAACTGACAAGTAGAGTTTATCTTTATGTTAAAAACTAGCTCTATGTCAAATAAATATACTTCAGTATAACATAAAATGTATATGGGCATTTCCACAGAAAAGTCCACTTTTTGTCACGTTACGTTACGTTACGCTTGTATTTTAGAGCTTTGCTGTTCGATTGCTTTCTAGTTTTTACCGAATGTATACTTAATTGCGCTCTACACCGACATGCAAAAAAATTATATAAAACATTGGTTTTTTTTGCAAAACAAGATACATCACAAAGTAACGTTTAAATGCGAAAATATTATTTGATTGTACTGAAAATACGTACCCTGCTGCTAACGCAACGCTTAATGGGTGTAACAATTGAGCAGGGGCTGTCAGATATGGTGATTTCTACTTGATAAGCGTCCAAATACATTTTTGGTTTTGCGATATGGCGATTTTTCTGGCGATAAATAAATTTTCTATGGCTATTTTTTTTAACAAAATTGAACTTCAAAATTTTTGTAATTCAGGAAATTAATTTGTTGAAAGAGTAGTTAAAAAAATAAATTCTACAAAAACTCGTCTGCAAGAAATTAAAATAATTTGATTTTGATGATTTTTCTTATCGTCATGCCATTATTGGTTTGGAGCATATGCCAAAAAGTCGGAATGGAGAAAAACGACAAAGAAGGTTTACCTGTAGTTTTCTCAAAGTCTACCCGATAGAATTTTTTTTTTTTGTATTTTCACCGACACATGTTTGTAAGAAATGTATAAATTTTAGTGAACTTTGATGAATAAATTTAGAAATTAATATTACTTTATTGTAAAATTAAAAATACGTTTTGTGCCGCACACACCACATTTTTTTAAATTTATTTTCAAAAAGTAGCTTTTTGTGCTTTTTTGTATACTTAACTTTTGGGTCACAGCTGTGAATTGAGAATTTTTTTGCTTTGGCTTATAATAAAACAATGTCTATTTCGGGGACAATTAAGGCAAATCCTAATACATCAGTCCAACACTGAAGTCTCTAACTTCGCTGCGGGCCTCGGATAATAAATGTCAAGGACAGGCGGACATACATCACTCATTCGACTATCCTACACATAGGGAACCAGAATATACATACGTATGTATGTATATACAGGGCAATTATGAATAAAATTCCGCGAGAAATTTCTCTCTTTTCCAATTAGAATTTTTGTTTTCTCTATTACTTGCAATTAGTAGGAACTGTTCCCCGGGAAAAATTTCTCGCGCAATTCTATTCATAATTGCCTTCATAGTTTTTTTTTTGTGGAATTTACAAACCGAATAACAAATCTATATGTATATATGTACCCTTAAAATTTTTGTTGAAGGGTATAAAATTAGAGAAATTTTCAACAACAATAACATTCAGGTTTTGTTTGTGTACGTTATTTTTAGAAGCATTGAAGATAAGATTACAGAAATTTATAAAACATCTAGTTGAGAGAATACAATAAATGACAAATTAAATATTGCAAATTATTGTGCAATAAGGGAAAAACCAAAATCAATGAGCGAGCTACATATGTATTTTTTTTCTTATTTATAATGTTTTAATATTGTGGAAATAGAAATAAATACATACATACATTGTTTACTATAATTACATATGTACGTATTCGCTACTTTGTTGGAAAATATTTTGCATGTCAAAGAAATTTTATCAACATACATATCGCTCATTTACTCAAAGAACGTCATAACTCAAAAAAAACACAGTTTTGCAGAAAATGAGTTTGAAGTTTTTAATTTACACACAACTTAATGGAAAAATAAAATATTATTTTTCTCTCACGAGTTAAGTAAACGAGATATTTGTATGAAAATTTTATTTTCTTTATGAAGAACGATGTGAAGATTAATTCTGCATCACTAACTCAAAAATTCAATTTTTTTAGTTATGACGTTCTGTGAGTAAATGAGCGATATGTACATACTAGTGATGTAACGAATGTCAATTTCTGATATTCGCGAATACGAATACGAATATTTCAAACGATATTACGAATACGAATACTTGAAACGATATTCGCGAATATGAAATATTAAAAAATTGTTATGAAAAAGGAGTTCACACTCTTGTTTGCGTACTTTAAAGTTAATAAAAAGTACCCAACATATTAATGATCGTCATTAAATAATATTTGAAAATGATACAAAGCACAAACTTCTATAAACAAATTAATGTATTTGCACAAACTAAAATGTTTAGTCATTTATTTAATTTCCTTTAGGATTTATGCATTTATTTATTTAATTTCTTTGGAAAAATATTCGTATTCGCCTGAAAATTGCAGAATATTCGACAATTCGAATACGAATACGAATATTCGTCCATCACTAGTACATACATATACGTATAGCGATGCCAATTTACCGCGTTTAGCGCTAGATGTAGCGAGTTTTAACTATGCCAAACGCGCTTTTTTTCGTCTTAGTGCGTTTAATAAAAAACGCGCTTTATTAACGCGTTTTAACTGAACTAAATAACATAATTTCAGTTAATTTTTTTTCCTTTTTTTGTATGAATTTAACAATTTTATAGTATCCAAAACTTTGGTAAATTGATTAATGATTCAACTGTCGCAAATAAAATTCCCTTGACTTTGGTTAGAATTAAAAACGCTATTAACTAAGCCCTAATTTACACTATGCAGGTCTTATTGCTGAGTTGATTAGTTTGTGGGAAAGAGAGACGAGGGGAATAGTTTATTTTCCCCTCGTCTTTCTTTCTCCAACTAATTACAGTCTTATTTATAAAACTTATTAAGGCTTTATAAAGGGTTTTAAAACAAATTTTCTTCCACAATTTTTCGTAAAAAGCCTTAATATTTTTTATAAATAAGGCTATAAAGATTTCAGTTATTTACGGCCCTATGAATTACGAAAAACAAGCATGAAGTTAGCATAAGTGGCAAAACTGAACACAGTCTTAACGAGTTTTGCCCTACAAATTTTACATTAAAAATCATCGCGAATTTTGAACCCACTATTAAATCTTGGCGTAATTTTTAATGTAAAATTGTATGGCAAAACTCGTTAAGACCATTTTCAATTTTGTCCCTTATAGTAACTTCATGCTAGTTTTTCATTATACATAGTGCCGCTCGGATATACATAATTTCGAAAAAGCAATATTGTAAAATCTGTGCCTCGTTTCTGTAAGGAATGTGAGAAATTTTCGAGTCGAAAAAATTGTTATCATCTTGTGAAACACAGGGTGAGTAAGAGAAAAACTGTATTTTTTGATACTCTTTGTAAGTTTATATAAATTTTTATCTGAGTAACCCTGTGTAAAATAGGACAACCAATATAATTATTTAATTTTTCTCGATGCGAGAACTTCTCACAAGTTACAGAAATGGGGCACTGAAAAAATAATTATAATAATAATATAATAATAATAAATTTTGATTTAGCGCGTCGGAAACTACTCGAAGCGCGTTTTGGCTATAAATATTTAACAATGCTGTAGCTTAGCGCTTTCTAGCGCGTTGTGAGAAGAGTGTTTGCATTCGCAAATTATTCGCTTACTTTTGATCCTCGCTCCCAATGATCATTCGAAACTCCTATAAGAAGCCCTAGAACCCTCTTGTTCATACTCAATAATAGTTCTGGTCAAGCCTTGCCAATGCCCGCTAAACTCTGCAATCCTTTCCGCTGCTAGCAAAGAAAAGAATGAAATCAAAATTCAATTATTTGGAGGAAGAATAATTAATAATTCGCAAACGTCTGCTGATTGATTTGCTAATTATGATAGGGAATGTATTAGCTCGATATATACATATGTACATATGTAGGTATGTATGTATACACATCTAAGTATAATTTTTGTTTTTGACTGAAAAATATACATATACATATTTACTCGTATTAATATACTACTTCCCAGAATCAAGAAAGTGCAAAAATAAACAAAAGAGTAAAATTAATGCGCAAAATAATCATTACGTTGCGATATTTGATACGGATTATTTGATAAGATAAGTCGGTATACATACATACCTACACATACACATACACATAATTGGGATAAAATTTTAGAAAAAAATATGAAAAAATAAATATCTACCTACTCCCAGTTAATAATGTAGAATAATTCATAATTTCGTATTAAATATTGCGTAAAACCTTCGTGCAAATAATTTGTAAACCGACTTCTTGAGACAAGAAATATTTTAAATTTCTTCTTTTGTATATACATACATACATACATATATAAATACCCACCAAACAAAATGCTCCGAATTCGTAAAGAATTCTTAATGACATACATGTACATACATATGTACCAGAGAAAGACAAACGTATTGTTTTAATTTATCTTCGATTAATGACCGTCAAACAACTATGAATGCGTAATAATAAAAAACGCTCTAACACACGCATTAATTTTAAACCGAATACGTACACACACACATATATATTTTAAATTGCGCAGCACAAACAATTATAACTAAAATTTATATTTATGAGTTACAATCATACGCAAAAAAAATACTCTGACTATTAATCGGCTACACATGCGTATGTACAGGGCTATTTTATTTACACACACTCGCACACACATACATAATGCATCCCTGTCGTTGAATGTGTGGTTGATTACAAAAATAATCAACTTATAGTTAACTTTTCATAGACTATCTAAAAGATAACTAACTGCAATGTCATCCAGAAGGGACACGAAATTAATTCTTAAGTTGAGTACGTAATCGGATTTGGTGAGAGCAAAACAAATTTACTCTCAGCTACTTTGAAACTATGGTATTATTATTTTAGATGGTCCTTAGCTGGGTAGTAGTGACTATACAACGTGTGATGATACATAGTTTGAAACCCAGCCATATTTTTTTTTATAAATTTACTAAATTTAAGTTAGTTGAAAAATAATAACTAGAAAAAAAAACTTTTTTAAAAACAAACTTTTCCGGTTTCAAATAAGTTTGTTAATTTGTCAAAATTGATTATAATATCAACTAAACAGTTTTTTATAATATTAAAATTATAAAAAAATATACGCCATCATCAGATCAGCCGATTTATACATGCATGCAAAATGTCAGCTCAATTCGAAACCGGGAAGTGGATTAAATTTAATTTGCAAGATTTGATTACAGACAGACAACGGGGCAGGTGAAACTAAATAAAAGTTTTTAATAGTGCAGAGTTACTCTATTGACTACCACCAAGGACATCGCAATGTTAAAATAGCAAGTTGTTTCCAGTGGAATGTAACCCAAGTGTGAGTCAGCACTAGTTGCGAAATAGTTACCTTAAAGTTAGTTTAAAGTTAACGTAATTTCAGACAGCTAAACACACACATATGCCCACACTTTTTCCATTCCATTTTATATACACAAATGATTGTATATGGTGGCGAATTATGAATAAATATCCCGAGTATCATGAGTATATTTTTTTTGTCTGATTAAATATCCATAGGCTGAGTATAAGCCTAAATATCAGAGATCATCAATGCGCTTGATACGCATGTTTCTTTTTATTTTTAGTTGTGGCGTATTTTAGTTTTTCGCATAAACGAAGTAGAGATGATCTTGTATGTTGGAATCGGCTATAGTCATAGCCTAAGACTAATTACTTATGCATACTTTTTTCAATACTCATTGTCATTCTATGGTATGTGCTAGTGATGTAACGAATGTCAATTTTTGATATTTGGTATTCGTGAATACGAATAAGAATTTTTGAAACGATATTCGCGAATACGAATATTAATATATATTATATATAAAATATTATATATTATTATATATAATATTTCATATATAATAATATATAAATCATATATATTATTATATATGAAATATTAAAAAATTCTTATGAAAAAGGACTTCACAATCTTGTTGACGTACTTTAAAGTACGCAAAACTTTAATGATCGTCATTAAATAATATTTGAACGAAGTTCTATAAAAAATTAATAAGGGTTCTCATGAGAACTCTTAAAATTGCCATTTGTGAAATTGGGCAAACTTGCGAGACTTGTTTGATGAAACCCCTTTTGAACTTTTGGGCAAACAGTTTATGTAAATTTGAAACGAACGTCAAAAATTATATTTAATAAAAATTAAAATAAGATAAATTTCAAGAAATTTTTATTATAAAAACCTTTATATATTTTTATAAAAAATATAAAATTGTGTGTGTGTGTGTGTCTTAAAATGCCTAAATGAAGCCAAAAAAGCAAGAAGTGGTTATTTACAAAATGCACAATTGCACACCTTAAGTTTACGGTTCAAAATTATTGGGCAAACTTAACAGGTTTGTGTAACTTAATTTCTATACAATTTTGACATTTTGTTTACGAGAGTGTAAAAATGCACAATTGCACAGTTTGCGAGACTTTTGAAAATTCTCATGAAAACTGCAAAACAAGCTTTTTTTGAGTCATGACCATTGACAGAGATTTCATACAGATGCATGTTTTCTCCTTTAACCTTGATAATACGAAGGCGGATCAATAAGTCCGTAACTTTTTGAACCTCTCTCGTAGTTATATGAAATGCAACACTGTTTCCATCAAGTACCACTTCTTAATATACTACTGTCAAATTTTGAGCAAGTTTCGTCTTTTACTTTGCGTTTAACAGCTGTTCACAACATACAACCTCGTCTATTTTTCTGAAAAAAAGGACTTTCGCAATGAAACCAAGGAAAAGCTCGATAAATACGATTTCAATGGTAGTAAAAAAAGTGGTTTACCGACTTTCTCTGTTGTCGCACAAGTACAAATGACGCTGAACGGTCTGGACGGCCAATTGAGGTCAATACAGCCGAAAATATCTAAAAAATCCACGATGTGGTGTTGGCCGATCGAAGAGTAAAAGTGCGTGAGATTTTTGATGGCATAGGCATCCCACATGGCTCAGTGGTTTCTATTTTGAATCATTACTTGGGTATGATAAAGCTTTTTGCAAGATGGGTGCCGCGTTTACTCACAATCGATCACAAACGCATGTGTAGTTTCCATGGCAAAAATTCATGAATTGGGCTTTAAACTACTCCCTCATCCGCCCTTTTCTCCAGATTTAGCCCCTAGTGACTACTTTCTATTTCCAAACCTAAAGAAATAGCTCTGTGGAAAGAGATTTAAGAGATGAAATTATTGACGAATCAAATGCCTATTTTAAGGACCTCGAAAAATCCTACTTTTTTTGGAAGGGATACAAAAACTGGAACTAAGTGGACTAAGTGTATTGAGTAAAAATATTGAGTTAATTTTTGTTTTGCAAAAAAAAACTGTGTTTCATTTATAAAGTCACGGACTTATTGATCCACCCTCGTAGAAAAAACAAAATATCTTTACGAAGCAAATGATTTGCGTAAAATTTGCATCGATTTGTTAATGCATATTTTTGCAGACTTTGATGAAAATGCATATTTTTGCATAATTTGTTAATTTGTTTCATATTTTTGTATAAATTCATGTTTTTGTGGCATATTTTGTTTAAAAAAAATTTAATTTTAAAAAGGAGCTATTCACATAGTACGTAACGTTTTTTTGGAAGTTTTTATATCATATTATCGGCCCTGTTCTGTAAACCGAATACGAGTAAATTTCTCGTTTTAAAATATTAATAATGGTCCTGCAGACGTACTTAATTAAAATCATACACAATAATATTCTTTCAAATATGATATTTGAGAATCTATATAACAATAAAATTAAAAAAAAATCTGAAAAAATATATTCTTATTTTCGGAGTTAATTTTTTGCGATTTCAAATCTATCGGTTTACAGAACAGGGTCGTATATATGTCATATACTAGGCGCCTAAAATACATATTTTAAATGCAATTTCCCTAGTTATGACTATATTACAATAATAAAGCGTATCTTACGACACTTTCTTAGTGAATATTTTGCTTGTAAAAAAATTTATAAAATACTTTTTTAATATTAAATTAAAAAAAAAACATTTTTCACGAAACTTTGAGCAACTCTTAAAAAAGCGAACTGGAACCATTCTGTAGGAATTTGACAGAAATTTATTTGTCCATTAAGTTGGATTAATTTAATTTTTATAAAATATCTATACTTATACTCAAGGTTTTGTTTTTGTTTGTGGTTTTTTTTATAAAATTTAAATACATTATTATCAAATGTCGCGTGCTTGTCATGTTACTACCGGAGCATTTCCCAACTACAAATGTACATACCTATTTAAATATACATACATATCTATGTATTTATACTTATGTACATACATATCGTCAGCTGAAATGCAAAACCATTTTTAATTATTTAAACACAATTGCCTACAAATTTCAAAGCTATATCATAACAATCAGCTGAATTAAAAAAATGAAAATAAACAAACTTTACTTCATTCCCTTGAATAATTTTGTTTAGTATTTCTCTTTCCTGTAAACTTTCAGCTAAAGATATGTACATACATACAAGCATAGTTTAAATTTAACTTTTTTTATTATTTACTTTTTCAAATCTTAAAATGGTTGCCTCTATATATTTTGTAGCTTGTTTTGTATACTCCTTATCTCTTCCTAATTTTTGGAATTTTTCGCAACTGTTTGTTCTTTGCTTAGATATTCTTCTATTCATCATAATAAGATTGTTCTTAATTATTTATTAAATTTGGACCTTGGAAATAAAGCAAATACTTTTAAAAGTCTGAATTTTACACTGAGATAACAGACTTCTATATGAAATATAATTTATAATGTTTAACTTTTATACCGCTGTTGAAGTGTCAGATCTTCTATTACTTGTGCTGGATTATGATAAAAAAATATATTTCGAAAGTCTTAGTTCAGTTCGTCAATGGCATGTGAACGTAATACTATTCTATACTATACTATACTATACTATACTATACTATACTATACTATACTATACTATACTATACTATACTATACTATACTATACTATACTATACTATACTATACTATACTATACTATACTATACTATACTATACTATACTATACTATACTATACTATACTATACTATACTATACTATACTATACTATACTATACTATACTATACTATACTATACTATACTATACTATACTATACTATACTATACTATACTATACTATACTATACTATACTATACTATACTATACTATACTATACTATACTATACTATACTATACTATACTATACTATACTATACTATACTATACGGACATGTAATATGTAATACTATACGAACTTTAGCCTATATAATATAAAGTTTTTATTTTTTTCCGTTTTTGGGATTTTTCGGTTCTTAGCGATTTTCAAGTTATGGCCTTTTTAGCTTTGCGTTTTTGGTCTTATTTTCAGTTTTGGGAATTTTTCATTTTTTGGCGTTTCTTTTATTTCTAATTTTGGGGACTTTTTTCATTTTGGCGCTTTTTTCGTTTTTGGGACTTTTTTCGATATTTGGGACTTTTTTCTGTTTTGGTGTCTTTTTAATTTTGGCTTTTTTTTATTTCGGCTATTTTTTCGATTTTTGGCGATTTATTTTAGTGTTAGAGTTTTTTAGTTGGGGGCTTATTTACGTTTTGGCGATTTTTCCACTTTTTGGCGATTTTTTAATTTTGGGATTTTTTAGTTTTATCGTTTTTAAAAATTTCAATAGTATTTCTCTTACGGTTTCCAAGGTACAGCAAGTTGTCAAATTTACACAGTCAAAATTACATTGACTGATAGAACACCCTTTTATTTTGATTTTTTTTAATGTTTATGTTGTAGTCTGTATAATAAGAAAAATTTTAAATTTTAAAAACCCCCCGATATATCCAGAAAAGATGTGATATCTTCTAAGCGTCTGGACCAGTTTTTTCAGACATAGCTAAGAACACTCTCGATTAAGTCACCTTTCAAACAGAGAAAACTAAATTATAATCGGTCCAGCCGTTTGGTCTGTACGAGTAGTTGTACAGACATACAGATACACAGACACACACTACAAACTTATAACACACTTTTTTTGGTCAGGGGTTAAAAATACACAAGTTTACGAATTTCATATAATTGTATGTAGTATATTACATGTGATTTTCACATATTTCGTTGATCATTTTGGAACACCATTTAATTGTTAACTCTGATGTACGGTTCTTACGGTTCTCGAGAGAATAGCCTGTGATGGACACACGGACAGTGTAGCGAAAACAATAGGGTTCCTTTTCACCTTTGGTGTACGGAACCCTAACAAAGTTGCCTGCAATTCGAGCGAAAAAAATCCTTACTAATATTTTAAATGTGAAAGAGAGTTTGTTTGTTTGTTTGCTCCGCTTTCACGTCCAAACCGCTAAAACCGGTTCAGAACCGGTTTTTTATATCTGGTACGGATTTTTTCCGAAAAACACATTTTTGTGCTGGTTTGAGTAATTTTACGTTTCCGGTTTGATTGTCGTAAACAGTTTTAAACCGACTTTTATATATTTACTATATAAATATTTTTAAGATGTCATTCAGTTAACATTTTGTATATTTGTAACTTTTTTTTTGATTAAACATAGTTTCATTTATAAATACATGTTTACATATGTATGTATGTATGTATGTACATATGTATGCGAAAAGTAAAAAAGAAATTTCAAAAATCTAACTTTCGTTTTTCATACAAATTCTATTTATCGTTTATCTTGCACCTGTTGGAATGTGTGTCACGTTCAAAAGATCACAGCTGTCTGCAATTGCACTGAAATATGTACATATGTACATACATACATACGAGTACATGCATCCATCATGAATTAATGATGCATCTACACATACAAAGAGAAAAAAGAAATACTCGATAAAATGTTTGGTTTTTGGCAATCTAAAATATATTGAATCTATTGAAAGAATTTACAGAATAACTGTGATAGCTGAACTTGACTAAACAGTTGTTCGTTCGTATAGAGTGCAGTTGCACTCGGTTAAAGTTTTGCTTAAAATTTAATTCATAGGAACGAAATTCATATCAATAGAAAATAGATTTTTATATTTTTTACAAAAGATATGTATTTAAATAAACAATCAAAGTATTCATTTCAGTTTTTTTTTTTGGAAAAATGGAAAAATTTAATTTTTTTACAACAAACACAGGGGAAAAAAAATCCACCAAAGTTGAATTTTTAAATTAAATTTTTCCATTTTTGCAACGAGAAAAACCTGAAATGAATAGCGTTAATGTTTCTTTTTATAATTTTCGAGTAGAAAAATGTGCAAAAATACAGCCTATCTAATTTGATGTTTTTTTTTGTTAGGCCGGGTTTACATCTGTGTGCCATGTGCTAATGAAAAACTGTTTGATTCAGACACGTATTTATTAACTTAAACAGTTTCATATATAACTAATGTACAATTTTATAGAATCCAACATGATTGGAAACAGTTTAAATCAATAAATTCATGTCTGAATCAAACAGTTCTTCATTAGTAATTAGTGGTTGCGCTATTTTGGGCACATGGTACACAAGAAGTGCTAGATGTAAACTCAGCCTTAGATACCTTAGGTTGAATAGATTGCAAGCTCCACCGAGTCTACTTGGGCATCCAGACGCGCATTGCGGTACCTTAACAGTTTCAAACAAAAACTTCCCGTATCTATTTCAAAAAGTGTTCGTTAACCCTTCGGTGATGACAAGTAAAAATTGCAGGAAAGATATGAAAAGAACTGTACTCTGATTATTTCGCCGATATACATTTATTCTTACATATATTATTTAGATATGTATATACTATATATTTACGTACAGACGCTATGTTATCTACATAGATATATATGTATATGTTATCTAAATATTTACATTGAATATTATAATTAATTTTTATTTAAACAACACTTGCAATTTTAAAAAAATCAATTTTTGTTTATCTGCGAGTATAAATTTTGTTCAAGTGTTGAATATTTTCAATTAAATTGTAAATGTGCATATAGACCAAATTTTTAACCGGGCAAAGCGGGAAGCTTAAAATATGTATGTGTGCTTAAGGTGTTGGTTGGTTGGTTGGTTTGGTTTGTGTGTCTGCTTACTACACGCAGGCATTCAAGTAGAATCTAGATGATTCCATTCATTGGTGTCAATGTACATACTTATGTAGAACCGCATCAAAGAATTCTGATACAGTGATCGTTAGTAGATCCAACCAAATCTCAGATAAATCTTAAAGATCGTCTAGTATATGGCTGCCTAAAAATTTGTGTCTCGAGAGATATAAAGCTGGACATTCGCAAAGAAAGTGGAAGATTGTCTCTTTGCTTTCTTCTCGATAATTTGGGCAGAACTCATTATAGGTAGGACAGACCTATCCTACTATCATGTCTGCCGACCGTCCAGTGGCCCGTCATGACAGCAACGAGCCTCGAGATGTCCCTAAGTCCTAATTTACACTATGCAAGTCTTATTGCTAAGCTGATTAGTTTTTTAGAAGAGAGAGACGAGGGAAAAAGAAACATTTATGTTCCCCTCGACGCTCTCTTCCACAAACTAACCAGCTTAGTAATAAGACTTGCATAGTGCAAATTACGACTAAGGTTCCCATTTGCTAATTGTATTGATCGCCTATCATTGTAGCAAGGCCACATTTTTTTAGCAACCTTTTACGTGACTATATTCATTCAGCCATTCAGCCTTATAGAGATAGTGCTTGAATATACCGCTTTTGATAGCACCAAACGGCATGGCTACCAATTCGGCATTGGAGGCATTCATAGCAGAGCCAGCTCGTCTGCCCGTGCGTTATCTAAAAAATTGCTATGAAATACTGTGGCTCCGTTAGAGAGACAAAGTATCATTATATACCAAGATCGTCTGTAAAGACCCCCAGAGCCGACAGCGCAGACCATTCTTGATAGATCAGTGTATGCTCCGACGTCGTATTATATTCACCCTTATTCCAATTGTCGACATCGAAGTCACTTTAACATAATACCAAAAAATTGGGGCTTGTTTACTCTTTCTAGAGAACACTTTTGTGCTACTGACAATTTATTTCCGTTCCCTAAGTTTTAGAAAGTAGCATAAACCTGTCAACAGGAGTTAGTTGCTTTCGACAACGGGTAAGCATTCCCCAATTATTTGCTATTATGTTAAAGTGACGTCGATGTCGACATTGGAATAAGGGTGATTACTATTGTGCCTCCCTTCCATTCCCGCCTTAATGGAATCAGAACTTTAAATACTTTATCAAAGTCCAGATGAAGCACCATTAAATCAGTAGATCTCCTCAGCGTAGGGGTACTTGATTCAGGATTCTGGCATGACCGTAACTCCTTTATATCCACCTCCCAGATACCCCTAATCTTGCCGCACTACTTGAGGATACCAGCAATACATGAAGGTGGACCGGAATCAAATTTAGTATAGCATTCAGAGCCTCCGAAGGAATAGTACGTAAACATTATGTAAACCCCACACAAGCGGATCTCTGTATTCTATACAGCTTGTCAACTAAGTATTTCTTATTTGTGGCAGGCCACCATACTACAGAGCCGTAAGTCAGTATTGGAAGCACAATTGCCCTTCTAACCCTGTGTTGAATATTTTGTTTCCATGACAGTTTTTGGTTCAATATAACTCTTAGATATTTTGCATTGCCCGATAGCGAAAATTCGTGATTTTTCGTATTTTTTTTTTCGAGGAAGTCTGAAGTTCTGTACCTTGATCTTTGTGCTAAATAGTATCATTTACGTTTTGTTTGGGTTCACTTCTAGCCCACATTCTGTAGGCCAGTTACTAAGTGTGCCCAATCGTCCGCGTACGCTACAACTTTAGCCCCCAAGGTATCTAATCTGAAAAGTATTGTGTTAACCACAAGAAGCCAGAGCAAAGGTGAGATCACCCCACCCTTCGGTGTCCCTCTGTATGCCTATTTTGCCTAATTTAGCATTGACATTTCTTGTCTCGCATGGTTATTATCCAGTTGCTAATGTAATCCTCAACATCAGTATCCTGTAGTGAGATTCAGTAACTTTTAACTTTTTTGTCTATACATTTTGTCGCTTAAAATAACGATTGTGTGATTCTGAAAACTATTTTTAACGATAGGACTCTTGATTTTTGTCGATAAAATTAACAGCACATAAATTATTGACGCTTAATAACGACACAGCTGGCATTAAACTACAGCAAATATCGTTAAAAATTTTACTGAATAGAAATTTTCGTTATAATTATTTTAACGATCCGATTATCCTTAAAAAAAGTTAGTGAATCGCACTACTAGAGTATATTGTGGATGGCTGTCACCGATACAGCTCCAGGGATATTTCTATGAACCTTACCACTTCATGTAGTGCGGTTTGTGTAGAGCGTCGCTTAAGGTAGGCATGCTGGCTATTTGAGAGTCTTGTCGATCCGAATAACCGTTTAAGTTGTCGAATTTTAAATAAAAATGTACTCAGCTACGAGTACCAAACTAAATGCTCCGAATTCGTAACGAATGGTCGACCAAATCTTCCCAAATCTTAACGATTTTTATATGAAATCTTAACGAAATATTGATAGTGCTATTGATATTGCTCGAAGAATAAGACAGGTTGCGGGGAGTTGGGCATGTTTGAAACTTTTTTTTTTAATTTCTTTGCCAATAAAAATTTGTAAAGGGTGTTTTTTATAGAGTGACACAAGTTTAAAACATAATATCAATGAAAAGGACTTTATTGGAAAGAAAATTTTATGAAATTAATGTTTAAATACGATTTCTGCCATGTGGCCTCTACTTCTGCCGCGTAGAAGGCGCAATCTGGAATACCAATTTTCAACAACTTTTCGCATCATTTGCGGACGTACATATTTCGCCGGTAACTCTACGAAAGTTTATTTCCATTTGTTCAATTGGTTGTGGTTTATCGACGTAGACAAGTGACTGAACATAACACCAAGGAAAATAATCCTATGGGGTTAAATCACACGATATTGGTGGCCATTACGTGAAATTATTTTTTCCTCAAAAGCTTCTTTGAGTAAATCACTTGTAGCGCCCGCTGTGTGGCATGTGGCTCCGTCCTGTTGTAACCACATATCTCGCAAGATTAATGCCACGTAATTGATATACGAAAATATTTCGAATCATGTTCCTATACCGTTCACCATTGACAGTAACATTCTGACCATCATCGTTTTTTCAAGACATATGGGCCAATGACTCCAACAGCCCATAAAGCGCTCCAAACAGTAATTTTCAGTAGGTGTAATGGTGTTTCGACAAAATCTGGTGGATTCTCCTCACTCCAAATGCGACAATTTTGCTTATTTACGTACCCATTCATCTGAAATGGAAGAAGTGCACGATGAGTTTGACGAATATGTAGAACAATTATTAAAAAAAACAACTATCAGCTGTTAAAAGGGTGATCACATAAAGCGGTGATGCCAACTAAAACTTGTGGCACCCTAAAAAACAGCCTTTATTATCTGTTAACACAATTATTATAAAAAAATTTACCCCAGAGAGTAAAATATACATTTCAAAATGTGTGCAGAGTATTATTGTTATATTATACATGACAAACAAAAATTGCAAAATTAATTATCTATTTATAAATGACTGAGCCTAATGTTACCCGTTTAAAATGCGGACAAGTTACGGGTATGTTTGTGTATACATATATATGTATATATTGTACATATATTTTATCTACATAAATAAATACCAATTTCGATTGTATTTCTTTTTACTTGCATAGAATAATAATTAAGTGTAAAAATTAACCTTTAATCATTTAACCCATTAGTGCATAAGGTCCATTTAAAGGGGCCCTCCCATTATTCCACTTTGTAGCGAAATGAAGAATTAAAAATTTAACTTACATTTTATTAAATTATTTCTACTGAGTGCGTGGTATAATGGAAAAGATATATAAGGGAAATAATTAATTCGCAACACACGTGCAGGTTAACTAATAGTGAAAAAAAATATATGATTTTGCCACTATATTTATATATATATTTTTTAATGTGTGTTTATTAAAATATGTTTAAGTAATTGATATGTTCTTGTTCTGAAACAAAATGAGTGTCAAAATACTAGCAATGACCGATTTTTATTCATGTCCCTTATAAGGCACTCTATCCTATATGGGTAGTTCTCATGGCTATTATTATATAGACTTATAGTTGCTGAAATTTTGAAAACAACTGGAAGAATTTGACTATAATTTGCAAAATATCGATATATTTGCCATTCTTCCTTTGGTCAGTATCATTATCATGTTACTGATCATGATTGGCATGCAAGTGGTGGTTAACATGAAGGGAATCTTATGGATGCAAAATTTGTTAAATGTTGAGAGCGAACCCGTTGTTATCTTTCCTAACTAATTTTAATAACAACGAAATTGGGACATGTAAACGATACGTAAAAGGTCCAGGTGCTATGCAGATAGCTCCAACAAAAGTATTCCAACGTTACAATCAAGGCATAGGTGGTGTTGACAAAATTGACCAGTTAGTTTCTGTTTATCGATCGCGAATTAGACAACGTAAGTGGTGGTGGCCAATTTTCGCTTATCTATTGGATGATTCGGTTGTATATGGTTGGCTCCTTATGAGAAAATTGCACGAAAATTGTCTGATACACGATATGACGGCATAAATCATATAGTAGAATACTCGAAAACTGTCAAGAGATGTGGACACTGCGGAAAGAAGTGTTATTGTGTAAGCATCAAATGAAATAAAGGTCTGCACACAAAATAATGTTTTTGAAAATTTTCATTGTTCAAGTGTCTAAGGTGCATAGCGTCCCTTCTCCTATATATAAAATAAATTTCCTGCAAAATATTTTTATAGTCTTTTATAATCATATATTTACAAACAAAATCGTTTTAAAGTTCCTGGGGAGCTTTATGCACTAATGGGTTAAGACAAATTTTCTAAGACTGTTCGAAGAAAATTTATTCGATTAGTCGATTAAATTAGTTCTTTAAACAAATAAATGTTTATTCAACTTTTGTAGAAGATTCCAATAATTTTTTAATCGAAAATAAAGTCCTGCACAAGACCATTTATAAGACCTTTCAAGCCATGAGAAATTTTTCAAATGCTTTACTACAGCAAAATATTCTTAAAAAAAAACTCTAAACAACACTGCTGGCAAGTCATTTGTTTCAGTTGTGTGTCTTGCCAACAGTGTTGTTTAGCGTTTGCTTTAGAATATTTCGCTGTAGTAAATCATTTGAAAAATCTCTCATGTCTTGAAAGGTCTTATAAATGGTCTTGTGCAGGACATTAATCGAAAAAAAAATTTCGAAATAAAATGTTCATGACATACAATCTCGAAAAATTTACGAATCGAATTACAAAGTAACCTATTTTTTGCAGATTCAGTTAAGGATTGTAGTGAGTCAAACCTATCTTAGGTTACCTACTTGTCCCTGCTCACAATGAAAATTTTAAGATGGTACAATGTTGCCACATTAAAATTTTAGGATTTAGGATACTCATTGTGAATTCTCTTTAGTTAGCTTAAACTGTATGAAGTTGCTACTCGTAATTTAGCAGCACTAAAAAAATTAAATTTGGTAATTGTATATTGTTCAGGAAACTTGGATATTGGATCATCGTGTTTAGTCGTGAACTCCTCTGTTTTAATACGTTATTAATGAAATTTTAAGATGAAAATCTTTTCAATTATTTAGTTTCAAACTAATACAGCCCAATCATGAAGAAAAATTCCGCGCGAGTTTTTTCACTTTTCCCTCTTCTCCTATTATGAATTTGTTTGCGGTAATAAAAAAACTCCCCGGGGAAAAAGTAGCTATTATGAATGCAATTGAACTTGCTTTTTTCACTAAAAATGTTTCCCTTGCAAAACGAAGGGAGTTTACATAAACACATATTTAATACTCCATTAAAACAAAATTCTTGTAGTTTATAGTTTATAGTATAAAATCTAATGTTCAAATCATATTATTAGCATCTAAAATTAAAGTGGTTTCATTTCGAGCAAATTCTTCGTTTTTCATTTTCTGAAGAACCTAATTACGGAATTGAAATCATTTCGATCGAATTTGGTTTCTGTGACAGGCCTGTTAATACTCCATTAAAACAAAATTTATATACGTAAACTTGTAGTTTATAGTTATTTTATGTGGAAAAACACAAATAATGCCCAAATAAATCATTTATAAACTTATTTTAACATATTTTTCAATTTGGTGAATTTTAATAATTTTGTTTACTCTCTCACTCAAAAAAAAAGGGGAGAAACAAAATGTCAACAAACAAGCAAAACAACGAGCTTCGTAATGCGGTGATGCCACATATTACTCTTTTTTGTTCCCAAAGAATTTATGATTGGAGGAATGTTTTCTCGAGAAAATTATTTTCCGTGAGAAATAAATTACGAGGGAATATTCATGATCGGGCTGATATTTTTCATATGCATTTTATTTTATTATTGTAATACAAATTTTTATTCGTTATTCATTCGAGTAATCGAATCGATTACTGATACAACGCTTGCAAACTTTTATCCGTACAATTCTGAACTCGTCGAATGAACAACACTAATACAGACCTACTTGAAACATTGTGGCTTGGACCCATTGTGGTTTGTTTGTTTTTTAACACAAATTACAAACAAATAATTATTCTCGTATGTATAAATAAGCACTTTCAAATGCAAATCAGAATACAAAATGAATTTTTTTTAGCATTAAGTATATCAGAAAAACAATTATTATACTTTCTTATAACTTTTACTGAATATTTAATATATGATTGCATTGATGTTTGTTTTGAATGTATGTATGTATATTAGACTGGCATTGAAAATTCAATATTGTGATAATACGAGTATAAACTAAATTGGACAATTTTAAGCCGTGACCCATTGAGGTCAAAGTTCAAATTAATTATATAATTCATCAAGTTTAAACCGATTCCTTTGAAAATCCACAAGGGTGCTATTATAAATATTCCAAATCATGTCCTTAACTTTTTTTTAGAAAATTAAGCCTTGTGGGGACAAAATGAGACTTAGAGGCCAAACTAAATTAGAGCGTCAAGCGTTGCGTTAGCAGCAGGGTACTTATTTTCCTACATTCAAATAATATTTTATATGTATAAAAAATTTACTGAAAATGCCTACCCTGCTGCTAACACAACGCTTGACGTTCTAATTTAGCTTGGACTCTTATATTTTCGCAGATATTTCAAAGTTATTCTTTTCCAGAAATTTAGAAAATTTTTATCAAGTAAAACTTTAAAAATACTTTATGGCGGAAAACATTAACCCTTCTACACTTTGATACCAAAATAACAAAATCAAAAATGTTTTGTAAAATTTGAAGCTATAAATGGCAATGGCTTTTAATGTTTTTTTTTAAGAATAAAGTAAAGTAACACTCAAGGCTCAGTTAGCCGTCTGTAATGTAAATTAACTGCAACAGTAGGAAGCAACAGTAGAAACATACAGTAAATTTTTCACCAAAAGCGAAAAATTTCCTTAAAAAGTAGGACTTTCCCGAACGCTATTTTTTTCCGAGAACAGAAATCCCAAAAAGAAAACAGTGTGCGGGAAAAAGAGGACGGATAACAACCCTATTTAAATTAAACAAAAAATATTTTGATATACATACATACATACATATTTACATATGTACCCAGCGTGACCCTTTTAGCATTTTTACTGCTAAATTTAGCATGTATATTGATTTAGCAGTGAATTTTTAATTTTGCATTTAGCATTTTTTCAGCATTTTTGTATTAATTTTTTAGCATAATTTAGCATTTTTAATTTTATAAATTGCATAAATTATTTTCCATTTATATAAGTAAAAACCTCTGTCAATTATTGTATTTCTTTGTATTTTGTATTTTATTTTAATAAAAATTTATAATGATGGAAAGAAACCATGAAAACAGCAAAAGACGTCTTAAGCGGTTATTAGGCTGTAGTACTTGGCATTTGAGAATAGTGTGACATTGCAAAATTCGTGTTTTTCAGAAAGGGTAAAGATGACTTGGCATTTTTAAAAGTGCTTATTGAAAAGTACAAAAGTCTGTCATGCTCATATACAGAGTATGAAAGCTTTAAAATTCAGTGTTGAGGAAACCAGCTACTGGACATACAATGAAAATTACCAACAAAAAATTGTACACTATTATATTTAATACGACCATACAAAGATACAAGAGGTTTCATGAATTCAACAATTGTATTTTTTTTTGTATGTTCCCAAATTGTTGTTTTTACTTTTTTTGTTTTATTAAAATTAAATAAAAGATTTGTTTGTAATTATAACGATAAATTTTCAAAAAATCATTCCAAAATCTTAGCATTTTATTTTAGCATTTTCAAATATTTTTTTTTTATTATTTTTAGCATTATTTTAAGGCCCATTTAGCATGTGTGTACACACACATGTAAAGCGTGTTTATTTTAGAGTCTCACAACTTCGAGTTGGCATCACTGCTTTATTTGAGCACCCATTTAACAGCTGATAGTTGCTTTTGTTTAGTTTGCTTTGAAATTTCATTATGACCATTTCAAACGACCATCGTATGCGCCGCCAATTCGGCGAATGGGCTGAAGCACAAATTGATATTGATTTTGAATTTCCATTCAAAATTTGATTTTCCGATTAAGGCCATTTCTGGTTGAATGGGTACGTAAATAAGCAGAATTGTCGCATTTGAGTCAGTAGCTTTATGGACTGGCCCATATATCTTCAAAAACGATGATGGTCCTAATGTTACTGTCAAGGGTAACGGTATAGGAGCATTAATCTTGCTTATATGTGGTTCCAACAGGACGGAGCAACATTCCACACAGCGTGCGCTACAATTGATTTACTCACAGAAACTATTGATAAAAAAATAATTTCACGTAATGGCCACCAAGATCGTGTGATTTAGCACCATTGGATTATTTTCTTTGGGGTTATGTTCAGTCTCTTGTCTACGTCGATAAACCACAAACAATTGAACAACTGGAAATCAACATTCGAAAAGTTATCGGCGAAATACGACCGCAAATGCTGCGAAAAGTTGTTAAAAATTGCTGTTGCAGATTGCGCCTTCTACACGCCAGCCGTGGCGGCCACATGGCAAAAATCATATTTAAACATTAATTTCATAAAATTTCTTTCCAATAAAGTCTGTTTCATTTATATTAAAAATTTGTTTCCTTGTTTTTTTATGATTTAAACTTTTGCCATTCTTTAAAAAACACCCTTTACATATGAATGTATATTATTTAAAAAATTATAATGTTTAAAACACGCGACAGCAAAGGGATAATTTTGCCAACACATTTCAAAAACAATTTGGCATATTCAAAAGAGCACTCTCGGCGATTTTCAGAAGAATCAGTGGCAAACTATCGAATTTTCAAATGAATTTTTGATAAATGGGCGAATTTCGCAATATGTACTTAACCTACTTTGACCCCAATGGAGTTCGGGTTGGAGGAGTTCGATTCAAATCATCAAATCAAATAAAATTTTTCCCCATTTAGGTTTAAAATTAAGAGTTGCAATAAATTGCTGGGGTCTTAGGAAAATCTATAGTTTATATTTTTCATATATTCTACTGCCACTTTAATGTAAATAGTTCTAGTATGTACTTGTGTATGTACATATAATAAATTCGTGATATATCATATATGTACATAGATACCCGGCATTATCGATTTTTTATACGAGTATTGTGCATATGGAAATGTATACGTAAATTTACTACATGTATATACATACATACATACATATACATACATACTTATCTCTCATAGCACAACGACATAACTCAAAAAAAAAAACTAATTTTCCAGAAAACCAGTTTAAGGTTTTCAATTTACACACAACTTTTGGGGAAAAAGAAAATTTTATTTTGCTTTCAAGAGTTGAGTAAACAAGGAATTTGTATTGAATTTTAACACAATATGAAAAACGATTAAGATGGAGATTAATTCTGCATAATTAACTAGAAAATTCAATTTTTTGAGTTAGGACGTTGTTTGAGTAAATGAGCGATATGCACATATGTACATACATACATACATATGTATGTTTATAAATTATTTAATTTAATTATCAATATAATTGCTTATAATTTGCATTTTTATTTTTGCTGTGTATCTTGAATTTTATAATTGTACATACAATACGAGTACAGTATAAAATACTCGTAAAGAAAAAAATTTCAAACGCCATTCATGCATGCGATAAAGATGTCAAATATTTCCATATTACGAGTATCTACTCAAAAATATGTACATACATACATATGTATATATCTACATAAATACTGGGGTAAAATCAATAAACTGCTAAACGTTAGTTAAATAAAGTCCTTGATACTCGCAGCTCAAATTTTATTTCTCACATAGGCCATTTATGGTCAGTTTTCTTATTTTTTGAGATGATAAATAAAACCAATTTACTTCAACTTTTTTCTCAACATTTCCTCAAATTTTTAATTCTGGCAACAAATTTTAGTTAGATGTTTTTAATATAAATGTTTATGGCTTACTCACGATTTGCAGTTAACATTATTAAATAAATTATAAAAATAATAGAAAATATCGCAGACAAATTTAAAAAACTAAATAAATTTATAAAACCTTTTTATTATTCACAACAAAATCTCTAACTTTACTCGTCATTTAATTTTTTAAATTAATGGTTCTAAATTAATAAAGGTATTCATTTCAGGTTTTTCTCGTTGGAAAAATGGAAAAATTTAATTTTTTTGACAACAAACACAGGAAAGAAAATTAAAAAATTTTTTCAAATTTTTTTTCCTGTGTTAGTTGTAAAAAATTACATTTTTCCATTTTTCCCACGAGGAAAAAACTGAAATGAATACCTTTAATATTTTTTCTTTGTGAAAACCTTTTCCCTTGGCTAAACATTTCTTAACTTCAATTCATAATAACAAAATCATTTTTCATATATGTACATATCTTTTCCTTGGCCAGTTATTGTAGAATTCCAACAAATAACTAGACAAATTTATTAGGTATAAAAAATACACGACATTATTCTATACATCTATATATTTTCTAAATAAAGCATTTAATAAAAAAACAAATAATCGTAATTTTCTGCCTATTACATATAAAACTAACAATAAAATACGCTCTATAAAAAAAGCATACACCACGAACTAGTCAATTAAAAATCAAAACAAACAAATATCTGTATTTTATCAAGAGAAAAATCCTTTTAAATTTTATGAAAGCAGGCAGTTAATATCCAAAACTAACTACAAAACGCTAAAAAAAGGCCGTTTATTTTATGAAGAAGAAGCCAGAAAATATCAAATAATAAATCTAATTTCAAAATAGGCCTTCATCATTTATTTGTTTTTTTTTTTATTTTAAAACCTCTTATTTGTCCCAATTTTTTCTACCTGACTAAGCCGTCAAATGTGTATTCCCAGATTATTCCAATCCAATAATAGAAACTTTATGTATCTTCATATCGTTATTTTATAGAAAAAGAAGAAAAACGCTTTTTTGTGTAAAATCAATACATTGTCGTTGTAACCTTCGCCTGCAAGCACTTACTTTGTTGGAATCCACGAGGTAAATAATATTCACGAGGGTACATTAACAAGTTATTATAAAATCTACAAAGCTTCTGGAACATATTGCTATTTCTATTATTCTACAAATAAAACGCGTTATTCAGAAAACTTCAAAAGGCTGTACACAAGCCATACATAAATAACAACACACATTTTATAAAAGCAGCATGACTGAAGACTTGCGAAAAAATATATATGTATGTATTTATCTATATACTACATATATTGATGTACATGTGTATGTATGTACTTGCAAGCAATTTTTCTGGGAAAAGATATCTGAAGAAAATATTCAAAAGTTTTTGAATAAGTTTTTTATAGAAAATCATTTTTCTAGAAAACCTTAACTGACCTCGCTGGTTTAAAATACCAAATGAGTACAATATTACATATGTAATGACCAGGGAAACCACAAATATGTAATTGCATGTTTTTTCTTGTCTGATATATCAATGCGGAATTAAGATATTTATCCGTTCAGAACTTTTTATGAATTCTGGCATCGATTTGTTAGTGCATATTTTTGCATATTGTACCCTTTAAAGCATGTTTTTGCATACTTCAGTCTAACACGCATATTTTGAGCATTTTTCGAATTTTTAGAACATATTTGGCGTTTTTAGAGCATATTTTGGTACTTAAAAAAAATTTTTGGTAAAAATTTCCGTCAAAATTTCATTTTGTAGTGAAAGAAACAGTAGTATGGCGAAACAATATTTTGCTAACTTCATAATGTTAGACTTTAAAAAAGTTGAAATTTAGAACACAATAATTATTATTATGTGTTCTAACATCGAAATTTAGAATGAACGATTTAAATTTTTTTAATTTTCACTCACTTGTAAACAGTCTTGTGAAAGAAAAAGGAAACAAGAAAAAAATAAAAAACTCTAAATCGTCCATATCTAATTTTTTTCTGCTAATTTTTAATGCTGGAACTAATACTATTGATTTGTATATTCCAAATTTCAACTTAAACTGGTGTAACATGTGTTTTAACATCCAACTGGTGTAACATGTGTTTTAACATCCTCACTGGACGCTATTTTCAATAAAAACTTGGTTTGGTAATTGTGACGAACGCTGCCCCGAACATTTTCAATTTATAAAAGTTTATTTAGGTGTGACCGCGGCGATTTTTGTAAAAAGCTAAGTGAATAGTTTTTCTTTATTGCAATAACAATTATAAATAAAAAGCTTATCTTATTATTCAAAATACAGTTCCAAAGTCTTAAATCTGATATCGTGATCGCTTTTAAAGTAAAAGTTACATTTTTTTCTTAATTATTTTTTTTATTGTTTCCTTCTGTTTATTTTATTTTTGTCTTTTTACAGTAAGATTACACGAGACATAAGTTTGGAAATTTTTGTGTTGGCAATTGTCAAATTTTGTTGCTAACACACAAAAAATTACTGTAAACCGTAAATGTTAGTGTTCGAGCACATGTTTGGAATATAAGTCTGAGCAATTATGTTAGAACACAAGCTGTCAAATTTAACTTTTTCGTAGAAAATAATGGCGGGAAACTAGAAATAACAATAATAACTTTATTATAAAAAAAAATTAAGCAGAAACATAAAATATGTGTTCTGTGGCAGAATTATTAAAAAATCAAAATTTTAGACTCGCATTTTATATAAATACGACAAGCCCAATTTTGATTTTTAACATTATACGTCTAGCCAGCCCTTAAAATTAGTTTGAACACAAACTTTTTTCTGACGTCATTCTGCCGACGTTATTTCTTATGTTCACAAATAAAAATTGCTCGTCTATTCGTACTGTTATATGTAAATTTTATTGAATTGCTGAATTAAAATTAGATTTTCATTTCCAAATAATCCAATTTATGTTATTTTTAAGAGCATATTTTTTGAGTTTTCAGTGCATATTTCGAAATTTTAAGTGCATATTGAATGCGCATAAAACACTTTTTGTAGCATATTTCTGGTTTCCCTGGTAATGACATTTAGATACGCTTTCTTATAGTTTTTATACTTTTTCTATATGATTTCGTCAATTGTTGCATTTGCAAAATACTTATGTGCCATGTATTACTGCAAAGCAACATGCGTTTAGGAAATCAGCCATATTATTCGTATTCTCCTTCCATTTGATCTGCAAATATAGGAACTAAATTAAAATAAAATACGTGTTTATCCAGTGGCAAAGCACACATACCTATGTATGTATGTATGTACATATCATCGGGTGGTTCCTGGTTTGCCGTATGGAACATTTAAAAAAAATTTAGTTATTGATTGATTATATATAAAAAATGTGCCCTTTTGCAAATTCGTTCTTAGTTTTCCGATATATTGAATATATCAGGAGATATAGAGCCACAATATTGCCTCCTAATCACAATTGTTAAACATTATAAACAGGGGTGTTCTGTGAAAATCACGTTTTGAAATTGCCTAACTTGCAGGCAAGAGCTCAACTAAAAAGCTGACTTGTTGCAGCTTTTTAATTGGTTTTAATCTTTTAGATCTTTAAGATAATTTATATGAACTTAACTTTGAATGCATTAAATCGTCGGGTGTTCGTCGTTTACAGAACACCCCTGAAAAATTGTTTTGCTTCATTCATCCCTTTTTAGGATATGAGGCGAACGTCCAATGTAAAAGTATTAATATCATTATTCGCAATTGTTATGCTGCATAATCTACTCAAAGAACATAAATCAGAAAAATATAATGAACTGTAAGCCATGCAACAATAAATAAAGCAAATTTGATTGCTGAATTATTTCAAAACACAATCATTTCTGTCTTTTATTTAAGCTTTCGTTTTGTGTAGTGGTTGTTGGACCGCCGCATGAAATGTTTAAAAAAAATTTTATTATTGATGGATTATACTTTTTAAAATTTGCTGTCCGTTTTTCGGTATCTTGAATATATTTATCCTTTTCTCCTTTTATATTTATCAAAGCAAATGTACTAATTTGTGCTACTTGAAAGGCAGTGAAGAAATATTTTTGTTATGATTCGGATATGCGGCAACAAAGATTTTTATAATTTTTTCTGTAAAAACCAAAGGCTGGCTACATTGAGAGTCGTCGAAAACACGTGCCAAACTAAGCATCTGAAGGTTAGTAAAGTTGAAAATTGTCGTATGCGAAGAAAAGATTTGATTCTACCTGCACGAAGATTTTTAAACTCTATAGTATGTCAAACATTTGCTTCGTTTGTGAAGATTTTTATATTAGTGAACCTTAGAATGTTTAACTTGAGAAACTCTTTGGACGATTTTCCGTACAGCCGGCCTTCGGGCGGAAGAATTTTAAACTCTGGTATGGCTTCGCTTATGACAGTTTTCAATATTAGTAGCCTTCGGATTGATTAATTTGGTACGTGGTTTTTCCTACTTTTCGTGTAGCCGGCCTATGACCGGGTTGAAGGTGGAAGCCAAATAAAGGGGGAGATAAAACAGATTGGAGAAACTCTCAATTATTTTTTAAAATATATATTTTAAATTCTATATTCGATTTTGATGATTGTATTTTTTCCCTTTTAATTTTTAAATGTTAAAAAATTTTTTGCAATTTTTTTCATATGAAAAACTACTTAAAATTTGCGATTTCGTTATTTTGTGTATGAAAAATTTTTCCATTAAAAATCTCCAAAAATTACAAAATGAAAAATCATGAAAAAAAATTAAAAATTTCGTGCAATTTTCTTTATTTTTGGGTGATTTTGGTTAAACTCTGTCTATATTCAATTTTTATGATTGACTCAATTTTTGGGTATATTTCTTCCTTTTAATTTCTAAATGATAAAAAAAATTTGGGCGATTTTTCATATCGTCATGTGAGAACTTAAGTGTCCAATACGCCACTATACACTATTGGATATTGGACACTTAAGTTCTCACATGACGATATGACAAATAACTTGAAATTTTTATGAAAAAATTTTTGGACGATTTTAGTTTTTCATGTGAAAAATGTTTCCATGAAAAATCGCCAAAAATTTCAAAATTATAAATAACGATTTGGTTGGGCGATTTTTCATGAAGCCGTATTTGGAACTCAGGATCAAAAAAAAAACTTTTTTTTTTATAAAAATACAAGTTCTATTTAATAAATATATTTCTAGAAAAATACCTTAAAATATAATTAAAATGCAATATAACAATAAATTAAATAATAAAACAAATACAATTTTGTATTATTCCAGACACGTATGCAAAGCTTACTACCAGCCACATCGAAATATAACATCACAGCCACATTTACAAATATGGTGAAAACGGAGGGGATCCTGAGGTAAAATTTCATACAAATTAAAAAACTGGCACAATTAAAAATGTGTTAAATTAAAATTGATTTTAAACACTTAACTTAACTTTTGTTTTTGTTTAGACCCATACGAGGTGTGACGGCTGTTGTGGCGGGTGCTGGTCCAGCACATGCTTTATACTTTGGTTCCTACGAAATCTCTAAAGAGTTTATGACTAAAGTAACTACAAATAATCATATAAATTACAGTAAATAAATTGTTATTGTAAATAACAGATCACAGATACTAAATGTATTTAAAAATTTTAGTGGCCTCCGGTGTTATTGCTACTCTAATACACGATGCCATTTCAAATCCTGCTGAAGTCATAAAACAACGTCTGCAAATGTATAACTCACCCTATAAATCTGTGATGGCTTGCATGCGTGGCATTTATCAAAAGGAGGGTATTAGTGCTTTTTATCGATCATACTCAACGCAATTGGTAATGAATATACCAAATCAGACAATACACTTTTCAACATACGAGTTTTTCCAAAATATGGTTAGTTTTGTGATATGTGTGCACATTATTATTACTAATTAATTACAATTTTCAATTAATTAGCTCAATCATGAACGCAAATATAATCCTCCGGTGCATGTTATAGCTGGAGGTGCTGCCGGTGCGTGTGCGGCTGCAATTACCACACCGCTAGATGTTGTTAAAACACTATTGAATACTCAGGAAACTGGTTTGGTTAAGGGCATGGTGGAAGCCATTAAAAAGGTAAGTTTAACTAAATGAATGCTTAGAATATTTGGCAAACTGCCACTACCATTAGTACAGCCGATCTGTTAGACATACATAAGATTCAATGTGTTCCACATTATGATAGATGATGTGGACGTTCGCGAGTGGTATTGTGATTGTAGGAAGTTGTCCACAGGGAACAAATTCGCTTGGTTAGGCGTAGTTAGGCATTCGGCAGCAGTACAGTAGAATCTTACAAATTAGAACCACTTTGTGCACTGGTTAGTTCGAATTTCTGGAATTTTTTTTAAATAAAATGATAAAATTATAATAAAACTAGTTATGTAAGCTTTATTTTAACACTAAAATACTTTTTATTTATTAACATTTAATTAATTGAAGATATTAAATAAAATAAAAATAGAAAAACTTTTAAAAAGCTTGAGAGATAAGCTCTTTATTCCAGACACAGGAGCTAGCTAGGACGTGATTTTTGTAACAAAAATAAACGACACTATTATGGTTATAAATTTATTTTTGTTTTGATTACATACTTTGTTTACATTTTTTCTTTGTTTACGTTTTCTTAATTTTTCTCTGTTCGTAAAGAAGGAGATGTCAGGTGACCATAAGGTATTTTTTTACGTTTGTTTGGCATTTATTTTTGCAACTTTCACACGTATGAACACTTCACTTTGACCTTCAACCAGCAAATTTCTTCAAGCATATCAAATTTCACACACCTATTGACCGAATTGTATACACCACGAAATAACACGAAAAAATTATAATTTGTAGTGAAAATACAAAAAAATAAAATAAAAAAACTGCCGGGTCTAATTTAAGAGCGTTTAATTGTGGGAACGTTCGTAAATTCAGCAAATTTATGCATTTATGCAGCAACTCTGCCAAATTTTACTGCGTATGCGTGATTAGATATTGCACATGCCTTGCAACTGCTCAACATCTGTGCATAGTTGACATTTTTGAACGAACTGCAAACAATTTTTAAGTCAGCAAGTAATTTTATTTAAAAAAATATTGATAACAAAAGTGAAAATTTTCTTTTAAATTATAATCACCCTTAATCCAGTTGTCGTCATCGACGTCACTTTAACTCAACACCAAAAAATTGGGGCATGTTAACTCGCTCTCGAGAACATTTTTGCACAACTGACAATCTATTTACATTCCCTAAGATCTAGAAAATAGCATAAACCTGCCTACAGGAGTCAGTTGTTTTCGACAACGGATATACGAGCACCAATTTTTTGGTGTTGTGTTAAAGTGACGTCGATGGCAACAACTGGAATAAGGGTAAATAAGAAAAATACTGGAAAAAATCAAAGCGGCTATTTCTTGTAAAAACATAATTGACCCTAAAAAGAACACTACTAAAATTTAAAAAAAAAACTCCTTTGAAGTAATAAAAAACTACAAAAATTATGTGTTTCGAAGTAATTTTCGAATACATATATCAATCTTCTTTTAATGTTAAAATTCTAAACATATAATTTAAATAAGAAAATAGGTGAATATACTCAACTTATTGTTCCACTGCAACTTAATGCATCTTAAAATAATCTACTGCGCCATTTGCAGAGATTTGCGGCAGGTATGCCGCTTACATGCATTAAAAAACGCTTGACGCTGAACAGTGCTGCCAAGTTATGCATTTTTGAACGTTAGAGGTTTGTGATGCTGCAGACGTGCACTATAAATGCTTTTACGAACGTACCCTGTTTTTCGCCTATATAGTTGAAAATCACTAAAAAAAATATTTTCTAGTGGAAATAAAAACAAACAAAATAAAAACACTTCCAGAAATTAGAACGACAGGTTCTAATTCCAGAGCGCCCTATACCTTAAAATATGGCTGATTGTTATTTCTGGATGGTTCGAATTTGTGCGATTCTACTATAATTGGGTCAAAGAGTACTAGAAGACTTAAGCACTTTCTTTTTTGTTCGCAGAATTTCAGACAGTTTAAAATAGATGGGCTGTGCCACCGAACTTGTGTCGTTTTCTTTTCACGGGAAATATTTAACGTGAACAAAATATTCGCCTTTTATTCCCGATAAGGGTGATGAGTGTGTACTCGGCATTATCGTTAAAATTTTTTTTCTCGAAATATTTCCTTTTTTACCCAAATTGCAATCGTGAATAATTTTTCCCTAGAACTGTTTTTTCCCCTCTTTTGATTCCCCTTATCATGAATAAAATCACCCATATGGTGAAAATTTTTTCCCCTGAAATATTTCACCTTTTCGTCCAACTGCAATCGTGAATAATTTTTCGCTTTATTCACTTTATTTTTGCAGGCGAACTGAATTATTACATCGCGTAATTTCGATATTTTCCCTCGAATTAAATGTTAAAAGTTATAACTATTTATTTTTGAGACAAGATGAAGTTCGCCATTGTAAACTATTATTCCCTGCAACACACAGTAAATTTCATGTTGGTGCACCGCGTTGGTATATTAAAGAATTTTTTTCCACTGCATCTAGAATATTTAAAAATACATCTTTAGAATTAAAACAATTACATTTGGAACCTTAAACCTGGTGTATTCCTTATTATTAAACATAAATTTGTTTGATTTTCAGTTAATTTTTAAGCTTTACAAAATTTTTTTTCTCCCTTTTTGGGGGTCCGTACACCAAAGGTGAAAAGGAACCCTATTGTTTTCGCTACGCTGTCCGTCACACGCTATTTTCTCACGAACTGTAAGAGCTACGGACGTAAAATTTGGACAGAGTATGTAGAACCTTGGCCGCTACAACAACAAATATATGAGAATTAAAAACAAAAGGGTGTTCCAAAACGAGCAACGAAAAATTTTAAAATCCCTTGCAATTACAACAAGTAACACTAAAATTAAAAAAAAATAAATTAAAGGGTTTTCCATGACTTAATGCAATTTTGACTATTTAATTTTAACAACTTGCCGTATTTTGGAAACCGTAAGCGGCAAACTTTTGAAATTTTCAAAAACGGTAAAACTAAGAAATCCCATAATCACAAAATCGCCGCCTATCCAAAAAAAAATCGCCAAAAACCCAAAAAAAATCTCTTAAACGAAAAAAAGCACCAAATTAAAAAAAAAATCTAACACAAAAATAAATCGGCAAAACCAAAAAATTCGACAAATTGAAAAAAATTGCCAAAATGAAAAAAACGCCCAAAACTGAAAAAAATTGTCAAAACGTGAAAAATGTTGATATCAAATGTCTGTAATGAAAGCACTCCTTTATACATTTGTATTTAAGTGCCTTAAGCAACTTGCAACTTTTGCTAGTTTATTTTACTACTATTTGATCGTCTCTGTAGACGCCGCTTTTTGTCTTTTTGTATGTAACATTTTTCACTATAACTCACTCAATAAAAATTCATCTTAACAACAGGTTATGAGCCCAGACTCGCGCGTCTAAAATCGTATAAATTTTTTTAATAATAATTATCCAGATGAATACCTTAGGTACACAATTTCCAAAATTATCAAATAACAACTACCATGTGTGGAAATTCAACATGGAGTTGCTACTGCTGGAGAGGGAGTTGTGGGATGTCGTTGTTGGTGCTACTCCTGAGCAACAGGACGCTAAATGGTTGACACGTGATGGTAAGGCGAGGGCTGTTATTGGTTTGTCTGTGGAGGAATCGCAGAAAGTTTTAATCAAACAGCTAAAAACTGCGAAAGAGTTTTGGGAAACCTTAAAAAAGCACCACGAAAAGTCAAACATGACCAACAAGGTAACCTTACTAAGGCAAATGTCTTCGATGCGGCTGGTAAATGGTAAAACCATGGAAGATCACATCAATGATTTTTTAACAGTTGTTGATCGTTTACGGGATTTGGGTGAAGTTATGGAAGAGCACAAAACCGTTGCATTTTTGTTGGGCACGTTGCCGGAGAATTTTAACCCATTAATTACATCACTGGAAATGCGTTCCGAAGCTGACCTGACGTTGGACTTAGTAAAAGAGAAATTGATGCAGGAATTTAAAAGAAAAACAGGGTGTGAACAAGAGACTGAAACCGCATTTAAAATAGGAAAGGAATTTGTGCCTAAATGTTTTATATGTGGTAAGCCTGGTCACTTCAAGAGAAATTGTACTTACAAGAAGCCACAGAAACAACAAAAGGTATATGCCAACCGTGCAAAAATCGCTAAGGATGACAATGTGGACGTGTGTTTTGGTGTAGTTGGGAATAATAAGATAAATGTCGACTGGTACATTGACTCGGCTGCAACATGTCACATGTGCTGTGAAGAGAAGTATTTTACAAATATGAAGAAGCAGGGGGTTGAAAAAGTCTACTTGGCTGATGGTACTGAGCTGAAAGCAAGCGGGGTGGGTGATTGCAGACTCAATTGTGAAGGTAATGAAATCTGTGTCAAAAATGTGCTTTATATACCTCAATTAGATGGGAGCTTACTATCAGTTCGCAAATTGACCAATGATGGTTTCGATGTTTGTTTTAAGCCAGATGGGTGTTCGATTTCTAGAAATGGACGTATTTTTGCAAAAGCATCGTTAAGTAATAATTTATTTGTACTAAACCATTATAATAGAGCAAACAAATTGTCAAATTGCACAAGTGATTGCATTCACATTTGGCATCGCCGTTTGGGCCATAGAAACGTTAAGGCCATAGAACATAGCGTGTCTAGAGAATTAGTTAAAGGCATTAATATAAGCAAATGTGACTGCACGATAAATTGTGAAGTGTGTTTAAGGGCTAAGCTTACACGAAGTCCATTCCCCAAGGCGTCAGAAACTAAAACAAGAGATATTTTAGAACTGGTACATAGCGATTTGTGTGGACCAATGCAAAACCAAACTCCTGGTGGTAATCGCTATTTCTTGACAATTATTGACGATTATAGTCGGTACTGTAATGTTTTCTTTGTATCATCAAAAGACTTGGCATTCCAAAAGATCAAAGAATTTGTTGAAAGATCAGAGAATCAGTTTGGCAAACGTATAAAAACACTCAGAACTGATCGAGGAGGTGAGTTTGTTAATAATCGAATGAAACAATATTTAAAAGATAAAGGTATTTTTCATCAACTAACTTGCTCTTACACCCCTGAGCAAAATGGGGTCGCCGAAAGGAAAAATCGGTCCTTAATGGAAATGGCAAGATGCATGCTATATGATGCAAATATGGATACCAAATTTTGGGCGGAGGCTGTTAATAATGCAAATTACATCCAGAATAGATTACCATCGTCAGCAGTGAAGACTACACCATATGAGTTATGGTTTAAAGAAACTCCAAATTTGAGTTGCATTCGTGTTTTTGGTAGTGTTGCCTATGCACATATAAACAAACAAAAGCGCAGAAAACTAGATGAAGTAGCTGTCAAATGTCAATTAGTTGGTTACCCTGATGAATCAAAAGCTTTTCGTTTGTTGAACTGTGATACAAATAAAATCATAATTAGTCGTGACGTAAAGTTTTTAGAAACCAATGTTATCATTCCGACGAATACTTTGGGAAATGCCAATTCAGTCACAGATGAAGTAAATTTTTCATTTTCAAATATTGAACCCGAAATCATTCAACCGCACACAGCAGAAGAACACGAAGAAGAATCCGATGTAATTAGTACCGATGATTTTCAGGGATTTGCATCAGCGGAAGAATTTTTATCGTCATCCGATTCTGAGACACAAGATGATTTTACGCCAAGAACCTCTTCAAGACCTAACAAAGGAATACCTCCCAAAAAGTATAGTTATAAAGTATGCAGTAACGAAGATGATCCTGTAAGTTATAATGAGGCCGTATCGAGACCTGACAGTAATGAGTGGCTGGACGCTATGAAGGAAGAGATGAAGGCACTGCAAGACAATAAAACGTGGAACTTGGTTAAGCTACCCAAAAATCAAAAACTTATTGGCTGCAAATGGGTTTTCAAAAGAAAACAAGGCATAGATGGCAATATCAAGTACAGGGCCAGATTGGTTGCAAAGGGATTTTCGCAGAAGTATGGCGAAAGTTACGACGAAATCTTTGCACCAGTGGTAAAGCAGACGTCATTTAGAAGTTTACTGGCCATAGCAAGTAATAAGAATATGAAAGTGTGGCATATCGACATCAAGACTGCATTTCTTTACGGTGAGTTAGATTCTGATATTTATATGAAACAACCAGAGGGTTTCATAATTCCCCAAGAAAGAGAGAACCTTGTTTGTAAACTGAATCATAGTTTGTATGGTTTGAAACAATCTGCTCGTTGTTGGAATCTACGAATCAATCAAATTTTAATTGATTCGGGATTCAGAAGGGGAAAGGCTGAACCATGTTTATATGTAAAAGGCGATGAAGATTCAATAATATACATACTGATATACGTTGATGACATCATAGTAGCCTCTAAATCAGATCAGCGGATTCAGGATGTCGTACAGATTTTGAAGGCGAATTTTGAAGTGAATGTATTGGGTGAACTAAAGTTTTATTTGGGAATTGAAGTAGTCTCAAAAGAAGGCCTGTTTTATTTATCTCAAGAGCGGTACATTGACAGAATATTAAAAGAGTTTAGTCTTCAAGATTCAAAAGATTCACCAATACCTATGGATCCCGGCTACATGAAATTAAGTTCATCAAATTTACTCGAAAATAACAATACGTATCGAAAGGCAATTGGATCACTGCTGTATATTTCGAACAACACCCGTCCCGATATTGCAGTAGCAGTATCTATATTGTCCCGAAAAGTGATTAACCCTAATGATAGCGATTGGACAGAAGTCAAAAGAGTTTTTAAGTACCTAAAAGGCACTAAAAATTTAAAATTATGTGTGGGGTCAAAATCTGCTTTGCAAATAAGAGGTTTCGCCGATGCTGACTGGGCAGGTGACACAATCGACCGTAAATCTACAAGTGGTTACATCTTTAAACTTGGTGACGCTGTTATCAGCTACGCTAGCAGAAAACAAGTCAACGTGACCTTATCGTCTACGGAAGCGGAATTCGTGGCTCTAGCTGAGGCATCACAAGAACTTTTATGGGTCATTCAGCTTATGAGTGAATTTGGAATCGATGGGCTGAATCCGACTATCTATGAGGATAACCAAAGCTGTCTGAAGATGTTACAAGATGAGAAGATATCTCCTAGAAGCAAGCATATAGATGTAAAGTACTATTTTATTCGCGACTTATTCAGATCCAGGCAGATATTATATGAATATTGTCCTACAGATTCCATGCAAGCGGATATTTTGACTAAGCCGTTACAACGAATTAAACTATCGAAATTTGTAAACTTGATTGGTTTATATTAATTATTTAAATCTTTTATTTTTATTGTTCATTTTATTACATGAATTTGATAAATACAATATTTGTTATATTGAGAAGGGGTGTTGATATCAAATGTCTGTAATGAAAGCACTCCTTTATACATTTGTATTTAAGTGCCTTAAGCAACTTGCAACTTTTGCTAGTTTATTTTACTACTATTTGATCGTCTCTGTAGACGCCGCTTTTTGTCTTTTTGTATGTAACATTTTTCACTATAACTCACTCAATAAAAATTCATCTTAACAACAAAAAAGCCGCCAAAACTAAAAAATCGCCTATATGTAAACAAAATCGCCAAAATGAAAAAAACGCCTAAAACCGATAAAATCGACAAAACGGGAACTAAAATTGCGAAAACTAAAAAAGCGCTAAAAATCGAAAAACCGCCAAAACTAAAAAACGCTCAAACCCGAAAAAACCCAAAAACGAAAAAAAGCCAAAACTATTTATTATATAGGCTAAAGCTCGTATTGAATTACATATCTAGTGTCCGTACGGAACCCTTCGTGCGCGGGTCAAAGTCGCTCTTCACTGAATTTATTTACATTCAACGGAGAAAAAATTTCATCCGGAGATTCACGATAGCATTTTTTCCTTCGAAGGGAATAAAAATTCCACTTCTTATTCACAATAGGCGTGATTACTTAAGTTCCTCAATTGGTCTAATTCAACTTTTCGTATTCGTTTCTGAATAAAATCATATTTCAATTACATAATTATTTATTAATCATTTCAATTTAAGTTATTACTTCAATAAAAAACTCCTAATAGCTCAAATATGTAAATAAAAATATTAAATAAATATTTAAATATTGTTTATTTTTTCAGATATATTCAGTGGCTGGTCCTCTGGGCTTCTTCAAGGGTTTAACTGCCCGTGTCCTTTATTCAATGCCGGCGACTGCAATATGTTGGTCGACTTATGAGTTCTTTAAATTCTATTTATGTGGCATCGAGCATGATCTTTACAAATCGACGATCACAGGTAAAAATATGTTACAACCACGAAAAACCTCCTCCGCGGATGTCAATGACATACACATACCCAATGCATATCTAATGGTGCCAGTGACCGAAACGAGCGATGAACTGAAAACTCCCAAAGAATCTTCAACAACGGTGACAAATCCACATTCTCCCTTACCACCACCAGCTATACCCACTGGTCCTATTAAAACCGTTTGTGAACTGTCCACCAGCGTTACATCACCTACCCTTAATCTGACCACTAGGCATACGGATGTTAAGAACCCTTTCGACAGAGGATTTTCAAGTTCATAAGCACAATTAATAATATTGAACAAGAACATTAAAAATTATATGTGTATTCTCAACGTTTGTTTATAATTGCGCGCCCTTAAAACACACCCATGTGTCCAACAACCAACCAAGTGAAGTGAAATAAGTTTACAAAAAAAAAGAACGCTCTTGTTGATTTTTTTTTCTAGCGTCAGAATGATTCGCCTGTGAGTTCCGGCAGCATTTTGTGTTAAATTTATAGTTCTACTTGTGTGTGTGTGTGTGTGTGTGTGTGTGACATGCGCCACATTTTAATGTTAAGAGAATATGCTTTAAACGCAATTAAACGGGCGTTTGAAGTAAATACATATGCACATATGTGATGGGTTTATACATGTGTAAACACAATAAGATTTAATAGCGTGTATTTATTGTAAAATATTTAAGCTGAAACAGAAACAGAGCCGTATTGCAAAACCTAGTTTTGCCCCTAAAAGCAACACGTATCCTTTGGCTTTGCATTTCAAAGAATTTTGTTAAATAGTCCCGCTTAATAATAGCAACTTCCTTTCTTCCTTCCTTCCTTACTTCCTTACTTCCCCTTACTCCCTGTCCCATACCTTTGTTAAACTTTCGAATGCATAGTCGCAAGTGCGGTGATTTATTATTATTACATATATATTTTAAAAATTAATAACTACTTTTCCTGTAACATAGTATATATAACAAAAAATAATAAAAAAACAAAAAACAAAATACAAATAAAAATGAATCAAAACCTTATCGTTATTATATATTATTATATTTTTTTAATCCATATTTTATAAACAATAACAAAATCAATGTATGTAAATGTATGTTTTATACATACACAATTAGAGAATAAACAACAACAAAAACCCCAACTTTAATTTAAACAAAACTCAATTTTGTAATTTAATTACACCAAAACAAAAAAAAAGATATACATTTAAAATAAAACATAAAATCATAGAAAACAGGAAATAAAAAATTACACATCTATTTTTTGCTTGTTTTCCGCTTGGGAATTTAATTTCCTTGCAGGAATTTTTACAAACCAATTTGGCGGTTTTGATTTTTTTCTTTTTTTTTAATAAGTTTATGTATTTAAATGTAAAAGCGAACTAATTATAAAACATTTTAAGAACTGACTGTTAAATGAATATTTATAATTTATTTTTAGAGGGGTCAAGTTCATTTAAATATTTGTGTTTGTTTGAATTCATCTATTTAAGAGTTTTTTTATAAGAAATTTGCTTAAATTAATGCAGTTATATATATGTATATACATATATAATAATTGGCGTATGTTTTATATGAAATAATTTTAACACAAATGTCAACTGTACGAAAGCCAAAAATAATTGAGAAGGCAACCAGCGACAATGTATGTAAAATGTATTAATTTGTTTTTGAAAGTATCAAATCTGAATTACGATTCGAAAGAAGAAGTGTTAGAGGTTGTTTGTTTTAGTGCGTTCACGGACGGCAATTTTTATTTGACCAACTTTTTAGCTTATGGAAGAGAGAGGAGAAGATAATAAAGAGCGAAACCATCATCATATTGTCCACTCTCGCTCATGAACAGGTATGGGCACCACTACATTGAAAGCTTTGCATGTGTGGCATTGTATTGGTTTGTTTTTTTCCATTCATGAATCAAATACAAGATTACGCATTGCGCGTGTTTGTTAACTTGTGTGTGCTGCTGCGACGTCAAAATGTCATAACAATTTAAATGTAAACAAAATTCCCCTATACCAAATACACGTGCTTGTGTGATTGTGTTGATGTTTATCGGCTGATGTGACGTACATGCGCAGAAAAAGCATTTTTTTTTCAAAAGCTGAATGCGTAATCTTGTATTCTTTGATTCATGTTTCCATTTAATGACATCCGACACACGTCTGCTTCGTTCGAAAATTTCTGCTGGCCAGTGTTACCATATGTGAAGATTTATCTTATTTTTGAAGTTTTTAGACATGAAAAAAACGACCAAAAAGATTTCTTAGAGGCCGTTTAGATGAAGGGCGGCCTCGCAGCGACACGACGCCTGCGAATCGTGTTTGCTGGCGTGAAGTGAGGAGAAGCTTGCTGGGTAGCAAAAGTCGCACGTACTGGGAATTGAGCACTGTTGCCAGTTAGACTATTTTTTTATAACATGCATGAAAAAAAGTTATAATGGTGCCTATTCTGAAATACGCGTCGACTTGGTGAAAAATTAAATGGAAAACAATAACAAAATTGTGTAAATTTAAAAAAATAGTTTTTGTTTTACATACAAAATTAACCGTTTTTAACACAAAGAGAAACGCGTTGAAATTCTCACGTTTATTTCATTTTAGAAATGTATGAGAAACAAAAACAATTTTTGAATTTTTGAAAATTTGTTTTCGTTTTAATGTAAAGTTTCACTTCTTCGACGCGTTTTCCAGAATAGCCACCAATATAAAAATTATAAACAAATAAAGCAAGGAAAGAAAAGGAATTATTGTATTTTGGTAGTAAATTAAAAAAAAATTAAAATATATGGACATATTAATTCTACATTTCCCAAACTAATAACAAGTTCCTTTACGGTAACACTGCTACGAATGAAAGAATAAAAAGCTTTGATCAAATTAATATCAAAAAGACGCCTGACTATTGCGACAAAAAAGTCTTCATGTAAACGCGCGTGGATTTAAGGAGGGACTCCCAAAGAGAACGTAAGCGTTGTCGCAGCTAGGCCACCCTTCATCTAAGTGAGCTCCTAGATAAAAAAAAAGATTTTTAAAAATGTGACTTGTGGTACTTTTAATATATTATTGAGGATTTGTTTGACCAAACTACTTACATATTTTCTGATTTGCTTCATAATAATCTTACACATATTCTATACACTAAATATTTTGTGTTATTTAGCCTTACGTTTAATAGTTCCCTGGAAACAAAATAAATTTTGACTTATTTTCGTTCAATAAAATAACAGAAAAAGATTTTTAATTAAAAAAAAATTTTTTTGCTCAACTTGAAAATTTTTGAAAAATAAATATGGCAACACTGCTGCCAGCACAATTTCGTTCCTCTGCTTCGCTTATTAATTTTGTGTATGTACACATCGTTCTCTCTTTTTGCATTTGCCCATACACGCTCATGAACTAAAAAGTTGCTCAACTAAAATTGCCGCGTGTGAACCGAGACTTTTTTACATTAGGTATATTTCCGTACTTTTTGGGTAAAGTTCGTTGAGATGAGTTCAAGTTATAATTTCTTGTGATGTGCTTATTATTTCCATTAGTTTTATGTTTTTTTATAAAGTATTTCATGATATTTTTTTTTCTATAATTTTTGGTATTTCAAAATCGGTTTTGAAAGTTATCGTTTTATAATCGTTTAATATCCATAATGT
This sequence comes from Tachina fera, assembly GCA_905220375.1. Lineage (NCBI taxonomy): Eukaryota > Metazoa > Arthropoda > Insecta > Diptera > Tachinidae > Tachina > Tachina fera. The sequence continues at coordinate 21,206,433 of LR999963.1, read as the reverse complement.
AGCTGTATGTAACTGTTCAAAATATATATTGTAATAATCTTGAAATATATATATGTACACTTATCCCTCGAATTACACTATTATTTTGGTTTTCGTGTAAATTGAGAGATTTATGAAATACAGTCAAATACCGATAATTCGTACCCCGATAAATCGTATTTCCCGATAATTCGATAAATCTAGTTAATTCGTAAAATTTCCATGCATTTTGGTCCCCTCGCTAATTCGTGATTTTTTTTAAAAAATAACATCTTTACCTCTTATAAATCGTAATTGTTTGCTAACTACCACTTATAATTCGCAATAAAAACAACAGAAACCTGGAAAGAATGATTATTTGTTCACCGTTGTTTTTTTTGCGTGGACTTTTGCTTGTGTGTGTATTTTCTTAAGATCAGTTTGTTAATGAATAATAACGAAAACTGTTTTTTTTTTGTATCGTTTTATTAAATAAATTGAAAAACTCGGTTAATTCGTATTTATTTTATTTTAACCCCGTTAAATCGAAAACCCCCAATATTCGCAAGAAATGGCCGGTCCCTGGCTATTACGAAGTATCGGGATTTGACTACCTCGATTTATACGATTTTGTATGTGTTTTATTGAGTATTTTTAAAATAACGTGCTATATTAAAGGTATTCATTTCAGTTTTTTTTTCTCGTTGGAAAAATGGAAAAATGTAATTTTTTGCAAACACAAGAAAAAAAATTGTTTAATTTTTTTTTGAATAGACGCTTCTGATATTCTAAAAACTAAGTTGAAATACATACATATATAACTTCTTAATAAAATCAATTTTTTACGCGATGCTGCCTTTATTTTCGATTTACGTGATTTTTCATACAAAAATTTAAAATTTTCTCAGGAACGCATGTATGTATCGTGTAAATCGAGGGACATGTGTATATAGGCTATTTGCTCAATTTTGTATTTAAAGCAAGTTTCCTCTTTTTTTTGTACAGCAACAATAAATTTGAATAATTGTATTATATTACCGAAGATTTTATTTTCAATCATTATAAGATAAAAAGATTGTATACAATATTACATACAACATACATATAATAATTCAAAAGATTTCGATGTAATAAGAACAAATAAAAAGAAAAGGTATCAACGAGCATTAAAACTAATAAAAATCTCGAAATTTTTTATAAAAATCTCATAAAACATGGATAAAATCATAAAATATGGTTTTCCTTTTTTAAGCAATCCGATGCCATACCCGACAATTTCATCAGAAACCATTTCCATAAGTTTGGATAAATGATGGCGGTTTTGAGAGAGAAACGTTCTCGCACTAAACAGCCCTAGAGGATCTGCCCTGTTGTTCGAAACGTAAGAAAATGTTTTCGTATTTGTATATTATTAAAACTAAAATTCGAATAACAGAGTAAAGGCTTCATTAGTCTTTACCTTTTGTTGATGTTCTGTGCTGTGCCGTTCTGCTTCTAAATTTGAGTACTTACTTTTGCTGTAGTAACTTATCAGCTGTTTCTGACCAGAAGGGTCGCAGTTTTCCAGTAAAGCGATGAGTTTTGCATCGTTCATTGTTAATTTTCAATATAATTAATTTTTTTCTTTTAAAAATTATTTTTCTTAATTCTATAAATACAATCACAACTTATTTCAAAATATTTTTATTTAATTTATGCTGTCACTTACAATAACTTAACAATTTTTTGTTTTTCACAGGTTGAACCGAAACTGAACAGAACGTAACAGAAAAACTAACGACTTGTAGTATATTTCTATAAACAAAAAAGAGCTGATTCGTAACAGAACAGAAAGTAAAAACTAATTCTGGCTTTACCCTCTCCTTTTTTTTCTTTCTGTTAGATGGAGCCTTAATATCGAGTTAATCGTAGGCGACAAAAAGTAAAATTTTCAGAAGTTTGTTTTTAAATATTCAAATATGTTTTACGTACATAAATTTATGTAGAATAAAAGTCTTCTAAAGGCATATTTATATAAGCCAGAGATTGTCTCAATTCCCTTTGAAAAGTGTATATTTTTGAGATCGAAAAATTTTCTGAAAAATATACTTATGATTTCAAGCGGCGAAAGTAGTCAGCCGAGTTGTTGAGACCATTTGATATGGATTCGCCTTGTGAGAGTAGCTTTTACAGGCTCACTTTCTGCCGAAGTGTAGTAGAAAGTATGGGACCGAACTTTTCGAAATATAAAATTGAACAAGAGCAAATAAATTTTTAATAAATATTTTTTAATACAAAAAGCATACATCTGTCTTAAAATCTGTTATTTAATAAATATAAAAAAATAAACTGGTATATACACAATAAATCACCCTATAATCTTAACACCTCCAAAAAAATTCCCCAGTGAAAATTACATTACGTTACATACATATTTAAAACATCTTAATTAATAAACAAATAACTAATAAAAAAGTAATACACATACATACATAGATAAACATATGGTAAATTCTTTTTCCTTCACAAAGACCAAAATATTATTTAGTTTAGATTTTTTTTTCAATTAAAAAAAACTTTATTTAAAAGATAAATTTCTTTTACTAAACTTGTATGTAAGCATGTAATAAAGCATTATTTTGAAACCATAATTTGTTAATAAATAAATACACTTTAAATATGATTAAACTAACTAAGAATACTTGTTATTTATATTTAGAAATACGAACCTAAAATAACTATTTGCAAAAAAAAATTATAATATTAGTATATACATAATGATAATAAATAACGAAAACTTAATTTAAAATAATTAAATTGTTATCGTAAAACGACACAAGAAAAAATACTGTAAAATATAAAATTTAAAATGAAAAATAAACAATAAATAAAGTTGTTTTTATGTCAATTGTCATAAGTGAAGAAACATTTAGAAGACTTTTTTTTACTAACATTATTAAAACGATCTCATTTTTGGAATTGAGAAAAAAGGAGGTTCCCAATTCGCTTATACTTTTTTGTAGCTCTATATAGGCTCTTATGATGACACTTGACTTGATCTCTCATTCTACCCAAACAATTCTGTCATGTCACAGTGGGGCCAAAATCATAATATTTTGGAAATTAATCAATTATTGTTTAATGTAGAGTCGTATCGGAATAGACTTTGGACCAACCATTATTTCTATAAAATCATACGGGCCTGTTCTGAAAATCACGGTGATTTCAAAAGGAAACTTAATAGCTGACTTGTCAATGAATTTTTTTTTGTATGTTAAGTTTTTGTCATATATAATAGAATATTTTATTCCAACTTCCATCGCTATCAATCGTAAAATTCACAAAAGCAATAATTTATCTTTTATTAGTTTTTTGAAATCACCGTTATTTGACATGTGGAGATTTGCAGAGCAGGCCTGATTTATTCCAGCGTCCATACTTGGCCCAAATCCGATTTATCGCTTTGATATTAGTGTTCTAAGGAGTGGAAATTTTTTGGAGATTCCAAAACAAATGCTCTAAATTCATGAAATGATCTCTCATTCTACCCAAACGATTCTGACATGGCACAGTGGGGCCAAAATCATAATATCTTGGAAATTAATCAGCCATTGCTTAATATAGAGTCGTATCCGAATATACTGTGAACCAACCATTATTGCTATAGAATCATTGATTCTAGCGTCCATACTTGGCCCAAGACCGATTTATCGCTTTTATTTTAGGGTTCTAAGGAGTGGATATTTTATAGGGATTCTAGAACAAATGCTCTAAATTAAAAATTTTGATGAGAAATATATCGAATCCGGAATGCATGTGAAGACACCTCTCAAATACATAAGTAAACATTTTTTATATGTTAGGAAAATAAAATGTTATCCTCCATATTCATAAAATGTAAAATGAGTTTGAAATTATGTAATTTATAGCGCGTTTACATCTGAGTAAAATTTAGTACTTACGGGACTTACAGCAAAATTCGAGTTAATTTTCCACTACTTGTTACAAGATTTTGTCGAAATCTAAAGAGCCCGCCATCTAACGTTTTTTTTTCAACTAGTGCTTATTTCGTGAATGGTAACACTTAGCTCATGTCTGATTTGACAGATAATTAGTTTTATCCTTCCGCTGAACGAGCCAACTGACCATCCAATGAGTTTTCGTTTCGCCAAGTGGGCTGCGATCGACTTACAGAAGATGCCGATTTATCAAAAAAAAAATTCATCTTTTCAGATGAAGATCATTTTGATCTTGGCGGGTATGTAAATAAGCAAAATTGTCGCATTTGGGGCACAGAAAACCCGCACGCATACATTGAAAACCGACGCACGCAAAACGAGTCACTGTTTGGTGCGGATTTTGGTCCAGAGGCATAATTTCGAAAATGAGCAAGGAGTGGCCGTTACAGTCAATGGCGATCGTTATCGGGCCATGTTGAACGAATTTTCGTTCACAAAAATTGAAGAGGAGGATATTGGCAACATTTGGTTTCAACAGGACGGCGCTACGTGTCACACAGCCGAAGCTTCAGTAGTTTATTTTATAGCATTTTCAAAAAAAAGTTATCTGGCGGAACCTATACTTAAAAACCATTCGAACTTAGTATTGCAACTATGGTTGTTTTTTATATTTTGTACCAAAATATAAACCAATGTAATTAAACAAGTGTGTGAATTAGCTATATTGCAGTTTAGGAACAATTTCAGTCAGTGGTTTTTGTTTTGATTACGAGATCTTGATAAATGTCAACAAAAAAAAAACTTGGTGTAAGCCGCATAGACTTCGATGAAAGATTTTAATTGAAATCTGCTAGATTTCGTGCAGGTATAAATACCCAATGAAATAGATTTCAAATGGTAGATAGTATAGATACCCTACATTGAAAGTTCATAGCTTCGCGCTTGAGCCATTTGGACAGATTGTATTTAAAACATAAATTTCTAATACCTCTCCGCTGTTGCCAAGCGAAATTTTATTCCGTTTAGAAAGGAGTGATTTATTTCCAAAATAATTTGATTCTACCCTACTGTGCATGGCTTTGTACATACTTTCGCGCTTTCGATTTCAATGAAGCTGCACTCAATTTGAGGTACGTATCACCAAAGGAAATAATCAAGAAATGTCAAATTGCACAATCTTTACAGGACAAGAAATATGTAAATACATGTAAGTGAAATAAGATCAATAAGCTGACGTTTCGAAAATTCGATGATTTCGTGAGATTATCTAAGATGACATGAGCACCATCCTGTAGCAAGAAAAAGATATAAATGTCCGTGTGTTGGTTGGAAAAAGCCCAAATTAAATCGGTTACATAGTTTATCTATATTTATTTGTTTTTGTTAACTTTAAAAAACATTACAGAGAATTATGCTTAATAATTAAAAATATATGTATGTATATAAACTCATGTTTATACAATTAAAACAATGAATTATAATTGCATTTAAAATGTGTAACTGCGATTAACTAAATATATACGTATATTAAATTAAAGAATCCATGCATCTGCGTCGTGAGCGTTGACCTAAAATTGGTCTTGGTTTGTACAAATCATCACTGGAATAACGTTGCTGTTGAGTTAGTTTTTGAACGGCCTTATTGCGATCTAGTAGAGAATTTTTGGCGTGATCTAGGAAATGAAGAATTCAAAAAAGAAAACAACTTTTATTAAACAATTAAAAGATTATTTATTTAAAAAAATGTATAAAAGAAATAGTCAGTTAGCTGGAGAAGTATTAGCAAGTAGTAGAGTACAATCAATATAAATTGCTTACCCCAATTCAACGTTTCTTTGTTCAATGTTATTGTTTAAATAACTTGCTTTTTCATTTTTCTGTTATACATATACTTATGTAACATATTTTATTAGATGATGTATGGATGCGTTTGAATCTGTTTCGGATTTGACGTATTATAATTATACGAGTATTTTTTTCTTTTTTCTTTTTTTGATTATGCAGTTAATTTAATTAAATCTTAATATGTTCATATTGATGGTTTTTATTGAAATTGAAAATTGTTTTTTTTAATCGTTAAGCTAAAAGTAGGAAAGATAAGATTTGATGGAAATCAAATTTATATCTTTGATTAATTTAAATTAAAATACTATTTGTATTTAAAACAATAAAAGCCGAAACAATAATACAATTCAAAAGGAAATTTTGCAAAAAAAAAATAAAAATTTAAAGAAATAAAATAAATGGAAATGCCAACAAAAAAAACTTTTAAAAAACTCTACAAGATTTCCTAAATAAGCCAATCAATATTCTTTCATGTGATTCTTTGTAGAGTTGTAACTTAAAACAAAATAGTACAAGTATGTACACAATATAAAACTTAACGAAATAACAGTTGATTTAAATATTAAAAATTTCATTACTTACAAGTATTCTTATAAATTTCTTCGTTCTCCTTCGAGTTAACACTGCTTGTGTCTGACGGAGCCGGAGATGTTTTGGAATGACGACCTTCACTTTCATTCGATATACAACGCTTACGTGGTGTTGTTTCAAATTCTTCATAATTATAATCAGACCTTCTTCTTTTCAAAGTGTCTGTTGACAGCTTCATTTTATTATTATCACTATTGGCATCTTCTTCGTTCGATAATTCTATACCTTCATCACTGAGAGCGTCAAATCGTAAACTATTAACCGCACTGCGACACAAGTCCATGGTATCATTAAGTAGTTTCAGTTTCTCCATCATATCAAGTTGAATTTCTTCAAAGTAAAATAGGTCTGTAAATGTCACTTTTTCTTCTTTGTTAGAATTTTCCTTAGACGGAACAACTTCTATATTATTATTATTGTATTCGGCAGTAAGTTTTTTGGTTTCTGTTTCAAATAACGAACACTGCTGTTGTACAGACATTTCCAATAAGTGGCCTTTATTATTAAGTTGTATACATTGAATTTGAGGGTTTTCTAATATATCATTTAAAATTACAACATTGTTTATATGTTGATATTTTTTAGATGTTTCCGGTTCAAATTCTTTCATTTCCATTTGATCCTTATTTCCATCTGAAGCCAAGTCACAAAATTAAAAATTATTTTATTAAACCTTAAGAAAAATCTTACCATTTGTTTTATACGTGGACCCTTTATTGTTCTCGTTACCACTTGATTTTGAGGATTTTGATCCAGATAATGAATAGCAGGATTTATATTGAGAACCGTATTTAGCACCACCAATACTTTTGTCTCCATCATCATTTGAGTCTGTGGATTTACGTCGAATTGTTTTATGTTTTGCTTCAGTATGGTCATCTTTTTTTTCATTGCGCTTTGACGACGATGAATAGGAAGAATGATGACGTCTGTCTGAATCGCGCTTGGATTTTTTAGACTCCTGATTCTCATTTGATGACGTAGAGGAATGAGAATGTGAATGTTTTGTATGTTTCAATGAGGAATGAAGAGAATATGAAGATTTCTCGTATTTTTCTGTGGGTTTATTATGAGAGGATGAACATTTGCTGGAGGAGGAGGATGAAGAGTGCTTAGTACTACTACTCTTTGCACCACTGCTTGAATGGTATTTGTATGAGTCCTTCATTTCTTTGCTTGAACGATGTCGTTCCCTGCTATCTTTTTCCTTTTCACGTTCATATGATCTGCGTTCCTTCGAATGTTTTTTGTGTTTCGAAGAAGACGAGGAATAATATCTACTCGGATTCTCTTTATCGATTTTTGGCGATTCCATTAGCGATTGTGTGGATGTAGATGTGGGTAAAGATGGCATAAGTATTGGTGTTGTTGTCGGTGTTTCAGGTGGTGGTGTTTGTTTTGGTGTTTGAATTTGTGGTAATTCGTCTTTTACTCTGTTGTGAAGAGATTGTTTTGGTGTTTGAATTACCGGCATAGAAGATGAATCTTCTACACTAGAACCAAAACTTACTTCTTGAACATTAGGAGTTCGATCGCGGTATTCTTGCTTTATTTCTATATTCGATATACTATCGGAAAATTTAAAGGAATCGTTTTTATTTTCGAGCACAGGAACTTTTTCAACAGACAGATATTTTTCCTCTTCAGATTTAGTAGCTGTCGATTCATGTGCGTCAAGACAAGTCTTACGTTCAGTGCCTTCAAATTTTATTTCATCCTTTTTAATATCAAAATGCAATTCAGGTTTAGAGGAAACAGTTTCATGTCCGCCCCCATTCATAGAATTTTGTTCGCACGAGTTATCATTGAATTTTGGCATTTGAGCTTCTTCGGATATATTGGCAGCAACGGCTTCTTGGGAACTACTTCGTAAAGAGTTATCTTTAGCATTTGCAGACAAACATGAATCACTTGAGACACTCGACAACTGCGAATCTTGAGAAATTCTTGCGTCTACCGACTGACTAGCTTCCTTATCCACTTCAACTGATTCTGTGGCAAAATTGGTTTCTTCCAAACTATCATTGTTAGTTTGTATGATTTCTAGCTTTATTTCAGCATCATTACATTCTTCAAACTTGGTTGCTTTCTCAAGCAATGATATATCGCATTCTTCTTTGATATTTACTTCCTTCCGCTTTTCTACATTGAAATAATCATTCACTTCCACTATTTCATGCTTAACCAGTGGTTCAAAGGGCGGTGATTCGTCTTCATCTTCAATGACTTTTTCATCGGTGTCCATATCAATTGCAGTTTTATCATCCTTTCCTTCGGACTCGGACTTAACGGTAACGTTGTCCGAATCGGGACTAACTTGTTCCAAATCAGTAGGCAACAAACTACAAGTCTCCACTTTTAGTGGCGGTGCATTTAAGGGTAATGGTGGTAGCGGATGCATAAGGGGTGGTGGAGGTGGTTCAAACTTTTTAGGTGGAGGTTGTAAGCCTAAATATTTATATGCAATTTCCTCAATCCGGGGTTGGAAGACACTGCCAACTTTCGGATTGACTACTTGATCCACTATGCGCTCGACGCCCACATCTAAGAACCCTGATCTAGCGAAGAAAATAAAAAATGTTTGCTTTTTTGGTATGTATCGCTTGTTGCAATAGCAACATATGTAATTATATTACACAAAAACTTAATTGTGCAGAAAATTAGTTTAAAAGTTTTCAATTTACATTGTGAGTGCACAAGACAATTGCATTAAAATTTCTTTATGCAAATTTATGCATGAACTATGAACATGTCTGAAGGTTTCAACTTACTCTGTTATATGCTTCCTCAATTTTTCTCTCAATTGATTTTTGTTCGTTTCAAGTGTCCACTTCTGCTCTGCCAAAAATTTCTTTACGGAATTTTCAACACGTTGTCTGAGATTTTGATATGCAGGCTTCGTGTCCACATCAGCCATGGAATCTTTGCGAAATTCATCAAAAACACCTTGAGATTTAACCTCATGAACAATTTTCTCCACTAGTTGGGTATCCATTACAACCACTTAATGGACTTTGTGCAAATAATCTTAAGAGTTGTGATTCTTGAAAAATTCAAGACACATTTAGATACGTAAATAATTTAAACTTGTGAAATGCTATTGATAGTAAATTGTGTTGTAAATTGGTACTTACAGCACTTATGTATATGTGTGAAAGTGTATTTTTGGAGATTATTTTACCAGCTGACTCAAAGCAAATATACCAGGTACTCGCAGTCCAACAATTGCTTAATTCTTCCTTATTGATGTGGCTTGCAAGATTGTTTATTTGACAATTTTTATTTGTCTTGCTTGATACTTAAAATGTTTTGACAATTACATGGATTATAATTGTTTCATACTATTGCAGAATTCAGCTGTAGATAAAGGATAAATGTACGTTTTGCAGCTAATGGGAGTACCTGTTTTTAAAATGGCTTGTGCTAAACCCTAACCTCCCGTCTAGACTCAATAAATTCATTATAATAAAATTTTCATTGATATTGATATTGCCAATAGAGACAGCTCATTGCTAGTGCTTGCAATAATTATCAACAGTTTTTCGTTGACAATTATTGCAAACATGAAAAGTCAAACACGGTGCTAATTTATTTTTGACTTTTTTTTTTTTGTTATTGCTATATTGCCAACATATTTATTGCCAGTCTATATGTTTTGTGACGGGGGTAAGTACGTGAAATTATCGTTTGGAGTTTAACATCGAGATTTAATACCAAAGTTTCCAAAAACAAATGTCAATGAAAGCATATCTAGTGAATAATTTAAACTTGTGAAATGCTATTGATAGTAAATTGTGTTGTAAATTGGTACTTACAGCACTTATGTATATGTGTGAAAGTGTATTTTTGGAGATTATTTTACCAGCTGACTCAAAGCAAATATACCAGGTACTCGCAGTCCAACAATTGCTTAATTCTTCCTTATTGATGTGGCTTGCAAGATTGTTTATTTGACAATTTTTATTTGTCTTGCTTGATACTTAAAATGTTTTGACAATTACATGGATTATAATTGTTTCATACTATTGCAGAATTCAGCTGTAGATAAAGGATAAATGTACGTTTTGCAGCTAATGGGAGTACCTGTTTTTAAAATGGCTTGTGCTAAACCCTAACCTCCCGTCTAGACTCAATAAATTCATTATAATAAAATTTTCATTGATATTGATATTGCCAATAGAGACAGCTCATTGCTAGTGCTTGCAATAATTATCAACAGTTTTTCGTTGACAATTATTGCAAACATGAAAAGTCAAACACGGTGCTAATTTATTTTTGACTTTTTTTTTTTTGTTATTGCTATATTGCCAACATATTTATTGCCAGTCTATATGTTTTGTGACGGGGGTAAGTACGTGAAATTATCGTTTGGAGTTTAACATCGAGATTTAATACCAAAGTTTCCAAAAACAAATGTCAATGAAAGCATATCTAGTGAATAATTTAAATATAATGTTGAACACCCTGATTTCTCATTGTTTTTGCATTGTAAGGCAAGAACACCAATTTATATATGAATTTCAATTGATTGATCCATTGTTTAAGCCAAAGCATATCAAGGTATTAAATGTGCCTTGGTTTAAGCTTTTTATCTCATTCGCTAACAATTGTTACTCCGACCCCTGACTTTTACTGTGGAAAGTTTATTTTGAAAGCACGTGAACTTCATGTAGCTGGATGAATGTATGCTAGAACGTCTTCAAATAATCCCTTGCCTCTGGAATTATTATTAAATTACAGTAAGTGAAGTTGTGCCAGTTGTGCGATAGTTTAATACTGAGAGGAAATAAATTTATTTAGAAGTATCTTGTAAACTTAAAAAGGCACTCAATTAAATAGCAATGAGCAACGCTGATTCGTTGCATTAAATTTCAGTGTTAAAAAATGCAACACTGCCAATGAAAAGGGCTGCAGATTTTGGCGCGGCATTATTGCCAAATGCTTATAGATATTATAAAAGTGGCGTTGAACGCAAAAATAATAATCCCTTTATTAATTAAGTGTTCAATAAATGATAATTAAAGTTGTGTTAAAATATAATGAAAACTTGTGAAAGTTAATACGTGCATAAGAATAATCTATAAATATTAAGAAAAAATCTGCCTAAACACGCTTTACGCAAAGCCAATAATATAGTCGGTAGAATGGAAAGTTCAACAGAAAGTTTTTGTCGGTCAACTAGACGTGTTAGAAGTAATAACAAGTGTGTTACAAAAGTTAATGAATCTAAAGATCAGGAAAATGTAAATAAAATCAGTTTAGAACAAATAAATGTAGACACCGAAATAAAAGATGAGGTCACAGTAGATAATGCTTTAGATGTAAAAGTACATGCCACTACGGCACACGTAAATTCTTCAACACCAAGAAGTATGTTGAGCACTTTTAATCAATTTGTTTCATTTATGAGAATTGATTTTATTTCAACTTTTCTTATATACATATACATATATATACAAATTTCAGGAAAGAAGGATCCTTTAGCTAATCTACATTCGAACTTAAGCCCCAAATATATTGGATTCACAACACCAACTAATAAGCTAAATAGCAGCAGCAAAGAGGAAAAAACACGCAGTTTAAGAAGTCGACATAACAACAGTAATAATATCAGTGACACTTCTGAGGACAAAGATAAAGAGGTTGATATATTTACACCTAATAACGAGGGTACAGTGGGGTTTGTACGTCGTACTCCTAGACATAGAGATTCGCCGATTACGCCCGATAATATTATAAAAAGAAAAAAATTTGTTAGCCCAATAGATAAATTGCTGATAAAAAATGGTGCTGTAATGGAATTCAACAATAATTTGCCTTTAGTAAACGGTGATGACTTCAGGGTGAGAAAAAATGATTTGTTTATTAATGGTAAAACCAGAAAAGAGGTAGATGAATTAGAGTTAGGCGTCAAAGAATTGGAAACCTACGATGAAAAAGCAGATAATGAAAACTCGTCTATATCTTCTGAAAACAATGATAATTTAAATAAGCATAACGAAGATGAAGACAATGTTTCTGTATCTACTGAAATTGCCAAACAGTTGGATGAAAACTCTTCTATATCTTCTGAAAATGTTGATAATTTAAATAAGCATAACGAAGATGAAGACAATGTTTCTGTATCTACTGAAATTGCCAAACAGTTGGATGAAAACTCTTCTATATCTTCGGAAAATATTGATAATTTAAATAAGCATAACGAAGATGAAGAAAATGTTTCTGTATCTACTGAAATTGCCAAACAGTTGGATGAAGACGATATTGTTGATGTTGAAGGCGAAGATCAAGACGAAGAAGCAGAAGTGATAGTTATAGATTCAAATGTAGACAATAATGACGACGTAAACAAACATGAATTTGTATATGATGAGGAAGATGAAGATGATAGATTACCTGAAGATGAACGTGTTGAAAATTTCAAACATTTGTCAGACGTAGAGTTTTATGATATAGAAGAAAATGGAATTAAACTGATCATAAATGAACCTGAAGTGCAAGCTGAAAGCAAAGTCGAACAAACGGATAATCAAGGTGAGAAGCATGCAAATGTGGTAATTAAAACAGATGTAAAAGATAAACCATATTTCAAAGAGGGAAACCATGAAGTAGAAAATGAAACCTCAAAACTACTTTTGCAAATTGATAAACCTGTTGAAGAGCTCAAATGTACTGTAGAAAACAAAGGTGCTCAAGACAAAGTGGAGACGGAATCTGTGGAAAATGAAAACAAGGATGCAATTGATACCGATGCTTCGCCATCGGCTAATTCACCCTCAGCCGTAAGTATGGATAGTGCTAAAGGGTCATCAATAGTCAATGATATCCCTTGGGTGACTTTCTCTACGGGAGATTTGTATTGGGGTCAAATATACAACTATTGCTTTTGGCCTTGTATGGTATGTCCGGATCCCGACGGTAAAACAATTACTACTGAGGAGGTTGGTCGTTCTGGTGATCAAACTGTTTTAGTACATGTTCGATTCTTTGCGGACAACGGCCGACGTAATTGGGTTAGACGAGAAAATCTTATGCTCTATAATGGTATAGAAAGCTACCAAGAACGTATAGTTGAGGTTCGTGAGAAATATGGTACAAAAAGCGCAAAGTATAAATTGTACGTGCCGACGAAGCGAAAGGAACAAGTTTGGTTTGAGGCTGTAAATGAAGCTAATATTGTTGCTGGAGTCTCCTATCCTGATAGATTGAAGAAGTTTTTTGAAATTTTTGAAAAATCAAAGTAAGTATCATACTTTTAATAATTTATTTTAATTTTTTTATGGAGCTTTGTCATTAAATTTGATTACTTGGACACAATTTTTAGCTAAATTCTTAAATTATATAAACTTGTCTTTACATAAAGTTCACTTTGTAATCCAATTTGCATTGTAATATAAAATACTTTTTATTATTAACCCAGCTGTTAGATTTGGACAATTTTCCAATATTTTAATAGTTTTCCGCTGGTGGTATTTTTCTGTTTTTAATAATACATTTTCTAACATAAAATGGAAGGATAATGAAATACAAAATTACCTATTAAAATATGGGTAGACTATGGTGGTAAGAATGGATGCAAACTCTGCAAAAGTTAAAGACTTTAAAGGAAATGTTCTTATTTTCTGTAAAAATTATTTCATTAGGATGCTTTTTGATTGGAGTAATTTACAGTTTTTTGGCAAATCTAAATGAATTGTTATATTCGTTTTTCAAAAAAAAATAAAAAATAAATAAAAAAAGCAAATGTTGTACGGTTTAAATAGCTTAATAAAAATATGGAAAACAGTTGACTGTGCAGAAAATTTCTGAGACTTAGCCAACCTCATCCCTTAAACGATCAATAATTTTAAAGTTTTCTACCACTCCATCTTTTCCAGGTGCTGTTTTTCAAGTCAAGAAAGGAAATAGTGATGCACCTGGAAATAATTATTGTATAATGTTTTCAACTCGTTACAAAATATTTCTTGTTACGCAATATAAATCAAAATAATTTTGATTGTATCCAATATATTGTTCCATATACCAGTATTATATAAATAATATTTCAAATGTGTGGGTAGCTTCATCCAATATATTGTGCCATATACCAGTATAATATACACACAGCCAATTTTATTTTTATTAACGTGTTTTAATGCCAATTTTAGCTTCCTATTATTATGTAAAATCTTATATCATAGTTAGATTCAGAAAAATTTCTGATTAACTCAATGTACAATAATTTTGATTAAAATATTTTACAGAGCTTTTCAGAAACTTGAAAAGCAGCGCCGTAAATCTATATACATATCGTTAACTTCTGGTACGGGCCCCGATATGGAAAGTTTTTATAGCTCAAATGATAATATCAATAGATTATCTTTGACTGCAGCGATGAAACATAAACGTGAACGCTCAGTATCGCCATATAGTCCGGCTTATTCACCCATTAAATCCGTGGCGGCAAAACGGAGAAAATTGAGTGGTGAGCAAGAGTTGGCCCCATCCTCATCTGGTGGAACTCCTTTCGTTGCTAAAACTGAAGAGAATCCCAACACTGCAGATTTAAGCTTAAGTCAAGATACTTCGGTTGCCTCCAACAGCTCGATTTCAAATTCCTTAAATGATTTGGACCTTTTCAATAGTTTAGAGTTTAGGAAGTTTTATGCAGTCATGAAAGATTTCGTTATGGAGCAAAATCATAATGAAAAGCTGGAAAAGAGTCTTGTAGTTGCTGTACGTAATATTTGGGCACTAAAGCAATTGGGCCGCAGGCAAGTGGAGCGTAAACTGCGGGAATCATTGACTGAAGTCGACTTGTCACCTGCATTAGCATTGACTAATGCTCGATCGACCGGTGAGGGATCCGTTAAGCGTCTCTCCTCCCGCTTAAAAACCCTAATGGTGCGAAAGTCTTTAATGGCTCAAAAAGCCCACGAGTATACACCAGAAAGATCTGTAACACCAACAAAGGAAGGTACAAGTGCGGAAAAGCCAAAAGTGCCCATAAACCGACCCATCCTTGAGGTTATTGACGATATTTTCAATTTGGATACAAAATATCTGTTCAAAGGAATGTCCCGTGAACCGGTATGTAAATATTGTTTTGAGCCTGGTAGGAATATAAAAAGATGTGCAAAAAATTGTACATATTATCTGCACAAAGACTGCTTGTACAAAGACTTTAATAAGCAGAAACGACGTGGCAATAAACCGCTTAATGGCACTAAAACAAACAACAACGATAGTTTAGGTGGTAGTCACAGCTCTTCATTAGTCAGCTTAACTGAAGTAGGAACTGTAGGCAATTTGACTGGAGACAACCCGGATGATTTTTCCGCCGATGTTATTTGCAAAGAATGCAGCAATAACGAACCGGCAAAATGTATGGTTTGCTGCTGCACTGAATCGAAAAAAGAAGACGATTCATTGGTTAAGTGTAGCATGGCTCAGTGTGAGCGTTTGTTTCATCCGGGCTGTTGTAAATATTGGCCACAAGCTAAAATTACTATATCAAAAAAACTTATAGAATCGTTCCGGTGTCCATCGCACGTCTGCCACACTTGTGTATCTGACGATCCCAAAGGAAAGTTCCAGCATCTGAGTAACGCTAAACTAACGAAATGTGTAAAATGTCCTGCAACATTTCATACAGACTCGACTTGCATACCAGCAGGTTCTCAAATTCTTACTGCAGCTCATATCATTTGTCCTCGTCATTCGAGCATAAAGCCCGACATGACGGTAAATGTTAATTGGTGTTTCATATGTGTTGGAGGTGGCCAGCTAACGTGCTGCGAGACATGTCCTACTGCAGTACATGCACATTGTCTGAATATACCAATTGATGCCAATGAGGGATATATATGCGAGGAGTGTGAATCGGGCCGTATGCCGCTATATGGCGAAATGGTGTGGGCTAAGTTTAACGTCTTTCGTTGGTGGCCGGCTATTATATTGCCACCTACTGAAATACCGAAAAATATTGCCCGTAAATCGCACAATCCCTCAGATTTTGTCGTGAGATTCTTTGGCACTCACGATCATGGCTGGATTTCAAGACGTCGCGTTTACTTATATTTAGAGGGAGATTCTTCAGAACCTCCGAAATCAAAGTCAAGTAGGTTACAAATATGGCCTACAATTTAAATTCCCATATTCATGACTTTATTTGTTATATTTTAAGGTTTAGATGTAAGATACAATCAGGGCGTGGAAGAGGCAAAAGAAGTTTATGAGATAATCAAAGCAAAGAAGACGCAACAACGCAACTCTAATGAAAACAAGGAAAAATTGCATCCCCAACCTTATGTTCGGATTAAGGCAAATCGCGCAGTACCACCTGTCCGATTGCACGTTGATATAGAGAGTGTAAATAAATGTGAGTGTGATGCGCGAGAGGAGAATCCTTGTGGACCGGATACAAATTGCTTAAATCGTGTTCTCTACCACGAGTGCAATCCCAAGCTTTGTCCAGCCGGCGAACGCTGCCAAAATCAAATGTTCGAGTCTCGCATGTCGCCACGCTTAGAAGTTGTTTACATGAAGGAGAGAGGTTTCGGTTTAGTCTGTCGTGAACCTATAAAGGCAGGATGTTTCGTAATCGAGTATGTGGGTGAAATAATAGATGACAATGAGTTTCAGGCTCGTTTGCAACAAAAATCGCGTGATCGTGATGAGAATTTTTATTTTCTATCCGTGGAAAAAGACTATATAATCGATGCTGGTCCCAAGGGAAATCTAGCAAGATTTATGAATCATTCGTGCGATCCCAACTGTGAGACGCAAAAATGGTCTGTTAACTCTTTAAACCGTGTGGGTCTATTTGCTATTAAAGATATTCCTACGGTAAGAATGGAGTGAAGATAATTTAGTTTTAGAATTTATATTTAGCATGTTCTTCTTACAGAATACTGAACTAACGTTCAATTATCATTGGGATGATCTATTGGGTAACGAAAAGAAGACATGCTATTGCGGTGCCACAAACTGTGCAGGCCAAATTGGAGCCAAAATAAAGGACTTGGAAACAGTTAAAGTAAGTAAAATAATAAAAATAATAATGACTATATGTATGTATATACATACATATGCCGTACAAATAACTAGCCGAGAAATTATTTAAAATAAAAAATATTCAAAACGAGGTGGTAATTTTGAGCTTGTGAAAAGACGGATTTAAATTTTATTAAGCAGACAGAAAAAAGGTACGCAAAGCGAATTTAAAGTTCTGCTGACATTAAAAACAAATTCATATACACACATAGATACATAGTATATTTCAAAAATAAAATACATATCGCACAATAAATCATAAACAGTCACAACTCAAAATGATAAAGTGGTTTATTTTAGTTATGAACAAATCTCTAACGACCCGAACGAATAATATAAAATCACGTTATTGTTGTTTTATGTTACATATGTACTTGCGTCATTTGTACAGTATGTTGTTTATTTTTTACTTATTTAGTTGTTTGCCACTAAGCACCTGATTTTTTTTTTGAGTTGTGACTTTTTATGATTTAGCGTGCGATATATTAAAAAAGTTTTAGCTCAAAACACATGTGTAGAGCACACTATTCACAATAGTGTGCTTCAAAGTCCATATTCTTTATATGGCACAGTGGTGCAAAATAAAAAAAGTTCTTATAACTATGGAACTCCTAAAGTACTTATGGATTTGCTTGAAATGATTGTAGAAGTCAGGGGATCCACTCTGTGATTCGAAACGAAAGCAAATGCTTTCGAATTGTAATGTTAAAAACATACAAATTCGAAAGAATTTTCTTTCGTTTCGAAATACAGGGTAGACCCCCAGGTTTTCAGCAACAAGTCTTGAGAAGACTGTAACTGAACCAAGGATGGACCTATGTATGTGGCGCGAATCTTAGTTGCCACTTTCTTATTTTTATTTAACGTGAGTGTTCTATCAGTTAATGGAATTTTAAACCGTAAGCGGCAAACTCTTGAAATTTTCAAAAACGGTAAAATCAAAAAATTATAAAATCGCCTATTAAAAAATTGCTAAAAATCTAAAATAAATCGCCAAATCCGAAAAAATCGCCAAAATGAAAAAATCGACAAAATTAAATAAATCGCCGAAATGAAAAAATCGTCAAAACGTGAAAAAAAACGCCAAAACTAAAAAATCACCTGTTTGAAAAAATCGGCAAAATGAAAAAAAAACGTGAAAATGCCAAAGTGAAAAAAATCGCCAAAATGAAAAAAAAAAATCTCAAAATGAAAAAACACCAAAAACCGAAAAATATTGCCAAAACGAGAAAATGACAAAACCATATTTAATATAGGCTAAATAAAGTTCGTATTGAATTACATATCTAGTGTCCGTACGGAACACTTCGTGCGCGTGTCAAAGTCGCACTTCACTGAATTTATTTATAATTTTATTTTTATGCTCAACAAGCGGTCGTTTCGCAAAGACCATGAATGTTTTTGATTGTTTTTAATTTGCCTATATAGCGTCACCTTAAATGCAAACGGAGTAACTACACAAAAATTCGAAATCGAGTTTTTAATTGATTATGGTTCATTTTATCAAACTACATGTTCACGCAAATATTTAGACCTCTGCGATCAAAAATCACGACTTTATTAAACAAATTCAAATGGACGTAATTACGAATGCATCTATTTTGTATTGCAAAGAACGTAACTAACATAAAAGCTTAAATTATATAAAAAGCAAATAAATGGTTAAAAATATATAAGTACCCATACTACAAGTAAACTTCGAAGAACATTTTTAAGAACACTTTATTATTATTGATTTTGAAACGTTTTTTGTTTCTGCTATAAAAAAAATACAAAAGTGTAGTTACTTCCGTTTGCATTTAAGGTGACGATATGTATATCAAATTTATAATTACAATTATACCCCAGCATAATGCATGTCATACATTTTTTTTTAAGGAAAACGCTACTGTCAGTGGATCTAGTAAAACTAAATCGAAGACAAAGCCTAAGCGAAATAAAAAGCTGCTAAATGGTGGACTTAAAAATAAATTGGCATCAAAGTTTAAATTAAAATCTAAAACGAAAGCAATATCTAAGAAGAAGAAGAAGACGATAATTGCTGCTGTCAGCCCTCGCTCTGAACTAAATTCTTCTGCTGTAAGCAAAGCTGTAGTAACTGAAGAATCGGAAGAAACTGATGAAGCCTCTACTAGCAGGCTATTGGAATCGCCAGATATATTTTCTTAGGCATTTAAATACTTGTTAAATCTAAATGATGATAAATATTTTTATTTATATGCAAATGTATTTTTATATTTCATTTTTATTCTATATAGATATACATATTAAAAAAAACAAAAAAAAACAAAAAACAAAAATAAATTGCACGCATATACATACATATTTAGTTATTTATATATCTTACGACATTTTGTTGAAAATTATATTTTATTATATTATTACTCTAACTTCTATCTAAACGTAAGTCACAGTTTTTTTTTTTTTTTTATTAAAATTGTTTATTAATTTTAATATGCTGCTGTTGCAATAGCAGTTTATTTACTCGTATATGTATGTATGTATGTTAAAAAAAAATTACGCGTAGAAAATGATTTACATTAACCGACTTGCATAGTTTTAACTTTATTAAGTTGAATTAGGAAAGTTAATACGTTTATTATATTTAAAATATACATGGATTAGCTGTAGAAATGATGGTGAAATATTTATTCAAAATCATTCAATAATTTGAAACCAGTAAAGAATCGTTTTAAGTATATTTCTATATTTTTTCCGTCTGCAAAATATCACTTATTTATAACTCTTTTAATAAGCATAGTGAATTAAATAAGAAAAATATGTTTTTCAAAATGAAAATTCTTTTTTTTTACAATCCTTTTTTTTCAGAATAATCTGGTTAAATTTAATTGTGTTTGTTCTCTATTACAAGGAGGGAATTAATTTTTACTATTAAACTTTTTTGGAGCAATTTTGAATGTCTTAAATATATTTCGTCAAAATTACCATTTTTGTATTAATTGAATTCGATTTTTTTCATTTAGTGCTTCAGCGTTTACCAATAACAAAGAGAATATGATGATTCGTTGTGCTTCAAAAATTTTACTTAAAAGTGCCATTGTGTCGCGGGCAGTATGGGCAGTGACTCAATCCTGCTGAAACCACACCTCAAGTCCGTCTTCAAGAGCACGACGTAAAAAAGTTCTGGAAGAAATCAAGTCTAGGGGCACCTCTTAAAAACTATAGAAAATTTATAAATAAGAAAATTAAATAAAAATTTTTTTGTCAAAATTGTGATTATACAGGGTGGCCCAATTAAGACCAGCTGATGTGAAACACAAATAACTTTTTTATTTTTTAACATGATTTATTTTTTCTTTCTGCAGATTATAACTGAAGTCTTGGAAATTTAAAATGAATACGTACAGTCCACGAAAACGCATTAAAATGATCGATTTTTATTATTTTTATTAGACGCAGCGAAATTATCGGTTATGTGAATAAACAACTACGAAAATCTAAGGGCAATACATCAGCATCAGTCACACCCAATTAGATGCACTGTTTTGGTGCATTGTTATGGCGACAAAAATCATCGGTCCATATTTCTTTGAGGATGAAACGTCAGAAACAGTCTCCAGGGCTTCTTACAGAACAATGATCGACAACTTTTTGCGGACAATGATGGAGCAACATCCTAATTTGTGGTTTCAATAAGATGGGGCCACTCCGCATACTGCTAGACAAACTATTGGCATGCTGCGTGAAACGCATAATTTCAAGAAATTCAGATTTCCCTTGGGCCCGATTTTTTATGGGGATATTTAAAAGACAAAGTGTATGTTAACAAACCACAGACACTTGAACAGCTCAAGCAGAATATTCGAGACGAAATACGGCGTCTGCCACCAGAAACATTACGCCGTGTAATGCAAAATGCGCTAAAAGGAGCCAATGCCTGTATCTAGCAAAATGGTGGTAATTTGCGTGATGTCATATTTCACACATAGTCACGTTAAATTTCCTTAAAATGTATTTAACATATAAAAAAATAAATCATTTAAAAAAACCGTTATTACAAGAGTTACACGTGTTTAACATCACTAGGTCTCATTTGGGCCACATACAAAAATACATCATGCAGGTATTTTTCAACGACTACGACTTTTTTCGTCTAATGACAAAACAACACAATTGTCGAACAGAATTAGGCCATACGAATTTTCTCCACCATGGTATTTTTGGACACGGCGCAATCTGATAAAGATTTTCTGCATTCCCAAGTTCCAACTAATAACATTCTTTTGCACTGCCGGCCTTTGACCGGTCTTAAGGATTTTGGTCATATTAGTGGGAAAACACGGTATAATTACAGTATTGTACTAGAATTTCAAAGGCTCATTACTCGGAAACTAAGCCTCGCCAATTTTTTGTATATTTTTTCTTATTTTTCAATTTTCTATAGCATAAGATACTTTTGTTAAATTTTGAGAGGTGCCCTAAAATTGATTTATAGCTCAATTATGGATGGAAACCGAACTGTAGTTGCGTTGCCAGTTGCCGAAATTGTATTACAGATGGCAACTGGCAACTAACAGCTGGTAATTTCGGTTGCCATATTGGCAACCACAAATTTGTAGTTGCTGTATAGTAAAAAGTGAACAAATTAAAAATTATGTGCAATATTATTTTTATTCTTCAGTTTCTTCTTTGTATATTAAAAAGAAAATATGATTTAAAGTTAAAACAGATTGTTTTATTTTAGGCCGTATAATAGATTTAACATTTTGAATTTCCTTCTCTTCATCAGCAATTAATTCCACTTAACTAATAATTTTTAAGATAAGTATTTTTTAAGCACTTTTACTTAATGATTTTGCTTTAAGAACTTGTATTTCTTATATTTTGCATTTTTGTTCACATTAATTTCAGTTGCCAATCAGTCATAATCGTATTTTCGATAACTTTTTGGCAACTGGAGGAAGTTGCCATACATAATACCAATTTTAGTTTCAGTTCCGTTGCTAGTTGACTCGGCAACTGAACTTCGGTTGCCATCCACAATCGAGCCATTAAGCAAATTTTCTATCATCAGGAAAACCAGAAATATGCTCTAAAAAAGTGTTTTATGCTTATTCAATATGCGCTAAAAACTCGAAAAATATGCTCTTAAAAATAACATCAGAAAAATGTATAAACTAAATGGATAGAATATCGGAAATGAGATTTAGAAGGCGAGAAATAAAAATTTTTAAAGGATATTAAAATAAAAAAAGTATTAATATATGCCCTAAAACGTCAAATAATCTCTTAACGCCATTCAAATGTAAAGGAAAAAATTATTAAATTTTTAAAACAGCTTGGTGACAAATGGATCATTGTATTGGATCCAGGTGAGTTGGACCCTTTCACCAGCAACCTGCTAACCTATGGTGACTTTTGGCCCAACCTGTAAAACATTTTAGCGTACAAATATGAGCACAAATATAGGTATTTATGCGCATTACATGTAGAAATCCCAATAATGCAATAGGGACAATCGACGCCTCAAGTGAACATGACCTTTTTTTCATATTTTTTAAAAAAATTTTATTTTATTTGATTATTTTTTATTATTCATTTAATTATACAAAATATCTAAATAGTAGAGTATTTTATTTTCACTTAAATCTTTATAAGATTTATTATATAAAATCTATATAAAAAGCATTTCAGTCAAAAAATTTCATTATTTTTGGACAAAGAAAATGAAATCGTACAAAACTGCTGACGTGTGTACACGGAAGATTTTTTTTGTTTGTTTTTTGGTCATGCCGTTTTGTATACAAAAATTATGATTTTATTTTTCTCCTTTATATTAAATTGAACTTTGGCATGTAGACCTGATTCACACACATCAAGTTGCCCTGCTCAAGTTTTTTTAATTTCATAATGAGCAAGAAAAAGGAGAGGTATGCAGACAGATGGTGTATATTACTTACTCATGCCTTCTATACAAAATCAAAACTTGAGCAAGCAAACTTGATGTGTGTGAACCAGGTCTTATAATATACGTATTATTTGAGGCCATCAGCGCAGAAGTTGTGTAACCCACATCAATTCATTTAACCAATTGCTCTTTTTAATTATCTGTTCTGAAACGATTTTTCAAATTTTTTTTTTGATAGTTGGTAATGTAAATAATAATGTAGTTATCACCAGAACAGCAACCAAAAAACGAATGTGAGTTACACCACTACTGCGCTGATAGCCACATTTATGTTTACAGTTCCTAAATTAAACTGTTCTCAACAGCACTTAAATTACAGAAATAATAAATGAATAATGTATAAAAATGAGAAAAATAGCCGAAAGAATACAATGCGATGAAAGCTGATAGAAGCAAATTACATAAGTATGTATGTATTGTTGTTTTTATGTATGCTTCTTAAAATATGAGCGAAATTCACGGTTGGCCATGTGGATTTTTTACATCTTGTAGCTTTGCTTTAAATTTACCAAGACTTGCCAAAGCTACAACATGTAAAAAGATCTACAGGGGCAAACTGTGATTTCCGCTATATACATATGTATCTATATAGTAACTAGAATAATCAAAACATAATTTGAAAACCACTAAATTAAACATAAATCGTGGAGACTTAAAAATAACCATTACTATATAATGGCACAATATTTCTTATACGCTGTACAACATTTTTCAAAGAGTCTCGCGACGTTTCATATAGTGTACTCAAGGATAAGAGACGTAAACCGCACTGATTGCTGATTTCAATCACATACCATTTTTCGAGAAGTTTCAAAGAATTCCTCACAGAATCTGTTGATATACTTTCGGCTAGAAGTAGAATTATAAATGTATATAATTTGTAGAACAGATAAATATATGTATATATCGCTCATTTAGTGCAATAGTGTCACAATTCAATTTTCGTGCAAATGACACCACTTTTTATGACCCTTTTTTGGACAAAGCACAGTTTAGCATACCAGGTATGGGAAAAATAGCGTCCATTTGGCGATATTCGGTTCCATTGGTGTCCATCATTTTACTGTTTTAGTCGATAGAAAGGCCGATAAATGTTA
This sequence comes from Tachina fera, assembly GCA_905220375.1. Classification (NCBI taxonomy): domain Eukaryota; kingdom Metazoa; phylum Arthropoda; class Insecta; order Diptera; family Tachinidae; genus Tachina; species Tachina fera. The sequence continues at coordinate 21,182,041 of LR999963.1, read as the reverse complement.
AAAATATTGCAAAAAATCTGACACCCGAATTCCTGACTCCAAATGCAATTATTTCTGGGAATTATCACAATTAAAAAAGAATGTATTTTAAATTACTTGCATCTTTACTCTTAAAAAAAAATTTTTATAAATAAAATTTAAATGATTTTTCATTACTGACAAACCGGCAGTACCGTCTTCACTATTTTTTACCTGGCGTGTGTTCCTTACGGTTCTTTTGACTATATGTACTTTAAAAAATCTCTTCCGATCCTTTTACGATCTGGCCAGTTGAAGGGTTAACATTGATTTATAATTAAAGTATGTTAATTAATTTTATTTAATGAGTTTTTGAAATTCGTTTTTGTTTTTTTTAATTGAAATAAATGTTTTTTTGTTCGCAAAAAAAATTGACCCTATTTTACTTTAAAATACCTTTTTTACCTTTTTTTTTCTTAAAGACCCTTTTTGTGATGCTTTTTTTAAATTTTCAACGGAAACCCTCAATAAAAACATGAAAAATATTCTCTCACGAGCTGGTAGTAAAAGGTATTTATATGAAATTTTTACATAAGATAAAATACGAAACGCCGAATTATTTTGCATCATTAACTTAAAAAATCACGTTTTTTGAATTATGACACTTTTGAAGTAAATAAGCGATATGTACATTAATTTAAGACAAAAGTAATGTTAAAAAAACTTACCATAAGGACATTTTTGTGTATTCACTTTATTGCTCAACTCCTTCATAACAAACTTGATAAAGTCTGTTTCTAGCATTGAATTCTTATAAAGTATAAACAGAGATTCAGCTACGCAGAGGTAAGTTTGAGCAAAAGGTGCTAATACTTCACATAAAGCCTTTTGTTGCACAATTGTATCGATATTTAAGAATGTATCTGGCTCATTTTGTTCATTATTCACATAACCATTGGGCAAAACTTCCTCTTCATCATAGTAATCATCATCTACGTCGTTACTTTCTATATATGTAGCAATAGCGCGTGCCATACGACGTGTTTCCATAATACCTTCAGTTTGTTCATCAATCTTATTGGACATAAAAAATATTTTAGTTTTAAGTACATACACATGCATGCAGGGATTCTAATACTTCCCCCCAAACTAAATTTTTCTAAAGTCAGGGGGTCTACTCTGTATTTCGAAGCGAAAGAAAATGCTTTCGAATTTATTTATTATTTATTTATTTACATGATATTAAACTTATATAAATATAAGACTAATATAATATCTTTTAAATAGAACTAGCTACTTTGGCTATCAGCTATTATAGTATTTACATTTAAATTTGTATGCTAATAACATTAGAATTCGAAAGCATTTGCTTTCGTTTCGAATTACAGAGTAGACTCCCAGACTTATCGTCGTACCGAATTCGTTAAGACTTCGTCAGACTTGTCGTAACTAATACACATCATTCCCAAATTATATTATAGCGAATAAATCAAATTACCTGTGCTGATTTCATCATGTTCTGTATTAATAATTCGTCTAAGGTCGTTTCCAGCATGTTTTCCAAATTTTGTGTAGGTTTGTTAAGAATGTATTCATAACGAAAAACTTCACAATTTTCTAAAGCAGCTTCTATCAGTTTTTTGCGAGATATACCTGGCCCATTCTGATCAAAAATAAAATTAGAATTCAATATATTGCAGGAATTATCCATTTCTTAAATACCTTATTCAAACACTCTTCATTGTCCTGAATTTTTGTGGGCAACAGAACGTGGAACGTAGTCAACACAATTGATTGTAGAGCAAAGTGGGGCGTAAGCATATTTGAATAGTAGGCCAATTCAATCCAACTTTCTATTGTGCCTTTCGGCCGTATGATCACCTCACCAATATCATTTTTACTTCTTTGTACTAGATCTTCGCCCAATAAGTCGGTGGCATAATTAATGATTTGTAAGGAGTCACCTGAGAATCCGATATCTTTCCGTCCCTTCAAAATGCTTCGCAAATCGTCCAAACCCTTGGAAATATCATGAGGAGTGGCGCCGCTGCGATAGCGTGTTAATAGTAAAAATGATAAAGCATTAGTAGACATTACTGAGGTAGCAGCAGCACAATCAAAAACAACTTGTCGGGAAATACTGTCAATTAAATTGCGATGTTCCTCGCAGACGACATCAGTGCCATAAAGGGAGGAGGTAGATTGGTTGTGTTGTAGAGTGCGTGGTGACGGATTATAGATTTTTAATGAACCATCTTCTTTGGCGATTTTATTGTATGACTGCACTAACTCCTTTATAGAGTAGGGTTCATTAAAATCAATACGCATCAGACCGTACTTTGAGTTTAGGGCCTACAAAATGTTGAAAAACATTTATATATACATACATATCGAGGGTTTATATTCAAAAAGTGCTATCTGCAATTTTTGAATATTTTAGTAGACAAAATAAAACTGTTATTTTCTCTAAGTCCAAGAGCAATAACTGTATTTGATTAACATTAGTAGAATTAAGATTTCTTCTGTAAATGGTACTATTCATCAAAATTTAGTTATTAGCCTTAGGCTCTTCTAAAATTTTCAATCCTTGCAGATAGCACTTTTTGAATATAAACCCTCGATATATCTGACTAAAAAGCATTACTATTTATTTATTTAAACTAAATAACTAAATCATAATAGCGATTTGATAAGGTGAAAAATTTGTGAAATATTAAAAACCAATTTTTTTTTGCAAATGTGGACCTATCTATTAAAATAAATTAGTTTCAAATTCTAAAGGATAAGACACCATTAAAAAAGCTTTGTAATGAATTTCTAAAAAATACACAAAATGATAATTATGTGCATATTAACATAAATTTACTCAAACGACATAACTAACAAAAGTAGTTTGTCAGAAAACGAGTTTAAAGTTTTCAATTTACACTCAACTTAATGGAAACAAGATATGTATGTATTTTTATAAAATTTTTACATATGTATATTAAATGAAAAATTAAATTTTTGGAGTTATGACGTTCTTTGAGTAAATGAGCGGTATTTATTTAAATGCACTTGAACAGTGAAACTTACTTTCCATATTCCTGATATTGCTTTTCGAAATGATTCCGGTACTTTCTTTTCTCCCTTTTGCTCTCGCACAAAATTACCGTCAACAATTTTTTCATAATTTACTGAGACTGGAACTAGCAATGCATCGGGAATGCTTCGGTCCATGAATGCATTAACTATTACCGATAATATACCACCTTTGGGCATGCAAGGTTTCCCTGTACGAGTGCGACCGCCCTCAATAAAAAATTCTACATTATGTCCCATTTTTAATGCCTGTTGTAAGTAAAGATGTAAAATAGCCCTGTAGAGTATATCTTTTTTGCCAACAACTGGATCTATTTTCCGTTTTATAAAAAACGCTCCCAATCCTCGCAGCAATTCACCAAAGACTGGTATTTGTAAATTATTGCCAGCTGCAACTAGAGGACTGCGTATGTCGTTGTTAGTTAAAATAAAAGTGACCATAATGTAATCTAAATGACTACGATGCAATGGTAAGAATATCAAAGGTATGCCTGGAGCTTTTTCAGAGGCAGCTTTTAACATTTCAATTTGTTGAGTGTGTGTCACAACACCGGAAAGAAAACAGGGCAATAGTTTGTACAGCAACCAAGACGTAAATGCCAACAAAAAGTTATTAAGTGTTGAACGCATATCTTTTAAAATTGTCATAGCTCTTCGTTCCTGTCGCTTAATGATTTGTTGATAATCTTGATGGTCAAATTGCTCATTTTTCTTTGCGATTAGGTGATTTGAATTTTTGTTATCATGGAAATCTTTATTTTCATTTCGTTCTTTAAGCAACTGCTGTTCTCGTAATATTTGTTCAGCTGCCTGCTTAATTGCACGTTGTAAAACAGGGTCTTTTTGAACCAGTGGAGATACCTGCAAGTATAAACAAACAGGACAATATAAACTAAATGAAAAATATTAAAACAATAGTTAACCCACCTGTGGATAGTGAAATTTTTTACTACGTTTAGCTTGTGCCAGATAAGGGAAATAGACACCCCAATCAAATATGGAGTTGTATGGTCTCCGGCCGGAATGTGGTGTCAACTCCAGCATATTTTGCGTGCCGATGCCATGTGCTAATGAGTTTTCTCTTTTGGGTTCCTAAAAAAGCCAAATTTAAAGTTTATGACGTAACATGTGTTTATGGGACGAATCAGAATTAAAATTTGGCTGCTTTTACAATGACTACATACAGTGCAACTTAATATGTGATTGCACACTTTGGCCATCTTTATATGTAAGTCATATCTTTCATTTGAGCCACACAAAAAATCCGATATGCATGTATGTATGAACATATGAATATGTACCATATATCATTACATTGTTATATGCATATATGAATATATACATATACATAATTATGTATATGATTGCTCATGAATACTTAAAATTTTTTTTTCTAAAATTAAACAGAAAAATTAACACACCTCAAACCAACCACGGGTACGAATAACATGCTCAAGCATTTTTGAAATGTATTATTGAACACTTTTACCCCTTTCGATTTACTTTTAAAATTTTCTTTATGTTTAGCAAGTTATTAATTTTTTATACATCTATATTTCCATTGCGACTGGGTTTGTTTTATGCAAAACGTAGACCAATTTGTAGGCGATTTAGATATGTATTATTACCCATATGCGGGAATAATGAAAACGTGTAAAATTTACCGCAAAAGGCATAATCAAAACAAAAGAGGCATTAGTGATGCCAGATGTGCAGAAAATAAAATCGCAGCTGCGTGTTTTGCAACCGTATAGACTCGAATAATCGTTTTATTCATAATGTTTTAAAACTTGGTACACAAAACATACTAATTTTGTGACAATGAGAAAAAATGTACTAAGTCTAATTTAGCAGTTTTTCAGGAGAGGGCTTAATGATTTTATCACATCAATTAAAGGTTAATTAATGTAATGTAAATTTAGATTATATCAGATGAAAAGTCATACCATGTAAGTTATTATCAAAAGAAATCGCATTATGAAATAGAATAAGCAAGAAGAAATATTGTTGCAACTTTCTTAAAAATCACATAAATAAGCTGAAATTTTGCATTTTAACTTAAGTAGACTTAAGCACGTTTTCCTTTTTACCACAGAATAACTAGAGGTTCCGGAAACTAATTTCAAATCTCTGAAAAACAAATAAGAATTAACAGAAGAATCGGAATAGAATAAAAAAATACCACGCCTTTGTAATATTCTTTCAAAAAAATTTATTCAATGTATCAATATGGGTATCATATGAAAGTGTATCAGAAATAAAAAGTGATACACATATCGTTAAAAATTAAAAATACGTGCTATTTTATATAGATACATACATATCGTTACCTTAATATAGAAAGGCCCTAAGTCATTATTTTTTGAAATAGAGATTTTTGCATTTTTCTATACATTACATTGTTCTTCTATCGAAATATATAAAACACTGGATATAGGGTGCCATATAAAAAAAACTTTATTGTGATGAATAAGGTCCAATAACAAAATTTTTAAGTTCAGATAAAACATTTTATTAAATTTAGTTTTATTTACTAGAAAAAACAAACTAAAAAACATTTTTTCCCCAAAATACACACATAAGTAAAAGAATTTATAAGTTAACACAAACTGTTATACATATCCAAAGATTTTCCCAAATTTTGTTTAATAAAAATACCAATATGTTTTTTGTGTAAATAAGAGCTCAAAATAGGACTTTTACTAAGTTAGATAAACTATTTAATTTCATCTAATTCATTATGGAATTTTTTTTTACAAAATATTTTCTACTAATGGCAGTTTGACGAAACACTTACCGTTTTTGAAACATTTCTTATGGTTATAAAAAAATCATTAACAAATGACGACGTGTAGTTAAGACTTAAATTCATATTAGGAAATATGCCAGCAATTATGGCAGGTGCTCTGAAAATATAAAACATAGAGTATGCATATTAATTTTATTACAAAGCTCAACAATAGAACAAATGTTTTATTTTTGATTTATTATCAAAATTTGCTCGTCTGTACTTAATCGAGATTCAACTAAATGTTTACGAGCTTTATAGATAACCTATGCAGCTAAAAAAACAATAAATAAGTTTCTGACAAACACATCATTTAATAGAGCTATTCAGGCCACGTCGAAAAGATTACCCCGTGCGAGACAACTTTAACGATTATAAAGCTTTACTGGATACCTACAATGTCATTCACCCATGTATATAAATTGCGTGTTTTAAATATTGATTTTAATTTAATACATACATAAGTATGAATATACTTTTTCTTATCGTGTTATTTGTAAAGTCCGTTTGAAAGATTAGAGTTGTTTGATCTTAAATTTGTAAAGAAAAAAGGTTTCCGCGATATCTTTTAACTGTTTACTTACACCTTTAAGAAATCATAAAGACAAAAACATTTCAAAATTTCTTATTTCAAAATGCGTATTGTTTTAAGATAATATTTTCTGAATTTGGATTGGGACAACTTTTTGTTATAACAACAGACACATTTTGTTATTGTTTTTCTCTGCATTGTCCTTGTTATAACAACGCTGTTATAACAATTGTTAGAGCAACGATGTTATAACAACAAATCTCACTGTAAATATCACGTCAGTTGTATCGCTTTAAGACACGCAAAGTTTATTTTGCAAAGTCTTAATTCAGCTGGGTGACAGACAGAAAGAGAAAGTATTTCCTCCTCTGTCTTGAAACCAGCTGAGTTAAGACTTTGCAAAGAAAAACTTTGCGTTTATAAAAGGGGTATTTCAACAAATAATTGTCTCGGCAAGTGGTTGTTTTTTTTTATCAAGTTTCATTATCAAATTTTCAAAATTTGTATGACAATTTTTGCTCAAGTCTGTGTTATTATTAGATTTAATTGTTGTAATACTTTTAAGTAAAATCTCAAAAAATTTTACCTTATTACCTTTTAAGACCTATAAATGAAGACAAATTTGTATATACATACATACATACATAGATATAAGTATGTACATATGTATGTATGTATTTATTTTTACTCATTACATTCGTATATTTCATTAAAAATTTAACCACTTGTGTTGACTTATTTTAATCTTCATAAACTTTGTACCTACTTAAAAAATTACTAAATTTACTTTATTCTTGCTTTGTTTTCGTATTTTTTTCCGATTAACTTAATTCGAACAATGATTTTTATACTGTACCGATAAATATGATTACTGCAACAAATATGTACATTAGGGTAATAACTTTTTTGCATTTTCTTGCAAATATCATGCTTCCCAAGGTAAAATCATGTAGGGCATGGGCAAATATTAAAAACTGCATTTTTAGCTTTTCGGGATCGTTAAAAAAGTTTAGGCTCCAAACGCGATGAAGTTTTTAATAAAAAGATTGCTTTTAATGAAATTATATAATATTTATGTCCAAATAATTTTTTTTTTAATTTTCGCATATAATTAGTAGTAGTTATACAGACATATTTAGTACATACATACATATGTATACATATGTATATGTATTATATAATATGGTACATATTAAAAAAAGTTATTTAAGAACATAAAAATAAAATACTAATGCCCTAATTCTGTTCGACGATTGTATCCTCTTGCCTATGAACGAAAAAAGCCGCAGTTGTGATTCTTTAAGACAATTATTATTTATTGTCCATACTACAAGGTTCGTTTATTTGCTGTTTAACATTACATTATGACAAGCATTATATCCAACACATACGTATGTTTAACCCCCAACCAGAAAAGGGGTGTTGTAAGTTTGCAGTGTGTGTCTGTGTTTCTGTGTGTCTGTTCGTGTCCACGTACAGACCAAACGGCTGGACCGATTTTGATTTAATGTTTTAAGAAAATCGGTCCAGCCGTTTAAATTTTTAACTTTTGTTGTTTCAAATATTTTTCAAACTATTGTAAAATACTTTAATTTAATTTCTATGTTTTTAAAACATTAATAATATTTTTATTTTCATTATCACAGACAACAACCATTTTTGAAGAAAATAATTTAGAGAATTCAAACAAAAGAACTCAAAAGTATTTTCAAACAAAAACGTTCAAAATCTTCTTACTGAATTAGGGCATAAATTAAAATATTATACGATAGTTTGAAAAATGTATTAAGAAATAATGACTACAAAATGTCAAAAATACAATACACATGTTTATATGAGAATGATTATTTTGAAGACAGCAAGGCAACATGGCGGCAGGTGTCTTTCTATGTTGTCTATGCTGATTCTGTTGTTAAACTAATTTCTATTTCTTTGGCTGCAATGAGAAAATTCAGTGTTGCCAGTACAATACAAAATATTTAATATTATTTAACAGAAACAATACCCAAAAATTTATGCAAAGCATAAATTAGTGGGTTTTTATACTTTTACGTCGTACAAGTACATACAAGTACATTTAGAAACAGTAATTTAATTTTTATAAATGCGAAATATTTGAAGGTGGCAATACTTAACTATGTATTTATACTTAAATATGAGAAGCAGATGGTGCTGCTGCCGTCTCCAAAATAATTAAGTAGCTGGCTACGAGGCGACAACTGCTAGCGGCATTTGAAGTCGTATATTCGTGTAGCCTGCTGTGGTGAATGTTTAATGCATAATGGTTTGGAACAGAAGCGTAAAGCATATACAAGAACCTTCTAGGATAGCCAATAAAAATTAATTGATTTAAAGAATCACAACTCCGGCTTTTTTCTAGAGCTGGGTTCAACTCGTTCATTCTTTCATTTTTACCACAAACCTATGATCAAACCTATGTAATTTAAATGAGTTTGATCATAGGTTTGTGGCAAAAATGAACGAATAAACGAGTTGGATCCAGCTCTACTTTTGTCCGTCCTTAGACAAGACGACACAATCGTCGAACAGAATTAGGGCATTAAATAGTTTTGAAAGTAATTTTTAACAAAAATTATTAAAAATATGATAAAAACGAACAATAGAACATTTATTTAGGGTTTGTTCCTATAAATACTAACGCTAGATTCGATCGAACATTTACAAATATTAAAAACAAAAACAAAGAACGCAACTTTTTTTGTTTCCAATATTAATATAAAATCAAATCTATCAGGTATGTTCTGAAAATCACATTGTTCAAATCACATGTGGTTTTAAAAGTAATAATGGTCCTGCAGACGTTTTTAAAATCATATACGATAAATTTCTTTCAGAAATGATATTTGGTGCTCTATACTATAGAAAAATTAAAAAATAGGATTGAAAAAATGTTTGCATAGCCATTACTACTTTCAAAATCACGTGATTTGAAAAATGTGGTTTTCAGAACATGCCTGTATCGTTAGAATTTAGGGGAACAGGCACTTATATTTTCTTTTTAAGCCCGACTGCGTTGATTTGTAAATTTATTTATTACCTCGTATCTTCCAACCGGCTGGAGGGGTTTCGACAGTTAAGGTATCGTTATATTCGTCATAGAAACACAAGTGTCTTTAGAAAGGTGTTTGAACAAACTGGCGAATATTTTTTCGCGAGTTAGTAATATGTTAATAAGAAAAAAAATTAATTAAATAAATAAAGAATATCAAAATTAGGGAAATGAAAAGGAATTACGAAAATATACATATGTATATGTTTGTATAAGTTATATCCCAGTGAAAAAAATGGAAGTCATTCTAGTGGAATTACATTTTCATTGCTTCCAAAAAATCGATATTTTTAATTTGCCGAAATTGAGCAAAAAACCATGTAAAAGCTTATTTTAGTCATACAAGACCTTGTAACTCCTCCATAGTGATAGAAAATACTCTTCAGAATTTAAAAAAAAAAAATTTTTTTAAAAGAAATTTATGAACTAATTTTAGTCTAAAATTTAAAAGTTATTTGCTTAAATTTACATGAAAACACTGTTTCGGGCTTAAATTCGTATAAAAAGAAACGAATTGTTAAAATAGGTAACTATTTACCATTTTTCCTAGATGAAAATATTATCATAGAACACAAAAAAAGGGAATTTTTCTTAATATCGCTTCCAATTCAGTCACCAGGCATCGAAAAAGAGAACTTCTTGCAATGACAACCCTATGTAAAAATCATTAGATCGGATCGAAATTTTCACTACTTCCAGATCGCAAGCTCTACATTTTCATGACCTTTTTTGAGTCTCTTTTTTTACTGGGATGTTTAAATTTAATTTGCAATTGGTGTGGTGGTTTTTATTTTTTAATTATTTATATTATTTATTAAATCAACTTTTTTTCAATCACATACCTGAATATAATTTATATTTTGCAATTCCTTAAACAAATTCGAACTCACTTAAAAAGCATTGAACACATTGTAATTTTTGCGAACGCCAATGTAATTGCTTTTTAATTAAGCAAAAATTTAAATTTCTTTTGTTTGTGTATAAATATATACATATGTATGTGTATGTACATAGATAAGTTGAAAAAAATTAAGCAAAATTAATTAAAACTTTTTGTAGAGAATAAAACTAAATGCAATACATAAAAGCAAAACTTAAAGAAGTAAACAGGGCAATTGTTTTAATTTATTTACACACAATAATAATGAAAACAGAAATTCATGCATATTTAAACAGTCAATGAGTGAGTGAGTGAGTGAGTCATTTAAAAGTCTAGTTATGTTCAAGTTCAGGTACTTCAATGCACGCTCGTTTTAATAAATTTGGAATTCAAATAATAAAACAAATCACGTCTTAATTGAAAATAGTAAGAACTCAAAAATATAGGTTTACAGAAAATGACTTTAAAGTTTTTTTTTTTTAAATTTGCATGTGTTCGTACAAATCAATAAAGATATTAAAAAAATTGTTTCTTCCGAGCAGTGTTGTTATATATGACGATTTTACATCATATTGACGATTTTTTATAACAAATTTCCCAATATGACGATTGACGATTTTAGTTCAAATATTCCTCATATTTTGACGATTTGTTTAAATAAGCATTTAGTAGATTAGATTTTATTTCAATAAAACAATCAAAAATTTTAATTTAATTACAGCATCATTTATGTTAAATATAGACTCTGAAATTCTTCTTTTACTAAAAAGTTTTCCAAATCTTGTGTTTAAAGTGTTGAAAGAATATTAATAAAACGTATAATTTTTGTATGACGATTTTTCGACGATTTTTGTGGAAAAATGTGACGATTTTGACGATTTTATTCTTAAATTTTTACGATTTTTAGAAAAAATTTCCTAACAACACTGCTTCCGAGCGGTAATTGTATAGGATGTTTTTTATAGAGTGCCACAACTTTGAGTTGGCATCACTTATTTTGGTTTAACGCTCAGTTAGCGGACTGTAATGTAATGTAACTGCAACAGTAGGAAACAGCTGATCAATATTATTATGTGAAAAGTAACGAAAACGGTTAGTCCTAATTTAGACTATGCTAACCTGATCAGTTTGTTAGGAGAGAAATATAAAAATATCGATCAGCTATTTCGCCACATGGCAGAAATCATATTTAAACATTAATTTCATAACATTTTCTTTCCAATAAAGCCTGTTTCATTGATATTATTGTTTTATTATGATTTAAACTTGTGCCACTCTATAAAAAACACCCTTTACAAGTCAATTGTATAAAGTTCTCACACAACACAAAACAACGATATGATGAAGTGTTCTGCATTATCAAATGTACCTTGAAAGCCTGAATGAATAGAATAACACAAAACTAAAATAAAATTTGATAAAACTAAGCGGTTTTTACACAATGCATTATACACGTTATCGCGAGTGCACTGTATTTGATTAATCACCTTTACGAAGAATAAAATACTGTTATTTCTTTTCTTTAATTTCTTAATTTATTTAGTAACTAAAGATTTCCATCAGAACTGACTAAGCAATCAGCATATGCATAAGCTTTAAATAAATTTGTTAATACTCGTAGTATGTAGACACCAAATCATTTTTATTTGCCCTCCTTATGGTTTCAAAATTATATTAATTACTAGCATCTAGGTTTGCCAAAGAAATTTAATACCTCCTACTTATGTAGTTCTTTAAATAAGTTATGAAGCAATTTTTTTAATTATCTAGATGTGTAAGTTACAGTGGTTTAATTTTTTCTTAACAAATCGTACACAAAAAATTAAATCTAATGAAAATTTTAAAATTTTTTAAGACACCGTAGACAAGTATGTAAACAAAGTTAAGGACTGAAAAAACTTGGAACCCTATTGTTTTCGCTACAAATTCCGTCCGTCCATCTCTTTGTCTGTCACAGGCTGTTTTCTCGAAACAAGGAAGAGCTACGGACTTCAAATTTTCACAGAATACCTATATGATAGTTAAAAATTAAAGGGTTCTCTAAAGTTAGCTAAGAAACATGTTGAAATCCTAATATAATATACAGAAAATTATATATGTATGTATAGAAAGTTGAAATTTTCAAAGTTAGTGTATTTTCATGCAGACTATACGAATAACACTCAAATTTGAAAAATAATTTGAAAAATCAAGATTAAAGGCTATTCTAGCAGTTAATGCAATTTTGACAACTTGCTGTATCTTGTGAACCGTAAGAGGCAAACTCTTGAAATATTCAAAAACACTAAAACTGAAAAATCCCAAAATTAAAAAATGCTGATACGAATAATCGCAAAAATGAAAAAGCGCTTAAATGAAAAATATCACCAAAAATAATAATAATAAAATTGTAAAACTGTAAAGTATATGGTTACATAGTATTATTGCACTTGCTTTTAATGTAATCAGTAAAATATTCATGTAATATTTATTAATTTAAACAGCAACAAAACAAGGAAATCTAAAAGAAATTATTTGCAATTATTGCATGAACGAAATTACAAAATTTATTCTTAGATTGTTTGTGTTATAAAAATATTGCATCGAGTACCAATAATTAAAAGAGTTCGATAGTCAAAAGTTTATATATTTTTCAAAACTATGTGGAGTAGGACTCAGCTGTTTCTCTAATCTTACTAATTTTACTATTTTTCCGTTCGCGTACTTTTTTCAGTAACAGCTCTTTTTGAGAGTAAATATTAAAATTTTCGCAGTAACTACTCATTTAATAATAATAAATAATTAATAGGTGTGTTTCTTTACTCTACATTGGGAGAGTAATGTTCTTCTTGTTGTTGCACGAAACAGCCCGTACTTTTTCTTTGTGGTAGTTTGGGCAAACACAAATTCAAACAGCTGTTTGAAAAATAAATAATTGCAAAAAAATTACATTTACGTAAAAACTAAAAAAAAAAATAGAAAAATTTATGAAACAATTTTTAAAAAAGGTTGCAGACAAAGTTTTATACGTTTTTATATGAAATTAAGATGTAAAACCTATGCAAGTATGCTGAATCATGTAAGTAAATACGTGCGTGTGTATGTACATAAGTATGTGTTTAGTTATGTGTATACTTATGTATATGCAAACATGCATTGACGTTTATTTTCATGTTAAAATTTTGGTTTTTCGCGTTCCCGTACTTTTGTGCATTTTTGTATATTATTGAGCGAAATTATAGTTTGCTCTCATTTTACCGAACTTTACCCAAGAAGTAAAGAAACAAACCTATTATTTCGCAGTGTGCGAAATAATAACAACAGCTGATAACAGTGAGGTAGACACAACAATAAAATAAGGAAAATTTTCGATTTTTACAGATATAAAAAAACCGGTTAACCGGGTAGGAAAAACCGGTTAATAGGTTAACCGAAATTGAAAACACTATGCAACATTTGAATTTACAGTTGTACTATATAAATAAATATATAAATTATATATATATATATATATATATATATATAAATTTATTTAATATTTTTTAAATATTTATTGAAGTTTTTTAAAGATTTATTTGAAATTTTGAAGCAAAAATGCACATGACTTAGACCACTTTCATAATTAAGGACACATATGTATGTAAATATATTAGCATAAAATTTATGCTAATATATTTATTTACGTACATAAATATTTAGAGTTTAAAATTTAGGCGTATTTATGTAAATACATGCTAGAGAGAAATGATAATGGAATTTTCGTGTTTTCTATTTTTTGTATAAGTTTTTAAGAGAACCTCAATAAATTTGGCAAACCGTAAACCTCTTGAAGAATATGTGCTGATTTAGACTTATAGTTTCTTCGAAAATTGTCTTTAGTTGTTTTTGTTCTAATGAGCATAAATAAGTATGAACCGATATAAAACTTGCATACCGAAAGCTTAATATAAGAAAGGCATAAATCGAATTTTTCATATTTTATAAGAGAAGAAAACAACCAAAGAGCCCGTAAATCCTTTATTTTTACCTGTAAAGTACTTAATTCTTTCATATGTTGGCTACCAGAAAACGTTAAAAACGCAATTTCAAAAAAAAATTAGATACGCCTTTTTATATTAAGCCATCGATATGTACTAGTATTCTGCACAAGACCTTTCAAGGCATGAGAGATTTTTCAAATGTTTTGCTAGAGCGAAATATGCTAAACAACACTGTTGGAAGACTTTTTTTTCAGTTTTTTGTCTTGCCAACAGTGTTCTTTAGCGTTTGTTAATAATATTCCGCTGTAGTAAAGCATTTAAAAAATCTCTCGTGTCTTGAAATGTCTTATAAATGGTCTTGTGCAGAACTTTAATATGTACATAATGTGTGTGTATGTATCTATTAATAATAATAATAATTGTAACTCACCTGGTTTTTGCATAAAGGAAATAAAGTAGGCAAGCTAAAGAGGCTGCTTCAACACATCCTAACAAGGAGAATTCTACAGCTCTCTGTAGAAAATTGAACACAGTAGTAATCATGCTGTTGTGTTATGGAGAACGAGGCGAGGGTGTGTTCGCTTTATTTTTACAACACAAGGATATTAAAACATGTAGTTGGCTCGATAAGGGTAGAATGATAGAGATAGAGAGAAACCGGAAACACACACTAAGTGAGAATGAAGAGGAAGTTTTCGATATTTTATTTTTTTTTTGTTTGTTTTTTTTTTGTTTTGCTAGACGCTTTTTATGGTCCAACTGCAATGACCGTTGTTGTTTTATCTTTGTTTTCACGTCTGCCGATGACTACTGCTTTCATTCAGTTTGTTTTGTTATATTTCTTCCTATGCACTTTGTACCATAATCTTATTTATTTAAGTATTTGTTATTGAGTATGTTTTACTAATGCAGTTTTCATAGTTTTAATTTATTTTATTACTAAATAATTTATTTGCTTTAACTTTGCTTTAACGTTGTTTTTTCTCTTGTTGTGCTCTTATTGTTTTATAGTGTTTAATTTTGTTAATTTTAAGTCGTTTTATTTACATATTTATTTTTTCTTTGTTGATGTTAAGGTCACTTTTTACATCAGTCACCAACTTAAAAAATATTTGCACAGGGAATGTTATCGCTGAGTTTTTATAGCTTAATTTTTATTTTAATATTTCGGTATATATTCATTGATTAGAATAAGAAGTTGTTTTTATTATCACTTAAAAAAATCAAAATGAGATGAATATGTACATATGTTCATGCATGTGTACATATGTACATATGTACATATGTATGTACGTATGCATAAATAATATCTGTGGCGATATGGAATAATCGCTCAAGTCGACTTAAGCAATGCAGTGGTTTTCGGAAATTTTGATGCTACTGCTAAGAGATTTACGTCTAAGTCGACTTAAGAGATTATTCCATATTAGATACCATAGATATTAAGATGCTGCATGTATTTTTTGCATTTGCTTGCACAGAGGCACAGAGGAGTATTTGACCCAAAAAGGCAAAAATTAATTTAAAGAAATCTTAAGAACTAACTATGCAGTTGGATACACATATTGTAAGTTTTGAAGAATTTAATTTGCGATTTGTAGCTCTGAGACACTGCTAAAGTCAGGAAAGTCAAGAAAGTTACATGAGTTTTTAATGTTTTTTTTTTCGGTTTCAACAATTTACATACATATACCTATGCTTTTTTCTGTGGCTCAACGAATAAAGGTATTACGATGATGATTTTTTTGCTTGAAATATTTGATAAAAAAAAACTATTTTTAGTATTAAAACGAAAAAAAATTATCTCGAATATTAATATTGAAACAATTTTTTCTAAAATTAAAAAGAAAAAAATTACACACTTTTTTTTTGCAAACAAAAAACAAGAAGGAGGGTTTTAAAGGTGAAGGTAGTTACATTTAGAATTATGTTTTATACCACAATAAAATTTAAAATCTCTAATCTTAGACGCAAGAAAAAAGTTTGCACAAGTTTGCGCCATATTTTTTGGTATTTTTTTGAAAATGTCACCTTTTTTCTGTTTTTGCTCATTTCGAATGGATAAATATGAGTAAGAAGCCTTTTTGTCAGTCATGAAATGTTTTGCTTTGAGGTGAGAGCTACTCTTTCCTGCCCATAAAAGCTTAATAAGTTTAATTTTAATAATAGGTATTAAGGCATAAGTAGTAATTTTCTTTAATATTTGCATTATTTTTGCAAATAAAATTTTTGTCACCGCCCACAAAAGTTTAGGGTTCAAGTTTAGGGTTTTGAACTTTCTCCGACGTTAAAAGTTGCATTTGCTAAACAAAAGTATGGGAAAAGTTAAGAAAAAAATTTAATTTTTCAGAGGTGGGATTAGTTCCTCTGAGAGGAACTTTTTTCCCCTTTGTTCATTGATCTAGGGGTACTCAAAGCTTTTCACAAGAAATCTAAACTTAAAAATAGTATTGGCCAGGTTTTTGGGTCAAATACTTTTCTGTGCGGGCGTTTAAAAGAAAATTTTGTTTTTCTTTCAAGAGTTGAGTAAAGAAGGCAATTGTATTAAATTTTTACACACTAACTCAAAAATTTAATTTTCTAGTTATGGCGTTCTTTGAGTAAATGAGCGATGTGTATGTGTGTACATGCATACACGTGTACATGTACATACATACATACATAAATATATGCATGCATACATACATACATATCGTTAGCTAAAATGCAAAAAGGCGTAACTAACAATAATATAATTTTACAGGAGAAGCAAAAAACGAAAACAAAACTAAACAAACTTGTAGTTAAATCTCCTTGTTATTTATTAGTAAAAGCATTATTTTTTATCGCAGGAGTGCAAAATTTTTTTAAGACATGTAGTTCAGTAGCATTCGCAGTAATCAATGAGAAACTCGATTTTGAATTTTTTGTTAGTTACGCCTTTTTGCATTTTAGCTAACGATATACACATACATACATGCACAAACACATACATATGTATCAAAATATTTTTAACAATATGAATTGAAATACCCACGCATGTACCTATCACGTGATTTTTGAAGATCGTAAGCATGATTGGGCTCTTAATACAAACCAAAAACCTTCGTCCTCTTTATTTTCCTGATTGTCTGCAACCATAAAATGCAATTTTCTTTTCTTAATGTACGGTCACACTTCGGCAAACATTTGCCCAAGTAAGCGTAACCACTAAATAATAATGAAAAACCTTTTGATTCAGTTTCCAATAATATTGAATTATTCTATGACATTTAATTTAATTTAATTTTAATTTATTTAATTTATTCGTATCATCAAAGTAATACAAAGTAATACAAAGCCAAAAATATAAATATTTATTACATATTAACAAAAAATCCTGAGTTCTTAATACTAATTTGCACAAATGCTTATACTTAAACTGTAAATACCTATAAGTAAAAAAAGTACAATCACAGTAGTTGGTTTGGCTCCCCAGACACGAAAATCCATAGAATAATTAGGTAAAAACAAATAATAGCAAAATACAATAGTAACATGGTCACAATTAGTAGTAAAAAATTTTATTGTTTTACAAAACACAATCAGGTAGATTGAGGGCTGATAAGGAACAGGATATATAATAGGTATACGAAAATGCATAAGAAAACATCTTTACATACTTATATCCTTGGAATACAAATTTGTGGATTTCTAGAAGATCGTAGAATGGTAAATCTATTAAACAAGGGAGAGGGAAAACCACTTTTCATCACTCTATGGAATAAAACGAGGCACCGATACTGAACACAGTTGCTAAACGAACAACAAAAGAAGTTATGAGCATAGGATGATATATGATCAAACCGTCTAACATTATATACGAATCGTACAATCATATTAATAATGCGTCGCAACTTATTAAACAATTCAACAGAGGAGGCAGATATCACTTCCAAACAATACAAAACTTGAGGCATAAGAAGAGCATGGGCTAACCTTAGCTTAATATGGGTAGGTAAATACATGTTGGTAGAATAAATTATACGTAGCGCACCCCAGACTCTACCATATATTAGGTCAATATGATTCTCAAAAGAAAGATCAACATCAAGAACAACACCTAAACATTTGAGTCGAGAATCCGATTCAATCACAAAAGAACCAAGAAAAAACCCAAAATCAGGAGACAAGTTGTCATTAAGTCAAAACATAATCGCCTTAGTTTTCATTGGATTTATTTTAAGCAAGCTGTCATTAATTAGTCCATTGCAACAAGCGATCAAGGCACACATTCACATTTCGTTAGAATCTCTCACATGAATTACGATTACCATTGAATAAAAGGAAAACATCATCAGCAAACAAGTATGTTTCACATCTACCTGAATTAGTCTCATTAATTTTTTGAAAACGAGCTTTTTGTGTATTTCGATACAAGAACATCTAATGTATCAAAAAACGCAAAAATCTCAAATTCAAAAAAAAAATAAGTTAGGGTCTTTCTATATTAAGGTAACGATATGTACATATGTGCCCTTATTTATGAAAGTGGTCTAAGTCATATATTTCTCTGCTCGAGATAGGTATTAAGTAGATTACATTTGAACAAATTAAAAAGTATTTTTATATTATGCAGCATTTTAATTTAAACTTGTACTAGTCTCGAGTTATATAAATTTATTTAATATTTTTTAAATATTTATTGAAGTTTTCCATAGATTTATGCACATACATGACTTAGACCACTTTCATAATTAAGGGCACATACATATGTACATACTCATGTAAACATATGTACATACTAAATATCGTATGATCAGCAAAATATTTTCATTTTGTCTTCGTTTATACGTTTTGTCTTTTGTTTGTTTTATTATTTTTGTTTTAAACTTTTCTTTGATACCTACTGCCTTTCTGTATTACAGTAGATGCATGTAAGCACACACACACACACTCACACACATATGTATTTGAAAACTGCATCAATAACAGCTCAACATTTATGCAACGTTTTCACTTGCTTATATTTTTCTCTTGTTATTCTTGTTGCTATTTTCAAAATTTGTTATTCTCAAAGTTCTCTTACTGCTTTAATAAACTAACCGGCGAATATGAAAACAAAGATATTAAACTGCAAAATATTTCACTGAGTTCGTATAGATATGTATGTACATATGTAGGTAGACATGCATTTTTAACCACAAACCATTAAATTTTTTAATATGATATTTAGTTTTTAATTAATTTTCGATGTTTTATGTGTTGAATTGTGTACTTATTTTCATTTATATCACTTTATTCACATTAGCAAAGCCAGAAAATAAAAAAATCATCCAATACACAACTACTTTTCTCTTGCCTGTCTGCTATACAGACACGTAGTATGCACGTTACCGTTCCAGACAAGCTTTACGTTTCAAATGTTTAATTTAGCTCAATAACTCTTGTTTATTAATTAATTTTTAATTAGAATATATTATTATTTATTTTGCTATTTTTACTCAGCACTACAAGTGTAGAAGAAGACACATTGTTATGTGTTCAACGTCTGATTTACTTCAATTACATTATAATACGACAATAATAAACAAACGTGCACACATACTCTTTTAATTGATAATAAATACTATTGTATGGGAGACCCCAAAAAGGGTTGTCAGATACAGCGATTTCTCGCCAATCGTGGCGTTCTTTTAATTTGTTTGGCGTATAAAATTTTTGATCTGGCGACATGGCGATTTTCTTGGCGATAAATTAATTTGTAATTCAGGAAAATTAGTTTGTTGAAGGAGTAATTGCAGAAATAAATCATACCAAGACTCGTGTAAAAGAAATGAAATCAATATCATATTGATGATTTTTCTTATATTAGTTATAACAATTAATGATTTTTAAATTTGGATTTAAAAATTATATTATAATATAAATTTAGTGTTATATAAAAACAAAATTATTATCAAATATATATTAACAAAAACTATAAAATATATTTTGACGACTTTGGTGATTTTTAAAATCAATTTTATGAAATAGGTAGGAAAAATGTGACTACCCTAACCCCAAACACAAAGAGCGGAAAATAAACCACTTTCCTTGCTTATCAGCAGTGCTGCCACATACATTTTCCCATTGTCTCCAAAATTGAAAAAATATTTCCCCAAAAATCTATGGCTAAAAAAAATGCCTATAAGGAATACCGAAATATATTTATTTGACATAAAGTCCTTAGTTAGCTTCAAAAATTGTTTACTTGCTTATTTTGGTTAAGCACTGTCTATAT
This sequence comes from Tachina fera, assembly GCA_905220375.1. Taxonomy (NCBI): domain Eukaryota; kingdom Metazoa; phylum Arthropoda; class Insecta; order Diptera; family Tachinidae; genus Tachina; species Tachina fera. The sequence continues at coordinate 21,161,532 of LR999963.1, read as the reverse complement.
GCATTTCGTCCAGCTTATGGAAAAAAGGCAAACAATTTATAAAAACTGCCTATGGAAAATGGTTTTTTTTAATAAAATGTATATTCATAAACTTCCGTATTACAACCTTGTGAACTAAAAAAGTTTGTATTAGAATTGAAACTGTGTAGCATACCGTTCGTTAGCTTAAATTCTTGCCAGCACAAATGATTTACATATGTATATGTATACAATGAAGATAAGTTCTTAATAGATCCTTCATACTGTCTCCTATTGCAAAATTTTGTTTTTGTAAGATTCATTACCAAACATAAGCATTCTATGCATTGCTTTTTGGGCCGAAATAATATTAAGTAATTAAGTAAGGCCTACTTCAATTCCTTATAGCGCCTGATGAAAGCTGCATCTGGAACGTTAAAAAGCTTTGTCCATAATTTCATTATTGTTTTCAAAATATTTATTCTAACTAGTAAATTGAGGTTCATTGCATTGGCTGTCATACACATCATGGGATGGATATCTTTTTGTTTAGGAGTCTAAGCAACATTCCTTTGACATTTCGAATACCAAGGCATAATTTCCATTCCTCTGCTTGGATACAAACAAATGGTTTTACAACTTTCTTGAATTAGATTACAACATATTTTTCTACAAAATATGCTAAGCAAACTCTATAAGAAAAAATTTTAATAAGGAGACAGTTATTTTTAAGAAATTTTCCTCAAAGATCAACCCAATTTTTTGTAAATAAACCCCAATAAAAACCCAAACCCCAAATGACAAAAATTCCCTAACTTGGGGTCAAAAACTAAAATATGGCAGTGCTGTTTATCAGAACGCAGCGCTGCCACAATGAGTAATTTTTCTTAACAATTTTATTAACCCTCTGAAAATTAACCTTAACTACATTAAGGCCGGTCAAATCTAATAGTAAAGACAAAATTTAAAGAAAATTGTAAAATTTAAAGAATGTTTTCCTAAGAGCACATTGCTTTAAAATCAACTATGTACTCTTCCGCGCAATCTGAAGAATTTTCGACTCATATACGTCAAAAGCTTCACAACATAAGATTCCAAGGATTCGAACTAGAGAAACTGAAACTTGTTTTTTACTTAATTATTTGTAGTGTAATTCTTTTTTAAGTAGGCGCTAGTTTTCGACATATGCTGTTATGTCCAAAATAATTTAATTTAATTTATTTATTTATATTTCCTATACCACAAGATAAGATATTATATTTAAAGTATAGGAATATTTTATTCTTATAAAAAGATTTACAGTGTTAAAAACTAGTGTTTTTTTAACTTAAATTTTTAAGTTATTTTATCATATTTTGCTATACAAACATAGCTATGCTGTACTTGAAATCTTTATGCAATATACTGTAATAAATAAGCTCCAATGTATGCTCGGAATTTAAATTTTATCCATTATTGTTTAAACATACATACATGAAATATGTTTGTAAAGAGCATTGCTGTAACCACATTTATCCAAGGCACTCCCTCATTTGTGACCTTTGTACGTGTTTATTTATGTACCTACTACATAAGTACATATGTAAATTTAATTAATTTCTTATTTCTATCTAAGGGGAGTCAACATGAATACGAATGTAAAAAAAATTATTACCTTACTGTGAGTTGTTTTTTTAAACATCCGAGGTTGGTAAGCTTTTTCAAATTATGGTTGAAATCCACTAATAAGTTCCTTAGAAGCATCGAAATGCATCTTATGTACTTACAATGGCGTTATTCGATGTTCGATGCAAATGGTCTTTGGTAAGTGCAAATGCAAAATATCGTAGATTGTGTGCCGACAACTTGTGTTGCAAACAACAATAACATTATAAAATTTGTTGTTGTTTTCAATATATGTAAGTATTCGATCGAACGATTTCTGGTGACATCGTAGATCAGGCCGTTAATTTCTATGTTGAGTAAATAGAATCTTTGATTTCACAAGAATTGTACACTTGGTCCTCTTGTTTGATTGCAAGTCTAAAAAGTTATAAAACAAAGTTTTTAAAAGGTAAGAACGTAATAATAGGTCTGTTCATTTACTTTCCTAGCGGAAACTAGCAACAAGATAGTAACCCTCTGTTTGTGTAAGACCAAGGCATATTAACTACTACATATTGATATGCCTTTTGTAAGACGTTTGAGTTAGAAATCTAAGCGTTTCTGTAATAGATTAAAGAAAAGTTGTATAAGTTTCCTTTAATCTATTACAAAAACGCCCAGATTTTTAACTCAAACGTCTTACATAAACAGAGGGTAAGACAGAAATTTAAAAAAATTCTGTAATCGGGTTTTGACAATCTAAGGTAGTCCTAGAAGACTCATTTTATTGGTATTTTCAAAAGCAATCTTTCAATTGCTGACTGGGATACTATGTACATATGTATGTATAAGTATGTATGTATGCAAGTAAAGAGAGAACTAAGTTTTTGATAAAGAAAGTTGATAACAGTGAAAATTAAGATGACCCGGTGTAAGTTGTGCACTTGGCTTAGTAGATCACTTTTGGAGGAACGATTGCTTAACAACTTTGATTATTTTCTTTCTAAGTACACACATGCATTCATAAATCCATATAAGTATATCGCTCATTTACTTCAATAGCGTCACAACTCAAAAAACCTGTTTTGCTGAAAATCTGTTTAAAGTTTTCAATTTACATACAACTCAATACAGACTTGAAAAAGTTTTCTTGGCTCATGAGGTATATTAAATTTTAATGCAAGATAAAATACGAAATGCCGAATTGTTTTGCATTATTAACTAAAAAACGCATTTTTTGAGTTATGACACTATTGAAGTAAATGAGCGATGTGTACATATATGTAGCTATATGTATGCATGTATGTATGTATATGCATACTACATACTCGTATGTATGTATATCCGATTCCGCCAACTCGAAACAGGTGACCTTATGGCTACAATATTTAAAACAATACCAAAAACATCATGCACTTCGACCGGTCTCAACTAACCCCTTCTGACAAAAGCTGACTAAACAATATTTTTAAAATATTTTACTATTTGCATTTAAGTTCTGATTGAATAACTTTAACGAGCCTACATATGCACAATCTTCATTTACGGCCCTTTTCACAATGTATGATTAAAAAATAACATGAACTTTAACCGGAAGTAAGGTTTCGCTGCCTTTCACAATGGGCGCATTCATAAGACGTAGCTGTTGAGCTCAACAGTTGTGAAACTGTTATCAATTTTTCGCTCCAACAGCTACTTTTTAGAATCGACTTGATGAATATAATTTAATTTTATATCTTTATTTCGTTACTTTATCTTTACAATATCAAAGTCTACAACCAAATTTTCAATTTCCGGCCAGTAAATAACGACCCAAAATATTATTTACAACCCTTTTTACAATGTAGATTTATTTAATTTTTAACAAAAAATTAACTAATCTCCGTTTTGTTTAACAGAAACCATTTAACCAACGGTTATTAATTTCAATTTCACCTTCCGGCTGTTACTACACAATCGTGCCATATTTGAAAAAATTCCTAGTATGATGAACAGTTCATCAGATCGTGCAATTGTGTACGATAGTGAGTCATGGCCTCCAGTAAAACATGACCTCTGACAAAAACATTTGATTTTTTTCAAATGTTCAACAATAGTTAAATCAACAAACAAGATGTTTGCTGGTAGTGACTGCTGTTTCGATATAATACACAAAAATTAATACCAAAATTTTTATAATGCGATTAAAAGCCTTTACCTTGCTTTGAACTAATTAATATAACACAAAAAAGAAACATCATATAAAAAATATTAAATGAAAATAGGGATTTATTATAGAATAAGCATTAATAGAATTATTTATAATTTCATTAAAAACACATTTCATTGATAAGACCAAAAATGGATGTTTGTTTTATAGTCAAAAGAGCGATATATAATCTCTATATACTTCCAGTTGTATCACAATTTTCTTCAAAGAATTGTAATTTTATTTGAATCAAATCAACAGATTCTTTACTAATCCTCAAATCCTAATTTTTCAATTTTGTCATCATCTCTTTCATCAATAGTTTTTACGTAATTTTCAGAATCTAATCCAAACCCCTGTTATGCAACCCTTCTGCATATGAAATCATCAACTATTCAAAAAGAAATTTGCTGAAAAATATTTTTCGTTTTTATTAAACAAATCTGGGCCTTTTATTTTCGTAAATAAATTTTGAATATTGTATTCCGATTTTGGCAAATAAATGTGCTTTTGGTAAAATCACTTTCTTATTAGAATATTTTTCCCTTGCCTTTTAAAAAGAAATATTTTATGACTTTGGGATTTCCATTCCAAATTTTTAAATTTTTCCCAAGTGGCGAATAAGGGTACTAGTGTACCTTTACACAAAGTAATGTTTGCACATAAATTACATTTTTATTTCTTTTCGAAAACTATTTCACAGAAGTGCTTACAAAATATACTACTTCACCATCTAATTATTGCAAATGAATAACGACACTCATCAAGAAATATGAAATATGCCATAATAAAATCTAAGAAAACGTCGTGAATTCCCGTACAATTTATGGAAACATTTTCCCGGGAAATCCCGTATAAAAACACTACCAGGGCAATTATGAAAAAAATTGTATGAGAAATGTATCCCTTTTTCAGTTAGAATTTTTTGTTTCCTCTATTACTTTCTATTGTTTGAAATTATTCCCCGTGAAAATTTTCTCAGGGAATTGTATTCATTATTGCTCTCTACGTGTAAGGCTGCAATTAGACGTGACATGACCTTAAAACCATAGCCATAACCAAATCAAAATTCAATGGGTTTCCATGGTAGTGGGTATGGCGTTATGGCGAGTCAATTACAATCAAATACAGTGTTGTCCATTAGTTTGGTTCGAACGGTTTGATTGCACCTTAAAGAAAATATAAGTAAGAGTTCTGGTTTACACAGATCAACTTGTCTTGGTCAAGTTCTGAGTTTAGTTCCTAGACTTTCTTTATACACTTCTACATACTATGTATATAGTACATACACATGTATAATTTTATTCATATTGTTAGTACAAATTAATAAAAATTTTTCATAGCGGCTTGTTAATTTATTTGCATATGTACGTGCATATCTACATACATATGTATGTATGTACTATGGTTTCTTATCTCTATAAAAATACTTAAGATTAACTCTTTGCTTACGTCTTTGTTTTATACATATTAGGGCATTCATTCGAGTGTTTAATCGACTAATTGATAATCAAATAAAATTTTTAAATTTTAATTAAATATAATTTTTTTAATAGTATAAGTCGATTTTTTCGAAGATTTTCACACGTTAGATGTTACATTTTGAATAGCCCAGCCCGCCATCTTAACCATTGTCATTACTTAAGGCTCAGTTAGCCGACTGTAATGTAAAGTAACTGCAACAGAAGGAAACAGCTGATCGATATTGTTATGTGAAAATTAATGAAAATTATTATAGGGATGTAATGTAACGTAACCTAATTTTCATATACAAATATCGATCAGCTGTTTCCTACTGTTGCAGTTACATTCCATTACAGTCGACTAAAGGCTCAGTTAGCCGACTGTAATGTAAAGTAACCTTAAAGTAGGAAACAGCTGATCGATATTTTTATGGGAAAAGTTAGCCAACAGTAATGTATTGTAACCGCAACGCAGGAGATCGATATTTTTGTATGAAAAGTAGGTTATGTTACATTGCATCTCTATAACCATTTTCATTACTTTTCACATAAAAATAGCAATCAGCTGTTTATTGTTGTTGCAGTTACTTTACATTACAGTCGGCTAACTGGGCCTTTAGCCGCCTGTAATGTGATGTAACTGCAACGTAGGAAGCAGCTGATCGATATTTTTATATGAAAATTAGGTTACGTTACATTATATCCCTATAAAGGCTCAGGTAGGCGACTGTAATGTAGAATAACTGAAACGTAGGAACAGATATTTTTATATGAAAAGTAGGTTACGTTACATTACATCTCTATAACCATTTTCACTACTTTTCACATAACAATATCGATCAGCTGTTACCTACTGCTGCAGTTACTTTATATTACAGTCGGCTAACTGGGCCTTTACTGAGCCTCAAGCCTGTAACTACTTGACAGATGAAAAGTAAAACCAACCAATTAATAAAACTTTAAGGATGCATCGTTAACATAGCGATGTTACATTTTGATGCGGCTGTGGGTCAGGCGGGATGGTTGGAACTTACTTTTCCGAAAATGAGGCTGAAGCAATTTCACGCAATGAATTGCGTGTTGGAAATGAATTCATGTTAAAAGGCTCCAACGCATAATTCTACTTTTGTGTGATCCTTTCTTTCCATATGTAACATTTTAACCACTGAAAATTCCAACTGGAACAGTATAATAAAGCTAAATTTTACTAAGCTGACTCAAGCTACTATTCATATACAAATATGTACATATATATATATATATATATATATATATATATATATATATATATATATATATATATATATAATAAAAAAACTAAACAAACTTGTAGTTAAGTCCCCTTGCTTTATGTTGATAAAATCGTAATTTTTGATCACAGAAGCGTAAAATTTTTTCAATGGGAATCATAATCAAATAAAATGTTTTTTAAAGTTTCATATTGGACTCTGAATCACAAAGCATTTGGGCTTTTCTGAAGAAAATTTAATTTTAGGTCATACGCTGTTATTTACGTTACTTTATAAAATAAAAAAAATCATTATCAGACTTGAGCACTTTTTCTTTAAATGTTACTTGCTATTGCATCATTATTAACAAATGATTTATGTTTGCTTTGCATGCTGTTGTGAGTTTTATTAAATCCATTCAAATAACATTATAATTTTGTAAATAAGAATTAATTAGATTTATATGGGATATTTTTCAGTGGTTATCATAATTTTCAATTAGATAATTATTTTCTCTTTTTATTAAGTTTCGAATCATACCTACTATTAATTAAAATTAAACATAATTTCGATTCGAATCTAGTTTATAACAAATACAATATTCTATTTCTAATTGTCTGAATAATTAAGTCTGAGAAAAATCTTCATCCATTCATTTGTTCTTACTAACCTGTTTTAATTTGATTTTTCAGCATTTAAGTGAAAGGCTTTGTAAATGTTTTTTTTAATGTATTATAATCATTCACTTTCTATATACTTTAAATGTAAAATTTAAATTGTAAATATGTATGTATTAAAAAATTCTGAATAAACCTTTAAAACTTATAGGCCTTTATTATGAGCATCTTGCGATCTTCGACTGTAGTTGGAAGTACTGACCGAACGAATTTTCATTTGGTATTATGACGAGCATTCGACAAAGAATGTACTTATTCAGGGCAGTCATGAATAATATTCCGCGTGAAAGTTTTCCCGGGGAACAATTCCAACTAATAGCAATAGGGAAAACAAAAAATTCCAATTGGAAAATGTAGAAATTTCACGCGGAATTTTATTCATGGTAGCTCTGATTGTGAATATCACTGTGATTTTTAAATTTTGCAACAACTTTAAAAAATTTTAATTTTTTTACCTTAATTGTACTAAAATATTTTTTTAGTTCAAATTACATGTTTTTATTTGCTTTTATTAAAATAATGGACTTTGTTCTGGCTACTGAATCGTTTTCACAAATTTGCTTGTAACACCTGTTTAAGTTGAAATTTACACCCTGTTTGTGTAAGACGTTTGAGTTAGAAATCTTGGCGTATAATCTATAATAGATTAAAGAAAAGTTGTACAAGTTTCCTTTAATCTATTACAAAAACGCCAAGATTTCTAACTCAAACGTCTTACACAAACAGGGCGATAAAATATTTTATACGCATATATACAAATTAGTAGCATGTGCATGCTCCAGTATCCAGTTTTGCTTTCACAATACTATTTTCAAGGAGAAGAATATGAGTTTCAATGCTCAAAAGTGAAAATTGACATATTCAAGCGTTTGAAAAAATATACGGCGTAAAACTGCGGAGATTCCTTAAATGTACTAAATTAGTCATTGGTGTACTATTGTTTAAATACAATTATACCAACTTTGCCATCCCAGGCTCTGATTGTGAACATCAGATTTTTAAAATTTGCAACAACTTTACCTAAAAATAAGAAACAATCGTTTATAATTTTTTTATAGTAAAATACTTCACCGAAAGCTAAATTCTGTTCGAAAGAAAATTCGTTGCTCATAATAGGTATGAATTGAAGTTTCACTATTCGATAGCCAATGAAAATCGAATGCAACTCATAAGGACCATACATATCGTAACCTTAATACAGAAATGCCCTAACTCATTATTTTTTTGAGATCGTTTATTTTAATAGAATAACGAACATCAATGTATCGTAAAACGAAAAATGTTGTAAAAAATATGCCTTAGGTCCTTTCTATATTAACGTAACGATATGTATGTATGTACTTATATCCGTCGGTATGACTAAGGTTCTTCTAGTATGATTCAACAAGTCTTTTAAATGTCTTCGGTTTCACGATTGAGTAGGCAGTTCTCAACATTTCTGAAGTTCTTTTCCGTTTGCAGCGTATACACAAGATATGTATGTATGTATTAAAGCACACAAGTAGATAAAATGCATATTTATTTTACTAAAACAACCTCATAACTCAAAAAATTAAATTTTCGAGTTAATGATGCAGAATTAATGCTTACATTGTTATTAAGGTACGGCCACACACTTGGCAATCATTTTCCGAAATAGCCGTAACCACCAAATGCTTGTGAAAAGCCTTTTGCTTCGTTACGACAGTTTCGTACACAACTAATAGACAATGTCAAAGAATCATTAGTATTTATTTTATCATTTATTAGTTCATTGCGTTCGTAATTTTAAAACTATCCGATAGGCATATTTTAACAATGTTGGTATAATAATTTATTATTGGTTGCGCATGTTTCGGCAAAAGGGACATTGTTTCGTTGTCCATGAAAGTGAACAAGACATTTTTTCGAAATTTGTTCTAGAAAATTCGAAAACATTTTCCTACACTTCCCCAACAATTTTTTTTCGTTTGTTACAAATCTAATATATTGTCCTAATGAAGAGAAATCTAGGCTTGCATTAATTACCACTGGTTAATTCACGTGTCCTTGTCGGGATTTTATTATTACATTAGTGAAGCAACGTCCATTAAGGTCTAGGCAGTAATGAATATCCCGCAATCTTTTTATGACCGACCTTGCTCTTCCAACAACAAATGCTACATTAAACTTGAAAACGTTGTAAAATCTATTTATTAAAAATAAACTTAATTTTAAGTTGAATTTCTTTAATGTGTTTTAATTATGAAAAAATTCATAGTATATATTTCTTTTTTGAAGAATTACAAGAATTAGAAATACACCCACTTCCCTTGGACCATATAAACTTCGTTTACTTTTTCTTGGGGGCAGCGACGGCCTTCTTCTTTCTAGATTCGAAAGCATTCTTCAACATTTTTGCGCGGTTAGCAGCGGCCTTGCTAGCGACAACAGCGAAATGGTTCTTGGCCAATTCAACGTTATTCTTTTTGGCTTTCGCCAAGGTCCTGGCAACTGTGCGTTGTTCAGCAGCCAAGGCTGCGCGGCGTCGAAGAACTTCGGCGTATGGGTTCAACTTAATTAGTTGACGCACGTTGGACAAAGGATTGAGACGACGTACACGACGGAATACCCTCTTGCGGGGATCACGGAGAACCTTGCGAATTTCTTCCGATTTCAGAAGGCGAGACAAATCTGTGTTAGCCATCTTGGGTTGAGGAAGGTTGTATCCCTTTTTCAAGGTCGAACCAGTTTTCCAGGTTCCGAAAAGTTCATTCAAACGAGAAAAGGCCGACTCAGTCCAGATGACAAAACGTCCAACATGACCACCAGGAGCCAATTTCAACAAATTCATCTTGTCGACGGACATGGTTTCAATGCCAGGGATGTTGCGGAAGGCATGACGGAGACCTTCATCCTTGTAGTAGATAATAAGGGGACCACAACGGGCGATGCGACGACGGTCACGCATGGTACCACGTCCAGCACGGAAACGTTGGGATTTGTACACCTGTGAAAGAAGTTTATATGTTGAATGATACAAAATAAAAAAAATATTGAAGTTGCAAATTTTACTTTGCATCCACCAGTTTGTAAGAGCGAAGGGAATAAAATGACAACTTCTTTCCTTCTCTCCAACAAACCCAGCGCTTGGCAAAGTAAACTTTGCGTGTGCCAAAGTGTCTTAGACATAATTTGAAATGTTGATTTAAGTTACCCCGTCAATAAGTGAGCAAAACTTATTAACGGAACGCCTACCGAAACCAATATTTATTATAGCAGCCACTATTAATAGATTAAAGCAATTTATAACAAAATTCAAGTAGAAGAATTCTGTCAAAACTGCAGCAGCTGCATACCCAATAAAAAAAGTAATTTGACCGGTATTATTAAGGGTAAAATAAATTATAATATAATTATATATAGAATATATCCGCTTATTAGCAGTTTTGGAAAATTGTATTGGCACAAAAACTTAGTTAAATTATCCTATCACTAGTTTATAAGGAATTTTACTATTTACTGTCACTTACCTTTTGGATGTCAGCCCAGATTTTCATACGTCTAAGGAAGACAACAGCTTGCTTGGTCTTCTGCAATTTTTGTACTTCATCGGACACAACCAAGGGGAATTCAGAGACGCTATCGATGATGTGACCCTTAGATTGAACAAGAGCTGGAACGCCGGAGGCAGCAATAGCGGAAACCAAAGCATAACGACGTAGGTTTACGTTGATCTTACGGTGCCAGCGACGGTAAGTCTTTGTTGGAGCGAACATGCGACCACCACGACACATGTTACCGAAAGCACCCTGGCCGGAACGGTGAGTACCACCACCGCGGACACGAGGAATACGAGCAACAGCACGACCTGTACCCCAGGATTCAGCGGACGTTTGGTGACCTTAACAATCATAATATAGTTTACAATTAGATAAATTCACATTATTTATTAGGCCTTTAATACATACCTGCTTGTTCGCTGACAGCATAAGGTTGACGCTTGTTGCGACGCATCAACTGATGTACATCGTTTACCACATCAGGGCGGATAGGCGCTTTAAAGACAGCTGGCAAGCAGATGTTCTTTTCTTTGATTTGTTCATTTTTATCCGAATAAACGGAGACCAGAGGTCTGGCATTAGCTAAACTCTACATGAAAAAAGGAGTACACATCATCACACTGATATAAACTATGCAATAATTAATTAATGCGGTTAGAAATTTCCAAGTGGAACACGTGTGATTTGTCAAATTATGTATCTTTTCATACAAAAACAAGTTATTTTTTACAATTTTACCGCACTTTTGAAATTCACAAAAATTTTAAATGATGCCGCATCAATTAAAAACACATCTTACCATTTTTATTGGCAAATAATCCAAAAATTATTAAATTTATTTATTCTGCTACGGCAGAAACGTCCTCCATTTACCAATAGTGGACCGAAAAGAAAAAGGAAGAAAACGAGAAGAGGAAATAGTGTTTGATAACGAAAGTATGACGATATTTAAAGATGGCTGTCAAAAGACAGAGTTGAAACTGGTCGAATGCGCAGAGTCGTATTCACAATTTTGCGATTTCCATAGTTCGGTTATTTGACGACAGATGGCTATGTGTAGCTATTGACATTTACGAAGTAGGCGAATAAGAAAATTTACAATTATTAAAAGTAAAGCGAAAGGAATACTACCAAAAGCCATAATATTGTCAACCAAATTTGTTTGATTATTATTCTTAAATTAAATTATTCTGAACCATTTACACGAAGATGGCTGGTGAAGTAACTGTGGATGCTTTGCCATATATTGACCAAGGTTACGATGATCCTGGGGTTAGAGAATCCGTAAGTGTTTGATTTGTTTACAAAAAGGGACACAAAAATGTGCCTCCAAAATTACAGAATGAAAGAAAATTTTTCCTGCAGAATTGAATATTTTTTAAAATATTCCATATTGCGAAAGAATATAAAAATTAATCAGCGTTGCCTAAAGCTAACCATGGACTTAATGTTTTGGAACAACTAAACATATTTTCTCCGGCTAATTGTAAATGTATACTCTTTTTTTCAGGCATTGGCCATGGTAGAAGAAGAATGTCGTCGCTATAGACCAACTAAAAACTATTTAGAACACTTACCAGCCATAAATTCAGGACCATTTGAAACTAAACTTATGTCTCAAGAATTTGAACGCATACAGAATAGAGTACCCATGGAAACACTCAGTATGAAACGTTATGAATTGCCACCACCGGCCGCTGGCCGTTTATCGGAAGTTTCTGCTTGGGAAGAATCCATTGACAACTCGAAAGCACAACTTGAACATCAATGGGTAAGAACAATGAACTTGGAACTAATGCTTGACTATGGTATTGAGGCTTGGAAAGCCTACTTAGAAGTCTTTGTTGCTCTACAAGCTAAAGCCCAAAACCAGCTACAGACTTTAAAAAAACAAATACAAGATGTGAACTGGCAAAGAAAACAAGCTCAAACTCAGGCTGGTGAAAAACTTCGTACACTTGAAGCCAACTGGGTAATGTTAGTATCAAAAAATTACGAAATCGAGCAGCAATGTGTCGAATTGGAAAAACAAATACACACTCTGCGATCATATATGGCAGAAAAGAAAAATGATCAGGAAAGCGAAGAACGAAAACGTCCAGTTAATGGAAGTGACGATAATCGGGGCGAGGAAAATTCGGAATCATATACCAACAACAATGGTGTCACTCTAGAAAGTGAGCAAGAAAGTTACGAGAATGGAGACTTTGAAATGAGACCTGTTTAAACATAGTTTTATATATATATAAGATTTATATATTTAGTTATTATTGTAGTATGATAAAAAGCTAAGAAAAAATAATTTTTCAAGTTGATCAAAAATTGCTAAATTGGTGAGAAATCGCATAAAAGCAATTTTTTTCTTTTCAATAAATTAAAAAGAAACTAGAATTCGTATATGTATCATTATAGAAAAAGCAAACCGCCCTATATACATAACTAAGATTAACAGCCGTGTATTCAAAACAACAATAAAGTAAGAAAATTGCCTGTTTCCAATATAAGTAATCAACCGAACGTTTTCTTTCTACATCTTGGGCCAGGTTGTAAAAATTATTGGCTTAGGTTCTGAAAACGACTCCAGCTCACTTATTGCAGCTTTTTATTTGGTTTTAAGGATTCATATGCTTAAGATTTTTTATCCGAACTTAATTTCAAATGTACTAAGCTATGCGATAAAAAGAACCGTATGTTCTTTATGGTTTCTGGTTTGGTAAATCAAAGTGCATCTCGCAAAATGTTACAACTGTCCCGGCAATATACATATATATTGGCATACCAGAGGTCCCCTGTAGTTATATACAGCCAACTTAATATTTAATAAATCGTCATATAAAATAAAAAAGGCGTAAGTTACATTTAAAGAAGTATTTTAAAGGAGAAGCAAAAATCATTTAGTCTTTTGAATTTCGCTAATAAATTCTATGATAAGTAAATAATATCAATCAAAAGGACGATTTAGTATTTTTTGAAAGTTACGAATGTTCTGTTCTGAAAATTCTGATATTAAAAGTTTCCGGCATTGTTCCCCACAAATATTAAGTAAAACTTTGACTTTGCAACTCTATTTCTCCTTGCTTCCATTTTCGTAAAAACCTTGATTAGTCTGGTAGCATTAATCAATAGTTTTATGGAAATACGAAAAACGTCGAAGTCGAAGTTGTATCGAATTTTTTATTTTGTGAACGACGTAAGGAAAATTTTGATTAAACTTTTTAAAAACTGGAAGAAAGTTGAAGTTAAATTTGAAGAAATATAGTTGTAAAATTTTAGTAAAGATTAAATTCAAACAATATAATAATTATACACATGCACACATACTTATGTTCATACATACATACATACATATGTATGTGGAAACTATGAAAGAGGAATAAATAATAACACGTCAGTTAACAAGTGTATTTATGGGAAAAGAGTGGCGGAGAACGAAGGCACAATAATACTATAAAAGAAAACGTAATCACAACAAGAAATAAAAAGGTATAAATAAAAGAAAATGAATAGAAATTGTTATTAACACTATACCCTAACATCTTAAACTTGGCGTTTAAAATTAATGAAAAAAGAAAAAAGAACTGGAAATTGCATTTTTTTTTATAGTTAAATATAATAATAATTTTGTGAACATCTACCATATACATAAATAGTTGGAAAATGGTAAGCATGGATGAAACGAATACGGCTAATTCATCTTCGGCAGCTGCGGTCGCTGATGGGGCTAGTGCTGCTGTTCAAACAAAAACTGTCGAAATGGGAGCGCTTAAATCGGCCTCCTATGTCAAACTGTTAATAAAATCATCAAATCAACAGTATGAAGATCACATGATTGAAAGTGATATGCTTTGGACCGTCAAGCGATTGAAGTCTCATTTGTCCATGGTTTATCCCAGTAAACCGGTGAGTACAAACGTATGAAAGAAGTTAGGACGTACATACATACATACATATTTAGAAAACAATAACTTTGATCTGCACTAGGAAAGGTATATAAAAAATAAAATAATTTAGGCATAGGTATGTAGTACATATACATATGCTTAGGGTTTTCAAAAAAATATATAGTATGTAGTTATTTTGTTATCAGATGTATTGCGCAATGCACATACATACATACATACACATACAAATTCAAGCTAAAATTTTATACTTTATCAAATATTCCTGTTAACAAAACGTAAATAAATACAAAATTCCTCGCCGTTTAATTGAATATTTATTAGTCTCTCAAAAACTAAATTACAGTTTTTGTTTGTAATACAAAAAGTGTGCGACTTTAGGTTACAGTGTTTATACGAGTACATATGTATGTATGCACATATGTAATCTGCTTTGAATTGTTAAATGGGTGTAGTAATGTTCATGCATTCATACATATTTTCGTACATATCGCACTATAAATCAGAAACAGTCACAACTTAAAAAAACCCGATCATCAACATATGACGCAAGTATGTCACATAAACTGAAATGACAGTATAATGTGCTCAAAAATACTTGCGCTCATTACGGATTTGTTCAGTGAACTGCCCCCTTGTTCTGTAACTCGCTAAAGCTAAATATCCCTAAAAATATACCTATAATGTCGATTTATCGATTTTCGGCAACAAATACAATTTTCAAGCGTGTATTGCCAAATCAGGCTTAAAAATTGAATCCGCCTAAATTTTAATGTTTTGTGTGATCGCCCAAAATTTTTAATTTTTTAAATAATGACTGACCAAAATATGAGAACAAAAAGTAACGATGTACAATTGTATACCTATAGTAGATAATGTATATTTTTTGTAAATTGTTGAAATTAAAAAGCTGAGTGTATTTATGTATTTGAAAAATTTTTTTTTGTTCATGAACACTAAACATTTACAACAAGGCATATTAATAATGTTCATGCAAAAGTCGGAAAAAAGTGGAAACTAATGGCCTGTTTCTTGAGATCGAAAGCAAACTTTCTACTGAAAATTTATATTGAAAACAAAAACAAATTTTCATATGTAATTTTATTGGTGTTAAATTTTCAGTCCAAAGTTTTCTTTCGATATCGTGAAATAGGCCATAAATGTCGCATTTTATATACATACATATGTACATATATGTATGTCTGTACGTACATACATACATGCATACTTATTTAGGCACATAAAATAATTTTGCTTAATATTTTAATATAGATTAAAAGATTGACGAGATGGTTTACTTATCAATGGGGTTGGGTTTATAATTACTAATATAAAATTCTACTTTCCATCAATAACATGAGGCCAATTAGTATTTTACCGACGCTATCCAAAGTAGTTGAAAACGTGATGAAGGATCAAATTTCGAAATGCATCTATGATAGAGGTCTAATTAATGAGTGTCAGTTGGGATTTCGTCGAGGCCGCAATACGGGCATTCTTTTGACAGAACTCACGGAAACCATTAAGAAAAATCATAACATGGGCAAAGAAGGAGTATTAGTGTCCATTGATTTAACTAAAGCATTCGATCTAGTTAATCATTCTTTGTTGGTTAATAAACTTAATCGAGAGTATGGATTTTCTTTGTCTGCTTGTCGTCTAATCTGGTCCTACTTGTACGAAGGAAAACAATTTGTTTCCTACAATGGCTTGGCCTCGGATGTCCTGGGAGTAAAATCTGGCGTCCCTCAAAGTTCGGTCATTGGACCTGTATTATTCACCTAGGTTTTTGTAAACCATTTGCTTTTGCTGATGATATACAGTTGTTTTGGTCTGGGGACTACCAATTTTGTGATGCCTTACAAGCTACAAATAATTATGATTTGGCTAATTTGTATAATTGGATGGAAATTAACTTCCTTAAAGTAAATCCAGACAAAACGAAAGCTCTTCTTTTTAGGTCCAATAGAAATAATAGTCTTGATTTACGGTTGAGAATGGGTAGCCCTTTGGTAGAGATTGTCAGTAGTCTGAAGTGTCTGGGAGTGATTATTGATGACAGATTGAGTTTCGATTGATAATATTTGTTCCAAGGTCCGCCTGACTTTGCGCAGATTGTGTGACTTGAACCTATATTTGCCGTTGCATGTTAGAAAATCTGTGGCGCATGCATTGTTAATGTCACGTGTTAATTATTGCATTGAAGTTTACTCAGGCTGCAACATAGGTAACAGAAAGAAAATCAAGTTCATTGTGAACAAAATTATTAGATTTGTTTATGGTCTGAGATTAAGGGCTCACGTTTCTAACCATCTACAATCTTTTTTAAATCTTACTTTTGATGATTATTTGAAGTTTCGCTTGCTCATTTATCTTTATAAAATTATCAAGTCACAAAGTCCGTTACATATTGTTCAGATGATATCTTTCACCAGATCGCTTAGAAATCAACAAATATTAATCAATCGCATTGGTAATTCTGTTTACGAGCATTCACTGGTTGTACGAGCTGCTCGTTTATGGAACATACTGCCACGAGATTTACGTACTTTTGCTTTGCCCCTGACTATATCTAATTAAGCAGCTAATTTTTTGGGTCTTCCATAAATTTTGCTAATTTTAAATTTCTTAGTTTTGTGGGAGTTGTTGAATGTTAGGATCTTTAGGAATATTGTATTATTTGTTATTTCTCTATTGATTGTTAATTAATGATACTCATAGTATTTTATACTTGTAATATATTTTTGTATTGGCCTTGAGGCCATATGTATTACATCCATTGAATGAATAAATAAATAAATAAAATTCTAGCATGAAAAACTAAGAATTCCAAATGTTAAGGGTCTATTTTATATGCAAATAATGCTTGTAATTAATCTTTCTTTTTCATTTTTCACTAAAAACTTGTGAGCTGTTTATGATGATGTCTTTTTCGCACTTTTCAAAACTAAATTTTATTAATTTTTTACTTACTAATAGATACATACTAATTTTAAATAGCAAAACATATTTTCAATTAGACTTCAATTAGCTGTGTGTGCGTACATTCATACAAATATACTTTGGAAAATCATACACGTAATATATTTGTTCTTTTATGATTGCGTGTCTCTTTTTAATTCAATTTCGTTGCTAAGTAATTATTCATTTGAATGAGAACGAAGTTTACGAAAATTAATTAAACAAAATTAAATTAATATAGTAGATACATACACACATTACTCAGGAAAATAATAATAATAATGCAATTCGAAAAGACGGAAAATGCTTTCGAATTTTTATGTTATAAGCATACAAATTCGAAAGTATTTTCGTTCGTTTCGAATTATACAATAGTGCACCAGAATTTCTAACTAATTAAAAATAAGCAAATGTCTTTGAGATAGATAGCTTGTCTTTACTTTACTTTAAGTTAAAATAATTATAACAAACCTTTTTTAAGTTATGCCGATATACAAACATCTATACAACACATATTAGAATTCATTTCCCCAAATTACATCATACAAAGTTTTCAGTTTTTTTTTAGACAAAACAGTGTGTACGTCTGCTATTAATTTTTTGAAGATTGTCAGTACAAAATCTTTATCTCGATTGCTGTGGGATAAAACTTGTTTTTAAAACTATGATTTCTTTGGAAATTTGGAAATGGATATTTTCAGCATACTCCAATTTTACTTTACATACGAGTATAATTTGACCCATCCTAAAGTATATTTATGTATGTATATGCATGTACATTATGTATGTATTTAAGTCTGTATGTATACTCGTTATTTATATTATTTTTCTCGAAAAACGTCGCATGTTATCAATATAGATAAGAATACAAAATTTGTTAGTCTTATAAGTAGTTCGTATGTACATACATACGTGTCCGTGTATGAAACACAAAATGCTCAGGTACCTTACGCGTTCTTAAGTTTTTTTATATTTTATTTATATACATACATAATTCATTTTCCATCGGTCGAAGCTGAATGAAGGGAATACTCTATATTTAAATGAATAGAAGTAATCAATATACATATATTACGTATAAAAAGATCCAACTAAAGTAATTTTATACCATATTAATACTAAACCATCTTAAGTTTTGAGTACTGTTGAATGAAAAAATCTTTAAAATTTTGTACTTCAATATGCTGACTAGGGAGAAAATACGAAAATATGCATAAAACTACAAAAATATAAATTTTTTAGACACGGTCAAGCTCACGAACGGTTATCGCTAGGTCCCTCAATTGTCAGGTGAATCCACTTAAAAAAACGAGAGTTTAATTTTTGAGGAGGGGTGGAGGGGTTAACAAAAACTTTTTTTCAATGATTGGCTTTAATGTAAATACATACAGAGTATGTGCGTATGTACATATGTAAATATTTATTAAACAAATTTTGGGTTGAAAAATTTTTAATAAACGTAAACAATTTGTTTTGTAAACCTTAGGTAATATGTAAATATGTAAGTAAATAAATGAAAATAATAGGTAGGTATTATGTGATTTTTCACTTGTTCAAATTATTGTATTAAAACACATGCCACGCATAGGTATCTTAAATAAAATAAAAATTCCACCAGGCAAATATCTATGTGTCTGCTTTTTTATCTGATGGAATTTTTGAATAAAGCCTCAAAACTCCTCTTCATCTTCATAACATCTACATAAGAAGTATGCATACATACATACATACATACATACATACATAGACGTATTGAAAAAGCAAAGAAATAAAAAGGCAGCTCATTTTGGCATTCCTTAATTTTTAAAGAATAGATATTTATCAGTTGTTTCGAAATATAAGAAATAAGCAGAACTAACTGTTGTGTTCGTAAAAACAATTATTTTTTTTATAATTCCTGTGGCAATAAGGAAAAAGTGCTTAAGTCATAATTTTGAGTGTAGTTGGAGAACACTTCTAAACGTTCAAGTAGATTTTAAAAAATTTGTTTCCGTTTACAGTTAATTTGGGAAATTCCGTGTGCAATGAATTTTTTTTAGAGAAACAACATTCTAGACACTAATTAATAAATTCAGTTTGGAATACATAAATGTGTATGTATAAATATTGCAGCTGAAAAAGTAGGCCGTAATTATTTATTGTTTTTGTGCATAAATAATGAGAAAAATAATGTATAATTTCCTAAAGCAAGACAATCACAATAATTTCACATTGATTACCACATGCATTACCACATCTACAGAAGAATAATGTAGAGTTTTTGCTTGTGATGAATGTTATGAATTATATAATTCATTCCTCGGACGTATTAAAATAATTCATTACTTTCGTACGACATGTTCTGTGTTAACAGTAATGAATTCTGGAATGAAAAACTATACATGCTGTGCATTACCTTTTCCTTTATCAGCGTGACCGTTTGACCGACTAAAGTGGCAAATTGCCACTTTTTCGACTGCCTTGCCAATTTTTGTCTCCCTTTGTTTTAGAGAGAATTATATAAAAATACATTAAAAATAAACAGCCTTATTTATAAAAACTATTAAGGCTTTATAAATACTTTTTAAGAATAATTTTGTATGAAAATTTGTCTTAAAAACCTTAATAAAGCCTTAATAAGTTTTATAAATACGGCCGAAAAAGTTTAGTGTAGTTTTCTCGTTTTTTTTAATTTTGCCCCTTTTTTTGACAAATCCCCTTTTGGTGCGCCAGTAACTCAAAATTAGCGTATTTCGACTTAAGCACTTTTTCCTTTTTGCCTATTCTATTAAACATTTGTTTTAATGAGACTTACTAGATACATACATACATAATTACATACATACATACATACATACTTTTAGACAAAATTCTTATGATCTATAGCTTTATGTGCTGACGTGTATTAGAAAAATATTTATTTCTCTATTTCTAGCCCGTTTCTGAACAAAAGCTCATTTATTCTGGACAACTTTTAAATGACAATGTGCAATTGAGGGATGTTATACGCAGCTATAAAGACGTCTATACACATAATCACATAATACATTTAGTTTATACGCCCAAGAACTTACACCCAGCAATAGCTTCAAAAGTAAATCAAAGAACATCTCCTCTTGTGCAAAATTCTTCTGCGCCAGCAAGTGGCGCAAGCGACCAAAGTTCAGCAGGAACCGGCCTTAATATGGCAACTGCAGAAGGTTTACGTCAAAGGCACACTGCTGCTGGTAATAGCGGCACAAATCAACAGACAGCAACAGCTAATATGCAGCAACAGCAACAGCAACAAATGTTTCCTCATTTTATGACACCACAACTCACGTCTGCTGGCGGCATCCCTTGCCCACAATTTAACCAAAATTTAGCGTACGGCTACGGCAGTCCTTATAATATCCAAGCCATGATAACACAACACACTGCAATGTACAATTGGATGCAACAAGTTTACTCTCAGTATATGGAACAGTGTTTAAGATTGTCGAACAATTCTGGTGGTGATGCAGCTGTTAGCAACAGTTATCCCCCAATATTTTCAGCATTTCCACCACAGCATTTTCCACAATTATATCAACAGCAATTTCCCTCAACTGTGATGACACCGGTGGTAGCAAACACTAATGCTACATCAGCACCGGCTGCAGCAAATTTAGCTGCAGGCATTGCCAATGGAGAGAGACAAGTTCAACAACAGCAACCAGCGCTGGCGCCAGTTGCTGCTGCTGCACGTATTCCTAATTTGCCACAAGACGAACAGGAGAATCGTGATTGGCTGGACAACTTTTTCTCAATAACGCGCCTAGCTTTGTTTTTAACATTACTTTATTTCAATTCATCGCCACTTAGATGTCTTGTAGTTGTTATGATTGCTGGTGGAATCTATCTGTGAGTATATACATACATACATATATACATATATACATACATGAATACATAAATGCATATAAAATATGTATGGGCATTTCCACAGAAAGGTTCACTTTTTTGTCACGTGCGACAGAAAGCAATTAGGCTTGTATTTTATACAATTTTACCTAGTCTAGAGCTGCTGACGGCCTACACAAATACATATATAAAAAACTAAAAAACTTTCGCTTTCTTCGAAAAAAAACAAGCATATTTGTTTTGGTGTGGGATTGTCTATACGCAAATGGATTTCAATTGGTTTCTTATTCTTTAGAAAAAACAATTATTTTTAAACCTTAATTATAAACTATCATTGAATGAATTTCTGAAACTTTCCAAATTTTTTTTAATAAGAATAAAAATAATCCACGAGCAAAAAACCACGAGCGAAAAAGTTTAAATGTTATTAAAATGGTATACATTTGAAGGTGTTGAAACAAAGACAAATCTGAAGAATTATTTTAAATACAAACACTTGGTGCGAAACCTTTTTCAACGATTGCGTAAAAGTAAAAACGCAATTATTCTTATTTTTCAATGGATTATTCAGCCCCGAGATAAAAAATTCTTATTGCGAAAATGACACGGTTTAACACATTATGGGATTGTATTTCTCTTGAAAATTTCAAAATTCAAATCTGAGACATATTTTTGATAACAAAATGAAAAAGATTTTATTGAGAAAAAGTTTTAAGATTTTTGACATGAATTAACCCGTTACTGGCGAATAATTCTGCTAATATTGCATTTTAGTTAAACGAATGCAATTTAGTAAAATGAAGTAAAGTTCAGTAAAAATTTGTAAAAACTTTTGCGTACTTGAACACAACAAAGTCCCGTTTCACACACGGCAACTTTTGCTGATCAACTTTTAATTCAGCTGGTAGCAAAAAAGAGATGTTTGTATTTACGTCTTCTTCTTTCTTACAGCTGAATTACGAGTTGAGCAACAAAAGTTAAAACGTGTGAACCAGAACTAATGTCATTCCGTAATTTCTTTTTTATGAGAGTACCCAGTTAATTTTAATCACCGTTTAATTCAATATCGTGCGATATCTCTGTATAGAAAATGCCAAAAAAAGCGAAAAGCACAAAGAATAATGATGAAAAACTAAATAAAATTGAGCTTGTGGTTTTATTTTTTTCACTTCAAGCTACAGCGAATATCGTTAAAATATGTTACCGAATAGCAAAGTCGATAAATTATCGTTATATTTCGTATAGCGATAATATTATCGTAATAAAAGTTACTGAATAGAATATAACTGGGTAATTTTAGCAGTGGGGAATAATCGAATTCATCATCCTGGTTCAAAATATTTCAACTGTCAGATTTAGCGGAATACAAAGTTCTTCATTACAAGCAAATTTCTAGCTCTTATTTCCTGCCTTTTGCTCCTTTCCCTCTTCCAAATATATAATTTTTTATAACGATTTATATTTTCTTATGTTTAAAAATTCAATAAAATATTTTAAGTAACTGACTGAGTTAAACTACTGCACTTTTCAGATATCACATCGGCGTATTTCGTTTACGTAACGAACGCAACAATAACAATGTAAATCGGAACAATAACGCAGCACAAAATGCTGCCGTCGACCAGATACGACAGGGTGTAGGTCAACAAGAAAACGCTGTCGCTGCACCCGAGACACAAGAGAATAACGAAAATAACGTTGAAGGCGGCGAACAGCAGGCGGAAACTACAACCGATACTCCTGCAAACGAATCGGTATTGTCTACAATACGGACCTTTGTGGTGTCATTTTTCACTTCATTGTTGCCGGAAACGCCGGCGCTTTAATTTTATTAATTCAAAAAAGGAAAAAAAATGTTATTGTTATTTTATTGCTTTAATTCCAAAAGGCGCCCAAGTCCTCTTTAACATAAACTTATGTTTGGTATACATTAATATAATCCTTAAAATTTTTATGTTAATTATTATTGTAATTAAAAATAATACGTATCTACATACATACATACATATACATATAAAAACGTACACTTTATTAGCACATAATTTTTTTTTGGTTTGAATGCTGCTGCATATTAAAAAGCAACTAACATTTTTCATTATATCTAGATGTATTTCTCTTTGTGGGGCAGTTATAACTAAATTAAATTATAATTTCCGGACTTCAATTGACACGTTAACTTCAAGTTGCACTTTGCTTAAATCGAAATAGTATGTATATATATACATACATATATAAAAAGAGAAATAAATAATAGAATTATATAATAAATTGTGTGATTTGATACGACTTGAAAATTTTTGGTTAATTTCTATACATACATATGTGTTAAATATTATTTTATGCTTAGTTCTAGTTTAATTATGAAGAATAAACTATTTACCAAAAAATATATACATATAACTTTGTTTCAATAAACAAGCAAAGCAAACAAGGACTTGACATAGACAGGGTTTAATTAAGGCTTATAGAAGTAAACTCTTGCTTCCGGTCTTACCAGTTGAAAATATTCTAAGTGAAAACAACGCACATTGTGATTTCTTGCATTTTTAACTGGCCAACAGTAAAAAAGGTTCCCCGATCTTTGTGATTTTTGTACAGGGTGTCTGTCTACTCTCTAATTCGAAAAGAAAGAAAAGACTTTCGAATTTACATGTTATTAAGATATAAATTCGAAAATATTTTCTTTCGTTTCGAACTACAGAGTAGACCCCCAGGTGATACAAAAACATGCTGATTCGAAGAAGAAAAGGAATGTTAATGCATATAAGGGTTATCAAATATTCAGTATCAAGAGAAGTTAAAAAACACGATTTTTAAATTAGTAATTTTAGTGATTTTATTGTTTTAAAAATTTTTGTAACCATATTATCATTTATCTTATTATTTTTTCTTAAAATTGGATTAATGTCAAATAGTATAGGCTGTTTTTTTTAGTAGTATAATATATAAAAGGAAATTGAAGTAAAAATCCACTAAAAGGAAGGAAGCAAAAAATGTACATACAATTTTTAATGGAGTAAAAACCAGTGTTGCCGTAGGCGTTTGCGAAAAAAAACTGACTATCGATTAGAAAAACTGTACCAAAATATTACTTTACTTTATTATTAAGAATTACAAAATAAATAATAATATTAACTAGAGTCTATAGTTTAAAAATAAAAAAAATTGGGTGCCATAAAGTCCACTCTTTTTAGGGTTCCGTACACCAAAGGTGAAAAGGATGTACATAAAATAAATCCAATGTAATATACATACAATTGTATGTATATAGACACTTGAAATTTGTAAACCTAGTGTTTTCTTATACAGACTACAACAATTAGCATTTAAATTAAAAAAATCAAAATAAAAGAGTGTTCTGTCAGTTAATGTAGTTTTGACAACTTGCTGTATCTTATAAACCGTAAGAGGCAAACTCTTACGGTTTATAAGAGTTCAAAATGTTCAAAAACGCTAAAATTCAAAAATTATAAAATCGCCAAACCGAAAAAAATCGTCTAAAACCGAAAAAAATTGCCAAAGCGAAAAAATTGCCTAATTAAAAAAACTTTAAAACTAAAATAAGTCGCCAAAACCAGAAAAATCGCCGAAATTAAAAAAGGTCAAAAATCGAAAAAATCATCAAAACGAGAAAAAAGCGTCAAAAGTAAAAAAATTCCAAAAACCGAACAAACGCCAAAACTAAAAAACGTCACGTTAAAAAATGCTCAAAACCAAAAAATCCAAAAAAACTATGTCCCAATTTATACCAGGCAATTTTACTTGCGCAAGTCATACAATTTTCTATTAAACTTGCTGTAGCGTTTAGATAGAGCAACTTTACTTGCGCAAGTCTTTTTCGATTGCTTAAGGGGCCCATACACTACAACAGAATGTATGCGCAATCAAGTGTTTGTACCAGCGGTTGGATCGTGTATGGGCATTTTGTGTGATTGTACGTTTGGCTGTAGTAATGTCAAATTGAGTTTGATATTTTGCTGATGGTACAAGCCTGCTGGTATTGTATATGGTGAAATTAGCTCAGTTGAGTAAAGTTGTCAAGGAGTAAATATTCATTTAAAAATTCTAATTTGTTTAAATATAATTTGTTACAATGGAAAATGGAATTTGAGCACTTTAGTTGTACATAGCTGCTAATATTTACAAAATATCAATACAAATTTAAGCAAACAACTGCGTCACTATTCAGAACCACCCTTCTTTAATTTTTTAAAAAAGTGAATATTGTACCAGCTTGCTGGTATGTTATGTGGGTCGAGCATGAATGCTCAATAGCTTGATTGCGCGTGCATGCTGTTGTAGTGTATGGGCCGCTTTATACATATAATTGCTTATACATATACATACATATACATACAAAGAAATGTCAAATTTGATATAGAGCGAATGATAGCAAAAACAGAATTGCCTGTACACTGTACAGTGTACAGGCACAAACGTTTATTTTCCCCTCGTCCCACTTTCCTAACAAACTAATCAGCTTAGCAATACGACTTGCATAGTGTAAATTACGACTAAGGCAATTAATTTTTGTCCACCTGGAATTGCCAAAAATCTCACTGTACAACGGGGTCATACTGATATTGACATGGAAGGTGCGTGTACCGTAGTTCTAAAGCGTATGATATAAATGCTTGAAAAGTCTTTGGTTTGCGGTATTAAATTTTGAGAAAGTTAGCTGCCAAAGCAGCCATTGGTGGAAAGATATTTAGTGGATGATGAGTTATATAATTCATTTCCGTTTTTTTTGACAGTTTGACTCTATTTGACAGTCGACTATTGGAAATATTCTAGTAGGTATAAACAGAATCAAAATAGCCTGTTTTCCCACTCAAATACAGCAACAATTTTATCTCACAAATCGAGAAACGGTGACATTTTCTCTTTCACATTTATTTTTTACGACTTCGCCTACTACGATATTTTGGTCCTAGATTAAAGAACAATTGTTGTGGTGTTCTTTAATCTATTAGAAAAACATCGTAGTCAGAGTATATGCATTTTGTAACATTTCCTCAAAGTTGTTTTTACAAAAATTTGAAGTATGTTATTTGTTATAACTGAATATTGTTTTCAGTATAGGTTGTGAAAAACAAAATTCTTAAGCTGGCACATGTAGGTTAATATACTGTGGTTATCAAGGTTATTTTACTTCGGTTACTATGATTTTTGTTTTTTGACTAAATAAACAAACATGTACTATCTCAAGGACGCTCGTGTTATTTTGTGATTTCGTTTTATTTTAGCCATGTAGTTCGGAAGAAAACTATGCTAACTAATCTAGTATGTATGTCCGCTAAACTATAACTGCTATTGTAAAATAATAAATGTATGTAGAAATTTATGAATGCAAAAATCGTATAGAAAGACCAGCACTGTGTTATGAACACGAATAAACACGTCGGCCGGGTGTTGGTGGCAAGAGAATATTTGAATGAGGACTGCGGGAGCCATTGATTTTGTTATTGGCTAGCTAATAGTCGGTGTGGGGGGGTTCGGTCCACATTGAAACAATCTCGTGATTACACAGTAAGTTCTTTTGGGTTTATATTATAGACTCCCTATTTTTGTTGTAAGGAAAAACTACATATGTATGTAAAGGTATGATTACAAAAAAAAATTTGAATTAAAAATGGATAATCGTTGAGAAAAAACCGCAATATACATACATAGGGTATGTATGTAGATATATACTAACTAAAACAAAACAATATTTACTATGGAGACTTACTTTTGTTGTGTATCCTTATTGGAAATGCGACATCCGGTGGTTTTGATGCGCTATGTCCTTGACCCTACCTCCCTTGCGTCCTAGCGACCAATCTAACTTATCTAGGACCCCAAGATGTTTCTTACTTTACCCCCTAACCAACCCAAGAAAGAAAATTTATTTAATTATTCCATTGTGAAATAAATATTGACTTATTCATTTATTTATAGCAATCCATTTGATTAAAAATAAATTATTTTAAATAATTAAATTAATTTTACAATAATGTATGCGATTTACAAACGTTTATAGGTATGTACATACACAGAAGAAGAATCAAATTGCTGGCAAATTTAGTTAAAAAAAACAAATTTTGGCATACAAAATTTACTTGACCATAAATTAGCTGGAAAATGTACTAGTTTTGCAAGCCAACTTTTAACTTTTCCGGTGTATGACAGTTGTAATAAAAATTTGTATATGTATTTTAATTTTTGGAAAATTTTGAAATTTTTAATTTGCAAACATAAAGGGAAAACTGTATATTTTAACTTTTAAACAGAGTAGAAAAACTGTATATTTGAAACATAGTGGAAAAACTGTTAACTTTAATTTGGAAACATATTGGAAAAAACGGTATGTATGTAATTTTTGAAACATAGTGGAAGCATTAAATTGTAATATCTTGTTAGCTAATCAATAAAAAAAATACATCACATTAGTAACGGTCGACATAAGCACATACATATGTAGGTATTTTATATGCATACATATATGTATATATGAAAACCATTAAAGAGTCGAAATAAAACAACTTTAATGTTTGGGGTTATTGATTATCTAACAAAAAAAAAAAAAGAGAAGCCGTGACTAGATGGCGAAATTTTCGTTTTGAGGTTAGATCATTTCAATATAAATGCACAAAAGGGTAAAAACAAGTTAATTAATTTAAAAGGTTATGACTCACCAAATACTGCTGTGTCGAAGTTCGAAGGCCTCCGGATCTCGATGAACAGGATTGGTTTGATGTAGGTGATTTGTGTTTTGCTGAAATAAAAAAATTTGCTCTACCGGGTAACCTCAAAAATTGTCACTGCTGGGTATTAATGCTTGCACTATTCACAATTGAAGCACTTTTGCTTATTGGATTTATATATGAAGTTAGGCTTAATATTATTGTTGTACAATATTTATCGGATAAAAACAAACAATCAAATGATTACCACAAGAAAAAAATTATTGTTAACTAATTTCGAGTAAATGGTAGTTACTTTTTGGTTAACAAAATTTGAAGTTTAAGCAATACTACTAAAACAAGGTTTAAAAAAAATTTTGTTATTCAAAGACATCATACATTTACATATATGGATATGCGGGCCACATATGTATATATATGTATGTATAAGTATATAATTTTAATATAAAAAAATACGATTTTTGGTAGCAATATACCAGATTAGCGACAACAAAAACAAAAGTTGCAGAGGATTTGTATCGCGTTGCATCGACCATCCAGAAAAACAATTTTGGGTTTCCCTGCCAGCACGTTGTATAAAACTTGAAGAATTTGGAGAAATCGGGTTTTCTATATTTAATGACTACGGCAAGTGGACACCAGGGATCTTTTGGGTACGGCCGGAAATTAATTGGGCTTTACTTGACGCAATTTTATTGTGGAATTTGCCAATTACTGATTTGATGTGAGTGGCAATAGGCAAATAGGTAAAATTTTTTTTCTTGAGAAGTAGGGAGAACCACTTTGTACACTTTTAATATTTAGTTGTTTTGGGTTTGACTTTTTATAATTTTAATTTAATCTGTGCTTTAGTTTTAATTTGCTTTAAAACTTTCAGTTTATAATTTCTTCGTAGAATCTTAAGTTTCTTTATAAGTTTTCTTTTAAGTTACTTTGACGTTGATTTTCAGATTGCACTTTTTAATTTCTCCTTGTAATTTTACATTTTTTTTTTGCACATTTAAGTTATTTCTTTTTTTTTCAATACCCCTTCAACTTTAACTTTAAAAATTTTTTTTTTTTACTTTACCATCCAACGAACTACTCTAGACTGACGCCATCTCCTTTTTTATATCTCCCTTTTTTGTCTCCTCCTTAAATTTTTTCTAGAACTTTTCCTTACCTAAAACAGCAGATTATCCCGTTATAATACGAAAAACGAATATAAATTAAAAGAAAACACGTATAACTATCAAGATCCACTAAACATCATTGCCAACTGTTAAATTTTTTTTTCTTCTCCTTTATGCCATATGTACATCGCAACAGTGATGTCAATACAATATTGAAAAATAAACGTTAGTACCTATGTACTTCAGCGGCAATTTTATGTCACGACATAAACTTTAAAGGGAAACTTAATGATTTAATAAACATTTGTAAGTTGTAACACAAAAGAAAACTTGTCTTAGAAAAAAAATATTGTCGAAGAGAAAAAAAAAACACAAAGAAATATACTACACTTGCATGTTACAAACTAGACAGGAATGATGATTTAACAAACATTCTTGGCTAGAGGAATCTTGGTTAAGGACGGAGATCCTTTGCGTGATACGTACCAACTAAACGACCTTGAAGATCCTCAACTGAATAATAATGAGATCCTAATTTTTCTCTTATGCGACATTTTATAAACAGTGGCGACAATTTCGCGTTAAAACTTTTCTCTGTTTTACTTTGAGCAAAGTTTCGTCTGTACACTTCTTGACCAACTCTAAAACTTGCTGCACGAGTACGAAGATTGTATTTCTTACGACTAGTTTCATAAGCGTTTCGGATATGTTGTCTTAAATCCGCGCGTAAAAGCTGAAGATGGTCTTCGCGAGGTAGGTGGTATGCAGGATCGTCAATAACTTTCAGGTTCTTCAGTAAGGAATAAGAGGAGGCATGAGTAATCATGTCGAATCCAAACAGGGCATGATATGGGGAATTTTGAATGGTCTGGTGATAGGAATTTCTTAAGGCGCAGCTAATTTTTGTCAAATTTTCGTCCCATAGGCGTTGATCATTCTTTAAATAGGCTCGTATTCCTGCAATTATAGACCTATTTACGCGTTCTGAGGCGTTGCTCTGAGGCGAGTAGATGGCTGTGTAAATATGCTGAATACCAAAAGAAGTCAAAAACGCTTTAAAGTCGTTTGCGCGAAACTGAGAACCGTTATCACTCACTATGGTTTCGGGAACACCATAGACATGAAATATTTGCTTTTGCAGATAATCTATAATAATATTTGATGTAAATTTTTTAAGGGTGAACAACCAGTGAAACTTTGACATATGATCCAATACTATTAACAGTCCAATATTTCCGCTTTTACTTCGGGGATAGGGTCCAAGAAGATCGATGTATAGCCTTTGAAATGGTCGAAAAGAAACTGCCTGTTTTCCCATTTCCGGTTTCAGAATTATGTTTGGCGCTTTTGTGGTTTTGCACGTGTCACATTTTCTTACGTAATCTCTTACGTCTTTCACTAGTCCAGGCCAATAAAAATTTCTCCGAATGAGATGAACCGTTTTAACCATACCGCCGTGTGCTGTGATTGGATCGTCGTGAGCTCTCTCAATAACTATTAAACGCAGGCTTTTTGGAACCCATAGCTTCCAACAAAATTTTTCTTCTTCACTTTCACCGGTGTAATGGTCCGTTCTAATATATACGAATTTATCCAGGACTTTGATATCAGGATATTTACTTGGTTCAGTCGTTATCTTTTGTTTTAAATCTAAGTATTCTTGGTCCATAAAATGAGGTGAATTGAGATCTATCTCAGGTTCTGTCAGGTATATATCCGATATTTGTCCATTAAAACAACGTGACAGCGCATCTGGTACGACGTGTTCTTTTCCTTTACGATGGCTGATGGAAAAATTAAAAGCTTGAAGCTTAAATACCCAACGGGCTAAACGTCCGGACAGGTCGGGTTGGCGCAGGAGCCAGGTAAGACTCGCGTGATCAGTAATTATTTCAAATTCCTGCAACTCAAGATAACAGCGGAAGCGTTGAACGGCTTCGACGGCAGCTAAACATTCTCTTTCCGTTACGCTGTAATTTCTTTGCGCACTGTTTAGTTTCTTACTCATAAAAGCTACTGGTTTTTCATTTCCTTCATCGTCAATCTGTACTAAAACAGCACCTATGCCATAATCGCTGGCATCACAGTGTAAAAAGAATTTTTTTGAAAAGTCGGGATTAATTAGAACAGGAGTACTGGTAAGAAGTTTTTTAATTTTCTCGAATCCTAAATTTGCCTCAGCTGTCCAACAAAATTTGTTTTTCTTTGAAAGGACTTCAGTAATTGGAAACACAATAGTTGAGAAATTTTGCACAAACCTTCGGTACCAGCCTGCAAGACCTAGGAAACCACGAACTTGACGAATGGTTTTTGGAACCGGCCAATTGGTAATAGCACTTATTTTTTCAGGGTCTGTTGAGATACCTCCATTGCCTATAATATAGCCTAAATATGGAACACGTGTTACACAGAACTTACTTTTTGAAATGTTCAGCGTTAGATTTGCCTTACGAAATTCTTGTGCTATACGAACTAAAACGGATAAATGAGATGTAAAATCTTCTGATACAATTACAAGGTCATCTAGGTAACCAAAAACGGAATAACGCAAATCGGGTGGTATGATTTGATCAATTAGGCGACTCATTGTGGACGGGGCATTACAAAGTCCAAAAGGCATTACGGTGAATTGATAAAGGGGGCGGCCTGGGATGGTAAAGGCTGTTAAAGGTTTTGCAGAATCGGATAACCCAATTTGCCAGTAGGCATCTTTCAAATCTAACTTGGTAATAATATTTGCTTTAGGAAGCCTAGAAAATATTCCTTCTATAGAAGGGAGTGGATACGCATCTTTTCTGGTAACAGCATTTAGTTTTCTAGCATCCAGGCAAAGTCTAACTTTGTTGGGCTTAATTACGAGACGCATGGGTGAACTCCATGGTGACTGAGAGGGTTCGATTACTTTTAACGCTAACATTCGATCCACTTCGGTAAACATCAGTTTCTCCACTGCAGGAGACACTGGATAGAACCTCTGCTTTATGGGTTTGGAGTCTCCTACATCAATGTGATGCTCTATCAAGTCGGTTTTTCCTAGTCCTTGTTGTTCAAAATCGGGGAATAGCTTGATTATAGAATTTAACTGTTGACGTTGAACTGAAGTCAGTGGGTATTCTGTTTCTGCTGACGATTTCTCAGACTTATCATTATCTGCTGATTCTACTTCGAATAACTTGTTTCTACAAGCGGATGACGAAAAAACATTATTTTGGTATATAATATCAACTGATTCCACAATATTCGGTATTAAATTAAAAGCGTTCCAAAAGTCAATTCCTAAAATAAGGCGTTGTGTAATTGAAGGTATTATAAAAAGATTAATCAAGCGTTCTTGCTCTTTAAATTTTATTGTTACTGATAACCAGCCGATAACGATTTGGGACATACCATCCGCAGTTTTTACCTGAGAACGGCATTTATAAAAGTTTGGAAAATTTGAAAAGTTACGTTGTGCTAATTCTCCTCCAATGCAGGAGATATTTGCGCCTGTGTCGAGAAGTCCATATTCGGTTAAATTAAGAAACGAAACTTTAGCATAAAAACGATTGTCTTTATTATTGCTTATAATTGCAGAAACTAATAGCTTTTTACATCGCCTACGTATCTTGTAAAAATTTCGTATTCGCTGGGTTGATCTTTTAGGTTTTAACTTTACGTTATTCGTAATTGTATCACTAAAAATTCGATTTCTGTGATTAATATAGTTTTGCCAACGCACGTGATATGGTTGTATAGGAAAAAGTATTTTTGAAAGGTCTTGTTCTTGAGAATTAGAGTTTTGTAAAATAGTAAAATTTTTCGGAATATCTGGTTGTATATTGTTTGTTTTTGTAAACTTACTGAAGGTTTGTTTTGACTGGAGATTTGGGTCAGCGATTTCTACGGTCGGGGAGGAAAATGGGAGTTTTTTGAAAAATTTATCTTTTTAATTGAACATTTGGGGCATTGCGGCTTATAAGTATCTTTCGCCCCGCAACCGTAACAAAATATCTTACGCTCCTGGAGACAGTCATACCAAAAATGATCTCGCTCTCCACAATTCCAGCAGCAAACTATTCGTTCACCTGCAGTGATAGCATTAATTTCATCATTTGCTGAAGCCAACTCTTCGTGTTCTTCCTCCAGCTCTAATGCAGCCACTTGTCGTTTAGGCACCGTGTGATTATGTGAGCGAATTACTAAATTTTTCCGTACATGTTCTTCGTTCAAAAATGATTCACGCATTTGTACTAACTTTCGTAAATGTGGTATGGAGTGCACAGGAATATAGAGGATATCTTGGCGAATCTCCGGCCTAAGATTTCTTGTCAAAATCTCGATTAGTTCCATATCGGGTATAGGGGAAGGTAATCGATCCATGATCGAAGAAATAACATCGAAAAACGTATCAAAAGTTTCACCTATCTTTTGTTTTCTGCTACGTAATTCTTCCTTAATTTCAAACAACGACCTAAAGTCGCGATATTGGCACTTTATAGCTTCACAAAATCTATCCCAAGTAATGTTATTTTCCTGTTTTCGATATCGCCAATACCAATCTTTGGCTTTTCCATTTAACAAAACATTTAAATTCTTTAATATAGGGGTAAAATCTCCCTCAAAATTATCAACAGTTAAGGAGTTAATTCGATACAAAAATTCATCAACCGTAAGACCAGAGGATGTGCCGTCAAATTTAATGTTCCAGCTCTGTATTATAGCTGTCAACTTATCGGGATTAAAATTAGACGCGTTAGAGTTTGATCTAGGAGAAGTGTATTCTCTATTATTAAATGAATTGGTGTAATTATTCGTTTCCCTAATGGGGTTATTTGAATGACACTGCCGATTAGCTGTTACCTGCGAAGTCGTATTTTGAGGAGGAATGCTAGTAATTGCATTACTCGTACTAATTACATTAGATGGTGGTTGAGAAATTGGGACAAAGTTGAAATTAGACAAAAGTCTAGCCATAGTGGTTTCTATCATGTGGTTCAATTGGGTGTAATCTATATTGGCAGAAAAATTTTCACGAAGAGACAGAGACGCTGGTGCAACGTTTAACTCTTCTTCCTCCGGCAAATCTTGATCGATTTCCATTAAATGACGCTGACTATCTTGAAACACTGTTCTACTTTGACTGCGTGTATTGTATGGTATCGGTCCGGTATTACGACCTCGACCTTTAACATTTTGTTTGGGTTGGGTTTCTACTTCTTTTCTAATTCGTTTAAGGTCAGCTAGGTCGCATGACTTTTTGCAGTTTGGACACTGAGCAGAATTAGCTAAATAGTTCTCGATACAAGATCGATGAAAACTGTGGTTACACTTATTAATTATGAGACAACTGTCCCTTTCAGACATCTCAGTGGTACACACTAGACAAATGTTTTCACCTGCGGTGGATGTGGATGCAGATGCTTCATTAGTTGGAGTTCTAGGAAGTGACATTTTCACTTACTTTGCTTGATTATTTAAGAAAAATAGAAAAATTGAGTTTCACTATCAATTAGAATAGAGATTGACCGATAAAATTTATTTCATTTGTTTACAAAAAAAAATTTTATTTTTATTTTATTATCATTTGTTGAGTTTTTTTTTTTTTTATATTTTTCTTTTATTTATGTATATAGTATATATTTGTATGTAAATATGTATATATATATATATTTTTTTTTCTCACAAAAAAATATATTTTACTTTATGTAATTCTGGTGTTTTGGGTTTTAATTATGTTTTAAGGTTGTCAAATTTTCTTTCTTTTATTTGGGGTGTGGTTAGGTGTAAAGCAAGTTGTTCGGACACAACTACACAAAAGTAAGTGGGGTTACAATAACTGGGCTATTATACTATAGGATACCACAAATTCATGTCAGATTATACAAGAAAATCTTCTGCAAGAAATTATTCCCGATGTTAGATAATAATTTTGGACAGATAATTGCTACTTGGCAATAATCTGTTATCCTTAAAATTAATCATCCAACAAAAAAAAATTCTTATACACCTGGTAAAGTGAAATTTATGTTAACCTACAGCTAACGTCTTTGAAAACTCTCTCCACTAACCCTCATGCGATGCGAGAAAAAAAAACACCAGTTTACTTATAGGTCGCGTTACTCGATTAATGTTCTCAAGTACACGAAAGATCCATACAAGGACTGAGTTTATTCCACAAAGAATGAAAATCAATGGGTAGAATTTCAAAACGCTTTAACATATTAAATTTAACAAACAAAACCAAAGTCATTTTATAAATTTGTAGAGCCGAAAGTTCCTCAGAGGGTTAATTAATTTTTTCGGGCCCCACGTTGGGCGCCAGTTTATTATTTATTTTAATAATTATTTATTACTGTTATGAACACGAATAAACACGTCGGCCGGGTGTTGGTGGCAAGAGAATATTTGAATGAGGACTGCGGGAGCCATTGATTTTGTTATTGGCTAGCTAATAGTCGGTGTGGGGGGGTTCGGTCCACATTGAAACAATCTCGTGATTACACAGTAAGTTCTTTTGGGTTTATATTATAGACTCCCTATTTTTGTTGTAAGGAAAAACTACATATGTATGTAAAGGTATGATTACAAAAAAAAATTTGAATTAAAAATGGATAATCGTTGAGAAAAAACCGCAATATACATACATAGGGTATGTATGTAGATATATACTAACTAAAACAAAACAATATTTACTATGGAGACTTACTTTTGTTGTGTATCCTTATTGGAAATGCGACATCCGGTGGTTTTGATGCGCTATGTCCTTGACCCTACCTCCCTTGCGTCCTAGCGACCAATCTAACTTATCTAGGACCCCAAGATGTTTCTTACTTTACCCCCTAACCAACCCAAGAAAGAAAATTTATTTAATTATTCCATTGTGAAATAAATATTGACTTATTCATTTATTTATAGCAATCCATTTGATTAAAAATAAATTATTTTAAATAATTAAATTAATTTTACAATAATGTATGCGATTTACAAACGTTTATAGGTATGTACATACACAGAAGAAGAATCAAATTGCTGGCAAATTTAGTTAAAAAAAACAAATTTTGGCATACAAAATTTACTTGACCATAAATTAGCTGGAAAATGTACTAGTTTTGCAAGCCAACTTTTAACTTTTCCGGTGTATGACAGTTGTAATAAAAATTTGTATATGTATTTTAATTTTTGGAAAATTTTGAAATTTTTAATTTGCAAACATAAAGGGAAAACTGTATATTTTAACTTTTAAACAGAGTAGAAAAACTGTATATTTGTAATTTGGAAACATAGTGAAAAAAAAACTGTATGTATGTAATTTTGAAACATAGTAGAAAAACTGTTAACTTTAATTTGGAAACATATTGGAAAAAACGGTATGTATGTAATTTTTGAAACATAGTGGAAGCATTAAATTGCAATATCTTGTTAGCTAATCAATCAAAAAAAAAAAAAATACATCACATTAGTAACGGTCGACATAAGCACATACATAGTTAGGTATTTTATATGCATACATATATGTACATATGAAAACCATTAAAAAGTAATACAGAGTCGAAATAAAACAACTTTAATGTTTGGGGTTATTGATTATCTAACAAAAAAAAGAAGCCGTGACTAGATGGCGAAATTTTCGTTTTGAGGTTAGATCATTACAATATGAATGCACAAAAGGGTAAAAAAGTTAATTAATTTAAAAGGTTATGACTCACCAAATACTGCTGTGTCGAAGTTCGAAGGCCTCCGGATCTCGATGAACAGGATTGGTTTGATGTAGGTGATTTGTGTTTTGCTGAAATAAAAAAATTTGCTCTACCGGGTAACCTCAAAAATTGTCACTGCTGGGTATTAATGCTTGCACTATTCACAATTGAAGCACTTTTGCTTATTGGATTTATATATGAAGTTAGGCTTAATATTATTGTTGTACAATATTTATCGGATAAAAACAAACAATCAAATGATTACCACAAGAAAAAAATTATTGTTAACTAATTTCGAGTAAATGGTAGTTACTTTTTGGTTAACAAAATTTGAAGTTTAAGCAATACTACTAAAACAAGGTTTAAAAAAAAAATTTTGTTATTCAAAGACATCATACATTTACATATATGGATATGCGGGCCACATATGTATATATATGTATGTATAAGTATATAATTTTAATATAAAAAAAATACGATTTTTGGTAGCAATATACCAGATTAGCGACAACAAAAACAAAAGTTGCAGAGGATTTGTATCGCGTTGCATCGACCATCCAGAAAAACAATTTTGGGTTTCCCTGCCAGCACGTTGTATAAAACTTGAAGAATTTGGAGAAATCGGGTTTTCTATATTTAATGATTACGGCAAGTGGACACCAGGGATCTTTTGGGTACGGCCGGAAATTAATTGGGCTTTACTTGACGCAATTTTATTGTGGAATTTGCCAATTACTGATTTGATGTGAGTGGCAATAGGCAAATAGGTAAAATTTTTTTTCTTGAGAAGTAGGGAGAACCACTTTGTACACTTTTAATATTTAGTTGTTTTGGGTTTGACTTTTTATAATTTTAATTTAATCTGTGCTTTAGTTTTAATTTGCTTTAAAACTTTCAGTTTATAATTTCTTCGTAGAATCTTAAGTTTCTTTATAAGTTTTCTTTTAAGTTACTTTGACGTTGATTTTCAGATTGCACTTTTTAATTTCTCCTTGTAATTTTACATTTTTTTTTTGCACATTTAAGTTATTTCTTTTTTTTTTCAATACCCCTTCAACTTTAACTTTAAAAATTTTTTTTTTTTACTTTACCATCCAACGAACTACTCTAGACTGACGCCATCTCCTTTTTATATCTCCCTTTTTTGTCTCCTCCTTAAATTTTTTCTAGAACTTTTCCTTACCTAAAACAGCAGATTATCCCGTTATAATACGAAAAACGAATATAAATTAAAAGAAAACACGTATAACTATCAAGATCCACTAAACATCATTGCCAACTGTTAAATTTTTTTTTCTTCTCCTTTATGCCATATGTACATCGCAACAGTGATGTCAATACAATATTGAAAAATAAACGTTAGTACCTATGTACTTCAGCGGCAATTTTATGTCACGACATAAACTTTAAAGGGAAACTTAATGATTTAATAAACATTTGTAAGTTGTAACACAAAAGAAAACTTGTCTTAGAAAAAAAATATTGTCGAAGAGAAAAAAAAAACACAAAGAAATATACTACACTTGCATGTTACAAACTAGACAGGAATGATGATTTAACAAACATTCTTGGCTAGAGGAATCTTGGTTAAGGACGGAGATCCTTTGCGTGATACGTACCAACTAAACGACCTTGAAGATCCTCAACTGAATAATAATGAGATCCTAATTTTTCTCTTATGCGACATTTTATAAACAGTGGCGACAATTTCGCGTTAAAACTTTTCTCTGTTTTACTTTGAGCAAAGTTTCGTCTGTACACTTCTTGACCAACTCTAAAACTTGCTGCACGAGTACGAAGATTGTATTTCTTACGACTAGTTTCATAAGCGTTTCGGATATGTTGTCTTAAATCCGCGCGTAAAAGCTGAAGATGGTCTTCGCGAGGTAGGTGGTATGCAGGATCGTCAATAACTTTCAGGTTCTTCAGTAAGGAATAAGAGGAGGCATGAGTAATCATGTCGAATCCAAACAGGGCATGATATGGGGAATTTTGAATGGTCTGGTGATAGGAATTTCTTAAGGCGCAGCTAATTTTTGTCAAATTTTCGTCCCATAGGCGTTGATCATTCTTTAAATAGGCTCGTATTCCTGCAATTATAGACCTATTTACGCGTTCTGAGGCGTTGCTCTGAGGCGAGTAGATGGCTGTGTAAATATGCTGAATACCAAAAGAAGTCAAAAACGCTTTAAAGTCGTTTGCGCGAAACTGAGAACCGTTATCACTCACTATGGTTTCGGGAACACCATAGACATGAAATATTTGCTTTTGCAGATAATCTATAATAATATTAGATGTAAATTTTTTAAGGGTGAACAACCAGTGAAACTTTGACATATGATCCAATACTATTAACAGTCCAATATTTCCGCTTTTACTTCGGGGATAGGGTCCAAGAAGATCGATGTATAGCCTTTGAAATGGTCGAAAAGAAACTGCCTGTTTTCCCATTTCCGGTTTCAGAATTATGTTTGGCGCTTTTGTGGTTTTGCACGTGTCACATTTTCTTACGTAATCTCTTACGTCTTTCACTAGTCCAGGCCAATAAAAATTTCTCCGAATGAGATGAACCGTTTTAACCATACCGCCGTGTGCTGTGATTGGATCGTCGTGAGCTCTCTCAATAACTTTTAAACGCAGGCTTTTTGGAACCCATAGCTTCCAACAAAATTTTTCTTCTTCACTTTCACCGGTGTAATGGTCCGTTCTAATATATACGAATTTATCCAGGACTTTGATATCAGGATATTTACTTGGTTCAGTCGTTATCTTTTGTTTTAAATCTAAGTATTCTTGGTCCATAAAATGAGGTGAATTGAGATCTATCTCAGGTTCTGTCAGGTATATATCCGATATTTGTCCATTAAAACAACGTGACAGCGCATCTGGTACGACGTGTTCTTTTCCTTTACGATGGCTGATGGAAAAATTAAAAGCTTGAAGCTTAAATACCCAACGTGGGGCCCGAAAAAAATTAATTAACCCTCTGAGGAACTTTCGGCTCTACAAATTTATAAAATGACTTTGTTTTTGTTTGTTAAATTTAATATGTTAAAGCGTTTTGAAATTCTACCCATTGATTTTCATTCTTTGTGGAATAAACTCAGTCCTTGTATGGATCTTTCGTGTACTTGAGAACATTAATCGAGTAACGCGACCTATAAGTAAACTGGTGTTTTTTTTTCTCGCATCGCATGAGGGTTATTGGAGAGAGTTTTCAAAGACGTTAGCTGTAGGTTAACATAAATTTCACTTTACCAGGTGTATAAGAATTTTTTTTGTTGGATGATTAATTTTAAGGATAACAGATTATTGCAAAGTAGCAATTATCTGTCCAAAATTATTATCTAACATCGGGAATAATTTCTTGCAGAAGATTTTCTTGTATAATCTGACATGAATTTGTGGTATCCTATAGTATAATAGCCCAGTTATTGTAACCCCACTTACTTTTGTGTAGTTGTGTCCGAACAACTTGCTTTACACCTAACCATACCCCAAATAAAAGAAAGAAAATTTGACAACCTTAAAACATAATTAAAACCCAAAACACCAGAATTACATAAAGTAAAATATTTTTTTTGTGAGAAAAAAAAATATATATATATATATACATATTTACATACAAATATATACTATATACATAAATAAAAAAAAAAAAAAAAAAATATATAAAAAAAAAAAAAAACTCAACAAATGATAATAAAATAAAAATAAAATTTTTTTTTGTAAACAAATGAAATAAATTTTATCGGTCAATCTCTATTCTAATTGATAGTGAAACTCAATTTTTCTATTTTTCTTAAATAATCAAGCAAAGTAAGTGAAAATGTCACTTCCTAGAACTCCAACTAATGAAGCATCTGCATCCACATCCACCGCAGGTGAAAACATTTGTCTAGTGTGTACCACTGAGATGTCTGAAAGGGACAGTTGTCTCATAATTAATAAGTGTAACCACAGTTTTCATCGATCTTGTATCGAGAACTATTTAGCTAATTCTGCTCAGTGTCCAAACTGCAAAAAGTCATGCGACCTAGCTGACCTTAAACGAATTAGAAAAGAAGTAGAAACCCAACCCAAACAAAATGTTAAAGGTCGAGGTCGTAATACCGGACCGATACCATACAATACACGCAGTCAAAGTAGAACAGTGTTTCAAGATAGTCAGCGTCATTTAATGGAAATCGATCAAGATTTGCCGGAGGAAGAAGAGTTAAACGTTGCACCAGCGTCTCTGTCTCTTCGTGAAAATTTTTCTGCCAATATAGATTACACCCAATTGAACCACATGATAGAAACCACTATGGCTAGACTTTTGTCTAATTTCAACTTTGTCCCAATTTCTCAACCACCATCTAATGTAATTAGTACGAGTAATGCAACTACTAGCATTCCTCCTCAAAATACGACTTCGCAGGTAACAGCTAATCGGCAGTGTCATTCAAATAACCCCATTAGGGAAACGAATAATTACACCAATTCATTTAATAATAGAGAATACACTTCTCCTAGATCAAACTCTAACGCGTCTAATTTTAATCCCGATAAGTTGACAGCTATAATACAGAGCTGGAACATTAAATTTGACGGCACATCCTCTGGTCTTACGGTTGATGAATTTTTGTATCGAATTAACTCCTTAACTGTTGATAATTTTGAGGGAGATTTTACCCCTATATTAAAGAATTTAAATGTTTTGTTAAATGGAAAAGCCAAAGATTGGTATTGGCGATATCGAAAACAGGAAAATAACATTACTTGGGATAGATTTTGTGAAGCTATAAAGTGCCAATATCGCGACTTTAGGTCGTTGTTTGAAATTAAGGAAGAATTACGTAGCAGAAAACAAAAGATAGGTGAAACTTTTGATACGTTTTTCGATGTTATTTCTTCGATCATGGATCGATTACCTTCCCCTATACCCGATATGGAACTAATCGAGATTTTGACAAGAAATCTTAGGCCGGAGATTCGCCAAGATATCCTCTATATTCCTGTGCACTCCATACCACATTTACGAAAGTTAGTACAAATGCGTGAATCATTTTTGAACGAAGAACATGTACG
Organism: Tachina fera; assembly: GCA_905220375.1. Taxonomy (NCBI): domain Eukaryota; kingdom Metazoa; phylum Arthropoda; class Insecta; order Diptera; family Tachinidae; genus Tachina; species Tachina fera. The sequence continues at coordinate 21,119,647 of LR999963.1, read as the reverse complement.
GAAAAATTTAGTAATTCGCTCACATAATCACACGGTGCCTAAACGACAAGTGGCTGCATTAGAGCTGGAGGAAGAACACGAAGAGTTGGCTTCAGCAAATGATGAAATTAATGCTATCACTGCAGGTGAACGAATAGTTTGCTGCTGGAATTGTGGAGAGCGAGATCATTTTTGGTATGACTGTCTCCAGGAGCGTAAGATATTTTGTTACGGTTGCGGGGCGAAAGATACTTATAAGCCGCAATGCCCCAAATGTTCAATTAAAAAGATAAATTTTTCAAAAAACTCCCATTTTCCTCCCCGACCGTAGAAATCGCTGACCCAAATCTCCAGTCAAAACAAACCTTCAGTAAGTTTACAAAAACAAACAATATACCACCAGTTATTCCGCAAAATTTTACTATTTTACAAAACTCTAATTCTCAAGAACAAGACCTTTCAAAAATACTTTTTCCTATACAACCATATCACGTGCGTTGGCAAAATTATATTAATCACAGAAATCGAATTTTTAGTGATACAATTACGAATAACGTAAAGTTAAAACCTAAAAGATCAACCCAGCGAATACGAAATTTTTACAAGATACGTAGGCGATGTAAAAAGCTATTAGTTTCTGCAATTATTAGCAATAGTAAAGACAATCGTTTTTATGCTAAAGTTTCGTTTCTTAATTTAACCGAATATGGACTTCTCGACACAGGCGCAAATATCTCCTGCATTGGAGGAGAATTAGCACAACGTAACTTTTCAAATTTTCCAAACTTTTATAAATGCCGTTCTCAGGTAAAAACTGCGGATGGTATGTCCCAAATCGTTATCGGCTGGTTATCAGTAACAATAAAATTTAAAGAGCAAGAACGCTTGATTAATCTTTTTATAATACCTTCAATTACACAACGCCTTATTTTAGGAATTGACTTTTGGAACGCTTTTAATTTAATACCGAATATTGTGGAATCAGTTGATATTATATACCAAAATAATGTTTTTTCGTCATCCGCTTGTAGAAACAAGTTATTCGAAGTAGAATCAGCAGATAATGATAAGTCTGAGAAATCGTCAGCAGAAACAGAATACCCACTGACTTCAGTTCAACGTCAACAGTTAAATTCTATAATCAAGCTATTCCCCGATTTTGAACAACAAGGACTAGGAAAAACCGACTTGATAGAGCATCACATTGATGTAGGAGACTCCAAACCCATAAAGCAGAGGTTCTATCCAGTGTCTCCTGCAGTGGAGAAACTGATGTTTACCGAAGTGGATCGAATGTTAGCGTTAAAAGTAATCGAACCCTCTCAGTCACCATGGAGTTCACCCATGCGTCTCGTAATTAAGCCCAACAAAGTTAGACTTTGCCTGGATGCTAGAAAACTAAATGCTGTAACCAGAAAAGATGCGTATCCACTCCCTTCTATAGAAGGAATATTTTCTAGGCTTCCTAAAGCAAATATTATTACCAAGTTAGATTTGAAAGATGCCTACTGGCAAATTGGGTTATCCGATTCTGCAAAACCTTTAACAGCCTTTACCATCCCAGGCCGCCCCCTTTATCAATTCACCGTAATGCCTTTTGGACTTTGTAATGCCCCGTCCACAATGAGTCGCCTAATTGATCAAATCATACCACCCGATTTGCGTTATTCCGTTTTTGGTTACCTAGATGACCTTGTAATTGTATCAGAAGATTTTACATCTCATTTATCCGTTTTAGTTCGTATAGCACAAGAATTTCGTAAGGCAAATCTAACTCTGAACATTTCAAAAAGTAAGTTCTGTGTAACACGTGTTCCATATTTAGGCTATATTATAGGCAATGGAGGTATCTCAACAGACCCTGAAAAAATAAGTGCTATTACCAATTGGCCGGTTCCAAAAACCATTCGTCAAGTTCGTGGTTTCCTAGGTCTTGCAGGCTGGTACCGAAGGTTTGTGCAAAATTTCTCAACTATTGTGTTTCCAATTACTGAAGTCCTTTCAAAGAAAAACAAATTTTGTTGGACAGCTGAGGCAAATTTAGGATTCGAGAAAATTAAAAAACTTCTTACCAGTACTCCTGTTCTAATTAATCCCGACTTTTCAAAAAAATTCTTTTTACACTGTGATGCCAGCGATTATGGCATAGGTGCTGTTTTAGTACAGATTGACGATGAAGGAAATGAAAAACCAGTAGCTTTTATGAGTAAGAAACTAAACAGTGCGCAAAGAAATTACAGCGTAACGGAAAGAGAATGTTTAGCTGCCGTCGAAGCCGTTCAACGCTTCCGCTGTTATCTTGAGTTGCAGGAATTTGAAATAATTACTGATCACGCGAGTCTTACCTGGCTCCTGCGCCAACCCGACCTGTCCGGACGTTTAGCCCGTTGGGTATTTAAGCTTCAAGCTTTTAATTTTTCCATCAGCCATCGTAAAGGAAAAGAACACGTCGTACCAGATGCGCTGTCACGTTGTTTTAATGGACAAATATCGGATATATACCTGACAGAACCTGAGATAGATCTCAATTCACCTCATTTTATGGACCAAGAATACTTAGATTTAAAACAAAAGATAACGACTGAACCAAGTAAATATCCTGATATCAAAGTCCTGGATAAATTCGTATATATTAGAACGGACCATTACACCGGTGAAAGTGAAGAAGAAAAATTTTGTTGGAAGCTATGGGTTCCAAAAAGCCTGCGTTTAATAGTTATTGAGAGAGCTCACGACGATCCAATCACAGCACACGGCGGTATGGTTAAAACGGTTCATCTCATTCGGAGAAATTTTTATTGGCCTGGACTAGTGAAAGACGTAAGAGATTACGTAAGAAAATGTGACACGTGCAAAACCACAAAAGCGCCAAACATAATTCTGAAACCGGAAATGGGAAAACAGGCAGTTTCTTTTCGACCATTTCAAAGGCTATACATCGATCTTCTTGGACCCTATCCCCGAAGTAAAAGCGGAAATATTGGACTGTTAATAGTATTGGATCATATGTCAAAGTTTCACTGGTTGTTCACCCTTAAAAAATTTACATCTAATATTATTATAGATTATCTGCAAAAGCAAATATTTCATGTCTATGGTGTTCCCGAAACCATAGTGAGTGATAACGGTTCTCAGTTTCGCGCAAACGACTTTAAAGCGTTTTTGACTTCTTTTGGTATTCAGCATATTTACACAGCCATCTACTCGCCTCAGAGCAACGCCTCAGAACGCGTAAATAGGTCTATAATTGCAGGAATACGAGCCTATTTAAAGAATGATCAACGCCTATGGGACGAAAATTTGACAAAAATTAGCTGCGCCTTAAGAAATTCCTATCACCAGACCATTCAAAATTCCCCATATCATGCCCTGTTTGGATTCGACATGATTACTCATGCCTCCTCTTATTCCTTACTGAAGAACCTGAAAGTTATTGACGATCCTGCATACCACCTACCTCGCGAAGACCATCTTCAGCTTTTACGCGCGGATTTAAGACAACATATCCGAAACGCTTATGAAACTAGTCGTAAGAAATACAATCTTCGTACTCGTGCAGCAAGTTTTAGAGTTGGTCAAGAAGTGTACAGACGAAACTTTGCTCAAAGTAAAACAGAGAAAAGTTTTAACGCGAAATTGTCGCCACTGTTTATAAAATGTCGCATAAGAGAAAAATTAGGATCTCATTATTATTCAGTTGAGGATCTTCAAGGTCGTTTAGTTGGTACGTATCACGCAAAGGATCTCCGTCCTTAACCAAGATTCCTCTAGCCAAGAATGTTTGTTAAATCATCATTCCTGTCTAGTTTGTAACATGCAAGTGTAGTATATTTCTTTGTGTTTTTTTTTTCTCTTCGACAATATTTTTTTTCTAAGACAAGTTTTCTTTTGTGTTACAACTTACAAATGTTTATTAAATCATTAAGTTTCCCTTTAAAGTTTATGTCGTGACATAAAATTGCCGCTGAAGTACATAGGTACTAACGTTTATTTTTCAATATTGTATTGACATCACTGTTGCGATGTACATATGGCATAAAGGAGAAGAAAAAAAAATTTAACAGTTGGCAATGATGTTTAGTGGATCTTGATAGTTATACGTGTTTTCTTTTAATTTATATTCGTTTTTCGTATTATAACGGGATAATCTGCTGTTTTAGGTAAGGAAAAGTTCTAGAAAAAATTTAAGGAGGAGACAAAAAAGGGAGATATAAAAAGGAGATGGCGTCAGTCTAGAGTAGTTCGTTGGATGGTAAAGTAAAAAAAAAAAATTTTTAAAGTTAAAGTTGAAGGGGTATTGAAAAAAAAAAGAAATAACTTAAATGTGCAAAAAAAAAATGTAAAATTACAAGGAGAAATTAAAAAGTGCAATCTGAAAATCAACGTCAAAGTAACTTAAAAGAAAACTTATAAAGAAACTTAAGATTCTACGAAGAAATTATAAACTGAAAGTTTTAAAGCAAATTAAAACTAAAGCACAGATTAAATTAAAATTATAAAAAGTCAAACCCAAAACAACTAAATATTAAAAGTGTACAAAGTGGTTCTCCCTACTTCTCAAGAAAAAAAATTTTACCTATTTGCCTATTGCCACTCACATCAAATCAGTAATTGGCAAATTCCACAATAAAATTGCGTCAAGTAAAGCCCAATTAATTTCCGGCCGTACCCAAAAGATCCCTGGTGTCCACTTGCCGTAGTCATTAAATATAGAAAACCCGATTTCTCCAAATTCTTCAAGTTTTATACAACGTGCTGGCAGGGAAACCCAAAATTGTTTTTCTGGATGGTCGATGCAACGCGATACAAATCCTCTGCAACTTTTGTTTTTGTTGTCGCTAATCTGGTATATTGCTACCAAAAATCGTATTTTTTTATATTAAAATTATATACTTATACATACATATATATACATATGTGGCCCGCATATCCATATATGTAAATGTATGATGTCTTTGAATAACAAAATTTTTTTTAAACCTTGTTTTAGTAGTATTGCTTAAACTTCAAATTTTGTTAACCAAAAAGTAACTACCATTTACTCGAAATTAGTTAACAATAATTTTTTTCTTGTGGTAATCATTTGATTGTTTGTTTTTATCCGATAAATATTGTACAACAATAATATTAAGCCTAACTTCATATATAAATCCAATAAGCAAAAGTGCTTCAATTGTGAATAGTGCAAGCATTAATACCCAGCAGTAACAATTTTTGAGGTTACCCGGTAGAGCAAATTTTTTTATTTCAGCAAAACACAAATCACCTACATCAAACCAATCCTGTTCATCGAGATCCGGAGGCCTTCGAACTTCGACACAGCAGTATTTGGTGAGTCATAACCTTTTAAATTAATTAACTTGTTTTTACCCTTTTGTGCATTTATATTGAAATGATCTAACCTCAAAACGAAAATTTCGCCATCTAGTCACGGCTTCTCTTTTTTTTTTTTTTGTTAGATAATCAATAACCCCAAACATTAAAGTTGTTTTATTTCGACTCTTTAATGGTTTTCATATATACATATATGTATGCATATAAAATACCTACATATGTATGTGCTTATGTCGACCGTTACTAATGTGATGTATTTTTTTTATTGATTAGCTAACAAGATATTACAATTTAATGCTTCCACTATGTTTCAAAAATTACATACATACCGTTTTTTCCAATATGTTTCCAAATTAAAGTTAACAGTTTTTCCACTATGTTTCAAATATACAGTTTTTCTACTCTGTTTAAAAGTTAAAATATACAGTTTTCCCTTTATGTTTGCAAATTAAAAATTTCAAAATTTTCCAAAAATTAAAATACATATACAAATTTTTATTACAACTGTCATACACCGGAAAAGTTAAAAGTTGGCTTGCAAAACTAGTACATTTTCCAGCTAATTTATGGTCAAGTAAATTTTGTATGCCAAAATTTGTTTTTTTTAACTAAATTTGCCAGCAATTTGATTCTTCTTCTGTGTATGTACATACCTATAAACGTTTGTAAATCGCATACATTATTGTAAAATTAATTTAATTATTTAAAATAATTTATTTTTAATCAAATGGATTGCTATAAATAAATGAATAAGTCAATATTTATTTCACAATGGAATAATTAAATAAATTTTCTTTCTTGGGTTGGTTAGGGGGTAAAGTAAGAAACATCTTGGGGTCCTAGATAAGTTAGATTGGTCGCTAGGACGCAAGGGAGGTAGGGTCAAGGACATAGCGCATCAAAACCACCGGATGTCGCATTTCCAATAAGGATACACAACAAAAGTAAGTCTCCATAGTAAATATTGTTTTGTTTTAGTTAGTATATATCTACATACATACCCTATGTATGTATATTGCGGTTTTTTCTCAACGATTATCCATTTTTAATTCAAATTTTTTTTTGTAATCATACCTTTACATACATATGTAGTTTTTCCTTACAACAAAAATAGGGAGTCTATAATATAAACCCAAAAGAACTTACTGTGTAATCACGAGATTGTTTCAATGTGGACCGAACCCCCCCACACCGACTATTAGCTAGCCAATAACAAAATCAATGGCTCCCGCAGTCCTCATTCAAATATTCTCTTGCCACCAACACCCGGCCGACGTGTTTATTCGTGTTCATAACAACTGTTAGTAAATATTATTTGCGACCAGGATCTTTGGATGTTATTGTAAAACATTTAAAATTTAGTTTTGTTTTAGATATAATTTAAGAAATCGCAACAAAGCTAAAAAGCTGATGTGTGAATAAAAGGAAATAAGTTCTTTTTAATTGCACCCTACAATCGCAATATCTCGAGGTTAGTTAAATATAAGAAAATAAAATTTATAAACGGTTTTTTTAAAAAAAAGTTTCATACAAACATTTTCTTATTAAACCTTAATAAAGTCTTAATATTTTTTTTATAAATATGGCTGTTTTTTAGGGTACATATAACTATATTTTCCCCAAATTTTGACTTTCTCTTAAATTTGATTAAAAAATTTTTAAAACTATCTTTCATAAAATCTTGTAGTTAAAATTTTTAAAATCTACCGTCACAACTTTTTATAAGCTCTTATAAACACAAAAAATATTTTTAAATTTAACGATTTTCAGACATTGCTGAATGTAGGGTACATGTCCAAAATACAAAATAATTGGGTCTAACTAAGCACATTTTTAATGGATTGCCTTTAGCACTATATATGTAGTTAAAAAGTGAATGTATTAAGCGGCCCCACACTTGCAATATAATTGTGCAATTTGTAGTATAGTACAATAATAGATCTGTCTGCCTACACATATTTTGCATAATTTTGTGCAAAATGTTACAATATCTTGCAAAATGTTGTATGCGTACTCCAAATCCCTTGCAGCGAGAGAGCCAAAAAGAGATTTTTTTGACAGTTGGAAGTTAGAGAACTTGCAAAATGTTGATGGAGAAATGTCCGCTTGCAAGATTTTGCAACTAGTTTGAATAGCTGTTTTTATTACTTTTTGAAGTAAATAATTTTTGTGAAATGAAAATAAAAATTGAAATTTAACAATGGCAGAGGTAAATAGTTAGAATTGTGTTGATTTTTAACATTTATAATAAATTTTAATAAACAAAACATTTTATTTCATGCTATAAACGTCCAAATATACAGTGCCACCGTGGCGTAAAAGCAAAACCAATGATTCCAATAATGCTATTTTTATTTCAATTGTTTACACACCGATCAGCTGTTTTCTTGCAAGATTTCACTGGATACTGTCTGCGTACTTTTTGAGATATTTTCAGCCGACAGAGTACAATTGGTCTTACTCTCCCAAAAAAGTTTACTGAGTATTTGCTACTGGAAAAGTACGCAGACAGACCTAATATCGCCAATGTGTATGTCATATTCGAAGGTTGCACAATATATTGGCAAATATCAAAAGACTTTTGATTTTTATTTATGCAATCAATACAATTGTGTAGTGTGGTAGCAACATTGTTCAATTTTGTTTACTTTTTCACTGTGAGGAAAATTGTTAAATATTTTCTTGGAAAACATTGTGCTATTTATTGCATAGTATAGGTCAAAACAACAATAATATGCAATAATATTGTATAATTGATGGGCCACTTTAAACAAAGTTTTTTTTTACAAAATTAAAAATAATGCAGATTTATTAAAAAACATGTCCTTTTCAGGGAAATTTTAAAATTTTGATTTCCTTAGCCTTTTCCCGATTTCACGAATGCAGTATTAATAAGGTTTTTTCCTATTTTTATTTAGAACTTTGTCAAAAATTTAAAATCCAACAATAAACTAAAAAGTTATAGGCGAAATACTAAAAAAAGTCAAAGCAAAAAAAATTTTTTTGTCTTAAGCAATTATCTTTTAACTTATGAGAGATACGGAAACACATCTTCGGAAATCATTTCTTAAGAATTTTTAGCTTAGCTCAAAATGCTTTATCCGATAAAAATCGCATAATTTTTAAAAAAGTTAAAAGCCTCAGAAGTTTTTTTGAGTTCCAGGTGGTCAACTTTGGCCCACTGTAACTTCTGTGCAGCTTATGCCAGAAGGCTGTCAAGACTTGTTATAAAGCATAGCTCAGCAGTTTAGAAGTTCTAGATTTATTATCATTTATTTTGCAAAAGTCCCCACTGTGCACATGTAATTAGGCCATTTATTCAACGAAATTGTCGTAGTAAAGAATTACCAAAATGTTGCATACATTTTAATTGATGTATTAAAATCAAACTTTAACAATTTCAATTACAATTACATGTAATTGTTATTGTAAAAAAATTTTGATTTCAATTACAAAATGTGATTGTAGTTGAAAATAATTCAATTAGAAATTTCATCTGGATGTAATAGTTTTTTTTACAATTACAATTACATGTAATTGTAACCCAGTAAAAAAAGAGACTCCAAAAAAGTCATGAAAATGTAGAGTTTACGATGCGCAAGTAGTGCAAATTTCGATCCGATCTAATGATTTTTACATAGGGTTGTCATTGCAAGAAGTTCTCTTTTTCGATGCCTGGTCACTGAATTGGAAGCGATATTAAGAAAAATTCCCTTTTTTGTGTTCTATGATATTTTCATGTAGGAAAAAGGGTAAATAGTTGCCTTTTTTAACAATTCGTTTCTTTTTATACGAATTTAAGCCCGAAACAGTGTTTTCATGTAAATTTAAGCAAATAACTTTTAAATTTTAGACTAAAAATAATTCATAAATTTCTTTAAAAAAATAAATTGTTTTTAAATTCTGGTGAGTATTTTCTAACACTATGGAGGAGTTACAAGGTTTTGTGTGACTAAAATAAGCTTCCACATGGTTTTTTGCTCATTCTCGGCAAATTAAAAATATCGATTTTTTGGAAGCAATGAAAATGTACTTCCGCTAGAATGACTTCCATTTTTTTCACTGGGAATTTAATTAAGCAAATAATTATTGCTTTTAGTTCAGCAAATTCAATAATATTTTTGTTAAAATAATTAAGTTTTCTTTAACTAACTTTTTTAATTGTTTAGTAGACCAATTTTCTTATACAAATATGCACATATTTATTTAAAAGAAATGACACACGTTCAAGTGATTTCGGTAAATCATGCTTCAATAATTTATTTTTTTATCAAGTTTTTTCCTTGACATTATTGCCACCATTTTTTCCCAAACTCAACATTAAAAATTTAATTTATTTTAAGTGTATATTATTTTATTTATTTATTTTTTTTACAAAATAAAAAAGCAAACACAAGCTGCACTTTTTCCATTTTATATAAATAACACTGCCCAGCAAAATATTGTTTGGAATGTTTCCTATAGTTATGGGACAATTTTTGTCGAATTTTACTTAAACAAATTTAATGTGAACGAAAAATATTTTTTTATAATGGATGTTTTTTTGAAAATCGGTATAATTAAATTTAACATTTGTTAACGCAATAATTATAAAAAAAAGTTTTGGAAAAATGTTGGGTAAAGTTTCTTGATGATCTAAGGTTTCAATAATCATTTTAAAAATATATATAATTTTAATATATTGTCAATAAAAAATATTTTACTGCAAAAGCAAAGCGATAATATGGCATAATTATTGCGTTAGCAAATATTAAACTTAATATTTTTAATTCATATTTATAAATGTATAAATGTGAATATAAAAAAAATCTTTTTAATCAATAAGTTGGTTTTGAGTCTGAAACATTTTCATTGTTGAGCAGTGCAATTATTAATTCCGATAAATGTATTTTTTTCTTCCTCTACTCACTTAACAACTCTGCTAAAGAACTAACATTGCTATTGATATTTTGATATTTCATATTGATTATAGTTACATATATAAATATATATTTTTTTTTAATTTTTATTGTTTTTAATAAGTGTTTGAATAGTAAACTTGAATAATAATCAATTATTTTGTCATTAATAGTATGTAATAATTAATAAAAAAGATAAACGAAAATAATTCGTTTAATTTATGTATATATGTTTATTTTTTTTTTACAAAAAAAAAAAGCTTTAATGCTTAACAAATGGCACATTTGTGTTAGTAGATAATTTATATAAAAAGCAAATTAATAAAAACAATTGCTTTATTTAGATTGGCATGCTGGAAAGAAAATTAGAACATAATAAAGTCTATAATATGTAAACTAAATTAGTTTGTTAACTACAAATTGCATTAACAATTAAATAAATTTTATTTATTTTATAAATTTATAATTTTTTTTATGTAGGAGAATGTTAAGATATGCATGAGATTAATAAGTTATTCACATCAGATCTTTAAATATTAAGAATTTTCCAAAAAACATTAAAAAAAATATATTAAGCATTACAAACAAAAATATTTATAAATCTTTCTTTGACCTTTTTATAATTATCAGTTATGTGATGGAATTCGATATGAAATTAAATCCTAAGCCCAAAACGGAGAAAATTTTATGTGGTGTACACTTGTATCGAACTCCTTGAGTAGCTCGTTTTAGACAGAAACCTAAAAACAAACCTACATATTTAAATTACAAGTTTAATTTTGTGCAACACAAAACGTATCGATTTCATATTCCAACTGTTTCATTTTCAGTTGGTTTAAAAAAAGCCAATAATGCTGAAGCCGGCTTCATGTTGCCAAAGATATTTACGACGACGAAAAAATCAATCGTAGGCCCGCGGTCTGCTGAAGCAAATATTCTAAGCAGCGTTGCCGTTGTGACACTAAAGTATAATTTTTGACCCTTTTTCGTTCCAATGCCACTTTTGATTACCCATTTAATTTACCCCTTTGTATCATTTTAACAAAATGTATGCCGTAGGGCAATCATATGCTCAAAAATTGAGCGAAGCACAGTCTAGCATATCAGGTATTGGAAAAGGAGCTGTTCGTCCAGTTGGCGATGTTCGGTTCGATTGTGTCGATCATTTTACTGTTTTGGTCTATAGAAAAGCCAATAAATGGTGAAAATATTGCAAAAAATCTGACACCCAAGTCCCTGATTTTAAATGCAAACTATTTCTGGGAATATCACAATTAAAAAAAAATATGTATTTTAACTCACTTTGAGCTTTAATCTTAATATATAAAACTTTTTATAAATAAAATTAAAAAGCGATTTTTCATTACTTGCAAAGCGACAAGACCGTCTACAGACGGTCTTCACTATTTTTTACCTGACATTCGTTCTAATGTTTTATTTCACTTGTAAATTAGAACTTACGGTCCTTTTGACTATATTCACTTTAAATGTATTATTGTTAGTTTCATCCGATAATTTTTACGATTTGGCCAGTTAAAGGGTTAACATTGATTTATAATTGAAGTATGTTAATTAATTTGTGTTTTTTTTAATTAAAGTAAATTGTAATTTTTTTTCACAAAAAATTTGACTTTTTTACTTTCAAATACCCTTTTTATGATAATTTTTCAAAATTTTCAACGGCAACCCTGGTTGTAAGCCATGAAATATTTCTCTTACTTTTAAGTTCCGCCTAGATGCCGTTTAGATGGAGGGTGGCCTCGCTGCGACACGTCTCCTGCAATTCGTGTTTATTGGCGAGAAGTGAGGAGAAGCTTGCGGGGTAGAAAAAGTTGTACGTACTGGCAATTGAAGCGACAAGTTTAGCTCATCTCTCTCACATATTTCTTTCTCTCGAATTTTTTGTATGTTATGTACAAGCAGTGTTGCCAGTTAGACCATTTTTTATAACATGCATAAAAAAATAGTTATAATATAAAAATTATAAGCAAATAAAGCAAGGAGAGAAAAGGAATTATTATATTTTGGTAGTAAATTAAAAAAAATAAAAATATATACATATAGACATATTAATTCTACATTTCCCAAACTAATAATTAGTTCCTTTACGGTAACACTGCTACGAATGAAAGAATAAAAAGCAAGCAAAGTGGCGTTTGAATACTCTCGGTGTATTCTTTTCATAAAAAATGCGACAGAAATCTGCTCTTTTTGTGTGTATCTAAAATGATATCTAAATAAATATGAGCATCCATTTTAAATGGAAAAAGATTCTCATCGCATATCTGAAGGCAAAAATGAAATACAAATAAATGTTTGCATTACAACTTTTTACATTTTTCAATCACATACGTGGGAATCTACTCGGTAATTTGAAAGAGACAAATTCGAAAGTGTTTTCTTTCATTTCAAATAAAACTGTAATTACGCTGTATAATTTAATAAATATTTTAACGAGCTTCAGCTCTTTAATTTTTTTTCGATATTTTGTCAGGAAATTATAATTTATAAAAGAAATAAGATTGTTTATCTAATTTTTCGACCTTTTTTATATGTTCAATGAAACTATTTTTTTAAGATTTAGGTCAGTAAATATCTTTATATTTTTATTTTTATAAAATTAAAATTTTATTTTTAAATTTTTATTTTTATAAAAATAAAAATATAAAGAAATTTACTGACCTAAAGCTTAAAAAAATAGTTTCATTAAAAGAAATAAGGAAACCTATACATACATATTAGGTCTGTTCATTTAATTTCCCAGCAGAAACTAGCAAAGAGAGAAATTAAGGCAGAAATTCACAAAATTACTCTCCCAGATACGAAAACGTTTACTTGTAAGGATTTGCAAGAAAATTTTACTCATATCAGAACTATGGATTTGAATCATGACACAACTGTACTTTTTCTGATATATTTTGTTTGATAAGTTTTAAATTGATTTTTTTTTAAATTGACATTTAATATGAAATACTTTATACACAGTTTCTTGTATTATTTAATATTTTTATAAATTTTTTATTTTTATTCCATTAACAAGTACAAAAATGCGACTTTCCATCTCTGATCAGATACATATCGTCGGTTGGTTTCTGGTTTGCTGCAGACATAATGTATTTTGAATACACTGTGCCGCAAACCAGAAACCAATCGACGATATGATAAAAAAAGGTTCTTTGAAAGTAAAATTTAATTTATGTGGCTTAATGAAAGAAAAACAATAAATTAAGAAAATATCGACCACTTTTTTTTCGATTTTATCATAAGCGACATGTTATCGAAATATCACTTTTTTATTGAAATTAAAATTTTATAGCTTAAAATTATTAAAATGCCAAAACTGTTGATAACTTTTAAGATAAGGGTTGTAAAATTGTACTTTTAAAAAAATCTCCTAAAAAAACGAAATTTTTGTCGTTTACGACAAAACGGAAAATAAGGCTCGATATGTTTTCTTTTTTTATACGTGTACATATTTTTTAAATAAAGAAATGTACATTTTTCAGTTTTACTTTTTCACATATTTTTCAAATAATTAATTTGAAAGCAAAGCACAGAACAACTGTCTGGATAGTTTTTGCAAGTAAAAATTTTACTAGTAATAATTTGTAAGAAATTTTTAGTCTCATTTTTTTTTCTCTCTTTTGACGCTCTCTCCTTGCAAACTTTTTGAGTTCATTAAATAAAACTTTCCAATAACAATTGTTAAAAAATTCGTAAAAATTTTTAGGAAATGAACAAACCTATTACAATTTCCTGATGATGCTAGCTCGTTAAAATATTTATTATACATATAAATTTATAAATATTTTTTTTTGTTTCGCCGAAATTATTCTTTAATTTAGTTGAGACAAATTTTTATTTGCTTAACATAAATTTACTATAAATTTTCTCAACGTGATTTAAATAAAGCTCACAATATGTCAATACCAATTTGTAACTTCTAAGTGGAGACTCGAATTTTTCAAGTTTAACTTGAAATATCATAATTGTGTTGGTTCATTTCCAAATTTCATAACGTTGTTTTCACATTACGTTTTTCCCCTCATTATTGGGAAACAAGTTTTTAATGAATAAACTTTTTTTTTCTTACTACAATGTTGTTTCGGGAACATTATCATGGTGTTGCTGCTGCTGATGTTTATGTTGTGGCTGCTGCTGCTGGTGATGGTGTTGGTGCTGATGTGATCTTAAATGTGCTATAGGTGGTTGTTGTTGCTGTTGTTGTTGTTGTTGTATTGAAGCAGTCGACATATGCTGTATATATTTGTATTTATTAATATTATTAACATCATGCTCCAACAGTTGTTGGTTTGCACTTTGTAGTCGGCCAATTTCCAAAGTAATATCCATTATTTTTTGTTCCAATTTACGTATTCGTGTTTGATATTTACGCTTATTTTGCTCAATAATTTGAGTAAGGCTTCTAAAAACAAAAAGAAAGTATGTGTAAGCACTAAGAAAATAAATAATTAATGTTACATTGCACTAACAGATTTGTTTTTTGCAATTCCCTAACATTATTGTGTAAATGTTCATATTTCTCGTCGGAATTCTTTTGTGATTCTGTAACCGTTGCTATGAGTGTCTGTATGCGTCCTTTTAGTTCGTTTTCTCTTGATAACGCTTCCACTAGTTGTTGTTCCGTTAATGCTACATGTTCGGCTTCCGAAAAGCTAGAGTTGTGTTGGTCCATTTGGTGTAACGGTCGTTGCTGTGGGTGAGGAAATAGTTCATTTGTTTCAGCATTTAGCTGTAATTGATGTTGCAATTGCTTAAGAGCTTCATGCAATACAGCTATGCGATCATTAGCATATTGTTTTTCGCGTTCAGCTTGTTCGGCTTTAATTTTGAGGGAAATATTTTCCTCACGCAAGTTTAATAGTTCTTGCATTAGCACTGCCATTTCTAAATCGAATACTGTGGCTTTTTCCTTATGTCCCTCACCGCTTAATTCCTTTTTGCTTTCGAGAGATAGACGAGATTTTTCATACGAGTCACTGAAGGGCGATTCCAGATTAACAATAGTGTTTTGTACCGTAGAGCGTCTACCTTTAAGTTTAGAAACATGATACCGCAAACGATTATCATCTTCGGGTGTCCAAGGCGTGGGAGTGACTTTATCAGGGATACTAAAACTACAAATATATTTTAATTTAATTAAAGCATACTAAAAAGATTTTATTAATTACCTATTTTGCCAAGGACCTAAACTATTTTCGCAAATATTCTTTTCACTTTCCAAACGATCAAGTAAATGTCTGGCAACAGATTCAACCGCTTTGCGACTTTCTTCTGCTGCTGCAGATTTTTCTTTGATAATACCCAATCTAGAATTTATTCAAGTAATCTGCATATTCTTTTATATTTTATGAATAATCAAACACTTACTTGCTTTCTAATAAAGCCAACATTACATCATATGCCTCAATGGCACGATCACTACAATTTAAAGCTGCCTGCAAAGCAATAGCGTTTGATTCATATTTACCGCACAACAAATACAAGTGTTCGCAATGTTCCTTGGATTCGTCTAGTGTAAGGGACAACACTGTATTTTGAAGCTTTAAATGCTCTACTTTACGTTGCAAACGCTGTAGTTCGTTGTCCAACTGGGAAGGTTCTATAAAAGATTCCATGAGGGAGCTGTTGTTTTGCTTCAGATCTGACACTAAATGTTCCACAATATTGGCATTCTTGATCTTAAAAACTCGAATTTAATCGCGTATTCATAATATATATATTTTCAAGATTCTTACTTCATTGTTTCTTAAATCCATTCCAGTTATATTATCGCCCTCAATTTTACTGGCACACTTAAGTCTCACTCTCTCTGCCATTTTCGGTATGGCTGGTATTTTATGTGGACTTGTTACATACGTTTCTTCAGCTGTTAAAGTTGATGTATTATTTAGATCGTTTAGTAACTCGTCATCAATGTCTTTGTGCGTAAGTTGCAAAGAAGGTTCTAGTGAGTCTAAGCTTTGTGTTGCTTCTACATCGGCCCCATAATGTTCAATACTGACTGGTTCTTCCACCGCTGTGCTAATGCCACAATTTTGTGCATTGCCAATTGCAATTTCTGATTGTAACAGTGCCATCTGCGCTTTGAGGCGAAGGATTTCTTCCTGCAGAGTCTGATAAATGCCAAAAACATATACAAAATATTCAGTTTAAAGATAATTTAAGACAATTGCAGATCCTACCTCAACTTGAGCTTTATAATTGGCATCGCATATTTTCAAGTCTTCAGTGAGATCACTACACAAGTTTTGCTCCACCTCATTATGTGAGTAGTCCGCTTCTTCTAAAGGATCTGTTTGACATTCTGCATCAGGATTAGTTAAGTTCAGTTCGGAATTGTAGACAGAACCCTCTTGATAGCTAATTTCTGAAAGTTATAATGTTATTTGTTTGTCACACTTAATTTAAATAAATTTTAATTTATAATAACTTGCTAATAATCGAAGGACTATTTTTAATTACTCTCTAACACGCAAACTTACGAAAGAAATTTACTATGCTATTGAAAAAACTTTGACATAATAAGAAAGGTTATGAATAATTCTAAAAATATATATTATTCAGAGATTTACATCTTATACTTACCACTTCCCTCGGGTTCTTGTTCCTCCAAAATTGTGGTATCCTGTTTGTTGCGTAGTTTTTTGCTTAACTCGGCAATAACACAGTGCATTTCAGTAATGCGACACTCATGGGCAGCACTGACTATTTCTAAACGGCGCAAACAAATTTCTTTTTCAGCATTGCATTCCTCCAATTGCTGCTGTACTGTAGTCCGTTGTTCTTCTGCCTGCTGGAGACGCTGGGAAAGTTCACGTACCTTGTTTTCCAATTGTTGCAAGGAAAGATTGTCAACCTGAAAAAGGGTGCAAATTTTATTTTTGCTATTGTATAACAATTGTATTTTTAATATGTACGTTTATAGATCTTAAAGGCATAGGCTGGGCTACTAATGTATACTCCCAACTGCGTCTAATTTCTTGACGTTTTAACATTGACTCCTGTCTCTGTTGCTCTGAACAGCACATACAACTCAGACTGCGTCTTAGCAGCTGTTCCGATATCATTTTTCTTAAAGAAATCTAGACGTTTGCATTTTATAACAATTCAATGAAGAAGAACCAGTTTATTTTCTGCTGATTACGTCGTTGATGTTTGGTATATTTCCTATAAATTACTTCTATTATATGTAGTTTTGATTTTGTTCACTAAAGAAAACATAACAAAATTTCGCAATAATCTTAAACGTCATATTCCTCTGACCCCTATGACAAACTGCACCTACAATGTTATTTAATGCGTTTGTACGCAGCTGCGCACAATAACAATCAGCAAGTAAGACTGACCCCCCAGAACATGTCCCTACACTAAAAACTACACAACAAATTGAAGTCTTTGATTACTTACTTTATTGACTATATCCAGTGTGGAGCAGGAACTAATATTATTGTCGCTCTCAGTGGTGTCACGTTGTGTATGATCGGGAGATTCTATATCACCGGCCAAATGCGTTATGCCACCACGCGGGCTAATACTGCCAAACAAATACTCTTCATCGCACTGACGCATATCATCTATAGCATCTGCAGCTTTGCTTGATAAACGTATACCAGCGCAACGCCCGCGACTATTGTGCACCATGGCTCCCTTTGCAGCCACATCGCTGCTGCGGTGTATCTTACTGACTTTGGCCAAGTGCACATCATTAGACATTGTTATTTCAATTTGTCCCTTTGGTTTACAGGCGGCTTTTAATTGTTTACTTGTGTTGTTGTCGGATCAATTCCTTCTTCTATTCTTCCTTCCCTATTTTGTTTTCACACAATTTGTTGCTATTTTTCTGTCTGCGAACAATTTGTTTTTGTCTGTCCATGCATATGTACATACGTTTATCAGCCATTTAGTCCTACTGTTTTAGCTGGCCGTATATTTGAAGCCATTACGCCCACTTTTGATTTCGTATTTTCTTTATTTTTAAAAGTCCATCATTTTGTATTTTTAAGTTCTTTTCAATGCAATTTAATAATGTTTGCTTTTAAGGCGTTTTTGCTATATAACAAGTAAAATGTATATATTTTTTCACACTACACCTAAATGACATTTCGTATTGGATAAATGTAGAGTTTGCGAAACAGAGTAAATATTGAGTTGAGTAGTTGCCACACTGTTATGCAGCAGTGATGGGCAAATAAAGTGAGTAAAATAAGTGATAAATAATTTTAAAATCGAATTGAGAAAAACCAAACAATTACATTTGTTGTTTTACTTTCCGAAGCGTAATTCAAGCAAGATTGCAGAACGCAACGCTGCAGCCACACGTTCAATAAATAGATAAATTTAAAATTCTTTTTAAATGTAAAGGGCCGTAACTCAGTGAATTTTTAGAAGATCAATATGGGGTGATAAAAGAAAAACATATCTTTGCATTGGTGCTAAACTTGCTAAATTTTAATAAACAGTTTTCAAGATTTTTGGGATATCTTTGTAAACTACAAAAAACACGTTTTTCGCGAATATCTCGAAAACGCTTCTTAAGAAAAATAAATAAATGCCATATTCGTGCTAAGCGAATTTTTTTTGTTGCATAGTGTAGTGAGAATTTTATGAAACGTTTTTTATTCAGTAGGGTCAGTTGCGATTATAAATGTGACGCGACATGTCGAAAGGGACCTTATCTTGACAGAGTAAAATTTTCAGTACAGGCCAAAATGTTAATTAAAGTCTAAGTTTCATGTTTTGGGGTTTTGACACCTAACGCTACCTACATATCTCAAGATGAACTATAATTGATCGATTATTTGATTTTTCATCGGCACGATGGCATAAAAGTATATTTTCCAAACCTCTACCCATGATACAAGGATACAAAAGTTTAACCTCTTTAACAAACTTTTAACCTCAATCTCGAAACTACCTTTTTTGAAATAAAAACTTCAAAATGCTGTAACTTGTTTTTTTTGTTCAGAATTTTGTCCTTTATTCATTGACCCAAGTCCTAAAAAAAAGTCAATTCACATTTGTAATGAGGGGCAAATTATACTAAAAACTACATAAAAAAATCTTGGGTTAATACACTAATCTTTAACTTACGACAAAATTATTTTAATTTTTCCATATTAATTTATTCAAAATTTGTTTTTTAAAAGTGTTTTCTAGCGAAACTATATTTTTCGACTTATGCTGTTATTGCTTGTAACAACAGAAATAATGCATACATTGTGGTTGTGTGTCCATATACATACATGCATATGTACATACATGCATACATACATATACATACTTGAGTACATATCGCTCTTTTACTTCAACAACGTCAAAAAGAGTTATTTGACGTAATATTAAGAATTTTTGAATGAAAAATACAATTTTCTTTTTCTTTTAATATCCTGTTTCCAGAAGTCAGGCAGAGAGTTTTTTGACTGGTTTTCATACAAAAATTTTACTCAAGTCAACCACCAGGGTTGTAGAAACAGGGTGTAAAGTTGTGTGTAAATTGAAAACGTTAAAGAAGTTTTTGTGAAACTAGTTTTTTTTTTCGAGTTATAATGTTGTTTAAGTGAATGAGCGATGTGTACATATGTATGTAGTTTGTTAAAGAAATATAAAAACAACCCAAAACAAACGAATGATACAAGAAATAAATAAAGCAAATTGATTTCATTCTATTTTCAAAAATTTATAGCAAAAGGTAAGAAGAGTGTACTGCTTATCCGTCCGTCTGTCTATCTATGTATCCACTGTTTCCAAGTTTACTTAATACATTAGTAACAACTTGAAATGTTGAGCTTGTACAATAGAGCGGTAAATGAAGGAAGCAAAAGCAGTACTGACCGAATGACTCGTTCGCTGCCTGGCTGTTTAATAATTAAACGAAATGTTTTTGTCAAATACATTTTATTTAAATATTTTCGTGTTCAGTTGAATCTAAACGTTGAGTGTTAAAAGACGTCTAGTCGAAACAGAACTAAAATATCAAAAAGAAGAAAAAAAACTACAAGTTAAAATTTATTAATAAATAAAGCAATAAAAATCTAAAGATGGCTGATAGTAATGATTCGAAATTCGGTTTCAAAAATAAAGAAAAGGCTGAGGAGACTCTAGCGCTTTTGGAAAGTCATGATATGCAATATCGTAAATTGACTGTACGAGGTTTGCTGGGCAGAGCTAAAAGAGTATTATCAAGTATGTTGGTTGTAGTTCTATAAAAAGCGTTACTTTTTTAAACAGCTTTTTTTTTCCTAAATGTGTCCGTTTTCGACATATTTACATAAATCAATATTTTAGTGACTAAAGCTGAAGATAAAATTAAAAATATCAATGATGCTATGGAAGTATTCGAGAATTGGCTATCAGAGAATGGCGGCGGTGCAGCCAATAAAAATGCTAAAACAGATAACGATGATAAAGTAGAAACGGTACCCGGCTTGGGATTCAAGGATAAAGAGTCGGCTGAAAAGACGTTAAAGTAAGTACGAGTACATACATAAATACAAAGCAAATGAGGGAGAAGAACTTTAATTTGCGCTAATAAAAGTATAAATTCCTTTCGCGGTCATTTGTGTAGGTATACGAACGAATCTTTTCAAAAAGATTTTTTCTTTAAAGGTGTCATTTGTATACACAAACATATGTATGTCCATATGTATGTATGAAAATATATCCGTATATGCATATGTATATATGTACATATGTATACCGTCAGCTGAAATGCAAAACCACGTAATCAGCAAAAAATTCAAAATCACATTTTATGTATTTATATGATATGATTAGGTTAAGGATTATGGTCAATATTTATTTTAGGTACCTACCATTACAAGGTTGGGCGGGCAAACAGAGGAAATGTCAGCAGTGCGTTTAGTTTGTCAGTTTTGTTTGTTTTGTTTTGTTATTTTATTTTATTTTTACTACCCCGTACAATAAATTTATATAAAAGATGATTGAATAGCTACGATCTCCTCAAAAAGGTGTTGAATTGGCTACATTGAAGTTGTTTGGTTGCAGTTTTAGAAATTTTTCGGTTGATGGGCTGTGTTTTGGATAAAAAATCTTGATAAATGTCAAAAAAAAAACATGGTGTAAACGGTATAGATATTCATAAAGATTTTAATTAAAATCTGATAGATTTTGTGCAGGTGTAAATGCCCTATAATCATGAAAACCATTAAAATAAAAAATAAATAAAAAAAAACAAAATGAAATCAGAATTCACATACGTACATATGTATGTATATATGTATTTATTTTTAAAACATAATTTATAAATTTAGAAAAATCGTCATTTCTGTACCTAAAATCGTCACTAGTGTATTTTGAGAGGTGAAAATCGTCAAAATGCAGAGAAATCGTCAATTCTGGCAACAGTGCTTGCATAGTGCAAATTGGGACTAAGCATTTTAAATTAATTATTGGGCATTATTACAACAAAACATATTTTCCCATAAACTTTCTTCTATCACAGCAATCAGCCGTATTAAAAATGAAAATAAAGCAATTTTACCTCAGTCAGTAGAATATTTTTGTTAAATTTCTTTTTCCTGACAATTTAAAAAACTGTATCACGTAAGATTTTGCATTTCAGCGAACGATATGTACATACATATGTATGTTTGTATGCATGTTAGCTATTTTTTAGTGACTTAATGGGCTCATGTTTGTTTGTTTTATCTGAAAAGTTTATAGGTACATACATAAGTATGTAATGCATACACAGTAAATGTTCATAGTCTTGTTTTAAATTTTTATCGATGTTTAATTCTGCATATTTTAATACCATCGAGAGATATTTACGTGAAGGTCGGTCGGTCGGTCGGTCGGCATTTGCAATGATGTCATTTTGTTAGTTTATAAAGTATTTTTTCTTTTGTGATGCCACTCGCAAAGCATGTGTAAAACTTAAAAAATAAAATAATCGTTAGAGTTACAAATAATTAGATACATATGTATGTACATATGCATGCATACACATTAGCGCGCACAATATGTATGTAAGTATGTACGTAAATAAGTACATACCTTGTAGGATTTTTATTAGCTAGCTCAAAATATACATACATATGTAGGTGACTTTTTGCTAACTCATTTACATGTAGCTTCTGAACTAACTCATAAACGATACAGATGTGAGTTAGTTGTTTTTTGTACAACTGCCTTCTTTCCGAGAAGTATTGAACTAAATTTTAGCTAACTCGAGCGAGTTGTGTCCGTATAAGTGTCTTCTTCCCGATACTCGTAACTTTTAGCTAACTCAAATCTGATAAGGAGATCAGTCAAGATTTCAGAATAAAATTCATTTATATGAACTCTCTGCCGTCTATATGATATATGGCGTGATACCAAAATGTTGATTATGATAGCTGACAAACAAAAAAAAAACAAAGTACCTATTTAATAGCCCATTCAGGCTGACTCCAAATTAAGCAGTTTCGTGATTTCGGTCGAAAACAAGTTGAAATTAATTAATTTCCCATATATTTTGACATTTTCCAAATTAAGCCATTTTACTTTATTTCGATGAAATTAGTTTTTGTACTAAAAATACTTTTATGTTCAAACATGAGTAAATTTAGAACTATGAGAAACAACAATTAAAAGAAATAAAAATTTTGACATTCAATATTAAATTAAAAAATCATTGAAATTTATTAATTAATGTGTATAAGTGTAACAAAGAATTTATTCAACTGAAAAAAAACTACTTGAATGCCTGTCGCAGTGAATAATATGTTTGCCAAATGTCATTAAGTACAGTTTTCATTTCGTTCGTAATTTGAGCTTAAAATTACTTAATTTCGTGTCAGCTTGAATGGGCTATAAAATTGTTTCCAATTTCGAAAATTGACTAAAATATTTTAATCATTAGTAAGTTAAATAATTGCTAACTCAAAGCTCTCTCTTTTTTGATGTGGCACAAGCCAGGGAAGGCATTGAGTTAAAATTGTACCAACAACTTTAAAAAATTTTACTTTTTTGACATTAATTGTACTAAAATATTTTTTTAGTTCAAATTATATATTTCTATTTATTTCTATTAAAATAATTGACTTTGTTATGGCCAGTGATTCGTTTGCACAAATTTGCTTAAAATAAACAAATTAATAGCATTAGTTTACACTTTTTTGATTTTCTTGCTGCGTTTTACTTTTACAAGACTGTTTTCAAAGAGAATAATATTAGTTTCATTGTTCAAAAGTGAAAATTGACATATGCAAAATTTTTTAAAAGAAATACGGAGTGAAACTGCGGAGATTCCTTAAATGTACTAAATTAGTCATTGCTGTACTATTGTACTATCCGAGTTTAAAAAGTACCAAACCAGCTTGTGCCAACCCTGACACAAGCTTACTCATAATAACCTAGCTCATGATTAGCTAAAAACTGATACAGGGATGACTGAGTACTGACTCGTCGTGCGCCCACTCAATCATAAAAGTGTTCATTTTTAACATGCAGAATGAGTGTGATTTTAACCAGCGCTTACTAATTTTTGGCTGAAAATTCAATAGTTTTGAGTTAATTCAAATTCCAACTGGGTATATACATACATACATATTTACATATAAATATATGTATGTACCTATGTATATGTATTTGGTCATACTTATATTGGGATATCATAGAAATTATGTCAATATATTTTTTAATATTCTAATGACTTGTTTTGTTGGATTGTTTTTATTTTCGCATGTTCATACTTAAACTTGTATACCCAGCAAACAAGATGTCTTGAGTCGAAATTGAAAATGTTTTGGAATCAATGGCTCTCTAAAACTACATATACATAAGTACATGATCAAATCATAAATATAGAAACAAATGAAGTACGAACAATAATAATTAAAATTAACTACAAAGAGGGAACATTATGCTGAACTTGAGAAACACATTTATTCTCAACTTACGGTGGTACGTTGTTCTAAAATGTGGACTGTGAAATGTAATGAAATACCTGCAGTAATTTTTTTTCAACAATTAAATTAAATTAATGCTCAGTAAACTTTATTTATTTCTTTTTAGTGAATTTTAATTATTATTTTTCGAACTTAATTTGTTTCTATATTTATGATTTGAACGGGCTAAAGTTCGTATCGCCTTTTTAATGAGCATAATTAGTCAAGAATAAACGGCAATGGTAAGTCTGTTGTAAATTAGAGATGGTAAATTTGGGCTTTCATTACAAAACACGTTTCAGCAAAATTGAAATACGATGAATCAGAACAATTCACGTATTCCATTTGCAAGAAAGTTTCGTACCTACATATATAAAGCAGAAATTTACATCAACTGACACCACACACAGTGGACCAACACAGAAGAACGCTGATGATGAAGGTTTAGTGGCCTTCTAAAACGGCTGACTGTTCCATTCAACTATGTATGTGTTGTCAGAATATTTACAACTAACTTTGATGTTATTTGCTCATTAATAATTATCACATGTAATTTGGCTTAAAAAGCGATACGAACTTTATTTATTTCTGTTGTAATTTTTTGCCTAAAATTTAGACTTAAGGCCAAATTTTGTAAATAGAAACGTCTTTTTTCGTTTTCAAATTTGTATGGAAAAAATATTTTTTGAGACGAATTTTCGTTATTTTTCATACAAATTTGAAACGTTTAGAAACGAAATTTTTTACAAAATCTGCCTATTAGGCTGTTGTCGCCTGTGACCACTAGACTTATGTCAAAATCGTTCTCTAGCTTATTTCTCGCACAAACCCATCATCTAACCCATTTAATGGGTTTATATTTGATAAAAACTAGACTTGGGTCGAACTCGTTCACTAGTTAATTTTTTACACAAACATATGATATAGACTTAAGTCGTTTTCAACACAATCCTATGATCAAACTCATGTAATTTAAATGAGTTCGATACAGGTTAAACCAGTGAACGAGTTTGACCAAGTCTAATCTAAATTAAATGGATTTTAAAGAACTTTTGATTCGAACGCGAACGAACTATTTAGTTCAAAAATAGCTATTGGACACAATCACAATTTATTGTTGTGTATACATATGTACATAGATACATACATACATATGTACATATGTACATGAATACATATCGCTCATTTGCTTGAACAACGTCATAACTCAAAAAAACAGATATTTGATAATAATAATAAAATAATAAAACAATAAATAATAAAAAATAAAAATTTTTTGAGAGAAAAATAAAATCTTTTTAATTTAAGTTGTGTGTAAATTGAAAACTTTAAAGTCGTTTTCTGTAAAACCAACTTTTTTGAGTTGTGACGTTTTTGAAGTTTGTAGTTTGTTAAAAAAAAAGAAAATATAATCTAAAACAAACGAATGATACTCGTACACGAAAACAAATTAAGTAAAAAAAAATCATTTCATTCTATTTTCAAACATCTATAGTAAAGGGTGAGAAGAGTGTACTGCCTTCCGTCTATCTGCCTATATTTTTTGGTTTAATTACGATGATAATCATATCGCTCATTTACTCAAACAACGTCAAAACTTAAAGAAATTGAATTTTCGAATTAGCGATAAAGAATTAATCCTCATGTCATTCTTCATATTTTGTAAAAATTTCATACAAATATCTTGCTTCACTCAACGCTTGAGGGAAAAATAAAATTTTCTTTTTCTATTAAGTTGTGGGTAAATTGAAAACTTGAAACTCGTTTTCTGGCAAATTGTTTTTTTTAGTTATGACGTTGTTTGAGTAAATGAGCGATAACTTCCTGAAAAATCGCACAAAATAAGCAGATTTTGCACACACAAAAAAAAAACAATGTAGAATCGTTAAAAATTGGGTTAATTTAAATTTTTTTGCCAATTATATATATATTATTTATATATTTATATTTGTCAAAAAAATTTTTTCTTTTGAAATAACATTTAAGTACTGTTAAAATCAAAATGATGAATCATGTTGAATCAAAGTTATTCAAGTTAGATCAACATGAATTTAATTTAATATAGTAATTGTATTTTATTAATTATTTAAATTACATACGTGTGGTTGACATAGACATCAGAACAATTTTTGTATATTTTTTGGCTTCCCCGGCCAAGATTTGAAACTCGGAACTCATCGCGTGATGGTCAACGGACTTACCCCTGCACCCACAACAACTTTAAATATTCTTAAGAAACACACTAAATATGTACCATCTTGAATTAAATTATAGTTTAACATTATTTCTAGTGATTTTACATACAATTTTTTGAAAAGTTTTAGTTTTAGTTAAAACAAAATACAAAACACTTTGACTTGACTCCAGTATTCGAACCTGAGATCCTCCGAATGCAAGACTAGTGCACTGACTACCAGCCAGCAGCAGTTTGTCGGCTGTTTACAAACATAAAAAACAACAACAATATAAAAACAATTTTACATTGGTATTTTTTTCTGTGTGCCGTGGTACTTTTGAATATGAGGATTACCACCTGTTTGTCTAAAACGTTTGATTTAGAAGTCTTGGCGTTTTTGTAATAGATTAAAGGAAACTTGTACAACTTTTTTTAATCTATTACAGAAACACCAAGATTTCTAATTCAAACGTCTTACACAAACAGTGGGTTAAAGGTGTGCCATTAACTCAAAATTAGCTTATATCTACTCAAACACTTTTAAATTTTTGTCACATTAATAAAAAATTTCATGAGTTCTATCGGAATTTATGTAAAACTCAGTGGAATCGATTTTTTAAAATTTCGGTTAATAGCGTTCTAAATACAGCACACATTTATATACCGAGTATCGTACAATTACTTTCAAAAGTTTGAAGAATTTCCCTCTGCAAAATGCAAAACCAAAAGCTTTATTTAACTTAAAATAATCGATTTGTTTTTTTTTCTTCTTATTTATTCAGAATATTAGAAGACCGGGATCCCGATTACCAAAAACTAGCTGTTAAGGGTCTTATTGGCAGCTCAAAACGTGTTCTCTCTGGCACTAAAAATGAGGAAAAAATCCAGTCTATTAAAGAAGGTGTTAAGATTCTGGAAGATTTTCTGGAAAAATTTGAAACCGAAAATCTAATCAAAAACAATAAAGCATATCTGGCGTATAATATTATTGAACAGTTGCCCTGTCCTGGGGATGCGTTACAAGTGGAATTTTTGAAAGCGTATGGTGGCCCAAAGGCCAAAGGAAACTACAAGCATTTGCGCACTATGTTTCCGCAAGAGGATGACTCCACTTCTTGGGATATTATACGCAATAGAAATATAGGCAAATTGCTAGTCAAACTGAAGGAGGAAGATGCCAAACTATTCGATGATGCTGGCAAACCTACGGAAATTCATTTGCAGTTAATACATTGGGCCTATAGTCCACAACCCGACAAAGTTAAGAGCTATGTGGGCTCATTGAAGAAGAATAGTCCATCACCGCCACCCAAGAAGGCTGCAAAAAGGAAATGCGAAGAATCAGCTTCGGGTTCTGATTCCGCCTCCGAAGATAGTGATAAGGAGGAGCAGGAAGAGGAGAACGGAAAATCTCCTGAGAAGAGGGCCAAAAGCTCATGAATATTTAATAAGTTTGCGTTCCATGTAAAGCAAAATTTTTCTAGTAGTACTTACAAATTAGTTGATAGTTTTAACTTAATGAAAATCATTTTGTAAGAGCCAGTGAAGTAATAAAAACTATTTAAAGATTTAAATAATGAGATTTTTAAGGGCAATACATATTTGCGGATACTCATCAATTTTAAATTGGACAATTTTAAACAGGCATAGTTAAAGTTATGCCAATTTATATACCAATTTGCTAAAATAAAAATTGTCATTTATATGTAAGTTGAAGGACTAAAAAGTTATATTTATGTATGAAGAAGTCAAGTTCCAACAGAAATGCATCTAAGAAAAATGTGCAAACCTATGAACTTATGTATGTATGTATTTATGATCAGGTGAAAATGGATTCAAAAACATTTACAGCATTTTTTGATGCGTAAACATCTGTAAGCTAAAATCTTTTTCACAATACAATCACAAATTTTAAGTAAGATCGTAAAGCGTTATCAAATCGATGTGAGCTATGTATGAGTGTATTAGTGTAATATTACGAATAATAAGTAGAGGGAAACTTAACAGCCCAGCCAACCTGAGTTTCGAAATAAAACGAACGTTCGCTGTAGCCAACAATTCTCGAAAGATTCACATAAAAAAAAGTTTAGCAACAAGAAACAATTTGTTTCTTTAAATTTTTTATTTTTTTGCATGAACAACAAAAGAGGAATAACGTTTTTTGCTATTAAGAAGCAATGAAATCGATTGCTAATGATATTGGTAAAGGTTCGCTATTGATTCGTAAGCGAAACATTGATATCGCAAGATTTGCTGCCACAAACTGAGCGACGAGTGAGCTCTAGCAGCACTTTCTCTTTCCGTTTACGATAGTCGTTCTCGAGTGTTTCGCCCGATAAATGATTACGCAACATTCGAATGCGATTTATTTGCGAATGTTTTAGTTAGCTGGGAGCTGCATAGAAATACACGCAAACGAATTTTAAAGCATACCTTTGGGAGCAATGTTAATTTTAAAAGGAATTGCTTGTGAAGTGTAATAATGTTGCCAGTGGGGATAATTTTGTTAAAAAGTTGAAAAATATTAAATAAATATAATAAATATAAACTTTTAAATAAAAGGGCGTTTTAAATGTCAAATATTTGTTTGAAAGATATATAGCAGTCTATAACATAGCGTGTACACCTACGATTAACTCTGACATAATATAAGAGAAAACGTCAGCAGAACAGCAAAAATAAAATGCCGATATTTCTCTCCATCTCACACAATAGGACAACGTAAATTTACTTTTCTTATAACATTTCATTTTATGAATATTCTCATCGAGTTAACATGTATTACATTTGTATAATTAGTTATTTTATTTTCACTTTTTCACTCCAACTTTAATTCATAAATCAATTAAACAAATTTAAAGTTATAAAATCCCATCATCATTAATTTTAATTAACACTCACATATGCATACTAATTTATTTTCATGTACGTGTGTTTTTTTGACAGTTCATATCATAAGATTGTTGTTATAGGATTTCTTACAACAACGCTCTCATGAAAAATATTGTAAGATTAAGATAACACTAATTTGATGTCTACACGTAACATAATTCTCTCTGCGATTGAATTTGACGCTCTCATTTTACATATTATGTTAGGTGTAGAGCCTATTTAAGGAATTTATAATATTATATTATAACATATCTTCATTACGAAAATAATCTCCATCTCATGCCAATTCTTATGGGTGGAGATTTTAATAAAAATTTTGCAAACCCACAGACTCAAGTTTTATCAAAATTTATACTTGACGTTTTCCACTTGCATATGAGCAATTCTCCAGAAACCCCCACAACTAAAAATTCCACTACTATAGATGCAGTTTTCCATAGATTTTTAAATACAGTAGAGTCAAAAATTTATATATCTTATTTTATTATTAAAAAAAAATTTCATTACTAGATGTTTACACATCTCCCCTGTGATCGGATTCACATTGCTTTTTTTTTATAAAAATTACTAAGGCCTTATAAGGGCTTAATATTGAAAATTTTGTATATAAATCTGTTTTATAAACCCCCTATT
Source organism: Tachina fera (assembly GCA_905220375.1). Taxonomy (NCBI): domain Eukaryota; kingdom Metazoa; phylum Arthropoda; class Insecta; order Diptera; family Tachinidae; genus Tachina; species Tachina fera. The sequence goes on along the minus strand of LR999963.1, from coordinate 21,089,822 downwards.
AAGTCCTAATAATTTTTATAAATAAGGCAGTTAAGTTTGTCAATACCTCTAATTTATTTGTTTATTAATGTATTTTGAATGAAAAGTTTAAATTATACATGTGTATGTGTTTTAAATGGAGTTTATTTAATTAACTATTAATCATATAATACAATATTACATTTTCTACAAAATTATTGCACATAGAAATACATTACAACACTATCTATTTATCAATCTCTATCATATCAATTAATGAACATTTCTTTGGTTTTATTTCGATCGTTAAAATTTACCATAGAATAATTGCTCATGATGCTTGGGCGCCGTCACATGATTAAGTGATGTTCTTTCTCTGTTTACATCCTCCTCCAGAGATGAGGTTGTTATTGAATCTAAATTCGTTTTGGCTGATGATGTGGAAGATGTTAACAAATGATGATGATGATGATGATGCTGGTGGTGATGCTGCTGATGAAGATGGTGATTTGGCTGTTGATGATCGGTTTTTGTTGCAGTTGTGCTGCCACTAGCACCCAAATGTCCATAAGCCATATTGAAGAGAGCCTCAGGATCACAAACAAAACGATACACATATCTTTCGCCATTAACTTTTTGCATTATACCCTTTTCGTAGTAATAGCGAAGACTGCGTGATAATTTGTCATAATTCATGGCCGGACGATTTTTCTGTATACCCCAGCGACGTGCTACCTCTTCGGGTTCGATCAGTTTGAATTCCATACCTCGCCCCGTCCAGGCAATACAACTCGAACTGTTAGTTAAAAAAAGTGAAACATTTTAAATATTTTTCAGTAAATAACATTTCTGTAGAGGTTTTTAAAAGTTTATTTTTCTTACAAAAAAAACCAATAACAAAAATTAAAAATTAAAAATTAAAAAAATTCCCGAATATTTCTGGAAAATATAATTCTTCTAAGCGGCTGTACCGTTTTTAAATTTTAGCTATGAACCTTCTCGATCAAATCTAAATCAAAATCGGTGCAGCTGTTTGGTCTGTACGTGGACACAGACACCCACCACAAACTTATAACACCCCTTTTTTTGGTAGGGGGTTAAAAATCCTCAAGGTAAATTTTTAAAATGTATGTATTTAATTTTAAAGCTGATTTTTTTAATAATAAAATTTTCTCTTTTCAAAGGTCGTCTTTGCAAGTGTGCTTTTTCTAAAGGCCAATTTCATATCCTAAAAGGCACTTTTTAAAATGTAGTTAATTTTTAAATACATATACTCTTATTAAAGGGTGCCTTATCGAGGGTACATTACTTGAAAAGTACTTTAAAAAAAATCTTTTAAGAGACATTTATTACAAAATATTTTTTTTAAGTAGAACCTTTTCCAAAGGCACTTTTTTCAATACTAGTTTCTTAAAATATGGGGGCAAATTACGGCATTTGATACGTTTCGAAATTATAAAATATTTCATTATAAATTCTTGAAACATTTCGGAATTTCGTTCGATAACGAGTGACGTAATTTGCCACCTATTTCTTATAAAGTAAATTTTCAATAGGAACTTTTCAAATATAATTTTAAAAGGTAAACCAACAAGGTACTTTTTTCAAAATTACAATTTCCGAAGGCACTTTTTTCAACACTAGTTTCTTAAAATCTGTTTCTTAGACAGTATGTTGTTATAAAGTAAATTTTCAATAGGAACTTTTCAAATATAATTTTTAAAAGGTAAACCGTTACAAGGTACTTTTTTCAAAGTTACAATTTCCGAAGGCATTTTTTTATAATACGAGAACTTATACTTTTAAAATTGGTATTTTTGAAAAGGTATATACATATATCAAAAGTACTTTTTGGAAAGATACAAGTACTTTTTAAACAAGTTATTTTTTGAATAAATTAACTTTTTAAGATACCAATTTTTTTGCAGTACTTTTTCAAAGAACTATTTATTCAAGTTCTTTTTGAGAAAATGCTTTTTAAAATGTATAATTTTGAAATTAAAAAAGGCTATTTTTTAAGAGAATATAATTTTTTTGCAAATAATATGTTTGTGTATCAGAGAGCTGCAACGAGAAATGATTATAACTAGACTTTGATCGAACTCGTTGAGTCGGTAATATTTGACATAAACCAATGAGCGAACTCATATAATTCAAATGGGTTTGATCATAGGTTTCTGTTAAAGATGACCGACTGAATGAGTTCGACCCTCATCTAATAAGCTCACGTACTTAAAAATATAGAAATACTTCTAAGCGCCTATAGTATTTTTGTTTCCATTATAATAGAATCAAGCCGAAAATGAGCTTGTCGAAGGATTGATTGATTTGTACTAATTCCTAGCCAGTAAGCTTGGGTGGAACTCTTTCAGTTGGTATTTTTGATACGAACTTATAACCAAACCCGTGTAATTTAAATGAGTTTCTAGGCTTATGTAAAAAATGACCGACTGAGCGAGTTCAACCCAAGTGTAGTAGATGGAGTTGTGTCCAACCACACTTTTTGAACAAGTTTGTTCGTGTTCGAATCAAAAGTTGCTTCAAACACATTTAATTTAAAAAAGATCTGTTTGACACAACTCTACGAGTTGGACCCAGCTCTAACTAGTAGTGAGTAATACTATTCACTAGACATGTGTCCAACAGCTCTTTTTAAACTAGTTGGTTCTGTTGGATACAAGTCCGGTCAAAAACGTCGACGTATATTAAATGGGTTTGAAAGAACTTTTGATTCGAACGCTCTCAAACTAGTTCAAAGCGACCTATTGGAAACAAGTCTACTATTCAATCACATTTGTTAGACTTGTATCGAACTCGTTCAGTAGCTCGTGTTAGACACAAACCTATAACCCATTTTACATTGCATGTGTTTGATAATCGCCCAGAAAAAAATACTTTTGTGATTGCCAAATTTATTCACTCGCTTACAAAATTCGCCAAATTTATTTACTGGATTACAAAACATATTACACAAAACCCAAAAACAAATAAATACTAATTGAACTCATATCCTATTTTAAAATAAACCTAATTGATGATTCCAGTGAATATTCATTTTAGACATCAAACAGAATAACTAGTTATCAAGAATTGATTATTTTAGTCCGCCACTTTGTTAAAATCAGTAAGTTGGTAATCCAGTTGGGAATTTCTTCTACTAAAAGTGCTTAATTCCATGCGCGATTACCTTTCTTAAAATTTTTTGCTGGGTGGTTTGTGTTTAAAACTATCTACTGAAAGAGATCGATGCAAATTTAATATTTGTTGCAGCTCTCTGATATATTCTAGACTTCGGTCGAACTCGTTCAGTAGTACATTTTTGCCACAAACCTATGGTCAAATCCATTTAAATTACATGACACAAACCTATGATCAAACTCCTGTAATTTAAATAAGGATTGATCCTAGATTTTTGTCAAATAGGACCGAAAAGGACCAAGTGACTTGGGTCGAACTCGTTCAATAGTTCATTTTTACCACAAACCCGTGATCAAACCCATTTAAATTACATGGGTTTGATCATAGGTTTGTGAACTAGTGAATGAGTTCGACCCAAGGCTAGCCAAGTCAAGTTCACTAGTTAATTTTTGGTATAAACCGATGATCAAGATTTGGGGTTGCCATTTAAATTATTTGGTTTTGATCATAGGTTTGTGTATAAAATTAACTACTGAACGAGTTCGAAACAAACTGATGATCAACTCATTTAAATTACATGGGTTTGATAATTTAAATTACATGAGTCTGATCATAGGCTTGTGTCAGAAATGAACTTGATGAGCTAAGTCTATTTTACATATAATTTTTGCTAGGTCGCATTTGTTATATGTATATACGAATGCCCACTTACTTTGTGGTCGGTTCATCCAATAGTGCAACTAAAAATTGCCACAATTGCAGTGAACCTCTTCGTTGACTAACCGTATGACTTGTTGTTATATTGTTACTGGCCGCATATAAGCTGTCCAATTTGAAATCGGTATCTGTTGAAGTTACCGCTGTTGAAGAATCCACACTGCTGCTTGATCTTAGTGCATATGTGGAAGATATTGTCGAATTGTAGGGATTTTCATACTTAATATCAAGCTCGGTAGTGGTGGAGACTGGAGCCAACGTGAGCGAAGGTGTTATATCCGCAGTCGTCCTTAAACCGTACGGTGCTGACGCTTGACTGTTGTATTGATGATGATAGACGGAAGGTGAGTGGCTGAACTTAAACGCGGATGAATGTGGACTTAAGTGAGCATGTTGATGATGCAAGTTTGTGCTCTGAGTGTGTGGATGATGATGAAGATGTTGAAGATGATTGTGAGGATGTGTATTGTGCGGATGATGGTTAGTTAAATGGGTAGTAGTTGAATCGGGATGTTCGGCTTTGGCATTGTGATAATGCTGGCCAAATTGTAGGGAAGTCGAAACATTGGCATTGTTGCAGAAAGAGGCTTCTGAAAAAAGTAAAATAAAAAGACATATACAGTACATATGCTATAATCAAGTTAAAAATTATCAAGTTGGTTATATATATATATATATATATATATATATATATATATATATATATATATATATATATATATATATATATATATATATATATATACAAACAGTTTTAAATCTCTACTGAAAATTTTGAAATTTTGAGTTAATCCTTTTTGTTGATTAAGTGCGTAATGTAAATTAACTACATATTATTGTTCAGAGTTTTAGTGCAAAATTGGTTGTTTTTAGGGTTCCGTACACTATTTTCTCAGGAACCGCAAGAGCTACGGACCACCTGAAATTTGGACAGAATACAATAACAAATACGTGAGAATGTAGATGTGTATATTGACACTTGAAATTTGTAAAATTAGTGTATTTTTATATAGAGTACAACAATTAACACTAAAATTTAAAAAAATTTTAATTAAAGGGTGGTCCATCAGTTAATGCAATTTTGACTATGTAATTTTGACAACTTGCTATATCTTGGAAACCGTAAGAGGTAAACTCTTGAAATTTTCAAAAACGGCAAAGCTAAAAAATCCGAAAATTATAAAATCGCCAAACCAAAAAAATCGCCAAAGTAAAAAAATTCCCAAAATGAAAAAAAACGCCAAAATAAAAAAAAGTGTCTAACACTAAAATAAATCGTCAAATTCGAAAAAATCGCCCAAATAAAAAAAACGCCGAAATGAAAAAACGCAAAAAATTGCCAAAACGTGAAAAAGGCGCCAAAACCAAAATAATTCTTAAAATCACCAAATTAAAAAAACCGAAAAAAATTGTCAAAATGAGAAAAAAAGTGTCAAAACTAAAAAAGCGCCAAAATGAAAAAAGTCACCCAAATGAAAAAACCCAAAAAAAAAACGAAAAAATTTACACACTAAAAAAATAGCCTATATGAAAAAAATCGCAAAAATTAAAAAAATCCCCAAAACAAAAAAAAAATAGCCAAAACTAAGAAAAAACGCCAAAAACCAAACAAATCGCCAAAACGAAAAAAAAAGCGTCAAAACTAAAAAAACAGCCAAAATAAAAAAAACGCCAAGAACCGGAAAAATCTCCAAAACCAAAAAAAAATGCCAAAATTAAAAAAATGCCATAATAAAAAAATCGCCAAAATTTAAAAAAAGTCAAAAATAAAGAAAAAATCTCAAAAACGAGAAAAAATTGCCAAAACTAAAAAAGCGCAAATAAACGCAAAAACCCCAAAACTGTATTTTATATAACCTAAAATAAGTTCGTATTGAGTTACATAGCGGTTCAAAGTCGCACCTCACTGAATTTATTTTACAATTAATTGCTGTAATAAATGTGGCATGTTATTCTGTTAACAAAACTGTTATTTATTGTCGGAAGAGTTAGAAATTTTTCATAGACCAGTATCAATATAAACTCGATTTTGAATTTTCTATGAGGATATGATGCTGTTGCTATACGAAGGTAATAGTTTTTACTTGATTCTGGAGTAAGAATACTCAGTATGTATATTATTTTGGTACAATCATATATATCAGATTTGTATTGAACTCTTTCAGCAGCTCGTTTTAGACACAAACCGTCGCCCAAATATGTACATCTAATTTAAATTCGGTTTAGACTTAGGGCGAACTCGTTCACTAGTTCATATTTGACACAAGCCCATGATGAAACCCATTTAAATTACATGGGTTTGATCACAGGTTTGTGGCAAAAATGAACTAGTGAACGAGTTTGAACCAAGTCTATTATTTATTGTCTATGCTAGAAGGTTCGTGTATTTGCTTTATGATTTTGTTCCAAACATAATTTCCAACGAGTTCGACCCAAGTCTAATTGGGTTCGATACTAGGTTTGTGCAAAAAACGACTGCTGAAAGAGTGCGATACAAATCTACTTTGACCCTCACATTTTCTTTAACTAATCATTATCAAAATTCAAACAACTGACGATACGACAGTTTATTATTATTTATAAAATTTTCACTGTCACTTTAAATATTTTGCTAAATTTTTATCTTTTCCCTCATTTTGTTCCTGTTTGTTATGCGACGGTGTTACCCCTTTTCTTGTAACTACAATAAAGCTCTTAAAGCTAAATGGCCGTGAACATTATAAAGTCGCATATATAAATAAACATACATACATACATATGTACATATATAACTATATTCATATGTACATAGTAGAAGTACAAAATAGCAATGTGTTTACATTAAATATAAATGAAATTTTAATTCCCACAACATTAAGATCTATTTAAAAAAAATAACAACAACTCCACCAAGCAGAAAGAAAACGAGATGACTCCTTTTCATTAGCCTCCCAAAAAAATGTTCATTTCATTGAATGTAATAAAATTCACTCAACAGTGTTTAAATATTCAACAATGTACCTGCATAATCTATGAACAACTGATGAGTAGAGTGACTGGCAAAAAAAACACTAAAAATAACAACAACATTAACAGTTATTAGAAGGTTAAAGCAATAACAACAACGACTACAATCATACTACGAGTACATATTTATATTAATTAGAGGGGGTGATATGATCCAAATCACAGCGCTGGAAAAAGGGGAAGGGAGTTAGAGATTTTGTTTTTGTTTTATTTTGTAAATTAATAATTGCGTAAACATTCCCATAGGATTGCAAACATACAATCCTATATACATACATACACACAAGAGGCGTGTGCGTTTAAGTTGAATTAAATGGGGGTGCCTTTAACGCTGCCAGACTGGCTGGATTTACTTTAATGTCTCAACTTTATTATATTTGCTTAAATTTAAACTGTAATTAAACATTCTTTATTTATATTTCATATTATAGGTAGTATTTAAAAAAATAAATAGTATTCCAAAATTCGCTTTAAATTGAAAAACATATTTGCTTTTTATGGACTAGGTATGAAAATGCAATTTTTCTTTTATTCTCTTCTAAAATAAATAATGGCCGTATTTCGACTTCGACTGTGGCGAATTTGTAGTAAATTAAAATTATATTCAGTACAAAACCGTCGTAGTCGATCGAAATCGAAGTAGGAATGCGCCACCTATCATATGGGACAAAAGTACTATCAAAATCTTACGGCAGGTAGCCACTAGTATATACATACATACCTACATACTTAAAATATGCAATCAAAATCCTGAAAATTCTCGTGACTTACTGACGAAGTCACTCGCGCATGTGGTTCCACTGGAGCTGAAATGTGTAGGTTTACCAGCGTGACCGTTTGACCGACTAAAGTGGCAAATTGCCACTTTTTCGACTGCCTTGACACTTTTTGTCCCCTTTTTTTTGGGTGAGTTATATGAAATACATTAAAAATAAAAAGTTTAGTGTCGTTTTCTCGTTTTTTTTTTTAATTTTGCCCCTTTTTAGGGTGCCGTACACCAAAGGTGAAAAAGGAACCCTATTGTTTTCGCTACGCTGTCAATCTGTCCGTCACACTCTATTTTCTCAGGAACCGTCAGAGCTACGGACCTGAAATTTGGACAGAGTATGTAGAACCTTGGCCGCTACAACAACAAATACATGAGAATTAAAAATTAAATACAATTGTATTTACATATGTACATATATTGACATTTGAAATTTGTTAAATTAGTGTATTTTTATATAGACTGCAACAATTAACATTAAAATATTAAACAATTTAAATTAAAGGGTGTTCCATCAGTTAATGCAATTTTGACAACTTGCTATATCTTGGAAACCGTAAAAGGTAAACTCTTGAAATTTTCAAAAACGGTGAAACTAAGAAATCCGAAAATTATAAAATCGCCAAACCCAAAAAAATCGCCAAAGCGAAAAAAATCACCAAAACTAAAAAAAAATATTAGCACTAAAATAAATCACCAAATTCGAAAAAATCGCCCAAATGAAAAAAATTGCCAAAAAGAAAAAATCTCCAAAATTAAAAAAATCGCCAAAAAGAAAAAAATCGCCAAAATTAAAAAAAAAATCGCCAAAAAGAAAAAAATCGGCAAAATTAAAAAAAAGCCAAGAACTGAAAAAAATCCCCAAAACGAGAAAAAAAGAGCCGAAACTAAGAAAATTGCCAAAATGAAAGAAAAATGCCGAAAATGAAAAAAAAAAACCGAAAAAATCGCCAAAACCAAAATAAAGTCACCTTATAAAAAAACGCCAAAAACCAAAAAAATCGCTAAAACGAGAAAAAAGTCAATAAACTCAAAAACACTTAAAACCGAAAAAAACCCAAAAACAAAATAATACCAGAACTTTAGCTTATATTGGCTAAAGTTCGTATTGAACTACATATCTCGGGGTCCGTGCGGAATCCTACGTGCGCGGGTCAAAGTCGCACTCCACTAAATTTATTTTTTTGATAAATCCTCTATTTGGTGCCACTTTTTGAAAAATGTCATCGGTCACCCTGAGGTTTACCCCTTACTCTCGTGCAAACTCGGAAAAATTCGTCATTCTTCCCAGTTGTATTCCCAGCATTAGGCGCAAGACTGGGGAAGAAAAAAAGTGGGAGGGGGGAGGGTGGCACACAAGAAACTATTGCATAATATCCAGATAGTTTTGGACTCGCATAAAAAACAAAAACACTGTTTCTTAAATTTAAGGAAATGTGAAATAAATCTCGATTCTAGTTGTTGACAGGTCATTGGCAGACAAGCACATAGGTGACATAAATAAAGTAAACTTTAAGTTACATAGTTGAAAGTGCAGAGTGTCATAATTGAGTACCGCCTAGGACATCCCAATGTTAAAATCACAGTAAGCCAAAGTGGCACCAGAGTGCCGAACTTCAATATGCTGCTTATAAAAATGAAAACACATACTCGAATAAATTTCTCACGGTGGCCAGAATTGCTTAAAATAGTTAGTTGTTTTTATTGCAAAGTCAGTCAGCACAGGTTGGGAAATAGTTAGCTTAAAGTTATCTAGTCTGAAGTTAACTGAATTTCCGACAGGGCTTATATTGGCATGACTTGCGACGACGCACAAGGTTATGTACGAGTAATAAGCTTATTTTTCTTAATTTGAACTTGCCAGCTTACTTTTGTAAATGCAAGCTTTAAGATTCTCCGAAATACAACTCTGCAGTAAAGTGGGCTAAAAGAAACTGAAATATATGTAAATCAGAAAAATGTGTTGTGCAACAGGCTTAGTAAGAAAAGATTAACAAAAGCGTCGCTAAATAAAAATACTAACTATGTCGCACACCTTCTTTTATTTTAGTTCTTTCACTCAATAATTTTCCCCCACATTCTACTGTTCCAATAAATTCAGCTTGTAATTTTTCTTTTGTAACAAAGTCTAGTTCTTACACATTCATAAGAAGCGTTTAAAATTCACAACGTTCACGTTTTTGTGCTTGAAGTTGGTTTTTCATAATAAAATGAATTAAAATTATGCTTCATACAGCCGTAAGTCTTTTCACAGAATATAAAATACTCGTATACAGATGCAAATAAGATTTGATTGTTATCTGTTACTTGTTTATTAATAGATTTATAAATAGATTTTAAGGATACATTTATCATCTTCCAGTGGCGTTTTGTAACGCATCAGTATGCAGTAGTTAGTGGTTTATTATGATAACACGACGACGGTATGTTCAATAAGCTCGCTGAAAACGATGACGATGATGATGATGATGATTCAGTGGCCTAAGGTGGGGGAGGGTTGGGAGATTATATTTGAATATACTTATGTATAACCTGTAAATTGGATTAGAGTAAATAAATTGTGCGCGATATTTTCATTTAATTTTCTTTCAGTTTTCTTTATTTTTCTCGCGTACCAAAATATTTTCTTTAATTTTGTGATTTTTATGCAATACAAAACAAAAATCATTTTTAAAATTTAATAAAAACAAATTGAATTATTGGCTGGTATTTTGCGGTGTTGGGGAGGGCTCATTATTTGTGAAATGAAGAAGTGCGATGCGCGTTTTGTATTAAAAAAATATAAAAAAACGATGTAAAATCTGAAAATCGCTTTATAATTCTTGACATGTATATCAACTTGTTTCTGGATTATTAATGAAACCCGCTAGAGGTGTATCAATTAGATTTTTTATTTTTCCATAATCAAAGAAAAGACATTGAATGGCTAAAAAAAGTTTTCGAAACAGTTCCACAATTTTCTTGAGTCGAAATAAAAATTTTACCATGTAAAAATTCTTGTCTGCCTATTTATATTGAAAACAAAGCACTCAAATAAAAATAAAATTTTCTTGGTGATTACATATTTTACTTTCTCCGTTCAAAGAAAAAAATTGAAAATATAAATATACACATACATATGTACATTAGGGGTATAACCAATTTTTTTTGGCAAAGTGCCATGAAGTCAACTATGTCCTAGTAACCACTTTTGTAGTTTTTCTCAAAAAAGTTCACGCACCAATTGGTTTTTCTAAACACTTAAATCACGGAATTGAACTAACAAAAATATTATTTTACATAATATTGAATATTCATAATTTTATACGGTGTTTTTTATTTAGTTTTTGTTTTAAATAGAAATATTATTAATTATTCTTAACCAAAAAGAAGAAAAAAAACTCCATCGCGGTTGGTGTGTGAGCTCTTTTGACCTTAGCGAAATTATAAATATACGTTTCCTTATAGTTTTTCATGCTCTATTGGACTGTGTTATGCAAATTTTGATATTTTAAAATTTTTTTTAAAAAGTTATATCTCTAATGTACATACTCGTATATTATTTGAATATATTATTTCTATTTAACGCCGCCGTAATATTTTTAACTATCGATCCGCTTACACACTTACGCAAGAAAAACAATTGATTTAAGTGGATTTAATGTAAAGAATGCTATTAACGGCCCTTTTCACAATGTACAATTAAAAGCTAAAAGCGAATTTAGCGGCAATTTTTGTATGAAGAACTGTCAGTTAAAGTTCACGTTAACTCATAATCATACATTGTGAAAAGGGACGTAAATAAATTTTGTTATACTCAAACAAGCATAATTAAAGTTTCTTTTATTTTATTTTAGTGTTTAATAAATTTATATTAAATATTTAATCGGCGGCTGCGTCTGGGTGATGATGTTTTTGCTGTACAGTCGCAGTTGAATTTTTCTTACGGAACCTTCTTTTTTTATTATTATTCATATCTTATAGAAATGAAGCAAAACAGTAGTTAACTTTACTTTGTACATTTTTGTACGAAGAACTTGACTCAACCGCCAAAAAGTTAAGTGTTTAGCAAAACAATACTATTATTTTTAAACCTAAAAATAGTGGATATGGAGCAAAATTAATGCTTAATATCTCAGAAACCATAATAATTTTCGTGAAACGCGTTTTGATTCAGAAAGAGGGTATTCAAAATATATATATTCCATACCTTACTCATTTTTTTTTCAAGATTGGCCGGTGGAGCAAAACTATTTTGGGTCAACGACATGCTGAATAATATTACATATTTGTTGTTTTTTTAGTTGTTAAAATTATTATAGTTTTGTAATTCTCAATAATCTATTAAGAGTTTTTCTATAAACATTGAGTTTTTGTGAGCTTTTTTTTTATTGTGAAGTGTTGCTTATCAGCAACGAAATGCTTCATGTCTAGAATACAGAAAATCACATGAAATCTAGTAAAAAGTAACTTTTATTATGCAAAAGTTTCAATTTTATTATTAACGATCTTTTCTAATATTCAATGATTTTGATGTTATTCCTAAATTGAGGCTTTCAACGTCATTTTAACTTGTACATTTAAATAAATAAAAGATTACTCATTTATAGTTTTATTCATAAAAAACATTTCAGGTTTATTAAGCCCTTATTTGACATATTTCTATGGGAAATTTTGTCAAATAAACCTGTAATAAACCTAAAATATTTTTTATGAATTATACCCTTAATATTTATATTTTTCATCCTACGTTTATTTTAGTTGAACAAAGTTTCTTTGAATTCTCTGATAAGGTGTAAAAGCAAAATTTTCTAAGAAGATATTTTTTCTCGATAGCAAGAAAAATTTAATAAATATTCTCAAATATTTTTTTGAGTCTATGATGAACATTTTTCGGATTTTGTTTCTGTGAATCCTTTTGACCATTTCAATGTAACTCTGATTGAAATCATAACCCTAACTAACAGTTTGCCAAGTAAACTTTCCAAGTAACTTCTGTTAATTGAAGATTGTCGAAGAGCAGCACATCATTGAAATTTATTTGCTGGTGGTTAAGCATTGTCTATATGCATTTCATTGTTGTTTAACAAATAGTCAGTAGACTTCAACCACACATTTTGAACAATCAAAAAACTTGTTTAATTGGACTATAACAACAAAATTAGCACAGACAACAACCTGTTGCCCTGTCGTCAAAAGAATCATTCTAATATAAACATGTGTATTCTATCATTGACATTATGTAGTCGGTAGCTTGCTGCGGTGAATGGGTTTAATGCATAAATTTATCAAAATTGTTGTTACCAAAAGGAGTTCCTATATATATTAATATTGAGCGGATTTCAATTACACATATATTTTTTTTGGCACCAACCAGCCGCGTGGATGGAGGATTACCTGTTAAAACTCTCCGTACTAGTGTATTAAGATTAAATAATTTAAAACTTATTTCTTATAATAAATGAATAAACAAGGCTAAACAATATGAAATATATGGTATGAATATTTTTTGATAATTCATTTGTTCTTATTTTAAACCACTTAACGTCTTACCATCATCGTTCTTCTTTAAAATCCCTGCAGGTGGTGATGCTGGAAATCTTGCATCCCCAAAAAAGTTAAAAGGAAAGCATAGCATTGTTAGAGGGAAAAATCATTTTAATAAAAACACAATATTGATTATGGTATAAAAGACATACATATGTAAATATAAAAAAAAATAAAAAAGTGTGCAATTTGAGAAAAAATATTCCCAAAATTTTCTAAGGATTCTTTTAAGCTGATGTGCAAAAAAAAAAAGAAAATTAAAGGATAAATTAATGTATAAAATTATAAGTCAGTGCATGAGATATTAACGACAAAAAAAAAATAAAATAATAATAATAAAAATAAACAACAACTCACCTGTAACAGTACGGGTGCGTCACAGCTGGAATGTCGAAAAAAGATGATGCTCTTTCATGACGCACTCCTTTGACATTTACTGCAAAGTAAAATAAATTTTCATAAATTTCTTTTTATTTCTTTATTTTTTTTGGGAAAATATAGTAAAATTATGGTTAAACCTTATAGATTATCTAGACTACTGTTGAAGAATATCTTCAAAAATAACATATTATAACTCAACAGGAGTCATAAATATTCCTTGCATGAAAAAATAAAAGAAACTTTAACATCTTAATTTATTTTTTTTTCCTTGAACAAACCAAACCACTTTATTGATACAAATGAGTCTTTGTAATCATAATTTTGTTGTTGAATAAAAAGTTCTTCCCTTGTCAGTCTTTATGACTGCTAATGTTGATGTGGGAGGAAGTTTTCTTTTCAATATCTCAATAGCAGTGAAGGAGTGTCAATATTTACAGAGTATCTTAAATGAAACATGATAATATTTGCCTCTAGAATGTTTTTTGAATGTTTATTCAAAAAGTCAATAAGCTGCAGGTCACGGGGCATGTGTTTAACAAATTGTTTAGAACAAGTTTATTAAATTCACAAAGTTAAATAAAAAGCAAAAAAAAAAAAAAAACACATCACTGGAGTTTGCTAAAATATGAGATGGTTGCTTACATATGAGATGGTGAAAGTGTTGCAAAATTGGTAGTTAAAATACTTAAGTATTTTGGAACTAATCTTGAAAAAGAAAATATAATATTTCTAACATTAATACTTACTTAATGAAAGGCAATCAAATGTACTTAATTAATCAATGAAATTATATGTATATGGGCTGTTCCCCCGAATGGTCTACCAGGATGGAAAAATTAAATGTTGATTATCTTCGTGTCTTATTGTTTATAATTATAAAAAAGTCTATGTTTATATAATAGAATGGTTTAATAGCAAATCTCAGTTGTTTTAGTTGAGGGAATTGGGCTGGAAGCTGGGAAATTTTATATTTTCTTTTTAAGCTAATTATTTTACATGCTAAAAATATGTTATGTTTGCACTCTTTCAAATACTAAGAAGAAAAAAGTGTAAGGAGAACAAGAAAAAAGATCGAAAGTGAGAAGTAGGCATGGTGATAATAAAAAAAAACATGTGGAAAAATCGTACGATCGTGACCCGTACGTTCGCAACCGGCAATTAAACCAATTAAACAAAAACTAGTAGAGATATTTTATTGTGTAAATACTTGATAGAGACCTAAATTAATACACTTTTAAATAAATTAATCACTTTTCATTATTCTGTTCCATTTCGCAGATTTTTACATTTCACTACTGTCAGCCAAAGTTGACTTCTATTTTGCGTACGTGCGTGACTACATGCTTATAACTATTAATATGAAAACTTAAGCTCGATGAAATCTATCTTTTGCACTAAACATAGAGCTTCCAAAATGCTATCAAATCGCAAAAAAATGCTTCCAAAAGTTTTGTTTCCTATATTTTTTGTACATCAAAATCGTACGAACTTAAGTTCGTGACCCCAGGAAATGCCCATATGTAATTATAATTTATAATCATTAAATACTAATAGAAAATTTATTATTATTTATTGATAAAAAATACACCTTTTTAAGATAAATGATTATATCTTTACACAATCTGGCAACGTTGCGCTCACTTTGCAGAAAAGATATCAAAGTCTCTCTATTGCTTAGATGCTACAAAAACACTCTCAGCTTATCAAAGCAATCAGCGTTTAAAAACAAATAACTCTAGCCTTGAAGTCAAAGCACTTGTCCCTTCATCCTAAAGGCCGGGACACAATGAATCCGTCATACGTTAAACTTCGACTTTTTCAACTGACATTAACGCAACGACTGAGGAGGTTGGCACAATGACTAATTTATTGACGGAAGCGTTTGAACAGCTTCAATAGGTTGATTATCCATTTCATTTATTAAATTCAACTTTTTTAATTATTTCTTTTGTTTAATTTAATTTTTGCTGCCACAAAACGCAAACACATATCAAAAAACATACCATAAAAACCAATTAAAATCTGTCAAATTACTCAACGTACGCAAAAAGTTAAAAGTTGAACAATTTTTGTACTTTGCGTTGACGGACACGTACTGAATGTAACAGACCTTATAAGAAAACATGTACATATTTCAACTTAGCTGTCAGTTGAAAAAGGCGAAGTTTAACGTATGATGGATTCATTGTAGCCCGGCCTTAAGACACATGATTAGAAGCTTTCAAATAATTTACTCACCATTATATCTTGAGTTCAAATAAGTTTCCGTTGAACTTTCGATGCCAAATTTTCCAATGGTAGAGCTGGAACTGCCAGATGGCAAAGCTGGGGCATACATGACAAATTCATCGGTCAATTGCTGATGAGGATGTGTGGGAGTGTGATGGGCATGATGGACATACCATTGCTCTCTAGCCAAATCTATAAATTTGTAAACTGTTAAATAGCAAACCTAAAACAAAAGGGGATACCTTTGTGGCCTCCTCTTACCCGCTGTGGATTGTAATGCTGTTACAGCACTGGAAGACACTGAGGATGATATCGATATGGGTGGCATGCAGCAGTGATTTTTTTGCAAATGCAACTCATCGTTATTGTTGTTAGTGTCCATTAAATTGTGGTTGTTGCTGTTATTATTATTATTGTTATTGTTGTTGTTGCTATTGCTTGCTGCTTGCATTTCAATGCATTTCTTTTTCTCCTCCTGCTGCTGCTCACTGTCTGTTGTGGAGCATGTGTTTTTATTACCTGTGGCGGATGTTGGAGAGACATCGCTTGTGGTATTCGATGAAAGGGTTGACGATGTCGTTGAATAGGAGGTGGCAATAGAATTAACATTGTCGATATGACGATTAAGTGATTGATGTAAATTTTCTAGCACCAAATTGTTGTTACTGCTGGCATTTGCGTAATCGGTCTGTAAACAGTTAAAATATTTTGGAATTATTTAAAATTTAAATATATCGATTTTTTTTCCTGAGCAGTTTTATTTTATAACAATTATTAAGCAATTTTCTTGATTTTGACTTAGAAAGGAAACAAATCAATTCGCAACAGGATGCAATCATAAATATAATTTCATTTTCGTCAAGGATGTTGTGGAATACCAAAATGTTTGCATATACATATTTTATTTTTCTATTTTGATAATTGTGGAACGAGAAATTTGAAACATGTTGATGCGGAGGAAATAACAACCCTTGATAGCAAATTAACGCCGAACATATGTATGTATCGAGTTTAAGTTGCATATATACATACATACATATATTTTGTTGAAAATTTGGGTTGGTTAATTGTCGCTTGTAAAGGAACACCTTTCGCTGAGTTTATCTTCCCAACAATGTTGAATGATTTGATTTTGCCTAAATACTAATTCCCACAAATATAATTAATAAAGATGTTAAAATCAAAGCAAAACTTTAACAAGTCAGAGTGCTATATTCGGCTGTGCCGAATCTTATATACCCTTTACCAAAGTGCGTTTATGTAGTATAGAGATACAAACATAAGCACAGAGATATGTAGGTGCATATTCATTTCGTGAAAAAATTCATACTTTTTTTCTAGTGCAATTTTTAATTTTTTGGCATTATGTTTAATTTGGTGCTTTTTAAATTTTGGCGATTTGTTTCATATGCTGGCGATTTTTTTGATTTTGACGATTTTTTCATTTAGGCGATTTTTTTATTTTTTATATATTTAATTTTTTTAGTTTTGACAGTTTTTTTCTCGTTTTGGCGATTTTTTTCGGTTTTTGGCGTTTTTTAATTTTGGCGATTTTTTTTCGTTTTGGCGATTTTTTTGATTTTGCCGATTTTTTTTCATTTAAGCGATTTTTTTAATTTTTGGCATATAGGCAATTTTTTTGTTTTGGCGATTTTTTCCGGTTTTGGCGTTTTATTTTTTAATTTTGGCGATTTATTTTCGTTTTGGCGATTTTTTTTGATTTTGGCGATTTTTTTTCATTTAGGCGATTTTTTTTAATTTTTGACGATTTTTGTTCATATAAAAATGTTTTTTTTTGTTTTGGCGATTTTTGCGGATTTTTGTCATTGTGGGATTTTTTTTTGTTTTGACACTTTTTTCTCGTTTTGGCGATTTTTTCGGTTTTTGGCGTTTTTTTAATTTTGGCGATTTTTTTTCGTTTTGGCGATTTTTTTTCATTTAAGCGATTTTTTTTAATTTTTGGCGATTTTTTTCATATAGGAAATTTTTTTTTTGATTTGGCGATTTTATTTCGGTTTATGGCGTTTTTTTAATTTTAGCGATTTATTTTTGTTTTGGCGATTTTTTTTTTGATTTTTGCGATTCTTTTTCATTTAGGCGATTTTTTTTTTAATTTTTGGCGATTTTTGTTCACATAATCATTTATTTTTGTTTCGGCGATTTTTTTCGGTTTTTGGCTTTTTTTTTAATTTTAGCGTTTTTTTTCATTTTGGCGATTTTTTTTGCTTTGGCGATTTTTTTAAATTTTTGGCGATTTTATAATTTTCGGATTTTTTAGTTTGACGGTTTTTGAAAATTTCAAGAGTTTAACTCTGTAAGAGTTTCCAAGATATAGCAATTTGTCAAAATTACATAGTCAAAATTTCATTAACTGATGGGCCACCCTTTAATTTAAATTTTTTTAATTTTAGTGTTAATTGTTGTAGCCTATATAAAAATACACTAATTTTACAAATTTCAAGTGTCAATATACATATGTACACACATACATACAATTGTATGTATATTACATGGGATTTTAAAAGTTTTCGTTACTCATTTTGGAACACCCTTTAATTTTTAGCTTTTATATATTTGTTGTAGCGACCAAAGTTCTACATACACTGTCCAAATTTCAGACCCATAGCTTTTACCGTTCCTGAGAAAATAGCTTTCTTCCTAAAACATGAAATATGTTTAATTATTAGGAAAAAAAGTTAAAGTTTTCCAACCCTGGAAACGTTTTTTAATCTGTTAAGTTTTTAAAATTTTTTTTTAAATATAAATACCAATTTTATTCATACCGAAGTATAAAATAAGTTAATTTAATAAAAAAAGTAATAAAAACTTGTTTTCGATAGTTATTTTCTATGGGAAAATTGAGTTTGAGTTTTTCAGCTCTGAAACCGTCTGCTCGATTTTGCTGATTTTCAATAGCAAAATTTTTCGGAAAATTTCTGACACACCAGTCCAAGAACGAAGTCGCTAGCTCTTCTGGGAGCTTGGGAAAACCGATTTCACGTACAGACAGACGGACAGACGGACAGACGGACAGACGGACAGACGGACAGACGGACATCGCTTGTTCGTCTTCCCTATGCATAAGGATCCAGAATATATATACTTTATATGTCTCTTATTAATATTGTAGAAATTACAAACGGAATGACAAACCTATATATACCCTTTTACCATTTTTTGGTAAAGGGTATAATGACAAAATATGTTTTCATAAATTTCAAAAACGAGGCACGAATTGAAAATTTAAATCACAAACTTGTTGAAAGGTTGTTGTTGAAATAATAACCTTATTTAAAAAGAGAAAGCTTAGAGCAAGTGTTTTAAATTTTGTTGCGCAAAGCTTTATAAAAAAACAGATAAGGAGACAAATCCCATATAGAAATATATTTAAAAAAAATATCCGGCCACATACGAGGGTGACTCCAAACCTACCGCCCTGAAATTCTTCATTTTGAAAAAAAAAATACTTTGGTGAAAGGTGGCAAACTTATAAATACAGGGGTGTCACGAGATCGAAGATAATTATGGTTTTGGACTGTCCCGCTCACTCAGCACCTGTGTCTTCGTTAATGCTTCTTTCCTAGTTACATTGATTTAAAGTATTTTCATGTTATACTTTGTAGCCTCATGCTAGGAACACAACTGGGACGAACGACGAATTTTTCGGTGAGAACTTTCGTCATAAAAAATAAAACACATTTGTGCATATGTAAATGACCACAACACCACCGTACAACGAAATTCGTCGTGCGTGACGAACTCTTAGATAGATTTATTTCTTTTTTGTACGCCGACGAACGACGAAAAAACAAAATTTAGAGAAAATTCTCTCCTTCTCTCTCTCTTTTTGTACACACAACAACCAACTTTATCAAATATGAGAGAAGAATTCGGTGAGTAAATTCGTCGTTATTGTGCTTCACACGAAGAATTTACGCAGCGAATGCTTATCGACGAATTTGTCGACTTGGACGAAATTCGTCGTTCGTTCCAATTGTGTTCCTAGCATCATTCGTTGTGCGTTTTTTCTAAGTAAAATGTTAAAATTAATATATATGAGTGAAAATGTTTAAAGTTAAATCAGGAATCATTTGAAAACAAATCTTAATAACTTTTCTAATACTAAGAACCTCTCTCGCATTGTGATTTTTAATTCAACACAGCAAATTCTTTAATTTAATTTTGTAAAAATTGTATCTTGTTCATTTTACAAAGTGCACATTTTCTCTTGTTTGTTTAAATTATTAGTCGTATTATACAAATATACTATAGTTGTCCCTTTCATACACATGATTTTAGCTCTTTTCATCACTCATTTCTTTAACTCTGTGTATTTTATGGCCAAGCAGAAAACTTGGATTGCAAAACATCCAAACTTCACCCATTCCATGCACTTATTTAGGCGAAAATAATGAGCGACTGGAATCAGTTTTGTAAGAGAGAGAAAGAGAGAGAGAGAGAGCGTGCTCGTGCTTACTAATATGCTTCTGGATTATATGATTTGTGTATAGGATGTCCCACTTGGTAGATCTCGGACAATCAGCTTCTTTCTAAGCATATTAGATTCATAAGCATCATCAGCCTTATGCGTAATGAAAAACTGGCATGAAGTTAGCATAAGTAATGAAATTTTACTTGGTGTTCCGCCATACAATTTGATATTAAAAATCTTCGTTAAGACCATGTTCAAATTTGCAACTTATGCTAAATTCATGTCAAATGTTAATTTTTCATGAGTTGAATGACATTTTTTGTTTGTTTAAATGTATGGAACTCTCACTAGAGAGAGGATCCACCGAAGATAATTTAGAAGTTATAATATTTTTGCTACTGCTCACCTGTATTAAATTTATTTTTGTTGGGATCTGTAGTGTCTTAATTTTAGAGTTCTTATGGTGTTACAAGACAAGACATATGCAAGATTACAATTTAACTTTCGGGTAGTTCTACCACAAAAAAGTACAATTCTTGATACTCGTATTTCTTGATACTCGTATTTCAAAGTTTGAAATTTACGTACACACACATATACATATATGTATGCATAACTCAATGAAGTTATAAAAAAATTATCGTCTCTCAAGAGGTGATGCCCTAGGTTCCAATGAGATGAAATGCATTTATATGAAATTTTTAAATAACATAAAAAAGGATATGAAGAATTATTATGGTTGACTTCAAATAAAAATTGACAATTCTTGTGCGAATTCCGCAGAAAATGCTTACTGGGTGGTTTCAAGTTTCACTCTTCAGAGTGTTTTTTGTTAATATGTGGAAACGTTTTCATTGCTTTTATTTTCTTTGTATGAAACTAATTAGCAAAACTTTAAGTAAAACTGGAGTTCTTTTAATACTTTTCATTATAGCTGTCGAAACAATGAAGGGGTCACTAGATCACCTGGTGTGTGACACTCAAAGACACACATTTGCAATGATGTTTTTCAAAACCTCTTTTTTGTTGCTTTCAGCAAAACGCTGTTGGATGAAATTGAGCTATTCGTACAAACAAGTTGAGTTAATTAGTTTAACAGCTTTTAGACTTTCTAGAGAATAGAAATACATATGTATATATGTACGTACTTTCTGTTTGTTTTTGCAAATACAGTCGTAGCCATAATTATTTATATACTAGTGAAAATGGATGCATATATACATACATATATATACACATTAGAGTGACGTTAATTGTATGGAGAATTTTTGTTTTTTGATTTCTTCTACTATCACCCCCTCAAATCAGTTCAGTTTTATGTAAAAAAAATGCAAACAAATTTCATTTCGATAAGTTGCATTTTAGGGGGTGCATCCGGCCCTCAAAGTTGGCCTTCAAGCCCATTTTTCAATGTAATTTGCATATGACTATCTTTTTAAAAAATCATTTTACAAGCATATGACATATGGGGTAATATTTTAGCTCTTTAAGGCAACAACATTAGTCTCAAAGAAAGTTTTTTGCTAAAATTAATATTTTATAAAATAATGAGGAAAATAACCAACAAAATACCACCAATTTTATGTAATAAAATATATATTTGTATAGAAATTTTTTATTTTAAGCATGTACAATTAGAGCTTATATATATTAAATTATTTCATACATATACAGTATATATAGTCAAAATAAATCTAAAAATAAATAAAAAAAATTACATTGAATATAAGGGCTTGAGGGCCAACTTTGAGGGCCGGACGCACCTTCTAAAACACAACTTATCGGTATGAAATGTTTTTGTATTTTTTTTTACATAAAACTGAACCGATTTGTGGGGTGAGAGAAGAAGAAATCAAAAAAGTAAAATAACGGCCACTCTAATGTATATATATGTATATGAAAAAGATATAGTTCATGGGACAATGTTGTAAGTAGTGTGTTTCATCTAGATTGGACCCACACGTACTATGATGAAAAAAAGGGTAATAAATCTGTATCCTTGAAACTTGCGATCCGATATCAAAACAATCCTTGTATAAATCATACAGGAGGTCCTAGCCTTTAAGAATGTTGAAATTTGGAACACCCTATTGAAACACATGGTGAGCTACATACATACATTGGTCAAAGTTGACTATCTCGTGCATGAAAAATCTTGTTGGCCTTAAAGCTTTTATAAATATCATTTGAATTCAACGTAGTCTAATATATATTATCTGCAGGGATTGAGATACATAGAGATATACATACATACATATGTACATGCATTAACGACTATACATACATATGTATGTGCCCTTAATTATGAAAGTGGTCTAAGTAGATATATTTAGTAGATTACATTTGAACAAATCACTAAATATTTTTTTATTATGCAACATTTTAATTTAGAGTGTCTAATATTGGCAATGCTGAGTAAAGATATTCTATTTATGTTCATCTCTCGATTTTTTTGAAAAGAGAAGCAGCCCTCAGGCAATGAATGCCTATTAATATTACTAAGTGTTACCTTCTTTTATGAAAGGGATAGTGATAGAGAAGACAGGCGGTGAAGGAAAAGACAGATAAAAGCTTCATTCTTTTACAACTCGGGTTTTTGCCACTTTTTTAAAAATGCAGTGTTGCTGTAACCATTTTATCGGTTATTTTACTTCCCCGATGATTCTGCTACACAACGAAGGAGAGCGCTCTGATGTTACATTAGGATTAGTATTAGTATGAAGTCGGTATAGTTCAGTGAGCAGTGACTATGCCTTCATCACTTGAACTTTCCTACAACAATTCACACAAAGACACACTAATGCACCAGAAAACTGCGTGGTATTGTTATTGACTGACTGTTGGATACAGCGATTGAGCCCAGTACCTTCGGTTTTCAGCGTGCTAACCAGTGATGCCAACTTTTTTGGCTGTAAAAGCACATACAAATTTAAAAAAAGCACTAAAAAGCGTAATTTTGAGATATAAAAAGCGTAAAAAGCACTATCGTGAAAAACGAGTGAAAAAAATTAATAATGTTTAATATTTTCTAAGCTTATTTTCTATTTCGGCAATAGAATCAATATCTTTAATGAAATATGTTAGACGAAAAAGGTATGCTCAACACTGAAAAAATAAATACGCCTAGTTTTTATTAAAGTAATTTTAGGAAATACACAAATTTCTTAAAAGCACTACTTAGTGCTTAAAATTTGGCGTTTTAAGTGTTCAAAAAGCAATAAAAATAGTGCCAAAAGCACTAAGTTGGCATCGCTGGTGCTAACTACTTCAGGTAACGCCACCCTCGAGAATATAATCTTATGGCATTTTCTTTTCTAGAAAAAAATTTTACATTTAATTTACTTTTTAGTGAAAATTCGCAATAAAATGGTTTTTTGAGAGAGAGAGAGAGTTTATTAGAAATTATTGTATCATTCCTTGCGAGCGTAACTTTTGCTGAATTGCATTTTTAAAAAATTTTGCACTTTTTCTAGAAAAGAAAACGTAGAGGTCCGTTAGGTAGAAAATATATTAATACGCTATTTGACATATCCAGAGGAAAACCCCTTAACTACGGTTGTAGATGCGATTTAATATTATATTTTGCTTTATCGTGCGAATGATTAGTTTAGCAATAAAATAATAAAATGTCTGAATTTTTTTAAGACCACTGTAAGTATCACTTTAAGACAATACAATTGTGCGATTCACATTTAGTAAAAGACTGTAAGCTTTTTATTGTTCATGTGAAAGTGATACAGGGAAATCGTTTTTCTTTTATTTTTAGCTGTTGTACCAAAGCGTTGGCCAATTAAGTAATGAACCTTAAAACAATCAAGTTTAGAGTTTCTAATATCAAGTGGTGATAATACAAGTCGAGAAGTTTATTAAAATATACTGATATCTAAGTGAGTTTTGTTGACACTTGTAATTGCACACATCTACACATGCTTGAAAGCAAATGTGCAAATGACTGTTTTTCTCTAAGAGTAAATACACTTGTGCATATGTATGTATGTACAAATGATTTTAAGTAATTATTTTGAAAAGTCGTAAGAAGGTTTATTGTTTGAATTCAATTACGAGTACGTATGTACATATTTTGTAGTGGTTTCAATAACATTTCAAATAATAATTTAATTGCCCGCCCTACTGTTCTTACGATTGTTCTGCTGGCCAATATAGAAAATTATATAATATAATAGAATATCAGATTAAGGCCTAATAAATCAGTGCAAGCTTAAACTTTGATTTAGTTAAACTAAAATAATTGAAATTTATTTGCTGGTATTTAGCATGTCTATATACGTATTTCATTGGCGCTTGAACCAAATCATCAGTATCAGTTTCAAAGCCTACTAAGCTTATTTTGTCTTTGTGCTTTTCAAAAATATTATTATTTTATGAATTCTCATATAGTTTTTGAAAGTCTGTGCATAAAGTAAGAGGTTTGTGACTGTTCAAAATTTGTGGTTGAAGTCTACTGATGATTTGGTTCAAGCGCCAATGAAATACCACCAGCAAATAAATTTCAATTATTGTAGTATTTACACTTCTGACAATATGTCAAATAAATTTCGTTTCAGTTAAACTAAACTGAAATTTATACACACGTAGCTTAAGCTCAACATTCGAAGACACAGTTTATGTTGGAACTCGTGCTGGTAAAGTGCAATGAAAGTAAAAGTTTAATACATAAATTTATTAAATATTATATATAAAAATTGTACATTGGTGAATATTGACAGCACAATACAAGAGAACAAATATTGATTCCATTAATCAATATATAAATAAATAATTAATAATAGAGGTATAATTAATTATGAATGCATACAAAATGTAACGCAATGAATTATATTTTTTAATAAAAAAGATTAATTACAGAATACATTCCTCGGACGCATTAAAATAATCATTACTTTCCAAGGGAATATTCTGTGTTAACAGTAAAGAATTCTGAATATTGACAGCACAATACAAGAGAACAAATATTGATTCCATTAATCAATATATAAATAAATAATTAATAATAGAGGTATAATTAATTATGAATGCATACAAAATGTAACGCAATGAATTATATTTTTTAATAAAAAAGATTAATTACAGAATACATTCCTCGGACGCATTAAAATAATCATTACTTTCCAAGGGAATATTCTGTGTTAACAGTAATGAATTCTGGAATGAAAAACTATACATGCTGTGCATTACCTTTTCCTTTACTATTCAGTAACTTTTCCCACTGGGTTAGGTAGGTTAGGTTAGCAGGCTGCTGGTACACACAGAAAAAAATACCAATGTAAAATCAGCATGCCTA
The DNA here is from genome assembly GCA_905220375.1 of Tachina fera. NCBI lineage: Eukaryota > Metazoa > Arthropoda > Insecta > Diptera > Tachinidae > Tachina > Tachina fera. The sequence goes on along the minus strand of LR999963.1, from coordinate 21,064,367 downwards.
AAGGTTGATTCAAATTCATTCAAATCACATTAAATTTACAAGAAATAATATGTTATTTGAGTGTGTTGGTGTTTATTTGCTTTGTTCATACCCACTTGACCTGAGATTCGATAAAAACAAATGCTCACTAAAGCGAAGAAATTTCGAAACAAAATTCTTCGATATTTCTTCGATAATCAAAGAAAATTCGAATGTTCGCTAAAATTTCGAGTTCGAACTTCTCTCGGAAGTTGTTTGAAGGTGTGACGATAGCCGAGTGTGCTAGACTGGTAGTCGATACATACCAAGTTCGATGCATGACAGCACTGTAAGTAAAAAATAAAAAAGAAATCATACGTACATATGTGCAATAATTGAATAGAAATGAATTTGTCACTATAACTTAGTGGATGTGTGTCAATCTGTTAGAAAAAGGCAGCGTAAGACAAGGTTTAAAAAAAATAAATAAAATAAGTAAGTTAAATAAAATAAATAAATAAATGAAAAAATAAAATTACTTTTTCTGTTGCCTATTTGGGATATCGAAATTAGTTCGATATTCTTTCAGTTTTGATATTGCTAGCGAAAATTCGATAACGAATGTTTTTTGGGACAAAACTGAACAACATTTGTGAACATTTTTCGATTCATTTTTGAGTGTCACTCTCGATAGTTTTGCACGATAAATGTTCGAGATATATTCGAAATCGATATGAATAACGAAAGTCTTGGTCAAGTGGGTAGCTGCAATACACTTTTGTGCTTAGTTGTGTAGGTTGTTTTTGCATAATTGTTGTTTTTTCATGTTTGTAAACAGCCGACAAACTGATGATGGCTGGTAGGCAGTGTACTAGAATTGCATTCGGAGTATCGCAGGCTCAAATCCTGCAGTCAAGTCAAAGTATTTTGTATTTTTTTTAACTAAAACTTTTCAAGTCAAAACATTTTGTTTTTCTTAACTAAAACTAAGACTTTTCAAATAAATTCTAAATTATAACTTAAGTCAAGATGGTATATTTTTAGTGTGTATCTTAAGAATATTTAAAGTTGTTGTGGCTGCAGTGGCACGTTGACTACCACGCGATGAGCTCAAATCTTGGCCGGGAAAGCCAATTTAATTTATATACAAAAATTTTTCTGATGTCTATGTTAACCACACGTAAGTTATATAATTAATAAAATACAATTACTATATTAAATTAAATTCATGTTGATCTAACTTGAAATAACTTTGATTCAACGTGATTCTTAATTTTGATTTTAAAAGTATGTAAATTTTAGTTCAACGTGAAATAAAGTTATTTCAAAAGGAAACATTTTCTTTGATAATTACTACAAATCATGTTAAATTAACATGAAACACATATGAAGTAAAATCATTGCCGAAAAATATTAGATTAACCTTGTTTAAGTAGATTTTAAGTTGAAATATTTATGTGTGTAAGGAAGGCGGAAATTTAGAGACCAGATTTGAAGAGAAGATAGTGAGAGAGCGTGATAGGAAATGGAATAGTTATAGAGAAGACAGTTGGTGAAGCTAGAGATAGAGGGAAGCTTCATTCTTTTACAACTCTGATTTTTTTGCACGTTTTTTAATAATGTGTCAATGAGGCGTATAAAATTTTTGAAGCTGTGGCCATTTTATTGGTTATTTTACTTCGACGATGATTCTGCTACACAATACTGGTGAAGGAGGGTGCTCTGATGTTACATTAGGATTAACATCCGCTGAAGCCGCCACAGTTTAGTGACCAGTGTCTATATCTTCATCACTAGAACTTTTCCTACAACAACTGGCACAAAGCGATACTAATGTACATCAGCAAAATGTGTGGTGTTGTTATTTAATAACTGCCGGAGACCTGGCTCGAACCCAGGAACTTCGGTTTTGTAGTCAACGTGCTAACTACTTCAGCCAACGCCACCCTTTCCCACTGATTAGTCTGTATGTAAAAAAAATCTTATGTTAGTTTATACGCACAATTTTATGCGCCTCCACATGAAAATTTTCATAGTGTAAATTCGGTCTAAAGAGATGAATGATCAACTTGGGATTGTGACATTAACTCTAATCAACATTAAATTTTTAAACTCATGTCGCTGCACCACTCTACTCCGTTGTTATTTAAACGTACAAAATTGAACAATTTAACGCTATTGGCACATACTTATTTATGTAAAGTACATGCATTCGTAATCGTAATGTTAATAATAAGAAAAAAGAAGTTAATAACAAAATTACAAATAAATACTGGTAACGTAATATGATAATTATGCTTGTCTCCCTCTAGTACTTGTCTCTTTCACTGTGTATCTGCTTGATTGCAATTTGAAGTTACAACATATTATTTTATATAGATTTAAGTTAAAAGCCATTTAAATATTTTGTATGGAAATATATGTATGTATGTATATATTGGGAAATATCATATTACATACTTAAATTAGGTAGTTTTCTTAGTAACTTAAAGTTGAAACTTTAACCTAATTTTATTTGATGACGAACTTAATCATTTGTTTAGGCACACTATGTACACTTACTTGAAATTTCTTTCATCATTACTTATGTACGAAAATATGTTAATTTGCTTTTAAAAACTGAACAATTTGGGCACACAAGATATACTGGCATCCAAAAGGGTGCCAGACAGTTGGTATGCGGTACTATTTAATTGAATCTTGAAAGCTCTGTAAAGAGTTGGACAATATATGTATGTAGTAGGCATGTAAATATTAACACAGAAACGAAAAGCACGTTGCAAAAGCGCGTGTTCGAAAACGATTAAATTATAATTGGCACACGCTTTAAATAGACAGAAATAGTACTTTTGTTAGTTTTTCACTCACCTAAATAGGAAACTTTCCTCTATACATTTTCATCAACAAATGCTTTGATTTATTTTTCGTGTATTTTATTTATTTTTTGTCAACAAAAAAGATTTAAAGGCGAACAAATATACTATATATATATAAACTAACTAAAATTAATTGTCTATGGGCTTGTGGAAAATACTCTAAATTGTGCTTTCACTACAAAATTAATGAATTGAAACAATTCACATATTCCATTTGCACTGAAAAATATTTATACTTATTATATATATTTTATTCTATATTATTAGTGTTTTTCACGAAAATTTCCAATTCCGTAATCCCGGTAATATGCTGCGGGAATTCCGGGAGTTTTGGGAGTAAAAAAGTCTACTGTCGGGAAATTCTTATTATTATTTTTAGAAAATTCCGTAGCAAGTTAAACATTCTTCGGATAAATACATTAAATACATAGGGTCTTATTTATAAAAATTATCAAGACTTTATAAAGTCTTAATAAGAAAAACTATGCATGGAAATTTGTTTTAAAAACCCTTTATAAAGACTTTTTAAGTTTTATAAATAAGACCGATAATTCTTATGCAAATAATTTATATGGAAGATAACAAATCTTATTTGTGAGACTATTTTAAAAACAAAACACCAGATCCTGCAGTTTGCTCGTTATGTTACAAAACAATTAGTTGTACGGAAGGAGAACAAGTGGGCTAATACGAAAGTACGGAAAGCTCAAATGACAATTTTACAATACTCTAATAATAAAAAAGAAGATATACATGGAATTTGTTGTTTCTAAACTAGCAATTGTTGATGGCTTTTCCATCAGATCTATAACAAAAAGTTTATTTATAAGAGATTTTACTCTGCCAAAAACTGAGCGCGATGTTCAAAAACTTATTTTAGAAAACTTTTATAATGTCAAAAATTAAATCAAACAAAATATTGAGTCATAGTTAAAAAAAAATCAATGTGATTCCGATCACAGGGGAGTTGTGTAAACATTTAGTAATGCACATTTTTTTAATATTGGCTTATGGTAACTAAAATAAGATATATACATTTTTGACTCTACTGTGGTTAAAAATCTATGGAAAAGTGCATCTATAGTACTGAAATTATTAGTTGTGGGGGCTTGTGGAGAATTGCTTATATGCAAGTGGAAAACGTCAAATGAAAATTTTGATAAGGCATACGACTGTGGGTTTGCAAAATTTGTATTAAAATATCCAACCAATTGTCACCCAATTGTCGTGCACCAGCTTCAGTGTAAGGCAACAGTACGAAATGAAGATATGTTATAATATAATGTTATAAATTTTTTATAAAGACTGGCTATATATATTTTAAACAAATATTTGACATTTAAAACGCTTTTTGCTTTAAAAGTTTATATTTATTTTATTTATTTTATATTTTTCAACTTTTTAACAAAATTATACCCACTGGCAACACTATTACACTTCACAAGCAATTTATATTAAAAGTTTATATTTATTTTATATTTTTCAACTTTTTAACAAAATTATCCCCACTGGCAACACTATTACACTTCACAAGCAATTTATATTAAAATTAACAAAATTAATTAATTTTGTTAATTTAATTTTTTTTTAATTTATATTAAAATTAAGCAATTTATATTGAAAGTTTATATTTATTTTATATTTTTCAAGTTTTTAACAAAATTATCCCCACTGGCAACACTATTACACTTCACAATCAATTTATATTAAAATTAACATTCATTGCTCCTGAAGGTATGATTTAAAATTCAGTTGAGTATATTTCTATGCAGCTGTTAGGTTTCTCTGTACTTCTTGTTCGTATGATTACAGTAATACACTCATACATAGCTCACACCGATTTGATAACGCCTTACGATCTTACTTAAAATTTGTGATTGTATTGTAAAAAAGATTTTTACCTCCTAGCGAATAGATGTTTGTACATAAGACAAAAAAAAATCAGAATTATGGATGACATTTGCATGCATGGAAAAGTCGACTGATGACTGATGATCGTAGCACAAAACACACAGAAGTTTCACGAGACGGAAGATAAGGGTATTTTGCTGTTTGTTTCGTTTTCCCTCGAATTTTGTCGGCGTTTTTGTTTTGATACTTCTTTATAGTGCCATCAATTTTTGGTAGCTGTGTTAATTGGTAAGTAGTATTACACTACAGTATCAAATACAATATACTTTTCTCTTTTTTTTTCACGAGTTTAAAAAAAACCTGATTGGAGCTGTTTTTGCCTGTCACTTTATTCACTTCTGTGTATTCTGTGATCGAAGGATGTCTGATGAATCCATTAATTCCCTGTTCACCACTATAGTAATACTATCAAATAATCATTTGAAAATGAAATCTCGTAATTTTTTCGTTTGACAATAGTATGTAAATGAATCTACTTTTTCTATTTTATTTACTTCTTATTAGTTTTTGTTAATAATATGTTAATTCTTTAGTTTTGTAAGTTCGATGTCGTTAAAATGAGTTTCAAATAAAATGTACATACGTTGTAAATTAAAAAATGAATTCTAATTATTTGTTTCAAACGGGAATTCCCGGGATCTCGGGAAATTTAAAAATCAATTCCGATTTCCCGGGCACTAAAAAAGTGCGGGAAAAGAAAAACTCTAATTATTATAAATTATTCTATACATAATAATCTAATGTAGAATTAAGGTGACGATATGTATATAAGCTGATTGGCAACTCAGTGGACCAAACACCAGAATGCTGTCGATGTTATTTGTTCCTTAAAAATTATCAATTGTCAATTGGTTTCTTAAAAATACGAACCTTAGTCTAAAATGCAACTTTATAACAAAGTATTACCTTATTTACATTACACATTTTTTATGAAATTAGTTGCATGAAAATTTTTCATTTCTCAGAATCAACTCAAATCCAAAAAGTTGTCAAAATACATCAGAGATTCATCCTACGTCCATTTTTGTACATCATTCTCTTAGCGCTGCAATTAGCATATAGAAAATGTTTTATGAAACAGAATTCATGCAATTTTATGAAAAAAATGCCTAATGTAAATTAGGTATATCTTAAAATATACTTTTTGCCAAAAAAAATATACACCTAGTATTTCACACATTACGAATCAGCAGGGCTTCCAGAGATTTCTATAAATTTTTTTTAGGTTTGTAATATGGAAAATACACCTTCGTTGTTGAGAATTAAACGTGTAGTGGTAGTGTGAGTCTGTATTCTTAAAGCAGAATAACATCGAAAGCATTAATTTCAAGAGAGTTTTCATTAAAAATATTTTTAAAATAATTAAATGTGCAATGTGAATTTGAGTGTATAAAGTAAGCATTTACATTTTTTTTGTTGCAGTTAATAACTAACCAACGAGCTTTTAAAGTGAAACTTCGCACGCTTACAGGTGGGAGTCAAACTTTTATTTATCAATAACTTTGCGCATGTGCACTACGTATATACCTATTGTATTCATATTTCTATCTTTAATTATTTTCACATTGATTACAAAATTCATCACCTTAAAAATTATAAAATAAAAAAGATTGTCTCAGAGACTTCTACGCTCTAAAACATTGTAAATTTTCATCTTCATATAAAACAATTATTTACAAATAAAAAAGAAAAAAAAAACAAATGTTAAACTTAACTGTTGACGATAAGAGTTAGGGCGACCCTTAAAAAAAACTTGCTAGAGAAACTGGTGTCGGGATATAGGGAAGATTAAGTTATATTTGCAGATAGCCCAAGAAAGCAAGAAGTGTTTGAAATTTTTCTTTTCTTTTTGTGTTTGATAAAAAGAGCCAGGAAGGGAGAGATACTTGAAAAAGATATAAAAGCGAGGAAGGAAATAAATGCCCAAAGGGAGAAGGCGGTGCTATTCTAATGAACGACAGAGTGAGAGAAGGTGTGCTATAATCTTTTCCTCCTCTTTATCTTGAGACCTGGAACTTTAGTTATCATGGGAAAGACTCAGCATTTTGGAGAGGACTCTAAAGGCACATTGACCACAACTGCAGCCACGGCATCTCTCATTTCCTTACGCGAAAGCCTAAGGGATTGAAATGCTCTTCTCATTTCAATCCGTTGCCACATTTATCCCGCTATAGAAAAGGTGGGCTCATAATGCAGCATGAGATTGGAACACTGCAAATAGAGTCAAATTGGTCAAATTATGGAAACTAATAGCTTCTCTTCGCAGATTATCCACTATGCGATTTCTAACAAAAACTCAATTTCCTCGCACCCAGCTTAGGGTGATGTTAAAGATAAGCCACGTTACCCTGCAGAAAATTTGGTGGCAATTAATCCAAACGCACTTGTCCTATGACTAGGGAGTAGTGTATGGTGAAAAAAAGCTTGTCGTGTAAATGGTTATATATTCGCAATTCTCGTGATGTATCGTCTTATGGTCTTATGAAAAAACGATTGTTACCCAGTGAAAAAAAATGGAAGTCATTCTAGCGGAAGTACATTTTCATTGCTTCCAAAAAATCGATATTTTTAATTTGCCGAGAGTGAGCAAAAAACCATGTAGAAGCTCATTTTAGTCACACAAAACCTTGTAACTCCTCCATAGTGTCAGAAAATACTCACCAGAATTTAAAAAAAATTTATTTTTTGAAAGAAATTTATGAATTATTTTTAGTCTAAAATTTAAAAGTTATTTGCTTAAATTTACATGAAAACACTGTTTCGGGCTTAAATTCGTATAAAAAGAAACGAATTGTTAAAAAAGGCAACTATTTGCCTTTTTTCCTAGATGAAAATATTATCATAGAACACAAAAAAGGGAATTTTTCTTAATATCGCTTCCTAAATTTGCACTACTTCCGCATCGTAAACTCTACATTTTCATGACTTTTTTGGAGTATCTTTTTTTACTGGGTTAAAGTTAAAACATGCGTTAAAACCGGATTTGCCATACAAAATTCGTTTGTTAAACCGGCTTTAAGTTTACCAATTGTTTTTGCATAAGGGGGTTAATCTGTAGGCAATTTAATTGAGATTCGGTCTACTATTGCAATGAACGCCACTGAACAGGTTTGATGTAGTTGGATCCAGGATCCATCAAATAGTATAAATATAATGTTAATTGTTCCCTTCAACGAAACCGACAAGTCGCTCTGAAACCAGTCCGTTGCTACTGCTGAATATTAATTCGAAGTATGAGTGCGTCTGTGGTCGAGTGGTTAGTGTACGAGCCTCTCATGACGCAGGTTATCAGTTCGAAGCTCAAGAAAATCTTTGTTTAAAAATTAAAGATCATTACACTTGTAACAATAAAAAAATTTATAAATTTTCATTGTTACAGTGTGAGAATGACATTGGTATATATTTATATTATTTTACACCGTTTAGATCCAAGGTCTATTTATCAGGTCAATGCAATCGTCCTGATGATATCCTGTGTTTTCGTGTTTAAGCTGTCAAAAGTTGTTTGCACAATATACTATAGTTCATGTTTGTGTGTGTTTCTGACAGCTTAAACACAAAGTTGTTTGTTGTATTGCTGTGTTTTTGTAGAGTTGCATAGACCTAATAAATAGGCATTGTTTAGGTCCATATGAGATACTCGTGGTTCAGTGGCAAGTCAAAAGGTACATACAAAGTATAAATTAACCCCATCCCATCCCAGTCCATCCCAAAAACTGACTGGTTCGCTTCATATAATGCGCTAGAACTCGTACTGGTCCCTATCACTTAAGGACCGATTATGTGACTAGGCTTGTGTCAGTTCAATATGCTGCAGGATATTGAAAGAGCTTTGATATAATGCTTGTAGTTGTAGAGGTTTTTGTAGCAGACTTGCAATGTGTTATAATGAGGATATCCCTGTTAGATAACAGATTGCCGATATTTCTGCCTCAACGACCCTACACTCATTCGAGAAACGAAAGGATGTTTCGATTCAGGATTCTTAGATACAGACAGCTCTACCGAACCTATCCCCTCTCTCAGATCTTTAAATGATGTGGGAAGGTTCTGTAGTGTATTTAAAATGTTTGCTGGGTAATATATTTGAATAATCTCAAATGAAATTTTTATTTAGCGATTAAGATTTCAAGATAAGATTTCTGATTTCTGATTTCGTATTGTAAAAATATTGTATTTATACAGAAAAAGAAGAAGAATGTCTTTAAGAATTATTAATAAAACAGAAAGTAACAAAATTGATTGTCCTCTCATTACAGTTCTCCTTTGAGGTGTAGCAAAATTTTCTTTCCAAAAAGAGTTCTGGAGTAGTCAGTTAGATCAGTGATAAAACTTATTTTAAGCTTCTGTTCGAATATATTTCTGTTTTTTGCTTGCTATAAAGAACAAAGGAAATTTTAAAGCTACATATGTACTGATGATTGTCATATCTTACAAATTTTGTCAGATCTTGCAAGGTAGATTATATCATTTTTAGACACAGCACTGTTTCTTGAAGCAAAAACTAAGACTTTAGTTTATGGGAGAGAGAGAGGAAAGAAAAAAGAAGAAGAACACAACTAGTCTATACCGAAAAGTTGCCTCAATTCTCTTTAGTTATTTCAATAGCTGCATTAAAAAAATAAGAAAGAAAAACCATAAAGAAGCAATTGCAATTACTTTGGCTGCAATATTTTATTATAATTTTGCACTTTCCTTTTGCTTCAAGAACAGGTGTATGCAGTATTGCCAACAGAAAGATCTCTGTGACAATGATGACATTTCCCGATGTATAAATTACACGTATCTGACAATAATAAAATGTCTGACAAATCTGTGACAATAATTTGACAACGGCAACACATGGCATGCATGGCGTAGATCAACTAAAATTTAAATATCCATTAGAGGGATGCCTTGGTCACAACTAAAGAGACTTGCGCAAGACAGAAATAGATGGAGGAATTTTGTAAATTTAATTTAAATAAATAAATACTTTAAAGTTTGTTATTTGTTTCTATATCTTATTTTGTTTTGCTAGAAGCTCCTAACGAAGTAAAGAATCTTGATTGATACTTAACATTCGTTAACTATAATATAATGGCGGCATTCGGTGTTTGATGCAAATTGTCTTGCGATATTGTAAATGCAAAATATTGTAGCTTTTCTTTAAAATCCAACAACAAAATACACACACAATCCAAAGAAAAGCTACGATATTTTGCATTTGCACTTACGCAAGACAATTTGCATCAATCATCGAATAACGCCAATAATTAAATGCGTTCACACGATTGTCTGATGTTTTACAATTTGTTGTTAGTCTACCAGAGTCTTGCAATGAACTGGGAATGCTTCTTCTGGTAACGTTATCAGGCAAAATCTGCCATAGCTTAAGTAATTATTTTTAACAAAGCATTAGCAAAACGGAACATCATGCTGCTTACACCGAAAACATTTTTCAATTAATTCTAGTGGAAAGACTATTATCAAATTATTTACTGGTGAAATTTAAAATAAATAAATAATAATTAATTTTTTTAATTGATAGCTATCTCTTTCACACGCTTTATAGGGACATGGAAATCAATTTTTCTTAATATGTATCAAATTCTACTACTTTGTGTCTTGTTGATTCATTTGGAAAATAAGTTTTTTGATGGGTTACAAGATTTCAAGTTTTCCCGGCTAAATAGAAAATGTGAGTATACATACATACATACATTAAAAATAATGTAAATTTTATGAAAGTTTTATGAACACCCTTTTGCGATCAGTCATGTATGGAAAACACTTTCACTGGCGAACATTTGAATGATACGCTGGGGTTCACCAAGAAAACAGGCGAAGAAGAAATAAAGAAATAAAAAAAAATATACAAAGTGCTGGATTTGTAATGCAAAGAAAAACTTAAAAAAAAGAAACGCAAACGAACAACAAAACTATTGAAGAAAAGCTTATGCATATACGAGTATGAATGATCGCAGTTGTGTTGATCATTATCATTTCGCTTCGCGATGATGATAAAATTTTGAGGCACAATTGTTACAATGACTTTGTACCAAAACATTCAAACAATAGATGCAGTTGAAGACGGTTTAACTTTGTACAAATAAATTTAAAGGTGCTGAAATATTAAAGAAGTAAATAAATAATTAAAAATCGTTTACAAATCGGAAATGTTTAGTTTAAAAGTAAATCGTATACAAAGCTCTTTCTTAAAAAATAATTTTAAAATATGTTCCATGAATCAAGTGAATTTTTTGTTAGCATTATTTCTTGTAAATATTTTAAAAGGTAATGACGGAATAATTTAAAAATTATTTAAAAAAAATAAAAGATTTTCGAAAAATTTGTGGAGTGAAAGCTTTTTTGCGAATTGGCCTCAAAAAAAAAAAAAAGATTTCGTTTGCAAATTTTGTAAAAGACTTGCTTGGGAGCACAAAAATTATTTGCGTTGTATAAATTTAAGTTTGAAATATTTTTTAACCAAATATTGAAAAATACAATTATATTAATTAATTAATTAATTAATTAAAAAAAAATAATAGAATGCTACTCTTCTTGTGTCGGTCTCTTTAGATATTTTGATCCATGTTTGAATAAGTGATATGCTTGGCGCATGATTTAAATGGTATTATAGTTTGTTCCCACTGTCATGATTTAGACAAATCATGATGATTTGTGCAAATCATGTTAATTAATATTTAATACATGATTTACAATGCATTTTGCATATGGATAATTCATCTCAAAGTAGTTGATTTATTTTAAATAATGTCGAAAATACTATACTTTGAACTCAATTTGTGTATGCAAACCTGCATTGTTTTTAAATTTACAAACTCCATCCCTGGGTCATCCATCAATAGTGATTGACAATTTCGAAAAAATGACATTAAGGATTATTTAATCAATTTTAAATGTCAACTACATGTGAATAAAAGTCACATTAAAGTTGCTGCGCCCACCTTATAAAGCACGTGCATAAATTGAATGCAAAAATTCGAAAAACAAATCACTCACAAACTCGGTGGAAACACACTTTGAAGTGATTTACTTAAAGCTACTTGGGAACATACTATTAATCTGTGACATTGCAGAATCTTCTTAGTTCCAGTTCACACTTTGCAAGTCTTATTGCTAAGCAGAGAGAGAGCGAGAGATAGAGGCGAAGGGAGAATAAAATAGTACTCAACTTCATGTACTGTCAATACGTTTTGCTCTATTGTCCATATTGTTAAAAAAGCACACATGCATACATAAAACTAGACCTGGGTCGAACTCGTTCACTAGTTCAGTTTTGCCACAAACCTGTGATCAAACCCATGTAACATAAAACTATGCATAAATCTTTGGCTAAAAGAAAAAAGAACTTAAGTCGAGATAAGCTGATTTTAAGTTAATGGTAAATTCATAATCTGCATACTCCAAAGTACCCCTGGTTAAAATCTCAATTATTTTGTGTGATTTTTCAAGAAGTTCTAGTATTGCGTGATCCCTTCCGAGGTTCCCTACTTTTTTAAAGAAAAAAAAAACACAGAAAATTCAAATTTAATGGAAAATATTTATTATGATTTGAAAGAACATTCCTTGGCATTTATTTTTTGAATATTATGTATATCAAATATTGTCCGTATGTACGTAGCAGATGTTCCATCCGTTGAGTCCAATTTTCGACGACTCGTTCGAGCATTTCGACTTGTAACTGGCGAATGACACGCGTAATGTTTTCCTCCAAGGCCTGAATCGAAGCGGATTTGTTTGCATAAGCTTTAGACTTTATATATTCACACAGGAAAAAGTCTAACGGCGTCATATCATACGATCTTGGTGGCCAATCGAACGGCCCAAAACGTGAAATTATGTGCTCACTGAAATGTTCTCTCAATAAATCCATTGATTGATGGGATGTGTTGGAAGTAGCGCCGTCTTCACGAGATCACGAGCTTAAATTTCAGGCATCAAATAGTCGGTTATCATGGCATGATAACGGTCGCCATTCATGGTTACGTTCACACCGGCGTCATTTTTAAAGAAATATTTACCGATGATTCCACCGCCCCACAAACCACATCAAGCCGTTGTTTTTTCTGGATGAAGTGGCAGTTCTTGAATCTCTTCAGGTTTCTCTTTATCCCAAATGCGGCAATTTTGTTTCTTTACATACCCATTGAGCCAGGAAGGGCCTTCATCGCTAAACAAAATTTGCATCGAAAAAGTCGGATCTTCTTGGAACTTTTCAAGAGCCCATAGAGTGAAGCGATGTCGTTGTTCAGGCGTAAGTCTTTCCATTATGAAATGCGGAATATAACTAAACAAAAATAACATGACAGCATGACACGACTCACACGTGATCTGTTAAAAAAAGGTTATTGAAAAAAGTATCTCTACTTGGATCACTATGACTTGCGACTTAGCATTTTTAGACTTCTAATCTCATTTATAATAATAGCTTAATTAAGGTTATACTTTGGTATATTTCAACTTAAATGTATTACTTATAGTGTGTAAAACGATGTTTGCATAAAAAAATAAACGTTAACCGAAAATTTTTCAATTTAAATGAAAAATAAATAAATGTCTGAAAATTAACTTGAAAGCCTAAATTGCTCTCCTGCAAAACAGTAAAACATGACTTAAGCACTTTTTCCTTACTGCTACAAAAATAAATCATCGCAAAAATAAGACTCGCATTGTATGAACGCCGATGAAATTTCAAAGAAGAAAGAAATAAGACTTAAGTAGTGTGAACTGGGACTTAGCACTATAATGCATTGAACACATTCACCGCAGCAAGCTACCGACGACCAAATGTCAAGGATAGAATACACATGTTTTGTATGACTATGATTCTTTTGAAGACAGCAAGGCAATAGGGCGGTATGTTGTTGTTTATGCTGATTTTGTCGAAGTAGTACAATTAAACTAATTTCTATTTCTTTGTCTACAATGAAAAAATTCAGTGTTGCCATTATAATACAAAATGTTGAAAGAATGATATCGTACAGTTATTTCATATAATTGAACACAAACAATATCCAAAAATTTATGTAAAGCATTAATTGAGTCATTTTTATACTTTTACATCATATAAGTACATTTCGAAAGAGTAATTTTATTTTTATAAATGCGAAATATTTGAAGGTGGCAATACTGAACTATGTATTTATACTTCAGTATGAGGTGCAGATGGTGCTCCTGCCGTCTCCAAAATAATTAAGTAGCTGGCTACGAGGCGTCAAATGCTGCTAGCGGCATTTGAAGTCGTCTGTTCGTGTAGCCTGCTGTGGTGAATGTGTTTAATGCATAATTGTCAAATTAACATTTTTGTAGCGTCTGAACGGTATGAGAAGCTAAACATACATAAAGTTTCTTTTGAGATATTCTTTCAATGTATAAAAATGAAAAAGAGCAAAATTTTTTATTTTGTGTAACAAAAAGGAAAATACACTACGAATAAAATTGTAACCACCATATTCATAAAATTTGAAAAAAAAAATTTTCCTAAAATGGATTTCAAATTCATTTTATTTTATTTTTATGAATATGTGGGTCTGTATTTAATTTCTGTTACACTTTTTTGCAAGGTTTTTTGTTATGAAATATCAACAAGAAAATTAGTTTTACACAGCTATTAGTTTTAGGAAGCTCTACATTAGGGTGAATGAGATTGGAGTTTCAGTTAATTAATTTTTTTTCTATAAAGTTTATGCATTTATGATTAAACGTTATGTTAATTAATATAATGCATGAAATTAATGTCTAGTTTTGCCGGAAATGCCACTTGCTTGCAAGAATTTCCGCTTTCCGAACCCAAAGCAACACAACGCAAACCAAACCAACCATGATATTTATACATAAATAAATGAAGGCAAGTTGAAAATTAAGTTATTTTATAAATTAATAAATTTAACATAAATAGTTCAGAAGAACATCATTCATTTTCTTGAATAGTCAACTACAAAATAAGAAAATTAAGAAAAGTGCATGAAATTGAGCACCTAAACAACAAATTATAGCGACTGTATTTCGGTTAATACATATTAAATGTTATAGTGCTTGCGACTTTTTTCTCACAAATTGTTACTGGTTTCTGCTGGATTGTTATCGTTTACTGTTTTAATATTGTAACAAAGGAACACACACACTTGTAGGAGAAGTGACAGACAGACAGACAGACAGACAGTCAGTTAGTTCAATGCTAGAATACTTGCTGGATGTTACTGGAAAATTTTTGATAAGCAAATATTAACTAGATACATAAATATGTATGTACCAGAGGTGAGCACAAGATTTTTGCTGTTGCATGTTGTATAGCAGCTACGTCTAAGCAATATGCACAATGTGCAAACTTTAATAAAGAGCTTTTTGTGCTTTCACACCGACGAGATCACAACAGCCAATCAGATCTCGGCGACAACAATGCTTGCTCTTATTTTGCAAAGAAAAAAGCAAGGCGAACTGACTTCGCCTTGGAAAGAAGAACATATTTAAGAGCTTTCCAAGCTGTTTACCTCAAATGCAAATATCACAGTACATATGCGTGTTTGGACGTAGCTGGTGTACAGTATTGAATTGTTCTCTCCTTTTAGTGCTCTTGATTTTATGGGAACACTAAAACTGGTATTCTCTTTTAGCAAAATTATGCAACAGCATTTACTTATCTGCCAAGCAAGGGCATTAATTATTGTAGTGTCGAAGCATAGTTCACTAGTGTACACCGAATGACAATTGTAAAATGAGCACACAAGTGTAAAAATATGTGTGTATGTGTAAAAAAAGAAAACGTAGATCATTTGAGCGTGTTAGTTCGTATGCGCTACACTAAGTTTAATAGTTTATTAATTTAAGACTAAAAACTAAAATAAATTAATAATAAAATTAAAATAATATCTTTCACAATGGAAATAATTGTAAAAAGTTTTATTATCGCTTAATATTTTATGAAATTATAAGTTTGTGAAATGAAGTATTGTGCACTGTGAAGTGTGCAATAAAAATATTGCAGACTTGACACAACTATCGATTCAACTGTTGTACAATGGTTTGTGTGTGTTTTTTCATTGTTCTCTATTGTTGCTTTACACTCAATTACGGTCACCTCTACGAAGAATGCTCGCTTTTGAAAAAAATATAATACTGTGCAATTTTTCACGGTATTATATATATTTATTTATATTTCTAGTATGTACATATCGCTCATTTACTCAAACAACGTCATAACTAAAAAAATAACTAGTTTGCCAGAAAACAATTATAACGTTTTCAATTTACACACAACTTAAAGGAAAAATAAAATTTTATTTTGCTCTCAAGAATTGAGTAAGCAAGATATTTATTTGTATGCAATTTTTATGACAACATAAAGAACTTTAGGAGGATTAATTCTGTGTCATTAACTAAAGTAATATATTTTTTGAGTTATGACTTTGAGTAAATGAGCGATATGTGCAAAAAATAAAAAATAAATATGTATGTCTTCTAAGGTTTTTCCCTTGACGGGAATTCTCAGGAGGTACCACTCTTAAAATTTCCCGAGATCTCAGGAAATAAAAAAAAATCTTTAAAGTGCGACTTTGACCCGCGCATGAAGGGTTCCGTACGGACACGAGATATGTAATTCAATACGAGCTTTAGTAGCCTATATAAAATATAGTTTTGGCTTTTTTTACGTTTTTGACGATTTTTTTTATTCTTGGCGATTTTCGGTTTTTGGCGTTTCTTCATTTTGGTGATTTTTTTCGCTTTGGCGATTTTTTTTTAATCTTGGCGATTTTCGGTTTTTGGCGTTTCTTCATTTTGGCGACTTTATTCATTTAGGTACTTTTTTAGTTTTCACGCTTTTTTCGGTTTTTGAATTTTTTTTTCATTTTGGCAATTTTTTTCTCATTTTGGCGATTTTTTTCGGTTTTTGGCGATTTTTTTCATTTTGGCGATTTCTTTTAAATTTTTTTTGATTTGTTTTGGTTTGGCGATTTTATAACTTTCGGAGTTTTTAGTTTAGCCGTTTTCGAAAATTTCAAGAGTTTTCCTCTTACGATTTCCTAGATATAACAAGTTGTCAAAATTACATAGTCAAAATTGCATTAACTGATCCTTTAATTTAAATTTTTTAATATTTTAATGTTAATTGTTGTAGTCTATATAAAAATACAGTAATTTAACAAAATTCAAATGTCAGTATACATATGTAAATACAATTGTATGTATATTATTTATTATTACATGGGATTTTAACATTTTTCGTTGCTCGTTTTGGAACACCCCTTAATTTTTAATTCTCATGTATTTGTTGTTGTAGCGGCCAACATACATACTCTGTCCAAATTTCAGGTCCGTAGCTCTTACGGTTTCTGAGGAAATACCGTGTGACGGACAGACGCACAGACGGACAGACGGACAGCGTAGCCAAAACAATAGGGTTCCATTTTTCACCTTTGGTGTACGAAACCCTAAAAATTAAAAGCAAACTCTGCAACTAATACAAATTACGAGTAGTAAACAAAAAAAGTTACACACAAAAAACAATTACAATTTTTAACTTCCCGCTATAGGAAGTTATAGATTTTACCGCCAAATTTTTGAAAACCGAGTTTTCATCATTATATTGCACCCTAAATTATAAGTAGCTGCAACTCAAAAAATTCCAGAATTTCAGGACTGGCAGAAATTGTTGATATTGAACAAATGATGCAAGTATGTAATATAATAATAAGTCATAACAGTATTTTAAATTGTTCAAGAAGTTTGCATTGTAAAATAAATTTGAGACGTGACTTTTTATGATTCAGTGTGCGATATGTTGTTATATCAGCAGCTCGTTTGAGAGTGCAAAATTTAGACACAAATTGAAAGAGTTCGATACAAGTCAAGCTTTGACGTAGTGGTAATCGGTTCCGTTTATTTTCGCAAATCGACTTGAAAGCTAATAGTGCTTTGCTACAAAACAGTAAAATATAATTCAAGCAGTTTTTTCTTATTACAACAAAATTGTACACTTTTAAATTTTTTAATCGATAAAAAGTACATAAAAGCTTAAACTATTCATCAAAAAATTTTAATCAATGAATTCTAGTAAATTTTTCAATAATTTTTCTCATTTTTAGTTTCTTTAGGACAACCTTATCGCAATACACAACGCTGTTCATATCGTTTGGAAAATGCTCTTGAGCATATGAGACGACGCAACGCACAGACCAAAGCTTCACGCTCATATGAGCCACAACAGACACCTTACGGTCTCTATTACTCTCTATATGGACCGGTCGATGACTCTGAAGATGACTTCTATCATCCCCACAATTATCGTCGTCATTATGCAAAAACTATCAATCGTAATTCTAGATCCCACTCGCGATTAGATTTGGATGCCATCGAAAAGCAGCAACCAAACAGACAACCCCATCATTTGACTGTGGGTCGGGTAGATGTGGAAGATTTGAAAGTGAGATTGCCAAACGAAAATGCAGCTCGTTGGGTGGAAGTGGACAAATGTAAATTTAGCTCAGAAAATTCGACCTTAGATACACGCCTTATATTTCCCGATTTGACTTTGAGCGGAAAAGTGGTGTTGCAACCAACTGGTGGCAAATGCAATATGATTCTACGCTTAAGACGTGCCGGTATAGAGTTTCGTACTATACCCATAGGCTTTGAAAAAATGGCGGGCGAAGAGTCAAGGCGCGTAGGGGCGGCATCTGTAAGAACAGATTCCCATTTTGCGGAGCCAGGCTTTATATCAGTATTTGCTCATGGCTGTGAGGGTGAGTTTTTTCTTCTCATTTCTATTTCATCATGAAGGCAAAAAATTAACAAAATGTTTTCTTAAGGTCCCTCAGGCATCAAATTACGACAAAACTCAAAGAGACGTTATAATTTTGGCGATGAACAACAGCCAGACGATGTTTCATCAGAAACTCCATTAACGCCAGAAGTTCTATTAGACATACGCAGCGAGGGTTATATACCACCCAACATACGCGATTCAGAAATGGATTGGAGCGATACTAATTCCCAAGAGTTCCAAAATACTCATGGCGACAATTTCTATCCCCAACAATACCGCTTTAAGCGTAGCAATTCTCTTCGCAAGGGGCGTCAAGCTTTGTATACAGATCACTTAGATGATGAAATAATGTTTGATGATGACATACTCAGCGTTTCAGATGACAGACTACGCGATATGGTACAACCGGATGCCAGAGCTTTTGCGGATATATTTTCGGCCAATACAGGTACCGGCGGCAGCATGTTTAGCGACCACGAGGAGGTAAATGACGCCATGCGAAATGAGTTGGAAAAATTATTTTCCATGGGTGTGAGAGGTCTCTTGACAACTTACATGCAAAGAGCTTTACAACCAGCCATTAAAGAAACTTTAATGGAAAATATGGGCTACACTATAAGTTATGGGTGATTGTACAGACAAAGATAAGCTTTTTTTTTAAATAATTTATTTGTAGTCTTAACTTAATAACCAAAAAACAACAATTAATTATAAAAACTCTATTAAAACAACCGTACCATATTTTAAAATATATTTTGTTTTAATTTTCTCTTGGAATTTTTTCTATTAAACTTTATCTTGTTAAAATATTATTTTTTATATATTTGAACGTTTTCACAACTTCGAACCGTTAAAAGGAAAATTCACGCCGCTACTAAAATCGTAACAAAGTTGCTTTATTGTCTTGCCTGTTTTTTTATTTTTTTTATTGCATACTTTTTGTGTGGTTGCAGATGTATTGCATACTCCAAGGAGGCGTTTACTTTTTGAGATAAATTTCATACTGCGCATGTTGGTAAAATGTGTTTTTAAAATTTCATTGGTCGTCATTTCTTAAACAGGATTGAGGTTTAAGTATATAAGGCTTGATTTTAATCATATATTTGTATGTATGTATGTATATTTTTATATGTTAAAGGAAAAAAAGTGCGTTTACTTAACATTCGCTGTCTAGGGTTATTTAAATTTTTGTTCGAAAAAAAAAGATTTCAATTAAATTTACCATAAAGTTAAAATATTTATTTTAGTTTTTTGTGTGACAAAAATGTTTAAATTGTGTGTACTCGTATTTATCATTGATTTTGTAAAACAAAGCAGCCTGCTTTGCATTCAAGGTCAGTTCAATGTTCATCAATCCAAATTCTACGGATGTCCGTTTCCGCTACAGAAATAGGTTAGTTGCAGTTACAGCTTCAGTCGTTGTGGCTTTTTTTAGTGGCAATTTATGTACATTTAGTATTTCTGTTTCAAGAACTAAAGAGCGAAATTTTTATTTAATGTCTACAAATGGTATTGAATAAAATAAAATAAATAAACTTATTTAAAAACAGCTTATAATGCAGCTTTAAATGTATACATTTTCATTTGAATATTTTAGAAGTTATTTCACGAGATACTACAATAAAAATTAAATGTTGTGGGTGTGAAATCTTTTTAATTTACTGTTTTTAAAATAACACTTGGAACCTTTGAACACGCTTTCTAAATAATCAAAGAAAAGCAGGCGTTAAACTACTCTCATGTCCCAAGTCTGATTTTGGTAAGGCAAAAGAAGAAATTGATTTGTGAAATAATTGGTTTCCTCTAAAAATCTAATACTTACGAGATTTCGTTAAAAATCTAGTAGATTTCTCATAAAAAAACCAAATCTACATCGTCACTAGATTTTGTTAAAATCTACTTAAAATCTAGTTGAATTTAGTGAAGCAACTGTTTTTTTTTATTTGTATTAAAAATCAGACTATATGCCTAAAAAGGTGTGTGGATTGTCTACATTGCAGTTATTTTGTTGTAGTCTTAGAACATTTTCAGTTAATGGGCTTTTTTTGGATAAAAAACGAGCCTTATTTTCGACTTTATCGTAAGCGCCATCCCAGGCAGAAATTGTGACTTTGCCCAAAAAATATGTACCATCACAACACTGTAAATACAAAATTACGACTCTTCCAAAGTTTTTGTACCACCACAGTACTGTAAACACAAAAATATGACTTAACGTTTACAAATGCCGAGTCCTTAGTAATGATGTACCACTACAACACTGTACTTACAAAAATCCGACGTTAGTTTCCCAATACCCCGTTTACAATAATTCTATACCGCTACAACACCGTAAATACAAAAATTTGACTTAAGTTGGGAAATTTACATTGTGACGACCTTATAAATTTGTATTTAGAGTATTGTGACAACATTGAAAACAAGAGTCGGAGGACGGTCATTCGGCCTTATCATTTTAATGCTATGAGTACATTGAAATTTCGGTAAACGAATGTTGTACTGATGTTAGTTGTACCCGCAGACAATCGTAGCAACGTCGTGCTGATTGTCTTTTTCTGCCTGGGATGTTATCGAAAATATAATTTTTTATTGAAATTAAAATTGTATGGGCTTACCCATGATATAAATACAGAAGGTACTTCCATTCTCACTTTGTTTTTAAAAATAAGTATTTTTGAAGTTTGTTTTTCGAGAGAAACAAAGAAAAATGTTCCCATATAGCAAAAATTTAAGTTTTCCCCTAGAGCTTTTTTTTTTACAAAAATGTGTAATTCTCTTAACAAAAATTTGCGAATAATAAAAGTGATATAGATAACTACACATCTGTGAAGTTTGAAAAGTGGTTATGTATGTAATTAATAACTTATCTCATATTTTTATGTTTTCTACTTTAAAAAAATCTTTTGACTATATTTTCATCTAAATTTGGGATTGAGAAACCAAATTTATTGATGTTTTTGATTAGTTGACAATGCATTTTCATTAAACTTAACAAATATCGATTGATACTTAATTTTTTTTTAATTTACATAACTAGTTTCTTGTTGATTGTAACATCTTTTTCTAAAATAGGTATGTTTTATTCGAAACATATACCTACTTAATTTTTAAGCAGCTATAGCCATAGCTCCTTAATAAGTTTATACACACTTAAATTTATTCTAAATATTTATATAAAGTTCGAATAAAACATACATTATATTGAAGAAGACCTTCTCGCAAGCCTATTTCACAGATATTATAAGCTCTTAGCCACTTTTTCGGAACGCCAGGGAATTGAAAAAATGCTGCACTCATATATTTACTTATGCCCTAATTCATTGAAAAAAAGTTGATTGAATAAGCTACGAACTGCTTAAAAAGGCACGCACTTCATCAGCACCCTAGTCTATCTACTTGGGTAAAGATTCTTATTAACATCAGTTATTTAACTTAAATTTACAGTGAAACGGAATATGAGAAACGATTGTTGTGTATGATGTTAATAAGAATCTCTACCCAAGTAGATAGACTAGGGTGCTGATGAAGTGCGTGGCTGCACAGAAAAGTATCGGTATTTCCCCCAGCTTAAAGTCTAAGTTTAATTTTTCTTCTCTTCTTTAGAAACTCACATTAATTAATAAAAATATTTCATTCAATAAGAATTGAAATTACTGAAAAAATTATTTCTGATTATAAATCACTAAAGTTCAATTAAAAATCTACAAATGTCTCAAAAAATTAAAAATTTTAAAAAACGCCAGAATATATCTAGAGAAGATGGATATCATGGCTAAGAAACTTCTCTATCAAGTCACCTTTCAATCAGGAAACACTAAATGAAAATCGGTTCAACGTTTTTTGTTCTGTACGTGGAAACGACGGAGAGACACACAGATATACAGATCCAAGGACACACACTACAAACTTATAACACCCCTTTTTATTCGAGGATTAAAAACTGTTTCTCTTTATTATTGGGCCTTCAAAGTAGAAATAGTGATTGTGATAATCGTAAAAGATAAAGAGGGTGGCATTGGCTGAAGTAGTTAGTAAGTTGACTTCAGACCGAAGGTACTGGGTTCTAACCCAGCAACCGACAAATTTAGTAAAATATAAATTCCTTTGTGCCATTTGTTGTAGAAAAGATCAAGTGATGAAGGCATACTCACTGATCACTGAACTATACTGACTTCAGCGGATACTAATCCTAATGTAACACCAGAGCGCCCTCCTTCGCCAATATTGTGTAGCAGAATCATAAGCGAAGTAAAACAATCAATTAAATGACAACAGAGGCGCTGCAACACTGCATTATTAAAGAAAAAATACAGAGTGGTAAAAGAATGGCGCTTTCTCTATCTCTTCCTTTTCCACCTGTCTTTTCTATCATTATCCCTTTTCGAAAAGAAGGTAGCATCTAGTAATAGTAGTTGGCATTCATTGCCTGAGTGTTACTTCTCTGTAAAAAAAATTTAAGTGGTGTTTTCGTAGGTCCAGATTTAAAAAATTTAATTTAAAATTAATATTTCACATCTACTTTTAACGACATTGAAAAAAAAAAGCATGGAATGTTTATATTAATTTGAAATCAAAGAATTGCCTTGGGAAAAAATGCATTTTGCTCACTCGCGTTTGAACTTTTTCCCTGAAAATATTTGGTCAGTCAGTGGCAAACATGGAAAACGCTTTCAGCAGACTGGCGCTGAATTTGAAAGGCACTGCTATGCTAAACTAACAATAAACTAATTTTGTATTCCTGAATCCTAGTACAAGAGGAAAGCCAGCCAGCCACTCAAAACCTAAACGTGCAGTTTCCATTAAAACCGTAAAAAAGTTGATACATTCCCCGATTACTGTGAATGGCGTCATCGACGTCCCATTAAGATGACAGTAAATATTGTCACTTGTCTACCATTTGCGGCAATAATTGGCGCTTATTGATAATCTTTTACTAATCTCTAACGCTCTTATGCAAAAACGATTGTTAAAGTTAAAGCATGATTTAAAATCGGGTTTGCCATACAAAATTCGTTTGTTAAACCAACTTTAAGTTTACCAATTGTTTTTGCATAAATTAATCTAGCATGTTAATAGTAGTAAATTGTTGTTGCCAAAGAGTGGACAAGTGACAATTTTTACTGTACTCTTGATGTGACGGTGACGACGCCATTCGCAATAAGGGGGATTTGTAAATAAATTCAGGATAAATTCGTGATTAACGACGTGGGCTGTTTGTCTGGAAATTGAGATTTTCTAGAGGAGATTCTTTATTTAGGTATTTTTCTTATATCAAAAGTAAGACGAAAGAAACACGTAGTGCTAGCTCAGATAAAATAAAATTTTGAAAATGTCTTGAAAAGTGACACAGCGAGTCACGTTATGAATATAAAACTATGTACAAATCGTACAATATTGCCAGTAAAATGTGCTCAAAATTTCTTACAATCATGTGAACTGACAAATTTTGTCAGACGTCGTTGCCAGATAAAGCATTGTATGTCCATTGCAAGACTAGCAGCTGACAACAAATTGTCAGACATCATGCATCTGACAATGGCTTCATTGTAAGAGAATTCCTTCTATGGACAACACTGCACATGCTTGATTTTAAAGAAAGAATATATAATAAAATATATGCAGACTAAATCATTGCAATTGGTTTTTTAAGGTCCATAATAATTTATATTTTCACTTTTTACATGTAACACAACCGCAAACGATTGATATTTAACAATTTCTAACAAATGCTTTGAGTCTGGCAACGCATAACAACAGATCTGACTATTTTTGCATATGACATCAGTGTGAACTGACTATTTTTCGGCTGACGATTTTGTCAGATGAATTTATTGTCATACAATCGTCTGGCAATAAATTGTAAGATTTTTTGACAACCGTGTGAACTGGCAATATTCCTTGAGCTGGCAATTTTCGATTGCCAGTACATTGTCAGCACATTGCCAGATCTGACAATATTGTAAGATCTCACAATCATCTATACATAGCTTAATACATTAAAATAACAGTTTATTGGAGTATCCGTGTCAACATTTAGCAGTGAATGCATTTTAACATCTTGTCACTCACGCTGAAGCATTTTCACCAACAATACATTCCTTTAACAACCTGTTTTATAGATCCTTAAAATTAAAACAAAAGTTTCTTTCATATATTTTTTGTTTTAAATATTTTAACACTTTATTTTATCTTTGTAATAGTTAATATTTTAGGGTTAATATATATTATTGTATCGTATATTTATAGTTATTTTTGCTTTATGAATGTGATGAGTCAAAATTGTATCAGAAGAATGGAAAATGAAACCAAATGAAAATTAATACGAAACTAAGGCAAGACTTGTAATCAATTGCAAATGTTTAGTTTTTTTAAAACTGTAAAATTTTATGAAACTGGTTGCGTAAACTTTCGTCATGTGTGATGAAGTTGTCTGGAATATTTAGTTGAAAAATGTGGAAGTTGTTTAGAAATGTTACAGCAATTGCAATTAGTTCATTCTACTCTTAGAAATTTAATAAAGAATGCAAGTACGAGTACGTACATATGTATGTGTTTAATGTGAGATAAGTATTTGAATAAAAATCTGTTTTGAGTTAAATTTTAATTTTTACTTAGACTGATGCGACTAATAATGATGATTATGTATGATTTTAAATTTATATGTATGTAAATATGTATTTATGTACGTTAAGTGTGGTGATTTCTGTTTTTATTTTTATTTATTTTTTTTCAATGATATAAATTATTCATTTAACCATAATTATAATGATGATGTGTTTGTTGTTTTTGCATATGTTTAAGTTTTAATTTTTTTGTTTAATTTTTCTTTCTTCGTTTGGATTCAGAACAATAATTTTAACATACATAGATTTAGTAGAAGATAAACATTAAAAAGTTCATATATATGTATGTATGTATATGTATATTTGTTATAAACATGTTATATTAGTTACATTTAATTTATTTCTTTTATTTTTATATATTTCTCAAATATTTGTTATACATTTGTATGATTTTATATAATAGTTTATTTTGTTAATAACATTTCATATCTAAATATTAATTGTATATCATAAATATTTTTGCACTTAAAAGTTTTTTTTTTGGTTTGTTTTTTAATGCAACATATTTTCTACAAAAATTTAACTAAGCACAAAAAACATTTGTAAAAACTTAAACAACAAACATAACAAAAAATATTTTATAAAGTAAGTAATAAACAATTAGTAAATTATATTTATTTAATAATTTTTAGTGATTTTTTTTGTGAGTGTGTTTTTTCATATATGTATTATAGTTTATATTTTTGTATTATTTTTAAAAAATCTTTTATGATTTTTAATTTATTTTTTTTATATATTTATGTATGAATGTTTTCATGAAAAACGTTATTTTTGAAGCATTATTTTATTAGAAGCATTTCGTTGTCATTATGATGCTATTGCTTGTAATTTCATATTAATATATTTTTACATGTATTTAATATCGCTACCTTAATATAGAAAGGCCCTTACTCATTATTTTTTTATTTTTGGATACATTAGTTGTTCTTCTATCGAAATATACAAAAAACTCGATTAAAAAAAAATAATGAGTTAGTGAATTTCTATATTAAAGTAGCGATATGTATGTTCTCGTACACCTTTAAATCATCAGGGATATTCTGATACTCAAACTATTGTGATCATTTTAATCAGCTGTTTGTTGAAATTACCAGTCTTTAAGAAAATAATGAAGTGAGAAATTTGATATTGATCAGATTTTTAATAAGAATTGTGAGAGAATACATACTACTTTTTTTTAAATAAAATTGAGAGGAAACATATTTAAAATAATTTGCGCCTTATAGGTAATTTCTTTTTGAACAAATTAAATATTAAGTTTGGGAAAATTGCGATAAAAATATTAAAACTTCATTTTTAATATAATTTATTATATATTTTGTTTTTTTCGTCTAAGGTTGGCTTAGGATAATCACAATGGCTTACTACAACATACTATTGAGCTTATTCAATTTCTTGCCATTGTGAATTATAGAACATCTTTCTTGTGAGCAGCGTTGCCAAATGTGCAGTTTTAACTGATTTTAGCAGTTTTTTTAGGTATAGAGCATTTTTGCAGTTTTTGCTTAAAAATAAGTTTTTCTATAAATTGTGCAGTTTTTAATTTTTACTTTATAAAAATTTTATTATTTTAATTTCGATATCTGAAGCTATAGTTTTACCCATTTCGTTTAACAGTGAAAGTTTCTTTATTAGTACTTTTTCAAACAGAAAAAAGGAAAGTTATGTTTTTCTTTATTGTTTACTGAAGTAGCACTTCCTGTATTAATATTCATTGCCTTGCCTTATTGAAAAAAGCAATTTTCACACTTTCTTCATTGAAATAATTAAATGTCTCATATAATGAAAAAAACACGACGAAATATATACAAAAAAATCAAGGGTAGACCCCATAGAATTTGAGGCCATACAAATTTTTTCAGAATTCTTTTAGCGAAATTGTAGTAATTCACAAAAAAAATAAATTTTTTCTATGCAAGTGTATTAAGTAAATAAATCATTGTGCACTTTTAATAAAACAAAATCTTAAAAAACAGAAGCAAAAATTTTAGTTACCTTATATATTGAATTTTCGATCCACTTACATTTTTAGGTTGATTCGAAAAAAAAGAATTTCCCTGTGTAATTTAATGCGAGATATACCATAGTGCAACTCAAACACTTCCCTTTCAATTAATTAAAAAATTTATAAATTTGTAGAGTCACATTTTCTTAACTGATACTGATGATGGTAAAACGTAACAGCTTGACAAATATTATCAACTCCTGATATATCAAAACATATCAGGTATAGACCTAGGGTCTATAAAAAATACTAAAGAATTTTTTATGAGCAGTTTTTTCGTCTGTAAATCAGTTTTTTCTTCTAAATTTTCAGTTTTCCAAGAAAATATTATGGCAACGCTCCTTGTAAGTTCAAAATCACAATAACAAATCTTCATGCAATATGTCAGAGCCGGGATGTGTCCGGATATTAAATTCATAAGTAATGACTTTTTGAAGTTCTTTGTTTTATGAATAGTTAATATCCATCATTTAAAAATATGTTAAACTAACGACAAGGAGATAAAAAACCTGAACAAGTTACTAGTTCCTGTAGCTATTCTATCAGTTTTAACACTTTTTACGAAAGTGGGCCGTGGCCCCCGTTACCACATAAGAAGGTTTAAAATATTTTTTAAGTTTTTCGAGATGTTAAAAAGAGAAAAAAAAGGTTTCTTAAGCGAAAATAAGATTTTTGAAAACATTATAAATGGTACATTTTGCTTATTAGTTGAAGTTCCTTTTAACATATGTGACCTTCTCCGAGAAAAGGGACCTATAGTGTGTGAAAATGAAGTGTTGAGAAAAACGCATTTCACCTTATTCCACACGCTTTTAGGTAGCACTCTTAAGTCCAAAGCCGTTTTTTGACACACTAGGTCCTTTTCTCGGAGAAGGTCACATACATAGCCTTATGCTTGTTATGTTAGTTCATTTAAAAAAAAATTAATTAATGCATAAAAACTATAAAAAAAGATTTTTATTGACAAAAAAGGATTTATTTGGTTGACTTGAAAATTTTTAAATATAAAATATGGCAACACTGACTGTGGTTCAGTGTTAGTTAACATAATCTGGTTCAGTGTTAGTTAACATAGTACACTCTCGATCAGATAATTAGAACCACTTGAAGCTTTATTCATAGTAGGCCAAATGTTTTTAAAATATTTTTTTGACAGCTAAAATTTTAGTACCATCGGAAAAGGCGCTTTCTTAGAATTAAAACAAAGAACAAAAGCAACTTTATTATTCAATGCAACATATGGCATTAGAAAAATGCTAAAAACAATGATAATGGAAACTTTACAATTAAATTAGGCCTTTTTGACTAAAATATCTCAAAGATAGTTTTTGTGGTAACTACGTATTTTCAGTCTCCACCCTTCCTTAAGTAAATTAAATAGTTTTTGAAGCCTTAAACTTTCTTTTCGTAACAAACTTGTTATGAAATACAAAATTTTTTTGTTGGTTGGAGTATTTTGTAGTAACTCAACATTATTATCCTCCATATTCCTTAAGGATATTAAAAATATTTCTAGTCTGAGAGGTTGAGGCACACAGTTTTGAATTTTTTGTTTTTATATTAACTTTTTAGGAAATACAAAACTTTTCTCTTGGTGTATTAACACATTGATTATATCCTTAATAACTCTATAAGATCAACTTTAATATTGAATTAATTTAATTACAAATTGAAATATTCAAATAATGTGTGTATGTAGGTGTACGTTATACTTGTTCACTGTTTTAACAATCTATTTAATTTATAATATTATAATAAGTTCTACAATAATTTAATATTTTTGTACACTTGAAATAAAATGTATTTGAATGTACATTGTATGTATGTATATAAATATACATATTTAGTATTATGCTCCATTTTTTAAAATAAATTTTAAGCAATTATTTGCAAATTATTTAAATTTAGATTATTTAGTGTTAAACAAACATTGCTTTTATTAAACTTTGCATGTAAATTATTAGTTTTTATGCTTACGAGTAATATAACCATTGAGTTTTCTTCATTAACTCCCTGTTTCCACCACTAAGACTTGAGTCGACTTGCGCAAAAAATTTATATGAAAAGCACAAATTTTTCTATGCGGTTTTCATAAAAATTTTCTTCTGGCAACAGTGTGTAAAATTAAATAATAAATCATATATTAAATAATTAATGTTTTTCTTCAGCATTTTGATATTCTTCGTTTTATAAGTACATTTTAGCATCTGTTTAATCGTTTACTGCCTTTATTTAGCTTCGAGTATATATATTGTCATTTTATTATATTTGTTTTATTTTGTTTGTTTGTTTGTTTTATCTTCCCTTTTAATTTTAAAGAGAATGTGTTATGTATGCATGTCTGTCTCATGTTGGAGTATAATGTTGTTGTAATAACAATAAGTGTATATGTATAAGTTTTACAAGTTATATAGTTATGTATGTAAGTATATAATTATCAACTTACATGTATTAATTAGTATATGGTTAGTATATATTTATAATGTATTATTGTATACATGTATGTATGCGTTAATG
Organism: Tachina fera; assembly: GCA_905220375.1. Lineage (NCBI taxonomy): Eukaryota > Metazoa > Arthropoda > Insecta > Diptera > Tachinidae > Tachina > Tachina fera. Next base: position 21,034,709 of record LR999963.1, on the reverse strand, counting down.
TAATTGTATATATGTAATAATATAGAATAATAATACATTTAATAATAATCATACAAAACATTTTAATGTTAAGCTAATAATTAATTAATTCATAAATTGTAGCATACCCTTAGGCTGCAAAATCGTTTACATAGAACTATCAAACCACAAAATTTTACAGTTTAATATTTTTTGGAATCCTCTAGTCTTTATTATTCTTTTAGTATGTGTGTATGTATATTAAAACAATAATAAGTTTTTATCTTTATTTATATTTATGAAAATTGTTTACTCTTTATTAAATGTATTATACTTTAATTTGTTGTAATAACTTAACATTGTCATGAGTTGATTTTGAATGTATGTATGCATGAGTTATGTTTTCATTAGCTTCAATTCTTAAATTAGGTTTAAATACTTCAACATTTTTGTCGTAGTTGTTTGTTTTAAATATTTGTGCAAATTGTTCTAAGTGCGTTTAAATACATCAACTAATGGGATGTGAGTACAATTAAGGCGACAAGCGAAGGTCGTAGAAAGTTTCAGTTTTAATACTTTTTTTTTATATTTTAAAACTAATTCTGCCCAAATTTTTTTAACAATTCAGAAATTAGCCTAGATATCGCACCATGTTTTTCTAAAAGTGGTAAGAGTGGTGAGTTGATTCCCTTAGAGGAATAAGTGAGATATATGTTAATGTAAGTGTGTCTTATAGAACTATTTACTGAAATTATTTTAATATTTCTAAAGTCTTATTCATAAAAAATATTTTTGATTTATAAAAGGTTTATAAAACAGATTTTAATACAAAATTTGTTCAATAAGGCCTTAACAAAACAGAATTGTTGCTTGCGAATAAGGCAACTAATAAATAAAGTCTTAATTCATAAAAAATATTTTAGATTTATATTAATCAAATTTCCATAGAAAATTTGTTTTATAAACCTCTTACCAGAAATATTTTTTATGATAAGAGTCTGAACACATTGTAACGATTATTTATTGCGGTGCGGTTTTCTATACGATTTTCAAGTAAAAATTCGCAGTGCGGGACGGAATAAAATTAAAATCTATTTTATTTTCATTGCGGACTTTCTTATTCTCTCAATTTTTGATACTCTTTATCTTGCTGACGTTGCCGTAGTTTTTGAATAACTGGCTGTGTTCACAAGATCATTGTAAAAAACTTGATTCTGAAGTTCAAAAATTTTTGTCATAGATTATAAAAGTTTAAAAAATATATCAAATACATACATATATCTGCGAATGTATAAAATGTTAATCATTTTTTGTTTTTAGTTTTAAAAATGTATTCACAAAAAAATTAATAAAAATTGAAACAAACAATGACAAATATTGCCGTCGCCGTCTTCCGTTGTATTATGTTTATTTTTCTCTCCCCCAACGAGAAATCGCACCGCACCGCAAACATTGTGTTTAGACTCTAAGGCAGTAAGTCTTTTGAAATCCGAGGGGTCAAAAATTTATATTAAGAAATTTGTTAAACTCCGTAAATTTTTATGAATTTATTTGCTTTGTTGTTCAAAAGTTGAATTACTTCAAAGTCTACAAACTTCTTATAATTTTTAAGATGTTCATTATATATAATTAATCATAAAATTTTGTGCCTCTCGAATTCTCCAATTTTTTTGTTTTGGAATAAGATATTGTTTAATCAATGTCGTAGGCATTGTGTAATCATCTAATTGTACAATATTGTACAAAAGTTTGTTCTAATCACACGATTGAATTTTATTTGCTTTCCAAACAGTCGCATTGAGGCCAGGTCTGGCAATATTTTATTTGTTAGACTAATTTTTTTTTAATATTTCAAATATGACAGGAAATAAATTTTTCTTAATATTAAATATACATTTAATTAGTTTCAATTTAATTTTCAATTTATTTTAATAGTTTATTAACTATTTTGCATCAAATGAAAATTCCTAGCTCAATTTAATTCTATCAAATAAAATGAATTTCAACTTCAATTTCTGAAATCTAAAAATACGATAAAATGACAATACAACAAATCTGTCTATTCACAAGTGCATAAATACTATAGCTTTTGAAACGATAAACAATACGACGGAGCTGGTAAATTGAACAGTGATTAGGCGAATAATCTTTCCAACAACAAGAAGAGTTTTAAAAAAAGCAATCGTGAGCCAAAAAAAAAATATTAAAAAACTGATCGCTAATATTGAAATATTCACCGCTATTATGAATAAAATTTGAAGTTTTTGTTCCCATCAAATGTTCATTCCCCATCATTATGTTCACACTAATGTGTTTAGCGTCTCGTAATTTTTTCAGATCTTAAACACGACGATTTTGAGATGTTTTACCATACTTTGAATTGTTTTGTTAAACATCTCAAATAATCACCCTTATTCCAGTCGTCGCATTGGACGTAACTTTAACACAACACCAAAAAATTGGTGCTCGTATATCTGTTGTCGAAAACAACTGGCTCCTGTTGGCAGGCTTATGCTATTTTCTAGATCTTATGGAACGGAAATAGATTGTCAGTTGCGAAAAACTGTTCTCAAGAGCGAGTAAACAAGCCCCAATTTGTTCGTATTGTGTTAAAGTGACGTCTATAACGACAACTGGAATAAGGGTGATTATGTTTTAAACTTAAACGCATCTATAAATACGTAAATGGAGTATGTTCAGAGCGTTTTTCATAACTCTGGCAACCTTGTGTTGTTATTAAATGACGGCACATGAAAAAGTTATTTGATACAGAATAATTGCGTAGAAAACTTTAAATTATTGTAAAAAACAGTTGTTGTTTAAAAATAATAAATCAAATAAAAAACATAATTTGTCGAAATTTCTTACAAACACAATAATTTGTTGACAAAACGTCAACATTAAACTCCTCAAATATAATGTGAACGGTTGTGTTTAGTTTTTAGAAAAATCATCATAAACCTGTTTAAAAGCATAAATGTGAACATAGTATAAGAATTACTAAAATTTTTTATTTCATGTGAACCAAACAAATTAATGTTCAATAAAGTTCAAAAAAGTGTTGCAGGGAATTATGGTTACTAATTGTCATAAAAATAATTATTTATTGCCTTTAATATTTAATTGGAAGTTTAATAATGAAATTACGCGATGTATAAATTCAGTTCGCCTGCAAAACTAAAGTGAACAAAATCAATCGACAAAGTGGAAAAATCCATGTGAAAATATCATTCACGATAAGAGGAATAAAATAAGGGAACATATTTCTGGGAAAAAATTATTCACGATTGCAATTTGTGGAAAAGGTAAAATATTTCAAGGGAAAAACTGTTCACGATAGGTGTGATAAGAACTTTTAAATAAGGTTCCTTAGAATAAAGGTTACACTATATAATCTGGCCAGGAAGGATTTCACTATATGTATTTAAAATGCATATGAAATTTCAAGGATAAACTAAAATGGTATCTATAGTTTTTTCTTTACAAAATTACATTTTTAGAATTGAAATTTTATAAAACTATGGAAATTTTCAAATTGATTTTGACTTATCAGCTATCAACGCTTGTCGCCTTAATTGTGCTCAGCTTGAGGGTTGGCAAGCAAATACTGTTACTTTCAATAACGCTTTAATTTTTAGCACAACGATTCCTTTTACAAATCAGGATTAAATAAAATATACATATGTAGTTATAAATAAATTTATCCTATTGTTTAACAATTATAATGTAATATATTTAACTAAGTTTTTGTATACATTCATTCATAAACATTGATTAAATTAATATAATTATATTATTTTTATACTTAACTATAAACGAAAATAAAAAAACAAAACATACATAAATATTTTGCATAAAAATATTTCCATGAAACCAGGAAACTTTAGAGGCGATGAGTGGTTTTTATTGTAAGTGAGTAAATAAGAGAGTATGTGTGTTGCATAGGTAGATTTTGTTAGATGCAACATGCAGCATGTATTTCTTTACAACATTTACAAAAAATAAAAATGGCTTAACTGCAAATGTAAATGTTGCAATTTTATATCCGTAAGATTATAAATTTTAATGTTAGTTTCGAGGCGAATTAAATTAGGTGACGTGGTGGCAACAAAAGAACTGAATTTGTCTAAATTTCTATTAAAAAAAACATTTATTTTTTTATTATTATGCTTTAGCTAAGTTCACATTAGTTTGCTGTAAAACATAGTTCATAACTTTTAAATATGTTTTTTTATAAATGGTGTTTGATAGTAAGAGTCTCAGCCAATTTATTAATTTGCCCTGGTATGAAGCTTGTCGAAATGATTTCGAAAAATTTCGAAAAACGTTGTCACCTTTTTTTTAATTCGTCTGCTTTATTTTATAAATGGCATGAACAATAACAATTAAACATATTTTATTAAGATTATTTTGTTTAGTTTTCATTTGAACATTGTATGGAATAAATTTTTAATTTACTTCTAATTTTAAATTTTATTGTTATATGTAATTCTTTTTCACTTTACTTATTTTAAGTCTAAGTCATCATCTTCCTCCAAATGTTTGTTGCTGTTTCGCCAACTGTTGTATGATGGTATACTGCTATTGCTGTCAGATTTTTTTGATTCACTAAAATCACTAAAGGCGGCATTTTGTATGCCTTCGTAGATTTTATAGTTGTTGGCGCTGCTATTTGTCTGGCCATAGCTGCTGCGTTCAGATGTTACACTCATGCTCTTGGAAGTGCCGAAACGATCGGTCTTGTAGGCGGAGCTGGGTGTGCCGAAAATTAGCTCGGCATCAGAAAGGGAACCGCCGGAACGCGTAAATTTACTACCGCCCAAATAAGGTTGACTATCACCAAATATTATATCCAAATCAGTGCTTTTATTCATGCTGTTGGAACCTTAAAAAGATTGATAAATAATCATTAATAAACTTTTAAAGTTTCCTCTTTAAAACATATAGTTCATGCAAATTGGTGGTGCATTGCTCTTCTTTTGTTTTTGTAAACGATTTAAAATTAAAATTGCCTGATCTGATTTCTCACTGAGCGCTAGAGGTGAATGAAAGATGAGTAGTAGTGGGTGATGGCAGAGATATTTTTTTTTGGAAAAAAAAAATAAAATTATAATACTGAATAAAAGTTTGTTAAGATTTTTCTTTTAAATCTGCTGTAAAGTGTGTGTTGCTTAATTTGTTGTTTTACAAGTAGTAGAGGTGCAAATTTTTTGATACACATTTTCTGTTTAGACTTTTAAGCTCATACAGTAAAAGCTCTCATATCAGGACCATGTACTTACATACAAATCGTACATTAACATGAACGTGCTTGCGTAAGTTTTCAACATATATACATCTTCCAGCCATCGATTAACCCTTGCCAACAAAGTATGAGGTTTCTCGAGTTGGTCTATTAAAATATTTTTTTTGTCTTGTTATGAGAGCTTTCACTGCAGGAATATGAATGCATTCAACATAGATATTAGAAAACACGCATACATACATACAGCTGCAAGAAATATTAGACAAAATTGTTGTTGGTTGGTATCAAAGGCGTTTAAATTAAATTTCTTTTCATATGCAACGGAGTTCGGTGGGAGTTTTTGGTAACTTAAACAATTAAGTGCCATTTTTTGGGTTCGAGATTAAAATTAATCCAACATTAACTGAGCTTGATGATTTTGAGTGATAGTTTAAACTTCTTAGTATTACCGTATTAAAGAGTAAAATAGTGGCATTATTTTCATTGCTAATGTCATAATGCTATCCACCCTCCTTTCTTTGTAGGAAGAAGAAGAGCCTTAGCATAATATTTACAAGTCAAATATTTTGTGAGTTTTAGAATCATTGGATAAATATTATTAAGTCCACATTAATGAGATTATCTCATCGTAATTTTATCTTTAGTATTAAACTTTTTACCTGAAATCCCAAAAAAAATTTTTCATAAAATGTTTTTGAAAATTTTCTCCTTTCATTTCATACACCCACATGAATATAAAATTATTGCGAGGGTGGATCAATAAGTCAGTGACTTTTTGAATGAAATACAGTCTTTTTTGCAAAACAAAAATTTATTTTTCAACATAATCTCCTTTTAACTCAATACACCTCCAGTTTTTGTATCCCTTCCAAAAAATAAGATTCTTCGAGGTCCTTAAAATTGGCCTTTGTTTGTGGAATGATTAATTGTTGTTGTTCATCGTCTTTCCGACGAGCCATTTCTTCAAGTTTGGTAATAAGAAATAGTAACTCGGGGCCAAATCTGAAGAAAAGAGCGGGTGAGGGAGCAAATCGTAGCCCAATTCATGGCTTTTTGCCATGGAAACTGAACGTGCGTTTGTGGCGATTGTGCGCCAATGCGGCACCCATTTTGCAGACAACATTCATTCAACCAGACTGTCATATGAAATGCCTATGGCATCAACAATCTCACGCACTTTTACTCTTCGATCGGCCAACAACATATCGTGGATTTTTTCAACATTTTCGGGTGTACTGACCTCAATTGGTCGTCAAGAAGGTTCAGCGTCATTTGTAATTGTGCGACCACAACGAAAGTCAGTAAACCACTTTTTACCATTGAAATCGATGGTTCAGAGTCCCCATAGTATTTATCGAGCTTTTTCTTGGTTTGATTGAAGGTTTTTTTTTCGCACTCGAAATTAAATTTTTTCCATTTTTAGAAAAATACACGAGGTTGTATATTTTGAAGAGCTGTTAAATGCAAAGTAAATGACAAAACTTGCTTAAAATTTGACAATAGTCTATTAACATACAGTACTCGATAAGAACAGCATTGCATTTTATGTAACTTCGAGGGAAGTTCGAAAAGTCACGGACTTATTGATCTGCCCTCGTATGTAAGTAAAAAAGGATAAATCTTCCTAAACTCTTTAGGAAAACTGTTAAAATTTCATAACCACATATGTTATACACAAATAAAGAAATGAATTGAATTGAATTGAATATGAAGAATAACTAAAAATATATTTCATTTGTTAGTTTTTAATAATTTCTTTATATATTTTATTTACTTAAGTATTTGTTGTCAATATTAATGTGAAATTAAACCACTACGATTGGCCGTTTAAACTAACAAGCAGAACGATATATAATCGACAACTCAAAAGCAACAAACAAAGCTTAAAGTTAATTAAGTCTCTAATCTCGAACTCAAACGCTGGTTCTAAATGGCTTTATTGAAAAGTAAGTCTAACATATGTATATAGTTAAAAAAAATCTTAAAATTGAGATAGATAGTAAAAGTGTAAGACGATTATTGCAAAACATCTACCGAACTCCAATGCATAATATACATACATACATAAATCAATACAATGAATGAACTACTTCAGTAACGTGAGCTGAGCTGAAGAGATCAACCAGCAAAAAGAGCTGGTAAGCACAACTCTACTTGGAAGTAATTTATCAAAAGTATGGCCTTAGAAAAAGCTTTAAATAAATTCAAAAACTAACTTAAATAATGGGCTATAGAACAACACTACAGAGATTTGCAGAACTCTACTTTTCGAAACATGACTAAAATTCTCTAAAGAAACCCAAATAAGAGAAAAACAAAAGAGATTCTGAAAAAACCCAATACAGGTGAATTCGCTTTAGCGCAACACGCTTTACTGAAAAAATCGGATTACCGAAAGCGATACAAATTCCCGCACTGATTGTAAGCGCAGCTAGTCTTATTCACTTCGCTTTAGCGAAACATTGCTTTACTGAAAATATCGTATTACTGAAAATCAAAAGCAAGCCCACAACTACGTTTTGTATGAAACTTTCTTCGCTTTAGTGAAAAAATAAAAAATGACAAATTTATTTATTAGAAATCGATTTCGTAGCTTAAGGCTGCAAAAATTGTGCATGTTTTGTCCGTTAAAAAATTAAATGGCAAAATGTATTTTTCCTTTTCGCTCTTACGTACTTTATTGTATTTTTCTATTATATTGTGCTGATTTTAAGCAGTACGCTTAAGTGTAACAAATTTCAATAATCCGAACTACATATTAGAGAAAAAATCGGATAACTGAAAAAAATTGAGTTTTTGTATTTTTCAGTAAAGCAAAGTCGACTGTACATACTTCGGAGACTATCTTTCATTTTTTGAAGTCATACAGAGTAAACAATAATCAGGATCGCAGGATGTTGTTGATGATATAACAGATAAATCTTGCCAGGGAGATCATGAAACACTCGCACAACACTTGTGCCTCTGTCCAGCATTTAATAAAATCCGAAGACTATTTTTCTACATGAAAAATATAACACTGAAAACATTTTCATGCCACTAATTCCATGAAAAAATGTATAATGTATGAATAAAATGTAAATTAAATATTAAACTGAATTTCCACAGTGAACTTTTTCATGAAATTTTTTACTTTTTAATAGAAGGTCAATAGTTACCAAAATCAATTATTCCGAAATTCATGCCACAGCATTTTCTCTATTGCACTCTCTCCTTTGAAATTAAATATTATTAGCAAACAGGGAAAGTTTCCTGCAACAGATTTCATCAAATTAAAGAATTTCATCATATACATTTCTAATGATTCTTTTCGCTGTGACTAAATTTGTTTAACGAATTTCTTCTTAAGACTAAAGCTTAAATTAGACGTGCCATAGCCATAATGCCGTAGACATAACCAAACTAAAATTCAATTGGTTTCTATAGCAATGGCTATGGTGATGTACCTATAATCAAATACAGTGTTGCCCCTAAGTTTGGTTCGAACAGCTGTTTTGTATGATTATGGTTATGTCACGTTTAATTTAAGCTTAAAATTAGAAATACAACATTTTAATTCTCACTTTAACCGAGTCTTAAAAGTAAAGTTTCGATTTGATTACTGGTTTGTATCACAATTATATTATGGTGGTGTCACAATTATCAAGCCAATACGTGCATATGTGTTAAATGTTTGCATATTTTGGTTTAATATAATAAAGTGCAATTGATATGTAATATAAAAGCACAGAAAGAAAAAAATGCACTCTTTTATATCATAATATTGAGATGAGATGAAAGCTTTTGGTGAATGGGCGGTGAAGTAAAAACTAAAAAGCCATACAAAAATTAAAAAAAAAAAAATAACCAACATTTTTATAAATTCATAAATGAAAGTGTTTCCTTTTAAAAAAGTGATGTAATGTAATTGTAACATAGAAAACAACTGATTTTTTATATGAAAAGTAAGGTGCGTTACATTACATCTCTATAACCATTTTCATTACTTTTCACACAACAATATCGATCAGCTGTTTCCTACTGTTGCAGTTACATTACATTACAGTTGGCTAACTGAGCCTTTATTCCAGTTGCCAAAATCGTAGTGAGGTCAATACAACACCATTAAATAGCGGGCAGTTGTTTTCGACAACGGGTACACAATCCCCAATTTTTTGGTATTGTATTTTTGTTGACAACTGCAATAAGGGTGAATATTTATGACATGGTTCCTGAATTTCACCAGCAAACAATATATTAAAAATTTTGCTGAAGTGAAAACTATTTTTTGATTTACAAGAACATCTTTTTATACCCTTTACCAAAAAATGGTAAAAGGGTATATATAGGTTTGTCATTCCGTTTGTAATTTCTACAATATTAATAAGCGACACATAAAGTATATATATTCTGGATCCTTATGCATAGCGAAGACGAACAAGCGATGTCCGTCTGTCCGTCTGTCCGTCTGTCCGTCTGTCCGTCTGTCTGTACGTGAAATCGGTTTTCCCAAGCTCCCAGAAGAGCTAGAGACTTCGTTCTTGGACTGGTGTGTCAGAAATTTTCCGAAAAATTTTGCTATTGAAATTCAGCAAAATCGAGCAGACGGTTTCAGAGCTGGAAAACTCAAACTCAATTTACCCATAGAAAATAACTACCGAAAACAAGTTTTTATTACTTTTTTATTAAATTAACTTATTTTATACTTCGGTATGAATAAAATTGGTATTTATAATTAAAAAAAAATTTTAAAAACTTAACAAATTAAAAAACGTTTCCAGGGTTGGAAAACTTTAATTTTTTTCCTAATAATTAAACATATTTCATGTTTTAGGAAGAAGGCTATTTTCTCAGGAACGGTAAGAGCTACGGGTCTGAAATTTGAACAGTGTATGTAGAAGTTTGGTCGCTACAACAACAAATATATAAAAGCTAAAAATTAAAGGGTGTCCCAAAATGAGCGACGAAAACTTTTCAAATCCCATGTAATATACATACAATTGTATGTATGTGTGTACATATGTATATTGACACTTGAAATTTGTAAAATTAGTGTATTTTTATATAGGCTACAACAATTAAAACTAAAATTAAAAAAATTTAAATTAAAGGGTGGTCCATCAGTTAATGAAATTTTGACTATGTAATTTTGACAAATTGCTATATCTTGGAAACTGTAAGAGTTAAACTCTTGAAATTTTCAAAAACGGTCAAACTAAGAAATCCGAAAATTATAAAATCGCCAAAAATTTTCAAAAATCGCGGACGGTTTCAGAGCTGGAAAACTCAAACTCTATTTTCCCATAGAAAATAACTACCGAAAACAAGTTTTTATTACTTTTTTATTAAATTAACTTATTTTATACTTCGGTATGAATAAAATTGGTATTTATAATTAGAAAAAAAATTTATATTTAACAAATTAAAAAAACGTTTCCAGGGTTGGAAAACTTAAACTTTTTTCCTAATAATTAAACATATTTCATGTTTTAGGAAGATGGCTATTTTCTCAGGAACGGTAAAAGCTACGGGTCTGAAATTTGGACAGTGTATGTAGAACTTTGGTCGCTACAACAACAAATATATAAAAGCTAAAAATGAAAGGGTGTTCCAAAATTAGTGACGAAAACTTTTAAAATCCCATGTAATATACATACAATTGTATGACACTTGAAATTTGTAAAATTAGTGTATTTTTATATAGGCTACAACAATTAACACTAAAATTAAAAAAATTTAAATTAAAGGGTGGTCCATCAGTTAATGAAATTTTGACTATGTAATTTTGACAAATTGCTATATCTTGGAAACTGTAAGAGTTAAACTCTTGAAATTTTCAAAAACGGTCAAACTAAAAAATCCGAAAATTATAAAATCGCCAAAAATTTAAAAAAATCGCCAGAACGAAAAAAATCGCCAAAATGAAAAAAAATCGCCAAAATCCAAAAAAATCGCCAAAACGAGAATAAATCGTCAAAATTAAAAAACGCCAAAAACCGAAATAAAATCGCCAAATCAAAAAAAAATTGCCTATATGAAAAAAAATCGCCAAAAATTTAAAAAAAATAGCTCATTTGAAAAAAAATCGGCAAAATCAAAAAAATCGCCAAAATGAAAAAAATCGCCAAAATTAAAAAAAAAACGCCAAAAACCGAAAAAAATCGCCAAAACGAGAAAAAAGTGTTAAACCAAAAAAAATTCCCACAATGACAAAAATCCGCAAAAATCGCCAAACCAAAAAAAATGCTTATATGAACAAAAATCGCCAAAAATTAAAAAAAATCGCCAAAACGAAAAAAATTGCTAAATGAAAAAAATCGCTAAAATTAAAAAAAAAAACACCAAAAACTGAAAAAATCGCTTAAACAAGAAAAACGTGTCAAAACTAAAAAAAAATTTCCAACAATGTCAAAAAACGCCAAAAACCGCAAAAATCGCCAAAACAAAAAAAAATTATATGAACAAAAATTGCCAAAAATTAAAAAAAAATCGCCTAAATGAAAAAAATCGCCGAAATCCAAAAAAATCCCCAAAACGAAAATAAATCGCCAAATTTAAAAAAAACGCCAAAAACCGAAAAAAATCGCCAAACCAAAAAAAAATTGCCTATGTGAAAAAAAATTGCCAAAAATTCAAAAAAATCGCCAAAATAAAAAAAAATCGCCAAAACGAAAAAAAATCGCCAAATCTTAAAAAAAATCGCCAAAACGAAAATAAATCGCCAAAATGAAATAAACGTTAAAAACAAAAAAAAAAATCGCCAAAACAAAAAAAAATGCCTATATGAAAAAAATCGCCTAAAATTAAAAAAATCGATTATATGAAAAAAAATCGGTAAAAATCTCCAAAATTAAAAAAACGCCAAAAACCGAAAAAAATCGCCAAAATGAGAAAAAAGTGTCAAAACAAAAAAAAATTTCCACAATGACAAAAACCCGCAAAAATCGCCAAAACAAAATAAATGCTTATATGAACAAAATTCGCCAAAAATAAAAAAAAATCGCCCAAATGAAAAAAATCACCAAAATCAAAAAAATCGTCTAAGCGAAAATTAATCGCCAAAATTAAAGAAAAACGCCAAAAACCGAAAAAAATTACCAAAACAAAAAAAAAACTGCCTATATGAAAAAAAATCGCCAGAAATTTAAAAAATCGCTTAAATTAAAAAAAAATTGCCAAAACGAAAAAAAAATCGCCAAAATTAAAAAAACACCAAAAATCGAAAAAAATCGCCAAAACAAAAAAAATTGCCTATATGAAAAAAATCGCAAAAAAATAAAAAAATCGCCTAAATGAAAAAAATTGTCAAAATCAAAAAAATTGCCAGAACGAAACAAAGTCGCCAAAATTAAAAAAACGCCAAAAACCGAAAAAAATCGCCAAAACCAAAAAATTGCCTATATGAAAAAAATCGCCAAAACTAAAAATATCAGCAAAATAAAATAAATCGCCAAAATTTAAAAAGCACCAAATTAAATATAATGCCAAAAACCTGAAAATTGCACTAGAGAAAAAAGTATGAATTTTTTCACAAAATTAATATGTACCTACATATCTCTGTGCTTATGTATGTATCTCTATACTACATAAACACACTTTGGTAAAGGGTATATAAGATTCGGCACAGCCGAATATAGCACTCTTACTTGTTTTAAACTACTTTGCACTAAAGAAATACATCATAGAGCGAGTATATAGTATGGAGCTGTTTCTTAGCATAAGCGTGCTATTTAGAAGCTTAAAGTGCGTTGTGCGTGTTATATTTATTAGTATATTTATAGTTTAGAACGCTGCCTTAACATACGCTACTTTTATTGGGCGAATTGAAAACAATTTCTTCATTGGTTTGAAGCAAGTCAATTAATTGGTATTCAAATTAAACATTTACCCCCTTACGCAAAATAAAATATTTGAGTTAAGGGTATATGTTACTACAAATTTTAGATACAAATTTTGACTAAAGCTCACTTGATGTACAAATATTAATTTTTCTTGCTTTAGACTCTAAAGTTCTAAGAGACTCTAACAGCTCTAAAAGCTCTAAAGTTTAGAGCAGCTACGTCCAAGCCATATGCACAATGTGCAAACTTTTAAAAAGAGCTTTTTGTGCTATCACACCTACGAGAGTACAACATCCACAAAAACAACAAAAACAAACAACTTTGCAAAGAAACAAGAACAATTTTAAGAGCTTTCAAAGTTGTTTACTTCTAGTATAAATATCAGTGTATGTGTGTTTTGACGCAGCTGCTTTAAAGGGACGTAATAATTTTCCATAAGAGGTAATAATTAATTCAAACTTAAGAACAGTGATGTCAAAAATAAAACTATAGTTGTGTGTGTGTGAGAAAAGTTGTCTCATTTGTCTCTGAAGTACATCAAAAAAAAATAATTTTTGGAACAAATGTTGTTCAGTAAGGCAGCTTAAAAAAATTAGAAGGAGCCTATGTGATAGAATACTAAAAAATAAAGATTAAAAATAGATAAAAAAGTTGGCGGTGACCAATACTTTCCGAGTTATGGGCTTCTAAACTTTTTATAGGAAACTGTGAAGTACCTCCAAAAAGAAATTTTTAAACAGCTTATCAACCAGAAACTTGAAAAATAACAACAAAAAATTAAACAAAAATATTGGCTGCGACCCACATTTCCCGACTTATTGGTCTTTTAAGTTTTGATATTAAATTCAGTTTAGTAAAGCTGCTCAAAAAAAAAATCAAAATGCCTTTTTAATACATATTCATTTCTTTCCTTAAAAGTTTTGTAACATGAACCACATTGAATGTTGCGAAAAGCATATTCTATGATCATAGAATATTTTTCGCATGCCACTTTTTGTCTTTCACTGTATCTATAATGAATTGAATACACCCGGTATGCATGTGTATCGTCGCTGTCTCATTGACGACTTAGAAAATAATAAGAATATGTGTGATTTTATTTTGCACAATTGTGCTATGAAACTGACATCAATGCTTTATAAATAAAACCATTCCGATTAGTTCTGGATATTCAACTCATGATATTTCTTGCTTAATTCTTATGAAAACTGTAAGGGAATCGGTTGAACTTGCAGACCATTCTTGATACTTTACGCTAAGCTACAAAATTTGGTAAGATTTTATACATATGAGTGAATATCTAAAATTCATTTGAAGAAGACTTTTGAAGTTATTAGAAAAAATTCCGAAAATTTTCGTCCACGATATTGTACGAATCACCCGATTTCAGTCCAATCAGCGTTTGTTTTTGACGTTAAGTACTGATTTAATTTTTAGCTTTAGTAGTTGAAAATTTGCTGGAGAAAAAAAGTTCTGTGAAAATTTTATTGTTGAAAATGTTTGATATCTCCCGAACCAAATGAATTCATTATTTCACGGCATCTATGCGACCTCAACATCTTTCGAATGATTCTTCTTCTTAGTTTATGAGATATTTGCATACGAATACACACACACGCACATGTACCTCTAACAGTGTTGCCAGTTTAGGTGATTTGTCCCAAAATTGGGGAATTTTTCGTGATTGGACATGCAAATTTCGTATTGGGGATCTGGGGTTTGTTGGGGATGATAACCACATTTTATGGGTATTTTTGGGGAATTTTTTTATAACTGATGGTAAGAAGAATGATTTTTGAACTAAAAAATATCCGTCTGGCAAGTCAAGTCAAAAAATGTGTGTTACTATTCATAGTGAATGATTGCTACTAAATAAGAAGTATTAAGGCAGATTAACAAATAATGAGCACTACCAAATCAAAAATACGCAACAAAATGCAATATGACTTTGTTGGAAGCACTTCTTAGAATAAATACACAATTTAAAAATAATTCAATTTGATTTGACAAACTTAATCCTTCTCCTGAAATGCTAAAGCTTTTTAATTCAAGTACTATGTACAACAAAGTTTCTGAGGCTGGTGAGTCAGAAGATTTCAATTCTAAACTTTTTAAAATGCTAAACTTTTGTTAGCATTTGTTTATACTTGTGTATATTAAACTATGCGTAATTTTTTTTTTAAATTTTATAAGTAGCAATTAAATAAATATCAATATAAATATAGCTATCCATATAAATAAATTTTATTGAATAAAAATATTATTTTTGTCATTATTTTTAAAACAAAATTAAAAAAATTTTATATTTTTCACAAAAGAAAAAAATTTAAGGCCAAATTTTTGATATGATTTTGTAAAAAATTTCGTTTCTAAACGTTTAAAATTTGTATGAAAAATAACTAAAATTCGTTTCAAAAAACATTTTTTCCATACACTGAAAGAATTTTCGGCAGAAATTCTATGAATTTCGACATTAATCTAATGAAAAATTCATTAAAATTCAACCAACTTCACGTTTCGTTGGATTAATGAAACCAGTTTGGTTAAAATTATTTTATTGAAAACTTCATCAAATTTATTTAACGGTGTAATTAATGCAGTGCTATAACTTCATCGAAATAATAAAATAATTTCATGAAAAGAATGAAATAACTTAAATATAAAGGAGTGTCTTAATAATTAGAAAATATTGTTGTCATAAATCCAATAAAATATTCTAACGAAACCAGTATATCAAGGAAGCAATACCAATGAAATTGTTTCACAATATTCATGAAATTTTCATTGGATTTGTGAAATTATCATTAGATTTGTGAAAATTTTTTAATGAAATTGTTTCATTGGATTTATGAAGCAAAATTCTTTCGGTGTACAAATTTCAAAACGAAAAAAAGTTTCTATTTACAAAATTTGGCCTTAAATAAAGAAATCTCAATTTGGAGATTTTTGTTGATGACAAATCAAAAATTGGGGATGAGCTCTAGAAAAAACTGGCAACACTGATCTCTAAGGATATCATCGCTAAAATACAGAGAATATACCCCTAGGACCTCTAAACGTCGAAATGTGATAAAAAATCGATTTTCGAAAATTGTGGCAAAAACTGAAACTTCCCGAAGCTGGAAGTTAAAAGCTAAATAATATATATGAAAGTGAAAAATAGAAAATAGAGTGAAAAATTATTAGAGAACTGAAAGAACTATTTTGGTAGAACTTCAGATTGCAAGACTTATCTCCGAACAACTTATAACCTAAAGACTTAAAAAAATTAACCAATCAAACTTTTTTTCATACTCTCCATTTTGATCTGCATTATTAACGATTCTTGGCCTAAATATTCAGTCTGCATATTTGAATATGATATTTTAATGGTTTTCTTTCAATATAAATACATAATTTTACTATCGTACTTCATATTTTATACATTAAAAGCGGTGACTTTAGGTGAGTTCTCATCCCAGCGTGCAATGCTTGCAGTTGTGTATTTTCTTATTTTTTTTTAAATATGCAAGTATGTAAATAATTAATATTTCATTTATGTACTTTTTATCTTAAATACATACATACATACTGATGACTTTAGAATTGTTTGGATGCAATAATTTGTATAAAATGCTGTTTATATTGCTTGAAACAAAAAGTTGATTGGACAATTGTTAAGAAAACAAACAACAATTTATTAAACTTACAAAAGTTAGAACTTAACAGTGGATCATCGTTCGACAACTTGTACTCGTATTGTTTGTCTATTGGTAGTTTTTTCGAGTTCTGTTTAGAACGTTCGATTAATGGCAGACAGACACACTTGACCTTAGACTCAGTAAACTTGCTCTCTAATTTTTTCCCCTTTAGAAAAACAATTAAAATAGATAATAAAATTTGAAATTTCAAAATAACGATGAACACACACACACACATGGATTGACACTTTAACGAAAACGTAGACTTTAAATTATATTTTCCGGCTGGTGGTCAATTGACACCATTAATAATTAACAGTGAAATTGAAAACTTTTGTTCTTCCTTATTTCAAGCGTTTTAACCAAATTACGCGCATTCGTGGGGAACGATTTATTACTCGTAAAACAGAAAAAAATAATTTTGTTTTTGTGGTTTCACGAACAAACGAACAAAAAGAACCAGTCACATGCTTTTGAGAAAGGAAATCAATCAATCGTTTGATATCAATTATTTCCACAATTTGAACTAATTGGAGTTGGTTGGAGCTTTGGCTCCATTATTTCCATAATTTGAACTAATTGGATTTGTTCGGAGCTTTGGCGTGTGGTTTTGAAACAATAAACAAAAAGAAGTAACAGAAATGATGGTTTCATTTATGGATCAATGCGTATGATGTTTTTTAATGGTGATGATGATGGTGGTGGTAGTTGAAACGCTGGTTGAGGGTTGAAATGAAGATGTGGACCTATATATTGAAGTTATGAACATTTAGGATTTTCGTAGTGTAAGGCTGACCAGCAATACACCCACGGCTAGATAATTACCATTGCTTTCGGATCTTGAGTATGAGGGTCGCGTGTACGACGGCAACTCGGTGGTGGCATTGTAAACATTTGAGGCTGCTGCTGTTGATTGGGCATCTTCGCTGGAGGTAGCTGGCACAGTGACTGCGGCTGGTGCGCTATAAACACTGGCCGATCGTATGCCAGTGCTCAAAGGAGCTGTTATTGCTGTTCTCCAGTCACTGTTTCTCAACTTCGTGTCGGCGGTTCCCTGGCTGCTTTGTCCCAGACTGGTGGAGGCTGTGGCATTGCTAACCGTATTGCCGGTCGCAGTGGTTGTATCCATGCGTGTAATAGTTTCGATGGAAGTGGAACTGCCGTAGATGTAGCTGGTTTTGTCCCTGTTTGAGGTGGTACTAGAATTGGTAGCAATCGATGCATTTTGAGGAGGTGGTGGCGGTGGTCTAGATGGTGGTGGCGGCGACTTAAAGGTGCTGTCGGTACGAACGTTAATGCGTGATGAAATCGACGATGAAGAAATTGAGGATGAAGATGTTGTAGAAACACTCCCAATGGTTGTTGTGGTCGGGCTAGGCTTCATGGCTCCCTTGTCAAAAGGATTCACACGTTCCTGCGGCTCAAAGTTAGTGACTGGTTTGTATTTAGAGTCCTGTTCATATGTGTCCAAAACGCTGGAAGAGGGCTTGCTACTGGAACTCACACTACCGGCTGTAAGTGTGGAAGTAGACGAAGTATCCGAACGAGCATCAATCGGCTTCTCGGATGGCTTTGGTGAAGGTTGTGTTGAAATCACAGAATCACCAAGACCCGAAGAAGCTGAAGCGCTAGATCTGCCAGATGTGAATGAAAATTGCTTGCCCAAGAACGAGCTACCGGCACTGGTGATGCCACTAACACTTATACCACCTACGCCAGTGGCAGGCGCACTGCCGCTACCACTGCCACTGCCAGCTTCACCAGTCATACTATGGCCCGATTCACTCGCTGCTCTTCCACGTTTTTTGTTGGCTAATTCCTACATGTCACCGAATATGCCCGCAAAGGTCTTTCTAAGGTTTTTCATGGTATCCTCCGCATCCTCTACTACAGAACTCTGAGATTGCGGAGGACGTTGAGCACTCCTGGAAGCCGTTGAAATATTCGAAGCCTGTGAGACTTGGGAATCACGACGTGGCAGTGTGCCGGCTGGCGCACTGGCCGTCGAAACTCCATTTTCTTCCGGAAGCTCGGAAATGCTGCTGCGGCTGCTAAGTCGACCAATTGAACCAACGGCAGGTGAAGTGCGTTCGGGTATTGGTGGTGGACCGCC
This sequence comes from Tachina fera, assembly GCA_905220375.1. Lineage (NCBI taxonomy): Eukaryota > Metazoa > Arthropoda > Insecta > Diptera > Tachinidae > Tachina > Tachina fera. The sequence goes on along the minus strand of LR999963.1, from coordinate 21,015,893 downwards.
CATGGGAGCTGGTCGTGGTCCAGTGGGTGCTACTGGTGGAGGACCCATTTCATCGGTTGGGCTCTGTCCACGCGAAGATACTGATGAGCGGGAAGGTAACTTGCCATAATTACCACCAGCTGTTTGCTGTTGCTGCATGCCTGGACGACAGACATTCTGAAAATAATTTTGCTTTTATCAATATTTTTCTTCAATAAAATTTGTTAACAACTCAACCTACTTGCATGCGTGAGGTGACCAAATCAGCTATTTGTCTGCGATCATCTTCTTGTGAGTCTCCCATTAGAGCAAAGGTACTGTCGGAGGCGTTGATAATGTATTCGCGCCCATCCTTGCCTACAACGACAGATACTCCGCATACTTCCATGCCTCCAAAGAGTTCAGAGATCTTGGAAAAACAATTATTATTATTATTATTATGTTAAGAATATAAATAAATTTTTGGTAAATATTTTTTTTTAATAAAAGAAGCTGAATTATGCAATTTCGTTTGAAGAAAAGCTTAAGATATTCTGAAATTTAAATAGTTGATAGCTTAATCTTTTGTACGATTGTTGAATCGATTACGATTGTGACGATTCGAAACCTTCATTATAAAAGTAAAAAAATAATGTAAAAACTTGTTTAAATAAAAAAGAATTATAAATATTTATAAATAAAGATTAACATTTGGTCTCACGGCTCAATAGATGCTAATAAATCCCGGCTATAAAGTCATCTTGATTTCAAACTAATTCTGAAATTCTAAAACTTACCATGAATAGATATTGTGTACATCAGAGCTGGCCACCGAGAGAAACCCGAGAGAAATGTATACGTGTATGTGTATACATTTGTCTAAGAAGCCGATTGATGTTCGGCACTCTGGTGCTACTTTGGGCAGTTCTGGTGTACACACATATTTATATATACATTAGAGCCCTGCATAAATATTTTTGAAATGTAAATACATATTGCCTTGGCATGTATTATACTAAACCAATAATAAATGCTGTCGTATAATACTCGTAAGTGAAGCACCTTGGATGTAGTGATTTTCGTGTACATGAGTGTTTTAAAGTGATGTCGCCAACACTTTCTGTTCGTAACAAACACTTCAAATACCACAAGAAGAAGTAGTGTCGTTACCTAATTACAAATACTAGTAACAACAATATAACATGAGGGTGCTGCCACTGCGAATTTTTTTAATTTTTCGGAGAAGTCGCGGGAACTTCTGGAAATTCGGGGATTTTTTGCTTAATTTTTGGTGATCTAAACTATAGTTTGTGTCTTTGCTAAAAGGTTCATGGCTTGGATAAGTCGTACGTGGCAGCGATATCTGAAGACGCCTATGCATATACACAACTTATGTCGGTATGTACATGCATGCGTAGGAGAAATTAACATCACAAATTCTTTCGTCACGATATATTTGCTTCTTTACTCTTATACCTACAATAACAAATGTCTTGCACAAAGTGTTGTTCAGTGTTTGTTGTTGATGACTTCACTACAGTAAAGTATTTAAAAAATTCCTAATGTCTTGAAAGTTCATTTAAATGGCATTATGCTGGGCACTAATGTACTTACATTTATCGTTACTTTAAGATAGAGCGGCCTTAACTCATTATTTTTTATATCGATTTTTTCTTGTATATTTCGATAGAAAACATCGAATGTGTCGACAAATGCAAAAATCTCGATAAAAAATATTGAGTTATGGCCTTTCTATATTAAGGTAAAGATATGTATGTGTATTGTACTCAAGTATCTCAAATGATCATTTTCGTAATGAGTATTTTCTCATGTAAAAATTGTCACTAGTTATGGATTTTTGAACTTACTTCGTCTACCCAGGATTTGTATTTCTCAGTTAGAGTAATTTGTTCCAGCATGGCTGACCCCTGATTAGTTTTCCAATTTCCCGTAATAGATTTGCGCCTGAAAGAAGGAAATTGGGAGTAAATAATTTGCTAAAATATGCTAAAAAAAACTCGGTCAATGTAGAATAATAAAATACATTCGGCGACAGATTCAATGCATTTCACTGTCATTCTGTTTTGTAAAACTCAAAGTGTAGCTTTTTATTAGTCCAATTCATAATCTTGTGCAAATGGTCTTGCATTGTCGCAGGTGTAAAATGGTATAATAATATAATTGTTACATGGTGAGTATCAATATACTATAACAATTTGCACATGCTACGATGCAAAAGCATTTGCACAAGATTGTGAACAGGGCTATTTTATTTCTATTTTATTCTTTGTACTTGTGTATATAAAGTTTGACAATTAGAAGGCCATTTGAGCTCGCTGGTTTATTTAAGTGTATTCCTCTAACTTGAATAACTTTTAGACAAATATTTTGTAAAAAATAAAGATTTTTTTTACATTAATCAAAGGTGTACTGCAAGTCGATTCCACATCAGGTGGAACGATTTTCCGTCACCCTACGTCAAATTTGATCGATTACCGGGTTCCTCTATGAGCTGAAATTGCCTCATTCAGTAGATTTTATTACGATCATCGCATCGTTGTAATAAATATAACGACAATTGATCGACTTTGATGTCCAGTAACATATATAAACGATATTCGCTGTCAGTTGAAGCAAAAAAAATTTAATTACAAGCTAAAATTCGTTAAGTGGGACTTTTATTTTTATTAGTGCTTTTCGCTCATTTTGACGCTTTTTGTGTGCAGAGATGCCACGTGATGAACAATTTAATTCCGAGTAAGAAACAAATTCATACTGTCGTAAAGAGAACTTACAGAATCATATTATCATTACAGGAAACGAATAAATATATCGATAAATATTACGATTTTCGGTTCGCGAAAAGTTACTGAATCCAGATACTGCTGATTTTTTCACCACCTGTAATTTTAATATATCTCAGATGTCAACATACATACATTTTTTGCCATCTCAAGTATGAATGTTTTAAGGCGAATTGAGGCGCGTGTACCTCACACGAATATGCCTTGGTGTAGCAAAATATTAAAGTTATAGCAATAAATTTAATGTTTGAGAATATTAATTGAGTTAAGAGCAAAATATTCTGAGTGGAATTGATATTTAATAAATTATTTTAGTTAGCAGCCCCTAAACTCTTTATTTGTTCAACAAAAACAACAAAGGACTTTGAAGTGATACAAGTAATTTAAGATGTCCTCTAACAACCTTCAACATAGTCATTGTCTATTTGACTTGTATTCATTAGATTAAACATCGCATTCAAATGCCAAACACGAAAAATGTCACTAGCACACAAAAATATTTATTATTTATCATACTCGTACAAAATCAATAGAGTGCGATAATACAATTCGAGTGAGTGTTTGTGCTGACGCTACATACTAATGCTCCAGCCATACTCATACATACTTACATGAATGCCTTGTAATTGTTGCCAATCTTTTGAATGTGCACATCGAACTTTGCATCAATGTATGGTTCAATAGTGCAATAGCAATGACCTTCAAAACCGGTGCCAGTTACAAGGCCGGCTGCATCTTGCAGAACCATTTGATTTTCAAAACGTGCCGTAGCCATACCGCCATGACAATGGCCTGCCTTCATAACACACGGGAATTTCGTCCAATTAAGCTGCAAAGAGATAAGTAAAAAATATTCTTATAAAAAATAATTATTGTTTTCGATAAAGAGGAGCAATTAGTTCAATTTTTGTTTAAAAATATAATTTCTATAAGAGCACTACACACTTTTATAAGTAAATATTTGCTGATGTTTGTTGTATATGTATGTAATTATTTTATGGTTATTAATATTTTGGCCAAAAGCCAAAATCCAACCAAGTGCAAAAATATTTTTATATACATATTTAAAAGAAATCCCAATACAACAACAGCAATGAATGAATCGCATAATGTAATAAAGAGCTCGGACATCGTTAAAAGGAATGAGTTGGTTTGATACCAAGAAATTGTATTGTTAATTATTCACCACTGAATGGCAGAAAGGGTGGATGGATCAAACCAATAAAGAAATTGTTATCTTTATTTTTGTCGCAAACAAATTATATTTAATAAAACACGATGGACCCATTATGCAGGGAAAATATATTTCTGTTTCTGTTTATGGCAATTAAAACGTAGTGCATAAAGTAGATAAAAGGCACTTAACATAACATTACACATAACATAACATTACAATTATTGGCATATTATTGCATTATGTAAAAGTCTTAGGAATTCCTAATCGCATCGGTGTTTCTTGAATATTTTTCATCATTTAAGCCTTTTATTCTGTTCACAATAAGTGCGTTCGAGAACTCAAAAATTTTTACAAATTTGTAAAATTTTTTACTGGATTGCGTTCGCGTACACAAAATCCATTAAATGAGAGGGCGAATTGAGAGAGAAAAATGACAGTTCATTTACTGAGTAAATGCAAATTTTTACTGGACAAATTTTTGCCAGTAAAATCCAGTAAAATTAAACCATATGTTTTTAAATATAAGCAAACAAAATCAAAGGGAAACAAAAATTTGTTGTTTTTGATGAAATTTTCAAAATAAGAGTCTAAACACAATGTTTGCGGTGCGGTGCGGTGCGATTTCTCGTTGCGGGAGAGAAAAATAAACATAATACAACGCAAGGCATATCAAACAGGTACACGTATCAGGCATATTGCTCATCCGCTGATTTTTTGTTTACAAGTTTATAACGAAGAATTCATTTGACAATATCAAATGTGCCTTGTTTGATGCATACAAATTTTTGACAATTACCATGTAAAGCTATGCGAGAAGCAGAGAGTTGCCAGAGAGTTAGCAGAGAGTTGCCACAGAGTTTTGCCTAATGCATGTACCTGTATTAAATGTGCCTTGATACAACGGAAGACGGCACCGGCAATAATTATTTGTTTAAATTTTTATTAATTTTTTTGTGCATACATTTTTGTAACTAAAAACAAAAAATTATTAACATTTTATACATTCTCAGATATATTTGATATATTTTTTAAACTTTTGTAATCAATGACAAAAATGGTTGAACTTCAAAATCTTGTTTTTTTTTTACAATAATGTTGTGAACACATCCAATTATTCAAAAACTACGGCAACGTCAGCAAGAGAAAGAGTATCAAAAATTGAGAGAATAAGAAAGTCCGCAATGAAAATAAAATAGATTTTAATTTTATTCCGTCCGGCACTGCGGGGTTTTACTTCAAAATCGTATGGAAAATAATCGTTACATTGTGTTCAGACTCTAACAAAAAACAAATGTAATAAGTTATAAAAAATATTACATTTATTTAAGTTCGATATCAGAAAAATATTAGGGCGTGATATGCATTACACGGGAAATTAAAACATGTGGAATTTTCATAGAATTGTTGGAAATATGTATTTATAAAAACAATGCCATGGCACTTACAAACTATGTAATTTTACGGGGAATGCAGAACATAGCCGATTGTTTTTAAACGTGAATAAAGTTAATAGATTATTGTAGTTCAATTTTTCTTTATACATATCGTTGGACGGTTACCGGTTTCCCGCATGGAACATTTAAACGAATTAAGTTATTGTTCGATTATACATGTATGATTAATTAGTTTTTCGATATCTTGAATATATTAGGAAATATAAACTTCTTTTCCCCTTTTATATTTGTCTTAATAAGGCATTTATTGGACTTACTTGAAAAGGAGTGAACAATATTGTTGTCATGTTTCTGTACATCCTAATAACTCTACACGTCGAGGGTAAAAAGCTTTAACGGCCTAACCCGTGATGTCGACAAGAAAAAGTTTCTATCGATAACTGATATTGAAGACAAAATGAGAAAGTTTGTTTTTGTTTTCAATATACATATGTAAGGCATAGAATAAAAACATATGTGTCTATTACTTTTATTATTAAACAAAACATTCTATCGTGTATTTTTATAAAACAAATGGGAAGAAATCTTCATCGATTTTCTCGAAAACACATATTTGTTCCATACGGTTAAACAGTACTCAGAAAAAATTATTGCTTTCCAGAAGCGTTTTTTTGGGGGAGAAAATGTTACAGAATCACTTGCTGCTGCGCATATGGCTTCCAAAAAGCCGTGCATTTTTTTGTCTTGCTAAAGTGCTTCACAGAAGTAATAATATGTAGTATATAATTTTTTTGAGGGCGGGCTGCCTTATGTTAGTGCTTTTCAGAAAAATTTTTCGAAGCTCTTTTTACAAGTAAGCAATACAATGCTTCCATCAGTTGTTAGTGCTTCTAAATCGGATTTTTTTTCTGGGTAATTACCTGAGGATATGTACATATATATTTATACATATGCATGTATGTATGTATTAAAGACCTGCACAAGACGTCTTATAAGAACTTTTAAGACATGAGGGCAATTTCAAATGCTTTACTACAGGTAAATCTTCTGAAACAAACGCTAACCAACGTTGTCGGCAAAATAACAAGCAAACATCTATCAACAGTACTTCTTTTTATTGTTTGTTATAAACAAGACGTCTTGGCGACATCGCTTGTTAACAGTCATATACACGTACACCAATATATCCATCGTGCCTCGTTTATAGTACGACAGCATTTATTATTGGCTTAGTATAATGCATGAAAAGAGAATACATTAAAAAAATGACGTATTTACATTTCAAGAGTGCCTACGCAGGCCACTGGTATGTATGTATTTTTTGCATATAAATTTTTATCGCCAAAATTGTCAATCAGCTGTTGTGTATATTTTACTGGATTTTACAATTTTTCCGTTCGCGTACTTTTATATGCAAACTTTTTTATTGAGAGTAATTTCTTTAAATTAACCAGTATTTACTCAGTTACTGGATTTTACTGGAAAAGTACTCAAACGCACCTAATTTCGTGCGAAATGCTGTCAAACTAAATGTAAAAGGTTTAAGTCCACTACTGGTAAACTATGATTTTATTGACTACAGTTTTCCCATATTTTACACAAGCAATGTGATCTCTTAATTTTTTTGCTAGAGTTGCTTTAACATGGCCTGTATTTTATACGTAACATGTCAAATTTTGCGATGCGAAATACCTGCATAACAGAGAAAAGCCATGAGTAGTGAAAAAGGGAGTAGAGTTGAATAATGACTTAATGTATTGTATTTATGCGCACTCATACTTATTGCAATGTTGTCTATGAATCAGATTCACTCGAAAGTTTGAAGTGCGCATCGAACTCATACATAGCAATATGTATGACGTTATTGATTTCAACTCTCCTTAGCTCTATGCCTATGGATGATGCAAAATAAATAAGTATGATTCACAATCCGAACTTCGCATACGAACATTAAAGTTCTCATTATGATGTTATGTGTTTCTCTGTTGTTTTTTTGTTGTTTTTTTTTGCAGCAATTAAAAAACAACCCTATTTACTACTATTGTATACTATTTGCAAACTTTTTAATGACTGAACTTTTAAATAAACATACATACATGAGTTAAATGAGCTAAATCAATGTGAGTAGTATAAGTATTTTCCTGTAATTAGAAAACAAACTGAGGTGCTTCGTAAGTGTGAGTGTGGTATGAATATGAATTTCAACGTCGCATTCATATTTATTTCAACTTATTTATAAATCAATGTCATTGTGAGTGTGCGTACATCAGAGTAGTTGAGTTTAAACGATGTCTACACATTTATATTTGAAATTTCATGAGTCAGTATGAATAGCAAAAACACGATTCATTGTCGATCACTGCTGTATGCATACATAGATATATACTTATATTCCTTGCATAATGTACATGTGTATATGTCAGGCGGTAATGTCAGTTGACAAAATTTTAATTAGACCGCGTTCTATTTAGATCTGTCAAAGCATATTGCATCAGCTGTTTTGGTATAATAAGAATGTGTCGGTGTGTGATGGAAAAAGTATAAGGACAGCGGTTATGTCAGATGCAATTAATCATATAATTATCCCAAGAAGTATTTGTTTCAGTCATTATTTTCTCTATTATACTTCATGTATTACAATTTAGTGAACACACTTAATGTTGATTTAAGACGTATGAAACAACTATAAATTTAATTTTATAATTAGACGGCGTTCTAGGAATGTGTCGGTGTATCCGCCGCCACTTAATTTATTAATTTTAAAATTGTGTTCAATTAATTGCTCAAAACATTTTATATCGATTTAGTTAAGTGCTGAAAAATATTTTTTTTAGCATAGTTTCTATTCGCTGATGTTTTTCTTTTCCTTAAGCATTTGCTTATTTATTTTTAATATTTCAATAGAATTTCCTTGAAACAAGTTTGATTCATTATTCAAAAATAACGTCAGTGTGTAAAATTAAAACTATTTTCATATTTTCATTCATACACTCGTATTGTATTCTTCACTAAGTACACACAGATGTATGGGACGGACAGAAAGACTTTCATTCAAAAAAGGAAATTTTGTGAACATTTTCTCTAACTTATCATATTTAGTTCGAAAAAAAAAAAATAAATAAATAAATGAATAAATAGATGAATGTAGTTACTTCAACGATCTTGGCAATGAAATTCTACTTGAATGGAATGAATGTATTTAAATGAAACTTTGAGATTAACCCTTAAGGTGGAATGAAAGTACTAAGAGAGAAATCATTGCGAATTTTTCAAGAAGAACTAAAGAAGAAAATGTGCAAGAAATATTTATTTATATGTATATCATAAAGTCTTCTTTCATTTTGCCCTGCATGGAATACCAAAACGTTTTCTTACTTTAATGTAATATATGTATAAGGAATGTGTCCTATTGCCCGCTTATGGTTTAATTCTAAATACACACAAACACATAAAAACCTTTAAATCATACGGCAAAACGAATGCATTTGTCATATTATTTGTTTTATGCCCACGTTGTGATAATCTACATAAATTTCCATTTAAGAAAATATTGGACGGACAGCGAAACTGAATCGTTTTACGTTAAGTTGTTGCCTTACTTTAATATTTGATGATGTCATTAGATTGCTAATAAAATTGCATGTGTGTACACATTTTGATATCAATATGTAAACTATGACGATGCGATGAAACAGTGGGTCCAGAGTGCACAAAAAAGATAAGATCACAAAACTTAAATTGAGGTATGATAAATAACAATCTATTAGGTAATTTCTTCTTCCGACGGGGTTTGCTTGAATTTGGCACGATTCTCCATCATCCCACATCAAATTTGGTTCAATAATCAGACCAATTTTGGCTATGTGCCATTTTTATTATACATATGTATGTATTACTTTTGTATTGCATTATCTTTCTGTGTATTCTTGAAGTTCATTCCGCCATACGAGAGCGTGTAATAAATCATATCTACTGCATGATGCCACAATGGCCCAAAAGCAGATTTTTCTGGTCAAAATTATTGATGTTTAGAAAATTATAATTTTTTTGTAGTAAAAATAATTGTTATAGATTTTATTGGAGACGAAACTGAAAAAAATAATTTTTCATAGAATTTATTATCTTTTTTTTAATTATTTACAACAAATTCAAAAAAAATATTTTTTTTATTAAAAAATATCAAAAGAAATTCCTTATTATTTTTTTCAGCTAATTATTTATTTTAAATTTGTTATTAAAAAACTGTAAAAAATAAATAATTAAATTGTTACAACACAACACAAAATAAATTGCCAAATTAATCACAAATTTTCAAGATCTTCAAAGTGCCCACACACGATCAAACAAAACTATCAATCACATAGTACACACAGAAAAAAATAGCAATGTAAAATCAACATGCCGAACGGTTAATTCAAATTCATTAAAATCACATTAAATTTACTATGTTCTTTGAGTGTGTTGGTGGTTATTTGCTTAGTTCATAGCTGCAATACACTTTGTGCTTAGTTTTGTTGTTGTTTTTTTTGTTTGTAAGCAGCCAACAAACTGCTGCTGGCTGCTAAGCATTGGGAGGATCACAGGTTCGAATCCTGTAGTCAAGTTAAAGTTTTTTTATGTTTTTTTAACTAAAAGTTTTTAAGCCAAAGCATTTTTTTCTTTTTTTTAAACTAAAACTAAAGATTTTCAAATAAATGATAAGAAATAATGTTAAATTATAATTTAATTCAAAATGGTACATAGTTAGTGTGTATCTTAAGAATATTTAAAGTCGTTGTGGCTGCAGGTGCACATTGACTACCACGCGATGAGCTCCGAGTTCAAATCTTGGCCGGGGAAGCCAATTTAATTTATATGTACAAAATTTTTCTTATGTCTGTGTCAACCACAAGTAAGTTAAATAATTAATAAAATACAATTACTACATTAAATTAAATTCATGTTGATCTAACTTCAAATAGCTTTGATTCAACATGATAACATAAAACCTGTTACTTTTTCACAGCGATTGAAAAATCACTAATCACAACTGTGACTGGATTTGTCAAGGAATAGGTTTTGAAAATATAGTTCTTTCATACAAACTGTAAGCAAACATCGTTCTTCACATTATAAGTAATACATTTACCAAATACCAAAGTATAACCTAAATTAAGCTGTTATTCCAAATGAGGTTAGAAGTCTAAAAACTATAAGTCACAAGTAATAGTCTCATAACTTTCTGAAAAATCACACAAATTAATTGAGATTTTGATCAGGGCTACTTTTAAATAAGCAGATTACGGAAATACTATTAACTAAAAATAAGCTTATCTCGACTTAAGCACTTGTTCCTTTTTGCCCCAGAATTAACACACAAAAATAATATAAGGCATTACAAAAAACTGTATTTATACGAAAAGACTTACAACAGTTTTATGCATATGAAAATTTAACATAACGATAACACAATTCAAACAAATCTGATGCCTAACATTTATATCTGGGGAGAAAACTTAGTTGGTATCAAGTAATTATTTTTAATTTTGTATAAAACACTGTTGCCAGTAATAAATCTTTAAATGTATCTGGTAAATTATAAAGCTCATACATAAATACTTTAGGCGATGACAGCGAATAATGTTCGCCTCACAAATTATTGGCTGCAAAAGTAAAGCATTAGCACAGAAAATCCGCTTAATATGACAACACATGTGCAAAATTATCTAAATACGAGTACAACAAAGTAATAAAAAAAATGCATAATGATCATGATCATTAAGAAAAAAAAATATGATAATAACAATAATATAAATAAAGCCTCAAACGAAGTCACAGTCCAAAATCAACTGAATGACAGACAGACAGACAATTCGTGTTGGCCATAAGTCAGTCGCTGGTCAGGAGGCAGTGTTAACAATTTTATTTTACTCACGAAACGAGAGTGAATGTTTTTTTTGCCGTTAATTGTTTGCTATTACTTGTTGTTGTTGTTGTATTTTTAGTTGCTGTTAAAATTTATATGCACTTTATTGTGGTTAATAGGAGCATGTGTTTTATTTATGCACAAATATACACTGAGAAGAAAATCCGTAAAAATCCTAATCCAAGAAGATATGACAGTGAATGAAGTCTGCGTAGGAAACGGAAAACTTAATTGTAATCTTAATAAATTCAGTAAAGTGCGACTTTGACTCGCACATAAAGGGTTCCGTACGGACACTTGATATGTAATTTATGGCATTTTTTTAATTTTTTCTTGGCTTTTTTAAACTTGGCGTTTTTTTTTGCGTTTTTCGGGTTTTGGCGATTTATTTTAGTCTTGGCGATATTTTTAGTATTGGCTCTTTTTTTCCGTTTGGCGATTTTTTCATTTTTCGGCGTTTTTTAAACTGTGGCGATTTTTTTTAGTTTTTGGCGATTTATTTTAGTTTTAGATTTTTTTTTTAAATTTGTCGATTTTTTTCGGTTTTTGGCAATTTTTTTTGGTTCGAGCGATTTTATAATTTTGTAATTTTTCAGTGTTACCGTTTTTGAAAATTTCAAGAGGTTGCTACACGTTCAATATATATTGAACGCGATAGAGTATCGCGATATTTATTGAACGTGTAGCATGCAGTATTGATGGATCGTGTTCCATATCGCAGAAAGGCCTAAATTATGGAATCAAGATCGTTGATCGCGGATCGCGTAATAAATATTGAACGTGTAGCATTTACATGATATTAGATCGAGATACGTTAATAAGAAGTGAAATAAAAGGCGAAGTGAAAAGTTAACAAATAAAATATAAAAAAGATTTTTACATTTGTATAAAGTTTGCTTTAATAAATTGTAATGGCAGAAGATAGTGAAAGCAAGTGGTTTCTGCCGGTGGAATCGAAATTAACGACCGAAAAAAATTATTTTGAAAGACTTTATTTTTAATTTGATATATATATGATCCACCAATCCATTAAAATGCACAATATATATTGAACGTATAGCAGTGCCTTTACGGTTTCTAAGGTACAGCAAGTTGTCAAAATTACATAGCCAAATTTACATTAACTGATAGAGCACCCTTTAATTTAGATTTTTTAAATTTTAGTGTTAATTGTTGTATTCTGTATAAAAATACACTAACTTTCCAAATCTCAAGTGTCTATATATAATTTTATGTATATTACTTGAGATTTTAAAATTTTTCGTTGCTCGTCTTGGAACACCCTTGCATTTTTAACTTTTAAGCATTTGGGGAAACAGAAATGTTCGCTGTTGAAAGTTTTGTTGGCTGTATTTATAAAAAAACAAGAAAAATACACGCATTTTCTAATGGAAATTATAAACGGCTTCAAGCACTATCCAAATACACGTTGACTCACCAAGTATGCTGTTTCGTTTCGTAAAATATATAAAAATTTATCTAAATAACGATATTCTTCACAATAAAAATATAACTGAAGTGAAATTTTATTCGGGTTTGATGGGTTAACACTATACATTAGGGCGGGTCGATTTGTATGGCGGCAAAAAAAACCGCTCAAGTTACAAGAAAAATCGTATTCTAGGATTCCAAAATTAGTGGGGTCTCTCATACATTTTGAATCAAAGTGAGATTTTTCAATATTTGACCCTTCGGATCAATATCAAGAAAATTTTACCCTTCGGATCAAAAGTCGGGAAATCAAAATACATTTTAGAGGTATGGTTCCTTCAGCAAAGTTTCTTATTTTGATCCCTAGAATACGATTTTCTTTGTTATTTGTGCGATTTTTAAATCGACCCGCCCTACTATACAGTATATAGTATACACACATAAACATGTGATAGCCATTTTCCACTAAGCGTTCTTCGTGTCTCTCTCTTACTATAAACATGTTTGTTAATTATTTTGATCGTTTTCTCAGCAACATAATGAAAATTGGCAAGCAATATTTTTCTCAGTGTAGCAGATTTCTAAGAATTAAAAAAGTTGTCGAAGAAAAAATTGCATCTATTAGAAAAATGCATGCATAAATCGCACTTTTTATGCTTTAATTTGAGCAAATCAAATGTTAGTTTCGGTCACTTAAATCGATATTTTCGTTTGTGTTTTTGCCGATTTCTTTGCATTTAAAAAACAAATCGTTTTGTATCGCGCTTGTTTACGATGATACATACTTAATTATGATAATCGTCTTCGGCAGCTTAGAGCTGCTGCTGATCAATACAAACTTACAAATGAAAATATGTATTTGAATGACGATCGTTTGAAAATTAATAATTTTCTTATGTTGTGCTCTGCACTACTCAATCATTTGCACTCTTCGAAATGATTTTTTGGTTTGGCATGTGAGAAAATGAATTTCAAATAAAAATCATTTAGTTGCATAAGGCATGCGGAAAGGAGAGATGGCTGTGTCTGTTGGTTGTCTCTCCTCTTTGGGGGAGAGCATGTGCGAGGGATAGTTGGCAAAGTTCATTGAAGATTGCTTGAATTGCAAAACTAATATATTGGAATGAGAAATTATTGACAATTTCTAGGCGACCTACTTAAATGACATCATTGTTCTCATATTTTTCCCCCATAATTGCCTTCTTTAGTAGAAAGGTATGACTGGACACCTTGACGATGATAAAATATAATCCATGGCAGATTATGTTAGATAAAATCATACGTAAAATATCCAGATTCTAGCAGAACTCTACATCACTGGAGCTCCAAAAAGCAAACATAATGCAGCTTTAGATGTTATGTTGAACCTTAAACCAATAAAACTAACCCTTCTGAACGCGGCATACAAGTCCGAAATCCAACTCAGGACAACAGGACAAATGTCGTACAAACTATTTGGAGTGTAGCTCGTACTACATCATTCCAGAAATTAACTTCCTTGTCAAAGGAATCACTATAAGGAAAGAAGGCTATCTTGAAGGTCTTAACTACTTAACTATAGTGGGTATGGTTTCAATTTCTTCACTGATGGCTCAAAGATGGATGGAGGGGTGGGAGCTGCGGTTTACTACCCGGAGCGCAGTATACAGGAATCTTATAAACTTACTGATTACTTCCATCCAGGCGGAAATGTATGCAGCCAAAATTGCTGCAGAGTTAGCTTTCAATAATTCAGCAATTAAGGCAATTTCAGCAGACTGCAACTACTACTCGATTGTGCTCATGTGTAAAAATGAGCTGAATAGGTTATGTGCTGCTGGCAGGCAAGTACATGTTTTTTGGGTCCCATGATATATGGGGATTGAGGGAAACGAAATGGTAGATACCCTGGTCAAAAGGGGAATCCAATTATTGGTGGAAGAAACAAACGGTATATGTCCGGAAACCAATTCAACACTTGAAATGGATCATAGACTCTAAGATGAGGGAACAAGTGGAGAAATGTTGGCATTGGACAAAAGCTTGCAAAACTTTTAAAATCATTTGGAGCTCCTATGGTCCCAAATCGACTAAATTACTTTTATCACTAACCAGTAGCAACTGTAGACTTCTAGTGGAGATATTAACTGGACACTGCTGGGCAGCTTCGTATGCCGTTAAAATAGGACAAATACTTGACGGTACCTGCAGGAAATGTAAGGAACCCGGGGTAATTGAAATATTAGAACATGTCTTGGTGATCACAGGTTTCGTAGTCTTGAGCTTGTATCGGGAATGGAAATATATAGACTACTAAGGTTTGTTAAATCTTTGTGGGAGTCATTCGATACAGGCACCATGAACTAGGCTGACATGTTTACAGGAACTTGACTTTTTTCCAAATTTATGTATTTGTGAGGAACTGCCTCCTGTTTCAAACTTATCACTTTATTGTAGTGGGACCTTGGCTTTGGACCTACTTGTGTAACAAATTTTAGCTCTCTACAACAAAATATAGTTTTTGGGCGTGACACCGCCGAAAAGCCCAATGCTTACGATTCGCGTAAAGTTTCGTAGGAACCGAATAATAAGAAGCAAGTGACGAAATCTTGAAATATGTCCAAAATGTATGTGTAAGCCATATAGATTTACAGAAAGATTTCAACTGATATCTACTAATTTTCATCCAAGTGTAAATGCACTATAAAATATAATTAAAAATATTTTCAATTTGACATTATTTTCATAACAACAAATTTAAAAAATCCCCTTAGTGTTAAAAAAACAACAAAATATCGTCGATAGATCGATCGATCAGAGAACAGCAATGAGTAGTGAAAAAGTCAGTAGAGTTGAATAATGACTTATAATTTTTTGTGAATGGATCAGATTCACTCGAAAGTTTGAACTGAGCATCGAACTCATACTAAGCAACATTTACGACATTGTTGATTTCGAATCTCCTTCACTCCAATGCCTGTGGGCGATGCAAAATAAATAAGTATGATTCACAATTCAAACTTCGTGTTATGTGTTTCTCTGTTGCTTTTTTTACTTTTTTAGCATCAATTAAAAAACAACAATATTTACTACTTTTGTATGCTACTTGCAAACTGTTTAATGATTAAACTTTTATGTAAACATACATGCATGAGTTAAGTAAGTTGAATCAATGTGAGTAGTATAAGTCCTGATTCACACACTTCAGGCCTGACTCGTCAAGTCTTGAGCTTTTAGGAAAAGAGAATGGTGTAGGGTATATACTTGCCCGTACCAGTCAAGTTTGCTTTTTCGTTTTGTTTTGTCATTCGTAATACTTTACTACAACGGAAATTGATGAGACTTGATGAAACAAACTTGACGTTGTTTTGTATGAACGCAAATGCAGGTTCGAAAGAAAATTGAACAAACACTGATCAGGTAAACCTGATGTGTGTAAATCAGGAAATTAGAAATCAAACTAAGGTGATTTATAAGTGTGAGTGTGGTATGAATAAGAATGTCGACGTCGTATTCATATTTATTGCAGTTTCGTAAATCATATTTATTGAGTTTTCGTAAATCAGAGTACTTGAGTCTAAACCAATGATGCGCACACAATGCCCCCGGGGGCCGAACAATTTTCGCGATTTACACATACACAACAGGAATGTTGACGAAGCACACTGCAAAGAGTACAAAAGTTATAATTTTATTCAGTTGTATGCCAACTTTTAAGAAAGAAGGTTGATGTCGCTTGATTTGTTATGATACAACAACAAAATACACAGTTGAGATTACAAGTTAGAGAAAAAGAGAAGAACAACTGAGTATTTTTATGATTTTTTTCCCAGCATTTGAATACACTTGGAATAATTTTATGCTTACATATTAACCATTTTTTTATTATTTTGAAATGTAGAAGGTATATTATGAGAAAAATTTTAATTTTCACTAAACATATTTAATGAAGCTGAGTGCCTTGTATGCAATCAAAAATTAAAAAGAATAAGTGCATACAGTTTTAAGCGTCATTATGAAAGTCGTCATTTAGAAATGTGTAGTTTGTCAGGGGAGGACAGAGATAAGCTTATAACAAAATTAAAAAAGAATTGGAATTGAAAAATAATAAAGCTTTGTGTGATTGTAAAATCAATACAAATACCGCAACATGCAGCCAACTAATGGCTACATACATTATTTAAAATTGAAATTTTTCGACAAAGCAAATGCTTTACATTACGTAAAACAATCAATCGTAATTGAACTTATTTTTTATTTCCACTCAATCTTTTCATTCATACTTCAGTTCATGTTATTAATTAAATATAAAAAATGTTGTATACAAAAACATTATTCAATACATTTACCAGCAAATTTCTCCCAGTGCACTCACCACTACACACACATTTTGAATCTGTTTCTCTTTGTGGACAACGCTGGTCTAAACGATGTCTACGCATTTATATATAAAATTTGAATAGCGAAAAAACGATTCATTGCAGATCACTGAAATCGATCAGACACTTCTTACATTCAATATCCAACTGACAATGCCAAACTACTACGAAAAGTAATGTATATATACGATCACTGCCTGAAGAAGCTAACGCAGAGCGAAACATTAAGCACTTTTCCGTCTACCGCCCTGTATTTGAGCAAACAAAATTGTCTTTAAATTTATTTCGTTTACGCGGTGTTATTGGCTTGTAAAGAATTTTCGTTTTCCAATTTGTTTGTATTTTATTCAATTCGTCTCTACTAGTTAATGGTATAAACAACGAAACACTCTATAATTTCATTCAGTCGTAAATTTCTTATAAAACCGTCAGGTCTTCGCGAAGGCAATAATACAAAACGCTTGTGCGGTTTTCGTTTTTACAACATTTCGCCTCATTTTACACAGTTTTCCTTGGTCGTGCCGTGCCGTAGTCCGGTGTTGTGTGTGTGCTTTAAACATCTAGAAAATTTATTAGATTTTCTTTCAAATATTCAAAGTGTCTTTTCGATAAACACACAAACATAGATACATATATTATTGATATTTAATGTGCAGAAGAGTGTCTGTTTAAAGTATATTGTCAAAGTACCAGCAGCAAGCAGTCTTTTTCCTTAGGGGAGAGACAACTAAACGAATTTTGTTGCACGAATTCAAATTAAATTAAGTGATTTAAAAATAAACAAAAGGGGGAAAGAATTAAGAAAACAATACGGAATATCAATAATAGTGCAACAAATCGAAAACTATTATTTTTGTTTTGATTGGGGTAAGTAGTTACATACATACATACATATGCACATACATATGTACATATTTAGTTGGCTGGTTGTTCTTTTTAAAATTTTGAGAAATACACATCTATTTTTTGTGTAAATTTTAAACAGAGGAATAGTTTAATTTTGGAAAAATATATTTCTAATATTTTCGACTTATTTCCAGAAAAATACTTGATGCTTCTTAGATTTCTTAAAAGTCTTACACATATGTAATTTAAATACGGATTCTTAAGAATTCAAGAATTTGATGGTACAAATTTATTCATTTATTTTATTCTTATGGGCAGCAATTCATGTCTTAGCAGAGTATACAACAGACAACCTTTTAATTCTGAAAAATTTGGAGAGCAATCATTTGCCAATATTTAAGAAAAAAAAAAAATACGTAAGCAAATATATCGTAGGTGTCAAGTAAAAAGGCCCCATTTCAAATAATTGTAACTTTACAGAAGAAGAAAAAAAAATTATAGAAATTGTAATATTCAATATGTAAATTTGTTTGTATTTTTTATACTAATAGTAGTAAATTTTTATAAGGAGGTGTATTTGTGTTGAAATGTATTGGAATCACTGAAAAACTTAATTTCTTGAAAAATACGAGATAGGGCCTTTCTACTTGAGACCATTGACAGGCAAGTACTGTGGTACTTAAATAAAGATCTTAGAATTTTTAAATAGTCTTTGTTTGGGCAAAAATTTTTTAGAATCTTCATCAGGTGGAGTTAGTAGACATGCACGCAAAGAAAAAATATGGTTCAGGTAACCATAATCAAACAGCAACATACTATGATTGAATTATATGGTTGTAGCTAACTTTTAATAATATTATTATCTGAGTTAATAATAATATTATAAACAAAAACAATGAACTTTGTTACAGCTAATCCTATTATTGTAAATATGACAACACTCTTGTTAGATGTGACTAAAATATAATTGAGATTCACCATACCATGTTCATGTATTATAATAATATTGTTAAATACGACAACATTATTATTTAATGCAATAATAATATTTTGTTTTTCAATCATATATTTATTGGTAGATCTTTTGTTTAAAACAGCTGTGCGGTAAGTCCGAAATAAAAATAAATTGATACTGTTGAAATAAAATGTACAGTGGAATCTCCCTTAAAGCCACTTCTTATAGGCGGACACCCCCTTTATACGGACACTTTTGACAGGTCCCGACAGCTCCATTAGCAAAACATTACTCTCTCTTGTGCGGACAGTCCTCTTGTGTGAACATATTTCATTGGTCCCTTCGGTGTCCGCTCAAGAGAGATTAAACTTTATATATAGAAATATATATTTACATATGTGTGTATACTCGAAATGCAGACACGTCTGTATAAAGAGATATACATGTGTATGTATATATATATATATATATATATATATATATATATATATATTTATTGATCTACCCTTTTGTTTTTACTTTATTTATTTATTCATTTATTTAACACCACGCGTGCACTACCGATAGCTCACAAACGAAACACGAATATTTTTTTTAAACTTGATATAGTATACTATATTTATGATTTGAACGGGCTGAAGTTCATATCGCTTTTTAAGCCAAATTACATGTGACAATTATTAATGAACAAATAACATCAAAGTTAGTTGTAAATATTCTGACAACACATAGTTGAACGGAACAGCCAGCCGTTTTCGAAGGCCACTTAAACCTTCATCATCAGGGTTCTTCTGTGTTGGTCCACTGTGTGTGGTGACAGTTGATTTAAATTTCTGCCCTATATACGAAACTTTCTTGCAAATGCAATACGTGAATTGTTTTGATTCATCGTATTTCAATTTTGCTGAAACGTCTTTTGTAATGAAAGCCCAAATTTACCATCTCTAATTTACAACAGACTTACCATTGTCGTTTATTTTTTACTAATTATGCACATGTTAGTTAATTTGCTTATTTTTGTTGTACTTAAGACAAACTTTTTTGGTTTGTTACTATTAAGTATGTTTATTTAATTTTTGCCACAAGCCATGGCTATTAATTTTAGTTAATTTTAATTATTATTTTTCGAACTTAATTTGTTTCTATATTTATGATTTGAACGGGCTAAAGTTCGTATCGCTTTTTATAGTATAGTTTTGGATAACATTATATTATTATTTACATTATATTATTTTTAAATAATAAAAAAAATTATGTTGCAGTCAAAATTTTTTAACAAAACTATATTGATAAACTCTAACCATGTCGCACTTTTTTATTAATATGATAATGAATTTTTAAATTCAAACATTAGTTTGCTTACCATAACAAAATTAATGTTTAAAATAACAATAACTAGTTTTCAACGACCACACATTTGTTTCTGAGAACATAATATTGGGAACTGTTTCTGTATCCCTCGTCCCTCTCTTAAAAGAAACTAATCAGATTAGTTGTAAGACTTTTAAATCAGGACTTATCAATTTTGCGATATCCTAAGAGGTTACGATATTTTAAAAATATTCTTTTTTTTATAACTTGGGAGTATCAAAAGATATCTTATACAATGTTTAAGGAGCTTATAGATATTTTAAGAATTTTTCAATATTTTAATAATATAGTTATAGTTATTTCCTGATAACTCGGAGGTTTTAGAATATTTTAGTAGATTTACGATATGCTAATATTTTGACGAGATTTTAAAAGTATGTATGTATGATGTATAAACCGTTACACTATATTTAAACATTCTTACGATATTTAAAAAGTTATGAAATGTACTGACCCATAACAGTATTTAAATATTGTAATTTCATAAACAGTCTTATAAGATTTTTAAAGTAATTTAATATTTCGATGTTGTATATATATTTTAACAGCCTTGTTTATAAAAATTATTAAGGTTTTATAAAGGATTTTTAAGAAAAATTTTTTATGAAAATTTGTTTTAAAAACTTCTTTATAAAGACTTAATAAATTTTATAAATAAGACCGTAACTGTTTTACGATATTTTACTGCTCTTATATTTTAACAGCATTATTTTTAAATATTATGAAGGCTTTATAAAGGGGTTTTAACAAAAATTTTCATAAAAAAATTTCTTATTAAGCCTTTGTAAAGCCTTAATAAATTTTATAAATAAGGTTGTAAGAGTTTTATGATATTCTAACATTTTTGCAATAAGTACTTAAAAATAGTCTTTTATTTGATAAGATATTAATTTTGTATTTTTTGTTCATATGTATATGCTATTGAAATGGTCTGGAAAATTTTGATTCTAGAAATAATTGAATAGGTTGTAAACCATTTGAAACACATTCACTGTATTGAGGTACCCTTTGAAATTGCGAAAACCTATTTTCATATTTCCAAATATTTCTATTTCTCTAAATATATTCCCATATCTGTTGATTGCACTTGTTGCAACTCTCTGTGAAACCAAAGACACAAATTTATTACACACTGTTTGGATATGAAGTAGCGAGTATGCATGAGCAAGTGTGTTTGTGTATTTTGTCTAATGTGTGCATATGTCAATGGTCACCGAATTTGCTGTTGCTGTGGCTCATTACTCACCGCATTTTTTATCTTGTTCTAATGATTTTGAGTGATTAGACGTCAAACAAAAAACAAAAAAAAAACAAAAGTCATTTGGCCATACAAAGGGCGGTTGTTGACGTGCTGTTTGTAAACGTTTGCTGTTGCTGTTGGTTGCTTCTTCTTGTTTCATTTATCTGTTATTCATCATGTCTCTGTCTAATATTATTATTGTTTTTTTGTCCAAATTCGAAACAGAATAAAGCAACCTCGGAACGGCTCATAAACTTGCCACTTAAAACAAATGTAATGTTTTGTTTCGAGTATAAATATGTAAAATTTTAAAAATAAAATAAAATAGTAAATATGTAGGTACATATACTGTGGAAGGCCATACGCTGGATTTTTGAGACTTTATTTATTGCAGTTTTCATATCTTACGATAATAAAGACTTAATATCCATAAAGGCCGAGACACATAGAAATCCGTCAAGGCTCAGTTAGCCGACTATAATGGAATTTAACTGCAACGGTAGGAAACAGCTGATCGATATTTTTGTGTGAAAAGTAATGTACAGATTCGTACATTTCGGTTACGTCGCGTTACGTCTCTGTAACCATTTTCATTACTTTTCACTAAAAATATCAATCAGCTCTTACCGTTGTAGTTACATTCTAGTTGGCCAACTGAGCCTTGAAGGATTGTATGTGACTCAGCTATTAAGTCCTTATTATCTTAAGATATGTGATATGAGCCTTCAAATGTAACTGCAAAATTAGGAAACAGCTAATCGTGAAAAATAATGTAAATGGTTATATAGATGTATAATAACGTAACCGGAATGACAATGAATACTTTGTTGACGGAAATATTTGAGCAGCTTCAATAGGTTTGTTCTCAATTTCATTCATTAAACTTAAGTTTTTTTAAATTTATTTTATTGATTTGGTTTGTTTTATTTTATTCTTGTCCCGACAAAACATAAATACCTAAATCGAAACATACCAGAATAAAACCAACTAATAGCTGTCGAACTACTCAATGTACTCTTAAAGTTAAAAGGTTGCCCAACTTTTGCACTTGGCGTTGACGGGAAGGGGCTCATAAGAAATCCCGTATTTTAACTTAGCTGTCATTTGAAAAACGTATGACGGATTCTATGTGGCTCGGTCTTAAAAGGGAAATGTAATAATAAACCGAGGCTTGCAACTCTGCATTTGTTCATTGGATTTCTGTGTTAGTAAAGTTTTATCTATATAGCAAATATATGCTAAGCCCTTTTCTCTCATAAAAGAATCAAAACTTTAGCACAGAAAACTTGATGTGGATGAACCAGTGTTGCCATAAAATTATGATGCGAGAAATCGGTGCAAGGTATCTGCTAAAATATTCTAAAGAAGTAAAAATAACATGCTGTATTTTAAATTCTTTTTAATTGAATACTTTTTATTTTTTGTTTGCTAAATCTAGTATTGAAAATGCTAAAATGGCAACAATGGAGTGAAACAAGTCCAATTCTTCATGATTTCCCCTTATGCGTCAATTCAATCATTTTACTTATTATATGTATGTATTTAGTGCGTGATAAAATCGTGTATTTTAGTTTATTTTTAATTGCGTATTTTTCATTTTTAACACTTGTTGTTTATATTATTTTAAATCTTTTAGATTTATTTGCTAATGCACCTCAAAGGCACAAAATCTGCTGCCAATAATGAATTTGACTCCGCTTATGCTAGATATGGGAGAGTGGGTAGATTTTCACTCACGACCATGAGTGCCCACATGGTTACTTATCTAGGTAGTGCACTAGCCTAGTAGTCTGAGAGTGACGAGTTCGATTTCTACCGACAATTCAAGATACATAGTTTCTTAGTTCTTGTTTGTTAACAAAATTAAAAAAAAAATCTCGAGTCACATAAGTATAAAGGAAAATTAGTTAGGTTAGGAAGAGTGGTGCTATACTGCATATCCACTTGGAGACGCAATTGGGTCCATTTTGATCAGTTAAGATCACGAAAATTTATAGTAAAATTAACAAAATTTGTATAAAAAATAATAGATTCGGTACAAATTTTGTAGACAAGTGACTGTTTGTAAAGTAAAAAACACACGAGAATTATTTGTCTATGGTTACTATCAACATTTATTAAATGCGCTGTTTAAATATTTGCATAATATAATGCATAATTTTTATTCATGCTTCGGAGTTTACGAATCGCTTTCAAATATAATAATATATACGAGAACTTTTTTGTCACAAAAGAATCACGCAATAATTTCACAGTGTCTCACTCACGCCGAACTTTTTAACGAAAAGTCACGCACATTTACATTAATGCTAGGAACACAACTGGGACGAACAACGAATTTTTCGGTGCGAACTCTCGTCATAAAAATAAAACACATTTGTGCATATGAAAATGAACACAACACTGCCGTCGAACAAAATACGTCGTGCGTGACGAACTCTGAGATAGATTTATTTCTATTTTGTACGCCGACGAACGACGAAAAAATAATTTTCTCTCCCTTTCTCTCTGTCTTTGTACACACAACAACCAACTTGATCAAATTTGAGAGATGAATTCGGGGAGTAAATTCGTTGTTATTGTGCTTCACACGACGAATTTACGCAGCGAATGTTTACCGACGAATTCATCGACGTGGACGAAATTCTTC
Source organism: Tachina fera (assembly GCA_905220375.1). NCBI lineage: Eukaryota > Metazoa > Arthropoda > Insecta > Diptera > Tachinidae > Tachina > Tachina fera. Next base: position 20,991,804 of record LR999963.1, on the reverse strand, counting down.
GTTCGTCCCAGTTGTGTTTCTAGCATAAGCCCTTTTTTATTTATGCCTTTTTGGCATTTATATACCAGTTTATGAAAAAACGCAAGGAGAAATGTCATAGATCCACTCGAATTTTCTTTTCGTGCCTTTTGTTTTACCTCGCAAGCTTCTCACCACCTCTGCACAGGCAAGCAGAAAAGGCACAGTGTAAATTGTGTCTTAGCAGACATATATCGAAGATTAGATAGCCTCCCATTATATTGTGCAGTATTTGTCTTTAATTCGCTTGTCAACTCTGTAAAGTCGCTGAGTTACAGTCCAACCTAAATTAGAGCGTCATGCGTTGCGTTAGCATCACGGTACGTATTTTCAATACATTCAAATAATATTTTATACGTTTGCATGTACTGAAAATATTTAAACTGCTGCTAATGCTGCGCTCGACGCTCTAATTTAGGTTGGACTCTTAGGCTTAGTTTACATCTGGCATTTCTTGTGTGTCATTTGCCCCAAAAAACGCAACCAACTAATTACTAATGAAAAACTGTTTGAATCAGACATATTTAAACAGTTTGCAATCATTTTGGATTCTATAAAATTGTCCATTAATTATGTATGAAATTGTTTAACTTAATAAATACATGTCTGAATCAAATAATTTTTCATTAGTAATTAGTTGGTTACACTTTTTTTACACTTGTGTGGCATTTGGCACACAGATGTAAACCCGACCTTATGCACTAAACACATTCACGACATTCAAATGCTACAAGCTGCAATTATAGCCCTGTAGCTTAATTACATACTTTGCATTTAAAACTTAAAATCGTATTAATTAAATGAGAATTATGAGGAGGTATATTCGCAAATCTGTATGTTTACTAACAAATGTAAGCCAAAACCATTAATGTTGCAATATAAATTAATTGGATTGTTATGTACTTCTTAGTAGAGGTGTATATAACACAATATATGACATATAGAATTTTAATAACATCACGTTACAATGGAAATATTATTAATGCTATTAAGGACCTGTAAATAAATAAATAAAAATTAAATAAATAAATAAAAAACGTGATGATGAATTACTCATGTAAACTGCGTGAGCGATGCCCATCACCAATTCATATCCATAACGTTGCAAACAAATTGTGTGTGTCTGTCAGTGGGTCTGTTTATTATTTTGATGTGACAGTATTTTTATTTTTTTTGGCTTGTTTGCGTTTTTTGGATTTTCTTTTTTAAGAAAAATAAAACAAGTGAAAGCAAAAGAGGAAAATATTATTGTTTATTAAAAACTAATATGTAGTATATGTATATATTCAATAGATTTATTTTAGCGTATGATTAATAAATAAACATGAAATCTAGAAAAATAAAAACAAAATAGTATTTATGTATTCAAAGTCATCCCGTGATTGGCAATACAAACTGGCATGTCACAAATTCCATATTTACTATTCCGACAGAATTTATTTTAAGTTTTTTATCTATTCATAAAAAATTAAAACATATTCATTAACCATTTTTAAGCTAAATTTTATAAAATGTTTATACAAAAACTTTGATGACAAGTTTAAAATAGAAATCGTGCCAAAAGCACCAAATTGGCATCTCTGGTAAGTGAAACCAAATCGAAAGAACGCTGATGATGAAGTTAAAGCGGCCTTTCAAAACAGAAACTTTTTCCGTTCTGCTTGTGTTTGTCTTTTTTTAGCTTATTAAATATAATTTTGTATATAATTTTAATTAATGGAATCAAAACAGATGAACGAAGTATATTATTAAGTTGAAAGGAGAATAAGTCGCTAATATTTTAGGTTCACTCTCGTATATCAATACAAAAAAAAAACTGGCTCAGCTATAGTTTCAAATTCTTTCAACAATATAAAGTTCAGATTACAATAAATCTGTGTGTTAAATAAATATTATGATGCGAGATAAATTTCAAATAAATCAATTGAAAATTATGAAACTTATCAAGAGCTTTAAGACTACAAATGAAGCCAAGAAATTGATACACATGAATGAAATTATCGACTAGCAACAACAATGAACAAACAAACAGTCAGCCAGCAAATTAAAAATTTTTGCTGAGCAGGAACAAAACAAAAAGATTTGAACTTTTGATGTATAAAACATCCCGCAGTTAATTGCCGAGTTTGTTTATGTTGGCGACAAATTGAAAAAATAAAACACACACACACACACACCCACAATATATTATTTATGACAAAATTTTTTGCTAATTTAACATAATTTTTAATTTTCCATTTTATACGAGTACATTCTAAAAATAAATTTGTATGGATTTTTTTTTCAATTTCTGCGAAAAATAAATAAGCTACCACAGCACGTTTAATTGTTACGGCCTGTCATAAAAATTCATATTTTTGGCAATTTATGAAAATACTTTAAAATTGGTTATTTTTATTCCCTAGTTACAACACAACGGCTTTTTGTTTGGCTCATTTTTTTCTTCCCATTGAATAACATTTTAAAAGCAGTTGTAATAAAAAAGAAAAAACAAGCAGCAGTTTGTAAGCAGTAGATTGTGTTTTACATCATAGATACACATTAGAGGCCTGCATAAACAGTCTTGAAATGTAAATACGTCTTGTTTTTAACCGACTTTAAAAAAGGCGGAGATTTAAAATTCGTCTCTATTTTTTTTAAGGTGTGTATCTTAATATCGCAGTACATTTTACACCGATTGTAAAAATGTGTTTGTTGTCTGAGAGGGTATAGCTTCCCATTGGTCAGATTTTAAAAAAGTGAGCGGAGATACGCCCACAATTTTTTTAATATAATTTCATGATATCCTACTTATTTTATTGTTGCGAAACCTATAAAACACATTTGGTTCTTGTAATTAAATAATTTGAAAGTTGAGAAAATGGCAGGGGCTACGCCCATTAGAATTTATTATAATATTTCATCCGGTTCTACTAAATTAATTTTAAGAAACTTACCACACATCTTGAGTTCTAAAATAGTCACAATCCTCCCCGCCCCCCCAAAAGGGTGGAGTAACGCCCATTAAATTTAATATTTTATTTTAATTGGTTCTACTTTACTGATTTTTACAAAACTTAACACGCATCCTGAGCTCTGAAAACACACACAATATTGCATTTAAAAATTGGGCGGATGCACACTCATTAAAATTCAATATTATATTTCTCGTACTTCTATCAAATCTTTGCATTGAATTGGTTTTTTTTTGGCAGAAAGAATTATTTAAATGTATTCTCGTAGCATGTATTATACTAAACCAATAATAAATGCTGTCGTATTATAAGCGGAGCACGATGGATGCATTTGTGTTCGTGTATATGAGTGTTAAAAAGTGACGTCGCCAAGACGTTTTCTTCATAACAAAGAATCAAAAGAAGTAGTGTTGATGCATGTATGCTTGTTATTTTGCGTATTGTATGTTTGAGTGTGATTGTAAGACTTAAACACAAACACGTTTAACCCCCTAATTCTGTAAGAAGAGTTAGGACGTTTTTGTCTGAAAATACTTCTGAGTTTTTGTGTTTGAATTCTCTAATTTATTTTCTTAAAAAATAGTTCTTGTCTTTTATATTATTGCCATGTTTTTAAAACAAATTTTGTAAATAGAAACGTTTTTTTCGTTTTGAAATTTGTGTGGAAAAAATATTTTTTTAAACAAATTTTCGTTATTTCAGAAATTAATTATTCGACATATAATTATAATTATATTTTAATTTGAAATTTATTTGCTGGTGGTTCAGCTTGGTCTATATACGTATTTCATTGGCGCTTGAACCAAATCAAAGGTGTAGAAAAATAAAATAGATTCATATCGAATATAAATTATTTGCTGGGTTTTGTATGAGTTTCAAAGCCTACTAAGCTTATTTTGTCTTTGTGATTTTCAAAAATATTATTTTATGAATTCTCATATAGTTTTTGAAATTCTGTGCATAAATTAAGAGGTTTGTGACTGTTCAAAATTTGTGGTTGAAGTCTACTGATGATTTGGTTCAAGCGCCAATGAAATACGTATATAGACCAAGCTGAACCACCAGCAAATAAATTTCAAATTAAAATTTTCGTTATTTTTCATACAAATTTGAAACGTTTAGAAACGAAGTTTTTTACAAAATCTGCCAATAAATTGTTATACAATAGTTTCAAAAATATATAAAGAAATATTTGTTGGAAATAATGTTTGGAAAAAAATCATAAAGCAAATACACAAACCTTCTAGCATATACAGTAAATAATAATTGTTCATTAAAACAGCAGCAACTGCTGCTTTTTTTTCGTCCATAGACCAGACGAACAGAATTAAGGCATTAATATTCTTAGGCACTTACAAATTGCGAGTAGTCTATAGGTATTCCATATGGGCTAGTTTGGGGTGGTACGATGTAAAGCAAATTTGGACCAATGTTTAATCGACCATGTTAATCCGAACATTTGGGCTAGTTTTGGACTAGTCCTTGTACCTTATGGAGTAGTTGTTACATGCATGTATGGACTAGTCGCGTTATTTGCAGGGAAATAAAAGAGAATACAAACAACTTATGTGTGTATGTACATGCATGACGTTTGTATAAACGTCCATACTATGAAGAAGCAAGCATCACAAATTCTTCCGTAACGAAATATTTTCTTCTTCACTCCTATACCTGCAATAACTGAAACAAATATCTTGCCAACAGTGTTGTTTAGCGTTTCTTTTAGAAGATTTCGCTGTAGTAAAGCATTTGAAAATCCCTCATGTCTTAAAACTTCTTATAAGTGGTCTTGTGCAGGACTTTAATATATATGCATATGCACGTACACACATATACTAATATACATACATACATACGGACATTTTTAGCAGACTGACTTACTGTCTTATCAAAATTATCATGCATTCAAATGACAAAAAAAGTCTAATCTAAATAGTTTCTATTTAGTTTGACATTGCACACTTGCAATTCCTAATAACAGTGGCGAGCAAAATGACATCATGATAAAATAAAGTTTATTTTTGCTGCAGTTTTAGTTTGAGTTGACATTAGTAACACATTTTGTGTGTGTGTTTTTTTTTTGTTGTTGTGGAAATATTGCAGAAGATAATTATAATTTATTTATGACATTAATCATACAATTTGTTTACATGACATTCCTTTAATTTAAAAAGAATTTCAAAATCTTAAGAGCTTAAGAGAAATACATCATTCTGCTTGTTTTCATTAATCTTAAAGTTTGGACAAAAAACAGCACAATATTTATGGTTGTTGGTTGGTGGAATATTCAAATCTTGATTGATTTTTGAAATTTGTTAGCATCAGGTTTTTTTTAAAGCAAGCATTAGAAGAACAAAAAAAAACAAATGCTCCAGGCACGAGCACAACGAATTCGATAATAAATTAAGGGTTTCAAATATAAAATTAGGAAAAGGATATAAAACTTATTTTGAAATAAAAAATGTATCCTTAATTAGAGTTTGGAAGTGCAGATAAGCGATTGATTTGAATTATGAAGTATGTAGTACAATTTAAGGTTTAAATATTGAAATTTTTGTGACACCCCTCTCCGGGCTAGTATTGTTTCATCAACTTTTTGCTGCACTGTTATAATTTTTGTTAAGATGTGATACAATTCAAAACTATTAATGTATATGACAATTAAGTGCAAAATGTAACATCAATCTTTTCAAGGTTATCAATTGCGGTTTTTTATTTAAAACAAATATGTAGATGCATATGAACAGAGAAGTATGTACAGACGGTTTCAAGTTTTCATATTTAATAAATGCTTTGATTATTTTAATCAGTTTATGGACTTACATAAGTATTTTATTTCAGTTATTGTATTTCGTTTTGCTCTTATAAGTATTTGACAGCTAAAATTTGAGTATTAAATTAAAATTTTAACAATTTGCATTTGAGAGTAGTCTAGTAGTCTTTTGAATACCTCAGCGAATTTTTCAAACACATAAATTCTTGTTTATACAAATAAATTTTCAGTCTTCTGCTGAAAGTTTTTGAATATAATAATTTATGTCTGTAGACTACACAATAATTATTAATTCGCTTTAGTCCACAATATTCAATAAGTTGCACAAACAAAATATAGTATTGAGCGCAATTTTTCTTTCAATATACATATATAAATATGAAAACACTAATAAGTGTTTAAGAAATTGTAAATTGAGTTTTTCGTGATACATAAATATAGGTATTTGCATTATGTCGCACGTGACCATCGTATATATTTTAAGTGGAAGAAATTCAAAATAAAGCGGAACTTATAGCTCTAAACAAGTATTACAATTAGTGCTTAGTTTTGGGCAATTTTCAATTTTCAAGTTAATTAAAAAACCAAAAAATTCGCATGTGACAAAAAATGGCGATTTCAGTGAAACCTGAAGCAATAGTTTAATGTGAGTAATCTTAGAGTTTCGTGCTTTTTTTGTTTTACTCAAAAATTATTCCTATTTTTTTTAAATTCAGTTTTAATCACAGTCGCACGTGACGTTTTTCAAATAATGATATTTTTATCATTTCCGCCCATTTTTTAACTTTTAAATTGTGTAATTACAAGAACCACAGGAGTTTTATAAGTTTCGCAGCAATCAAATAAGTAGAATGTCATAAAATTAGGTATAAAAAATTGTGGGCGTGTCCTCGCCCAATTTTTTACAATGCGACCAATGTTAGGCTATAACCTCTCAGATAAAAAAATTACAATCGTTCTAAAATGTACTGAGTTATGAAGATACACTCCCAAAAAAATAAGAGACGAATTGTAAACCTCCTCCTTTTTTTGAAGTCGCTTAAAAATAGGATAGACGAAAAGAAAAAATATGCCAAAATTGCACTCACATTGTTTTGAAATTTTACACCATCTTAAGAATTTAAACAACAACAAACCAAGGAACTGATAAGTGTAAATTAATTTCATGTATACTAAAATTCAAATCAGTGACGGGTTGATAAAATCAACGTACATTATAATGTACACAACGCGTCAAAGGGTTAATTTTAATTGTATAAAAATCTTTATACTAAACGAGCTAAAAAGCCTGTCCCTGCCAGACAATAATCAATAGTCATGTCCTCCACCCACAGACCTAAAATTAAAAATTTGGCTGCGTCACACTATTTCGCACCGAAAATACTTTAAGTGTGCCACATTTTAGATTTCTATGTCATCAAATGGCTTAAGGCTACATACACTAACGAATTATATACACACACCCAGAGAAAAACATCTTAAAATCAATAAAAACCATATTGAATTAATAAGAAACATTAACGAAAATCTATATGAAAAAATATTAATCTACGTTAGTAATTAATTAATTTTATTTCTTTTTAAGTACCTCAATATACATTTTCTATTATATTAAAAACTATTGAATTAATGTGACGTGTTTTTATTTTAAGTTGCAGCTTTTCCCTGAGTGTACTTACATATATATACATAGATGTATAGAAAAAAATATCCCTTTTTGCGCAATATGCATACGAAGACATTTGATTTTATACAATATATTGTGCCACCTACTAATACACAATTGTAATTTTTTTGCACAATATCAGTGTTTTTAAAGTAACCAATGACAGTTATTAAAAATGGTCAAACAATTACTTGAAAAATTTTATTTTATTTAAGAATTAGCTTGACTTGTTATCACCAAACAAATAAACCAAACAATGGGAACATATCCTGGTGCCAAAAATAAAAAAAGGAGAAGCAAGGCTTCTTCATTAACTCGCACATTTGTTTTATTCTTGGAATGATTTTTATATTGCTGTGTATTGTGACTTCATGCCATTATAAAAAAAATCTTTCTTTAAAACTAAACTTTCCCAAAGTCGCGAATTTTTCTATAAATTAAAAAAAAATCTATCACCTTTTAATTTTAATTACTCCAAATATTTACATTTACATTTCGTGCTCATTCTTTAATAAAAATGTGTCTTTATATGCATTACATTCATTTACAAATTATTAAAATTTTTATCATACAATTTTATTTCCTTTCAGCTTTCGACAGACGTACTTGTTTGTCATTTTCATTATGCAGACCACAAAATATTTGAGCTTTTTAACGTTTTTGTGTTTGGCCGTGTTGGCATTTTATTCAACACCAACAATGGCATGCTCCTGTATGTTGAGTCATCCGCAGACCAGCTATTGCAGGGCAGATTATGGTAAGTTAAATTAAAATATTGTATTAAATTATTGTGTTAAATCAACGAAATTTATAGCGAAAGTATTTACATATGTATAAACAAATTTACGTATGTATCTTAGTCCATATTGACCTGGTTTGGATTTTATACTGAGAAAGTATATATGTAATAAATATTTCCTTCTCATCTCTCTCATACTAAATTAAAACTTGAGCAAGAAAACTTGATGTATATGAACCAGGTCATTTAGTCAATATCTATTCTAGCGGTTTTTTCAGAATATGTATAACGTTTATCGTATACAAATTATAATCTGCTATACATATTTTGAGAGCTAAGCAAATGGTGACACACTGTCCAAAACAAGCACTATATTGTACATTGAAACTTGTGTACCACTATAAAAAAAAGTTTCATTAGATGTAGATGAAGGCATAGTAATACATGAATACCGTCTTTTGCAGGGTCTTCCTTTTATTCTTTTACGAGTCTACCATCCGTAAGGCAGTGCCCGGTTTGCAATTTCGTTTCTCTTCTCGTCAAAGTAAACTCCAATTTCCCTACTTTATCATGAAAGGCCTTATTATCTGTCAGATTTTTTAAGAGTGTTATTGTCGGTCTGTAAGATAAAGCATTTATTTTTTTCGCACTCCTCTTTCCTGTGACATTGATGACACAATACAAACTTTATTCAAATAATGGAGGTTAAATAATTAATCACGTTTGTTTAAGACTTTTTTTGATTTATAAAGGTTTTTACAACAATTTTTCTGTGGAAACTCAACCCTTTTTAAACCTTAACAATTTTTTGTTGAAACGACTAACAATTTTTGGTGATTAAAGGTTACGAACTTAATTTTGTTGAGGTGGGATCTTATCATACATTTTGTGAGAGCATCATAGTCCATAATCTTAATATTTGCTTACAAAATAATTTAAATATCAAATGCAAAAGGGCTAAAAGTTTATTCCAATGCTAAATTTTGTCTTTCATTGATTAAATTTGTATGTACTTGTTGTTCAATTACGAGGATGAGTCAATAAGTTAGTGAATTTATAATTTTCTGCCTCTTAAATCAAAGGACTAGACTGCTTCTATTAACAGGCAATTGTTAGCTGACTCCTGGAAAACTTTGGCTGCGACTTTTAATTTGTTTTTGACAGCCATTGATAGCAGAAGATGCCGAATGTGATGAACGCCAATTTAAATTATCTACTAGATAATGACAATAAGCATTAAAAAATATAAATAATTAAACAGTCATACACCGAAAGAATTTTGCTTCATAAATCCAATGAAACAATTTCATTAAACATTTTTCACAAATCTTATGATAATTTCACAAATACAATGAAAATTTCATGAATATTGTGAAAGAATTTCATTGGATTTGCTTTCTTGGTATTCTGGTTTCGTTAGAATATTTAATTGGATTTATTTATGACAATAATATTTTCTAATTATTAAGAAACCCCTTTATATTTAAGTCATTTCATTCTTTTCATGAAATTATTTTATTGTTTCGATGAAGTTATAGCACTGCATTAATTACATTGATAAATAAATTTGATGAAGTTTTCAATAAAATAATTTTAACGAAACTGGTTTCATTAATCCAACGAAGCGTGACGTTGGTTGAATTTTAATGAATTTTTCATTAGATTAATGTCGAAATTCATAGAATTTCTGCGAAAATTCTTTCAGTGTAAGTTTAGTAAGTTTGCGTATAATCATAATTGTAGCGTAAACAATTCGTACGCTCACATATTTTCTTTTAAGTAAATATGTATTTATATATCCAATTCCAATATACAAGGGCATCTCTACTTCGTTTACGCGAAAAACTAAAATGCCCCACAATGCATTGACTCCCTCTCATACTTACAGTCCAAGTATGTTTATACTCAGGCCATATATATTTAGTCGGACAAATAAAAATATACGCATGATACTAGAAATATTTATTCATCATTCGCCACTGTGTACAATCATTTGTGTATACAAAATGAAATGGACAATGTGTGGCTATTTGAAAACATGTTTTATGTGTGAGTGCAAATAAAATAGCCCTATATATGCGCACGTGTAGTTCATTAATAGTCAAATTATTTGTATACTCATGCTTGTGATTGTAGTTCACACAGTCTTTAAATTTTATTTATAGTTGCTTGTGCTGCGTAATTAAAAAAATGTGTGCAAAGATAGTTTTTGAATGTTAATAGTTATACGTATTCGGTTTAAAATTAAATCGTTTCATATTTGTTTGATGGCCAATACTCAAAGAGTACTTAAAACGATAACTTTGCCATTATCTGGTCTCTACGCGATGTGATGTTGACTGATCGGAAATTGAAAGTGAATAAGATTATGAATGCCATTGGCATCTGAGTGGTTTCAATTTTCAATGATCACTTAATTATAAGAAATATTCCCCCAAGATGGGTACCGCATTTATTCAAACAATAAGCCCAATCATGTGACAACTGCACAGGGGTATTTGGTGTTGTTCAAGCTTAATATGGACTAATTTTTGCGCCATTTCGTAATCATGGAGGAAACGTGGATCCACCACAATATATCACAGACCAAACAGCATTCAAAATAGTAGGTTTCTTAGGGTGAATCGACGCCATAGAAATTCGACGTGGGCTTGTCCGCCCCGTCATGGCGATGATTTTTTGTAATGCACGTAGAATCACCTACATTAATTAGCTACAAAAGAGCACAACAATCAATTTGAACTTATTGAAGATTTGAAACTGTGTATCATTCAAAAAGTCACGGACATATTAACAACACTGTAATAATAAAGCTCTCAAAGCTTTTCGGCAGATTGCTTTGAGAATAACGCGTGTTTTCAAGCAATGTCCAGGAGTTGTAGATGTCAGTTTGATATATTGAGTGTGAGGTTGCAAGGTTTCTGCTCCCTCAAGAATTATATCGAATGTTGAGTTAACCTTTAGATGACTGTGAGACGAAGGAAATGGGAAGTAACGTCTTTCTCCAGCAGCAGAAATAATACTCTTTTGGATAGACTTGAGAGTTTGTAAATCACATTAAAAAAATTACATTTTGACAAAAACAAACTTAATAGATTTTCTTTGCTGGTGGTTGAGCATATCCATATGCACCAGTGAAAAGCATATAGACATGCTTAACCAACAAGAAAATAAATTTTACTTAAAATAAAATCATGACAATATTTCAAATAATAAATTTCTTAAAGGTTTAATAGATTTTCTTCTCAAGCTTCGCTGGAGTATTTCAACTAAAAACAAAATCAAAAAATTTGCTATTGTTTTTCATATAAATAATGCTTTAAAGAATCTTTATTCCTCATTTAGATAAACAGCCAGTAAAAAAAAAGAAAAGCTTCTAACACTTACATACATTTTTCATATAAGATAATTAAATTTTTCTTTTCTGTGTATTTTTAGTTGTCGTTGTTCGTGTCCTTCGTAAGTCTACACGTTTGGTAAAAAATCAAGCAGCCTATAAAGTGGAAATAAAAAAATCCTACAAGGTAAAGTTCAACAAAGAGACAAACAAAAACACAATTACCTAAACTCGTATTATTCATAATTTGTTTGCGAACCCTTCATTTTTGTATAAATTTCACTTTCTATTTTTCTTTATTATCATTAAAAAAAATAACAGATGACACCCGAAGGTCATAAAACATTGAGACATGGCCGTTTGTTGACACCACTCGAGGACAGCATGTGTGGAGTTAATTTGGCATTGGGCAAATTGTATGTTATTGCCGGCCAGGGATCCCAATTGAATTTGTGTAATTATGTAAAGGAATACCAGAAGATGAGCATTGTTGAGAGAAAGGGCTTTTCGGGAGTCTATCGCAAGGCTTGTGGTTGTGAGGTAAGTGAGACAACAGATTAAAACAACAAATTTATGTGCAACAAGTTTGTGGCAAATAAAAAAAAGACAAGTTGAGTTTTTGTATACGGGAAAAAAATTTTATAAAAAAATTTAAATAATTTCAAAATGGTTAACAAGGCTTATTCAAGGCAAATTTATATCAGGTACTTATACTCGGATGAATTCGCTTTGACAAATTTGGGGCCTAATTTTGTAAAATGGTAAATTGTATCAAATACAATTTTTATGAATTTTGTTTCTTAATTTAAATTTTTCCCATATAAAATTTGACAACGCTTGGCGTTGCGTTTTACAAAATTAGACCCTGGTTCTTTTAATGTTAAGAAATATACTGAAAAACGTGTGTTGAGATCCAAGGCGTATTCAGTATCAGGTGACCTTTTCAGCCCGGCTTATCAGCTGTTGATGCCGAATTGAGCAATTCGAACCAAAATTTCAAAATTTGCTTGGACATCTTCTGACAAATTGTATTTGTAGCACAGTAAACTACACCTTGTTTTTCGTGTGGTAAAATGGTTGTAGGGAAGAGTTAACCTGATACTGAATTCGCCTTGTTGAGATCCAACGCAAGGCGAATCCATACTAGGTGGTCGCTGCTTTTAGTATAAATATACGATGGATGTCAACTTACATTTTCTAGTGATTTTTTTGGCATTAAAAGTATAAATTTCTCAAAGACAATTGAGACGAGTATAACAGATATTAAGTTGCCCTAATCCAACGTATATTCAAAGTACAAGCCAACTACTAGGGATTCACATTTAGGCATATTATTACTCGTAAGCTTGCCTCAGTGCGTTTCGAAAAATTCATACTTGGGATTTTAAAAAAATATACTGAAAACTACAAGCGGCGAAAATTGTAATCAGGGTTGTTGGGACCATCTGATTTGGATGCCCTGTAATTATTAATTTGTTTGAATTTTAAATTCTGAAGGTTTTTATCACTGGGGCTTTGTCACTGCTACAGAGTCCCGGAGAGTCTTTTTGATCCGCTGCTACATCTTAAGACTCAGTTATCCAACTGTAGTGTAAAGTAACTACAACAGTAATAAAGAGCTGATCGAAATTGTTATGTGAAATATAATGAAAATAGTTTTATAGAGATGTAACGTAACCTACTTTTCATATACAAATATCGATCAGCTGTTTCCTACGTTGCAGTTACATTACACTCGGCTAACTGGCACTTTAAGCTGAATTCACCATTTGTTTTCGAACAAAATTTTTGTAATGACGGTTATGTTTTTGAGAGAGAGACAGATAATATATGGGAACTAATTTTATTCGAAACAATTTCAAATTGAATTGGTTTCATGTTTAATTTTTATATTGGAAAAAATTGGACTGTGCTGCCAGCTATTTTAATTTTCCGTCAAAGCTGAGCTGAGCTGCCACATCATATTATATGATTAATAAAATCACAGAATATATTACCAGAAGCACTTTACTTTTATAATTTTTTTTGATTTATAACTTATTTATTAAACAATTGAAAATATGTGTGTTCCTCCAAGAAAATAAATTGTAGTCGCTGTCTCTGTGCTGTCACCTTATAAAATTAATACACGTCATTTATACATATATTTTATACGGATGCATCGTATTGCAAAAGTCTCTTATAAAAAAAAGTTTTGTCCATATTAATTTTTTGTTCGGAAACAATGGGTGAGTTCAGCTGAGCTCATTCATTTGATACAGGGTTGCATTATTGAAACTTTTTGTAATTTTCTAAACCTAAAAGAAATAAGCGGGCGATTGGCAACATTGGAAAATGTAAAAGAAAAAGAGTTAGTTTGCAACATTGACGTTCATATCCTGCTGCAGGACCCAAAACCGAAGTGTAAATGCCCTGTCTGAATGAAAGAACATTTTTCTTAAAAATGACTAAATGACCTACAGTTTTTAACAATCATACTTTGTTTATTTTTATTTTTTTCTTTAGGTAAAGCCCTGTTTTGGAAACAATTGCTTGAAGAATTTCGAAAGTGCAACCGGCTGCAAATGGTCACCGTTTGCCAAATGTGAAACTGATTTTAGTGCATGCATGCCTTCATTCTATCGAACTCCCGAGGGACCCATCAAACAGTGTCGTTGGAGAAGAACGCCCCTCTACGAAGAGTGCATGTCAAATCCATGAACATTTCACGCAAAAAATGTGCCATAATTCTGTATTGTTGTAAATTTGCTGAGTTAAATTTTTTTTATATATATAATTAAATAATTTGTATTTAAAGTGTCTTAAACTTAAGTTAAATTATATATTGTATATTCACTCGTATGTTAGTTTAGTATATAAGTTTTGTTTTTTAATTTTTATGTACTTTAAATTAGTGCTAAAATACTTCTTAAAAAAACTTCAATAAAAAATTCTGAAAATAATGCATAAAGACTTACCAAATATTTGGGTGAGGGAAAGAAGGACTGTTCGATGAGTGGAAACGCTTCTTTGCCCATGCGACGCTGCAGTTGGTGTAGGTGTGCAAAAACCCAGGGCTTATCCTTAAAGAGAAAGCAAATATTTATATTAAAATCCAAACTTTATTTTTTATATACATGCATAAATATTTTATTTATTTTTATTTTACCTGGAATTGATAAATGGAATGTAGAGAATTTATACTGGGCACACCACCATATTTCAAGCCTAAAATAGTGGAACGATAATCGTTGCACCCATCACGGGGTGGCTGACGTATTAGCACAAAATCTGGTCGAAACATGCGAGGAATCTGTTTGTAAATAAAAAATATTTGTGAATTAAACATTTTTATAATTTTAAATGAAAAAGCTGATAGAGCAAATTTAGAGATCTAAAATGGAAATAAATTGCATGTGGGTGATTTTCATATTTACGATGGACGCAACATTGAGATGTACTCAAATATGGTAAATTGAAAACCTAAAACGCTGAGTATGAAAATTAAAATCTTATGCTATTTCATTCATTTATACATTTTAATTGTTGTTAGTTCAATAAGTAATAACTACTTGCAGATTATGTGAAATATTGAACGTTAGTTTGAGAAAAATTCTAAACATAACAAAATGCAACAATTCCACATGAGCAAGTTTTTGAATAAACGAATAACAACTGTAATTAGACTGAGGAGAATATATATTGGAATTGTTTAATTTTGGTCTGAATATCTAGTTTAGGTATTGACTCCCAATAAAACTATTGACCTTTTGTATGTTCTATGAAAATGTTTACACAGATTTTAAGCTGTATAATTGTATTAAGTAAAAACATCAGAAAACTTTAAAAGTGGAATTGTTGTTTTGTTATGGATCTTCAATATTTTCCTTCTACTTTATAAAGGTAAAATGAAGCGGGGAAGCAGCAAAGTGGTAAAAAAATTAGTATATCGTCGACTCCGCTTTACTGGAAATAACCAAAACCCACCTTTTTTCAGTTATCCGATTTTTTCTTCTCTAAAACGTAGTTCGGATTACTGAAATTTGTTACAGTTAAGTGTACAGCTTAAAATCAGTACAATCTAAAAGAAAAATACAATAAAGTACGTAAGAGCGAAAAGGACAAATACATTTTGCCATTTAATATTTAACAAACAAAACATGCACACTTTTTTCAGCCTTAAGTTATGCAAATGATTTCTAATAAATAAATTTGTCATTGTTTATTTTTTCACTAAAGCGAAGTTAGTTTCCTACAAAACGTAGTTGTGGGCTTGGTTTTGATTTTCAGTAATACGATATTTTCAGTAAAGCAATGTTTCGCTAAAGCGAAGTGAATAAGACTAGCTGCGTTTAAAATCAGTGCAGGGATCGGTATCGCTTTCAGTAATCTTATTTTTTCAGTAAAGCGTGTTGCACTAAAGCGCATTCGATTGTCTATCTATTATACTGTCTTAAAGTATTTCATAAACAGAATATATCGTCACATAAAATCTAAAAAGACGTTACTGCACGTTTTATTTATATCTTTTTACGGGAGAAGCAAAAAGAAGGCAGGTGTCTTAGGACACCCGGTTAAAGCTATGTTGCTTTACAAAAACTTTTCGAGCTATTAAAACAAATATAATTTTCGATATATTTTGAGAATAGTTTAATCGTTTTATAAAAAATTTCCAGCATTGAATTCAGGGGGCAAATTACGGCATCCGATACGACTTGTAATTTAAAAATATTTCCATATAAACTCTATTGAAATATTTTTAAATTACGAGTTGTTTCGGATGCCGTGATTTGCCCCCAGGTTTTCAAGTTCAAAATAGTAAGTGAACCAAAAAAATCAATATCAAATTGAGTTCTTCTTAAAACATAAATATATTTACTTCATGCCATCAAAAATAGGAAGTTACTGATTTCATTCTGGTTTTCAAAAATGGAATTTTAATCAGATTTGAACATTCCGAAGTTTAACTATTTCTACGATGATGTCCGCATGTATGCATGTGTGTGGATGTTCGTAAGTGTGTATATGTATGTAAGCCGATTTAATTTATGTATGTAATGAACCGATTTGATTGGGCAGATTTTGAGAATATTCAAAAAGAAATTTCAAATAAATTTTAAGTGAGTTGGCTTAAATCGAACGTAAATTATTCTGAAAATCACCATGATTTCAAAAACAAACTGTAGATAAATGCCATTTATAATAGAATATTAGCGGCATACGGTGTTCGATGCAAAATATCGTAGCTTTTCTTTCAAATCGAACAACAAAATAACCTACACAATCCCAAAAAAAGCTACGATATTTTGCACTTGCACTTACGCAACACCATTTGCATTAAACACCAAATGCCCAAGCTAGTATAGAAAATTTTTATGAAAATCGATCGTCTGTGTTGTGAAAACACGGGGATAATTTAGATTTAAAACCTCCAATAACTCGATTTTATTTCAAGACCCTTAATAAAAAATTATCCGGCCAGCTTCTGAAAACCGAATCGGTTTAAAGTCCTACGATTTTACAAAACTAACTCCGACAATATTAATATTTTTTCAGACTTTTTTTTTTAATTTTTCTATTATATTTGTTGTTACAGCAACAATGAAATGCATATAGACCAAGCTGAACCACCAGCAAATAAATTTCAAATTAAAATATTTAAGAAATTTTTTATTCGACATATTGTCATAATAAAATAGATTCATATCGAATATAAAATATTTGCTGGGTTTTGTATAAGTTTCGAAGCCTAGTATGCTTATTTTTCTTTTGTGATTTTCAAAAATATTATTATTTGTGAATTCTCAAATAGTTCTTGATAGTCTGTGCATAAGATAAGAGGTTTGTGACTATTCAAAATGTGTGGTTGAAGTCTACTGATAATTTGTTACAGCAACAATGAAATGCATATAGACCAAGCTGAACCACCACCTAATAAATTTCAAATTTCTATTATATAAATTCTCAAATATCACAACTGAAAGAAAATGATCGTATGTGATTTCAAAGACGTGTGAAGGACCATTATTAATTTTGGAAATAGTACGATTTCAACTAGATTCGATTTGCAGAACAGGACCTATAATTTTATTTGAAATATAAAATATTTAATCTTGAAAATAAAGACAACAATAAATGGATAATAAACTTTAGAAATGAAAATCACTCAAGCAAATAGCAAATTTCATGCATTTCAAAGTCTTCTTTATTTAACTGCCATCAGCACTTACCCTTGAATCACCCCTGTAAACTTCCATTGTTATAACGGGGCCAGATTCTGCACTGGCATGCAAAGTAATATCCTTAAGAAACAAATAAATTAAATTAATATATTGCTTTAAATTAAATTCAATTTATGATAAACAATTCAATACTTAAAGTTTTTACAAAAATGTACTAAATAATCACGCTAATTTCTATTATTATTTATTTATTATTTTTGTTGTTGTAATTTTCGCAATCGCAACTTACCCTAAATTCAGCTTGTTCGACACGTATGTCGTAATCGCCATGCAAACGTTTACCGCGAAAATATTTCGACCAGTCTGTATTGTGATCATCAAGCACCAGCAAAGTAAAATATTTGTCTTTGTTAAATGCCGGCGAACGTGTAGCACTTTGAACAGCGGCACCTTTTGTTTTAATATTTTTTTCAATATGATTTTATTTTTTAATAAAAAAAAAGAAAATTTTGTTAAACATAGAAATTTATGTGGATGTTTGAAAAGAAGCTAATTATTGTTCGCGTTGAAAGAGAAAAAAAATTGTTTGGCATAATTTGAAATAGAACTCACAGTTGTGTTTAAGATAATAGCAGTATTTAAATGTTTCTTTGTATTTTTTATTAATGTGATGATTTTTCGGGGTTAAATGTAAATTCTTATTACTTTGAAAAAGGAAAATTTATGCAACAAATAATTAATGAATTCGAGCGAAACCAGAAATGTATAAAACTTTTATATGACTTTTTTCTGTGTGATCTAATTCATATACATGATGTCCGCCGGGAAGGTATACTACTCGCAGTAATTCCATTGTAATCCTGGCTGTATGCGATGTGGCACCGTCTTGTTAATACCATATGGTAATCAAGCCCAAAGCAAGTAGTTGTGACGTTAAAAAATTTTCAAGCATATCATGATATCGCTCCCCCTTCACACATACCGTTAGCTCGTTTTCATTTTCAAAGAAGTAAGATACAATGAATTAAACACCAGACTGTCACTTTTAATGGATGCAAAGGTGACTGATGAATAATTTGAGGGGTTTCCATTGCAAAGAACAGACTATTCTGTTTATTCACATATCCATTCAAATGAAAATATGCCTCGTCACTCATTGTCATTTTTTTATGAAAATCGGGGTTCATGGTGAGTTTTAACGTTTAAAACACGTGACTCTATCGAATATTTTTCCATAATAAATTTGCCACGTGTCTACTATACGACTGACAAATATGAACTGTCAGCACTAATGTTTACCAAAATGGCGGCAAAACAAAGTAAATAGTATACTTTCCCGGCGGACACCCTCTACATACATATAGGCCCCTTTCAGATTAGACAACTTTACTTGCACAGGTCTTGTGTTTGTGGGTGTGAGAGGAAAGGTCGGTTTGAAGGGGAAAGAATTGCCGAGATTTGAGTATCGACTTGCTTGTACTTGGCAATTCTGTTTCTGCTGTCATTCTTGTCTTGGGATATTTATTTGTTTTTGAAAGTTTCTTTAATTTCTTCTTCGGTGCGTTGTCTAATTTATATCTAATATATATATATATATATATACAGGAATGAATCAAAACGTCAACAAATTAAGAAAATTCCAGCATAAGAAAATTAAACTTGCTCAACAAAATTGCTGAATGTGAACATAAAAGCAAGTTCAAAAGAAATAAATAAAAATGAAAATTATACTTGCGCAATTAAAGTTGCCTAATCTGAAAGGGCCATATTTTTGCTTGTGACAGTTAAATGAATCTTAAATAAATTTTCATTAAGCAACACTGAAACAACAATATACGACTTAGCTCACTTCCACAATTGAGGGGCTAAAAAAATTCTGAATAATTAACTTCAAAGTGTGGTATAGGGTTGCATAGTTGTTGCTGGTCAATAAGTTCAGTTTTTGGTTATCATGCAGTTTTGAATTTTTATAGAGTGATAAATATAAGTATTGAAAGTTGATTGGCAAATCTAACTGTTATTTTTTATTTCTGGCATTTATACCCCTTTGCTTTGAAGCCCTTCAATTATGAGCATAAATATGTTTATACGTACATAAAATAAAATTTGTATAGAAAAAATTATATTCGTTAAGATCTTGAAACAGCTTCAGTACAATATTGTTTTACAAAGCGAGGGCGTTCTGCAAACGTTAATTAACTTCTCAGTAAAGTCAGAACTGCTTTAAATATTTCCTCAATAATTATTTTCTAAATACAATTGTTTTAAATTGTTAAATCTGCCAGCCAACCTTAATTGTTAACTAAATATAAGCAATGAAATGTATATTTATTTTATGCAAAAAAAAAAAATATTAAAAACACACAATCGCTCGATCTATTTGACGAAGTGTTGAAAAATTGCATTTAATTACTTTGAGACTAAAACTTGTTTGTTATTAAAATAGAATATTTTAATTTTTATACTCATGTGTGTATTTAAAATAAATTGAACACTGCATTACCATAAAATACCGATATTAATATTTATTAATTTTTTTTAATTTAAAACTGTTGCGGCAACAATTATTAATATTATCCATTTAAAATCGTGACAATATCATTTTGTTAAAAATAAAATATATTTGAATTAATGATCCTCTACGGCTTGATTGGAAGTCAAGATTAGTTTGTCCAATGATTTGTTATAAATCTATGTCGACAGCCAAATATTACTACGTTTATACGGGCGACTTTTATTTGCGTATGTAAGAATATTGCAAAAAGAGAATTTTGCCGCATAAACGGCGAATTAATAAAGGTATTCACGTCAACTCTTGCAACTGTGCAAAAAAGCATAATTGCACTTTCTGACGTGAGCAACCCATTTTGTTTAGTTGGTCCGAAAATATCTTCCACTTGTTTTTTTACTTAAAAGTTAAAGTTTTCCAATCCTGGAAACGCCTTTTTAATTTTTTTATTAATTTTTTTGTTTGAAATAGCAATTTTATTCGTACTGAAGTATAAAATAAGTTTATTTAATAATTAAATAAAAATTACTTTTCGGTAGTTAATTTATATATCACAAAATATGTAAGTTTTCCAACCCTGGAATCGTACTTTTGGAAAGTTCGGATTTATATCACCAATTTCTTTTTTTTAGAATATATATATATATATATAGGTTCCCGTCGTTCCTACAAGGAGCATAGGGCCTCAAAGTAAGTTGCTTTTGTATAAGAAAAAAAGTTAAAGTTTTCTAACCCTGGAAACGTCTTTTTAATTTTTTGATTTTATTAATTTGAAATACCAATTTTATTTGTATTGAAAATATAATAAAATAAGTTTACTTAATAAAATTAAAGTTTGAGTTTTCCAGCTCTGAAAGCGTCTTTTATTTTGCTGATTTTCAATACCAAAATTTTTCGTACCATTTCTGACACACCACACCGAAGTCTCTAGCTTTTCTGGTAGCTTCGGAAAACCGATTTCACGTACAGAAAGGCGGACAGACGGACATCGCTTGTTCGTCTTCCCTATGCATAAGGATCCAGAATATATATACTTTATGTGTCGCTTATTAATATTGTAGATATTACACACGGAATGACAAACCTATATATACGCTTTTACCATTTTTTGGTAAAGGGTATAAAAAGAGTCAATTAAAATTTAAATTCTGTCAATTAATCTTTTTAATCAACTAAATTACACTGAAAGAAGTTTCTATGAATTTCGACATAATCTAATGAAAAATTCATTAAAATTCCACCAACGTCACGCTTCGTTGGATTAATGAAACCAGTTTCGTCAAAATTATTGTATTGAAAACTTCATCAAATTTATTTAACAGTGTAATTAATGCAGTGCTATAACTTCATCGAAACAATAGAATAATTTCATGAAAAGAATGAAATAACTTAAATATAAAGAAGTTTCTTAATAATTATAAAATATTGTTGTCATAAATCCAATAAAATATTCTAACGAAACCCGAATATCAAGGAAGCAATTCCAATGAAATTGTTTCACAATATTCATGAAATTTGTGAAATTATCATTAGATTTGTGTAAATTTTTAATGAAATTGTTTCATTGGATTTATGAAGCAAAATTCTTTCGGTGTAGATGTTTAAACTTTTAAATAATTCAAATTTAAAAAAAAGTTTAATTGATTCAATAAAATGTTTAATTGATTTTTTTTTCAAGTAAAATTGTTGATAGAAGAAACAATTTTCTTTTGTAAAAAAAGTGAAATGACAGTGGACTTGGAAATAAAATGCCCTTCATTTCGAAATATTAAATAAATCTTTAAAAAACTTCAATAAATATGTATATAATAAATAACAAAAAATTTATGTAATTTGAGACTAGTTGTTGACTATTGTTGCATAATATAAAAATATTCAAATGTAATCTGGGCTCAAATCGTCACATCCTTGATCGCATCGACAATCTTACGAAAACATATTAAATGATACGTCAATCGTATAAGCGCAATGCGCTATTTCAGTACGTTCACGTATGTGTATCATAATCCGAAAATGGTGTTTTTACGTGATGAGTTGTACGTTCACGGATGTGACGATTCGGCCCCTGCTTAATACCTCGATTAAAGACATATATATATATATATATATATATATATATATATATATATATATAATTAAGGACAGAATTGTTCTTTTTTCTACAACATAATTTATAAAAAAGGAGGATTCAGGCTTCAGTTCAAGGTGGCACACAGTGGTAATTTAATCGTGACAGTGACTGCTATTGTAGGAATTTCGCTTTAATTTATTTGGCAGTTAGATGTTACACATGTATATTATATTAAAAATTAAGGCTTGCCTTAAATCAATAACAACAAAATTTATAGATTTCAATGTAATTTTAATGAATGATCAGAAACACATCTGCTATTATTTTCAACACAACTGCTTAATCATTAAAGCATGCGAATAAAGTATAATAATCGAGAGTATTAAACGTAAGTACCCAGTATTGAAGCGCCTTGGTCTCGTGCTGCCCCTGTCAAACTTTGAACACGTTGCAACAAGCTCTCACGTGACTTAGCTGGACTAGTGGGAGCACTAACGCCACGTGGCGGTACCGCTGCTCCTGCCGCTGCTGTTGCTGTTGCTGCAGCAGCAGCATTAGTATTTTTACCAAAACTTAATGAAAAATCTGGAGCAGGACCCTGAGGTTGTGGCGGTATGGCCGTAGATGCCGGCGCCGTTGGTGGTGGCATATTTGGTGGTCCGCCGCCAGCTGCGGCAGCGACAGGTTTTGTCGGCTGCTCCTGTATAGGACGTGCTGCTGGCGGTAAGTCATTGGGATCGATATCATCCTGCTCGGAAGACAAATCTCCCGAGCTAAATCTGTTTTATATCGCGAATTAATTGTTGATGGTAGCAAGAGATTTTTAAATGTTTTTGTACAGTTGTAGCGAGTGTGAACGAGTGAGGGGGCGAGAGAGAGAGATAATAAGGAAAACAAAAGGAAAGAAAAAACGAGAGAGACAAAAAGAAAAACAAGGAGGAATAGAAGACCATATGAAATTTTAAATTAGTGCTTTACAATTCAGCTGGTGGGGTGGTCATTGATTTTTTTTTTGTAATTCTGTTTTTATTTTAAACGTTTTTACCTTCTCTTCAGGAAATTAACATTGGAAGTAAAACTGCTTTTGAACGATGAGAAATTCAGGGTGCCGGTTTTAGTTTCCTTCTTTTTAAAGTGAATTAAAACACAGAAATAAAAAAAAACAAAAAAAAAAACAAAAGATACATGGACGATACAAAACAAACCGCAAGCGGTTTCAATTATTTTGTTACAATCGAACATAAGAAACAGAGACGTTTGTAAAAGAGAAAACGAGACAGAAATAGAATAGAAACGAATTTTTTTATTTTGTATTTTTCAATTGTTTGATATTAACAATATAGTGTAAAGTGTTTTTCATATTTTTTTGGTATTAATTAATTTATTTCTTTAAATATTATAAGTGCGCAGTGCTGGCAAATGAAACGGAAAAGGAAAAAAAAAAACTAAAAGTTTAAAGAAAACGTAAAACACAGAGAAAAACTAAGGGTAAGTAAGCAAAAGTAAGAAACATTTAACAAATCATTTTGGGCAGAAGCGATTTGTAGTTTCGATGTACTTCAAATGAAAATTTACACCAGCAAAGATGGTAAAAATTATTAAAAATCGAAAGCATAACTTTTAAGCATTTGCTTTTATTTTTCAAATGTTAAAAGGCTTTCTGCAACGTTATGGAGGAGGAGTAAAGGAAAGTCTTTAAAATTTCATACGCTTCTCATACTTTAGTATTAGTTAATACATTTTTACTTAAAATGTATATTTTACTATGAGTGTAATGATGATTATGTCAAATGGAAATGTTGATTTAGGTTTGCATAAAGTTATCGGTTTTGGTTACATTTATTGTTGTAGTTTAACTGTTGGGAAAGTTATTAAAGTTTGTAATGATGCAGCTGGAGAGTTTATAATATAACTTAAATTGTTATAAAGATTTTACTTGTTTCTTTGTATTGAAGTTAAATTTCGAGCATTCAGAGACTTAAAGCCTGTTGATCTAAATGAGAACGATAGATTCGATAGAATATTTATATTGGAAACAAAAACAAATTTCAGTTTTTTGTTTTTGTTTCTAATATAAATTCGGATTTGAAAGTAGAATTTTATGGCAAACTATTTTTGTAGAAAACTTCAGCTTCGTATATTCACTTTTGGTTACACTTTCTGTGTTCAAAAAAGGGCAAGCCAGGAGAGTTAGAAAATTAAAATATTTTATAAATTTGTTCGTCCCAAGGGCTTGCACAAAAGTACTCAACACGTTCTGCTGTTAAAGTTCAAAGATTTCAGGCTGTTTCAGACGTTTGAACTTTGTTAGTTTGGAATTTTTTTTATTATATTTATAGTGAATTTACAAGCCTCAAAGTTAAAAATATGTATGTTGATATATTTTTTTTGTTAACCCAATTATTTCAAATATCCAATAAAATAAAAAGGAACGCTAAACAGAAATTTGTTAATGTTTTTTCATAAAAACTCTTAAATCAAGAAATGCATATCAATCAAGTGATTTTTTTAGTTTTGACTTTCATGAATCACACTAACACAGCAACTTTAATTACTTAACTTTTTAAAATTTGCTGCTAAAATTGATTTTACGTTCACACACTAAATTTTCTTCCAGCAATTATAGAGTTAACACATGCTGCAGCTAAAATTCAAAGCTTTGTCTTTCATGAAACAAAAATCAACCTTTTTCTTTTTGTCTAAATAAAATTTCTTTCCTGGTGTATTTGTTACCGCAATATTCCGAGCTATTATGTTAAACTTTCAGTTAAACAAATGAGAAGTACAACAACTAGTATATCTTAGTGGAAACAAAAACTCAATAGAACAGTAATACCACGAAAAAAAGTCACGGGGTTCTGACAATGGGTTCCGGTAGAGGACATAAAAAAATATATGTTTGTCCGTATTTTGACCTCATCATGCAGCATATCGATATAAAAAACTATGTGTTTTTTACATCTGAGCTGCATGGTATGGTCAACCACTTTTTATAAAATCTGTGGCAAACAGGAAAAAGTGCTTAAGTCGAGATAACCTGATTTTGAGTTAATGGTACCCTCAAAATCTGCATATTTGAAAGTATCTCTGGTCAAAATATCAATTTATTTAAGAGATTTTTCAGGAAGTTATAGCACTATGATTAGCGACTTATCTTTTCTTAGACTTAATTAAGTTTATACTTTGATATATTTCTACTTAAAGATTAACAGAGAATTTCCCAATTTAACTGTAAAAGATATAAATTTCTAAAAATCGACTTGAAAGCTTAAAGGCGCTCTCCTGCAAAACAGTCAAATATGACTAAAGCACTTTTTCCTTATTGCCACAGATATTAACGGTCCTATGTATAAGCAAAAATTGGCATGAAGTTAGCATAAGTGATGAAATTGAATTAGGTGTTAACGAGTTCCTTCATACAATTTGACATTAAAAATGGTCGCATTACCTAATCTTAGTCACCTCTAAGTCCAGCATGATTTTTAATGTGAAGTTTCATGGCAAAAATATTTAAGATCATGTTCAATTTCGCCACTTATGCTAACTTTATGTCAGTTTTTGCTTATACATAAGGCCGTAAGAGTGTACAAAAAATAAAGCAAAGTTTAAATATATGGCCATTTGAGCAGTAAAATATTGACAACCGTAAAAAAACAATTCTACAGCTGACAGCGTTATACGACAGAACAACGTGTCTTCATTATTGAACAATATTTTAAAAATAATGAAAGCTTGGTGGCAACATTTAGAAAACTTCATAGAACTGTGAAGAGATTAATTGAAAAAATTCATGGAGACTGGATACAAACACACTGGTCGTCCAAAAACAAGTTGTTCAAATATCAATATCGACGCAGTGTGTTAGAGTGTCGGTGACACGTCAAGTGGGCGTCGAGGTTAAGAATTGCAAATTTCAAGAAGATATCTAAATATCTTTTGTCTCAACGCTTGGGTGATCAGAATAAGCTCCCTAGAGCATGCGCTTTAACACCTTTGGATCTCTTTTAAAAAACACAACCGCGCAAAGCGATTATCTTGTCTGCGGAAAACGCCCAGGGTCTATGGCAGGAATCGAACCCACGACCTTTGCACTGACAGGATAGCATCGCTACCACTCAGGCACAGAGCTCTATTACATAGAAGCCCAAAACCACCCGAACATTAAAAGAGGTGATTCAACGCTGCATCGACGAAATTCAGCCTAATTTATATAAAATGGTTGAAAAATTTTTTCAACAAACGAGTGCCTATATGCATTCAAAGCCGTGGATGCCATTTGCCCTATGTCCTGTGTACTTAATGTTCAACTTAAAAAAAACAGTCAAAAGACTTAGAACTGTGTTTTTCTATTTAATTCAAATCTTTTGTTACTTTTGGAACACCCTTTAATTACGAATGTATGTCAGAGCACAAAATTAAAGTCTAAGACTTAACACAAATAGCAAAAACCAGCCATACTCAAGATTGCTAATTTTATATATAATATTGTTAGAAAGTCCCTTGTGGGTAATTAGGTCCTCACGAAAAAAAAAATTAAATAAAAAAACAAAATACCTAGAAAATTTCTCCACAAGGGAATAAAAACGAACAATATTGAGTTGGGTTGGTTGGGGTTTTGCTGTTTGTGGTAAGTTTTGAGCTTTGATGTTGTAATCTGACATACAAACTTTTAAGGGTGTTTTAACGATTTCGTAGAATAGAGCAAACAATTATATTATGTGGGCTAATAAATTTCATGGTTCTATTTTATATATTTTGCCATAGTTTGATGTCGACCTTAGTGTGAGCGAAAAATATTGTTGGGGTAAAAATTAACTTTCGAAAAATTTATTCCATGTATGTAATTGAAATTTAGATTTCCATATAATTTTGTCATCGGTGAAAATAGGTCCGTAATATGATTGAAATCATGACAACTATTAAATTATAAACATAAAACTTTCATGATTCCGTAAAAAGCTCCTTTAGCTAGAAACAAAAACTTAATAACAAACTACCAAAATTATCGATAACTTTAGCAAGTTCCATTAGTTAATGATCATTTTATGAAATTCATTATGTGATTGTATACATTTTATTGTCCTTTAAAAGGACATAAATATTAATATCACCTTGTTGGCTTATTTAAACTTCCGGCGTTTATTTTTTTTATTCAATTTCCGACTACCTGTTGTTGATTTTATTAACTTGAAACACAATTAACTAAAAGGTCTGCTAGTTTTAAGACAAACATTATACTTGTTTAACATTTTAAAATAAAACATTTAAATAAAAATAAAAGTTTTATACATATAAAAGTGCAATAATATGTTAAGCAATTAAGATATTATTTATGTATTTACGAGTTAATATATACCAGTATGTTTGGGACAGTTTTTTCCAGCTGCAAGGCAACAAGGAGTTTGATTTAATAATAAAATGCTTGGTTTTTTAATAAAAGCTCTACAAATCTAAAGCTTTAGTTTGTTAAATAAACCAGACATTGAGGTTTTCATTAGACTTGCTGACCCAAATATTTGCTCCCTTTAAGCCTGTTGCAGCAGTTGTGTGCTGCACAACAATTTTATATGCACTTGCAATAAAAAAACTGCCCCTAATTATAAACAAATGTTGAAATAAATAAAATTTAATTGAAAAAAAAGAAAGAAAAGAAACCAAAACCTTAAATCAAAGCAAATTCACAAAGAAAAACATACATACAGATGCATGGAAACATAAAATGAACACGCACAGTTATATTTAACTTTGATTGCTGTGTGTTTTTTAAATAAGAAAACTGAAAAAATAAAACATAAAATTACTGAAAGGATTAAATGTTGTATCTTACCGGTGGCGGGGCGCAAATTCGCCCACACCCAGCAGTTGCTATTGCACTTATATTGACCGTGAAAACGCGAGCTCACTTTTCTAGTGGCGCTCTGGAATTTTTGTTTCTTCCTCCGGCTTTAAATCACTTCTTTTATTGCAGGGTGTATTTTTTATTCAATTAACCAGTGCAATGCAGCGGCCTAGTTTTCAATTTGTTGTTGTTGTTGTTTGGATAGCAGCAGCACTTATAAAGTTTTATGCCAAACGTTAATTCCAAATTTGTAAAGAGAACAATCAATTATGCCTGCCTGCCTGTTGCTGTTGCTGTTGCTGTTTACGGTGCTGAAATTGATTTGAGATTAAAACGAAAAAAAAACATTATAACATTGAATGCGTATTTGTTTATAATCTTAAGTTTCTGGTTTAATGCTAATGAAGTATTGACTAAAATACACTTAGAAAAAAAAGCAACAGGTAATAAGCTTTAATGAAGAGGAAATCCGGAAGTTCATATTATGCTCTAAAATATTTTTATGCAATAACAACCTGAGGATATGCTTTAAAAATAAAAAGTTCTTTATTTCTTCTTTTCTTTTATTACGATAATCGTGCGATATTCTGCATATTTTCAAAAGTTTATTTTGATTTGAAATTTATTTGCTGGTAAAAAGTCGTCAGTAGACTTCAACCACATATTTTGAACAGTCACAACTCTCTTATCTTATGCAAAGATTATCAAAAACTCTTTGGGCGTGACCCACGATATCGACAACGTTCGACTTGTCGCAGACTTGCATTTGTTTTGAATGTAAATGTGCGACAAGTCGAACGTTGACGATATCTTGGGTTTGGCCCTTAAGGCTCAGTTAGCCGACAGTAATGGAATGTAACTGTAACTTAGTAAACAGCTGATCGATATTTTTATATGAAAAGTATGTTACGTTACATTATATCTCTATAATAATTTTCATTGCTTTTCACATAACAATATCGATAAGCTGTTTCCTACTGTTGCAGTTACTTTACATTACAGTCGGCTAACTAAGCCTCATCTGAGCCTTTAGTTTTTTTAAATTCTTGTTTGTGCTTTTTGCTTATTTAGACATTTTGTATACAGGGATGCCACATGATATACAATTAAACGGCGAGTAAAAGACAGATGCATACTATCGTAAAAAAAAATTAGAGAATCACATTATCGTTATCGCAAACGAATAAAGATATCGATAAATCAATCTACCATTTTCAGCTCGCAAAAAGTTATTGAATCCATTTACTAATGACAAAAAAATGTATTTACGATTATTTTTTTTTGTCGAAATATTTATTTTTTGTTTTGCCAATTTAAAGAACTACAAGCTGTGTTTTAATTTCACTAATAACCAAAAATTATACTTACATACATATATACATATATAAGTATTTTATGAAATTAAGCATGTTGAACCACCAGCAAATAAATATTGTAGGTACACTTCTGACAATATGTCAAATAATAAATTTCTTTATAATTATTTTATTTAAAAATAATTCAATATTGTTCTCACTGTTTCTTTTTAACGCCCTGCCAAAAAAAGGGGAGTTTGTAGTGTGTGTCTGTGGATCTGTGTGTCTGTCCGTGTCCACGTACAGACCAAATGGTTGGACCGATTTTGATTAAGCTTTTTTGCTTGAAAGGAGATTTGATCGAAAGGGTCCTTAGCTTTGTTTGAAAAAATTGGTCCAGTCGCTTAGAAGGTATCACATATTTTCTAGAATTGTTCGGGGGCTTTAAAAGTTTTTATTTTAGTTATTTGGGGTTCCGTACACCAAAAGTGAACCATCATGACCCTATTGTTTTCATTACCATGTGCGTTTGTCCGCCTGTCTGCCTGTCCGGCTGTTTGTCTATCACAGGCTTTTTCTCGTCAACCGTAAGAGGTACGAAACTGAAATTGATGACAGTTAAAGATTATAGGGTGTTAGAACACCCTATAAGCAACTAAACATGTTTAAGTTCTATAAATATATATTGACACAAATGCAGACTATTGTCAGATCTACAAATGTTATGAGATCTGGCAATGTGCTGTCAATGTACTGGCAATCAAAAATTGCCAGCACAAGGTAGATTGTCACTTCATGCGGTTGTATCAAATTTGTCAGAAAATCTTATAATTTATTGGAAGACAGTTGTATGATAAGAAATTTATCTGATATAATCGTCAGTCAAAAAATTGTCAGTTCAAACAGCTGTCAGATGCAAAAATTGTCAGATCTGTTCTTATGCGTTGCCAGACTGAAAGCATTTGTTGGAAATTGTTAAATATCATTCGTTTGTGGTTGTGTGAAAAGTAAAAGAGTGAACATACAATAATTGAAATTTATTTGCTGGTGGCCATCATTACAATTTGTGCTCATGAAAAACCAAAAAAAAAAAAACTAAATGACGTAATTGTTCTCAATGCTTCACTCAATGCAAGGAATAAAACAAAACGAAAGCTAATGTTTCCTTCTGCTTATTCTCATACTCTTATGACGTTTATATGTATGTATGTATATGCCAACAACAAATGCTTGTGGCAAATACGTTTTCGATAATTAAAATTAATTTTGACGTCACTTAAGTTATGACAGGCTTTTTTTCCAAACACTTCATTATAAATATTTTATAAACAATAGTTAACAATTATTTTCATTTATTGATTCAATGCTGATGAAAGTAAAAATTAAATTAAATAGTAATAATGAAAAAAAGAGTCCAGCAAGAATTGTGGAAGAATAATTACATGTATGTATGTATATGTTTGCATGTATATACAATAAAGTCCTGCACAAGACCAGTTACAAAAACTTTTAAGTCATAAGGGATATTTTTCAAATGCTTTACCACAGCGAAATATTCTACAATATATACGGCATTATTTTTAAAAATTATTAAGACTTTTTAAGCAAAATTTGTATGAAAATTTTTAAAAGCCTTAAAAAGTTTTATAAATAAGGCTGAAAAAATATAATATAAAATAAATAACACTGTTGGCAATACATATGTTTAAGTTATTGCAGGTATTGGAGTGAAAAAGGAAATTCTTCGTGGCGAAAGAATTTGTGATGCTTGCTTCTTTTTACGCATGGGCCCGTATACAAACGTCATGCATGTATATACACACACACGTTGTGTACGCTCCTTTATTTTTCTAAGCACATACAAACGCACACATGCATTGACATTAGCCTGTACTACTACCCTAGCCAATGTGATCATCTATTGACATTTAATATTACCTTGCAATTGAAAATTCACCACTAGACTGTAGCACTAATGAGTAAGAGGTTCTTTTGGGACCACATGGCGACATTGGCACCAGATATTCACAAGTAAATTTTGGGGGCTCTAGTCTACCCCAACCAACATAATCGCCTATTGATATATAACGTAAGGTTGCAATTGAAAATCTATCAGTAGACTGTAGCACTATTGATGAAGTTGGTTTTTACGACCGTATGAGGACATTTGAACCAAAGGAACACTAGTACATTTTAATGTCCCTTGTCTATAGTTTTATAAGGGTTGGCGCAACAACCCAGTGAAAAAAAATGGAAGTCATTCTAGCGGAAGTACATTTTCATTGCTTCCAAAAAATCGATATTTTTAATTTGCCAAGAGTGAGCAAAAAACTATGTAGAAGCTTATTTTAGTCACACAAAACCTTGTAACTCCTCCATAGTGTTAGAAAATACTCACCAGAATTTAAAAAAAAATTATTTTTTTAAAGAAATTTATGAGCTATTTTTAGTCTAAAATTTAAAAGTTATTTGCTTAAATTTACATGAAAACACTGTTTCGGCCTTAAATTCGTATAAAAAGACACGAATTGTTAAAAAAGGCAACTATTTACCATTTTTCCTAGATGAAAATATTATCATAGAACACAAAAAAGGGAATTTTTCTTAATATCGCTTCCAATTGAGTGACCAGGCATCGAAAAAGAGAACTTCTTGCAATGACAACCCTATGTAAAAATCATTAGATCGGATCGAAATTTGCACTACTTCCGCATCGTAAACTCTACATTTTCATGACTTTTTTGGAGTCTCTTTTTTTACTGGGAAACTTTAACACACATACTATATATTTGTTTCATATTTTTTTATAAAAAATTAAATAAATTACTTTTAAATTATTTTGACCGAAATATTTTTGAAATACATAGGTACCTTTTTTTTTGTTTACTATGTCCCTGTCCAGACTTGCAATTTTTGTTGCAGAAATTCGTGAGTTTATGGGTGAGAGAGGTGAGAAGATTGGGAAGGGGTACCCAGTTTCATGGGCTCGGCAATTCTCTTTTGATTTGAATATCGTACTTGTGTATATCAAGGTTTTAGTTGTATTTCACGTTTTTTATTTATTTTATTTATTCAGTTGTGTAAAAAATAAAAAATATAACAAAAAATAAATAGAATTGTTAATTTTTCAGGGCAAATTGTGGTGTAATAGAAATTTTTTAATCCATAATTGCAAGTTAGAATTTCATAATGCGGACACTTATGCAATTTCAAAGCAGAAATTTAAGAAATTGCAAGTCTGGACGAGGACTATTGAAACAGTCAATAAAAAGCAGTAGCGGCTTGCAAATCTGTTGTTGACTGCACAGCATAATAAAAAAAGGAAACTATTGTCCTATTGAAATTCTCTAGAACTTTTGTATATATAACGTATCCCTACTCGCGCGTAACAGGAAAGTTATCGACATTTTAACTAGTGGAATTTGTCGCTAGAGAAAAGAGTGTTGACATAGAGACATGTGGTTCTAGGCCGTGGGTCGGCGAATTAAGGGCGCCGCTCCTTTTAATATACTCTTCTATTACGTATGTGTACACACGCATTGATGAGAAATAAAAAACATTAATCAGTCTATCTTAAACATTCTAGCAGACAAGTTGTATGCAGCGCATGCTGTTAAGAATCAGCGTTGCCACAATAAGAAAATATGTGGGATGATAATTTACTAAAAATTTTAATTTTTGGAAAATTATTTTTACAAACCAAAATGTTTGATTTGACAATGTGTGTTGTCACGCATGAAAAAACATGACCTGCAAATTATTTAAAGAAAAATTAATTAAGAAAAATTAATTAATTAATTAAATTAAATTATTTAAAGAAAATTTCCTACAAAAACATCTATTTAATAACCATTGCATGGAGGTAGCTCTAAGAAAAGATGTCTTACTTTAAATACAAAACTTGAGTGTTTCTTCTGAGCATAATAAAATAAATTTTGCTTTGGAGATTTAAAATTTCAAATTAGGAAAATGACACAAAATTTCACTGGCAACACCGGATCGTGGTGAGAGTATAACACACAGAATTGTAAAATGCAATTGTATAGGTTGCCGACCACGGTTCTAGGCTGACTATAGGGTAGTTTTGTACGCTTACTTAAAAAAAAACCAATTTTAAACGCATAAAGCTTACCATCTACATCTTACACACACACACACTCAAACGTACAATATGCAAAATAACAAGCATACACGCATAAACACTAATTCTTTTGATTGTTTGTTACGAAGAAGAAGTCTTCGCGACATTACTTGTTAACACTCACATAAACGAACACAAATTCTTCCATCGTGCTTCGTTTACAGTACGACAGCATTTATTATTGCTTTAGTATAATACATGCCACGAAAATACATTTAAAAACAATACGTATTCACATTTCAAGACTGCTTACGCAGGCCTCTAATATGTAAGCGACGAAGAATAGGAAGTTTTTTATAAAGAAACTACTTTGTTTTATAATCTAATTCAGTCGATGGGTCGATTAAATAAACGTTGCAATTAATTCTATGATGTGTGTTGGGGGTCTATTAAAATACTTTTTATTTTACTTTTCCTATACATATTGTTTACAATTATTATTATTATTAATTATTATTAATAATGACAGAACTTGAATCTGACTTAAATTATGCAAATGTTATCGAAAGTAATCAAAAGTCAAGGATTTAAATTGTAATATGTTTATTAATAGAAATCAAGTGAATATGCCTGGGAAATATTATCAAAAATTGCCATACTCGTATTCTGGGAATAATATTTTAAATTTTAAACGCTGTTCTCTACTTGCGTTTGCCTTATGGAGCCATTACCGTCAAAACATTCCGTGAAAAAAAAATTAAACCGTTTTGAGTAGACACGTACATATGTATATGTATAATACAAATGAGAGTAATGTGAATCAATTTATTTTAATATGAAATAAGAACATCATGATGGTACAATATTGTAACTCCTTTGACCTCATTGTGTTTATCTATAATAGCAAACGCACACCACACATTTCATTCATTGTACTTAAGTATACATATAGGGAAATCATGATTACGTCAGTCACGTTTTTGTTTGTCTAATATTTGATTTCATAAATTAATTTTCGTAGGCATTATGCTTACAATCGTTTCAAGTTTCATTAATGGCTCAATTGACTATTCAAATTCTTTAATGATATAAAATTGCCTATTGAATTCGTGAATCTTACTTTGGAAACTAGAAAAACGACGCCAATTGGCTGCCATCCTATCTCAATATTATAAACAAGAAGGTTATTAAAAATATAACATGAAATATTAAAACTTTCACATCCTGATATTTAAAGTTGCAAATAATTAGAATTTTATTTTATGTATTTTTTCCTTAAAAATAATTACATGTCCTATAAATGTGTAACGTTGATTTTCGGTTAAAAAAATATAATTTTTAATTTTTTAGTACAAAACAAAAAGAAATAATGCACAGCAATGAATATACACGCATCATAATTTCATACATAACCCCTCACAATAAAATACAATACTTATGAACAATCCACAATATTTAAGTGCATAAATGATAATACTGAACTACGTGTTCCAATCCAGTGCCTCGTTTCTGTAAGGAATGTGAGAGCTTTTCGAGTCGAAAAAATTTGTATCATCCTGTGAAACACAGGGTGAGTAAGAAAGAAACTGTATTTTTTGATACTTTTTGTAAGTTTTTATAAATTTTTATGTGAGTAACCCTGTGTCAAATAGGACAACCAATATAATTATTTAATTTTTCTCGATGCGAGAACTTCTCACAAGTTACAGAAACGGGGCACAGATGAAACATATTAATTACATTATGGTCCCATGTTATCTAGTCATGACATTTTTTCGATATTATTCAAATTTCTCTCAGTTCTGAGGAAATACAATACTCGGTACGTTTTCTTATCGACCTTAGCTAGCGCTACACAATTTAATGAGTTTATATAATGGGCGGGAAAAATATAGAAGAAGTTATTATCAGGTAATGAAACTTGACAAAAATCTAAATATTTAAATTGATAAAATAAAAGCAGCACGAAAATTTTGTCATTTAAGCTCCAAGGATTCGTGTCCCTCCCATATATCCTTAAAATAAAAATTGCTATAACGGAGAGAAAAAACAGTATGGCTTAATGAAATTTTGTACAAACATTAGTACCCAGTGGGAAAAAGGTAATGAACAGTAAAGGAGAAGGTAGTGCACAGCATGTATAATTTTTCATTCCAGAATTCATTAATGTTAACACGGAACATGTCCTAGGAAAGTAGTGAACTAGTTTAATACGTTCGAGGAATAAATTTTATAATTCACAACACTCGTCACAAGCAAAAACAATACATTCTTCTTCTGCAGATGTGGTAATAACTACACGTAGCAATCAATGTGTAGTTATTGTGGTTGATAAAATTAATCTCTCGTTTCTAAGGGAATGCATTATCTCTCTTTGAAAAATAATACATTATTTCTCCCATTATTTATTTATTTATTTGTTTGCAAGAGCAAATTTCCAGGATATAGTTGCACAAAAATGGAAGGGTGACTAAGACCATATGTCCATGATGCTATTAACATTATTCTTAAAAATGTTTTTTTTTGACTGACTATACCCGACCTTTGCCTTCACATGGGAAGTAGCAACGTGGTTGTCAACGAAATTCTACAAAAGAACCGCAAGACTATGCGGTTATGCGTGGTCAATCAGTCAACCAGTGCGAGCGAGATGAAACACTCTCGAAGGCCAAACAAGACACACAAGCCTGATCGCACTTAAGAAATAATTACGATGACGCGAATCGCTGTTCTTCAGCCCAGAGCTGCTTAACAACTGATTTATCCCATTATTTATATAATTAATGCCTACTTTTCCAGCTGGGTATCTAGCTTTAAAAGCTCTTAAATTTGTTAGTGTTTCTTTGCAAAGTAAGAGCAAGTATTGTTGTCGCCGAGATATGGGTGGCTGTTGTACTCTTCTCGGTGTGAAAGCACAAAAGCTCTTTTGTAAAAGCTTGCATATTGTGCATAGGACGTAGCTGCTTTAAATACTTATAACATTTTCCACTTTGAGTTTCAAAAATATAACTCAGGCACAAGCTTTTTTTTAACAATACTCGCAATATTTTGCATATTTTCTGATTTGGGCCGCATTAGAAGGGGACCTGCGCGTTGCAACTGGTCGTACAATTGAGTTGCATACTCCACTTGATGGTTCACTGCACAGGCTGAAAGTTTTCATCAAACTTCATTAAAAAACTATTTTTACAAAGTCAACATGAGTTCTGACTTTTTAATTCTATTAGCCATAAATAAAAATTTGATGAAGGAAAAATATAAAAAAAACATGTTTTTATATTTTTCAATAAAAATGCGCATTAGCGTTTTTTCTTCTTTTTTCACACTTATTGTTTACTTCGCACGATGTTGCTTACAAAACGTCTGAATGAAAATGATAAACGAAACAAAAAATCGCCGTCTTACGCACCGATGACCAACCGTTCGACAATCAGACTTCTAACATAATAATTGGTTGTACGACTTAAGCAAATTGTGCAACAATTCGCAACATGTAGGCGCCACATGATATCTTGCATATTCACCAAAAATGTTCAACTTTAATTAGCTATAAATTTCTTAAAAATCTACTTATTTAAGAAATTCATTAAGATTATTATAGAATGAAGTCTATAAAACAAAGCTGCATCTGTACTAGTTTAAAGTTATCATATATTTTTTTTTTAATTTTTGGCCACCCTCACCCCACAGTGCCTGAGTCTTAAGCATAGTTTCTGTCTGAATTTCTGCCGAATTTTGCAAAAGGTTTTCTTAGGAAAATATGACGATATAACTTCGTATACCATAATATAATTTAAATTAGGAACATACTTTTTTGTAATATATTTGCAAACACAACTAGATGTAATGTTTAAGTAAACAATAATTTAGAAAGAAATTATTTTTATGAAAAGTAGTAAAATTGTCGACGAAGTGATGAATGAATTACGAACATTATTATTATAACAACCAGAAATCGAAACAATTTTTACTTGCATATCCTAATTGAGTTTCAATAGGCAAATACATGCAAAGCATGACGATGAGTTCTTCGTTCTATGCAGAGTTCGCTGTTCACCCCCAAATTGTGTTTATACCACAAAATTTTTAAAATAAGTAGAAAGCATTAAATTTTTTTATCATCTCATAAAGCTTCCATTTTATTTATGTCCTGAGAATTAAACCAAAATGAAAGACATAATGAAAAAATCTTTTTCTCATTTATGTGGATTTGATTACCAAGATTTAATGGAAATGAACTTTTCCCAAGCAGAAAAGCTAAAGTGTAGCTAAGCAAGTTATATCAAATAAATTTAAAGAGCAGCAAAAGGAACAAAAAAAAGAACCTATTCAATATAATTTTTTATCTTATTTTTTAATTTTTTTCCAAATGCACCATGGTTCAGACGACCGCTTTCTTTGACAAATGTATTTTAGGTTATTTCTCGATTCTTATGAAACAGTGACAGCTCAATATAATGATTTGATTTGACTATTTAAAGTAAATATTCTTTTTAAATTAATTATACTTAAGAGAATCTAATGAAACGTGGTAAATAAATTAAGACAAGATATAAATGCAATATTATGATTAGAATAAATTCAGTAAAATGTGACTTTGACCCGCGCAAGAAGGGTTTCGTACGGACACTAGATATGTAATTCAATACGAGCTTTAGCCCATTTTTTGTTTTTTCGGGTTTGGCGATTTTTTCAGTTTTGGCGCTTTTTAAGTTTTGACTCTTTTTTTCTCATTTTGGCAATTTTTTTGGTTTTTGGCGTTTTT
Source organism: Tachina fera (assembly GCA_905220375.1). Taxonomy (NCBI): domain Eukaryota; kingdom Metazoa; phylum Arthropoda; class Insecta; order Diptera; family Tachinidae; genus Tachina; species Tachina fera. Next base: position 20,953,596 of record LR999963.1, on the reverse strand, counting down.
TAATTTTGGCAATTTTTTTTCTTTTAGGCGATTTTTTTAGTTTTTAATTTTTTTCGGTTTTTGGAGTTTTTTTTTCATTTTTGCGAGTTTTTTATTTTGGCGATTTCTTTAATTTTGGCGATTTGTTTTAATTTCTGTAGATTTTTTCGGTTTTGGCGTTTTTTAACTTTGGCTATTTTTTTAGATAGGAGCTTTTTTAAGTTTTGACACTTTTTTTCACGTTTTGGTGATTTTTTCGGTTTTTTGCGTTTTTTCATTTTATCGATTTTGGCGATTTTTTTTATTTTGGCGATTTTTTTCATATAAATTTTTTTTAGTTTTGAGCCGTTTTTCGCGTTTGGCGATTTTTTCGGTTTTTGGCTTTTTTTTTCATTTTGGCGATTTTTTGCATTTGGGCGATTTTTTCGAATTGGCGATTTATTTTAGTGTTGGATTTTTTTTTTAATTTTGGCGATTTTTTTCGTTTTGGCAATTTTTTCCAGTTTTTGGCGATTCTTTTGGGTTTGGCGATTTAATAATTTTGGGATTTTTTAGTTTTAGCGTTTGTGAAAATTTCAAGATTTTGTCTCTTACGGTTTCCAAGATACAGCAAGTTGTCATATTTAAATAGTCAAAATTACATTAACTGCTAGAAGACCCTTTAATTTTAATTAAACAGCAGAGTTGTAAAAGAATGAAGCTTTCCTATATCTCTTCCTTCATTCATTCTTACTTCACTATCACTATCCCTTCCCTATTACCCTCTCTCAATATCATCTCTTCAACACACAGGTATCACAAAGGGATCACTGTATTGGATCAAAGTGAGTTGAAGTCCTTACCAGTACCTGCTAACCTAACCTAACGTACGTGATCATAGATTCTAAGCTGAACTCCTGTGGAACTCCTATGAACACAAATCTACTAAATTTCTTTTATCATTAACTAGAAGCAAATGCAAACTTCTAGTGAGAGTATTAATTGGACACTGCTGGACGGCTTCGTATGCTGTCAAACTAGGACGAATACTTGATGGTACCTGCAGGAAATGTAAAGAACCCTGGGTAGTTGAAACAATATAATATCTACTGTGTCACTCTCCGGTTCTTAGCCGCACTAGATATAACTGAGAGTGAGAGTGGAACTGTGTAGATTGCTAAAGTTTGTTAAATCTGTGTGGGAGTCATTCGATACAGGCACCACGAACTAGGCTGCAATACTTAAAGGTTTTCTTCTCATCTGCTGGTATTGCTAAGGATCAATACCGGTCTATGCGAGGTCTTTGACCTGCCAGATCAACCTAACCTAATCTACTACTAGATTGCAATAAATAAATCCTTAAAAGAGATCGTGTAAAAAAATTGTTTTGCCCAAAGAAAATGTCCATTTGAACCATAGTGCAATGAAATAAATTAAGGAAGCAAATACAAATATTTTTCTATTGGTAATCAAACAATGAAACAATAGAAAAATAGGTTAAATAACTAAACTTCAGTTGAAAAAAAAACTAAAAAACAAAACTACTTGACATTTTTCTTCTTTCAAAAAAAAAAAGAAAGAAATATATTCTGCGTTAACATTTCATCAGGTCGGTGAACTTAAGTTTGCATTATATAAAAACAAATACAGGCTCATATATATACACACATACATACACATTTATATCTATTACCCAAATACACATGGACTTGCATTCAAAAACTACATTTTACAAATGCCTCCACCCTGCCCCCCATTGCAGACCCCAACAAGAAATTCATTACATGCATAGAGTGTATGTGTGTGTGTGTGCACGTACTGGGGATAACAATGCAACTATTTACAACACACAGAGCCATACAGACTTTGCAAACGGAAAGACAGATGGAAAGTAGTTAAGCATAAATAGACACTACAACAGACAGACAGAGAGACGACCAAAGGAACACCACAAAATAAATATTTAACTCGGTTGCTGTTATGCACAACACAAGTTTATGTAACTTCAATCATAATAAGAATTTCAGAATTCAAAATTTTCTTTACTTTTCACAAACGCAGCAGCGTTCACATTCTAACCAGGCCGTATCACTGACATAATCACAGATGACGGCGATGATGATGACTATGATGATGCTGGGGCGATGATATCACATATTAAGGCTGATAAACATATGAGGGCAGCCCACAAACAGACAGAAAGACAGACAGACATACCGACACACATACATATATGAGGACAACAGCAAAATAAAGAGTTTTGTTAAATATTTATTGTACTCACCCCTAAAAGATTTTCAGGAAGTTAAAGTGTGGGAAGTTGCTGCAACGTCGTTCCTTCAAAATTTTGTGTACAAAAATTGCACTGGAGCCAAATTCTAGTGACACATAAAAATAAATAATAAATGAAAACGCTGCTTGACTAAAGTTTTCCTTTTATATAACTTTTTTTACTGCATTTTATTTCATTATTTTTATTTTTTTATCTTTCTGGTTTCCGTGTTGTGTGTGTATACGTAGTATGGGACGTACATATACTTCTTCCTAGTTGTTTTTATTACTTGTTTTTTTTTCTTCTCACCAGCAGTTGTACTGGTGGCATTTATTGTTATCAGTGGAAAGGGAAATACTAATGCGCACTACTGTGAAAACTAAACTATTAAGAACACACACAAAAACACAAACCCCCAGAAATAGAGTTACACTGAACACTCGCATTCGCACACTCGTGTGCTCATACTTAAAACACCGTTCTATGAAGAGAGTTGCCAGCTTGGGGAGTTTAATGAAAGTCTTCAATTGCACTTGAAAATTCTAAAAGGGATATTTTTTTATATATTTGGACTTAACTTATTGCATTTAATATATGTTATGGTAAAATGTTAACCATGCTAATATATACTGATTTATGTTCAGAATTTCGGACCGATTTATATGCGAAAATTATCTAGAGAATTATATATATGTATGTATTTGAAAGTTCAAAATTTCATTTATTTTTCTGCTCTATAATGCCCAAAAGTATTAGATCTTAATAACACAATGAAGTACAATGAAACCTCGCTTAACACTCCATTAAATCTTTAAGATCTTTTCAATTAATGGAGTTTTTTTTTCTACGAAAAAATGCTGCATTTCTATCTAAAAAATGCAATTTGATGTTCGTCTCTTTAAAATGTTTTGCCTTCTAACAGGTTAGTGATATTTATTCTTAAAGAAAACCACCCTCAATAATTGTGAAAGCTATTGCATTTTACGCTTCGAATAAATCGATAGTGTTGTCATTGCCCTGTAAAACAGTCAGTTGACTTTTGTTAATGTATTGAAATGTTGGAAAAAAATTTCTTTGAATCAGGATAGTAAAAGAGAGTAAGCTTTTAATTTATATTTAAAATGTTTTAAAGAATTATAAGAAATTATAACATTCCTAATGCTAGATAGTCAGTTGTATACAATTCAAGTGGATTTGGTGTACAAAAATCGTCTTTCAAAAAATTCGTATAAACATAAGAATCGTTAATATTGCAGCTGTGTTTCAGTTTTTACAAATATTTTTATATAAATCACAGAAAAACTTTTTGAAAATTCTTAAACTTTTCGAAAGAAGTTTAATATGTGCAGAACTAATAATCATATTACTGAATTATTCCTCGTCAGTGTTATATTTCGAGCCACAAAGTTCCTGTGCTATATGAAGAATTAATACAATATACTTTTTTAATATTTTGTGTTCTTTTTTTGTCATATGCACAACAACAACAACAATTTTTACAGGGATGGGCAGATATTTTTTACATGTATCTTTTAACAAGTTGATATTTATTTGTAGAAAAGAAAATACCATAAGTTCTCACTTCATATAAATCCTTTATTGGGAATAAAATACTTCTTCAGTGCGAAAAAAAATCGTTCTTCATGTTTCTATACTACGAGTAACATTATTAAGCTGAAAAATTTGTGTGTTTATGTGTTTGTGTGTTTGTGAGGGGTAATATCCGGCACTGGCGGTTCGATTTTAAAAACTTTTTCGATGAAATGAAGAATGATTTCACTTAAGTGATTATGATAGGGTTCAGAGGCGGTAAGCTCAATATACTCTGAAAATATTAATTATCGTTGTAGAAGAGATCTATTAAGGCAATAAATGCCATACTCAAAGGAAAATCAAAGCCATTTTAACGGGAGTACTTTGTCTTCCCTTCAATTTGGACATAAGGAGAATTACTATCTCACCGAAACTATCTAACCAATTTAGATGAAATGTGATTCACAGCTAGATCAGCATAAATTAGACATACAGGGGAAAAAAATTAATTAATTGAGGGTAAGAAATACAACGTTTTTCTTATAAATAAAAAAATATATATACCGCACTTAATCGACAAGAGCCTATTAACTCAAAATATTTGATATATCAATTTTTGCTAGAAATCAACTAAAAACATCAATATCTATCTAATGTAAAAACATCAACTTATTCCGATTACTTTTTTGTTGAATGAATGAATGAAATGTGACCGTTTTTATGATAAAACTTTTTTGGAGTTGTGGCTCTTTTCAAAACATAGATATTTTTCTGCAATAAGGGCCTGTGCCAAACGGTAGCAAAGTACTAGTACAAGTAAATTTTTGACACTTCTGAGGTGAATAAAATTTCACTAGTCCCAGGGGATAGTAGATTTTTTGACACAACAGATAAATTTTTGACAAGCAGCAAATAAGAAGCATGGTATCATAAAAGGTAAAGCCACCGCCGTCGCTTCGAGCCTTCGCCCATTACATACATTTTTACGTCTTTTAAATGTAGTTAGACTGCGAAAAATGCATTGTTTATTTTAATTTACGAACAACTTTGCATCATATGCATATGTAAAGTTATATAATTTTATGCTACAAGAAAATTGTTTTACATAAAAATCATATTTAAAAAATTTTTGGTAGCCAGCGGCTTGTAGTAAAATTTTTTGCTTCTCCGCAGCAGCAATTTTTTCATCAGCTTCTTTCTATGCTAAAGCGAATTTGTCAAAATCACACAGCAGAAAAATTAAAATTTTTCCCCACAGGCAAATATTTTTTTACCATAGTACTTTTCTACCGTTTGGCACACGCCCTAATTGCAAGATTTTAAAGCAAACACAATGGCGGTAGTCGATGTCTGATGCACATGCTATTGCGTTAGTGCAAATGCAAAATATCGTGGCTTTTCTTTAAAATCCAACAACAAAATACACACACAGTTAAAAGAAGAGCTACGATATTTGCATCAAACATCGAATACCGCCAGTGTAAATATATTTTCAAACGGAATTTCCTTACTATTATGTATAGAATTGCCAAATATTATAAACAAATCTCGAATATTCGATGCTGTGCAAAATGAAATTACCATCACTGAACAGAGGTTACGAGCTGGGAACTACTCCCACCTCACAGCCGAAATGATAAAGTAATATTTTAGCAGCAGATTGTATAGTTTAGTAGATGGTGCTGGTCTTAGAGAAGCCAACCAGATAAAAGAAGCACACAGATGGGTGAGAGAGTCAACCAAATTGCTTTCAGGTCGTGATTTCATAAATTGTATCCGATTAAGAATAAATGATCTACCATTAAAATCAAGTACATCCCGAGGAAGAATGGGAGTAGATTGGATTTTCAAATTCTATTAAAATGTAACCACAAATAGTTTTTCGTCTCTACTGAAAATTTTAAAATTTTCAGTTAATACCCTCTTCTTTATTAAGTGCGTTATATTTATTACTTGTTACATTTATAAAAATAACATTTATTTATTTATTCATTTATTATTTGACTTCATCTCAACGAATAATTTATTAATTTTTTTAATATATTAATGTCTACTAGCGGATTTGGTGACGTAATAAAAATGAGCACAAGACTCAACTGCAATTGCACAATAATTCTCATTCTGGCTGTTTTGAAATATGCAAGCGAATTCTTATATAAAATAGCAAGTAGTAATAAAAAAATTAAAAAAAAAACACCCCGACTGCGACCACCTTTGGACCGCTAAATGTCCTAAATGGTCATTCGAAATGAAAAATCATAAGAGAAACCTAAAGTTGATTTTAAAATATGTGTCTAATGATACCCATTTTGATATAGTACATAGTTCTTTAACTTTATATTTTTTTGTATTTACGAAATGGCGTCTATTGGCCGTCATATCTCTAGGATAAAAAAACAAATCGATTCATGTACATACGAATCATATTTAAACTTCAATGAGTAGAGTATAAATCTTAGATTATTAATCATGTAAGAATCATCAAAATCGTCCACGATTTCGGTTTATATAGTGCCGCAAAGGAACACACATACATACATAAATAATTACATAGATTGATGAACACAATATCCTTCGTTGCGTTGCGCAGTCGGGTATAAAGTAGTTCAAATCCTCACTTTGAATCTCATTTTTGACCTGCGTTCGCGCGTACTGATAGTTGCAATCTGAGTTAAAAATTTTACTCTAAGTTGTTACAGTTCACTAAACACCATTTTGCATATGAAATAAATTTTTTTTAGCTAAGAATATAACACTTAAGAGGAAGCATAATAATTTTAAGTCTTGTAAGGTATTACTCAATATCAGCAGCAGTAAAACTGTAACTGTAACGTCTAAAACAGCACTAATAAAAATTAAAATTTTTGTAATTTCCAAAATGTAGCTTTTTTTTGACAAAGAGGTCATTTATAAATAACCGATTCCGGGATCAATTGCAGATTTCACTTAGCAGTAAAACTGTAACTGTAACGTCTAAAACAGCACTAATAAAAATTAAAATTTTTGTAATTTCCAAAATGTAGCTTTTTTTGACAAAGAGGTCATTTATAAATAACCGATTCCGGGATCAATTGCAGATTTCACTTAGCAGTGGTCAGATGTATCCACTGTAAGAATATGACATCATTTTCTCTACTATTTCGCAAAAAAAATACACTTGTATCATTCTTTGTGATATAAGAGTATAATAAATAAAAACAATTGTTTGATCTACTGAGATTTTTGTAAGTTTCAGAGTAAGTTAAGCAATATATGTTATACATTAAATGTCATACTGCATGTCAAGTAAAAATGCAAGCAGTTAATTTTCTTTGCTCTAGAAATAATCAGAGCAGCACATCTTCATTTATCAAGCCGAAGAATATTTTTAACATTTATAAAATAATATAACACAAAATTCTTTGAACCATTGATAATGTCTTACTTATGCCTGAGTATTGGCACCAATTTACGTTATACTCATACTCATGCCTGTACACGTGGGAGTCACTCACGCTATCATCACCTGACTAATGCGCATCCCTAAATTGTGGCTGTTAGTCGTATAGAGTTTTAAGGAAATATTTTTATATTCTTTTATAATAAAATTTAGGAAATAATAGGAAAAAAATAATAGAAGACATTTTATAACAAATTTGGCTGACTTTGACTTTAATTGAATTTGGCATTTTATCCAGAGAGAATAGATCACTCATTACCACCCACGCTTAAATAATTTATGTAAGAATACAGCTTTTCACATCATAAAAAAAACATTAGTTGAAAAACGAAATGAGCAAGCAAACTGCGATAAAAATTATTCATGACATTTCCTTTTCTAGAAAAAGATTTTAATTTTTTGTGACTTTTTACTTGATAATTTGCAGTATTATGTTTTTTCCCCAAATTATGAATTATTTACACTAAATATTGCTTTTAAATGAAAAAATTATGTTTAAATAAATTAAAGAGAACAGCATAAATTCACGCCCCGAGCAATGGCAAAAATATTTATGCAATTAAATGTCTAAATTGGCAACACTGAATCATTTACTCATTTACTTCCTTTTAAGCGATACACACACAAAAACAAATGCAACAAAAACAATAAGAAGAATTGGAGACACAGTTGTTTCGTTATACTGATTATAACGATTTCACTTAGAGTGCCTGCGTGTGTGTGTGGGATTTTTTTCTTAAAGATACGATATTTTCCATAGACAAATCGTTTTTTTTTCACTTAAAAAAATAAAATTGTAAGAAAAACTAATTTATTACCGTGGTTTTTTTCCTCCTTAATAAATGACAAATAGAATTTGTTTGTATAACTTTTTTATATTGATTTTTTTCTTTTTTTGAAATATATTTTAAGGCAAACTTAACTTTTAGATTTTGTTTCCAAGAACAAACACTTTGCGTATTTAAAAAATTTTAATATTTTATAACAAAAAGCAATTTGTTTACCAGTAGATATTTTATTTTATTAATTTTAGCTTTAATTTTTCTTTTAAATACACATTAAGAAATCACTTATTTGGTCCGTTTAGGCTTTTCTTATTAGAGAGGACAATTCAACTTGCTTCGTCGGTGATAAAATTTTCACTGAGCGTAAGATATTTAACTGTTACAGTGACTGCCGCAAATACATTGTCATAGATATGAATGTAATTATGTGTGTTGTGTTTTGCTCATGAATGAGTAGCGGTCTATATAGAGAGTTCCATTCATTTAATAACAATAAATTTAAGGGTTGTGTTACTCATCTCATTCCCAATTTTAACTTAGCAAACGTTAGCCATTACAATATTGTAGTAAAAATACTAAGTGGAACTGTAATTACAAGATACTCGTTGAATTAATGGCTCAAATAAATCAAAGAACTTTTTTATTTTACAATTGTAGTTGTTAAAATGAATATTAGCTTGAATTTTTAATGTAAATAATGTTTACTATTAACTTTGCCCTTTAAATGTACTACGATGGACATAACGGGCAGCATGCAGCCTTGCCAGATCTTATTTATTAAAGGTATTTGCTGATAACTTTTTTTTGTATTAAAAAATATTTTTTTTGTTTGTTTAACATTCATGTTGCAATTTAACACGTTCGCAATTAAGCTTTTAGACAACAAATCAATTATTTTCCTTTGCTTTATACACAGATAAAATTATATATAATTTTTTAAAATTAACGCTATTGTTTTTTATAACATTTAAATTTACTTAAGTCATTGTTTGCTTCAATTATTTTCTTATCTGGAAAAAATTTATTCTTATCTTAGTAAATTTGTTGATTGATTTTTATATAAAACTCGGCCGACGTTGTTTTACCCTCAGTTAGTTCTTTTTTTTATTTATGTCTTTCATATTTTATTTACGCTGTATATATCTTTGATTTAAGTTCCATCTAAATTAGTTAAATATTTTCGGAGAGGTATTAATTCTCCCTATGTCCCCCTATAGGTTTTTGGGAGGCGGAAAGCGTTCCAGCGTTAAAAAAAACGTTACTCCATAACGTTACTAACGTTATAATGGCTTTGTTTTTCTTTTGAGTACGGAAACTATTGCTTTAATAGATCTCTTTTAAAACGATAATTAAAATCTTGTGAGTATAGCGTGCTTGCCGACCCTGTACCCTAATCCTAAGCACTTTAATGGAACTTTATATAGCTTTTGTCTTAACTAAGAGACTATATTTTTTATATTGATGAAATAATTTTAATAAGCAGACCTGAAGTTCCGGAGATTATATCTTACAAACATACAATCTTTTCTACTACACCTTTTCCAGTTAAAATTCAGAAAGCGTCAATTGTAATTTAGATTTATCAATTTAAAGCATCAGATGAAATTAAGAAAGTGTCAATTGTAATTCAGAAACGTCAATTGTAATTCAGAACATGCTTTTCCTATCTTCAGAATAGTAACTATTGGAGAAGAAGCAATTGAGAGGAACAAAAATTATAAAAACATAGTGTTTTTGCTTTAATAAAATTAAAATAAATTCATATTTAATAAAACTTGTTCTTTTTCTGAATTACAATTAAAACTTTCTGAATTAGAATTGACGCTTTCTGAATTACAACTGGAAAAGGTATAGTATATATTTAATAAACTATATTAATTAATTCAATTATTCAATTAGTTAGAACGAAATATTCAGTGCTATCTTAAGATATTTAGTAATTCTCTAACTGGATTTACAAAGTTTTTAAATTAAGCAGTTCGCTCCCTTTTATTTTAAAATAATTAATTTTATAATTTATTTTAATTACACAGAATTATTTAACCCTTTATATTTCCCTTTTCTCTGTAAGTTTTCCTGAAATTAATTGCATTCAATTTCTTATTTGTCACTAGGAGGCGTGTAGAAGCAAGTAAGATAAAAAAAGTTGTCGACAATGCTTCAGTGACTCATGCTATGCCATTTTTGCTATGCCACCCTCATCTTTAGCGCTGCTTTTGGCAAATAGAAAAAAATGAGTGCTACAGATACCAAAGAATTTCATAAAAAAAAATGTCACTATGATTACCGCCTGAATAAATTTTATAAAAAAAAACTGTTTACGTCAAATATTGTAGAGAATTGTTGTTAATAAAAATTAATGTTTTAAACAATACACAGTGTGATCATATCGACTTCCTTTCTTAATTTCTTTTTTTTTGTCTGTCTAGCTTTTTTATAGTTCGATTTAGGTAATTTTCCAAAAATCCCGGCAACACTGACTCCTACTATTGTTATAAATTGGTAGCATAAGCAAAAATGAACGAAGAGATGTGAGCAAGAGTTTGAGAGTGTAGTTTATCACTGCGCATGTTCAAAATTTGTAGTATCTTATGGTTATTGTATTCAAAATCGATTCATATAACATTTTCACCTTTATCACAGAACGTACGAATAGTAAAGGGGCTGCTTTACAAAATTATACAGGATTTATATTATTCCTTTAAATAATAGGAAGAACAGAAGGAAATAGATTAATAAAAGTTTTAATGCCAATTTTTGCTGCTTAAACACCGTAAAACATGGTAACTTTGTTTGTTTTAGTATAATTTATTTATTTAGGGCAACACTGGAATATTTGTTACATCAAAATGAGGCAACTATTAATAAGACAGTGCTTCTTAGAACTGTGTTAAGTAATTTTATAAAATATAATATTTAAATAAAATTAAATTTGCTTAACGTAATTTGAGAGCACATAGAATTTTTTTAAAATTTCTTGAAGTGTTTTTAGGCTTATTTGCTAAAGAGTAAGTATCAGATGAAAAATACTAGGAGAAATTATCAAAATTGTAAATATTTGTATTAATTTGTATATATAAATTGCAAGTCAAATATTAAAACATTTTGATTTTGAATATGATTAATGCAAAAAAAATTATGATAAAAGACAATAATTCATTTATGTAAATTCTCAAAGAATTCCCCAGCTATTTTTAGAAGAGTTTGTAAAATTTGCAGAATATTCTTCAAGGGAGTGAAGTAAATTTTGGCTAAAAAATTCAGATCTAAAACGTGGGGTCGCTATAGGTTTATTTCCACTGCTGTCAAAATTTGTACAAGAAATTATTATTACTAATCCCAACATCAGCATAAAATTAAAAAAAAATCCTAAAATTATCATAATAAAAATTATCATGATCATAATTTTTAAGTATGAAACTTTTTCAAATGGCACCCTTCTATTTCCAAATAATTATCATATCCTGTCAAAAAGCAGCTCTTCAAGAAGCAGCTTTAAAAAAATTTTTTCATGTTTAAAAGTTTAAGATGCAAATCTTGGCTGAAATCGTTACACACGTGATCGTATCGGCAATCGTACGAAAACAAATTAAGTTATACGTCAATCGTATAAGCTGAATACGATTTCAGTACGTTCACGTATGTCATAATCCGAAAATGGTGTTTTTACGTGACGAGTTGTACATTCACGGATGTGGCGATTTGACCCCAGGTTGTTTGTCGTTAAGCAAAACTGAGAGGCTTAAGCAAAGAACTACAGCGCCATCTGCTATTGATTGAGTAAAACAAAATGTTATTGGCTTGTGGCTTGACTGTGTTGCTACAATAAATTGTAAATGTGTTATACGGCACAATTATTAAACAGAAAATTTTTGGTTTGTGCTCCAACTAAAATTTTCTGTCATACTTGTTTGCATTCTATGGCTGCAAAAAGGGTAATTTTATACCTTCGATGAGCATGAGGATAATTTTAAGCCATCGCTTTTAAACATAGTACGCACATGTTTACATGATAAAACTGAAAGGCGACCAGCCGATACATAGGCCCCTACTAAGAAATAGCATGCATAGAATGCGTTAATAAAAAATATTTTTATTTCTTTTTTTTTAGAAAATTATGTACTCTCGCGATAAAAAAGAAGCACATCTGAATGGAGTAAACAAAAAAATTTGGCATAAGAAAGTCATTTGTTTAAAAAAATTTAATTGTGTTTTATAAATTGTGTTGCTTTTTACACAATAAAAAGTGTGATTTTACTTGAAAGAAGTAGGGTTTTAGTGAATGCATATATATTTGGGACTTTTTTTTTTTTTAAACGATTAGAAGTTTTTAATCGCCCACCTTGATACCTAAACTTAAAGTCGTCTTCTATAAGCTGGCTGCTTAAATTTAAAACGTTCATACTGCATTATGAAGGACAAAAAAGAAAAGATAAAGCAAATATGTATGTAGGTATCTGGTGAATTTATTATTTTTTTATTTTAATTTTATTTTTATTATTTTTCAATAGTTTCGGCTGAAAATGCTGACTTAGGTGTAAAAATGATGCAATTAATACACAGAAATTAAGAACAAATGGAATTTGCTTTTGAGTTCCCGGAAATTCCCAACATATTTTAAAATCTCAAAAATGGGATTTTCAGTATTTTTACATCACTTTTTTATCTTTCGCCGGGTGCAGATAATATTTTTGAAAATATTTAAAAATATTTATATTGTGTTTTAAGGTGGCATGATAAACTTTTTGGTTCTAGCTTTTGAATTTGATGTTTATGTTTATAGCAAAAAGAGGTATATTTCGAAAACAATCTGGTTCCTCCAATAACGAAAATTTTTAACAAGAAATTTCTTTGTTATATTTCTCATGGTATTATTTTTTTAATAAATAAAAATATGGGACTAGTATATTTTTCAAAATTTTAATTTAAATTACGTATAACTTTTGACTTGTTTTTAATAGCAAATTTTTTTCAATGTTACAAATTTTTCTCTTAATTTACAATAAGTTTCTTTTTCCAAATCGAACAAGATTTGACTTCCCTATTAGCAGAACAGTGGATCAAGGTTGGTAAAAAAGTGAAAATTTTAATATCTTTACTCGAATATTTCCTAAGCTGTACGGGAAAATTTTCATTATATTATTTTTTATTTATGTAGCAGACTTTTTTTAGCTCTTGGATAGCAAAAAAAATTCCACTTGCAAAATTTTTTTTGTCAGATCAGAAGCATGTGCCTGGCATCGGTTTTAATTTGCCATTAACCCAAGGTTGTCTACTTTGGAAATTTGTGGCTCCGCCCTTTTTAATACATCTAGCCCAAATTCCAGACTTAAGTTCTGTGACACCTTTTCAAATGCTGTATGAAATATATTAACAAGCGGATGGCCCGTTTAGAAACTGCAGAATTTTTTAAATTTTTGTACCAAAATCCCCCACAGTGCACAGGGTGCTTTAGGCACCGTTAGATGAAGCTAAAAAATTAAGACCGCATTTATGCCAGCAAAGCTTATATTTTAGATAGCGCATATATTAATATATAAAATAATATAATACATACATAATGAAAAATATTTGACATATTAAAAAAGTTCAAATGTCGTTTGTAATATCTTGCTCTTGCCAAAATATTCGAAAATGAAGCAGTTTCAAAATTTATCACTTGAGCTTCAACCATTTTTAAAATCCACAAACGTTATTTTCTCGAATTTTTCTTACCCATTTTAATTTTGTAATTTCTTCAACATACTGTAGCCTTTTATGGTTATATAACTGAGTGCTTTAATAATTTTGTGCTAATTTTATAGTATTGGAAGTTGCAACCTTCTCTTATATTTAATAATTCTGTATGTACATTGGAAATTTCTTATTTGTTTTGTGCTGTTGGCTGAAGTAGTTTGTGCGTTGACTGTAAAGCAAATAACGGTTTTCGTAATATTTTTCTGATATACAGCAATAGTGTGTGCAGGGTCCTCCTATGTAGCAATAAAATGCCTTAAATGATACGCCTAATTAGCAATAGTGACGCTGCCTTAATAGAAATAATTTTTTTTCAGAAATAATTTTTTAATCGGGCTTAAGTTCAGTAATTTCAATTCTTATTGAATTAAATATTTTTATTAATTAATGTGACTTTCTAAAGAAGAGAAGAAAAATTAAACTAGACTTTATTAGTTGGGGGATATGCCGATATTTTTCTGTGCAGCCACTCACTTCATCAGCAGTTATTAACATCAGCTTTAATAATAATGATAATAATTTTTTTTTGTATATGAAATCAACAAAACAATTTAACAAATTCAAACCACTATTGTTGCATAAAAAACGGTAACACTATTTTCATTGTTCCATTTTACTGTTATAATCGGAAAGTGTTATAATACAGTGATACCAGACCATACACTCCGTATTATTATTAATCATTTCCTATCAAACTCCAAGCTGGCAACACAGCGCAAACAAACGAAACCTAAAAACTTGGCTTAAACCGCGACAACAACTACACATGAAAACAGTTTAATCGAGGCGGTCAATCGGAAAGGTTTCAACAGTCGAAATAAATAAATTTAAAACGTGAAAATCATAAAGCAACGCAGTTTGAGAGAAAAAAAAGTACGAAATTGAGCAAAAAAAAAAAAAATAACTTAACTTGCTAAATTTATACCAATAATGAATAATTGATGCAAAACAAAAACGAAGTCCCAAACAAATTAATTTATTAAGTAATAAATGTAAAATTTTATTTAAATATCTGAAAGTCGTAAAATTATATGTACAAAAAAAAATAATAATAAAAAAAATTGTTGAATTTCATTGCCATTTTGTAAATTCGTCTGCTGATTGTTCGTTTTAGTGTTTGTGTGATGTTGTTTATCCGTCTGTATTCGACAAACTTGAGTTGTGAAGTTTGAGAGTGTATCTGTCGGTTTGTTTGTGTAAAAAATTGTGTTGGTGGGATATTGTTTCGTTGTTTTTTATTATTCTTATTATGAACTAGGCAGCGTTGCCAATATTTTAAGTAATTAAAGTGCAAGTCGCAAGCAATTTGGGAAGATTTGCAAGATTCTAGGGAATTGTATATAGAAGTAGCGATTTATTCGAAATATATTTTTTGGAATTTATTTTTGAAAACAGAAATTGAAATAAGTAATATCAGCACAGATACTGAAATATATACATTTACAGTACTATCTTGGTAATCCGAACAGCAGATTTGTCAAACACATCTATAATCCGGACACTGATGCAAGTGGGCCAGTATTACTTTTTTGTCTATATAACCCGGATAGGAAATTTTTTTTTTTGGTTTTCTTCATTCGTGTAAAATAATCTTTGTGATATAACGGAATTTTTGGAAATTTTACATTATTAAGTTTCTGAGTATTTCTTGACATAAGGCTCGTGAAATATTTTGTACTTAAACTATTTAAAATATTCTTGATTTTATGAGAAATTATAGAATAATGAAAGAGACAAGCAAGAGATGCCATAAGACATTAACAACAAAAAACAAAAATAAAAAACAAACGAAGTAATCCATGATTACAAGTCAACCCAAAATATTTGCTTTATTGAAGTCAAAGATCACAAAAAACTCTATTTAAACAAATTCAAAATTCAATTTATTCTATTATTATCGAAAGAGGCCACCATCCTGCGTACAGGTTTTTCATCTAAAACAAAATAGTGTTACTTTTAGAAAATTTATGTCGAACATTGTAGAAACATTTCTGATAAAATCGTTTGAAACATAATCGGGCCTGAAGATGGAGAAAATGCTTCTTTGAAAAAAGTATTCATCTTATTTCTGTTGCAATCGATATTACTGGGCAAGATGATTTTTCTGCAAGTTTGGGATGGGTCGAAAAATTCAAGGATTTAGAAAGTTTAAAGTTTTTGGTGAAAGGATATGTTTATAGAAAAAAAAACAATTAAAATCAATGTGTATAATCCGGAAACTCTAGCTATATGAAAATGTTCTGCACTGTTTTCGGACTACTGAGAGAGTACTGTATATTTCTAGAAGCAGGATTTAGTAGAAAAAATGCATCGGTTTGGTATCATACTGAAAACATAATTTTTGTAAAATTTATTTTTAAAATAAATTTACTACTGATACCGTAATAAAAAATAAACATCAGGGACATTTTTTTGATCGGTATATATGTACATATATTTAGCTTTATTTCTTTGCTTCTTATACAAATAAAATTATATATATTTGAAATAGAAAGTGAAGAATTAAAGGAAAATAAAATATCATAAGCGACACATTTTTCGACTTCGTTTTTTTACGAAACTCGACTATTTGCTATCGAAAATAATGGATTTTGGTCAAAAAAGAAAAATGAAGTTGGAAAATTATGTCGCTTAAATTTTTTTTGGCGGCTATGGCACGATATATAAACAAAATTTATATATTGTTATGTATACATATGTATATATTTACTACTGTACGTGCAACCAAAAAGATTTAATGTCTTTTGAATAAAAATTATGCATGTCTTATATTTATTATTGAACAGATGGTTATTTAAAAAAATATTAAACTTGCAGTTGCTTGTTGCATTTTATTTTTGAAATTGTCTAATTTAAAGTTTCTGATGCGGCAACACTTATACTGAGAATATGAATTTGTTGTTGTTTTTGCAGTAATTCAACGAATTCGATGCTAATTGAGCTGTTTTTTTTCTTCGCAAATAAATAAACAGTGTCGAGAGAATTAAATTAAAATTAAGTTAATATAACAAAGAAAACTTTATTTTAAATTTGAATTAATATTCATAAATTTAAAAAATAATTGTTGAGATAAATCTAATACGATGAAATTTTTGTTAATTTAGTGGGATGTTGTGTAACAAGCAGGTGGCCCTGGCAGCAATAAAGCAGAACCAAAGCATTTTAGAATGAAATAATTAAATTTTAAAGATTTTCCTTTTGTTAATCCTGAAGGTTTCACACTTCTTCTTTTATATCCTTAGCTTCTATCGGGGCATAGGGCCTCAGTTTCAAACTGGTATTCATAACAGGCTTCTAAAGTTAATGTTGGCCTAACGCTTGAGTTTTATGTAAAAAAATGCAATAATCTGAAACTGAAAAAACCTGATCGAAATAGCTCATTATCGAAAGTGACGATTAGAGCCTTGGAATATTCTATTGTACAGTAATAGCATAGACAGACGACAGCGATAATTTGCATTAACTGTCTTAATTCAAATTAACTTGTGAATTATCCCCATCCTAATGCGCATTAGACTTACCGTAAATGCAGTAAATGAAATTGAATTAATACTGAATTTAGTTACTTCAATATAGTAATACCGTCAAAAGTCAATCAAAATTAAATTAATTTTCAATTTTCAAAATTAAAATGGATTCAAAATCAGGAAATATAAGTTATTTTAATTATTTTTAGAAAAAGAAAAAGAAATATTAAAAGTTCGACACAAATTTATTCCATTTTAAGATTTCCAAGGAAAATTATCGAAGTGTGTGTGTACGAAAGGCATGTACAAATTTTGTTAGTTGTTTACTTAATTCAAATATTGTCGTCTGTCAGGGTAAATTTTTAATTTGCTTTTAATGCAAATTAACGATGTCGTCTGTCTACGCTATAAGCTTTTTGAAAAAATTTTAGTTTTCATACATTGTATAGTTTTGATACTGTAGTTTGTATACATTCTATACATTTCTTACTTTGAAAATAACAAATAATGCAAAAATATATATTGCATCAGCGAAAATGCGAGATACTTTCGCATTGTCATCCCTAGGGCTTTTTGAGTGATTGTATCTTAACCACATAAAAGATTCCAATATATGTTTATTCACTAACATATCCAAGCTACAAAGTTGGTTCGACCGATTTGCAGAAACATCTAGAGTCTCTGGAAGGATTCAAACAGGTTACGCTAAGAATTAATTAAATTTTTAAGGTAAAAAGTGTCTGTACGAGCTTTAAAACTATATTGATATGTTCACAAAATTTTTCAACTTTACCGTAGCTACAACTGGTCCAAATGTTGTTAGCAAAAAATCAGCAGTCCCTGAAAGTTATTCTGCAGAAACTAAAAACAAATTTTCGATTACTTTTGCAAAAAAAATTGCACCAAGAATTTACTTTTTGGCAGAAGATGTGAACATAACTTGACTAAATTTATTTTATATAAGGCTTAGAGCTTTCACCAAGTCTAAGTTATCAGTTGGGCAAAAACTGATGTTACCATTTTTTGAGGGCCCCCTGATTTTTTAAATCTTTGCAGGACCATAACAAATTCATCACCAAAATCGGGAAACTGAGTATAGGACCTTACTATACTTTGGTAGAACTATCGAATTTATATTGTCCAGTCCGTGGGTTTTCATTTGTTGAATAGTGCTATTAATAAGAAAACAAAATAAAAGTCGTCGAAAACGTATAAATAATATTCTATTAGCTCAGCTTTTGGAGTGCGAGAAAGTCAAAGAATGGAGAAAATCGATTGAACCAGAACATTTGGACTAGTAAAAAACACTGCTTTTACACAATCTGCTGCGCTTCTATGGCCTTTACAGTACAACCGACATCATTGTAAAAATAGTCAGAATAAATTTATTTTTAATTTCAAAACGTCGCTGTCTGTTGAAAATTCGTTTTTCAACAATCGGAATGAAATTTGCAATTCCTTCTATTTTAAAGCCGGAATTAAAAATATTTTTGTGTTTTTAAAAAGAGGATACTTTTGCACATTTTAGAGTATTTTGATTTTGTTAAAGTTGTCATTACTTCTTTTACATCTCAGTAGTGGCGTACACTTACACTCTGTACTAATGATCATTTAACTTTTTTTTTTGCTAGCCAAGATCAAGTTTTATAGTTTTTTTTTTGTTGTAGTTGCTTTTATATTTGCTCAGTTAGTCACAGAGTATTTCCGATTGAAGTTGAGGAAAAAAATAAAAATAACGACAACAGAATAACTATTATACACACATGTTTAGAGAAGTAGAATTATAAAGATTATCTGATTTAGAATAAAATTATTAAAAATAAATACAATTACTCAAAATTATTTTGCCATACAAACGTAAATTGTTTAAAACTTAAAATATTCAGTACAATATTCAGTACATGTGGTTGGAGAAGATTTATGCGCTTTTTCGCTGCTGCTGTAAATAGTTTGTATCTGTGCTAAGAGCGATTCAGTGTAAAAGAGTGTGAGAGTATTAATACGTATATTAATGAAGAGGTGTGTGTGTGTGATTGTGTTGAGCTCAAACATTTTACATGTGTGTTTGTTTATTTCATTTATTTGCTTGCATAAATTAAAATATTTTTAGTTTAAATATTTTTTTTGGAAAAATAATTTGTTTACATTATTATGACATCAGCTGTTTACAAAAGAAATATTTAAATATTTTTTAGTAGCTCTGTAAAAAACCAAAACTGCAAAATATTTAAATGATAAAAATTATGCATGTGCATAAATGAAAAAAAAATATTAATAACTTAACTTAACCTTGATTTAAGCGCTCGTTGTAATGCTTGCTGGGTTATATTTTTATTACAAGTACGAGTTTAACTCTCTTAGCATTTTATTCATTCAAATTCAATAAGCATCAAGCAAGATTCACTTTTTGTTTTGCGATTTTTCTAAGCTTAAAAGATGACTCATCTCTTTTACTAAAGTCAATCCTTATAAATCTTTAAAAAATTTTATTTTTCTCAAAGCTGATTCTATATAATTATGCAGCATATGATGACTGTGTGCTGGCAACTTAATATCTGAGCTGCCAGAAAATTTAATTATATACGAATGTTTTTACAAACAATCAATTGTATTCAATTAGAATCTACTGCCATTATGGTGGAAATTCAAACAATTGTATTGATTTTCTACTTTGAGATTCACTTTTAAGGCAAACGTGATTACTTTTCATGAAATGAAATACAAAGTGAAAATGTTGCTGGCATTAGAGAGCTGTTTTCCTTTTGCTTAATACAAATTAATTTTTCATTTTGGCATAAATACAGCTGTTGTTTCGTTTGATTAATTATTGAAAGTGCAATCATAGACACTAGAGCATTAACAAAATGGAACTTGTAGTTAATTCAATGCATAAGCAATAGGAATTTGTGCATGAACAAACAAACTCATTTGCCATGCATTTTTTAAAGACTGCTCAATTTTAAATAAGCAAAATACCTGAATTAAAATAAGAAGAAAATACTTAATTGAATATCCTGATTGACTCCTTTAATGAGAACTGTAATAAGAAGAGTAGAGCAGTGTGACGCACACAGTTACGGGTTCAATTTCCAATGAAGATTCTGCAGACAATAGAAAACCGATACAACACTATTCCCAAAATTAAAAAAATCGAAAAAAGCACTTCAATGAAAAATATCACCAAAAATTAAATAAATCGCTAATGAGAAAAAAATTGCCAAAAATAAAGATGTCAGCAAAAATCAAAAACTCGTCAAAAAACAAAAAAACAAAAATCGCCAAAACGAAAAAAAATATAAAACTGAAAATCGCCAAAACAAAAAAAATTAAAAATCTCTCCATTAGTTAGGATACTCGATTATATACACTAAACTTCGTGTAGTATTACATATCGTCATATAAATTCAAGAAGGGTGTAACTTACAAAAAATTCAAAGTCGTCTTTTTAATTGATTATGATGTCATTACATAAAAGCCTTCTACTCACAATATTTATTAACGAAATTCAAAAGACTACTGAGTACTAAATGCACTAACATTTATAATGTATTTTGCTTCGTCTGTAAACTAATTTATATGTAACTTACCCCTTTTTTGAATTTATATGACGATATGTAGTTTCGAGTGTGCGAGTCAAAGTTTCACTTTACTGAATTTATTTATTTATTTCGTAAAAGTGGCCCTGTCATTTCGGCTGTGGTAATTTGTTGTTCGGCTTAAGCACACCTGTTGAATGTCAATTAAGCTCGATGATTCGGCTAAAATAGCTCTAGGTAGCTAACTGAGATCAGAGATGAAGGTAGATTCGGCTTACGCAGGCTTATAGGTTACTCGAGTATCAGGTTCAGTGTGGCCAGGTTCGTTGATGTCGGGCTACTTAGATACCTAATTTCTACTATACATAAGATAGTTGCGTAGTGTGTGGGAATAGTCAGCCGAAGACGCTGTGAGAACAGTCACCCAAAACCACTGTTGGAATAGTCAGTCCAAAAAACAGTCATTCGAAAAACAAACAACTGACAACAGTAATTTAAAATCGCTTTGGGAACAGTCAAACGAAGTCTTTGTGGGAACAGTCATTCTAAACTTCTGCTAGAAAAAGGAAAGTTACTGTGAGAAAAGTCAGCCGAGGGTACTGTGAGAACAGTAAGTCGAAACCACAGTGAGAACAATCAACCCAAGTTTCTGTTAAAACAGTATACCAAAATCGCTGTGAGAACACTCAAGGAAAGTCACAGTTCTCACTGTCATCTGTAACCACTTTGAGAACAGTCATTCAAAACTACTGTGAAAATAGTCAGCCAAAACCGCTGTTAGATAATTACCTAAAGACGTTGCGAGAACAGTCAGTAAAAATAGCTGCGTGAGTAATCAATCGTAGTTACTGTGAGAAAATTCAATCGAAACTGCAACATTCATTCGAAGATGCTGTGAGAATAGTCAATAAAAATTGTTGTGGGAACAGTTATCTGAAGCTGCTATAAGAACAGTTAATTGAAGTTGCTGTGGGAACAGTCAATCAAATCCACTGTAAAAATAATCAACCGAATATGGTCTGGGAACAGTCATTAAAAGCGGCTGTGAGAACAGGCAACCGAAGTTGCTGTGAGAACAATCGAAGATGCTTAAATTTTTTGAAGCTGAAATAGAGTTTCCTTAAAAAAAATTTACATACATACATATCTATATATTTCTAAATTTAAAAATATTTTTTTTTGCCTCTCCCAAAAAGCAGCCACTTCTGTGTTTCATTTTAAGTCCGATCGCAGCATATTATACACCGCTGTTGAAAATTAATGAGAAATATAATTTTCAAGCGAAATTCAAGTTCTTGATATTATCTCTGGCGTATAAGATCCTTCCGAAAATTTTTTTTTAAAGACAAGAAGACCAGCTGGCCTTAAATCTAAGTATTTTTCATTAATGTAGAAAATCATACGGCTTTAAATTTTAGAACATTTTGTTCTACTTTTACCAAACATTTTTTTAATTTTATGAAGATATCTTCCTGGGGTCAAAGTCGTTTATTAGTTCATTTTTTAAACAAACTTTACACCAAATTTATGTAATTTAAGTGGGGTTGCTCATAGGTTTCTATTAAGAATTCACTAATAAACGAGTTTCGACCCATGACTAATTAAATTTTTGTCAGATACTTGAATATGAATATGAAAATAAAAATTTGTTAAGAAATACTTGTATAGTCCCAGAAAAAGAAAAAAAGTTGTACCAAATTTTAAAATTTTTGTACAATACAAAAAATCTGACGCAATTTTCATAAGACGTTATTCTCCTTAACCAAAATTTTTTTGGTATTAAATCAAACATTTAATCCCCAAAGACAACAAACACTACGCTAATCTAAAAATCTGTTAAACACACAAAAACACTTTTGAAATATTGCGTAAACAGTCATACAAATGAAGTATTTCAAACATTTTCAATTATCAACGCATGCATAAAATATTTAAAAGACTTAAAATACAATTACCTGAAAGCTCAAACAGACTTAAGCATACGCACACCTAAATAAATAATAAAAAGTAAATCATAAAATTTTTTTTACAACCGTAAAATATTGAAATTCTTTTAACCACAGTAATAGACTAGACTTATGTTTGCAGGTATTTCGAAAGAAACAATGAAATATGTATGAATGTGATACTAGGAAATAAAAATGATATAAAACACAAATACACACAGATGCACGCACACACTCCCAAACGACTAAGTTTAGAAAGATTCCAGGTGACACATTTATTAAAGTCGCATTATTCATACAAACAATAGTATAATGAAATTAAAATTAATGCAAAAAGAATTTATAATTAAATTTATAAATAAAATCTACTGAAACTTAAGTCTGTCTTTATAAAGAAAACATATAAAAATTAATAAGTACCTGCCTTGAATCAATAAGAAAAACAATAATTTTTTTTTTCAAACAAAATAACGTCTTTAAGCCAAGTCATGAATAAACGAAGTCAACTAGAATCTTGGTTTTTTTTTAATAATTTTTTTTTCCTTAACATGCAATTATTTTCAGAAAACAAACAATAACAAGATAATTGTTTAGTATGCTTTAGTAAGCACAAGCTAAAACAACTGACTACAATAATTCTAAACGGATTTATTGTTTAAATAAAAATAAAATAAAAAAAAACATAAACACAATATAATTGCAGCAGCGAATCTTTCGACGAAAATAAACAAGAATAATTTTTTTAAAATAAAACAAAAGACTTAAGAAACAAACCTGCAATGTTGTGTCAACTACGGAGCAACAACCACAACAACAACAGCAACAGCAACAAAAGCAACAGAAGGTGGCAGGTGGCCACAATTGTGCAACTATTTTTAGTCACATTATTTATAAATGCGGTAAGTTTATTACTCTTACACAGTTTTTATTTATTTTTTTATTATTTACTTATTGTTGTTGCCGTTGTTTCTATTTCAAGATTTTTGAAAACTTAATTTTAAATAATTGACTTATTTATCATAATATTTATTATTCTCTTTTTGTTGCTCTTTTTCTTTCTCATACTTTCACAACTGAAATTAAGAAGAAAGATTTTTGTTTCTTTTTCATAAGTCATAAGTAAAAGATAAGTAATTTTTCTTTCAATTTTAACAAACATTAGAAAGAAAACTTTTGTTTAAGACTTAAATTTCCATTTGAATTATTATTTATTAAAAAAAAAACAACTAGCTACTTTTTTTGATAATATATTAAAAATAATAATAAAACAATTTTATATAAAAACATAATGCATTCATTCACACACAGCAAGTTTTGCTATTATAATTTTTTTTTTCATATATTCAAATAGAGGCAACAGTGAACTTATACGTCGCTTAATAATGCAAATCAGGAGAACAATTGACCTAAACAAGAGCAAATATACATAATTTATGCCACATTAAATGCTTAAATACATAACTATTGCAACTTTCAAATATTATTATTAGGGTGCCCCTAAAAAAAGTATGTGTATATATTCACATATATTATATATATTCACATATTCACGATTTCGAAAGAAAAATTTCAACTGAAAATATAGATTTTTGTGAGACATTTTTTAGATTCTTTAATTGAACTGTATTAAATTTTAATAAGAAATAAAGTCTAAAGTCTAAGTTTAATTTTTCTTCTCTTCTTTAGAAACTCACATTAACTAATAAAAATATTTCATTCAATAAAGAATTGAAATTACTGAACTTAAGCCTGACTAAGAATTATTTCTGATTAAAATATAGATTTTTGTAAAAATTTACTTGAACTTACATCCTATTTGCAGAATATGAACCGTCGATGATAAGCGCTAACATATTAGCATTTTTCTTTTTTTCGTTCTTAGATGGCAACTGTTGACTGTTTTATTAAAACCCGTATCAGCTGTGGATTTATTTGGGTTTATATACCACGCTTTGGCTCATTATAAACGTCAAGATGGGCGATTAAAAAATTCTAGTCGTGTTCAAAAAAAGTGCAACAAAATAAATCAAATAGTGATAATACACATGTATGTACATAAAGTTTACATACATACGCGTTGTTAACAAAAAGTATTCATTTAATAAACTCCGTGATGCACTGATGTATGCCTCTATTAAAAAGACAATGAAAACAGTCAAGTTGCGTACAAAGTTAATATACTTATGCCCTAATTGTAGCGTCTTGTTTATGGTCGAAAAAAAGCCGCAGTTGTGATTTTTCAAAACAATTATTATTTATTGTCAGTGCTAGAAGGTTCGTGTAAATGTCTTATGATTTTGTTCCAAACATTATATCCAACACATATTTTTTCAAATAACTTTCAAACTATTGTATAATAGGCCATTTACACCTTCACAAAATCAAGCAGATTTTAATTAAAATCTTTATGACCAACTTCTTTTTACATATGTGTAAATCTTTTATCCAAAACAACAACCATTAACTAAAAAATTTCCAAACGTACAACCAAATAATTGCAATGTAGCCAATTCATACACCTTTTAAAAAAGTCGGTAGCTAATTCGGTCATCTTTTTTATAAATATGTTGTACAGGGTAGTAAAAAATAAATAATAATATTAGATTTTTATTAAATTTCCTACAAATCTACTGGCAAAATAGATTTTGTTTTGTATGGGAAATCTATTAAAAAAACGGCCAGATCTGGCTTGAATACTCGTAGGTTATAGATTTCGAGAAAATGTAATTGCCCTATAATGGGTAAAGTGAATAAAAAATAAGCATTTGCTTTTAACTTGACAATTTGTTTAAAAAAACAAAAAAACACATACATATTTTAGGTTTTAAAACAAATTTTTTAGTAAAAAGCAAATGCTTATTTTGTATTCACTTTACCCAATACTTTAATTTAATTTTTATGTTTTAAAAACATTTTAATATTTTCAATTTTTCATTATCAAAGACAACAACCATTTTTGGAGAACATAATTTAGAGAATTCAAACACAAGAACTCAAAAGTATTTTTAAACAACAATGTCCGTGCCCCTGTGGCTGAGTGGTAGCGATGCTAGCCTCGCAATCCAGATGTCGTGGGTTCGACTCCCACCATAGACCTTGAGTGTTTTCCGCAGACAAGCTAATCGCTTTGCGGGTTGTGTGTGTTCTTTTTTAAATCTTCTTACTGAATTAGGGCATTAAGGATGAGTAATTTTCATATACAATTTTAAAGTGGCGTCTTTTTTATTAGGGCAAATCACCTTTTTATTAATGCTTAAGCCGAGATACCACTATCAGCACAATGTACCAATTTTTATCGGCTTAAATGCAATAAAGTCATGACTCATGATTAATAAACCAGAAATATGCTCTAAAAAATTTTTTTATGCACATTCAATATACACTAAAAACTTGAAAATATGCACTGAAAACTCAAAAAATATGCTCTTAACAATAAAATAAACTGGTTTATTTGCAAATGTAAATAGATTTCGAATTCAAAAACTCTACAACATTTCCTTATAAAATAAGACAAAAAAAAATAATCAAAAAAAGAAAACAATAAAAAATAACAAATTAAATAACTGCCGTATTAAAAAAAAAATAATTTGGGTTTAAAGCAGCTACGTCCAAGCCATATGCATAATTTGCAAACTTTTTTAAAGAGCTTTTTGTGCTTTCACACCGACGAGAGTACAACATCCACAACAACAACACAACAGACAGCAATGTTTGCTCTTACTTTGCAAAGAACAAATATAAAAGCTTTCAAAGCTTTTTACCTCAAATGCAAATATAAGTGTATTTGGATGTAGCTTTTTTAATGCATAGCTTTTAAGTAATGATAAGTAATCGTACTGATTACTAATTTGAATATTTTTTTTTAAAAGGTGAACTAATGACTAAATTACGATTATATTCAGTTTCGCACGATTTTTAATTGATTACGATTATTAGTAATGGAAAAGTAATATGAATTGCTTGAAATTACAGCAAAATAGTCAAAAGGAATCAAAAAAATATCTGATTATATTTAAAGATTACTTCTAATTCCTTTTGAATATTTATTAATAATCAAAAGAAATCTTTGAAAGTAGTCGGATTATTTTTTGATTTTTTTGATTATTTTTTGTAATTTCAAGTAATTCAGATTACTTTCCAATATAAGTAATCGTAATCAATTATGTATCAGAAATTCTTTTTAAGGGAATTATATAATCAGTACAATTATTTTTAAAATGTAATCTAATTGATTCCTAATTGTAATCGAAATTTAACAACTCTGGTTTAAAGTGCATGTTGGAACAAAATTGCCGAACAAATTTTGCATAAAGCAAATAATAAAAAAAAGAGAACACGATATCTGAATTAAAACGTTGAAACTGTATCCTGGATAAAAAAGACAATATTTTTATTTATAATTTGTATTGCAATAAACAACAAATAATGACCTAGATTTAAAAACAATCGTTGCTGCCGCACCTAATTATAATTTATACATTGACAGCGTTCAGTAAACGTCTACTCGGGGGAAAGTCCATCAAAATAGCAAAACCGAATGTTCAATAAAACTAATGTGCGTATAATAATAACTGCGTATTATATAAGAAAATGTATACACTATGTGCATGGAACATTGGAAATGAGATTTAGATAAAAACTTATAAAGTATCAAAATATGCCCTAAAAGCATAAATTATGCCTTAAAAATTAGGATATATGCTAAAAATATGCACTAACAACGCAATGGAAAAATTCATTAAAAGTTGAGAAACGGATAAATATCTTATCATCGCATTAATACGTCATAGAAGAAAAAACATGCAATTGCATATTTGCGGTTTCCCTGGAAATAACAAAAAATGGCCTTATTTCCAAACTTACTAAATTTCAGGAGGTGATTGCACTACACTGCAGTGGCAGTAAAAACTTATGGATTAATTCCGGATTTAATTGAAGAGCAAGGTCATTTGGTCTTATACTCATGACTTTATTGCAGTAAGCCGACGAAAATTGATACATTGCTCAAATAGTGGGATCTCGGCTTTAGAAAAGCTGAAAAAGCTTACTATATAATTTCTATATGTTACTAAATTTAAGAATTTAATATTTGTTTGTATTCACCAACACAGACTGCCTAAATGAAAATTGTTTTATAAACAAATAAAATAATTTTAAAACCTGTGTTACTCCACATAAATACAATACAGTTAGAAAGTAAATTTATAATTTTGCTAAATCAACAAAAAAAAAAGACACAAAAAAAACTTGGACATATCTAGAAAATAAATGCTAAAAAGAATAACTTTCATATTCAGTTTAAGCAGAATAATAAATTACCACCAAATATGGCGAATATTTAATTCATAGTCTGAAAAAAGCATTATAATTTTTTTTAATTCTTGTACTACTGACCAAATTTTGTGTACCAGTGTAGAACAATGTACATACATACATGCATGTTTACATACACATACATTCATAAATTCTTCTGTTTAATAACAACTTTTTTTGTAACATATTTTTATTATCATTCTTTTCAGTTTCAACGGAGAATAATTATGAAAAACTATCATGCTCGTATAAATTTACATACATGTATGAATAACATATATTTTTGTATCTATTATTTTTTTAATTATTTTATATATTTTTTATTTCTGTCAGTATTATCATCCCATATTCTGCGCCTCACATAAATTGAGAACAATAAATTTGAATTATCATCGTTAACATCATTATGAGCTTTAGAAGAAAATAATGATTTTTATAGATGGTCAGTCATACGGTTTGATTGATCAATAGCATTCTAGCCACACATTTTTGTTGTAGTCACAGTTTGAGTTATTTTTTATGGAAATGGAAATGGAAATATTCACGGTAGTTGTAGTTTATAGTCTGTGCCTGATGTGTAATGACATGACTCTTTTTTTTAACAGAGTTCTTTTTTGTTTGTTTGTTTTATTTCTATTTTACTATCTTACATTTATGGGCTGCATGCAGCGTTGCCAAATGTGCAGTTTTAACTGATTTTAGCAGTTTTTTTAAGTTTAGAGCAGTTTTGTAGTTTTTTGCTTAAAAATAAGTTTTTCTATAAATTGTGCAGTTTTTAATTTTTACTTTATCTCAATTATGTTATTTTAATTACGATATCTGAAGATATAGTTTTACCCATTTCGCTTAATATAACAGTGAAGGTTTGTTTATTATTTTATTCTTTATGGAATTTGCTCTTTTTGTTTACAAGATGATTTTGTACGGAAGTAGCACTTCCTGTATTATAAAAAAAAACAAGTTTCACACTTTCTAATTAAATCTTTTTTTTAATAAGAAAAAACACGACGAAATATATACAAAAAATAAAGTGTAGGCCCCATAGAATTTGAAGCCAGATACATTTTTTCAAAATTCTCTTAGCGAAAGTTTAGTAATTGACAAAAAAAACAACAATTTATTTTTTCTATGCAAGTGTATTAAGTAAATATGTAAATCATTGTGCACTTTATATAAAACAAAATTTAAAAAAACAGAAGCAAAAATTTTAATCAGAAATAATTTTTAGTCAGTGAATTTTAATCAGAAATAATTCATAGTTAGGCTCAAGTTCAGTAATTTCAATTCTTATTGAATGAAATATTTTTATTAATTAATGTGAGTTTCTAAAGAAGAGAAGAAAAATCAAACTTAGACTTTAAGCTGGGGGAAATACCGATACTTTTCTGTGCAGCCACGCACTTCATCAGCACCCTAGTCTATCTACTTGAGTAGAGATTATTATTAACATCAGCTATTTAACTTAAATTTTCAATGAAACGGAATATGAGAAACAATTGTTGTGTATACAATTGATTTACCTTTGGTAAACACATTTATAAGTATCACTATTCATTTTCTGTTTTCCATTTTTTTAATTTTTCTATTTAGTTAATTTTAGTTACCTTATTTATTGAATTTTCGATCCGCTTACATCTTTAGGTTGATTAAAAAAAAAATAAAAAATTTCCCTGTGCAATTTAAAGCGAAATATCCCATAGTGCAACTCAAACACTTCCCTTTCAATTAACTAAAAAGTTTATAAATTTGTAGAGCCATATTTTCTTAACTGATGCCGATGAGACTTTCGAGATGGTAAAACATAAAAGCTTGACACACATTATTAACTCATGATAAAAATATATCAGTTATAGACCTAGGGTTAATCCCCCACCCAAATATTAAAAATACTAAAGAATTTCTTATGAGCAGTTTTATTCACTTGAAAATCAGTTTTTTTCTTCTAAACTTTCAGTTTTCCAAGAAAATATTATGGCAACGCTGGCTGCATGTTCTGTTTTCATTGCTTTTCCATTATTTTCTTATTATTGCTGGTGTTGTTCTCATTTTCGCGCTCATGACAGCATTCATGTCACTTTCTCGTAAAGAAAATAAAACTCAATATGCGGCCGATATTTAACTTTTGTTGAGTATGTGTGAATGTAAACGTAGTTTGAACTTTAACCCTATAATGACCTTAAAATACTTATAAAATATTTAAATCTCAAGAATTTGTTTCTGAGAAGAGATGATTTGCTGCGCGAAATGCAAATATGTAAACTAATTTTTTAAGACAAAAAATTCCTAAAAATTTCTGCTTGTAGACGTCAGCAAGTTTCTTAAACTTAAAAGGAGTTATGTGTTTTATTCTTCGATTTTCTGTAAAATAAACTTACAATAATTTTGAGTACATGAAATAAATACTTTTCAAGCAGCTGTTACTTGATAAATTCATTCACAATAATGACTAGTGAGCTTACATTCACTGTGATTATATAACATCCAACAAAAAAAGACACTCCAAAAATGTCATGAAAATGAAAAAATGGAAATTTATTAACAGTGCTCCAATCAAAGTCAGAGCACTGCTCCAAAAAATTCCGCCTGGCGTCTCCTTGCGGCTCCATCAGTTTGCGATCTGGGACTAGTGCAAATTTCGATCCGTTCTAATGGTTTTCACACAGGGTTGTCAGTACAAGAAGTTCTCTTTTTCGATGACTGGTCACTGAATTGGAAGTGATGTTAAGAAAAATTCCCTTTTTTGTATTCTATGATAATATTTTCATCTAGGAAAAATGGTAAATAGTTAGCTATTTTAACAATTCGTTTCTTTTTCACCCGTATTGCGCATGTCACATCGAATATTCGTCTACGAGAATTTCTTACTAGATTAAAGGAAATTTGTAAAAGGTTTGTTTAGTCTAGGACAAAATTCTCGTAGTCGAATATTCGACGTGACATACGCAATACGGGTGATTATACGAATTTAAGCCCGAAACAGTGTTTTCATGTAAATTTAAGCAAATAACTTTTACATTTTAGACTAAAATTAATTCATAAATTTCTTTAAAAAAACAATTTTCTTAATAATTAAAAATATCGATTTTTTGGAAGCAACGAAAATGTAATTCCACTAGAATGACTTCCATTAAAAAAAATTAATGCCATCATCTAACTCAAGTATTATAAAACTCCGCCTCAAAAATTTTCAACTTTTTATCACTAATCACTAGCATGAAACATGTACATGATGTAAAGGTTCATTAAGCAAAATATTGTATCAAAATATTTTAAATATTTTCGCGCCAAAGAAGAGATACTGTGTGACAAAAATAAATAATAAAAAGCTTGGATAATACTCGTACAGATGTATGAAATAATTGTGATTTCTTATGTACTTGATGAGTTATTTTCAGAAAAAATATTTTTATGGTTGCTGTTTTCATCTTTTTTCATACAAAAAAAAACTACTTAACACCTTCATTGTGGCCATAATAAAGCCACTTACATATATGGTTAAAGGCAGCAGCTATGGCAGTAAATTTTTTGCTGCAGCAACAGCCACAAATCAATGTTCAGCGGTACAAAAATTATTTAATACCAAAAGCCACAACAACAACAATAAAACTTTTCAATGTCAAATTTAATATTACGACGAGTATTTGTTAATTTTTTTCTTTCCATGATTTTTAAATGGGTGAATTAAAAGCGTGCATACCCAACAAACACAAATTCAAGAGTTTGAAATATGGTATTCCCTGTAAACATCATATGCAGTTCTCGAAAATCTTTTATTCTAATATGGATAAAGATTTCATGATAAAAAATAAAAAAATAATAATTTTTATGTTGTTTAAATTCAAATTGACTCGAGAGGAATACATAAAACTAAAGATTTTAAAGTTTCAGGTACAACGGCATGAAAAACAAGGTAAAATCATACAAAGATAGAAAATATTTGGTCTTTCATACATTAAGTTTTAGTCCCACTCTTACGAACATTTCCTCCATCTGTCGTACAGTCAGTATATGTGTGAGCAAGAAGGAAGATATCGTATGGCCAATCAATACCGTTTGAGCATAATTGCAATACGCAACTAATGCCTCCGCTGGCATTTGTGACATTTCCGATCAAGAACAAAACATTAAATATGGCATGGGTGAGAAAACACAGCCCTGTCTGTATTGCCCTCCCGTGCCATAATAATGTAATGAATAGTTTTTATGTGTTCTTCGTGAGTCCTTTGTACCGTAATACTCTGCATACTGCTGTCTGTGAAATAGTGTCAGGAGCTTTTTACCTATTGCTGGATGATTATTCTCCACCTATTTTTGAAAACAATTGTTTTGTTATAAATTAGATTTTATCACAAATTGCAGAACAGCTAATAAATGTTTACTGAATTAAGTTTCCGCAATTTTTTTATAATTATTCTAAAGCCTAATAAATAAATAATAAAATCATTCACAATAATACAATAATAATAAATAATAAACAATAATAAATCATGCTGATTTGTACAAATCATGTTAATTTACACATGATTTACTATACATTTTCCAAAAGCATAAATCACCTCAAATTAGTTGATTTATTTAAAATATTGTCGAAAATACTTTTTTTAAAAATGCTAACCTGTCTTTTTTTTAAATTACAAACTCCCCGGGTCATCCAACAATAGTTATTGAAAATTTCATAAAAAAAAGTTGAATTAAGGAATATTTAATAAATTTAAAATATATTAAATATCTGAATCAAATTCACATTACAGCTGCTACACCCACCTTATAAAACATGTGCCTAAATTGAATATGAAAATTCGAAACTCAAATAACTAACAAGCTTGGTGGAAACACTTTGAAGGATTTACTTAAACCTATTTCATATAAAGTCGGTGAAAATATACTACAAAAGCTTTGATTGAAAAACTGTCACAATATGAAGAACTAATTTCTTCATGTGAAAAACATTTGAGAGAATAATTTGAGAACATATTTGGGTACAACTCAATTTAAGAACAAATTTAAAAATGTAAATTAAAAAGCTTATATTTTCTTTTTTTAAAGTTAATCATTTGAGTAAGTTTTTGATATCTAATCACTATTAATAAATTTAAGCCCATATGTTTGCTGGGTGATGCTCAGTAGCGTGTAGACAAATACAAAAATTAGATGTTTTGGATCGATGTATGACAGTATGAAGACATTTTTAGGTATGTATGGTTTATACCTGAAAATCATACGTGGGTTTATATTTGACTAATGAATTTTTGTTTGTTAAATTAATTAAAAAAATTGTATTGTCTATTTTTAGTAGTTGAATTTTCAATACTTGTATTCACGTACTTACTGCTATAATTAAATATTAACAAATTATGAGCATTTTTTTAATGTTTCATTTGCATAATTTTTTGGAAAATTTAAGCGCTCATATGCCCTTTTATATTAGTTACAAGGTGAGTGAAACAAAACTTTAGGAAAAAAGAATGTAATAAATAAATAAATAATAAAAAATAAATAAATAAATAAATATATAAATAAATAAATAAGTAAAAAAATAAATTATTAAATTTAGAAATGAATAAATAAATAAATAAATACATAAATAAATAAATAAGTAAATAAATAATAAAAAATAAATAAATATGTAAATAAATATAAAAAGAAATAAATAAATGAATACAAAAATAAATAAATAACTAAATAAATAAGTAAATAAATAAGCAAATAAATAAATAAATAAATTAATACATAAATATATATATATATACATAAATAAATAAATATAAAAATAAATAAATAAAAATGTAAATATGAATAAACAAATAAAATTGTACTTTTTTGAAATGTACTCTTTTTAAGAAGGTACTTTTTAAAGGTCCTCTTTTAAAAAGATAATTTTTGAAGAAGGTAAAATACTTTTTTGCTTGTTTGGTGAATGTAATTTTCAGAAAGGTATCTTACAAAAATTAAAAAGGTGCTTTTTAAAAATTAATTTTCTTAAAAAAAATTTTGCAAAATAAATTATCCAAAAGAAACATGATGTAAAAAGTATCTTTTGTATAAAGTACCTTTTGTAAAAAGTACTTTTAAAATAGCTTCTTTTTTGAAAGATACTTAAACAAAATTAAAAAAAATATTTTTAAAAATTTACTTTAATCAAACGGATACTTTTTTTTAAAATACGTTTCTAAAACGATAATTTTTGTAAAAACCGTTCCCTTAAAAAGCTTAATTCTAAAGGCTCCTCTTTACAAGAATTTCGATTTTAAGAAGATGATTTTAAAAGAGATACTTCTTCAAAAAGGTACTTTTTTATGTGTGTTGTTTAAATATTAAAAATGTTTTCTTTATAATTCGATATTTCGCCACTATTTTGTTTGGCTTTTTTAGGAAAATACTTAAAATATTTTTAATATAAAAACAATAGACCTTAAAGTTAATAAAATTATTCAAATTTAAAAGAATTAAGAAAATGTTAAGAATTTTTAAAAGATAATTTTTGAAGAAGTCTTAAATTAAACATTTTATTTAAAAGAACATTTAAGAAAGTATTTTTTCAAAAAGTTACTTTTCAGTAAAAGTATTTTTTTTTAAGAAGTGCACAGAAAAAATGTTTCACAAAATAAAAGAAAAAATAGAAACTGTCAGTTAAATTTTTGTTTAAAAATTTAATTAAACAAATAAAAATTTAATAAGTCTATTACATGTTTGTTTTTGAATGATTTTTGGATTTTTTTGAAACACACTTTCTTTTAAAGTTTTTTTCAACTTGAAATTATTTCAGTTTTTTTGTTTTGAAAGTGGCTAAATTAAGTCCTTAAATTTTTCAGTCCCAGTATTCTTTAACTCGCTAAAGTTAAAGCTACATTCCTTCGATAAAATGCAGAACAAATAGAAAATTAAACATTTTTGGCGATGACACAAAATATATAAAATTTCGGCGAATTAAATTTTTGATCCAATGCCTGATTTAACAATACACGTTCGAAAATTTCATTCTTAAACGAAAATCGATACATCGACTTTATAGATTCTTAGTGATTGAGATTTAGCTTTAGCGCTTTACAGAATACGGGGGCTGATGTTTGATTAACAGAACAGACGAGATTACAAGCAGAAGTGGTGTTCACACTGAACTTAATAAATGTTTACCCCATAAAATACTCGTATGTAAAACAACAAGATAATTAAAGAAAAAAATCTAACGCATACAGCAAGTGAACGAAAAAAATTTCTTTAAAAATTTGCCGTTACACCGTTATGTCCCACACACTGTTCACTTTCTATATGCACATATGTACGTACATATGTATGTATTTATAAGCAAAAACAATTGAAGGCAATTAACGTTCCACTTATGATCTTGATCTTCACGCAAAATTATATGCAAACGAGTGAGTGTCTGTCTGTCTGTCTTTAAATAGCAGTTGATCTGCTTAGAAACAATTTGAAATCTTCATCACCATAAACTTGAACTAATGGAAATTAATATGAAAACGAATGTATTAAATTACTTGTGCATTTACTTCAACAATGTTCATTTAATTCTAAAGTTTCAGTATGACAGAAGCAGACGACAGACAGTCGTCTCTGCCACAATGGCGCTTAAGCTTAGTTCTTGCCACTTGTCTTTCCTTTCCTGCAACTCGATCGAGAGGCCAAGCGACCGAAAATAGCACCAACTTAAACACCAACACTCTCGCTTATTGCCAACAAAGAAACGTGTTGGTAGCTTCTTGTACTGATTGTCAGTATGTAGTCGTTCAGTTGGCGCAAATTGTATACAATGTACAGAGTTGTTGGTT
The DNA here is from genome assembly GCA_905220375.1 of Tachina fera. NCBI lineage: Eukaryota > Metazoa > Arthropoda > Insecta > Diptera > Tachinidae > Tachina > Tachina fera. Next base: position 20,917,824 of record LR999963.1, on the reverse strand, counting down.
TATCGTCTATAGATTTGTGTTCCTTCCACCTCATCCTAATCAATTTTGCACTACTAACCCAGTCAATTTGAGAGGCAGTCGTCGCTGTCGGTGTCGCTGTCCCAGTCTTAAAACCAACAATCATGTTTTCTACATACATATATACATACATACGTTGTCGTCTATATAGTTCTGTTAACTGTTTGGATCGGTTACACATGTCTGTACAAGTATGAGTTTGTGTGTGTATGTATTTATTTGTTTTAAAACGTCTGGTTTTACTATTTAGTTGTGGAAAACAATTACCAGCATATTTCGATGCAATAGAACTTGGTAGGAATTTCCACAATTTACGATTATATTGTCTATTCCATACTGTAAAACAAACTGGTTGCTGTTCCAAATGTTCCACATTGACGACGACGGTCTCTTTATTTTACTTGCATATTTATTGTTTTTTTTTAATGGCTTATAAATATCGACACCTAAAATGCAAAATAACATAACATAACTTTTGATAAGTCTACAGGAGAAACAAAAAAATGCATAAAATGGAAACTACCAGTATTACAGATATTAAGTTAACATTTTTAAATCATCAAACAAGAAATTAATTTTATATAAAAATTATTCGTTTATTAAAGTAATTTTAGTGTAACATATGTGTATTACGTTATTTTCAATTGTGGTTTTCTGAAACAAAAGAACGTATCATAAATTTTTTAAATTGAATGAAAAATACTAAAGCCACTTTTCAATAAAAATTACTTTTTTTATTATTAGTTGTAAACATTTTTGGTGTTTTTCACCTTTGCATATTATTTTGAAAATACTAATACAGAGAACAAAAACTTTTTTGTTAAACAAGCTTTTATTATTTTTTTAATAAAACGAACTAAAAAAATTGTCTGCCATCATCACATCAGCTTCTGTTATAATAATTTTGTATTGTCATCCGATTTATACAATAATTTAAATTTCAGCTCGATCGGAAACCGGGAAATGGATCAAAATTAATTTACAAGATTTGACTACAGACAGTCAAAGGGACAGGTGAAACTAAATAAAAGCTTATAATATCAAGAATTTCTTTAACTCTTATAAGGACGACAAGAAAAAAGTAGTACATTTTAATTATTATTGTTCGAAGTTCAGTTATTTCTATATTTTTTATTTGATCGGGTTAAAGTTCGTATCGCTTTGCAAGCCAAATTACATGTGGTAATTGTTAATGAACAAATAACACTAAAGTTAATTGTAAGCATTCTGACAAACATGTAGTAGAACGGAACAACTAGCTGTTTTCGAAGGCCACTACACCTTCATCATCAGCTTTTTTTTTGTATTTGGTCCACTGTGTGTGGTATCAGTTGATGTCGATTTCTGCTTTATAGACGTAACTTTTGTGTAAATAGAATATGTGAATTGTTTTGGTTCATAGTATTATAATAAATAAATGTTCTGTAATTAGTGTTTTTTTATGGGAATTCTTACAATTTAAGTTTAACGTTTGTTAATGCACTAATAATCCCAAATTATTAGTTTACTTATTCAGTAAAATAATAAATGTTTTGTAGTCTTTTAAGTTCATGATGATACGTTATATTGTTTAAGAAAATCATTCACTTGATGATACGTTATCTTAAATTTTGCTTATAACTTTGGTATTTTCTATATAAGATATGCAAACTTTTGTACACATATGTAATACGATCTAATGAATTATAATCAATAAAAAACTAAATTTTGAATTTTTTAATGATATGTAGGTTATTTTACATTTTAGATGACGATATGCATGTACATATGTTCGAAAGTTGTGGCTAATTCAAAAAATTCAGTCACTTACAGTTTTTGTCACTGCATTTGAGAGCTAGAACTATTTTTTTTACAACGTCAGGAAGAAGTAGTTTATGTCGCTTTTTAAACCAACTTAAAAAAAGGAGGAGGTTATGTTACTTCCCAACTCGGTATATTTTAGACCGATTGCAATTTTTTTTTGGTCTGAGTAGGCATAGCTTTTATTTCGTCCCATTGTAAAAAAATTGGGCGGGCATACGCACACTAATTATTATATTTGATTTTGTGTTATTTTATTTATTCGATTGGAATGAAACTTACTGCCAACACATTGGGCTCTCGTACGGCACTATACGAATTTGAAGTAAAGGGCGCAACGCCTAATAAAACTTAGTATTATATTTCACATGCTTCTATTTGAAAGATTTTTACGAAACTCGGCACACACCCTGAACTTAAAAAAAACACATTCAAAATAGTGGGTGGGCCACTCCCATTAAATTTTAATATTATGTATCACGTGCTTCTACTCTATTGAATTTTACGAAACTTGACATACACTTTCATGAAAAGTAAGTATTGAATTATATGTACTTTTCCGATTCTCACGAGAAGAAGAAGAGATCGGGGCCATTCCATTTAAAAATTAATATTATATTTCACGTACTTCTACTTGAACCATTTTTACGAACTGTTATAAAGTGTCCTATAAAAATATTGCTGCGACAATATTCCACAAACTATATTCTTATAGAGGGACCTAACTTTCGATAACAAGTTGATTCGATCAGCTTTTTTCAGTTTTAGATTATGGCATTCGATACCGAACGATATTATTACTGAAAATACGTGATCGTAAGTGGCAATTAGATCACTGATTTGTCTTAACAATATGTGATAGGCGAAGGAATGTAAAACCGCTTCAGACATAACTTTCAACAAGTATATTTTTTCTCTCGTTTGGTCGTTAGCTGCCTTTTATTATAACAGACATGTTGCATAAACAATTTTAGCTGCCTAAAAATTATTTGTACATGTATGTGTGTCTATGAAATAAGTCAACTTCCAAGTCCTTCTAGATCCTCGGTCGGCAAATTAAGAGTACCGCCTTTTAATTCACTCTTCTATTACGTATAGGTGCATACGTATTGTTGAGGAAAAGTTGTGTGTATCGCATACTCCTAAGAATCAGCGTTGCCAGAAAAAAATGTTTTCAGAACAATAATAAAACATGTGTGATGAGAATTTACTAAATTTTCTCTTTCAGAAAATCATTATGGCGAACCAAAAGGTTTGGTTTGTCAACGTACGTTGTCATAAATGAAAAAATATGACATGCAAAGGCATTTTGAAGCATATTTTTAAATTAGCTTAAGAAAATTTTCAACAAAACTATCTTTTTACTCACCATTACATTGCGTTGTAATAACAAAAGACGTCTTCATTTCTGAACAATACTTGAGTGTTTCTTATGACCATAATAAAATTAAGTTTGGATTTGGAGAATTAAAATTTCATGTTAGGGAAAGGATACGAAAATTTGACTGGCAACACCGGCTCGTGGCGAGAGTATAAATCACACAATTGTAAATTGCAATGGTATAGGTTGCCGACCACGGCTCTTGACACAACTGTTAAGATCTGCTGCAATTAAAAAGTAACTTTTCAGCAACTTAATACTAGTATCGTTTTATTTTTCTTTTTGTTTTATATAAAAAGCCTTTATAATTGTAGCTTTTGATTGTCATTATTATTAGCTAATTATTATGTCTAATGTTCTTACTTTTATTTTATTTATTTTTTATTTGTTGTTGGTTTTCCCGATGACCTGCAGTTTTAGTTAATTAGAGCATTTTAGAAGTGGTGAATGGTTGTCCGTTCAATTGGCGGTTGGTTGCGGTGGTGGCTCGGTTACTTTTCAGAAGTTATTTTTTTATGGAGTTTGTCAGTTAATCATTTGCTTTTTTGTTTAAAAGTAGTTCTGGAGTTTTAGTTTTTTATTTTGTGTGTTTATTCAAGCGAGAGTCATTTATTAACTTGTGGCTAAATTTGTTGAAGCCCCTTTTTTATTTCATCGTTATTAAGCTAACGATATGTATATTTTTTATGTAGAAGAGAAATTTTGTGGTTGCAGGCCAGTTATAATTGTAATTGAAGCAGTTTCTTTTTAATTTTTTCCCCACATATTAACTGATATCAAGCAGATTTATATAAGATTTTTTTCAGCATATTCAAGAATGTTGAGGTTTACTTTCTAAGGAAGTTTTTTTAATGATATTTCACATCTTTCTTTCATTTCGTTTCAGTAGACTTTAAGCAAAAAGACATATCTAAAAATATGGACTTAAATTATAAAAATAATTGTTTAGTTTCAATGAAATCATAGTTTGTTGAAGGAGTAGTTTAACAAAATAAATCCTATCAAAACTTGTCTCCAAGAAATTAAAACAATTTCTTATATTAGTTATAGTCATTAATGCGTTTTAAATTTGGGTGAGAAAAATTTACAAGAAATAATTTTTGGCGATTTTCTAATAAATTTTGATACGATCATTTTATAAAAATGTATATTAAAATAAAGAAAGTGTTATATAAAAATAGATTTATTACCAAATATATTTTACGAAAAAGTAAATAAAACTGATTTTTGGCGATTTTTAAAATCAATTTGGCGAAGTAGGTCGAAAGAAATCTGACAACCCTGCCGCTAACAAGTAATCAGGGCATCGGTTTCAAAGTTTAGTAACTTTGTATCTGTACACGATAGAAATACCGTATCCAAAAGATATAAAAAAATTTGTATTGAAGTCAGCCTATATTTTTGCAAATCGTCGTGCAATGCAACTGCCAAAACATAAACAGTGTTCAATAATAATTAAATTTTCTAAAGAAAATTATCAAAAAGACAAATCTATTTCTTTTTATTATTAATATTACTAGTTTTGTAGTTTAATTTTAATTAATTTTTCATGTAAAATTATAGCGTAACTATGATTTACTTTTAATATATTAAGAAAAAAATTTAACAAATATTTTACTTACAAGTGAATATTTATTGTACTTAAAATAAATTTCTTTCAAAAAAGATTTCTCGTTTCTCTTTTTAGTGCACGTATTTAATTTGAACAACATATTTGTAAAATTACAATAAACATGTTTTTGAAGTGGAATTCCAAAACCCTTTTACTTGTAGCGTAAAAATGTTCAAACACTTCATCCAGCAAAAATTTCTTTTTTCACTTAAAACCAGCATAAATTGTTGGCAAGTTTAATATTATTATTTTTTTTTGCAAATTTATTTTATAGATCATAAATAACAACATTAGAAATTTTTATTAAACTCTTGCAAAGTTTCTTTTTGAACGCTAATCCAATTTTCACTGTCGAAATAGTCAATCGTACACTAGAACACGAATGTAATTGTATGGGTTTGAGTTAATTTTGCATTGAAATTTTTATGAAAAAATAAACAACGAAAAAAATCACATAAGTCATTTGACAAGCAGCCTGTAATACTGGACTGGTATTTTTTATTTATATATACATTTTTTTATAACATTTTTGTTTAGTATTTGCTGCATTTTGGTGCAAATAACTGTGCTGCTCCAAATATTTTTTCTTTATACAAAAAAAAAAAAAAAATAAAAAATAAAAAATGGAAAACAATTTAAAAAAAAAAAACAAAATCAACCAGAGTTTATAGTACGAGTACTTACATGAAGTACGTATGTTCTACATACTGATCATGACTAAATCGTGTTTAATGTAAACAACACACACTAACACACATGCACAATGTTAAACAACAGAGTTTGCAAGGAGTGAATTGTTGCTGGTTTCAAACTTTAGTATAATATACGAGTACTATTAGTGTTATAATGATTTAAATTGTTTGTTTAAAAGATAAAACAGAAGCAAATATCAATATCAATAATTAATTTCAATGTATTTTTAATTAAAAAAAATATTTTACTAAGTTTGAGATTATTAGTCAAGTTTTAGACTTGGCAGTTTTTCTTGAAGCAGTTCTTTTCAATTCTCTTTTAAAACTGCTGGATTGTTTACACTCGTACGGTTTCTTGTTCAATTTTCCTATTGTTTTAATGCTGCGAATGAAATAACAAAAGAGAATTGAAGTAACTTTTCTGTACAAGCAAATCAGTACCTCTTCCACAAACTTAGACTTGCTTCAAGAACAACTGCCGAGTCTAAAACATAGGGTAGTGCGTTCAAAAATGTTAAACTTAAATTGTAACAAATCTCTTAAAAAAGCACTAATAAGGAAGCAAAAACAATTATATAAAAATACTTTAACACATTTTAACATTATAAAACTTGAGACTACCGTTTTAATCCTCCCTATATATTTTTAACAAGTCGTCGACCGAGAATAGTTTTGCTCCACTAACCATACTTAAAAATTTTTTTTTTAATATTGGCGATTTTTGGTTTTTGGCGTTTCTTCATTTTGGCGCATTTTTTTTGTGTTGATGCTTTTTTCTCATTTTGGAAATTTTTTTTAATTTTGGCAATTTTTTTTTCATTTTGGCGATTTTTTTTCATATTAACAATTATTTTGTTATTGGAGCCTTTTTTGCGTTTTGGCGATTTTTTGTCGGTTTTTGGCGGTTTTTTCTTTTTGGCGATTTTTTTCATTTGGACTATTTTTTCGAATTTTGCGACTTATTTTAGTGTTAGAATTTTTTTTTTTAATTTTGGCGATTTTTTCGGTTTTTTGCGGTTTTTTCATTTTGGCGATTTTTTTCATTTGGTCGATTTTTTCGAATTTTGCGACTTATTTTAAAGTTAGAAATTTTTTTTTTTAATTTTGGCGATTTTTTTCGTTATGGTGATTTTTAATTTTTGGTGATTTTTTTTGGTTTGGCAATTTCATAATTTTCAGATTTTTCAGTTTTACCGTTTTTGAAAATTTCAAGAGTTTACCTCTTACGGTTTCCAAGATATAGCAAGTTGTCAAACTTGCATTAACTGATGGAGCACCCTTTAATTAAAATTATTTAAATTTTAGTCTTAATTGTTGTCGTCTGTATAAAAATACACTACTTTTACAAATTTCAAGTGTCAATATGTATATTACATGGCATTTTAACATTTTTCGTTGTTCGTTTTGGAACAACTTTTAATTTTTAATTCTCATGTATTTGTTGTTGTAGCGGCGTTTCTACATACTCTGTCCAAATTTCACGTCGGTAGCTCTTACGGTTCCTGAGACTTCCTCAGACGGACAGACGGACAGCGCCTTTTCACCTTTGGTGTACCCTAAAAAGAAGTTGCCGTAAGAAACATTTAACGGCGTCTATTAAATAAAAACATCATCATGCAGACGCAGCCGCCGATAAAATGTTGTAATATAAACTTATTAAATACTAAAATAAAATAAAAGAAACCTTAATAATGCGTGTTTAAGTATAACAACAATTATTTACATTCATTCTTTCAATTAAATGCACTTCAATTAATTGTTTTTATTGTTTAAGTGTATAAGCGTTGGTCGGCGTTAAATCATCGAATTATTTCTCTGGACAGCAAGAAAAATAAACCAAACAACAAAATTCTCAATTTACAGCAGTTTAGTATACGTATGGAGCACAAAAAGCTACATTTTGAAAATAAATTAGGAAAAGTGGTGTATGTGGCACAAAACTTATTTATACTTTTACAATAAAGTAATATTAACTTCTAACTTGATTGATGTAAGACCACAAATATTGACAATTTTCTTCAAAAGATGTTTCGGAAGCAGTGGTGCAAATGCAAAAGAAATCCATCGGGGTTATATTTTGAGAAATGTTAACCGTCTTAGTCGTTTTTCTGCACTCCGTCTTTGTGGCACATGGGCTAAACGTATTCTAAGGCGACGAAATCTTAATTTTTTCGATGTGATTTAGCTTCTACTTAAAATTGTTTAGTGTAATAATTATTTCATTCCTTTAAATTCTATTTCGCCATTATACTGATCGTTATTTGTTATTGTTGTTATTGTTGTTCTATTTAATGGTGTTGAAGGTAATTGTTGCCAACATAATGGCAAACAATGCAACACACTACCATCACATGCATACGAGTATAAACAAAAACAACGACCAACAAAATTATGTACTATAAAATAGAAATTGACTTCTGCAGCTGAATGCAAATGTATTGTAAACAAAATAAAATTAAACAAGCAGCATAAATTGAATTTTAAAACATTTTGTATCCAAATTCAAATTTATGCTTAAGGTACGAGTATAAAACCCCATCAAACAAATCATTTGTTTTATTAGAAAAAAAAATAATAATTCTAACTTGGGCTTTTTTTCGCAGTTGAATCAAAACTACGTGAAAATATGTGTGTATTCATACTACACACATACCCATACATACATATTTATACCACATACAGATAGTTGCATGTGAGTACGTGCAGGCTTATCAAATGCTACTGCTCTTACAACCCGTATCTAGATACTTATGTATGTGTGTGTGTGGCTCTTGAGCTCATGCTCGCTCGTCTCATTATTGTAAATTTTTATAAGCCAAAGTACCAGCCATAGATTTTTATTTAATACTTTTATGCTGGGGAAAGTTATTTATTTATATGCATAAACTTTTTTTTTCTTTTTGTTTTTGTTTTTTGTAATGAAAGGGCATGATTTCAATGGATTTTCTTTTTATAATTTCTTTCTTTCTTCTGTGCTGTGGTTATTAGCTGGAGTGTTCTAAAATATTAAACTGTACGTGGAACGTGTATGAGTTCTGGTATATAATTAAAATTTTGAAATTAATGTTATCATAAATACTTATCATTTTCCTAGAAATATAAATCTTACTTAAAAATAAAAAAACAAATTCTTTTTTTTTAACTTAAATTTAATGGCAGCTGTTTTTTGTAGCTACTTATAGCTTTTTTATTACAATTTTACTAGACTAATCTTTCGCGGTTTTCTATCTTATAATTTTTTCTCATAAGAAAGTATTTTAAAAGGTGTATAATTATAGGATTTGAAAGTTCTTGTTTGATAAGTATGTATGTCTGTATGTATACTATAGTGGTTCGATTTGTTCGTGTGAGAAACAAAGCAAAAGGCGTCTAGCAAAAACGAAATCAACACAAAATTCTAAGAATATTAACGTAAGAAACTAGCTCCCGCCTAGAGGCTTCACAATTCAAGCTTTTCGTTGGGTAAAAACATTTCTAGCTAAATAACATTTTTAAAATGTTCGCTTCTGGCAAAACTACCGTCAGTGCGAAATCTCGAATCATTAAATGTTCTAGTTTGCGAAATACAGCGACGTCAAAATGTTGAAATTTAACAAACTCGCTATATTTCGCAAACGTTTAATGATTCCAGACTTCGCACTAACGGTAGTTATGCAGAAGCATGATTCGTATTAAAATTTCATGAAAATCGGAAGCGAAAATTTTTAAAATGATACTTTTGTTATTTGGCTAGAATTTTTTTTACCAAACGAATACATTGAATTTTGATTCCTTTAGGCGCGAGCTGGGGTTTGATTCTAGATCTTTAGCTTCTTAGGGTAATATTCTTAAAATTTTGTGTAGATTTAATTTTTGCTAGATGCCTGTTGACAAAACAAAAATTTACCCTTTATAATGTACATATTCTTACGGAAATGGCCGTCGACAAGGTTAATGCAGCATTATGCAAAAATATTCCAACAGGGTTACTGTAAGTAAAAATATTCCTACAGGGTCAATAAAAAAACATCTAGAATAGAGCAAACAACTAAATACACATACGTAGCACATACAAGCATGGCAATTTCAACGAAAAACAAAAATAAACTCAACCCCTCAATCAATTAAGCGGGTGCCAGACACATCAATATTCAACTTCAATATACATATACATATGGTTGTTTGCGTTTTGTTTACCAAAAATAGTCACACATATACTGTTGGTGTGAATATTTTTTATAAAAAAACGCACACAGCCATATATATTGAAGTTGAATATTGATGTGTCGGGCATTCCGCTTTAATGATTTTTTTTATTTATTTATTTTATAAACAAACACAAGGCGCGAAGCGATTAGCTTGTCTACTCAAAACAACCAGGTTCTATGGCGGGAATCGAACCCATTACCTCTGGATTAAGGGGCTAGTATCGATACCACTCAGCCACAAGGGCATATACAAATGTACATGCATATGTACATAGCTACCACATAAACTTTTTTAACAAAATTTAAAATGATTATGGTTTTTGTGCGAATTATAAAAAGGGGTGACACATCCAATGGGAAGTTAGTCAGTCAGTTCAGTCACTTACAGTCGAATAAGTCAGTTGAGCTAATAACAGTTTGCGATACAGCAGTGATGAGTATGAGTATGTGCTTTACAATACGTGAGTTGGTAATTGGAGAAACTATAGGGCAGTCTATAGTGACATTTAAAGTCTGTCCTTGTATTGAGATTATTGTGGAGTCTATCGTGTCAACTGGAGTAAAGGAGACAGCGCAGCGGATAGACATGTGTAAGTGTGGAAGTAAATCCAGCGAGTTTTGATTGGTGTATCAACGGTGAGTGTCGGTAAAGTGAGTCTCATGTGTGACGAGCACGAGGTTTTGGTTTATCAACTGTGAGTCTAGTGACTGGCGAGCAGAAGACAAAGAAGAATTGTGATAATACTAGTGCAGCTAGTTGTATGAGACGTGCGGAGTGGACGAAATTGTAACCAGTTGTGAATACCCTCTAGTCAGCCTAGAACTATACATATCTAAGTCAACACTCTTTTTCTAGCGACGATTGCACTAATTGAAATGTCGACAACTTTCCTATTATGCGCGAGTAGAGATAAGTTCTAGTGTATTTCTGGTGACATTGTCAACGAACTCGTCAATATTTTGTTTTATTTTTTATTATGTTGTGCAATAATGTTAAAAAAATTACATATGTATGTATGTGTTTAACTTTGTTGCCCCAAACCCTTATAAAATTGTAGGCGAGGGTCACTAAAATGTATGAGTGATTCAAATGTGTCCATATGGTCGTAGAAGAACAGTGCTAAAGTCTTCTGGTAGATTTTCAATGACAACCCTATGTTATATTTCAATACGCGATTACATTGGCAGGGTACATCTAGTTAGAAGTACTATTGACACTGTCACTAGTAAATCGCTACAATTTTACTATTGACATCGAACGAGGAAATATCGATATTGTAGACTAGAGCCCCTAAAATTTACTAGTGAATCTTTGGTGCCAATGTCTCCATGTAGTCCCAAAAGAACTACTTACTCAGCAGTGCTAAAGTCTAGTGGTAGATTTTCAATGACAAGCTAATGTTAAATTTCAATAGATGAATTCATTGGCTGGGGTACACCTGTTCAGTAGTACTACTGACAATATCACTACAATTTCACTACTCGCATTTTCTGCAGGGTATTGAAGTAATTTAAGCTGTATTATTAGTGTATTTAAGGTCTTAATTAATTCAGCCTAAGTGTATTTGTAAATAAAATTTCTATCGTTCTTAACCCTAATTACTACACTGGGGTCTTGTATTTATTTGCAAATATTTTTTAAAGAGATAAAAATGTAACAATATTTATTTTATATGAAAAAAAAACGAAAAATTCTGTAACATGTATGGGAAGATTCATTGTGACGGGTGTGACCAATATACTCGTATTTTACTAAACCGAATTTTTCATTATAAAATTTTTTATGAAGTTAGCTGCATGCAACTTTTTTTATGTGTCAATACTAGAAGAAAATTATAACAAACAATATGCCATAAATGGTTTAGAAATTCACTTTACATCGCTTTTTCTAGCTCACTATTTTCTCTAGAGCTCATATTAGCAAAGTGAAAAATTCTGGTGAAATTTCAGCGCGTGTAGTAAATTAACTTTTGCAAAAAACTTTAAACATATTTACAGGCAGCTAAATCTATTTTGTCCCAAAAATTATTTTTTGTAATTTAAAATAATTTAACTACTTGTTTTACTAAAATTTATTTGTTTTATTTTTTATCGAAATAAAATTTTTTGGAATAAAGAAAGCGATTTGTATATAATGCCTGAGGGAAATAGCTAATTAAGTACCATTAGTTTTTAAATTTTTATTTTCAAGTAATAAACAAAAAAAAAACAAGTCAGAGTGCTATATTCGGCTGTGCCGAATCTTATATACCCTTTACCAAAGTGCGTTTATGTAGTATAGAGATACAAACATAAGCACAGAGATATGTAGGTGCATATTCATTTCGTGAAAAAATTCATACTTTTCTTCTAGTGCAATTTTTAATTTTTTGGCATTATGTTTAATTTGGTGCTTTTTAAATTTTGGCGATTTGTTTCATATAGGCAATTTTTTTTTGGTTTTGGCGATTTTTTTCGGTCTTTGGCTTTTTTTTAATTTTGGCGATTTTTTTCGTGCTGGCGATTTTTTTGATTTTGACGATTTTTTCATTTAGGCGATTTTTTTGTTATACATATATTTAATTTTTTTAGTTTTGACAGTTTTTTTCTCGTTTTGGCGATTTTTTTCGGTTTTTGGCGTTTTTTAATTTTGGCGATTTTTTTTCGTTTTGGCGATTTTTTGATTTTGCCGATTTTTTTTCATTTAAGCGATTTTTTGAATTTTTGGCATATAGGCAATTTTTTTGTTTTGGCGATTTTTTCCGGTTTTGGCGTTTTATTTTTTAATTTTTGCGATTTATTTTCGTTTTGGCGATTTTTTTTTTTGATTTTGGCGATTTTTTTTCATTTAGGCGATTTTTTTTAATTTTTGACGATTTTTGTTCATATAAAAATGTTTTTTTTTTGTTTTGGCGTTTTTTGCGGATTTTTTTCATTGTGGGATTTTTTTTTGTTTTGACACTTTTTTCTCGTTTTGGCGATTTTTTTCGGTTTTTGGCGTTTTTTTAATTTTGGCGATTTTTTTCGGTTTTTGGCGTTTTTTTAATTTTGGCGATTTTTTTTCGTTTTGGCGATTTTTTTTTTCATTTAAGCGATTTTTTTTAATTTTTGGCGATTTTTTTCATATAGGAATTTTTTTTTTTGATTTGGCGATTTTATTTCGGTTTATGGCGTTTTTTTAATTTTAGCGATTTATTTTCGTTTTGGCGATTTTTTTTTTGATTTTTGCGATTCTTTTTCATTTAGGCGATTTTTTTTTAATTTTTGGCGATTTTTGTTCACATAATCATTTATTTTTGTTTCGGCGATTTTTTTCGGTTTTTGGCTTTTTTTAATTTTAGCGTTTTTTTTAATTTTGGCGATTTTTTTTGTTTTGGCGATTTTTTTAAATTTTTGGCGATTTTATAATTTTCGGATTTTTTAGTTTGACCGTTTTTGAAAATTTCAAGACTTTAACTCTTACACTTTCCAAGATATAGCAATTTGTCAAAATTACATAGTCAAAATTTCATTAACTGATGGGCCACCCTTTAATTTAAATTTTTTTAATTTTAGTGTTAATTGTTGTAGCCTATATAAAAATACACTAATTTTACAAATTTCAAGTGTCAATATACATATGTACACACATACAATTGTATGTATATTACATGGTCTTTTAAAAGTTTTCGTTACTCATTTTGGAACACCCTTTAATTTTTAGCTTTTATATATTTGTTGTTGTAGCGACCTAATTTCTACACACACAGTCCAAATTTCAGACCCGTAGCTTTTACCGTTCCTGAGAAAATAGCCTTCTTCCTAAAACATGAAATATGTTTAATTATTAGGAAAAAAGTTAAAGTTTTCCAACCCTGGAAACGTTTTTTAATCTGTTAAGTTTTTAAAATTTTTTTTTAATTATAAATACCAATTTTATTCATACCGTATAAGTATAAGTATAAAATAAGTTAATTTAATAAAAAACTAATAAAAACTTGTTTTCGGTAGTTATTTTCTATGGGTAAATTGAGTTTGAGTTTTCCAGCTCTGAAACCGTCTGCTCGATTTTGCTGAATTTCAATAGCAAAATTTTTCGGAAAATTTCTGACACACCAGTCCAACAACGAAGTCGCTAGCTCTTCTGGGAGCTTGGGAAAACCGATTTCACGTACAGACAGACGGACAGACGGACAGACGGACAGACGGACATCGCTTGTTCGTCTTCCCTATGCATAAGGATCCAGAATATATATACTTTATGTGTCGCTTATTAATATTGTAGAAATTACAAACGGAATGACAAACCTATATATACCCTTTTACCATTTTTTGGTAAAGGGTATAAAAAAGAACACAAATATTCCTTAAAAGCAAAGACAAGTTTTATTCAGAGAACATTTTTAAACAGCGTAAATTTAATTACAGGAACAAGACCCAATCACCTTCTTTCTTGCAACTCAAGCAATATAAAAGCATTCAAAGAAAGACAATAAGCCTAAAAGCTAAATGTTGAAAACACCATGACTATTAATAACACTTACCAGCTAAAAAGAAAAAGGAAATTGTTACAACGAGTTTGAAAAAAAAACTCTTCAAATGACTTAATGACCCGGCAACGTTTTAAAAGTGTTGACGAAAACTTTTCAAAAGATTTAAGCATCAGTTTTTAAATTGAAGTCAGCTGGAATTTAAAACAATACACCCCGAAACCAATAGAAACTCGTGAATACAATTAATATGTGACCTTATTTTTTTGACGTCTAAAGTAAAAATCACTAATTATGAGATTTGTTACTCAACATGAAACTAAAGTGAAGCTGTAGAAAAATCTTAAAACACAGAACAGCATGAATATGAAAAGCTTGCAAGCAACTTACTTTCAAAATTAAAGTTAAATCTTTTCTTTCCATTTCTCAATTCTTTTTCTTGTGCATTTCCGTCTTAAGACCAGAGAATAATATTTTGTTTTCCAAATTTTATTTTTCAATTAAAGCAAAAGTTGTTGCTCTTGCTTTTAGGTTTCTTTACTTTTAAAAAAATCTGTGTTCAAATAAAATATCTTTATGTTTATTCTGGGTCATCTTCCATATTTTCCCAGAATTTCATTCAAAAGCTGGAAGCCCAAGTAAAATTGAATTGAAGAAAAATACTGCCATTAATCATAATTTAAATAATTTAAGTTAATTGCTTGAATAACAGCTTATGATTCCCAGTATATATATAAAGGTATATGCATTTTTAAACAATCATTAAGCAGAATTTTTATTTGTTCAAACTGCTGCGCAATACTAAGAGTAGTAAAAGTGAAAATTCAATAAATTTGAATGAATTGGACAAACAAACAATTTTGGAAAACAATGGCATCTCATAATAACTTAAAGTCAGACCGCATAAAAGAAAATGTTTGCTTTCAATAAAAGCCATAGCGCCATCTAATTTTGTATTGTTCTTATTCATAAGCACAAATTATACTTTACCCCGTGTAAAAGGCGCACATTTATCTTTTATTTTTAACCGATTTCATTTTATCTAATTTTTAGACCTTTTTTACATAAAGACCTAAAGATTATAAAAATACTTTCGTTTATCTTTTATTTAATATAACAAAATTAATTTTACTTAATATCACAAATTATATTTTTCGTATTCTATACAAAATATTTGTTGCTTTCTCGTCAAACTACGCGATCAAACTGTGCTTCTTCTTTGCTTTCGCCTGCTTTCTCAGGATGCCAGATCTCTTTGTTGCTGATGTCAGTGTTCAGTGGTGCTAACACCTCTTTCCACAAGTCAGCCAATTTTGTCAATCTAGCAAATTTTGTATGAAAATTTTTTTAAAAAACTAAATTAATGCTCTTGATACAAATTTTATACTCAAGTCAAAAGTATGGGTTTTAAAACAGAGGAGGTTTTTAAAATGTACAGAGAGTGGAATAGAGAAAAAATGTGTTTTGCAAGCTTTTACTGACAAGTCTGCTGATTTTGAAAATTGAATTTTTTAGCATAATACAAGTATAACTTTGGCCTTGAGTAAAAGGCCAAATTACCATTCTATTAAGGCCCTTAAGCTTATGGTCTTATTATACATTCACAATTGTAAATTATATGTACAAATATAACTTTTAAATTATTCAATAATTACACTTGATTTGTTATGGAATTAACTTACACAAATATTTTTTTTATTGATTGCTTTTAGTAATTTAAATATATATTTAAGTTGAATTTCAAATTAAGGTAAGCCGTAAAAAATTATAAATATTCAATACAGTTTCTTAAGTAAAGAAACAAATTAAAAACAACAACAACAACAAAAGCAACAACAACTCTACCAGCATTATTATCATCATTATAATTTTTATTTTTGACAGCAGCCATAATTCAAATAAGCTAAAATTCTTAAAACACGCCTGCCCAGCAACTGTGCTTGAAGCAAAAAAAAAAAAAAAAAAAACACTTAAGAACTTTTAAGCAAAATAAAAAAATAAAACAAACAAAAATTTTTATGAGGAGGAAAGAATTTTTTGATTTATAAGACCAGCATGATTAAAAAAAAGCAATGTGACTCCGATCACAGGGGAGATGTGTAAGCATCTATTAATGAATTTAATGAATTTTTCTTTTTTAATATTGGCTTATGGTAACTAAAACAAGATATATAAATTTTTGACTCTACTGTATTTAAAAATCTATGGAAAACTGCATCTATAGTAGTGGAATTATTAGCTGTGGGGGTTTGTGGAGAATTGCTCATATGCAAGTGGAAAATGTCAAGTAAAAATTTTTATAAAGCTTGCGACTGTAGGTTTGCAAAACTTATATTAAAATCTCCACCCATAATAATTGGCATGAGATGGAGATTGTTACCCAATTGTCGTGCACCAGCTTCAGTGTAAGGCAACAGTACGTAATGAAGATATATTATAATATAATATTATAAATTATTTACATAGCGTCAACAACTGCGATTAACTCTGACATAATGTGTTAGAAAACGTCGGCAGGAAAACAAAAATAAAATATTTCTCTTCATCTTATACAAGGGGGACAACGTAATTTAACTTTTCTTATAACATTTCATTTTATAGAAATTCTCATCGAGTTAACATGTTTTATTTTTGCCTAATTAGTTATTTTATTTTCACTTTTTCACACAAACTTTAATTTATAAATCAATTAAATACCTTTAAACATACAAAATCCTAGAAAATTTGTCCAAAACATAGTTTTTCATTTATTTTAATAAACCCTCACATATGCATACTAATTTATTTTCATGTACGTGTGTTTTTTGACAATTCATCGCATAAGATTGTTGCTATAGGATTTCTTATAACAACGCTCTCATAGAAAATCTTATAAGATTTAAATAACACTAATTTGAAGCCTACATGTAATATAATCCGATCTGCGATTGAATTTGACGATCTTATCTTACATATTATGTTAGGTGTAGACCTTATGTTATAAAGACTGCTATATATCTTTTAAGCAAATATTTGACATTTAAAACGCTCTTTTATTTAAAAGTTTATAAAGGTATTCATTTCAGTTTTTTTCCTCGTTGGAAAGATGGAAAAATGTATATTTTTACAACAAACACAGAAAAAAATTTGAGAAAATTTTTTGAAATTTTTTTTCCTGTTTGTTGTCAAAAAAATTAAATTTTTCCATTTTTCCATTTTTCCAACGAGAAAAACCTGAAATGAATACCTTTTATATTTATTTTATTTATATATTATATTTTTCAACTTTTTAACAAAATTATCCCCACTGGCAACACTGTTACATTTCACAAGCGATTTCTATTAAAATTAACATTCATTGCTCCTCAAGGTATGCTTTAAAATTCGTAAGAGTATATATCTATGCAGCTGTTAAGTTCCTCTGTACTTCTTGTTCGTATGATTATTACACTAATACACTCATACATAGCTCACACCGATTTGATAACGATTTACGATCTTACTCAAAATTTGTGATTGTATTGTGAAAAACAATTTTACAGCCTAGCGTATAGATGTTTACACATTAAAATTTTTTTAAGTCATTATTTTGTGGATAAGATTAACTTAATTTTTTTTATATTTTATGTTAATTTTAAAGTATTAAAAATTTTATTTTTTCCCTTGTCTCCTTTCAGATTTATGCCCAGGAATCAACAAGCCCCGAATTTGCACCACATGTAGCGGCCACCTGCAAGGCGGGCACCATGAACATCAAAGTCAAATTAGATGGCCCCTATACGGGAGCAGTGCATGCCCGAGATCATCGCACGGCCGCCTGTATGGCCATGGGCGATGGCTCAGATTCAGTGGGCTTCAGTATTAATATTTTGGCCAAACAAGGAGCCCCCGACTATTGTGGTGTGTTGGTCAGCAACGTGAGTGGATATAATAATGTAAGATAACAAAATTTCACTTACTAAAAATCATTAATAAACCCATTTTATAATTAAGTAAACGTAAACAGTAAATCTATTTAAACTTTTTAGTAGATCAAATCTTAATTTAGGCCTTAAACTGTCCATACAAAATTTATATTTTTTTTTTTGCAATTACATAATCTAATGAATGACTTATTGAGGAAAAAATCACCAAGACTGAGTGCGAGTCAATGAACTGCTTGTTTTTTAATTGCTGAAAAAAAGCAACAACAAAAACCAGGAAAACTAAAACATAAACAAAAACAAAAACCAACAGCCATAAGGAAAATAAGTGAAATTTATATTTGTGTTTTAGCGTTACAATTATACGCACCAGTTTTCGTTTTCATTTCCATAAACCTTTTTTTTTTTGCTTTTGTAGCGCATAATATAAAAGAGTTGAGACACAAACTTTATTTGGCTGAATTTGTAATAAAAACAAAAACAAACAAAAACAACAACACACTTTAACACAAGACTTAAACAACAAACTTGGAATTGTGTTATTCCAGATTTTGTTTTGCGATTGTTGTTGCGTTAATCAAGCATACGGATATTAAAGGTTCCAACGATTTGTTTTTGTTTTTGTAATAACAAAAGACTTCGACAACGAACTTTATATTGCGTAAAATATTATTGTTGCTATTTTTTATTTTATTTTATTTTTTGCTTTCTTTGTAATCCACAACACCGGAAATCAAAGCAAATGACCTGCCTAAAATACTTTCGTTTGTAAAACATCAAAAAAAAAATTATAATAAAATATTGTAAACAAATGTGATAAGAATAACAAACAAATTAATGGCTAAATTTTATGATGAGTAGAGAAGATTATGTAAGAGAAAAAAATTTTGTGAGCCGCTTAATCTTCTTTAGAAGAATTTTTCGGCCGATTTTTGGCAGTTAAATTTTTTCATTTATTTTATTAATTTTAATATTTTGTTATTCTTTTTAAAAATCAGTGACTAAAGATTATCATTTAACTAACGTTTTAACTTCCATGGAAAAGAGATAATGTGGCGAAATGACAGCTGCTGTAGTGAGAAAGCCTTATTGTTTTACAACTTTGCAATTGTGAGCTATTAGTTATGTTTTGAGGCAGTTTGCATTGCCCCGGTTGTAAAATAATTACATTGAATTTTATTAATTACTTTACTTAGTCAATAATTTTACTACTATATGGATGAAGGAGCTAGTCATGGTACACATTAGCATAGATCTCCAGTATTTATTGCTGCTGCTGTTAATTACTTACGCAAACCAACAACAATTCACACAATGTGTATCAGAAAAATTTATGATGTTCATATTTTGCTTAAAACTGGGCTCGAACTCACGATTTTAATTATATGTTGCTTCAGTAGGCAACGAGCAAAAATCATGTTCACAAAAGTTAAACCTTTTTCTTAGAAATTTTTTGTTTGTTCTTATTTTAAAATTTAAAAGAAAACATGGCTGGACAAGACCATTTTTGAAAAAAAAATTAAGCTTTATTATATTACTTCAAGTCAAATACAAGTCAAGTTTAACAATAGGTATGTAGACTTTTTCACCGCCTAGCAGAATGTATTTAGCAAGGTCGCTCAGCTTTAGTTTTTGTGTATAGAAAGAATTACAGTGAAACCAATCATAACGGACACCTCCTGTAAGCGGACAGTTTTTGTACATCCAACACGTTCATCAGTTTTCCCATACAAAATGCATTCCCATTACCCGACACTCTAATAACCAGACGCGGACATTAAATTTTTGAACAGGGAAACAACCCAGTTGTTCACGTTCTTAAAACATCTTTGACGACGGGTACAAGGCACTGGTAAGTTGTAGAAGACATATTGAAGACAGCTCCATACAAATCCTTCACGAAATTTTCATACAAATGGCGGCGAGGTCACACACCATGAGATGAGCAACAACGTCGCTCAGATTGTTGTCAACTTGGCTATATTGAAGACAAGAAGTAAGACACTGTCACTCAGATTGTTGTCAGCAGGGCTTAATTGAAGACAAAACGTATAACACTGTCGATCAGATTGTTCTCGACAAAGTCTTTTTGAAGATAAAACGTGTGACACTGTCGCTCAGATTGTCATGAACAACGATTTCCTTTAAATTGTTGATTAGAAAACCAAATTTAGAGGTGACATGTCGTACATTAATTGTCGAAGACAATACCATCTGCGACGATTTCGCCAACTGGGAAGAGCTCCATTTAAACCTTATTTTTTTATTGAACTCTGATTCATATTTGATATTGGTTATTCGCCGGTTAATGCAAATGTAAATACTAATGCATTGAAGATGGCAAAAAATTGCTGTTTATTTGAGGAAATTGTCTCCTAAAATGGCACAGGAAAAAATTATTTTTACCAATTAAAGAAACAAAAAATTAATATTTTAAACAAGTTTGAAAAAGAGAAATGTTCTGTGAATTATATATAAATTTTATTTGAGCTTTAGGTCTTTTGTAATCAATTTAAAATTTTATTTATTTCTTATCGATATTTCGCTTCAAGGTCAAAAGACCTAAAGAGCTTAAATAAAGTTTATATATAATTAATAAAAAATTCAACTAAATTTTTATAATGTTTTTTGTGTATTTAATTAAACAAAATTTTTTGAGTTTTTAGGTATTTTTTTATTTGTGTATCTTAACAATTCATATTGCTATATTTATTGTACAAATTACCCGTTGCAAATATTTTTCTGGAGACGACTTTGTTGCATTCAAAATAATTAAAACATTGAAAGTCATTTTGAAACCCAACAGGTAAAATTATTCCAATTTAAGTTGAAGCAGTCTACTCTTAAAATAATTTTTTAACTGCAATGAACTACCAAAAAATGTGTACCTCCTCCATAAGCTGATACCTCCTCTAATAACAGGACAAAAATACCGAGACGATGAATGTCCGTTTATGGGAGTTATCACACACAAAATTATGAAAAACAATAATGGTACCGAAATAAATTTACATCCAAAATAGCATTTTTTTCCTTAACACATCAACCAAAAACAACAATTAAAATGATCTGAGCATATACTAGTGAAGACTGTTATACACAAAAACATAAACATAAGAACTTGTATGAAAAACAAAATCAAATTTATAAATAATTTTTTATTTTGTTTTATACAATTTTGCAGTAAACAAAATAAAACAAAATATTTGAAATAAAAATATAAACAAAAACAATAAATCGAAATAGATCACATCGGTTACAATTTATTATAAAGATCATTCATGCCGGGTGTGACCCGGCATGAATGATCACACTTTTTGTTTTAATTCCAAAAATATATAATATATGCTAATATTAAAAACATTTAGTGATAGATAGACACTGGACATGAACATAATTTGTACTCATAATAAACATCAGCAGGCTGTGACGGGTGTGACTACACAAATATTAATTTTATTCTGTAAATCTTCTAGAACACACACACAATATTCTTGCCGCAGTAAATTGTTCAAAGTATTTTTACCCGACTACACGACGCAAAGAAGGGTATTGTTTTTTATCAGCCTATGTATGTATGTATGTATGTATATATATGTATGTACCAGGTGTCCGCCAGTAAGGTATACTACTCGCACTAATTTCATTGTAATCTGGACTGTATGCGATGTGGCACCGTCTTGTTGATACCACATGTTAACCAAGCCCAAAGCATGCAGTTGTGGCGTTAAAAAGTTTTCAATCAAATCACGATATCGCTCCCCATTCATAGCTACCGTTACGCCGTTTTCGTTTTCAAAGAAGTTAGATCCAATAAATTGCACACCAGATTGTCACTTTTAATGGATGCAAAGGTGACTGATGAATAATTTGAGGGTTTTCCATTGCCCAGAACCGACTATTCTGTTTGTTCACATATCCATTCAAATGAAAATGTTCCTCGTCACTCATTATGATTTTTTCATGAAAATCAGGGTCGTCATGGGTGAGCTGTTTTAACGATTAAAACACGTGTCTACTCTACGACTGCCAAATATGAACTGTAAAGACTAATCTTTACCAAAATGAGGGCAAAACAAAGTTGCGGCTCTATATAAACTGATTATTCTTGAATCAATCGATTTGTCTTAAGCCTGGGAGTAAAGATATGACAATAATCAAAACTCAATATGGCGGCCAACATTCGCCATTTTGTAAATACGAAAAAAAATGTCGGCGAACTATACCAAAATGGGTATCGACAGACATTTTAAAATGATATTTAGGTTTCTCTTATGATCTTTTATTTCGAATGACCACTTAGGATATTTAACGGTTCATAACTGGTCGCACTTGGCTTTTTTTATTGTTTTAATTACTACTTGTTGATTGTATTAAACACTTACTGCCTTCTACTGGTGATTCTTGCGATTTATATAACAAAAGACACCCTAGAAGTATAGATCAGTATTCTGCACAACACACTTAAAAACAGGGTAGTTAAACAAGTAACATATAATTGGCATTTATAAAAAGCAGTATTTTTGTAAAGTTCAGACTTTAGTTCATCCAAAGCAACTGTAGTATTTATTTTATTTATTGATTATTTATTGCCGCTTTATATAAGCTTGTCAATTAGCAGCAGCTGTTAGTAAGCAATTATAAACAAATGTTTAGTTCGAATAATAATTTTAAAATCATTGAATCATAAAAAAAATTCAAAACCATTTTCAAGATACAAATCTTTAACCAACACCAATTTAGTTTAACAATTTTTATTACAAATATATAGAAATAATTGCAGCTTTTTCTCGAAACTTTAGTTAAAAAACAAAAGACTTACAAAACAAACTTTTGTAAAACAAACACGAGTACAACAATTAATACTCCCGTATTTAAATATTTTTATTTGAAAATAAACTGAAATTTTCAATACAAGTGGTCCACTAAGTTTTATTTCCTTTTTTTGTGTTTTTTTTTCTTTAAAAATAAACTCGTTGCAAAACGAAAACTATAAAAATATTTGCATAGTTTTTCTGCTGTCACACTTTCAAATGGAGCAAACACATGCATGTGGCCTGACTAAAAAATAAATAAAAATCCAAACGATTCAGCTGAAATGAGTGAGTGAGTGACCAGCCATACTTCTTACTTGTGTGTAGAGTTTTTTCTGGAGCCAAGATTGTTTTTTTAAGTTTTTGAAATAAACATAAACATGTTTTTGGAAAAGAAATAAACTTTTTATTTCTTATTTTTTCCTTTGAAATAAATGAAGGAATGGCACTCCCTTAAAAACAAAAGCTTACAACAGCGAAATGAACACACCAACACGGTTCAACAAAAAGCAAATGCTTTGAGTGCGGAGTGAGAAGTTTCTTGTTTATGTGGAAAAAAGCAAATTTTTGTTGTTGTTGTTGGATTTTCTAGGTGCAACAATAAATTATTTAAAGTGGCCATAAACTACGAGTGGCGTTGCATTTGGTGGCAATTGAAACAATAGATATTTGTAGTGGATTTGAAGTGGACTCAAATGGACTTTGCTGACTGCTGGTCGTTGTATGACTTTAAAGCTGCATATGTATATAAATCTTATATTTTCTGTACACCGAAAAAAATTGTTAAGTTATTTAAACAGAAAAAATATTATTAGTTTTACTTAAAAGCTTTAAGTGGCTGGAAAATAAAAAAAATGTTCCATGTTTAACAAAGTTTTGTTATTTGAATTAATTCAGCATGACATTTATATTATAGCAACAGGCAAAAAGCTTAAGCAAATCATAATATTTAAAAGAAAAAAAATATTTATTTCACTCTACATTTGACATTTTATATTCTCGCATATCTTCATTAATGCTCCAAACTTTTAGGCGCTGTAATTAGGAAGTATATCAAGGCATAACCATCAAAAAAGCTTAAATGGCAAAGTTTGTTTTTTTAAGAAAATTTTTAAATTCATTACCAGCAGCAAAAGTATACCTTTTTAAAAGAATTCACTAAACTGATTAATAGCTGACAACTGTGAGATTGGTGTTAAACTTCCCGCAAATTCAAATCACTTTTTAGGACATGCAGATATTTTATGAACGTTTTTTTTCTCTCAGTGTATTTTTTACTTGTACTACGTGATGGCTGACTTTTGCCAAAAATCTTTTAACATTTATATGGGCCCTGCTCTGCGCTTGTAGCTGCTGCTAGAGTAAACAACAATCAACACCTTGATTTTCTTTGTCTACTGCTTTGTTCTTTGTTAAGATTTAATTTCTTGCTTTATATCGAACAGGCCAGAGAAAATAATTTGCAGGGCAGCAAATTGTTGACTTAATAAGGGAATCACAGGGCATTCTAAGGTTTAATATTGAAATTTGTAATGTAAGCATGAATTTGCTTTATCAGCACAAATGCAAAATGCATAAAATAAATAATAAAAATTTAACATTTATGGCACATTTTCTCAACTCATGTACTCACTCTCTTACCTAGCAAAGAAAAAATTTATGGAGACTTTTATAATAGACATTTATCACCTCAAAATCTTATTTAAATAAATCACTTGGCCATAATTAAATAAACATTATTCAGCTGTAAAATATTTCATTCAGAACAACCCACTGTGCTGCGTGTGGTATGATTATATAAAAAAAAATAACAACAAAACTAAAAATAATAAAGTCTCTAATCCCACCTTTATTAACTCCTTTAACAATTGGCAATGGCTTAAGTTTTTTTTGCAAAAGAGAAAAAAATATCATAAATTAAGCAGCATTAATTTTCAAATTGACTGCATTAATTTATAACGCTTTAACAATAATTCTGAAAAAAAAGCTTTTAATGCTAAAACAGCATCATTTAGACATTAATTTTTACCTTAAAAAAACATTAACTCACAACTTCAACTTGAAAACCCCATCTTATAATTTAATTCAAAAGAGACACAGAAAAAAGAAATATAAATAATAATAGTCATTTAGTTTTAATTGCAGTTACTAAATTTCTTGTACATATTTTATTATATTAGGCTTAATATTTTAATTCTTTTTTTCCAAATAGCGCACCGAAGAGAGATCCATACAATTGGCGGTGAGAGTTCATAAGACTTTGGAATTGGCAGATGATAAATTTTATGTGATTACTTGTGGCAAGGCGGGCTTCGGAAGGTGAGTACTTAAGTAATAAACATATTTATTTGTTGTAGCAATCAAACTCCCACGAAAGTGATAGCAATAAAAATTTTATAAGAAACTGAGCTCAGTAGAACTCTGCAGGTAACACATAACTAAAGCTAAATTATTTCTGAACATTTCTGAAGTGTGTTAAATTATTATCTGACAACTTTTATGGCGCTTTTAATGTTATTGATAAAATACCACGTTCGTTCTACAATTCGTATTAAAAACAAGAGCAGATCACTCTTTACTAAAACAGCGTCAGAAATCGAAAGATATTTGTATGAAGTTTTTACACAATATATATAAACATATGTATATTAATTCTGCATCATTAACTCGAAAATCCCATTTTTTGAGTTATGACATTATTTTAGTATATGAGCGAAATGTTGATACTTTATACTAGAGGACTGCGTAAACAGTCATGAAATGTAAATACGTCTTGCTTTTTAAATGTATTCTCGAAGCATGTATTATACTAAAACAATAATAAATGTTGTCGTATTATAAGCGAAGCACGATGGATGTATTGATGTTCGTGTATATGGGTGTTTACAAGCGTTGTCGCGAAGCCTTCTTGTTCGTAATAAACAATCAAAAGAAGTAGTGTTGATGCGTGTATGCTTGTTGTTTTGCATATTGTACGTTTGAGTGTTATTATGTTTTTAAGGGTGGTTTTTTAAAGCAAGCGCACATAACTAATGTCAATGCATGTGTGCCTTTGTATAAGCTCAGAAAATAAAAGGGCATGCATACAAGTTGTGTATGCGTATGAAGAAGTTAGCACCACAAATTCTTCCGTCACGAAATAATTTCTTCTTTACTCCTATACCTGCAATAACTTAAACACATGTCCTGCCAGCAGTGTTGTTTAGCGTTATTTTAGAACACTTCGCTGCGGTAAAGCATTTGAACAATCCCTCATGCCTTAAAAGTTCTTGTAAGTGGTATTTTGCAGGGCTCTACTTTATACTATGTTAACTCATATGTGTTTAGACGTGTGTAAGGAAGTGTTTTAAGAAAACTAAACACAAACGTACACATTAACTACATTTGAGATTTTTAAGGTTGCCGTTTTGTAAATAAGTAAATTATTCTTATAAGTTATTATTATTGTTACTAACGCGTAAGTCAAGGGTTACGTGTAATACGGACGTTACTTAAATTTTATTTTTAACAGTTGAAATCAGAGTGAATAACCACTGTTAAAATGGCAAACAAATTCCCTTGAATAAATCATTCACAATAGGGGCAATATTTTCTATGTTGGCATATGTTCACATGAAAAAATTTACGATAGCGATTTTGTGAACAGAAAACAGAATTCAAGGGAAATTTTATTCACGATAAAGATGAATAATAAATGTTATGCATTTTTAACCCAAAAGATTCCTTTGAAAGTTTATATACACTTTCGCACAAGAAGACTTTAAAATTGGGCACTTAAGAATCATGTACAGTGGAACAGAAAACTATACATACACCCATAGTAGGCCAAGAAGTGCCATCCGCTCAAAATTACTCAACGTATATTGACAAAAATTTAAAAAAAAAATTTAAATAAAAATTTTGATTGTCACTCTTCATCTAGAAAATTTTGCAGTGTATTGAGAAGTGGATGTTATCATAGGCAAGTGCCAAGTGTTTTGTTGTATGTCGGCGGCTGGGATTAAAAATTTAATTTTTATTGAGACAACAATGGATCGACTTATGTATTTGAACCTATTAAAGAATAATTTGAAGGTGTCACTAACCAAAATGGGCCTACCTGCAATCTGGTACTTCCAACATGATAACGAGACAAATCATACAGCGGCCAGTTTAAAGGAATTGCTGTTGTACAATGTGCCAAACCAACTGCGTTTTCTTCACCAGTCATCTTACTTAAAACCCGTTGAAAATTTATGCGACGAATTGGACTGCAGCATAAGAAAAACCACGAAAACTAAACCAACAGGGCCTAAAAAATGCTCTTATCAAAGAATGGTACAAAATTTCTTCAGAAACCGCCGGTAAACTGGTATACATATTCTATGAAAAATCAATGTCTTATTAGAGAGCAAAGAAGTTGCAACAAAATATTAAAATATTAATATTTTTTATGAACTATGAAAGTATGTATACTTTTCGTGGTATTAAATACTGACGTTTTCCAATTTTACCATAAATAGTTACTTTTTTCAAACATTATTTGTTTTAAAATAGTTTTGTTTTTACAAGGAATGATACGCTATGAATTTTGTTTATAAAAAAATTAAAAGTCTTAAATGCATTAAAATGCATTTTTTGGGGGTGGTATGTAGAGTTTTCTTTGCCACTGTATATCGAAAGAATGCATTCGTTCAATAACTTATCTCAATTGAGGTGTTTTATACTATGTTCGCATTTATTTGTTTAACTTCCCATTCGTGCTTAAAATTTTAAAAATTACTATTTTAAGATGTTTTACCATACATTGAACTATTTTAAATCCAAAACATCACAAATGAGATGTTTTGGATTTAAACACTTTATTGAACATATAAATGGATTATGTTCTGTGTGTTTTGATAGCTCTGGCAACTTTGTATTGTTATTAAACGGTGGCACGTGAAAAAACTATTTGGTACACAAGTAATAATATGTTTAATGTTATGTTATGTTATGTTTTTAAACGTGTTTAACGCCTGGTTCGTGTTTAAAAACCTAAACACGATGATTTTGAGATGCTTTTCC
This sequence comes from Tachina fera, assembly GCA_905220375.1. Taxonomy (NCBI): domain Eukaryota; kingdom Metazoa; phylum Arthropoda; class Insecta; order Diptera; family Tachinidae; genus Tachina; species Tachina fera. The sequence goes on along the minus strand of LR999963.1, from coordinate 20,889,924 downwards.
ATACATTGACTTGACATGTCAAATGAAGTGTTTAAGATTTAAACACGTCCTTAAACACGCAAATGAAGTATGTTCAGTCGGTTTTTGATAGATCTGGCAACTTTGTGTTGTTATTAAATGCCGGCATATGAAAAATTATTTCGTATGCAAGCAATTAGTTAAAAAATACTCAATTATTAAAGATAATAAACCAATACAAAAGCATTATCGTTCGTAAAATTTTACATATATAATAATTTACTGACAAAACGTCAAACTTAAGCATCTCAAATGTAATGTGAACGGTTGTCTTTAGTTTTTTAAAATACGTGCCTTATAAAAGTGTGAACATAGTATTAGACCACTTTCATAATTAAGGGCACATACGAGTATGTATGAGTTGAAAGGTTGATATGTATGTCAGGTGTAAAAAATATGTCCTGTATGTCAGGCTTAAGTGCTTTTGCCATTTTTATTTTAAATGAGAATGTAAAGAAAAAAATTTTCTTACGTTTTAGCACATTTTATTTATGTGCTAAAAATGTTATTTAAATATTTTTAGAATTCGAACATAAGTCAAGCTAGAAAAAAAATTAATTTTGTATCTTTTAGCTGTTAAGTGCAAAATATTAGTTTCACTATTTTATTTCTCTGTAACAAAAATTCATAAATATACCAACATACGTACGTGGATATGTATGTATGTATGTATGTACATATCGTTACCTTAATATAGAAACGCCCTAACTAATTATTTTTTTTTCCAAATCGGGTCTTATGCTTATTTCGATTGATTAGAATTTCATCTATCGAAGCATGCAAAAAATCTGGATTTGAGTAAAATAATGCGTTAGAGCGTTTCTATATTAAGGTACTGATATGTATGTAGTTTTTTTTAACAGAAATGACTTCATATTGTTCATAAGTAAACTTTACGTGGGTTTTCCATAATACTTTCGTATAAAAATGTTTTATTTTTTTTTTCTTCTCTTCTCTTTATTTTTTTCAATCATTGAACTCATAAAAAAGTAAATTTGCTGCATGTAGGAGTTTGACTAACACTTCTTTGTTGAACGTTATGCAGTACAGTGAACTCTTGAAAACAAAGAATTAACTGTTTCCAAGGTCGTTCAGATTTACATGATTGGAAAACAGATTTTATGAGAAAATATTGTACAACCAAAAAGGAATATCCAGAATAATAAAAATAGCTTTTTAGTTAGTTTTCATTATTAAATTGTAAGTGCGTCAAATGACACAGAAAAACGCCCGAACACCTCAATTTAATTTTGGGCCATAAGACACAGTGGTATACTCCGTTTTAAAAGATTATGTGAAATTCAAGAACTATTCCATTTTTAATTTTTTACTGCCTCGTTGTTAACAAAAAACCATTCATGTTGAAATTTCTTATTTAAATACGGAAAAATATTAATTTACAGTATTAATTTATTAATTTTATTTATATTTAAGTATCTTAATATACATTTTCAGTTATATTGAAATTTGTTGAATTGTCCTTATTTTCAAGTTGCAGCTTTCCCTTTTCCCTGAATGTACTTATGATTCGATTAGCCTAAGGTTCGTATCGCTCTGTAAGCCAAATTACATGTGATAATTTTTAAGAAACAAATAGCTTTTATTAGCGAATAGCAGCTTAAGCTTTTTGCTTATTTCAAATAGGTGGGAGATTCTATTTAGGCTTCTTAGTTGTTTTTCAGAATGCATAGTTTCTTTACAAATATATCAGTGAAAATTTAGCTGTAAGACTGCTACAATGGCCACACTGTTTTAGAGGCTTGACTGTATGATTTCATAATTTTTGTAGCAGTACATACTTGTTAATATTATAAAATTTCTGTTTGCCTTAAATAGATTTGAAAAAAGTTCTTTTAAATTTGTTTGCTTCTTATGTTAACACTCCATTTATTTAGAAAATCAGCTGTCGAAAATGTTTTTATTTTTACTACTCTGGTTACATGAACAAAAAAACTACCAATAATTATAAATTACAAAAAAAATCAAAACAGATTTATGAAAAAATAAAACATATATAATAATTTACGCTCTGTTAAATACAATTAGCTGATACATTTTGTTCAACACGATTTAAGTAATTTTGTATTTTGATTTTTTATTTTTGTTAACCGGTAATACCACTATGAAATAATAATGGCCATCTGTGAATATTGTTAAAACAAACTCAAAAATAACAATAACGAAACCAAAAATTCAATACAAAATTGAACAGCCCTCTCTTTAGTGAGCCCCCCTTCACCCATTGTCGCTTTAGTTGGACAACAACTGTCCATGCATAACCTGCAAAAATAAATTGCGCAATTGTTAGGAAAATTTAACAACAACATTTTTAACAACAACAACAACAGATTTAACAACAATTACAGCAGAATTGAAACGCCACTAAAACTTAAATTATTTATATGTAACATTGTTTTTACTTCCACATTCTGTTAAAAAGGCAACACTTGTGCAAAGTATTTGTACCCTACAGCCCGTAAGATTCGACACATGGACAAAGGGTCATTAAAGGATATATCGCTCATTTACTCAAAGAACGTCATAGCTCAAAAAATAAAATTGTTGAGTTAGTGATGCAGAATTAATTCTCATATCATTATTCATACTGTCTAAAAATTTCATTCAAAAATCTTGTTTACTCAACTCTGGATAGAAAAATAAAATTTTCTCTTTCTTTAAATTGTGTGTAAATTGAAAACTTTAAACTTTGAGCTATGACGTTGTTTGAGTAAATCATATTAGGTCTGTTCATTTACTTTCCCAGCAGAAACTATCAAGGAAAGATTAAGATAGAAATTAACTAAATTACTCTCCCAAATATGAAAAAGTAAATCAACGCTTTACTTGTAAAAACTTTTTTTTATGTATTTTAGATAATCTTGTTTGATAATAATATTTTATATATTAGAAAATTTTTCAAAATCGACATGTAATATGAAATACTGAACACAGTTTCTTTTATTATTTACTATTTGTATGAATTTTTCTTTTTATTGTTTTTAATTTTATTCTATTAACAAATACAAAAATGTCACTTTCCATCTCTGGCCAGATATCATAAGCAAACAAAATTATTTGACCATAAGATTGTATTTATGTAGCTTAATCAAAGAAAAATAATAAATTAATTAAATTTTTTAAATAAAGTAATTAAAATTTTTGAGTTTTCCTTTTTCATATACATATGTATATTTGCAATAATTAATTTGAAAATAAAACACACAACAGTTGATTAAAAATTTTACTAGCAATAATTTTTTTTGTCTCTCAATTTTTTATCTCTTTTGACGCTCTCTTCTTGCAATATTTTTTCTGGTTACAATTGTTACAAATTCGTAAAAATTTTTAAGTAAATGAACAGACCTGTTTTTTTCATATAGGTAATTTTTTTTGGTTTTGGCGATTTATTTTAGTGCTAGAAATTTTTTTAATTTTTGCACTTTTTCCCCCGTTTTGATGGGTTTTCGGCGTTTTTTTTAATTTTGGCGTTTTTTTAATTTTGGCGATTTTTTTTCATTTGGGCGATTTTTTCGAATTTGGCGATTTACTTTAGTGCTAGAAATTTTTTTTAATTTTGTCGATTTTTTTAATTTTGGCAATTTTTTTAATTTTTGCACTTTTTTTCTCGTTTTGATGGTTTTTTCGGTTTTTGGCGTTTTTTTTTTAATTTTGGCGATTTTTTTTTTTCATTTTGGCGATTTTTTTCACATAAACAATTATTTTGGTTTTAGTGCATTTTTCGCGTTTTGGCGATTTTTTTCGGTTTTTGGCGTTTTTTTCATTTTGGCGATTTTTTTCATTTGGACGATTTTTTCGAATTTGGCGATTTACTTTAGTGGTAGAAAATTTTTTTTTTAATTTTGTCAATTTTTTCCGTTTTGACGATTTATTTAAATTTTTGGTGATTTTTTCATGTTTTGGCGAATTTTTTTCGGTTTGGCGATTTTATAATTTTCGGATTTTTTAGTTTTACCGTTTTTGAAAATTTCAAGAGTTTACCTCTTACGGTTTCCAAGATATAGCAAGTTGTCAAAATTACATAGTCAAAATTGCATTAACTGATGGACCACCCTTTAATTTAAATTTTTTTAAATTTTAGTCTTAATTGTTGTACTCTATATAAAAATACACTAATTTTACAAATGTCAAGTGTCAATATACATTTGTACATACAATTGTATTTTAAAATTTTTCGTTGCTCGTTTTGGAACACCCTTAATTTTTAATTTTCATGTATTTGTTGTTGTAGCGGTCAAGGTTCTACATACTCTGTCCAAATTTGAGGTCAGTAGATCTTACGGTTCCTGAGAAAATACCGTGTGACGGACAGACGGACAGGCGGACAGATGGACAGACGGACAGCGTAGCGAAAACAATAAGGTTCCTTTTTTCACCTTTGGTGTACGGAACCGTAAAAACACCAAGCTACAAAAAAAATTTTTAAACTAAAAAATAAATCGCCAAAAACGAAAAAATTTCCAAATTAAAAAAAATCGCCAACAAGAAAAAAAATCAAATAAAAAAAATCGCCAAAATTAAAAAAAAACGCCAAAAAACGAAAAAAGTATCAAAACTAAAAAAGTCAAAACTTAAAAAACGCAAAAAACCTAAAAAATTTCAAATCTATATACATATGTATTTATTTTATGTATTTTAAAGTTCGTATAGTATTATGCTCTTATGCAAAAACTATTGTTAAAGTTAAAGCATGCTTTAAAACCGGGTTTGCCATACAAAATTCGTTTGTTAAACCAACTTTAAATTTAAAATTCGTTTTTGCATAAGGGGGTTACTTTACTGAATTTATTTTCAAGCCCACTTTAAAAAAGGGTATGTTATCAATTCGTCTTTATTCTCTAATTCTTATTTTTTACGGTTTACAGATCAGATTCGAACATAAATTCACTCTCTTTTAGTGTACTTCTGCTGTCACGAAACATCAATATTTACAAAATAGCAAAATTTCTTAATAGTTTATTACAAAAATTGCCGCCTGTCTGGTCATATTGGCCAAAGGCATGCAACAATTGATTTACAATTAAAACTAAATAACAACAGAAACACAAAGTTGCAACAGTTTAATAATAATTTTATGTATCTTCTCTTTTTTGTGTTTGTTTCTAAATATTCATTACATTTGACAGGGATGACAACGCACATGTAGTTTTGAAATTCTTGCAGAATGATCGACGTGTAAGAGAAACGGTTTACGGCCATGAATATAAAATACGTGCCGAGTTTACTAAACCAAATGGTAAGTTAAAAAAAAGCTTAAAAACAATCCATGCATATTGAAAAAGAAAATCAATATCTTAGCTTATTGTTTGTGGGCCTTTTGTTTTTGCTTTTAAAATCATTCTTCATTCATTCATTCAGTTCAGTTCAGTTGATATTAAAATTGCACAAAAGCAGTTGATTTAAATTGACTAATTTCGCCTGCGGCCGAGCAGTTTGCTGTAGGTAAATTCAGCAGAAATTTAAATTGATTTCTTTTTTTTTTGTTTTAATTCAACTTAAATTTGTCTTGCTTCCTTATTCTTGCTTACTCTTTTTTTTTTTGTTAAATGTGTTTCTTAAGAATCGCTGTTCACTTTTTTTATTTCCCATTTTTTTTATTTTTATTTAGAAGTTAATCTGTTTATTTTTTGTGTGTTTAGGCACCCATGGCATACGTGTGGGCAATTGTTTAGCCTTTGACAAGAAAAATCTCAGTCTATCTTTAATCGATGAGAGAGGGTGAGTTGGAACAATTGAAACAAACAATGCTTATAAAATAATTTTTTTTATTAACTTTCAGCTGCCCCGTGGATCCTGCTATTATTACACGTTTTATACCAAATCCCGATGGCAATTATGCTGAAGCTACTTTGTTGTCGATGTTTAAATTTCCAGAAGGTATATACAATATCACCGCTTTGGTTATATGATCTAGTTGTGTCGTTTCGCCATGACCTAGTTTAATTTAACGTTTTACTAAAGTGAACGGTTGGGATTTTTATAAAGTTTCGTTGCTAATTGAATTTTCCCATTTTTTTAAGGTTCCGAAGTTCATTTACAATGTGATGTTATCCAATGCTTTGGTCGCTGCATCAATGAGGAGGATTGTAGTCAAGTTGCATTAGCCGGCGCAGGCCTTACTAAAGGCTCTAATGGACCGCCAAGAAAAACGTATCCCAACGAAGAAGGCTCCAGTATTGCAGGAACAACTGTATTCGTATTGGATCCAGCTGAAGCGCCATGTAAATATATTTGATAATAAGCCAATTATTTTTATTTTATTATTTTTTATTATTTATTTAAGGAAATTACAGCACCACAAGATTTAAATTTATTTAGCAATACTGCTGATGAAATGGCAGATTTTTTTTTGACAATTAACACAGATTTATCATACATGTATCAAAATTACATACATATATCGTATAACCAATATATCGTATAACCAGCTTGAATCAAAAAGTTACTGAAATGATTTAAGTAAAGAACCAATCCCAACGTTCAACTAGTCGCACACTTACATTAAAAACAGCAAAAAAATTTGACATTTTTAGATTTATTTGAACTGTAGTGAATTTTAATCAGAAATTATTTCTTCAATTGTATACACAACAATCATTTCTCATATTCCGTTTCATAAGATGTTTACGTTAAATAGCTGATTTTAATAACAATTTCTACCCAAGTAGATAGACTAGGGTGCTGATGAAGTGCGTGGATGCACAGAAAAATATCGGTATTTCCCCCAGCTTCAATTTTTCTTCTCTTTAAAAACTCACATTAATTAATAAAAAAAAAGTTCATTCAATAAGAATTGAAATTACTGAACTTAAGCCCGAATAAGAAATTATTTCTACAAAAACAAATTTTAATTTGGCTTAAAAAAGCGATACGAACTTTAGCCCGTTCAAATAAATCATAAATATAGAAACAAATTAAGTTCGAAAAATAATAATTAAAAATTAACTTAAATTAATAGCCAGGGGCCTGTAGCAAAAATTAATAAACCAAAAAAGTTTGTCTTAAGTAGAACAAAAAATATGCAAATTAACTAACATGTGCATAATTAGTAAAGAATAAACGACAATGGTAAGTCTGTTGTAAATTAGATATGGTAAATTTGGGCTTTTATTACAAAACACGTTTCAGCAAATTGAAATACGATGAATCAAAACAATTCACGTATTCTATTTGCAAGAAAGTTTCGTATATAAGGCAGAAATTTACATCAACTGACACCACACACAGCGGACTAACACAGAAGAACGCTGATGATGAAGGTTTAGTGGCCTTCGAAAACGGCTGGCTATTCCGTTCAACTATGTGTTGTCAGAATATTTACAACTACATTTGATGTTATTTGTTCATTAATAATTATCACATGTAATTTGGCTTAAAAAAAAGCGATACGAACTTTAGCCCGTTCAAATAAATCATAAATATAGGAACAAATTTTAATATTTTGTTGTGGTTTCAAATGTACTCGTAAGTGTGTGCGACAAGTCGAAATTTGTCGACATCGTGGGATTGGCCCAAAGTATTTTTTTCTCACTCGACTTTTAAAGTGTTTAAAATTTGTATACTCGTATTAGTTGAAAGTTTGCTCCAGAGATGAATGACATGTACAAAAAAAATTATCTGGAAGATGTTAGCTTTTTTTATCTACATATTTATTTTAGGTATAGTTTTTTGCGAGAAATTTTTTTGGCATAACTTCGAAAAACAATGTAAGGGTCGTTGTTTTTTCCATGTATGCTGACTATGCTTATACTCAGGCTATAGATATATAAGCGGACAAAAACAATATACGCATGATACTCCGGTTATTTATTCATTCATTCATTCATTATTTGTACTTACTGGTATTTTGTTTTTAGCACCTTTGTAAATTGCTTACTCTCTCCCTCTCTCTCTCTCAATTCCTAGGGTAAACTCTGACGCATTTCTGCATGTAGCTATGACAAACAATAAACATAGCTGAGAAAAGGCTCAGTTAGCCGACACTAAAATAAAGTAAGTGCAACAGTAGAAAACAGCTGATCGATATTGTTATGTGAAAAGTAATGAAAATGTTTATAGAGATGTAATGTAACGTAACCTATTTTTTATATAAAAATATCGGTCAGCTGTTCCCTACGTAACAGTTACATTCCATTACTGCCGGCTAACTGAGCCTAAAGTCTTATTACTTTATGACCTTTTTGTTTGAGCCACAACAACAATTTTTTTAAACTATGTTAAAACGTTAAGACATTATGACACTTAGCACACTTAAGACACCCTTGTGAATACCCCAATTGTAATTAAGAAACGAAGGCTGTTGCCACCTGACATGAAGGGCTCCAAGGGATTACTAGCAATTAATTTTCCGCTGATGCCAAATCAGAGTGCGAAAATGAAAACTCTGTAGTTTTCCATTTGGTTTTGGTGCGTTATAACGAGTACACACTATGGCAATAGTATTTAATGGTGACAAAGTTTGTCATTTCCAATATATTTGTTTGTGTGGCGTTGCTTTCCATATAAAAAAATAATGTGAATGGTGTTGCACACATTTTGAAAATGATGCCACAAAATGACAACACAAGAAATGCTAGATGTGCACTCGGCATTAGTATAAAAATCATATTGCATTATAGTCATGTCATGTCATGTCATGTTTTGAAGAAAAAAAAAACTCATGTAGAAACCTGGTGAAACCAAAAAAAAGAGAGAACATAAGTCAAGTAGAGGGCAGCATGTATTGGATGTGAAATACGTGGGTGTTGTGGCTGACCACACCAATGACACTTGTTTCTTCCCGCAGTCAATTGTCTTTTAGGATATTAGCGTTTAAATCATCTGTTAGTAGATATTGCATCACTATAAGCAAGAGTAAGTGCAGATATTGTAGCTAATAGATATTTCTTTAGATTTTACGCACATTTTACATAAAATTTTTACACAGAAAAAATATTACTCCAATTAACTCCTTTTATTGAAAAAAAAAATACAAATTATCAATTACACATTTAATTAAGTTAATTAACTCTTGTTTAAAAACTTGAATATATTAAAAGTTTAATTAAAAATTCAATTGATTAAAGATTTAATTAAAAATTTAATTAACTCGAATAAGCTCTAGCCTAAAAATTTAATTGATTAAAAGTTTAATTAAAAATTTAATTAAGTCAATTAAACCAGGGATGTAACGAATGTTCTCTTTCGCAAATTATTCGCTTACTTTTGCTGTTTGCATTCGCTAAAGTATGCGAATATTTCAAGCGAATACTGAAAACAAAAACAAATTGTTTTTGTACTTCTTTTACGAAGAAAGTTTACTATTAATCGTAAACGGCAAAAGCAAGCATGAAAAAGATACTTACTTGAAAGTCATGTCTTTCCATGCAAAATTAGTCTGGCATCATTTTAGTTTAGCTGCGAAACAACATGAGCTGTGCTTTTTTCGCACGGAATTTTAACAATGTTGCATATTTTCAAGCAATAAAAGCGAGAAATTTATAAAAAAAAAACGCGAGTTGGACTACAGTACAGAGTACCAGGTTTAAGACTGGTACAAAAAATTTTAAATGCAAAAAATATTAACTAGTCATTGATTGTTGTAAATTCCACGGGGAACAAGTGCCAATCATATTATTCCGCATGAAAACTTAAAATGTTGATAAAAAATATTTTATATGTTTTTCCCAAGATGAACAGAGTACTACTGCTGCAACATTTTTTATGAACAAATTATTCTAATTTTTCTTAATATGTATTTTTGCAGCGTTTCACATGAAGTGTTGAACGAATGAGTTGGTTGCAAAACATTTCATAAATTTATTTTTTTTAAGTATTATCTATAGTTATTTTAATATGAATTCATATATCTTTTTTATATATTAATAAATATTTGCTGAATTCAAGACGCAAGTAGATCGATGTACAGTGAAACCTTTCGTAACGGACACCTCCCATAATCGGACAAGTTTTGTAGAACCAAAATTAAAATAAAAGAATGTGCATCATTCTCATAAGCGGACACCTCTAATATGGTGACGGTGAGTGTCCGGTTATGAGAGGTTTCACTGTATGCAACACAACTTCATGTTCTTATACAAATTTATTTTCATGTGATTTGTTTATCCTATTGCAATATTTGCATTCGCTTTCGCAAAAATTAAAATGCATTATTCGTTTTCGCATTCGCATTCGCTAAGCTGGTATTCGTTACATCCCTAAATTAAACTTGTGTTAAATATTTAATTTATTACAAAAATTAATTTACAATAAAATGTTTAATTAATTTTTAATCACCTAGAGTTGTTAGTTGGAATTTTTTGTTTTGTAGTTGTTATAGGGCACATCCATACCAACATTCCCGAGACACAGATGGTAACAGTCCCATACCATTGAAAACAAATATTGTTAAAAATTTATTTTTATGTTTTAATTGGATATAATAAAATTACATATAAATATAATTTCTCACTACCTGAGCATTTATAAGAAAAATTTTTTAACACACAAAAACAATCATTAATAGAAAATGAAAGCAATTTTTTTTTCATATTTCTTTAACAGACACTGCCGTTAACTGCGAAGATGGCATACGGCCAACGTGGCTGTTGTGGCTGGCCATAACCTTGGGTGTCTTGTTCCTGATCATGTTACTGATGAATATTTTCCTCTGCACTGCCATGAGTTGTAGTTGCGCCAATACAGAGGTTTGTTGCTGCACAATATTTTGTTTCCAATTATTTTCTAATGTTTTCTTTTGCTTACAACTCTTTTCGCTGTGCCTATTTTCTTTGGCAGATAATTGAAAAGGAGCCGTCCATTATTGAAGAATATGATCCCTATAGAAGTTGGCATGGTAGTCAATATGGCTCACGTTACTCACTGCACGGACGTGATGCACACAAAGGTTATACCAGTGGCGGTTCAACTATACATTCGAATAGGTCTGATAGATATTAAGCTTCTTTAAAAAAACAAAAAACAAAAACCAACAACTACAGAAACAGAAACATAAATTGCAACAGCAACAACCACAACAACAACTATTTAAAGCAACTATACACAAACACACATATAAATAACCAAACACATTTTTTTAATCTATTTTCAATAATATTTTTTTCTTTTAATATTTTTTTTATAAACAAATTGATGTGATGTGTTTGTGTATTTCTTAATGGTTGATGTTCAAAATGATGTTCATCGCATGCCTTCTATTATTACATTCTTATACATACATATACATATATTATTTTCACTTTTTATTTTATTAAAGTTTCCTTATTTCCTCTCTGTACTCTTAATATTAACTTGGCTTTAAGTTTCACTGATTTAATTTAAAAGCATTTTTCTCAACAAAAAAAAAACATAAACAAAAAACGTACGTACCACCAATTTGTTTTGAAATTGAAATTTATTTTTTATTAAAAGAAAAAAAAAACAACAGAGAAATGTATGAAAATCAAATGGTTTAATTGCATTTATTTTAGGATGTATGTTTCTAATTTACTTTGAATGTGTTGTACTTATTTTTAGCTTAAGTGTGGTCACTAATACAAATGAAACACAAAATGCAATGTTTTTACGAAAAAAAAATCAAGGCAAAATTCGATAGTGGAGTATTTAAATGAAAAACTGAAGCTTTTTTTTAAGTCGGAAGTGTTTTAAGTGCCCTGCAGACGATCAAATAAACTCATCAATCAAAAGCTTTTTCAGTTTTTATATAATAGTGCATTTACATTTAAGCAAAATCTAGTATTTATGAGATTTCTGGTAAAATCTAGTAGATTTCTCATACAAAACATAATTTACTTCATCAACAGATTTTGTTAAAACCAACTTAAAATCTAATAGAAGTTTGTGATATATCTACACTAAGAGAAAAATTACAATCTAAATTTAAGAACGAAATTCTTGAATCTAGATTTCAGAAATCCGAGCACCTCAATCTTGAAATTAGGTCAGTAAGATTAACGTTCTCAAATTTTAGCATAAATTTTTAATTTGTAGAATCTGTTCTTAAAATCAAGAACATAATCTTAATTTTAAGATTACAGTCTTAAATTTTTTAGAATATGATCTGAATTTAAAATTTTTATTAAAAACAAAATTTTGAATTCGATCTTAAAATGAGATTTTATTCAAGACTACAATCTTAAATGCAATCTTAAAAAAAAATTAAGACTCCCTGTATTAAGAATTTTCGGATTTAACAGACCCTTAAGATTAAAATGATTTGATTTTGAGCGTAAAGTTTTCATTTTGGCACGTTTTTTCCTTTAGTGTATGGTTTTCTTCAAATTTGTACTAAAAGCACAAATTGCTTCGAATTTAATTTTTGTTTTATTTGACGTCTGATTATCAGATTGACAAAACATTAGTTGCTTTGTGATTTTTATTAACGAAAGAGAAGTTCATGGACGAGAAGAATAGAAAATATTCCTTTTAGACGACAAGCATGCGGCACTTACACATATGCACCGATTGACGGGCTTATTTGATCGTCTCCAGACTACTGTATTTTTTTTCTTAATTTCCCATTACTGTAATAAATTGTTTTACAGAGAGAAGGAAAATTTTGTATTAAATACATCAGCAAGGTAGGGTAAATTTTATAAGCCGCGCGTTGTTGTATTTCACTGTCAATCCTAAACGTCATCTATTTAACTAAATATTGGGTATTGCTCTTACTTATGGTCAGATTAGAAAACTCATTGCTAATTACCAAGTTTATGTCTTTTTTTCATGTATAGGCGGATTAAAAAGTTTTTTTTGATGATTAAGAACTTGTTGAGGATATAATGGGAATGGAAATGTCCATTCCCGCAGTAGAAAAATATGTATGTATATTAAGCTGAAATAAGAAAAATCTTATATTAGTTATCTATTATATTATCAAGTAACTTGCATCACTATTTATTTAATTATTTGGTTAAATAGATAAAACTTAAAGCTTTCGCTATCTAAGAAGATAGGCAACAACTACATATAAAAGACGGATGAGATGGCATAGAATATGCATACATACATACGCTTAATACTGAATTGACTTAAAAATTGATCACATTAATTAAATTATATAAATAAATTATATTCCTTTATTTTATTTTATTTTATTTTATTTTATTTTATTTTATTTTATTTTATTTTCGAAAAAAAAACAGTTCAATTGATTCCAATTAATAACATATTATTTAATACAGAGAATAAAATGTTCTCTCAATAACAAACAAATATTGAATTAAAAACTTAGCCGACTCTATTAAACTTTTGCTCAAAAATTAAATTGACTAAAATCTTAATTACAAATTTAATTGAGATAATTCCACTTTGTTTTAAAAATACCAAATAATGATTTCAATTGACACAATTAAACTATTAATTGATTTTTTGTTTTTTTTTTTGCAATGCTGATTACAAAAATGTTTTTTTATTGAACTTTCAATTAAAATTAAAAATTAATTAATTAATTGATTAAAAGTAAAATTTAAAGTCAATTAAATTTTGCTTTAAAAATTCAATGAAATAAAAATTGAGCACAACAGCCAATCAGATCCAGGCGACAACAATGCTTGCTCTTACTTTGCAAAGAAGCTAAGAGCTTTCAAAGGCAAATATCAGAGTTTGTGCGTTTAGACGTTGCTGGTTTAATTGACACAATCAAATTATTTATTGATTTTTAAAAGCTTTTATTTATTTTCACCTGTCCCGTTGTCCACTTCCCGGTTTTATTATTATGACCTAGAGCTGATCTGATGATGGCGGATAATTTTTTTTATAATTTTAATATCATAAAAAACTGTTTAGTTGATATTATAATCCAGTTTGTCAAATTAACAAACTTTATTTGAAACCGGAAAAGCTTGTTTTTAAAAAAGTTTTTTTTTCTTTAATTCTTGTTTTTTAATTAAAGGGTATGATTGCAGAAATATTTTTCTGTATCTAATTTCTGCTTTAAGACTAAGAAATCAAAAGAAATTTTGTAAAACAGAATATAAATAAATTTTTATTGTATTATATGGCTTTTAAGAATTACAAAGCTTTTCTAAAACTTCACGCATGTTTCTGACGGCTTAAGTATATGGGAGGCTATCAGCGCAGAAGTGGTGTAACCCACATTGAGTTATTTAAACAATTCCTATTTTCAAATATTTAATTGCTTTATTACTTTGCAATATTATGATCTGAGCAACAAAGATTTTTCAGCTACATTTTCTTTAGAATAACAAAAGCTGGCTTACTTTACATTTTTTTGGTAGTTGGTACTCTAAATAATGTATTTATCATCAGAAAAACAATCAAAAAACCAAAGTGGGTTACACCAATTCTGCGATGATAGCATCATATATTTATTTCTTTCCTAAGCATACATATATATAATTATATATTTTCATATTAAAAAGCCTACTGTAAAAGTTAGCTGGCAACTTCATGGCTGAGCTTATTTTTTAATACATATTTTAAACATTATATGTACTCGTATATCATTTACTATATGCATGATTTTTATATAAAAACTTTCAAGTTTTTTTATTCTTAAAAGCTTCACAAGGGATTGGGTTTCTTATTTTTTTCATAAAAAAGCTTTATAATTTTATATCAGTTTGTTTTAAAAATTTCAAAAATCTTTAAATACTCCAGCGTCGAAGCAATACAATCTTTCCATTCATACAACTGCCACACACAAAAATGTATTTACATATTTTCTAAGCATTTTCAAATTCTTCATAAGTAACTAACGTCTTTATACCATCATTTACACCATGCATTTATTGTTTTTGAAATATAAAATTTTGCCCGCTCAAAATTTTTCTTCAAATTTTCCACAATAAAAACCAAAACTATAACATGATCAGAAAAAAAACTGAAACTAATAAATTGGTACACAAAAATTAAATCTAAAAAAAACAATATTGTCTTGAAGGTCAATACCAATTGATAATGATCATTATGCTATTGTACACCCACGTCCTGGCTCAAGGCTTTCCGGTGTACAAGGAACCCGTGCTCGAGGACCACCAACAAGTTGAATTAAAAATGCAAATATTTTTAAAGAATGGAGTTATACAATTAAAAAAAAAATAAGAAACGCATAATAAATAAAAATGTATATAAAATTTCTAATATACATATGTATTTATATAAAATATTGAAATATTTTAATTTTAAAGGGAAATTTACAATTGTGTAATCATTAAGCCCAACAAAGATCAACTAAATTGTTTAAATTTCAACATAAGCCTGGAACAATTTAATAAACTTAGGCCAAGGCGAATTCAATAAGGTGAACCCATATTGATATGAAATGTAACACTGAAGAAAAAATATGTATGTATACTGTATTAGTGTAAAGTTTCCTGCTCTCAGGAAACCGTTCACGAACGGTTGGATTTATTTTGACATCACAGAAACTAACAGCTGATCATTGTCTGCCAAAATGAGGTCACTTGGTATAGATTCGCCTTGGCTTTGAAATAGTCATTATTCCAAATGCACAGAAAAAAATAAAGAAAATAAGTTTTTGTTCGAAACTATGATATATTTTGTATTTAAAAACACATATCGTTGTCTAAAATCCAAAAAGTTGAAGTTGCATATTAAAAATTTTTACAGGATCATTAGACTAGCAGAATTAGTTCCGAATACGCAGGAACAATTTTGTAGCATCAGTTTGAAGATTGCTATTGTTCTTAATTTTTTTGTTAAAATTTAAACAAATTACTTGAGCTCTTGTTTAAAATGTCGTGAAAATTGGTTTAAAAAATTTAATATTATTTTATTAACAAAAAAAAACTTATATATGTAATACCACTTACATTTGTATTATATCAATTATTAATTAATTATAAACCTTAATAATGTTTAACTATAAGAACTAAAAATAATTAATACATGCTTTTACATATCTGTATTTAATTTAAATATAATTAAGTCATATATGAATAAGATTTAAGTTTTAATTAAAAATTTTTTAAATAAAAAACAACTAAACTGTAAAATTTAAATGTATTGTATTGTTTTATAACATTGATTTTATTAATAAAAATAACTAAATAAAAAAATGTTGGAATATAAAAATTAGTATCTTTTTGTACACGGGCTAAGTATGTAAATTTAATTTTTTTAAATTTGTTCAAATTCAATGACTTATATGACACAAGGGCACTACTGCAACATGTCAAATTAAAGTTGTACCGGTTCTCTTAGATGACAAGTCAGTACATTAGGCTGATTCAAATTGTATGAATCAATAATAAATAAAATAAACTAATAGGGCATTTACATTGTCTTGAAATTTAATACTTACTAGATTTCCAATACAAAATAAAATCTATTTTGTCAAAAGATTTGTGGCAAATCTAATCAAAATCTAATATTTTTTTATTTGTTTCTTACTACTCTGTGCATCATATTTATAAAGAAATTCAGTGAAGTGCGGCTTTGACCCGCGTACGAAGGGTTCCGTACGGACACGACATATATAATTCAATACAAACTTTAGCCTATAAAATATAGTTTTGCCCTTTTTTTAGTTTTTGGGTTTTTTTCGGTTTTAGTATTGGGGGTTATTGGCGCTTTTAGTTAGTTTTGGTACTCTTTTTCTTGTTTTGGCGATTTTTTTATTTGTTTTGACGATTTTTTAATTTTGGCGATTTTTTTCATATACATAGGTGATTTGTTTTGGTTTTGGCGATTTTTTCGGTTTTTTGGCGTTTTTTTTGCAATTTTTTTTAGTTTTGATACTTTTTTTCTCGTTTTGGCGATTTTTTTCAGTTTTTGGATTTTTTTAATTTTAGCAATTTTTTTCGTTCTGGCGATTTTTTTTAATTTTGGCGATTTTTTTCATTTAGGCAATTTTTTTAGTTATGTCGATTTCTTCGGTTTTTGACGTTTTTTATTTAGGCACTTTTTTTAGTTTTAATACTCTTTTTCTCATTTTTGCGATTTTTTCGGTTTTTGGCGTTTTTTCAATTTTTGCGATTTTTTTCATTTTCGGATTTTTTTCCATTACGGCGATTTTTTTCATATAAGCAATTATTTTTTTATTTTTGGTTTTTGGCGCCTTTTTCGCGTTTTAGCGATTTTTTCGGTTTTTGGCTTTTCGACTTTGGCAATTTATTTTAGTGTTAGAATTTTTTTTTAATTTTAAACGATTTTTTTTCTTTTGGCGATTTTTTTTCAATTTTTGGCGATTTTGTTTTTTGGTTTTGCGATTTTATAATTTTCGGACTTCAAGAGTTTACCTCTTACTGTTTCCAAGATATAGCAACAACAACAAATACATGAGAATTCAAAATGAAAGGAAGTCCAAAAACGAGCAACGACAAATATTAAAATCCCATGTAATATATATAGAATGGTATGTACATACATATGTTTATAGAGACTTGAAATTTGTAAAATTAGTGTATGTAGACTAAAACAATTAACACTAAAATTTATAAAAATTTAAATTAAATTGTGTTCCATCAGTTAATGCAATTTTGACTATGTAATTTTGACAACTTGCTATATCTTGGAAATCGTAAGAGGTAAACTCTTGAAACTTTCAAAAACGGTAAAACTAAAAAATCCGAAAATTATAAAATCGCCAAAACAAAAAAAAAAAATCGCCAAAAATTAAAAAAAAATCGCCAAATCGAAAAAAATCGACAAAATTAAAAAAAATTCTAACACTAAAATAAATCGCCAAATTCGAAAAAATCGCCAAAATGAAAAAGACACCAAAAACCGAAAAAAATTAACAAAACGCGAAAAAGGCACCAAATCCAAAATAATTGTTTATATGAAAAAAAATCGCCAAAATGAAAAAGAATCGTAAAATGAAAAAAACGCCAAATTGAAAAAACGCCAAATTGAAAAAACTCCAGAAACCGAAAAAAACGCCAAAATGAGAAAAAAAAGTTTCAAAACTATAAAACTCGCCTAAATGAAAAAAAGTCGCCGAAATTAAAAAACTTCAAAAACCGAAAAAATCGACATAACTAAAAAAATCGCTTAAATAAAAAAAAAAAACCGAAAAATCGCCAAAACGAGAAGAAAGTATCAAAAGTAAAAAAATTGCCAAATTAAAAATAAAACACCAAAAACCAAAAAAAAAAATCGCCAAAACGCGAAAAAGATCCGTCACAGTCGAATACAGCACTCTTAATTGAAAACAAGGTGCTGTTAGGGAAACTGTGAAAGTATACTGCTAAGACGTAGCTGTTGCACAACCGTTGAGTGCTTGTCTTAGAAACACATAGTTGAGTAGTTCCACTCCACTCAACAGTTGATTAATTTTCCATCATAATATTTTTTCGCTACCTATAGCCAACATGTTATGCTCAGCTTGAACAGCTGATCGAATACGGCTATGCCTTTTATATGCAAATATTTGTTAGATTTTACATTACAAATGCGATAAAGTAACGAAATAAACAACAGTTGCCAACAGTTTCACAACTTTTGAGCTCAACAGCTACATCTTATGAATGCGTCCAATGTGTAACGTTGTCCTGTCATTGGTTGAGGTATATAGTTCAGTTCTTCATTTCACGGATTCATTAATTTTAATTCACAAACTCAAATTCATTCAAAAGAGATATCTTATATACATATATACACATGAAAAAGTATTCCCCAATTAATATTTTCCATTAAAAATTTAATTGAATCATAGATTTTCTTCATCGATGACATATGATTGTGGTCAGGCGTCTTTCACACGCAAAGTTTACTTTGTAAAGTCTTGGGTTTGTAGGAGAAAAGAGAATACGAGCACAAGATTTTACTAAGTAAACTTTAAGTATGTAAAAGCCGTCTGATTTAATTGTTAATTTTATACTCAGACAAAGTTTCAAATTGCAAAGTATGAATTAATTGCATACTCTGTCTGCAGAGAATCACATAAAACAGCGTGTTTGAGTTATCAGTTAAAAAGAGTAAATATTTTGTTAACAAGTTAACAAATAAAAATCTTTGTCCGTAACCAGTTTTTCTCACTCTCTATGAGTGCGAGTAAACAAACACACCACCAAATCAATTATTTAACTCTTAAGGCCCAGGCACATGGTATTTGTGATACTTTAAACTTCGGCTTTTTTAAATGACATTACCTAAACATCGGAGAAGTTTGGCACAATGAGTACTTTGTTGACGGAAGCATTTCAACAGCTTCAATAGATTGGTTCATCATTTTATTTATTAAATTTAACTTTTTTTACTTATTTCGTTTATTTCTTTTATTTTATTTTTGCTGACACAAACACAAAATCCCAAATTAAACCAAACAAATCAACCAATATCTGTTACGCTACTCAATGTACGCTAAAAGTTTAAAGTTGAAAAATTTTTGTACTTTGCGTCGACGGACACATACTGAAGGTTGGGGCATAATGAATCCGTCATACGTTAAGCTTCGCCTTTTTCAACTGACAGCTAAGTTGAAATACATGGTTTCTTATGAGGTCTGTTACATTCTGTACGTGCCCGTCAACGGAAAGTACAAAAATTTTTCAACTTTTAACTTTTTGCGTACGTTGAGTAGTTTGACAGATATTGGTTGGTTTTTTTGGTATGTTTTTTGGTATGTGTTTGTGTTTCGTGGTAGTAAAAATAAAATTAAACAGAAGAAATAAACGAAATAACTAAAAAAAGTTGAATTTAATAAGTAAAATGGAGAATCAACCTACAAATGCTTCCGTCAATAAAAGACTCATTGTGCCAACATTCTCTTTTGCTGCGCTAATGTCAGTTGAAAAAGGCGAAGTTAAACGTATGACGGATCATTGTGCCTAGGCCTTGAATGTAACAAACTTCATAAGAAACCATATATTTCCACTTAGCTGTCAGTTGAAAAAGGCGAAGTTTAACGTATAACGGATTCTGTGTGCCTGGGCCTTTATTGCTTGATAACTGTTCAACGATTTTGTTTACTAAGAACTAGACTTTTATCTGGCAACACTTTGCTTAACATAAATTGCAAATAATGAAAATAATTCTCCCAGATACAATTCACTTTATTAGTCAGTCACTAAAAGTCGGCGGCTGCGAGTGGTTGTGCCTTTGTTTCTGCTATTCAATGTGAATCGTTGTCGTGCGTGTGTCGTGTAAAGTTCTTTTGTTGCTTTTATTTTTGTAGTTGAAAAAAGTACTATACAAATACACTAAAATAAATACTTATAAATTATAATTATTACAAAAAGAAAGCAAAATTTACATTGCCATTCAACTGTTGTATGCAATTAGAAAAGTTCAATTTTATTTCAAAAAAAAAGGGGAAAATGTGAGTGTATAAGTGTTATGTATTTGCAAATGGGCTTTACTATCTAGTCTTTTTGTGTTAAAAGTTCCAAGAAATATAAAATAAACCTCAACTAAAAATCACTTCTCATAAGTATGAAACAAAAGGGAAAATAAATAACAATTAATTTTAAAACTTGTTTATATAAATAAAAAAAATTTAGCAAATTACAAAAGAGTATGATTAATTCCAATTCTTTTTAATTTGGCGTCAGTCTAAAAAAAGAAAAAAAAAATAAACAAAAATCTTCACTTTGTGCTTCTTCTTATTGTTATGGCAGCAGAGCAACGGGGATGCACGTTAAGAAGTTAAGGAAGAGTGTACCCTTGATATTAATGGTACTATTTTTGCCTGTTAATTTTTTGTTTTCAATTACAAGCTGAGAGGTTTACTTTACAAACTTGTTGAAAGTCTGAACCAGTTGTAAAGTTGCTCAGAGCCTAAACGAGATTTTCTATGAAAAGTGGTTCTAACATTGACGTAACATTTCTATCAAATAAATGTTTATTTGAAAAAGTTTTAAAATTTTTATGAAAATTACGCAGAATTTTTAGTGATTCCTCTTCATAATTTCTAAGCGTGCTGGACGAAAGGATTATAGAAACCGCTTCGGAATAAATTGATCAGTTATCTGGGTAAGTTTCTCCGCAGATAATCATTCTTTCTGAAAAGTAGTTGCAAGGTGCTTCTTTCTATAAGATGCTTTTTGACTGAAGCAAATGTCAAGCATAGAAATGTATTGCTATTTTCATCACTACCAAACATCATACAAATATTTAGTCCCAGTTCACACTAGTCAAGTCTTATTGCTAAGCTTATCACTTTATCTTCTTTGAACTTTCATCGGCATCCACACAATGCAAGTATTGTTTTTAAGCTCATATTTTTTATGCATAGTTTTGTGTATGCATTTCCCTTTTAGACACGCAAAGTTTACTTTGAAAAGTCTTAATTTAACTGTGAAAGGCGGAGGGAGGAATGGTATCTCTTTCTCCCAGCTGAATTAAGACTTTATAAAGTAAACTTTCTGTGTCTAAAAGGGGTACATGTGTGCTTTTTTTAACATTGCGAATGAGAAAGCAAAACGTATTGACAGTGCATGTACAGTACAGTATGTTTCTTTTCCTATCGTCTCTCAATCCGATAAAGTAATCAGCTTAGCAATAAGACACACTCTGACAATCTGACATAAAAAAAAATGTTCAAACAAAATTGTATATACTAAATTTCGCGACATAACCGCCAAAACAAAAGCTTAAGCAAAAAAATAATAAATTCGAAATTTATGTCGTTTAAGCTTTTTTGGCGATTACAACAACATGGAGCAACACCGAAACGACGCCGAAAAAGTTGAAACAGATTGGACTTTTTCGCCGTCGAACTTCTTACGGCGTTGAGATTAACTGCTCTCATACAATTTCATACGATTCAACTTTTTTTTGACATTTGACGCCGTCGACGACGTCGACATTAACTCTAGCATAAGATAGATTTATTTCTTCACTCATATATTTTATTATCACTTTCACTTTCCGTTTCCTTTAAAAATACATGTGCGCAGTATTGCCAATAGAAAGAATTCTTTGACAATGATGGAACATAAACTTTGCACATCTGACAATAATAAAATTTCGGAGAAATATCAATGACAATAAACTCGTAATTTGAGTATGACAACCATTGTCAGGTGTCTGGCAATTTGTTGCCAACTGGAAGTTTTACAATGGACTGACAATGCGTTTACTGGCAACGCTGTCTCACAAAGAAAGACCCCGCTTATACTTAAAATTAATAGGGTTCTCAATTTTTATTCGAATTGAAAATATGATTGAAAGCATAACTGTATTCATTAAAAGAAATGGTCAGATCGAAAGCAACTGTCTTTTAATATCTCAGACTATTGCCGAATTTAAACCACGGGTTTTTATAAATTATAAAATTAGTTAAATGTAAAGGGTGGGTAAAATTTAGTTTAGGAATTAAATTGGCTGTCAAATGATAAAATGTCAGGAATTGAGCTGTCATCCTTTGCCATTCATTTAGTAAAAATTTTAGAAATTTTAACCATGGAACGCTACACTCTTGAACAAAGAGTTTTATTTTCGAAATTTAAGAATTTTAATTTTAAAGACCGGGTTTACATGACAAACCAGAACCAACTGACGCCTTGAGAGATGAAATTCGGCGCTGTATTGACGAAGTAAGCGAAGCTTTGTTGCAAAATTTGGTTCAACATTTTATGAAAAGAGCGGACGTCAGCTCACTTGCCCGACATCATGTTCAATTATTAATTCCCATATTTGTTCTTTACACTGTGCCTCGTTTTTGTAAGGAATATGATAACTTTTCGAGTCGAAAAAATTTTTATCATCCTGTGAAACACAGGGTAAATAAGCAAGTTTATATAATTTTGTATGTGAGTAAGGCCGGGTTTACATCTGTGTGCCAAATGCCACACAAGCGTAAAAAAAACGTGGCCAACTAATTACTTATGAAAAACTATTAGATTCAGACATGTATTTATTAAGTTAAACAGTTTAATACATAATTAATAAACAATTTTATATAATCCAAAATGATTGCAAACTGTTTAAATCAATAAATGTATGTCTGAATCAAGCAGTTTTTCATTAGTAATTAGTTGGTTACGTTTTTTGGGCAAAAGACACACAAGAAATGCCAGATGTATACTCAGCCCAAGTAACCCTGTATTAAATAGGACAACCAATATAATTATTTAATTTTTCTCGATGCGAGAACTTCTCAAAAGTTACAGAAATGGGGCACTGGTATCAATAAAACTGACTTCCTAACCTTAAATATTTTTACTTGCTTTCAGTTTGCGACCGCAATCGTGGGGAAGCAGATAATTGGCCTCATCGTATTTGGCGTATTTCCTCTTCGACTACGACAGTTTCGTCCTAGATTAGAGAACAAATGTTGCGGTGTTCTTTTATCTATTAGTAAAACGTCATAGTTAAAGTCGAAATACGCCAACCCACTATAAGGGGGAATACAAAAAATTAATCAAAAAAGTACCCTAAGGATTCAAAATTGCCATAACGTTGTCTGCCACTATAAGAAAAAAGAAAAATTTTATACAAAAAATTTCATGAACAATTTTCTGCTGTAAAATACTTATTTACAATGAAAAGGTACTTTCAGTTTTTTTGTGCACTTGTTCATATCTGTGAAGCATTATCTTCTACTTCAATAAATCTTCTTTTGTTACACTTCGTTTGTTAATCTCTCACTCCCTATTGTTTTTTTTCCATGTGCTGCTGCAGTAGCTAAACGATTCTGTAATATTATCCAAAATATGTAAATAATGTAAATAATAGCAAACAACTATGTAAAGAAAATGTAATAGAAAAAAAATATATTTAACCAAACAAAAATAATGTAAAATACTTATTTACAATGAAAAGGTACTTTCAGTTTTTTTGTGCACTTGTTCATATCTGTGAAGCATTATCTTCTACTTCAATAAATCTTCTTTTGTTACACTTCGTTTGTTAATCTCTCACTCCCTATTGTTTTTTTTCCATGTGCTGCTGCAGTAGCTAAACGATTCTGTAATATTATCCAAAATATGTAAATAATGTAAATAATAGCAAACAACTATGTAAAGAAAATGTAATAGAAAAAAAATATATTTAACCAAACAAAAATAATGTCTTGATATTAAAAGCAGACAACAGCAAATTTTATGAATTTTGCGCTTGAGTTTTTATTTTTGTTGGAAAAAAATCGACGTTAAAATTGTGGCCTAAAATTTCAAACAATTCAACTTGTGTGTGTATGGAAATAGAACTGAACGCGGAACTTCTGCTGGTCATTTCATTAACGTTTGTATCTGTCTCTGTCTCTGTCTGAAATGCATTTGGCTCAACATTTGTACGTATGTATGTGTCACCATTTAATTTTTATTTGAAACATTTCACAATTTAAAGTTTGCTTGGAATGTTAACAAATGTATGTATGAGTTCTCTAATTTTATTCTATTAAAATATGCAATGGAAATACAAACCATATTCCCATCCATGTGACCTCTTCCACCCCTTTTTGCATTTTGATTTTATGTTGTTGCTTTTTTTAACTCTTTGCATTTCCAAGTTATTACGTTTAATATTTTTTTGTTGCTTGTTTGTGTTGTTATGATTCAATCGTATGACGACACATGTTTCTGTTTCATATTTTGTTTATTTTATTTAGTTTGCATAACAGAGCATTGAAAGAGCGCTCTGTTGAGGTTATGAAATACATATGTAAGTGCCCTGAATTATGAAATTGACCTAAGTCATATCTGTATGTCTTTGGCCTTTTGTTGATAAGATCCTAACGACAAAATCCTACAGAAAATTATATATAGACACTTGAAAATTTCAAAGTTAGTTCTCTTTTATGCAGACTACAACAATTAATATTGAAATTTAAAAAAAATCAAAAAAAAACTCTTCAAATTGCAAAAAAACGCTAAAAATAAAAAAGTCCCAAAATTAAAAAGCGTAGCCGATAGCCCTGGCAGCCAGTGCTATCAATATATATATATATATATTAATGTTATATTTTATATAATTTTCATGTCAAGTAAATAAAAAAATAATATAAAAGATTTCGAACCGAAAAATCGGCAAAATGAAAAAAGCACTTAAATAAAAAAATATCACCAAAAATAAAATCAATCGCTAAAAAAATCGCAAAAAGCAAAAATATCGCAAAAAAGCAAAAATATCGCAAAAAAAATAACAAAAATCGCCAAAAACCACAAAATGCCCGTAAATAAAAAATCATCTATAACAAACTAAAATCGTCAAAAAAAACAAGCACCAAAATAAAAATTAATCGCTGTAACTAAATATATCGTTCGAAAACGGATAAAAAATCGCCAAAATAATGTAGCAACTGAAAAAATCGCCAAAAGTAGAAAAATCGTTAAAACGGAAAAAGCTATAAAATTAAAAAGCTCTTAAATGGAAAATATTACCAAAAATAAGAAAATCACTAAAATACAAAAAAAAATTACCAAAATTAAAATAGTCGCCAAAAAAAACTAAAAATCGCCAAAACCACGTAACTACAAAAATCGCAAAAAACCAAAAAAATCACCGCAAATAAACAAGCGCCAAAACTAAAAAAAAATTATAATTGCTATAACTAAAAATATTTTCCATGAACGAAAAAATTTGCCAAAAGAAAAAAAAACCACCAGTACCAAAAAAAATCACCTAAAAACCCATGCAGAATATCGTCAAAAAGAATCAAGCACCCTGCGGAACGCTTCGTGTGCGAGCAAATGCAGCACTTAATGAATTTATTGCTCATACATTTCAAAACTAAATTTTGCAAAATAAGCAACCAATATTTAATACGCATACGATACATTTCCAGAACATAATGTAAAATCAATTCCAAAAATATTTGTTTTTTTTCATAGCCACGCCTACAAATACCGCCCTTTTAGTATTTTCTTCACTCTGTCACCATTTTTAGTCCGATCACAACGTTTTGTATACTGGTGTTCATGGCTCTGTAAGGGCTACAATTCTGTCCTTAATAATTTTTTACTACCACGTCATATTCTAGTCCTGACTTTCGTTCAAAATTATTTTGCATAGGGTGAGTACGAACCGAGTTTTTAAAAGTCATGACTAAAATATGACGTGGTGGTAAAAAATTATTAGAGACAGAAATGTAGCCCTTACAGAGCCATGAACACCGGTATACAAAACGTTATGATCGGACTAAAAATGGCGACACAGTGAAGAAAATACGAAAAGGGCAGTATTTGTAGGCGTGGCAATAAAATTAAAAAAATATTTTTGGAATTGATTTTACATTATTTTTAATTCTAGGGGGTGAATATTTACATACATACATATGTACATAAATACTAGTGATATGCGAATATTCGTATTCAAATTCCTAAATATCAAAATTTGACATTCAGCACATCACACAAGTACGTACATATGTATTTCTGTTTAAAGGCTCAGTTAATGGAATGTACTCTAACGGTAGGAAACAGCTGATCCATACTGTTATGTTAAAAGTAATGTACAGATTCTTACATTTCGGTTACATCTCTATAAACATTTTCATTACTTTTCACATAACAATATCGGTCAGTTGTTGCCTACCGTTGCAGTTACATTCCATTACAGTCGGCTAACTGAGCCTAAACTTAACTGAAGATATGATTACTTTAAGAATCTGCCTTTGCTAAAGCTTCGTGTTTTTGTTGTTTTCTATAAATTTGCCATCTATGTCGTTGTTTAGGAACAATAACGCCAACAACAATCATTCCATTTATAAATTATAAAAGTACATACTCACACACAGTATGTAGATATGTATGTACATTTGTATAAATTTACGTTTTACATTTGTTTACACGTTGATAACCGACATTCTACTACGTCGAGAGCTTATGGATATAAACTGCATCGGTGTCAGTGCACCATTTGTTTGCTCAATCGCGTTCTGCACTTCGCTAATGTTTGTTGTGATTCTTGTCAGCAGTGACGGCGATTTTTTGTGTGTGAAAAAAATTCTAATACAAAATTTAGAGGAGCGCTAAAATGTTTTTTTTTAGTTAGTGAGTGAGTGTAAGAAAAATCAATTTTCATTTGGGCTTAAAGAAATTATTTAAGCTCTTCGTTCGACTTCTGTTTGAAAATGGTCTATTTGAAATTTAATCAACAAATTCAATGTATAATTCCTAGCATATCTGCAGGAACGTTATTGCAAATAAGAAATAATTATGTATGTATATGTCAATAACTTATTAATTTGGCAGAAAATATAAAAATCAGACGTTGTGCGGCATTCAAAATTCTACCCCAAAGAGTTCTACACTAAAATCACAATTTTCTGCTTTTTTGCTAGCAGTCAGTGTTGCCGTTGAATAGCACTATGTGACAAAAAAAATACCCGTGAAGTGTTATTATTTTTCTGGTAGGTATTGTCGAGTATAAAATTTAAAATTTTCTAAACACCACCAAACTCTTAAGTTACGGGTAAAAAACCGGTTTCTTGTACCCTTAGGCACTTATCAACCTTGAACTAAGTTGAGTATCAACCGATTTTAATTTTATAAACGTATTTAAGTCCCAACTATAATATGAATAAGTTGGCTTAAGCTAATGCAAGATATGAACGATAATTCTGTCAAAAACTTAAGCAATTAAGATGTGACTTTTAGGTGGCCACAATTTACTTACATGAACTTAAGTATTCTTTAGCCACAGCTGCACATATAAGTATTGTTCACAATTTTTTAGTAATTTTGTTTCTTCTTATAACTACTAAATGAATGCAATTCAATCAAATTAACTTGTTGAAATATCATAATCATTTAAAAATTCACATATAATTATATCCACTACTTTATTACTCGTTTTGTTTGTTTTCCCTACTAAAAAGTACAACAATGAACATACATAAATAAACTCATGTGTATGTGTGTATATGTGTATTGTAAAACAAAGAATGAAATAAAAGTTTGCTTTATTTTCTGAATTTAAAATAAGATACAATAAAAAAATATTTAAAATCATTTACTATTTTCTGCTGCTGTTTGCTTGAGTTTAAAAAATGCACAAACAGTGTTTTCCGTACGGAATGGGCGTTCAGTTTTGCACTTAGCTTAAGCAAATGATATTTGACGAAACTTGACGAAAAGTTCCATAAGTACATTATAGTTTGCTACATACCTTTTATATATAACCGTACAGTTGCTTATTCATATTATAGTTGGGCCTTTAGAAAGAAGATAACAAGACCTCTTGAACGATATATATTTTATTTCAAATATATGTACATACATATGTGTGTATTTTTTCACTAAATATTATTTTTTGGGTTTTCTTAGTCACTTTTCTACTTTGGATTCGTTCTATAAATACTGCCTAAATTTTTTACTGGAACCATACTGTTTATGATATTATTTATAAAACATATGTGATTAAGAATAATTCCCAAGTTTGTGTTAAAAAATTTCTCAGAAATTTAATCAGTTATTAAATAATTTATTAGAATACTTTTTGTTAAAAAAATCTACCTGCAGGATGTTTTTCGGTGTATTTAAGCTTCCAGGATGATGAGTTTTGGAGTTTTTCTAGGATTCAGTTTTGAAACTTCTTCAACAAATTAATTTTCCTGAATAAAAAAAAGGTTGAAGTTCAGTTTTGTTAAAAAAAAACCCCCATAAAAATCGCCAACAAATTTATCTATCGCCAGAAAAGTCGCCATGTCGTCAAATTAAAAATTTTTCGACGACAAACAAGTTGAAAAAACGTCACGTTTGACGAGATTTGGCCATATCAGTTGTTGTATTTCTCTTTGTTTTATATATATATATATATATATATATATACATACATATTTATATGTGTGTCAAAAATTGACGTTCGCCACGTAAAAATCTATTTTCTGTAGATTTTAATGTAGAAAATGTTGTCTATACATTTCTAATAAGCATCAACATATATATGAAATGTTACGGATTTTTGTCTGCTGATACGTAAAAGCACGATACCAATTTAAAGGCTCAGTTAGCCGACTGTAATGGAATGTAACTGCAACACCAGCAAATAGCTGATCGATATTGTTGTGTGAAATGTAATGTACAGATTCTTACGTTCCAGTTACATCTCTATAACCATTTTCATTACTTTTTACATCACAACATCGATCAGCTGTTTCCTACCATTACAGTTACATTATATTACTTCAGTTAGCAGACTTGAACTAATGTAATGTAAACAGTAGGAAACAACTGATCGATATTGTGATGTAAAAAGTAATGAAAATGGTTATAGAGATGTAGTGCAACGTAACCTACTTTTAATACAAAAATATCGATTCCTACGTTGCAATTACATCATATTAAAGTCGGTTAGCTGAGCCTTGAGCCTTTAGTGCCACAACGGCAACGTTGCCAGCCACTACTTCTATGGTTTTATTCTCCGCTTTCATTTACCTTTGCCTTTGTTTGTTTTAAAAATTTATTTTCTTTTTGAACATTACGAATAGTCATTGTTGTCAGTTTTACGATTTAGCGAGAAACAAAAAAGGATTTAAGAGTTCATTGAATTATTCTTGATTTAAAAATTTATGTTTCTTTTATTTTTATTCAGGTAAGTGGGGAAGAGAGTGGTATGTAAGAAATTGCAGCAAAAAAATCAACGCTGGTGACATTATTTATATTAAATTGATAAG
Source organism: Tachina fera (assembly GCA_905220375.1). Classification (NCBI taxonomy): domain Eukaryota; kingdom Metazoa; phylum Arthropoda; class Insecta; order Diptera; family Tachinidae; genus Tachina; species Tachina fera. The sequence goes on along the minus strand of LR999963.1, from coordinate 20,860,403 downwards.
GGGAGAAAAATGAACGAAGTGAAAGGAAATTTAGCGAGCAATAAAATATTTATCGTATAGTTTTACAATTCATGTATTAGAAACAGTGAAACGAACGTACGGTAGATGTTTTATTTGCACATACATACAATTTAAATACATACATACATACATACGCACAGTAAGTCGCATAATTTGACTACCAGATTGTATCGTTTATGATGTTCCCAACAAAAAATTAGACATTAACAACTGAACTACTTGCGATATAATGACTTACTTTTTTCATTGCCAAATTGAAGTACTCGCTTACAAATCACAATACGTAAAATTTAAAAAATATGAAGCAGAAGTTGAACGTATTCTTTGGGTTTTAAAAGATGGCGTGAAAGTACATATTGCCAAAATATGTAGTTATTTGAAAAAAAATCATATACAGGTAAATCCCGTTATAACGAAGCATATAATATCAGTCCCATTCGTTATACCGAAAAATTTGATATATCGCAAATATTTTTTTCATGTGTTATTTTAATTATTATTATTATAGAATAAGGGTAATTCATTTTCAAATAAGCTACCAAATACAAACTAATATTTTCACATTTTTTTGCATATACATTGTTGCTGTAGATTTTGTTTAATATTTTTTGCCGTTCGTTATACAGAGCACACATTTATCAAAATATTCGCTATACAAACTAAAAATCTTAGAAATATGTTCCTAGCAAGTTTTTTTTACTTCGCGATTTTTTCTTCATCATTCGTTATATCCAGTATAAAATTAGGCTAGCATTCGCTATATAATGTTGTTAATGTAAAATATTTGGACGAGAAGCGAGAATCGTTATACCGATATTTGCCTGTACATATATATTCTAAATTGTCTACTTATTTATTTTAAACTAAAAAATAAGTACGTACTTACATTTTGGAAAATTATTATTTAAATATAAGTAGTTCCAAATAATTTTTTTCATTTTCGATTTTAATAAAATTTTAGAAATCAAATCATTTGAAATTTTTTCTGAATAAAGTAGTTATAAGTAGCAATACAGGTACGGATACAAATAAAATATAATCCATTTCAACTGAGTTTATAAAAAAAATTTTACAAAATGGTGTATTTCACGTTTAATTGTACGTATAATCAATTATAGTGTTGCCCATTACTTTGGTTCGAACAGCTGTTTTGTAAGGCTATGGTTATGGACTAAGTACACGCAAAGAAAAGATATGGTTGTAGAACGGTTGGGAAAACAATATTATGTTCTCAGAAACAAACGTGTGGTCATTGAAAACAGGTTATTGTTATTTTAAACATTAATTTTGTTACGGTAAGCAAAGTAATGTTGGAATTTAATAATTACATTATTACATTCATAAAAAAGTGTGATATGGTTAGAGTTTAGCTATATAGTTTTGTTAAAAATTTATTTTTGCAACATAATTTTTATTATTATTTAAATTAATATAATGTAAAAATAATATAATGTAAATAACAATATAATGTTATCCAAAACCATATTACGTTAAGTTTTTAAAAAATCTTTTTCAGAAACATCTTCTGTCAGTGTTTCATTTATAAGCTATCGGTATTGCACGACGCGTCGTGTAAAATAAATAAATAAAGTACAAACAAACAAAAGGGTATATAAATAAAAACATATACATACATACATATGTTTATCTCTTTATAAAGACGTGTCTGCATTTCGAGTATACACACGTAATGTCAGTATACATTTCTATATATATTTTTTTTTTAAAGAACAAACACAACCTGCAAAGCGCTTAGCTTGTCTGCAGAAAACACCCAGAGTATATGGTGGGAATCGAACCCACGACCTCTGAACTGAGAGGCTAGCATCGATACCACTCAGCCACAGGGGCACCCTATATATATTTTATTTCAACAATATTAATTTATTTTTATTTCGGATTTAACGCACAGCTGTTTTATGATCTACCAATAAATATATGATTAAAAAACAAAATATTATTATTATATTAAATAATACTGTTGTCGTATTTAACAATATCATTATAATATAAGAACATGGTATGGTGAGTATCAATTATATTTTAATCACATCTAACAAGAGTGTTGTCATATTTACAATAATAAGATTAGGTGTAACAAAGCTCATTGGTTTTGTTGATAATATTATTATTAACTCAGATAATAATATTATTAAGAGTTTGCTTTTTTATTGACAATAATATGATTTAGCTAAAACCATATAATTCAATCATAGTATGTTGCTGTTTGATTATGGTTACCTCAATCATATTTTTTCTTTGCGTGTATATAGAAGAAGACTATATTAAAAAATAAAATTAATTTTTGTGTAAAACCTGTGTTTCTTCAAAAAGTCACTGAGCTAATGACGCACGCTCGTATGTTTAATAATTTTTTTGTGAAATTAAACTTGATGAAGTGTAGCAGAAATAATTTTTATTCGCTTGACCACCGTAGTCGTTACACTGTACAATATTTTTTTTTTTTGTAAAATTATACGAGTACTTAGTGAAATAAAGCCACAATTTGCCAGATATGATGCATGGTTTAATTACTTCCAAATCGATTTTAGTAAACTCGGAACTAATTTGATTGTAAAAATTACACATGCAATTCTCGTCATTTATATACACATACATACATATATGTATGTATATAACTATATGTATACATATATGTATATGTATATAGAATTCATATAAATTTCTGTACCTGATAATTTAATACCAAATATTTAAATTTTTTTTAAATGCAAACATATCGGAGTTTTGGTTTGAGTTCAATAAATAAAACTGAAATAGGGTGTCTAATAATTTTTAGGGTTCCGTACACCAAAGGTGAAAAGGTACCTTTATTGTTTTCGCTATGCTGTCCGCGTGTCTGTCACAGGCTATTTTTTTAGGAACCAAAGAGCTACGGACCCGAAATTTGGACAGAGTATGTAGAACTTTGACCGCTACAACAACAAATACATGAAAGTTAAAAAGTAAAGGGTGATCCAAAACGAGCAACGAAAAAAACGGTACAACAAAAAAATCCCAAAATTATAAAATCGCCAAAACCCGAAAAAATCGCCAAAATGAAAAAATCGCTAAAATGAAAAAATCGCCAAAATTAAAAAAAACGCCAAAATAAAATAAAATCGTCAAAAACCTAAAAAATCACTAAAACGAGAAAAGGCACCTAAAATAAAATGGCACTACTCGTAACTAAAAAAACGCCAAAACGAAAAAAATGCCAAAACGCAAAAAACGTCAAAACTAAAAAAAACCAAAAATTTTCAAATCCCCAAACCGAAAAAAAATTGCTAAAAACCAAAAAAATCGCCAAAACGAGAATATCGTCAAATAAAAAAATCGCCAAAAAAATTTTTTAACTAAAATAAATCGCCAAAAACCGAAGAAATCAACAAAATTAAAAAAACACCAAAATGTAAAAAAATGCCAAAGAAAAAAACGCCAAAAACCGAAAAAAAATCACCAAAACGAGAAAAAGAGCGCCAAAATATAAAAAGCGCTAAAACATAAAAATATCGCCAAAACTAAAAAACCTTAAAAACCGAAAAAATTCTTAAGACGAAAAAAAGTGCCAAAATTATATATTATTTTGTCTAAAGTTCATATAGTATTACATATATATACACTAGATATATCTAGGGTCAGTACGGAACCCTTCGTGAGCGAGTCAAAGTCGCACTTTGCTGGATTTTTTATTTTTTATTTGAACTCAGTTGAGAATAGAACCTATTCTAGATTCTTCCGATATAAAATATAAATTTTATGTAAGTGACTCAAACATGTAGACAATTCATTTTTCAATTTAAAATTTCTAAATGTCTTTCCAATTAAACAAACATTTATAATGTTAATTGAACATTTCCCTTAGTTAATCGTTAGAAACATATCGTGATGAAAACTCAGTATTTTCTATGAAAATTAAATACATACGTACATACAAACATACATACATGTTTAAAAGACTAGTAAATTTATAGTGCATGTTGCAAGATGCATTACCACGCTACAATGAACTTAAAGGCAAATGACTAATTTTACTACGAAAATGCTTGTCTGTGGACGAGTGTATTTTTGTATTTTTCACACAACCAAAAAAAAAAAAACACTTGTACGTTAATCGAAAGTCAATGTATGAACGAATTTCATTGTTTGTTCTTGTCTTCTTTTTTCATGGTTTTTGAGTTTTGGTGTAGTGAGATAAAAAAAAACTTTCTTTTTTTTTTAATTCATGATACAAAATCATTAGCATACGACTTTTAATTAGATTTTTGTTTTCGTTTTTTTATTTATTTATGTATGTAAGTGGAAAAGGTGATGTGACGTCATGTTTTTTCTTAGACTTAAAAGCAACAAGTCTTTAGAATGTCAACGACCTTGCAATTCGTTTAATTTCTTATTTATAATGTATTTTTTCCAATTATAATTAAGCGTATGAATTATTCTTAAGCTGAAAGTGGGCACAACGCAATTTTGCTTCAACATATTCTTCAAATTCCACATTTCAAGTTACCTGCAACGCTTTTTACTCAGTATCGATGCTGAAATTAAAATAAAACATGACATCACTGAGTTCAAAATCAGCTGATTTGCTTGAATGCTGCTTATGAAGCTGACAAAATTAAAAATTCTGAGAATCAAGACATACTACACTTTATGTTCATTAGCTTGTAGCATTCAAATACACTTAAGCAAAATGTTTGCGAAAAAGCATAATAAATTAAGTAAAGTGCGACTTTGAGTCGCAAAAGAAGGGTTACGTACGGACACGACATACATATGTAATACTATACGAGCTTTAGGCTATATACATATATAATCGAATATTTTATCTGATGCTATTCGTTAGCTTTTATCGCAGGCTTTGAGGGTGTCGACCGAATCAAGAAATTCCGTAAGGAAAATAAAAGCCTAAAGACTATTTTTATTTGAATCGCCCCGTGTATGTTAACCCCTAAAGTATGCTATTGATTTCATTAACATACAGTATTGGTAGAACAGATTTTTACATGTAGGAAAACATAATGTGGAGTACTTAAGAGCAATCGTGATTGACAAAAATGATAAACACAAACAAACAGACAATTCGTAGGTTTTTTATTTTAAAAAATAAATTTGCATAAGTTGATAAAAAAATGCTAAGCAATAAGCATTTCACATGTTTTATTTATAATTTTAAGTACACGGTAAAAAATTTTCGGTGTTTGCCGATTTTTGTGCTTTTTTGGGATTTCTCTTTCGGTTTTTAGCGTTTTTTTGTTTGGGCATTTTTTCGTTTTATAGGATTTTTTTTTGTCTTTGGTGATTTATTTCAGTTTTAGGGACTTTTATTGTCTCAGCGTTTTTTTTAATTTTTGGCGATATTTCGTTTCGGCGATTTTTTTACTTTGGGTTTTTTCAGTTTTAGAGTTTTTGAAAATTTCAAGAAATTTAAATTTCATTAACTGATAGAATACGCTTTGATTTGGATTTCTTTTTTAATTTCTGTGTTAATTGGTGTAGTCTGTATAAAAATACACTAAGGACGAGTCCAAACTTGCAATTTTTGTTGCAGCAACTTTTTGTTTTTTTAATGAAAGAGAGCGGAAGATTAATACAAAATATAGACACATATAAATAAACATATTTCAATTTCAACACTCTCCCACATAATCAAGAATTGCTGTAACGAAAATTGCAAGTCTGGACGGGGACTAACATTGAAAATGTCAATTGTCTGTATATAATTGTCTGTATATTATTATTATTCGTTACTCGCTTTAAAACACCCTTTAATTTTAAACTATCATATATTTGTTGTTGTAGCGGCCAAAGTTTTTCTGTGAAAAGTTTAGATTCGTAGCTCTTACGGTTCTCGAGTAAAAATCCTTTGGCGCCATTTCACCTTTGGTGTAAGAAACCCTCAAAATTGTGGTATTGACTTTCAGCTGTAAAGTGCTGACGTTGTTATCCAGTTGAGCAGCTTCTGTAGAAAATTTATTCATTTCTCTCTCGCCGTCTCTCGAAGTACGAAAACGACACGAAATCGAACAACTTTGGGGAAAATGCAACCCTGAGTTATAATTTTCTATTGAAAATTTTCATAAACTCCATTAGATCAAAGTTGCATTCTCGGAAAAGTCGTCTAAATATGCAGGATAGAGAACACCAGGCAGCGATGCCAATTTAGCGCGTTTCGTTACTAAAAAAATTTGATTTACTGATACATACATCGACTTTTATTAAAATTTAATTTAGCGCGCTACAAAATCGCGCCTTTTGGCTATAAATAGTTGACAATGTTGTAACTTAGCGCGTTTTGTGAAGGGCAATAGCGCGTTTGGGTTGTAAATAGTTGGCACCGCTGATACCAGCTATCAAACAATTTCCATATATCTGGCAACATATTATTCAAAAATAATATATTATAGAAAACTCTCTTTCAAAACTCTGAACTTGCCCTTCAATATAAAACTGCTCGCAATAATGGTACATAATATTTCTAAATATCCACTATCAGTGATAAGTATTAAAATTATGAAATTGTACAATATTACAACAACAACTACTTGTAGTCGTCTCATTTACAACATGTTTGATATTGCTCAATCCAACCCTGTCGTTAATATTTTAGCGCCTCAGACACACATCAATACCAAAGATAAAAACATTTCGTAACAAAATAATAACGAATAATTGTTGTTTTTACATTTTTACTACAAATAACTCAACGACATACATATGTATATACGAGTATGTATGTATGTATGTACAGAAATACAACAAGTGGCAGATTAGTTATGGCAGCATAAAAAAACTGATATTTTCAATTGTTTCCATTAATTTCTAATACTAATACATTAAGTACTAGTAGAACTCGTAATTCTATATTTTTTTCTAATTTTAATTACAAAATACAAAAATAAGACCTCAGCGCTCAGGGCTCTACACAATCAACGTGAGGTGGAAAATGCTTAAATTACTTTAAATAATTGAGCAATAACTTAAAAAAATTAAAAAATATCTGTAATATCCCTGCAGGAAATCGAACTGACACAATACTAGTCACGTGACCGGTCCCCAAGTGATAGGGACTATTCCGATTTCAAACACTTCCTATGAAGCAGACCAGTCACTTTTACATGGGGATGGCCTAGAATGGGGTTAATTGACACTTTGTATGCACTTTGTGACTTGTCACTTAACTATCCCATAGGGATTTTTGTGGTTTCTTTAAAGCAGGGGTTACCACCAAATTCCTGTTCACGGACCCTTTTCCCCTCCGTAGCCTAGAATGTTTTTAGGTTGAATTAAAAATACAGAGAAGTACAAGACGAAAACTTATTTTTTAATCAAATATGTAAAGCCAAACTTTAAATAATCTTCAAAATATTGCCCCCTTCGTTGACATTTTTAAGCTTTACTTAACATCCTGTCAACAAACTAAATAAAAACAATATCAGCTGTTTTTGATAGCGATGGCAATTAGTCAGTCAGTGCAGAATCTGTAGTACTTTATATTAAGCAGCGAATAGTAGAAAGAGTTCCCATTAATATTTAGTTGTTTGTGCTTCAAGATTTCGCAAAATATTAACATGCATAGTATAAATTCATAAAATTAAATAAAACACAAAATTCAGTTAAGTGTGACCTAGACTCGCACACAAAGGGTTCCGTACGAATGTCAATTTTTTATATTCGCGAATACGAATACGAATACGAATATTATATGCAATATGAAATATTAAAAAATTGTTATGAACAAGGACTTCACACTCTTGTTGGCGTACTTTAAAGTTAATAAAAAGTACCCAAAATTTTAATGATCGTCATTGAATAATATTTGAAAATGATACAAAGCACCAATTTCTATAAAAAAAATTTATGTATTTGTACTAACTAAAATTTTTAGTCATTTATTTAAATTTCGTTTACGATTTATGCATTTATTTATTTAATTTCTTTGGAAAAATATTCGTATTCGTATTCGCCTGAAAATGGCCGAATATTCGACAATTCTAATACGAATACGAATATTCGTGCATCACTATTCCGTACGGACACTACCTATGTAATAATGTACTATCGAATATCTTACCTAATGTAGCTCTTTTTTCGTTTTGCCGTTATTTTTTTTTGTTGGCGATTTTTTTAGTTTCGGTGTTTTTTTTGTCTTTTTGGTGATTTTTTTTCGTTTTGGTTATTTTTGTTTGTTTTTTTTTATAATTCAAAGTTTGCCATTGTCAGTCCATTGCAAGTCTAGCAGCTGACAACAAATTGTCAGACATCTTACAATAGTGTAGTGAAATCATTAACAGATATTTGTCAGACATTCTAATATTGTGACATGTGCACACAAAAAAAAATAATGTATAATCGTTAAAAATAGGGTTAATTTTACATTTTTTAGCAATGATTTTGCTTCATGTGTGTTTCATGTTAATTTAACATGATGTATAGTAATTGTCCAAAAAAATTTTTTCTTTTGAAATAACTTTAATTTACGTTGAATTAACATTTAAATACTGTTAAAATCAAAATAAAAAATCATGTTGACTCAAAGTTATTTCAAGTTAGATCAACATGAATTTAATATAATGTAGTAATTGTATTTTATTAATTATTTAACTTACTTCTGGTGGACATAGACATCAGAAAAATTTTTGTATACATAAATTAAATTTTGCTTCCCCGGCCAAGATTTTAACTCGGAACTCATCGCGTGGTAGTCAAGGTGCTTACCCCTGCAGCCACAACAACTTTAAATATTCTTAAGGTACACACTAAATATGTACCATCTTGAATAAAATTATAATTTAACATTATATCTTATCATTTATGTGAAAAGTTTTAGTTTAAGTTAAAAAAAAGAACAAAATGCTTTGGCTTGAAAACTTTAATCAAAAAAATAATAAAAAAGACTTTAACTTGACTCCAGGATTCGAACCTGCGATCCTCTGAATGCAAGACTAACACACTCTCTACCAACCGGCAGTTTTTTTTTTGGCTGTTTACAAACAAAAAAACAACAATACAAAATCAACAACAACAACTAAGCACAAAGTGTATTGCAGCTATGAACAAAGCAAATAACCACCAACACACTCAAAAAACATAGTAAATTTAATGTGATTTATGATGAATTTGAATTAACCTTGTTGCATGTTGATTTTACATTGGTATTTTTTTCTGTGTGTGCGAAGTTTATTCATCTGACAATAACGTCATTATAAGAGAATTCTTTCTATGGGCAACACTGCCCACGCTTGATTTTAAAGAAAAAAGAAAATGCAGCCAAAATTATTGCAATTGCTTTCTTAATAATTTATATTTTCACTTTTTACATTTAACACAACAACAAACGCTTGATATTTAATTGTTTCTAACAAACACTTTGAGTCTGGCAACTCATAACAACAGATCTGACAGTATTTGTATATGACAACCGTGTGAACTGAAAATCTGTTTACTAACGATTTTTTCAAATAAGTCCCGGTCCAGACATTTCAACTTTTGTAGCACAACTTATAATTCAGCTGTAAGAAAAAAAGAGTTATTTGTATTTCCGTCTCCGTCTTTCTTACAGCTGAATTAAGAGTTGATCAACAAGAGTTGAAGTGTGTGAACCGGGACTAAATTTATTATACAATCGTCTGTCAATTAATTGTAAGATTTGCTGAAAAATTTGATACAGCCCTGTGAACTGACAAATCTACCTTGTACGGGCAATGTTTGTTTGTCAGCAGATTGCCAGACCTGACAATATTGTAAGATCTTACAATCGTCAGTACATACATAGCTGAATTGTAAAGAAAATAGTGATGGTTATGGAACATTTCATGAAAAAAATATAGTCCTGGCATATTAATTAAAAAAACATCCCATGATTTCGGTTAAAATTAATAATATAAAATTTATAATTTATTTGCCTTATTTTAATCATATAATAAATATATAATTTATTACTTTATTGCTAATCATCAATTCATTAAAAATTTTAATCAAAACACACTTTTCTTCAAGTTTGTTTGATTTACAATTCAAACAATATTTTGCAGCTAAGAAAAAATTAAATTTAAAAACACTTATAATGCAATCGGAAATTATACTTTATGGAGCCATTAACGTTAAAAGTGTTTTCCCGTCGAGACGAAAGATATATACATATTTCTGAAAAAAATTCGCATATTGTTTATATAAATAAATATGTTGTTGCTTACTTTGTTTGTTTAAAAATGTTGCACAATGGGACTGGGCCTGAATGAAAGAAAAATCATTCGTTTTATTAAATCTTCTGCATTATTAAACATTTTAATTTTTAGTGAAAAACCTATTTTACTTTTATATGCGTTATACAGGTTTGTCATTTCGTTTGTAATTTCACATAAAATATCCACTTTTAAAGTTATGATTTCGATGCAATTTTTATTTCATTATAATGCTTCGACCTTGCCATCACGTACGACCGTCTGCCATTTAAATGACCGCTTCTACATTGGTTGCAACCGATTTGCAATTTTCGCGCGATATCTCGGCGATAACTTGCCGAACGCTGGTTTTCAAATGCTCCAACGTTAGTGGATTATCCGCCCCACAAAAATTCTAACGGCGTCTAATCGCATGATCTTGCTGGCCAATTGTATAGACTTGTGGTTTGTGTCCATTTTGTTACTTTTTTTAAGTTGCAGAAAATATATCAAACAAAATTGCCATGTCTCTCACAGTTCGTTATAACCGAACTGCAGTCTATTACTTTTACTTCCATTCTATTTTTAAATTCAAAACTTTTCCGTTTTTCTCTTTTTTTTTGGAGAAGTTAAATACATATCTCTCTTTAATATCTATAACGTCATAAATCAAAAAAATTTAATTTTGGAGTTAATAAGGGAGAATTTAATTTCACATCATTGTGCTTGCATTGTGTAAAAACTGCATGCAAGCTGCATCTTAAGCGGCCCTTCAACTTGCAATATAATTATGCAATTTTTTGTATGTCATATACATACATACGAAGGTGGCACAATATATTGGCAAATATCAAACGACTTTTGATTTTTATTGTACAATCAAGACAATTGTGTAATGTGATCGCAACATTATTCAATGTTATTTACTTTTTTACTGTCAGAAAAATTCTGCAATATTTTTCTTCAAAATATTGTGCCACATATGCAATAATATTGTATAATGAATGGGCCGCACTCTCATGATTTAATGTTGGCAGTTTTTTTAAGCAGTTCTCTTCAATTCTCTTTTAAAACTGCTTGATTGTTAAATTTTCCTATTGTTTTAATGCAGCGATTGAAATAACAAAAAAGAATTAAAGTAGTAGTAAAGAATTAAAGTCAGTACCCCTCTTCTTTCTTCTTTCCCCTCTCTTCGACAAACTCAGACTTGCTTCAAAAAAACTGCCGAGTCTAAACCATGAGTTTATATACTCAACTCTTGAGATAAAAGATACAATTTTCTTTTAAAATTCAATCAATTCAAAATGGTTTTCTGTAAAACCAATTTTTTTGGAGTTATGACGTTGTTGTAGTAAAGTAGTGATATGTTTTTTATTAGAGACTTTATGTAGATATGTATGTATCTATTGTGCATTTGGATGTACTTTGAAAATTTAAAAATAGTGATATGAAGAACAAACATATGCATACATGTGTAAATCTGTATGTACATAATAGTGTCCTGCACAAGACCATTTATAAGACCTTTCAAGACATGAGAGATTTTTCATATGCTTTACTACAGCGAAATATTCTAAAATAGCGATCTTCAAAAAACAGTGACCGATGACATTTTTCAAAAAGTGGCACGAAAAGGGAATATATCAAAAAAAAGGGGGCACACTTAAAAAAAACAAGAAAACTACACTAAACTTTTTATTTTTAACGTATTTTTATACAATTCACACTAAAAAGATGGAGGAAAAAAAGTTGCAAAGCATTCGAAAAAGTGGCAATTCGCCACTTTAGTCGGTCAAACGGTCACGCTGCTTCAAAACCACGCACGCGTGCGAGTGCTCTTACAATAATGAAGAGAGCAATAATAGATAATTTGTATTTTTATTTAATGTGTACTCAATTGTTACTAAAATCAGGGTAATCAACACTGTTGCCAATTCAGCTATTTTCTCGTCAAATCTTAGCGATTTTTAAGTAATTTTGCGGGAAAAATTATGATTTAGCTATTAGCGGGTATTCTAGCGATTTTTTGTCGATCATAATTCGCTTTAAAATGTGAGCTTGTTTAAAAGCAGTGAACGTATATGAAGCAAACTATACAAAAAAAGATGATTGAAAAGCGCAACAATTGTGCAGGTTTAAAGGTGAGCTAATGTAATGTCTAGCCTAACATCCGTCTTGATAAGTGCTTTTAAACATAAGTAAATACGTTTATATTATTAATCTTTTGAATAGAGCTTTAGATAACTGTTATGTTTTCAAGTTTTATTAGACTTAAAAAATGCAGTACTCCAAAACGGGAACTCACAATAAAAAAACCAGCAGGTTTGTCAGCACTACTTTTACTCTATAATTTGAAGAGATTTATAACTGGGGAAGTCAAGAAGTAACAGAAATGGTGAATTACATATGTTTCTGTAGATACCAGAACCGACATAAACAAATAGGTATATCTGTGCGGGCCTTTAACATATATATATATCTTTTTTAATAAAAATAATTATTTTATTAACCTATTACATTAATTTTATTTGGTATTTTATAAAATTTGTAGGAAAATTTTTGAAGTACGAAAGAAGTTAACAAGTTACCATAAAATTTTTTAAACAGCCTAAAAATAAATGTATTTTTTTTAGCTATTTATCGCTAAATTTTCAAGTCATTTCTAAATTTAGCTATTTTCTAGCTATTTTTTTTGTCTACTTTAGCGATATTTTTTGAAAAAAAGTTGGCAACAGTGGTTATCAATTTAATCTCAGACTATTCATATGTGCCGGCTGTGTAGTCGCATTTTACTTGACAACAATAGATTATTTTTAAATTAGTTTAATTTCAAGGTTTTCTACTTTTTAGATCTTGAATAATCATATCTGAAACTAAGTTATTTTATAATATTTAAAACACATAAAATATATATTAATCTCTTTTTAAACACAAGAAATTGACTCGAATTAAAGTCTTAGAAATATATTACAATTATATCTTGGCAGCGCTGCTATAAGAAGAGCAAAAGATATTACGCTCAAAAACGAAGCACCAACACTTACATAAGTGTGAATGTATATGTGTGGGGATCGCTGTTCTAAACACAGTGACCGATAAAATTTTAAAAAAAGTGGCACCAAAAGGGAATTTTGTCACAAAAAAGGGGCACACTTAAAAAAACGAGAAAACCACACTAAACTTTTTATTTTTAACGTATTTTTATACAATTCACACTAAAAAAAGGGAAAAAAAAGTTGCAAAGCAGTCGAAAAAGTGGCAATTCGCCACTTTAGTCGGTCAACCGGTCACGCTGGTTCTAAAACAAACGCTAAACACACTGTTGGCAAGACAAACAACTGAAACAAATGTCTTGCCAACAGTGTTGTTTAGTGTTTATCTTAGAATATTTCGCCGTAATAACGCATTTGAAAAATCTCTCATGTCTTGGAATTGCATACAAATGGTCTTGTGCAGGACTTTAGTACATAAATATGTAACTAAAAAGAATTTGAACTTTCGCCTCTCTGTGCTGACTGAGCGGAAGCATTAGCCCATAAATATTTCTTTAAAAATTATTTTGATTTATTGCTTTAAAAAAATCTTTAATAAATATTTTTTTTATTTAATTTCAGAATAAGTTCTCACCAAAAAAAATAGTAACATGCCCCCTTAAAGAACAAATTTAAATAAAGATGATGACGACGACCGTTGTGCCAGATCTTAAAATTTTTTATACAAATACAATTTCAAATGCAAACAGACTTAATAATTAGCACTAGAAGATACTTGTAGTTGTTCTACCCATAGATATAATAAATTTTGTGATAAATTGAAGTGTTATATGCATCGATAATAATAAGTAAAAAGTAAAAAAGATATAAATATATTTATACATAGAAATATATTATAAGTAAAATAATTAAGAACTAAGTGCCAGTATTTTAAACACGAAATGACAATTACATACACAGGAGAAGTTGCAACTTGTCGTGGCTTTGGATGTTTTTTAAAATTATTGCTCAGGTGAGTGGAATATAAAATTTACGAATATACTAGACGTACATATGTACATATATGCATAATAATTAAGAGTAATACTTTTTTTATAACAAAGATAATTATATTAACTTTCTGACGTTTACCGGCAACAGTTTAAATTTTAAAATAACAGAGTTTATTTAAAATAAAAAATTAATTCGTCAGCAGATTAAAAAAAAAGAAATGATGAGTAATTTAGGACCTTTTTTTGTAAAATGCAGCGCTAGCAACGTTGGCAAATTTCATATGAGTGCACATATAAAAAAATTTAAATTACAAAATATAAAATTTGTCAACGGATTTTTTAAATAAAACCCTTACCGCCGTATTCATAAAAAATATTCAAGGTTTATTAAGCGCTTATTTGACGAATTTCTATGTATGTACATAAAAAGTACTTGCAATTTTTTTACTGGCACCAACTTCAAACAACACTGTAAGTCACATATGCAAAAATATTTTATTTAACCAGATCAATATTATTTTTAGCTTTTTAGTGCTTATTTTTGAAGTGGGTTTAATTTTTATTAAACGTGTTATTTTTAGCTTTTTAGTGAAATATATTATTAAATTTTATGGGTCGTGACTACGCCCATTTTTTTAAACAAGATTGTGTAAGGTGTGTGCCAAGTTTCGTAAATATTGGTTAAGTACAAGCACGTAAAATAGTATAATAAAATTTAATAGGCGTGCCCCCCCCACTTTTTTGAACGCAAGATTGTGCCTTTATTTAAGCTAAGCCTGTGTGCCAAGTCTCGTAAAAATCGGTGAAATAGATGCCTGTGAAATATTATATTAAATTTTAATGGGCGGACCATGCCCATTTTTTTAAAGAATATTGTGTCTATTTTAGAGCTCAAGATGTGTGGTAAGTTTCGTAAAAATCGGTTGAGCAGAACCACGTAAAATATTATAATATAGTTTAATGGGCATAGCCCCGCCCATTTTTTCAACTTAAAAATTGTGTTATTACAAGAACCAAAGGTGTTTGCTAGGTTTCACAGCAATCAAATGAGTTGAAGATCGTAAAATCAAATTTTAAACATTGTGGCAATGTCAAGCTATACCCTCTCAGACAACAAAAAAAAATTTACAATCGTTTTAAAATGCACCGAGTTATGAACCTACACACCTAAAAAAAGTTAGATACGAATTGTTAAGCTCCTTCTTTTTTTGAAGTCGGTTAAAAATCGTATATACCTACTAGTTTTCATAAAATAATAAATACTTGGAATGTATTGTTATGTTTTAACCTTTTAAAAATATTCCCCCTTTTTGTGAATGACGTCGTCATCGTCACAGCAAGACGACATTAAATATTGTCACTTGTCTACTCTTTGTCTCCAACAATTGACTACTATTAACATGCTCCATTAATATACAAATCCTTAGATAAGAGTAAGAGTTTGTCAATAATAGACAATTCTTGCCGATAAATAGTAGACAAGTGACAATCCCCCTTATTGCGAATGGCGTCATCGACGTCACATCAAGACGACAGAAAAGATTGTTACTTGCCTACCCTCTATCGGCAACAATTGGGTCTTATTGACAATATTTTACTAATCTCTAAGGTTTTCTAAATTAATGGAGCATATTAATAGTAATATATTGTTGTAGACGAAGAATAGACAAGTGACAACTTTTACTGTTGTCTTGATTTCACGTCGACGACGTCATTCACAATAAGGGGAATATTTACTTATATTATATATATATTTCTTTATTTTGACAATGAAAAATAAACCTGCAATCACACTAAATTTTTTAATAATTTGTGTTTTCTTAATGCCCTAATTCAGTAAAAAGATTTCGGACGTTTTTGTTTAAAAATATTATTGAGTGCTTGTTTTTGAATTATCTAAAGTGTAGAGCTGGCGAACAAAACCAGACTAGTCCCGTTAGCTGTTTTTTACAGGAGAGGCAAATAACTGAACTACTTAGATAGAGATTAGCAAAGAAAAGTTAGTTTTCTTTATTTTTTTCAGGTAGGATCGAACTGGTTTTGAATGAAAATATTTCGTGACATCATAGATGTGTAAAAAATCACATACTGAGGACATGTCTAGTTTAAATTGCCAGCCCTACAAATATTTTCTTCAACAATGGTTGTTGTCTTTGATAACACAAAATAAAAATATTAATTGAAAAATATATGAAAAAAATATGTGTTATATAAAATGTTCCGAACAAAATCATGGAGCATATACTTAAACCTTCTAACATAGACAGTAAATAACAAATGTCTTAAAGAATCGCCCATAGAGAAGACGACACTATTGTAGAACAGAATTAAGGCATACATTGATAAAGAACACAATGAGTAATTTATTTAAATGAAATTTATTTGCATTGTCTATATGCATTACATTGTTGCTTTAACAAATCGTCAGTAGACTTCAAACACACATTATGAATAGTCACAAACCTATTATCATATCGTCTCTATGTAAAAAAAAATTGTTTTTTTAGATTCGCTATCTTGGTGCCCTTATTTATACGATATGTCTCGATTCAAAATGCTGAAATTCTCATGAACGATAGATACATAGATAAGTCAATAAGAAATATTTTAAGCCTGTCACTTTTAAGAATACGCCGAATTTAAATTCACAATCTTCTGAAAAGTTAAAACTTGCATATTGGATAGCTTGACGTGGTAGGGACGATATGTACAGACTAGTGATGTAACGAATGTCAATTTTTGATATTCGCGAATACGAATATTTCAAATGATATTCGCGAAAACGAATACGAATATTTGAAACGATATTTGCGAATACGATTACGAATATTATATGCAATATGAAATATTAAAAAATTTGTTATGAAAAAGGACTTCACACTCTTGTTGGCGTACTTTAAAGTTAATAAAAAGTACCCAAAATTTTAATGATCGTCATTAAATAATATTTGAAAATGATACAAAGCAGAAATTTCTATAAAAAATTTATAAGGGTTTTCATGAGACTGTTCAAAAGTCTCGCAAACTGTGCAGTTTTGCATTTTTACATTCTCGTAAATAAAAAGTCAAAAATTTTATAGAAATTTATTTACACAAACCTGTTAAGTTTGCGCAATAATTTTGAGTCGTAAACTTAAGTTGTGCAATTGTGCATTTTGTTAACATCAACTTCTTACTTTTCTGGACTTCTTTAGGCACTTTTAGACACACACAAACTTTTTTATTTTTATAAATATGTTTTTAATTAAAAACTGCTTTAAATTTTATTATTTTATTTTTATTTAATTAATTTTTTGGCGTTTGTTTCAAATTTACATACGTTGTTTGTACAAAATGTTAATAGGGGCTTCATAAAGCAAGTCTCGCAAGTTTGCCCAATTGCACAAATGGCAATTTTAAGAGTTCTCATGAAAACCCTTAATGTAATGTAATGTACAAATATTCGTGCATCACTAGTACAGACTTTCAAAAAACCATTTGAGAATTCACAAAAATAAGCGTAGTAGGCTTTTTTGCGTTTTTGGCTTTTTTCGGTTTTGCGATTTATTTTAGTTTCATCAATTTTTTTTCTTTTAATTTTGCCGATTTTCTTATTTCGGCAATTTAATCGGTTTATGATGATTTATTTCAGTTTTAGAGATTTTTTTAGTTTGATTTTTTTTGTGTTTCTGGCGATTTTTTTTTTTTGGTTCTAGGCGATTTTTTTGGTTTGGCGATTTTATAATTTTGCAATTTTTAGTTTTAGCGTTTCAAAGTTTTACATATTCTGCCAAAATTGCAGGTCCGTAGATCTCGAAAAAATATCCTGTGATGGACAGACGGACACCTTTGGTGTACGCAACCCTAAAAATTACACTACAATAGAGTAAAATTTTCAAAAAAGTGGCGATATTCGGTTTTAGATGAAAATGGTATTGCGTTAATACAAATACAAAATATTATAGCCTTTCTTTAGATAGTGTATGTATTTTGTTGTAGGATTTTCAAAGACCTAATACCGCCATTTTACTACTTTCCGAATTCATGGAAGAAATATTCTCTCAATGAATGAATACTTCTTAAATATTATTTTGAATTTGATTATAAAGAAGTCAATTTTAAGAACTAACTACCAAGTATATTTGCATATAATAATTAAAAAAAACAATGGGTTACAGAATGCTAAAGTGACCATATCAAATATCATTTAAAAATATATTTTAAACATTAGTTGCAATTAGTCGTTGACTTAATTTTTAAAGCAAGTATCAGAATTCATCTCTTAAAAATTAATACTTTTGCTTGGCAATGAAAGGAAATATTCAAAAGGGAGTAAGAAAAGTAAAACAAATACAATAAAAGCAATCAAGCAAATAGAACTGCTGAGATTGCATTCCAATTTTGTATACAAAAATTTATAATAATAATAATCATACTTGTTAGTATAATTAGCACAAATGACATAATTTCAATTATTTTATAACATTTTCAATAAATTTAATCAAGAAGAATGAATGCAAAAATAAATATTGACTATTCGAGTACATTTTTAATGAATTTAAAAAAATAAAAACTTGTTTTAGCTTGGACGTTGCTAGAATTTAAAATTAATGCTATCTCTCAATTAAGTTGGTGGATGGATTAGTTTCCTACACGCTAAGTTGACATGTTCTTAAGCGACATTGCAATAGTATAAGATTTTATTATTTAACGCCCCTGTTATGAAACAATTAAAAAATATAAAACCAATGAAGTCAGATTTAATTGACGTATTATTTATTATTAACGATCTATGACTACCGACATTATCTGACAGAACAAAAAATAGACCGTGCCCTAACCCCCAAAAAAGCTTAAGCGACATAATTTTCAAACTTAAATTTTTTGACCAAAATCGATTACTTGCCATCGTAAATAATCGATTTTCGTTAAAAGAGAAGGTCCACAAAATGTTTCGGTTAAGCCTTTTTTGGTAGTTATGGCTCGATATACATATACATTCTATTTCACTTTCTATTTTTATTTTTTTTAGCTTAAGCTAAGGTCACACTTGTCAAACAATTGCCCAAAAAAGCGCAACCAACAAACACTAATGAAAAAAGTTTTAATCCAGACACTTGTTTATCAAATTAAACAGTTTCGAATACAACTACTTGATAATCTTTTCTCTAAATGGAATGTTTTTTCATTAGCATTTAGTGGTTATGTTTTATTGGGCAAATGTTTGACAAGTGTGACCGTACCTTTAGAAACACAGAAAATCTTCGAGACGCCAAAACTTTTTTTGCATTTTTTTTTTATTTTTTTTTTTGTTTAATAAATACTTAACTTAATTAATCTTTATTATTTTACTTTTCTATTTTCATTTCGAATTTATTGCTAAAAGGTATGAGAGCATTAGTATTATTTCAGCGAAATTTTACGTCATGCTTGAATGATTTTTAAGTTAGTAAAGTCTGAGCCAATTCATTCAATACTGTAAAAACTTTCATATTTTTATCTATTTCCTAGTAAATTTTAATTTATTCTATAATTAGAATGAAGGTGAACGTGTACGAATATATACTAGGCGTTTGATCTGCAAAATGTTTTCTTAAAACCTTTTACGCTTTTCATGTTGCACAGTGGATCCTACGATGATAAAATTAATAATAAGTTTGCATCATCTGCACTAGTTATACGATAAAAAAAGTTAGATTTAAGCAATCGGAAACAGTTTCTCTTGTTATATTATTTAATATTAATAGGAAACAAGATTAATTTTTGATATTCTCACTTTGATTTAATATGACATTTCACTGATATCTTTCGTTTTTATTGAGCAAAAAATTTAAAACCAATGATTTTCAATTGTAAAGAACCACAAAATAATATCTTAAAAATCGTATGTATTTTTATTGTTTTATGAGGGCGACACCAAAACTGAAGTATGTCTAGGGTACATTTAATTGTTGCTTAGACAACGAAATTTGTGTCGAACCCGCTCAAATACAAATCGATGATCAAACTCATTTAATTTACATGAAGTGTTTTTATCACAAGTTTGTGTAAACGAGTTCGGCCCAATTTTATAGGCAACTTTTCAATGGCCCTCAATCACAATTCAAAAAAACACTCATAATACAACCGAGAATTTTAGGCATACATCATTTTGTCATATCTCTTCAAATATTTCATTCAAATATTTAGATTAGACCATTGTAAACTTTAGCAATAATAAATATGTAGATAAATTAAGTCATATTTATTTTAAAAATAACACCTGTCATAATTAAAATTCAGAGTAAAAATAATCAACAACTTCTGGCTAAGTTAATATCCAAAAAGTATTTTTAATTAAAAGATAATAATAACTTATTAGCCATCATTTCATTAGTTATATATATATATTAAGTTAGAGATAATACGAGGGTTGATTTTGAAATCATGTGATATGACATATCAGCACAATGTTTGTCATTTTTCAAAAAGAAATTAAAAATTTTGATATCTTAATTTCATATAGTTTTTTATAACGACTACTAATCAAGAATGATAGAATACAAGATTACGCTATGAGCAAGTTGGTCCCGTGGTATGTATTTGGCAAGAATGGTATTTGCATGATGCAATAATGTTATTAATATTATATTAACTTTATGAGGTGTTTGCCATTTTTCATTTTCAAACATTTTGTTACCTTTTATATTTTAAAAATCCGGTTTTTTTATTTTATTAATATCCTTAATTTAAACAATATCTATATGAGAATGGCATTGGCAGAAGTAGTTAACACGTTGACTACAATACCGAAAGTCCTGAGTTCGAGCCCGGTATCTAGCAGCCATTAAATAAAAAACACCACACATTTTTCTAATGTGCATTAGTGTCCCTTTGTATCAGTTGTTGCAGGAAAGTTCATGTGATGAAGGTATAGTCACTGGTCACTGAACTATACCGACTTCAGCAGATATTACTAATCCTAATGTAACATCAGAGCATCCTCCTTCTAAACAGAAAAAATGTCAACTTTAAATGTACTTAAACAAGGTCAATCTAATATTTTTAGGCAATGATTTTGTTTCATATGTGTTTCATGTTAATTTGACATGATTTATAGTAATTTTCAAAGAAAATTTTTCCTTTTGAATTAACAATTAAGTACTGTTAAAATCAAAATGAACAATCATGTTGAATCAAAGTTATTTCAAAGTTAGATCAACATGAATTTAATTTAATGTAGTAATTGTATTTTATTAATTATTTAACTTACGTGTGGTTGACATAGACATCAGAAAAATTTTTGTATAAAATTAAATTAGCTTCCCCGACCAAGATTTGAATTCGGATCTCATCGCGTGGTAGTCAATGTGCTAACCCCTGCAGCCACAACAACTGTAAATATTCTCTAGATACGCACTAAATATGTACCATCTTGAATTTAATTATAGTTTAACATTATTTCTTATCACTTAACATACAATTTATTTGAAAAGTTTTAGTTTTGTAAAAAAAAAATGATTTGACCTGAAAAGTTTTAGTTAAAAAAATATAAAATACTTTGACTTGACTCCAGGGGGCAAATTACGGCACTCGTTATCGAACGAAATTACGAAATATTTCCATATAAACTCCATTGAAATATTTCGTAATTTCGTTCGATAACGACCTACTAGCCAGCAGCAGTTTGTCGGCTGTTTACAAACATAAAAAAACAACAACAATAAAAAACAACCTACACAAACAACATATTATTTCTTGTAAATTTAATGTGATTTGAATGAATTTGAATCAACCTTTTGGCATGTTAATTTAACATTGGTATTTTTTTCTGTGTGTTCGTTGTGTAGCAGAGTAAAATAACCAGTAAAATGGCCACTAAACACGACTTCAAACTTTAATAAGCCTTACTGACACCAGAGGCGCTGCAGCAATGCATTATTAAGAAACGTGCAAAAAAACAGAGTTGTAAAAGAATGAAGCTTTCCTCTATCTCTTGCTTCACCACCTGTCTTCTCTATCACTATTCATTTCCTAAAGAAGGTACCACCTAGAAATAGTAGTAGGTATTCATTGCCTGAGTTGTGTATTGCGTCTCTTTAAAAAAAAGGACCAAGAGGATGCAAGTGGCAATTTCTGCTCTCAGAAAATATTCAACCGCATTTCATTAAATTCAAACCATCTAAAAGGACACACATAATGTATTTATTTCTAAGACTAGGACCAAAAAAATAGGCAAGGGACAATGTCTGCCTCCCCAACATTATCCAACTATTATTATGAAACTCTAAAGATTTAGATTTTGACGAATATTAAAAAATATATATAGAAATGGTTCTTAAAGGACACATAACCTTTATATTAAGCACATTTAAAATCATTGTTATATATAAATACAACCACGATTTGTGAGTGACGCGCACGTGGCTAATGCTTACGTTTAAAAAATATGAAATTTAAACATCTCTAGCGAAAGCATATAAAACAAAATGACAAAAACAGCAGATTTGAAAGTGTTAGCAGCCAGGAGTCGTTAAGCGCTTATTCTTGGTAAACTCAGTGCTATAAGCTTTAACTTCTGAGTTGCACCGATACGCAGCATAAATTTTTCCAAAATAACACTCAATTTGTTGAATCTTTAAAATAAAATTAAAACCTCTGCCTAGTTGTTCGCTTAAACTTAGAATGAAAATCTATTTATATTAGTGCATTTTATATAAAATTTTTGAAATTTATATATGAAATATATGAAAATATAATGAGCAACCCTCGTAGCAGCAAGTGGTCTCAAATAAAAATACACACCATAAAATATCTATTCTAGAGTTGAGTGTCACATTGTTTTTCACAATTTTTCAACTGCATTGAGTTCCTTTTACTAAATACTTGATAAGCAGTAAGACGACGCGACGTATCAAATTATGGGTTTGTTTATGACATGTGTATGTCGTATTAATATTTTTATTTATTGGACTATTATTTCATTTAATAATGACATACAGATGACAATTTAGCTACATATTAAGTTTTTAATACTCTTATGTTATATACCGTTTAACGAATATTACTTGCGATAATAATTTAGTTGATTCAGTTTTAAATATTTTCATTTATTTAAAATGCACTTGCATTACATGACAATATATAATTGTATTTAATTATCCAAGCTAAGTTCTGACATACATACTACGCTTATACGCGCACTATTGGCGAATACAAATACGAGTATTTGCAAATAAATTAACGCACTGTTTATACGGCACAGCAAATAATACACAAACTTGGTAGCACTTCTATAGAAAACTTATTAATGTTTACAAAAAATTTTATAAATATATAAAGTAACAAATAATCATTTGTTTTTACTGTAATCGCTTTTTTTCAATGTTTTTTGTAGCAATATTTACCCATTATTGTTTTTTTATTACCAAAGATTTGTAAGTGTGGCAACCTCAAGTTGCCAAGTTGAATTAGTAAATAGCAATAAAAATAATAATATGGCAACAATTTACAGTTTGATTTGCAAATAAGTCATGCGTGTAAACGTAGTGTATGTTGACCAAAAAAATTGTGAAAATTTACAAAATATCAAATAATTATTTGTTTTAATTGTCATTATTTGCTTATGTCAATGTTTTTTGTGCAATATTTATTGTTTTTTGTAGCAACCTCAAGCATTTATTAATCAGGAATTGTTTTTGTGAGTTAACTGTTTGCAAATAAAAAATTAATTCGCCGTTCATGCGGCAAAATTCTCTATTTGTAATATATTTATATGCGAATAAAGACTCAGTTAGCCGACTGTAATGTAAAGTAACTGCAACGTAAGAAACAGCTGATCGATATTTTTATATGAAAAGTAGGTTACGTTACATTACATCTCTATAACCATTTTCATTCCTTTTCACATAACAATTTCGATCAGCTGTTTCCTAATGTTGCAGTTACTTTACATTACAGTCGGCTAACTGAACCTTAAGACGCCCGTACAAACGTAGTAACAGTCATCATTCGATTCCAACACAGCCAATGATGCCTAATACTCGTTCTCGGGTCCAAAAGTTAAACGGAATTAAAAAAACAACACACATACATATTTTAAGTTCAATGTAGAAAGCAATTTAGTTTAATATTTTTATGCGTTTCCTATTGTTATTTTGTTTTAATTATAATAGCATGGAAATGATTAAACAATCAGAGCAAAAGCAATAGACCGTAAAAATCACAACGTGATGTTATTTTTTATTTTTTATTTCAAAAGCAATCGCATTAATAAAACGATGCATGATGAGGTCATAATCGAAAAATCAAGAAACAAATTAAAGTTCCTTAATTTTTTTTTTTTGCAAAAAAATATCTTCATAAATCACAAAATGATTTCTTTAAGTGTATCAATATATGTAGATAAATTTACAATATTAAAGAGATATAATGTGGATAATACTAATTATTTTATTGGTCGCTATACATTTTTCTAACTCTTTTTCATTTTGCACTCCCTCACTTTCTTATCTCATGCGTATGGAAACGTTTGTCCTCATTCGATTTGCAGTTGTTATTGTAAATATTGTTGTTCACGCAGGGTACCAATTTTGTTGCTTGACATTGTTTGACTGATTATTTCTAACAAAAGTCAGTAAGAAAACAACTACAACAACAAATGTGTAGTAATCGTAAATTGTATATTATTGTACGTTATGTTTATTTATTGTTGTTATTACTTGTATTTGTTTGCAGACTCAATGACGGCGACAAATCATCCATTCAGTCCGTCATACGGTCATATAATTAAAATTGAAAAAATAAATAAATAAAATGGAAATGAAGATTAGTTTTCTTTTATGATAAAGTTCCAACAATTTTCTATCAATGATGACCACTATTTGCTTACAACAGAGTTGCCGATTTATGGTTATTCATACAAAATAAATTTTTTTTTATTCACATTTACAAGTTTTCACATTCAAAACATTTGAATGTTTATCATAGTATCAAGAAAAAAACCTTAAAAACCCTTATTATATATAAAAACAAATAAATTTCGAACAATAATACAGTCGGGATAACGTCAAGTAATTAAAACCACGATTGTTAACCTTTATGAATGTGCAAATTTAGGTATATTATTGATAATGTAGTTTAAGGCGTTTTAATGTAAAGTAAAGTTACTGATTGGCTGATATATCATCGCCCAGCCCAAAAGAGTAAAGATGGAGAGTTGAAATTTGTTGTGTTACCCTTGCGATGTGTAGATTCAATTAAGTATACATACTTGGAGATTCGAATTCAAAGGGTGTGAAAAGGGCGTAAAGAAGGGGTAAACTCAGTATCCTTATTTCGCGGAAACTACGTCAAATAGACTACGCGTTTCCGGTACTTTTTGTTATGTAAAACAAATTCCCAAAAATTTTCTTTTTCTTGGAGTTGTGTTTTTATTACCTCATTTTATAAGCGCAATTTTTACAAGAACAAAAAAGCAACTGAACTGAACTGAATTATTGAACTAAATTTCTATATGACATACTTATAAGGGGAGCGAGGCTCCAAAGTAAAAATTAATTACATACATTGAATGCATCTATGTACTTTAATTGATATTAAAGGAAACATTTTTCATTGTTAGGAGTTGACGTTTTAGATATTTTTGGTTTGGTTTTTAATGTTGACGAAATGGGGTGTTGACGATATCCCTATAATTAAATTCTTATCTATATTTTGTTGAAACTTTTTTTATTCTAGAGAGTGTATATTCCAAGTTTGAAGATTTTTGAATGGATGAAAATTTGTAAGCGAAATAGTCGATTTGGTGGTGGTGGTGGTGGTAGTGGCCAATATTGATAAAACTTTAGTGTTGGAACCCTTGGCTCAACATGCATGTAAAACAAAAAATTTAAAAAAATTAAATGTTGCCGTAATTTTCCGGGGAAGTACTGGGGAACCCCTGTAGTTTTGGGGATATTAGTCTAGTTTTTGGGAATTCCCAATATGGTATGTGTCTTTACTAAAAGTTTAGTGGTTTGAAAAAAGTTGTTCGTGGCGGTATTTGCAAATAATATAACTTACTGTTTATACGGCATAGCAAAAGTACACAAACTTGGTAGCACTATAGAAAAATTACTTACATATGTTAAAAATAATAGTGTAAATGTACAAAATATAAAATAATTATTTCTTTTAATTTTCAATATTTGCTTCTATAAATGTTGTCTAACCGATTTTGAGTAAATTCAAAACATGCATAGATCTAAGTCTGGAAGGACACAAACGTTACATATATAGTTTATCAAAAATAAGCCCCTATGGGGCAATTTCGAAAGTAAGTAAAACGTGAGGAACTGCGTTCCTAATTTAGTCAATATTATACTTGGTGGTAACTTCAAAAAAAATTTTACACAAAAATTTATGAAGCCATTCCACTGTGCTATGATGAAACAAATATTGTAGTTTACACTAAGTTCACAGACGGCAATTTTAGCAACTTTTCAGTTCATGGGCATCATTGTCATTATCATCATTACCAGCGTTGTCAACTCGGTGCTTTTGGCACCGTTTTTAGTGCTTTTTGAAATTTCCGACGCGAAAAATTATTAAGTTAGTGCTCAGTGCTTTTTTAAATTCATTTCGGTGCTTTTTGTTTCGAGTCGGTGGCACTAACCCAAAAATTCGAAGAAAAATTTCCTCACCTATTTTTTCTTTCGAGGAAATGTACATATATATAAAAAAATAAGCTCTGAACTTAAATGGAACATTTAAAAAAATTCTACCAAGTTTGTACAAGGCTTGCTGGAAGAAATAAGCGCCATGTTTCCCTTAAACTTTAACATTTAAATCGTAATTAATATAAAAAATGTTTTGCCACGCAACAAAGAAGACATAATAGAAGTATTTACCCAAGTATAGTTTAATATCGAAATTTTGTCTAGTCTAGGGAAAATATAACTACTTCACTATCGAGTTTTCAGTTGTTTTGTTGTTTTCAGTTGAATTATCGGATATTTATAATTTGATTGAATTCGAAAAATACGTTTGTTTCCTGACGAAAAATGATTAAACATAAAATTTTTTATAATAACTACAAAAGGCTTCGTCAAACTGATTTGAGAATTCACTGATTCTTATACAATTAAAATGTGAATCGAATGCCTCAAATTTATAGCTTTAAAAATTTATTGCAAAGTCAACCGATTATTATATTTTTTATATGCACATTTGTGTATAACAATTTTTTTTAATATATGATTATAATTAAAAATTTAGTGCTTTTTTACTTAAATTACGCGCTTTTTTTGTGGTTTTAGTGCTTTTTGAAATTGAAAAGTTGACAACGCTGGTTGTTGTGTGTACAAAGACAAAGAGACTAAGAGAGAAAATTGTTTTTTCGTCGTCGGTCTGCGTACAAAATAAAAATAAATCTATCTCAGAGTTCGTCACGCACGACGAGTTTCGTTCAACGGCGGGGTTGTGTTCATTTTTATATGCACAAAAATGTTTTATTTTTTATGACGAAAGTTCGCACCGAAAAACTTGTAGTTCGTACCAGGAAGCCCTATCGTGAAAATTTTTTCGCTCGGAATATTTCCCCTTTTCTTCAAATTGCAATCGTGAATAATTTTTCTCTCGAAATGTTTTCCCTTTTTGGTTCCCCTTATTATGAATTTTTTTCACGGGGATTTTTCACTTTTCCCTTGATTTTTTTGTTCACTTTATTTTTCCAGGCATAATTTCGATATTTTCCTTCGAATTAAATATTAAAAGTTATGAATATTTGTTTTTAGAACTATTACTAATCTAGTTCACAATTGTTAACAATAATTCCATGCAATTCTTTTTTTTTTTTGGACTATGAAACTCTTTGGTTCACACACAGTAAATTTTACGGCCGTGCAACCGCGGTGGCATACTAAAGATTTTTTTTCCACTGCACCTAGAATATTTAAGAACACAACTTTAAAATTAAAAAAAATTTAATTTGGAACCCAAAATGTATGTCAATGATTTTCTTATTATTAAACTTAAATTTGTTTGATTTTCAATTAATTTTTAAGCATGACAAATCTTCTAACCTTTTTTACATTCACTGGGACTGATAGCGGGGTAAATTTTCACGATATAATTTTTCCCTTCGAGGGGAAAAGAAAGTTTTATGGGAACAAAAATTCCATTTGTTATTCACGATACGAATGAATATTTTAAATACGAGCGCTACACTTCATTAAATATGAGCCTGCATAAGTTTGGTCTACTGTGTGTAATGTCTATCAAATACTTTCATTAATGTGTAAAGATCTATACGTTGGGGGTAAAAATCTTTTTCACAATACAATCACAAATTTTGAGTAAGATCTTAAAGCGTTATCAAATTGGTGTGAGCTATGTATGAATGCATTAGCGTAATCATACGGACAAGAAGTACAGAGAAACTTAACAGCTGCATAGATATATACTCTTACGAATTTTTTAATAGAAATTGCTTGTGAAGTGTAACAGTGTTGCCAGTGGGGGTAATTTTGTTAAAAAGTTGAAAAATATAAAATAAATAAAATTAATATAAACTTTTAAATAAAAGAGCGTGTTAAATGTCAAATATTTGTTTAAAAAATATATAGCAGTCTTTGTAAAGAATAAATAATATATATGTTTACACATCTCCCCTGTGATCGGACTTACATTGCTTTTTATTATGTGCATTATTAAGACTGTTGTCCCTTTCGCAAGTTTAATGTCTACTTAAGTCTGAAATTTTATTGATTAGGCCTTATTTAACACATAATTTTATTTCATATAACTTTGCTGAAATAACATATGCCAAAAACTTAATAATCTACAAATTCTCTTTCTTTTCCAGATGGCGCGGTAGCATTTACAAACTGGTTTGGCTGGATTTATTAGCCTTCCTATTCCTTTACTATTTACTTAATTTAATGTATCGTTTTGTCCTCAATGCGGAACAGAAAGTGTGAGTTCAACTGCCCATAATTTAGCATAACACAATAACTCCATTACTTAATTATTTGCAGACAATTTGAAGCTGTCGCTCAATACTGCTACAATTACAGTGATCTCATTCCTTTATCTTTTGTACTGGGTTTCTACGTATCGATTGTTATGACCAGGTGGTGGGGCCAATACACAAGTATACCGTGGCCCGATCCAATAGCAGTATTCGTCAGTGCAAATGTTCATGGTCAGGATGAAAGAGGACGCGTAATGAGACGCACTATTATGCGCTACGTGTGTCTGTGCTTGACCATGGTAATGACCAACATATCACCGCGTGTTAAAAAGAGATTTCCCAATTTAAGCAACTTCGTGGAAGCGGGCTTGTTAAATGAAAATGAAAAGGAAATTATTGAAAGTATGAACAAAGGATTTCCGCGTCACTCCAAACATTGGCTGCCCATCGTGTGGGCCACTAGTATTATAACACGAGCACGCAAGGAGGGTCGCATACGCGATGATTTCGCCGTCAAGACAATTATAGATGAGCTTAACAAATTTAGAGGACAGTGTGGTCTTCTAATATCGTATGATACCATCAGTGTGCCTTTGGTGTATACGCAGGTGGTAACTTTGGCTGTGTATTCATTTTTTATGTGTTCTGTGATGGGCCAGCAATGGACCGAGGGAAAAACTGTAGCCAATAGCAATTATGTAAATAAAATTGACTTGTATTTTCCAGTCTTTACAACATTGCAATTCTTCTTCTACATGGGTTGGCTTAAAGTGGCCGAATCTTTAATAAATCCCTTCGGCGAAGATGATGACGATTTTGAGGTATATATCTGTGGCAAAAAGGAAAAAGTGCTTAAGTCATATTTTAGTGTTTTGCAGGAGAGCACTTTTAAGCGTTCAAGTCGATTTTCAGAAATTTATTTCTTTTACAGTTAAATTGAAAAGTTCCCTATTAACCTTTATTTTTTTAAGCAAACATCATTCTAAACACTATAAGTAATGCATTTAAGTTGAAATATACCAAAGTATAACCTCAATTAAGCTGTTATTCCAAATGAGATTAGAAGCCTAACAAAAATAAGCTGCAAGTAATTTTGCTATAACTTCTTGAAAAATCGCACAAATTAATTTAGATTTTTACCAGGGGTAGTTTGATTATATGCAGATCACGGACGCACCATTAACTCAAAAACAGCTTATCTCGACTTAAGCACTTTTTCTTTTTTGCCACAGATATAAATAATGTAATGTGTTAGATAGTTTAAGTTAAGAATAACTTAAAAAGAACAAATTTTCCTCAAACATTATTTGCAAAAGGTTAATTGGATGGTGGATCGTAATTTACAAGTGTCCTACTTGATCGTAGACGAAATGCATCATGAGCATCCTGAACTAATCAAAGATCAATATTGGGATGAGGTATTTCCCAATGAATTACCTTATACTATAGCGTCGGAGCGTTTCCGCGAAGAACATCCTGAGCCATCGACAGCCAAAATTGAAGTGTCAAAGAATGCGGCCATGCCAACGGTTATGTCCAGTGTGCGCATCGATGATATGGTTGGTACTACCTCCGATACGAAACCTAATACTCCGTATGTGCAGGCAGTTAGCTATAAATTTCCCGAAAATATAGAAGAAGAGGTTAGAATCAAAAATGGCCAGAAAAGCAATCTATCAAAAGTTTTAAGTGTCTGTGTATTTTGCTTTAAAAACAAACTAAATTCAAACAATTATATTTTGAAAATATCTCCCTAACACTGCTGAGCCCCCACTTTATACAAAAAAAGGTGATTGGTCTGATATTGGCACTTAATCCATTTAAATACATAAATGTTGTTTTTAACATTTTCCATATTATTAATTTTAAGACGGTAGTGTGGTATGCTTATTTTAAATATTTAAACTAATGAACTCTTCTAAATATTTACAAATAATGTGATTAACTTCTTTTACATTTTTTTCTTCTAAAAATTTTCAAGAAATATATATTATCAGCTGAGATACTCTATAGTCTCTACTAACCATTGATTCTAATTATTTCTTCTGTAACTAATTAGTATAAATTGAATAATATTATTAAAAATGCTTGGAAGACTTGCTGCAGCTCTAAACAACACCACTGGCACGTTAGAGAATAAGATCTTCTGAAAAAACAAAAATTGCACATTTATGTATCTGCACTGCACGATTGTAACTACCCTCTATTTTATTCTATTCTATTCTACATATTCACTTTTATGGTTTCAGCGGTAATTCAAATATTTGCAAAATACCCAAATCAAAGTTTTCTTTAATGTAAATCACACACGATTGCATCAGCCCTTAGCGTCCATATAGCAGGCTGTCATTTTGTCGTCAGACTTACGTTGCTCCGCTCCTTTTAGATACGGAAAGTTTACTTTAATACAAGATACCTACAAGAATTTTATTTTAAGCATTTTGATCGTGCCTAGGCCATCTAAGATTTTTTGTTTTAACACAATAGTATCTGAAGTTTATTTTTTGTCCCTTTATTAAAGAAATCATACAGTTTGACTACACTTAAGTACCATTTCCGTTATCCTACGTATGTAAGTCTACTTTCATAATGTGCACTGCCACCATTTGCTAAGGTTTATAGAATCCAACCATTGTAGAATATAGACTTTTACCATCCCATTTCTCCTTTCATATCTGTGGCAATATGGGATAATAGCTTAAGTCGACTTAAGCAAAGCATTGCATTTCGGCTCTATAAGGCTCTAATACATGATTCTACTTTCTTGTGATTCTTTATTTCCATATGTAACATTTTCAACCCTGCAAATTCCAACTGGAACATAATACAGCACAAATAAACGTAACTTTCTTAAGTCTACTTAAGCTACTATTCCATATTGCCACAGATATAATCTCGACATGTCCATTAACCCAAATCATATGTACATTTATTCAGCTTAAGAGCACACTTTAGCAATAAGTTGTGATACTGGTTGTCTTGCTATATTATTAGAACTATTTTTTCTCTAACTGACTCCCTATGAGATGATCCAAAGCGTGCACCAGCCTTCAATACAAATCTTTTCTCTTGTGCTGACTCACACCTATCACTTTATCTTTTAATAGACTTGCTTAATTTTATATTTCAAAGTAACAAGCCTTCAGAAATTTTTGCTTGTTTTGGTGGTTAAGCAAGAACGAAATGCATATAGATGATGCTTAACCAACAATACAACACACTAAAGACTGCGTTTCAAATAAATATACATTAGGGCGGGTCGATTTAAAAATCGCACAAATTACAAGGAAAATCGTATTCTAGGGATCAAAATAAGAAACTTTGCCGAAATGTATTTTGATGTCCTTTGATATATTGATACCTCCAAAATATATTTTGATGTCCCCACTTTTGATTCGAAGGGTTAAATTTTCTTGATATTGATCCGAAGGGTAAAATTTTTAAAAATATCACATTGACCCACTTAGAGTACCTCAATCGAGTCAAAATTTATGACCGACCCCCACTAATTTTGGAGGGCTAATCCACCCATGCCAGTGACACACCTCCTGGAACCACCCCTGAGGGGTTCCCCATACAAACATTTCAAATAATCACAAATGTTTTTTTTTGCCTCCATACAAATCGACCCAACCTAATATACATACATACTTCGTTACATCTTATAGTCTTTTTTTTGCTGGCACTTACATAACAAGATTTTTCACAGATTGAAACACAAGAGAACAGCATGGAACAGAGAAACGACGAGACTCAAGGTTCAGTTAGCCGACTGTAATGTGTATTGTGTATTGCTATGTGAAAAGTAATGTACAGATTCTTACATTCCGGTTAGATCTCTGTAACCATTTTAATTTTTTTTCACATAAGATTATCGCTCAGTTGCTTGCTACCGTTGTAGTTACATTCCATTACAGTAGGCTAACTGAGCCTTAAAATTTCTGCAAACAAAAAGAGAGCCAGCTGATTCATCAAAAAACAGAAATTGAAGTTTATGCTGTCATATCGTCGGTTGGTTACTGTTTTGCCGCACAGTATATTAAGAATACATTATTACTGCGGAAAACCAGTAACCACCCGACGACATTAGAACTTTCTATACATGATGGATCTGCCACATATCAAGAGTACATATAAGAGAAAAGAAATTAGAATAACTAAAGAAAGCGAAAGGGTAAAAATCCCATTCATCGTGGTTACCGTATTTCGACTTTGACAACGACGTTTTGCTTAACAGATTAAAGAACACCGCAATTAGTTAAAGTGGGCTTAAGCTACAGACAAACTTGTAAAACATTTGCCCAAAAAAAGCGTAACCACTAACTGCTAATGAAAAATTATTCAATTCAGACAAAAGTTTGTCGAGCTAAAGAGGAGACAATAGTGTTGGATTCTATGACATTGTCTTTTAGTTGTGATCGAAACTGTTTCTGTCTGGATCAAAACTTTTTTCATTTGCTTTTTTAGGCAAATGTTTGACAAGTGTGACCGTAGCTTTACACACAGAGATTTTACTTTGCAAAGTCTTGAGTTTGTAGAGTTGAAAAGAATGGCAAAAGAAAAGTTTGGTAAAGTGAAACTTGCATGTCTAAACACCAAAGAAAGTTTAAAGGAGATTACCAGGAAATTTTGTAAGACTACAATTTCTGTATATACATAAATTTAGTTTTGTATTTTAAATCTACGATATTTAAAATCTTTCCGTAAGTAAAATTTGAATTGCCGCTACTGCTTGCAACTACATTTAATTACATTTCAATAATTTTTATTACCTCTTATTTGAAAAGAAAAAATATTAAATAATCCTCACTTTGTATTTTAATTTGCTATTATTGCTTTAGGCGGATGATGCCAGTGGCATACATTTCACAGCCGGAAATGGAAAAACAAGACCGGGCTCCTCACCAAGTTTAGTAAGTCTTAGTGGTACCTTGTCGCGTGTCAATACGGTTGCATCGGCTCTCAAACGTTTCTTGAGCCGAGATGATGGGCGCCCGGGTTCTTTAACGCCCAATGATGAAAACTCCAAATATCGTTTCCCAGGCAGTGCAAGTTCCAATAGCTTGGCACCGCCCGCCGCAAAACCAGCTGGCAGTATGCGTATTACCGATCAAGTCATCGAAGAAGTTGATGAACAGACTACCATCACTTCGCAGCGTATTAATGATCATCGTCCCAATGTCCGTGATATATTTAATCAAAGTTCCGGATCTAATGCCAGCATTAATAAGCGGCAGCAGCATACAGATCCCATAGATATACCCATGAAGAATAAATTATACATGCGCACACAATCAACCATCGAGCCCTGTCTGTTTCCAGCCGGTGGTGTAGAGGCACTGCTTAGTACCTCTGCTCCATCGGCCGGAAGTCCGACTTTGGCGCGCACTGTACCCAGTTCGCCTACAATTGAAAGCACAAAATCTCTTTTCGAACGTGATAATAAGGATCGTGGTAGCCGAGAAACGGGTAAGTTCTATTGCAAGGGGCTCTAGCAAGTCCTGGAGTGCCTTACATGCATAGATATTGTATTTGCCAGAGGAAATTAACTTTTTCTAAATCACTTATAATATTAATAGAACATACTGATGCTCCGCACCAATTCAGGTGGTTCTTATCAACTGGTAAAGTTCAAAAGCAAACAACTTCTTTTTAACCGTTTCGTTTTATTTAGTTGTTTATTAAAAATATTGTTTTGAAAAATTACGTTTGTTTGTTTGTTTTTTTATTTAGCATGTTTTATTTAAAAAGTATTTTAAATAGAATTTACATATAGAGCCAAATATTTACTGTTTACTTAGTTTTGAAAAGAGTAGAAGATACTTATACTTAATTAAATTAAAGGCGCATCAAAATATAATCAATTTTAACGTTGATAAAAAGCTAAAGCCAAGGTCTGTCTATTCATTATGGTCTAGGCTAAAGCTCAGGTAATTGACTTTTTTCAAGTTTTAAAAGTCAAATTCCAGTAATTTTTCTTGGTATTATTGTTGTGGGTTTTTTAAAAACTCAAAATTATTTCACACAATTTTTTATTTCTTAACACAACTAATTACGTCGACAGAATTAAGTCACAAAAAATTGTTTGGTAAAATATACAATAGGTCCATTCAAGTACAGTAAAATCCGGTAACTGAGTAAATATACTGAGCAATATGAAAAAATTATTTTCAATAATAGTTTGCAAATAAAAGTACTCCAACGGAAAAATTGTAAAATCCAGTAAAATATATACAACAGATAATCGCCAATAATTTTTTCGCTAAAAAATATACCCATGTATACATAAGGTTTATACGTCAACATATGATGTCAGGAAATAAATTTGAAAGTTCCTAAGATTGAAATTGTTTAACTTACGTCTCGTCAAGACCGGAAATATTATAAATATACTCTGGCTGAAGCTAAGAATTTATTTCCATGGATTTGCTCTTCAGAAGTGTGAAAATTCATATAAAAACAAAACTTTTAAATAGTCTAGGACTGCGTTACGTTGACGCAACGATGTATACCCCCCGGATGCTTTCAAATAGTACCATTTTGTAAGAACTTTCCTCTTATATAAAATGTTTACCTCTTTTGAGTCTTCAATAAATAATTTGTCAGAATTTTTTAATATAGTAATTGCTAAAAGCTGCTTTAAGTTGAAAAAGTTGTAAAAAGCTGTTACTAAAATAAAAAGCTTAAAAATAACATAACATGGAGTTCACTTATAACGAACTCTGAGAGACCTGGCAATTCTGTTTGCTGTAGGCGAAGTTCGTTATGAATAATTCAAAGAAACACAAACAAAATAAAGCGTTTTACCTTTTAAAAAAAGCACAAATTCTTGTTAAAACATACTTTCATTAAATTAAGAAAAGAGCAATTAAAAATTAACAGGTACTAATATCTTTTTTCAGTTGCGAGCGCAGCGTTTTTTTTTTTAACCACTCCACAATAACTTGTGATTCCATTGATTGTTATATGCTTCTAAATTTCTATGCAACTTTGTTTACTTAAAATACTTCGTTATTAGTATAAGTTGGCTGTGAATGTTTTAATTTGTATGAAATATGTATCAATGGAAAAAATTTTATGAGCAGCATTCGTCATAACCGAACTCCACTGTAGCATTAAAAGCTCTAGGATAGATAAAAACAAGGCGAATTGATACTAGGTGGTCTCGGCTTTCTACTCTGCATATTCGACTTGTATATTTGTTGATGTAAAATTTCCTGCTGTCAGAAAATTCCCGAACGTTTTGCTTTTATTTGAATCGAGATCACCTGATATAAATCGCCTTTGGTAGAATTTTAGGACCAGCGCACTATTTTTGCACTATTTTTAGTGCTTTTATAAGATTCGAAACGCCAAGTTTTAACCGTTAGTGCCAAACTAAGAAAAAGCACCCAGTAGTGCTTTTAAGAAATTTGTGTATTTCTTAAAATTACTGTAATAAAAACTTTTAAAATGCGCATTCAGGCCTGTGTCTGTTATTTGGTCCACAACGGTCTTATGTTTTATTTGCCCGGGTTAATAGCTGTTCCTCAGCCCAGAGATACTATGTATATCGCTCATTTATGTTGCCTCTTTAGATTTAGATTTTTAAATAAAAAAGTTTTTGAAATATTTTCACTTCCTTCCCGGGCAAGAAATTAAATCCTCCAATTCTGAAGAAACGTCGAGCGAGCCACATAAAATGGGGGAAAGAGTTTAAAATGTTCGAAGTGAGCTGTTTGGCTACCATTTAAAAATCATGTTTATTCAGAATCAGTCTGAATATTAAAAAGGATCGGTCTTCAAAGCTGTCCAAACTTATGGGAAACACTGTATTTGCTTATAGGTGACTCGCCATAACGCCATAACCATAACCATAGGAATCAATTAAATTTGGTTTTTCTTTTTTTTGAACAAACAAATTAAAACATAAACAGCTATTTCAGCCGTCAAGCAGCTCTGGGTTGGGGAACATCTCTCGCGTCATCGTAATTATTTCTTAAGTGTGGTCAGTGTTGCTTGGCCTGCGAGAGTTGTTCGACCTCCTCTCACTGGATGACTGATTTGCCACGGATTATCGTATGATTTTGCGGTTCTTTTGTGGAATTTATTTAACAACCACGTTGCTACTTCCTATGTGAAGGCATAGGTCGTGTACAGTCAGTCACAAAATAATGTTAATAACATATTGGGCATATGGTTTAGTTACACCGCCCATATTTGTGCAACACCATATTATGCAAATTTACTTTGTATAATATTTATTTTATTTATTTATTAAACATATTAATTAAATTTGCATAATATGGTGTTGCACAAATATGGGCGGAGTAACGTAGACCATATGCCCAAGATGTTATTAACAGTATTTTACAAAGTTTTGTGACTGGCTGTACACGACCTATGCTTTCACATAGGAAGTAGTAACGTGGTTGTTAAAGAAATTCCACAAAATACCGCAAGATTATACGGTAATCCGTGGCAGTTCGGTCAGCCAGTACGAGTGAGACGAAAAACTCTCGAACGCCAAACCACAAACACAAGCCTGACCACACTTAAGAAATAACTACGATGACGCGAGAGATATTCCCCAACCCAGAGCTGCTTAATGACTGTTTTGTATAATATGTGTTAATAAATAAATAAACAGCTGTTTATAGTTATGGCAGCACTTATAACTAAAGGCTCAGTTACCCGACTGTAAGGTAAAGTAACTGCAACAGTAGGAAACAGCTGATCGATATTCTTATGTGAAAACTAAAGAAAATGGTTATAGAGATGTAATGTAACGTAACCAGCTTTTCACATAAAAATATTGATCAGCTGTTTCCTACGTTGCAGTTACTTTCCATTACAGTTGGTTAACTGGACCTTAAAGGAAATATATTTATGGTTTTGACAATGGTTAAAGTCCACAGTGTATCTTATTATCGGTAGAGTAGATCCATATTTGACTTTAAAGACATGTATATACAGTAGAAATTAGTAAACTACATGTATTATGTATATTTTTCATTCAAAATAAGTTTTCTTACAACTTTTAATATAAACCTTTGAACCTTTTAGACTTCTCTGTATGTATTTCAAATGTTGCATTGTTAATTAAAATTAATCTGAACTTGAACTAATTAATTAATAAAACTTTTACTTTTTAACCTTATTTGATAATATTATTTTCTTTTAAACATATTCTTTCCATTTCTTCGTTCAACCAGTTGAAGACATGGAAATGCGCTCCACAAGTGACCTGATTGCTGCAGCCAATGCTGATGTGGAGACAGACGATTTTGAAAAACTTAAAGCTGAACGGGAAAAAGAACGCTTAGAAAGACAAAAATTAAAGTTAGCGCGACAAATCAGTACAACGCCAGGAGCTGAAAATGTTCCCTCCACCATAGTGCCAGTGGTGGCAGCAGCAATTGTACCAACTCAAACTTCCAGCACAGCTGATACTCAAAATGCTGCACCGTCAGTTGTCGCCGGCTTAACACTACCAATAACAAGTGCGAATGCTGATTCATCGTTCACAACGGATCCTCTAAAGCATTCAACACAAAAGATGGAATGAATGTGTGTTAAATGAATGATAAATAGACCATTAACCAATTTTAGACTAAAATTAATTACAAATGCTGTAGAGTACATTATGTGTGGCTCACCTGTATTATTAGAATACACTTAGGAAGTAAAAATATTTTGTAAATTGTAAATTCGAAGAAGTGCATGTTACACTTTTTAGCCAATTAAATTGGATTGTACCGCTCGTATTTTTTACATACATATATAAAAAGACAATGAAAATAATCTATTTAATTTGGTTTTTAAGCTTTATCTTAAAATTGATTGAAAGGTAAATAATAATAATAATAATAATAATAATTTATTTTAACAATCAAATTATAACATTTACATAAGAATTATTTATAATATTTGGTGCTTAATGAAAAGACAAGATTTAAAAAAAAATATTAGCAAATAATATAAGTACATATAATAGGCATTATAATAATTGCAAGATGCTCACTGAGAACAAAAGAAAAAAGATTTAAATGCTGCTTAAAAATATTTATTTTTCTCAAATAAAATTTAAGAAAATATTTTTGAAAATTTGATATTTTTTTACCTTATCAACATATGTATAAGTTAACTTTACTAACGATTTAAATTATTTTAATTATAAATAAATAATTTAATTAACAAACAAACAAATAAAGACCTTAACTAAATTACGATATTCGATTTCGGCCGAAATTTGAATGTAAATAAAATATTCCTTTTTTGTGATTTCTGTCCATATCGAATGCCATAATTTTACTTTTATTAAAAAAAAAGAAGTTTCGCATTTAGAAAGTAAGCAACATCGCAATAAAAAATTGCGATAAAGTGTGTCATAAACGAGTCGAAGAAAAGTAAAAAAGTATTTTTGATATATATTGTCTATTATTTTATAACAGTAAATGAAGACTTTTTTGCACCAACTGAAACTGAAATTAATGTTAAAAAATTATTTTGCCACGGTATTACTTACATATAATTTATTAATAAGTTTACTGCGCGCTTTATATACTCAGGGCAATCATGAATTAATTCCACGTGAAATTTTTCCTATGGAACAACTCCAACCAATAGCAAGTAATAGGGGATACAAAAAATTCTCATTGGAAAAGGGAGAAATTTCACGCATAATTTTATTCGTGATTGCTGCCCTGAGTATGTTTATTTTAAATATCAGTTGACACTACAATAATTTTTGTGGACAAGCTTTTCTACGCAAGTCTACACAATAATTCTCACGAGTAGAAATAAATATAAATTTGCAAAGGTAAGTTACCGTAAGAACGTAGCGCGCTTCAATTGCTAAATTTTCCTTATACTTGGTCACACTGATTGGGATTTAAAATTTTCTCATTCATGCTGGATGGTTAACATAGTGCCACCTTGTCAGCGATGCCTATTTAGTGCTTTTAGCACTAGATTTAGTGCTTTTTAAGTCATAAAATAGGATACACAGTATCGAACATAAATGAGTCAAAAATTCATCAGTTTTGAATGTTCAGGCTATCGATCATTCAAGAAAAGAATTGGATACAAAAACACACAAATTGGGTGCGCATTAGTGCTAACACAATTTTTTTATAATGAATTATTTTAATGTTTTCTTATCTTTAACAACTCTTAGTACGATTTTGTGTTAACATTTTGCCTTTAAATACAAACACAGCCTTGCCTTTCATAAAAATATGTAAATTTCTTAAAAAAGTAATTTTCTGCATCCATCTTGTGTTGCTTATGCTACAAAAATATCTCTTGACTGACGCTTTTTGATACACACTGTCACCCAAAAGCCAGCATGGCCGCAAACTGTCACTCAACCACAAAATAAAAAAATGCGAATTAGTGTATATAAAGTGTTCCTTCGTGATTATCAAACTTCCTACAAAAACATTGAAAAAACATAATAACAATATTCTTTTTGTTTTTTAGTTACATATGAAGTTTGTGAATTGAAAGTAACGTCTTGGTCAAGGCCTATTTATCAGGTCAATGCAACCGTCCTGATGATGTTCTGTGTTTTCGTGCTTAAACTGTTAAAAGCTGTTTGCATCATACATTTTAGTTCATGTTTGTGTGTGTTTCTGACAACTTAAGCACAAAATTGTTTTTTGTATTGTTGTGTTTTTGTAGAGTTGCATAGACCTAATAAATAGGTTTTGGTCTTGGTTGTATGCTTGATACAATAATATAAATTTTGTCAAAAAATATTAATGGCCTATTTCCCACCTGCGAAAGAAAAGATTCGACTTACTATTTATATTGAAAACAAAAACAAATTTTCATATTTTATTGTTGTTTTCAATATAAATTGCGAGTCGAACGTTTTCTTTCGCAGGTGGGAAAAAGGTCATAAATGAGATGAAAGACAGATAGGAAAATACTTTCTCATTTACAGTGTGCAAAAATGACTGTCACTAAAAAATTAATTGATTTTAGAGCTAAATCGCTATATAATTTCAAAATTGTAAGAAAAAACTTTATGTAGCATTAAGAAGATATTTCTAAAAATTACAGAGGACACATAGACCTTATAAAAAACATAACACGTTGGAGTTTAAGAAATACAGAAGATCGAAGCATTACAAATTTAAGGCTACATAAATGGATTTTTTTTTCAGAACTGATAAAATAAGGATTGAGTTTAATAATTATAGAAATTTAGATAATAATAGTCAAGTTATGAAACTAAACTTTTGCCAAGAACCAAAATTTCAAAACATTTCAACTGAAATTTTATTCAAGTGTTTTGATATTTCGACTATACCGGATGATTAATTTAATATATAAAAGAGTAAAAATAAAATTTGAATTGAAATCTTTAACCTGGGGGAAAATCACTGCATTGAATACGACTCGTAATTTAAATAAATTTAAGTAGAGTTTATATGGATTTTTTAAATTACGAGTCGTATCGAATGCCTTGATTTGCCCCCTTACAAACATAGTTGTTGCATTTAGTGCTTTTTTCATGAACGAACATGAGCATGAACATGAACATGTTCTGAAAAAGTTTGCATCACTGCATCTTGTATTCAGCAGCAATGCCAATTTAGCGCGTTTCTCGCTATACTTAGCGCGTTTTAACTATGCCAAACGCTCTTTCGTCTTACCGCTTTTTGAATAAAGTCGATAACATCATTTCAGTCAATATTTTTTTTTTTATTTTTTTTTAAATTTAGAATTTTCTAGTATCCAAGAGTCTGATTAACATTTTTAAGTTGATTATTGATTCAGCTGTCGCAAAAAAAATCTCTTGACTGTGGTTAGAATTAAAAACTAATTTTAATAAAGACCGAAGTGGTGTGAATTCCTTATAACTTTTTATTTAAGACATATTTTTTTAATTTTTTTGTTTTTTAAATACAGTAAATTTATAGGGAATATTTTTAGATTAGTTATTAAAAATTGTATCCCGCAAGTGGTGGCCATTTTCTGCTTCGCACAAATGTGCTCTTTCCATTTCCATTATTCATAACTTATTTATGAGTGACGAAGCCCATTTCCAATTAAATGGGTTTGTTAACAAGCAAAACTTTAGCATATGGGCTAAGGAAAACCCGAGAGTACTTCATCAACGACAATTACACCCAGTTAAGTGTACTGTTTGGTGCGGTGTTTCTTCAGAAAGGATCATTGGCCCATATTTTTTGGAAAATGAAAGAGATGTCGCCATTTCCATCAATGGTGATCGATATCGGGCCATGTTGGAAAATTTTGTAAGGCCAGCCGTGGAATACCATCCACAAATATGGTTCCAACAGGATGGAGCCACAGCGCACACTCCGAGGGCCACAATGGCTATTTTACGCGACATCTTTGGGGAAAGAATAAATTCGCGTAGAAGCAATTTTAATTGGCCTCCGCGTTCCCCGGATTTAACCGCTCCAGACTGTTTCCTTTGGAGTTATTTAAAAGGGAAAGTTTATGTTAATAAGCCTAGGACTATTGAGGAATTAAAAACCAATATTCCAGACGAAATTAACAACATAACACCGGAAGTTTTGCGAAAGGTCATGGAAAATGTGTTGAAAAGAGATCATTTGTGCGAAGCAGAAAATGGCCTCCACTTGCGGGATATCATTTTTAACAACTAATCTAAAAATATTCCCTATAAATTTACTGTATTTAAAAAACAAAAAATTAAAAAAATATGTCTTAAATAAAAAGTTATAAGGAATTTACACCACTTCGTTCTTTCTGGGCCACCCTGTATTAATGACTAAAAAAGCTTACATAACTTCCCTACAAGAAATGAATGACTGAAACTAACACAAACAACATTTTTTTACTAACACATTTACAACAATTTTACATTCAATTCAACAGTTATTATAGTTGCTCTACTCTAACATATATGCTAGAGTGGAACATCTAATATACATATGTCAAAACAATTAAAATATTGAATTTTACTGAAAATAATTTAAAGTTCGTTCGGTTTGTAAAATTCAAATGTATAAAATATAAAAGTGGTAAAAAAATAATGGTGCTTGTGAAAAAAAGTAAGATAAAAATAATAACGAACATAAGAAATTGTATAAAGTTTAATTAAAAATATACATATGCATGTATGTATTCGTTTTTACAATATTTAGATACTTGGAAAGGACATGATGCGTTGGTGGTTGAAGAAGGCGCTAATACAATTCATTCTGTGAAAATTAAAGTTTACAAGATTTAAAAAAGATAAGTAAAATAATGAATAAAAGAAATTAACAAAGTTTATTTTAATATGTATATTTATTTTCAAAATTTTAGATATTTGTAAAGAGCAAGGTGCGTTGGAAATGAAAAGGTGTGAAGAGGGCTGGCTACCGCTTAAGCTATTTGGTGTTTTTATTAATTTATTGTATATTTGTTTTAAATATGATATTTACTTTTGTATTTCAAAAGCAAATAAAATAAAACAAAAAGTATATTTTCTGTCAGTATTTCAATCATGTATGATTACTCAATTGTGGGGGAAATATAAATCAATTATGATCAGTCAAACTTGAGTAAGATTTATGCTATCATTGATTATTAAAAAGCACTGGAGTGAGCAGTTCAACTATATGTTATATTCGTTAGTTAGAGAGAGATGCAAGATCACACGCACACAAAAGTTTCCATCACATTTTTCATTTTGCCCTTAATAAAGTGATAGAAACTTTGTTCTACGCAATGATGAATATATCCTGCCTGACTATCGATCAAATGAGCAGTCAATTGACTGGTAGTCTTCTTGTAGGGTTATTAAGCATCTATTGCTAAACTATTCGACAACTTATATATTGTTACAAAGTTTGACAAATAAAATTAAAATAAAACTAAGGAGTTAAATTATATTTCAAAGCGATTCGATTCTGTATGAAATGATTTTAGTTATTTAGGATATAGTTTCGCAGAAGCAATGTTCCAAAATCTGAAAAAGAGTTACTAAAAAATTTTTATTTACTGATTCATACATCGCGTTTTATTTAAATTTAATTTAGCGCGTGGGAAAATAGCGCGTTTTGGCTATAAATAGTGACAATGTTGT
The DNA here is from genome assembly GCA_905220375.1 of Tachina fera. Lineage (NCBI taxonomy): Eukaryota > Metazoa > Arthropoda > Insecta > Diptera > Tachinidae > Tachina > Tachina fera. The sequence continues at coordinate 20,816,271 of LR999963.1, read as the reverse complement.
AACTTAGCGCGCTCTAGCGCGTTTTGAGAAGGTCAACAGCGCGTTTGGGTTGTAAATACTTGGCATCGCTGGTATTCAGTTTTGCTTTGTTTTCTTGTTCTATTTTGTTATTGTTATAAGTTATAAGTTGTGTCACAAAAACTTCCAATTTTCTACAACAGTTGAAGCAAATGGCAACAGGTTACGACAACGAGAGCTATTGGAATCGTTCATCCAGTAAGGCCTTCAATTTTGATGACGAAGGCAACGATGATATGGACCTTAAAAATGTGGCGGCTGGATATGAGTTGTCGACAGACTTTGGTGGCATTCTGAACGATGATACCATTTCGGAAGCAAGTTTTGATAATAGTGCAACCAGTAGTGCCTTGAATTTATCTATAAAATCTTTACTAACGGAGGAAGCTTTGAAAACGATACTCCATGAACAGGCCACGGACGATCGTTTGATACCTAAAGGCATGAGTGCGGAAGAGGAATTGAAATTGTTAAGAAGGCAAATACAAAATACTTTGTACACGCCCTCACCGTCCACAACAGCTCAGAAATTGTTGTGTGGTAAGTAGCAGGAAAAAACACTCTTAAAACTCTTCTATTCTGTGTGTTTAAGTAATAAAAAAGAAGTAAGAAGAGTAAAGGATTAATTCTACCCTTTCAGGAGTAATGGTAAATTTCGAAGTATTCAAGTCTTTGTATGACAAGAAACAATTACTAGATGCTGTGCTTAATTTGGGTGCTGCTGGTGATGCCGTCATAAGCGTGGTATTATTTTTAGAAAAATCTTTAAATAAGCAGGACTTTTTAAATATACTAATTGAAAGACCCAAGGCTTTGCAACATTATATAGCATTCCTTAAACAACTAAATCATCAAGAAGCTGTAGCGCTATTAAAAGACTTAGGCAAAACTCAAGAAGCATTGCTACTACTGTACGAAGACATTTATTTGGCAGACAATATAAAAGAACGTAAAGAAAAATTACAAAGTATAATGGAAAACTATCCCGCCATCTGTCCTCTTTATCCTCAGTTAATACATGCCAATATGAAGTTACTCGACATGCTGGAAACTGAAGGCAATTCTTTTAGCAATACGATTGACATAAACTCAAGTCCGATTGAAGTTCTGCATGCCTGTTGTTCAAAATATAACAATTGGAAAGAACAAGATATGCAAAAGTCTATATCACCCTACCGTTTTACTGCCGATTTACAAATATCTCCCGGCCAATTTGAATGGTGTGCCCTAAATGAGCGCACAAAATCTCAAGCTTATGCAGATCTTTCGCACATCTTCGAACACATACCCACCTGGCATCCCATCAAACAAAAACAATTCCACATAAGTTTTTCCCTGGAACTAGCAATTTTGCGTTTGTTTGAATTGAAAGCACCAGCCACAGTACTTCATGTGTTCTTATCTCGTGTGTCTAACAACAATGAAAAATTGTCTTTAGCTAAAAAAGTTAAGTGTGTTAAAGCAGAAATAGATGCTCTTGTGGGCTTAAAAGATATTGTTCAGTTAACGTTACTGAGAGACTCATTACCTGAACGTTCAGAAGAGCAATTCTATTGCGACAATGCTTTAAAAACGGCTCAAACTAAAAGGTGGACTGCCGATAATATAAAGTTAAAACTAAATACTAATCTCAGTTAAAATTTAAGGATTCTAAAGTTTATTTGTTAAAACGTATGTATATTTTTTTAATTTGCTTACTATGTAAATAAAGGATTTTCAATAAAATGAATACATATTTATTAATTTTTTAAATTTTTATATGAAACAATTTAAGATTAGAAAACAACATGTAGTTACTTACTTTGCAATTAATTATGATCACTCCAGGAATTGGTTGTCCAGGCATCAAGTCTCGTAGGAAAATTCCATTGCAATCAGATACGAATTTTAAATTTTCGAAACACTTGGTTTTGTTTTTATTTAAAGTAGATAAAATAAAAATTTTGGAAATACTTTTAAAGGTAATATAGGTATGTATGTATTGCAATTTTGTAGATTTACATTTTATTTGCATTTAATTTCAATTGAAATAATAATTAAAAAATTTTGTTTACTGATTTTGCCCATTTTAATTTATTTTTTTATTAACCTCGTTTTAATTTATCATTTTATTAAACTTTATTTCTCACTTCTGAAAACACTTCAGCTGGTAATTTAATTTTGTAAATGACACTTCCACTTTGCCCATTTGAATTTAATTATTTATTAACCTCATTTCAATTTATTATTTTATTAAACTTTATTTCTCACTTCTAAAAAACACATGACATGACATGTCACAAATTCTGTATTTACAATTCAGAATGAATTTATTTTCAGCTTTTATCTTCCGTTCGCTTTCATCAAACTCGGAAATATTAAAACACTAATTATGTAATGGGATAAAATGATGTAACTCCCTATTGGAAACAATTTTCACAAGCCCACGTTAAATTTGGTTTATAATCAGACCGGTGGCGGCTATGTGCCATCTTCTGCCATTTCTTGAATACTCAGATGGCACATAGCCGAAACCGGTCTGATATTCAATTAAATTTAATGCAGAATGACGGTAAATCGTTCCAAGCACAGGCAAACTTCGTCGGAAGAAAATATACAACACTTTATCTTGACATGGATACAATCAAATTTCACTATTGTTCGGAATTTATTCTGTGACATGGCTGCATATCTAAAAAAAATACTGTACTGGCACAATTTACACCCATCAATATGTTTAGCAGAAAATTTGAACACCAATTTTGTAAATTCAATTAATTTTCTCAATTTTACACAATAAAACAAAATATTTCTTAAAAATTTAATAGAGCTCCACTTTTTGTAAGCTCTTTTCGAGAACGTAAATAAGCGCGAACTTGTATGACATTTAAACTAAAACAGGGTCACCGAATTTTTACCAAATTGCCAAAAAGCAAAGCTAAAACAGGAAACGGATTAAGCAACACATCAGGCAACTCTGTTTTTTTAAAGCTATTCTGTTTTTAACATGGAAAATGTATTTACATTGCCATGTTATTGTTTACAGCAGTACAATTTTATATACATAAGTATGCATGTATGTAAAGCTAAACAAATTTAGGAAGTTTACATTCAATGACGAATTGCAATAACAAATAAATTCCTTTTTGTTTTGTGCATTCCGTTAACTTCGCTTTATTTAAATACACGCAGACAGCGTGACTTCACTTTTTCAAGTGCTTTTGCCGCTTTTTGTCTCTATTTTTTTAGAGTGAATTATGTAAAAATACATTAAAAATACAAAGTTTAGTGTAGTTTTCTCTTTTTTTTTAAGTTTGCCGCTTTTTGTTGATAAATCCCCTATTTTGTGCCACTTTTTGGAAAATGTCATCGGTCAGCCTGCACGCAGACATAACAATAACAGCAAGAACATACCTGTTAAATAACAGCCGAATGAATAACGAAAAACTGTTCCTGAAGTTACAATATCGTGGCAAAATTTAATCAAATCAAATTTTAAAAGTTTTCCTTCACTTGTTAATATGTATATTAACATTATTGTTTATATACCTACATAAAAATTAATACATAGATATATGTATGAATGTAAAACGTATTGTAATTATTATTATAGGCTGAAAGCCAATGCAGGCAGCTGTTACTCATTTTTATAGATTGTATTGTTTTAATATTTTTAATTTTAGTGATTATTATACGTAACTCCGGCTTATTTAAAATATTTGTTCAAAAAGTGTTTCATCACACATATCGAAGTATTCATTTGCACATAACTCACCAACTTGTTTGTTGTATTTTTTTTTTCAATAATAAAACTCTTAACAAGTTTTTGTTTTTTTATTTTGGGAAATATACAAAAATTTTAATTCTTTTTTTTATTTTATTATAAGTTTTTTTTATTAATATTTTTCTTTTTATAATTGGGTAGTTACTTTGAAGACAATAACTTAAATATTTAGTGATTATATAATTTATTTATAAAACTTGTAAACATTTAAAGCATTTTTTTCCTTCTATTTAATTGATTTATAATTTAGCTTAGTAATTCAGTGTTGCCTTGAAAGTATTAATTTAGTTTAAAATAGTGCACAATAGAAGTTAATTGCGAAACTAAATGAATTTAAAAAAACAGTGTTAAGCAGTAATTTGGTTGCTAGTTTAATATTCTAATTATAAAAACCCTATTATATGTAGTATTGTTAAGTTTTTTCTTTGTTTTTCTAATGAAATTTTCTAAATGATGTGAATGAAATAAATATGTGAAAATTAAATTTTAAAATAAATTAAAAAAAATTTTCAGTTATTCTAAAATAAAAATTAACTACACATTTGAATACAAAATTTGAAACTTTTTAGAATATCGATTTCTTATGAAAACTCTGTGTTTTTTTTTTATAAAATAACAATGGCTACAAATAAATAAATAGATAAAGCTATGGAGTGGCTTATTTGCCATTATATACATACATGGTAATACGCTTCAATGAAAATACTTTCTTTAATGTTGATGTTTTTATATTTGTGCTACATATATTTTTAATTAATGATTGGTATAAGTTTAGAAAAAATAGCAAGTGCATGGTTGTAAAATATGTTAAAAAAAAATGAGAGAACTAACTAAAATAGAATAAAGTATTAAATTTAATTGCTGGTTATCAATTAAAATATCAACCCAATTTTCAAATTATAAAAATTTATTTAAACAAAATGAAGAATCGAACTATCCATTTTATATTAAATTGTTTGCGCTACACTATAAGATTTGGTCGGTACTTTTCAAGAAGTAATGCATCTTTCCAAAGAAATGTTTGTCTGAAAATGTTCTGAAAGACAAGGCCGAAATTCTAACAAGGTTTAAAAAATATTACAAAGTAAAGGCCTTATTTATAAAAATTATTAAGGATTTATAAAGACTTATCTAATAACAATTTTTTTATGAAAATCTGTTTTATAAACCCTTTATAAAGTCTTAATATTTTTTTTAAATAAGGCTGTAAATATTTACTGCTATTTTTGCAAAAAATAATTTTAGTTAAAAAAATAATACACAAAAATTCAAAATCGAGTTTTTGATTGATTATGGTTCATTTTATCAAACTACATCTTCACGCAAATATTTAGAACTCTGCGATCAAAAATTACGACTTTATTAAAGAAATTCAAACGGACGTAATTACGAAACCATCTATTTTTTATTGCAAGGAACGTAACTAACATAAAATCGTAAATATATATAAAAAGGAAAAAAAAATTAAAATATATATGTATGCATCCATACTACAATTCAATTTGGAAGAAAATTTTCTAGAATATTTTGTTATTATTTACTTTGTCACGTTTTTTGTTTCTCCTGTAAAAAATATAAAAGTGTAGTTACGTCCGTTTGCATTTAAGGTGACGATATGTATGTATATGCAAATCTGAATAAGGCTCAAGCAATTGGAAGTTCGAAAAACTGACCACAGTCTATAGAGTCAAGTGGTAAAGCAGATGCAGGGCTCGATTATGGTTGGCAACCGAACTTCAGCTGGCTTGTCAACTGACAACGCAACGGAAATTAAAACTAGTATTATGTATGACAAATTTTTCCAACAAAAGTTCGGTTGCAATCCAAAATTGAGGTACTAGTTTGTAGCTAAGAAAATGTCCTAATAGTGTTGCTCAGTATAAGGATATTCAAGAATTTATCAGGCTATAGTTTTTTATTTATTCTGGTAAGCCTATAAAAACATAAGAAATCATCAATAAGTCATCCATCTTTCAGTGAAATTTGTTTTTGAAATGTTATATGTATATAGTACACACTCTTCATATACATATATATTTATACATATATATCATTATATTAATATATAAAAGTCCTAACTCCTTATTTTTGCGAAATCGAGGCATTTGTATTTCTCGATATATTAGATATTACTCTATCGAAAAAAAAAATCAAATTAAATAAAAGCAATGAGTTAGGGCCTTTTTATATTAAGGTAGCGATATATACTCTTTATTCATCACTTGTAATAAAGTATAAAATGTATTAATCGTATATGGCCCTTTAAGCTCAATTAAATGAAAAAAATATATGAAATGAAATCGGCGCGTTTTTAAATCGATCGACCACAATTACATACCAGGTAGGAAATTACGGCACTCGATATCAAACGAAATTTCAAAATATTTAAATGGAGTTTATATGGAAATAATTTAAACTTTCGAACGTGCTGCAACGTGCGTGAAGCAAAGTGTGATGAATTTCGCGCTATTTGTATAATTTATTGATTTTCTGAACAGAATACTAGAATTTAAATGTAACAAAATATTATTTAAAAAATTGTATTAAGGGCTTTAGACAAGATCAAAATGCTTGCTGTCAAATGCGTGTACGTGTGGTCGTTGTTTTGAAATGATCATGCTTGATAACCACCCAAGCATTAAATTTTGCTTTGATTTTGTTATTGTTCGTTTCTTATCAATATACACTGAAGTATCTTATTCTTCTTCTCCATTTGCTAAATCGTTCTTCGAATTTTGCCGACCATTACAATTTCTTAATATATTTCAAATTTAGAAAAAAATATTTTTATATATAATTCAGCAGCTGCAATAAAGCATTTATAATTCTTGCTTCCCTCAGAAGTCTGTCCATATCTCAAATACCAGTTCATATTTTACTGAAGTATAAATTAAAGTTACAAATTTATAATCTTCATTCATTAAATTTCATAATTTTTTAATAATTATTTTCCATTTCTATCTTTTTAACCCCCGGCCAAAAAAATAGGTGTTATAAGTTTGTAGTGTGTGTCTGTTCAAGTACTCGTACAGACCAAACGGCTGGATCTATTTTGATTTAGCTTTTCTGTTTGAAAGGTGACTTAATCGAGAATGTTCTTAGCTGTCTCAAAAAATCGGTCAAGCAGCTTAGAAGATATAACATCTTTTCTGGATACATCGGGTGTTTTTTAAATTTTAAATTTTTGTTATTAAATTCTCAAACTAAAACAGGGGGTTTACTCTGTAATTCGAAACGCAAGAAAATATGTTTTTGTGCGAAGTGTTTACCGTCCATAACTTTTATCAACCAAACTTGCACTTGAATGTGAAAACTCCAAAAAAATTGCAAAACTTTCGGATATTCGAAGTTTTCAGTTATATTCAGCCGTATCGTGAACATATTTTTCCTCGAAATATTTCGACTTTTCCCCAAATTGCAATCGTGAATAATTTTTGCCTCGAAATTTTTTCCCTTGTTTTGATTCCCCTTATCGTGAATAATATTTTTCACGTGAATCTTTTCACTTTTCTTTTGGTTTTGTTTACTTTATTTTTGCAGGCGAACTGAATTACTGCATCGAATAATTTCGATATTTTCCTTCGAATTATATATCAATAGTAATATGTAAGTAAAGTTCATGATTCTTAACAATAATTCCCTGCAACACCTTTTTTCGTGGAGTGTATGACTCATGGTGGTTCACCCAGTAAATTTCATGGTGGTAAACAGCGGTGGTGTAATCGTACTAAGGAAGTTTTTAGCACTGCATCTAAAATATTTAAAAACACAACTTTAAAGTTAAAAAAAAAATATATATTTGGAACCTAAAATTTGTGTATTTATTTTATTTAACTTAAATTTGTCTGATTTTCAATTAATTTTTTACATTCACTGGGACTGATAGCGGTTGAAAATTTCAGGCGATATTCACGATAGATAGTATTTTTCACTTCGAGGGGAATGAAAATTTCACATGAACAAAAATTCCACTTGCTACTCACGATAGTGGTGATTATGTATTTTATTTTTCACTTCCAAGCAAATGTATACTTTCAAGTGTAAATTCATCATTATGGGAAAATTTTAAGATCTTCTTTTGAAAACTTTTAAATCCATTCTCTCAAAATCCACTGACTTTCTTGAAAGTTTATATTAAATGCAGTTTGATTGAAAGACTTCTTCTATAAACAATTTTTAAGTCGTCTTACAAGAACCGAAACTACTTAAGAGTACAAAATAACTATTCTTAACTATTATACGTTACTTGGGGGCCACACGTTAAATTTTTGACTATCAATTCCATTCAATTTGTAATACACTCGCACTTTTTTCACTAACACAATCAAACTTATTGAATTGAAAACTAGATTGCTTTCAATTTCACCTATCTATTTAAATGGCAATTTAGTTTTCCATTTGAGCAGCTGGTCACAGCACACTTTGATTGAAGCTACAAATTTGAGTTGTTTCTTCGTCGGTGGCATTTAAAAAATTAAATTGATTATCAATTTGTGTCACAGCTATCAATTTCAAGGAATTTTGACACACAATATGTGTAATGGAATTGAAAGCCATTTATTGAACGTGTGGCTGCAGCGTTAAGCGAGTGAAATATTTACATATGGGCATTTCCACAGCCACATTACGTAACTGTCACGTTACGTCACCAAGCAATTGAGCTTGTAATTTAAAGTAATGTTGTTCGATTTGTTCCTATCTTTCACTAAATGTAGAGTTAACAACGTTCTAAGCCAATATAAAAAAAGAATATAAAACATACGGGTTTCTTTGAAAAACAAGCTATGTAAATAAGTGGACTTTTCTGTGGAAATGGCCATATTTCAAATAAAAATAAAAATGTTTCCTTTTTTACATCTGAGTACAATAGTTTACTTGAACTTTTCGGCCTCAAGCCAATAAAACTATAAATAAACAATATTAAAAATGTAATTATATAATAATAATAATAATAATAATAATAATAATAATAATAATAATAAAAAATAAAAGTAAATATCACTATATATGTATGTATTTATGTATGTATGTATGTATGTAGTTGAGCGAAAAATAATAAAACAATGTATGCAAAGACAAAAAAAAAAAAAAAAATACAAATTAACAAACATTTTTAATTAAGAAAAAAAGGTATTAAAATTGAAACGTTAAAAAATAAAAACAAACTTGCAACAAGCATGAACTATTTAAAAGTTAACAAAAAGCTTTTTCACTATTAAAATAAATAAAAAAATATATATATATATATGTATGGTTGGGTGTGTATATAGTTTAAGAGTTACAAAATTTAAGCAAACGCTGGCAAATAATCGTCTTAAATTTAACACTCAACATTTCAAATATCACATCGGTATCCTCTAATTTATGCGTATCATGATGATGATGATGATGATGCTGCTGATTTTGTTGATTGTGATCCTGTTCATCGGGCTGCTGCTGCTGCTGCTGTTGAAGATAGAAATTAAAATTTGTCCCGCCGTCAGCTCTTGCTATAAGAGTTTTAAATTTCTCATTGAGATTTTGTTCGAGATCTGTGTTGTTATTGTTAAAATACAACACATAGGCCAGTTCCAACAGATAATAGTCCAAATCGGCCAAAAAGAAACGTTCACACTCTGCCAAATCGTATTGATGATTAATGAAATGACTGAGCAAATAGTAAATTAGAAATCTAAGATCGGCTCGCCTCAGTGGCACATAGCCGGTATCTTTGGAGAAGTATTCAAATATTTTTAGAGCACACAGAGAACTTTTTGTGCTCTGCAGGCATAAGGTGAAGGCATCAACGTATTTAAAGTTTAACATCAAAGTGCGTATACGATACTCCAAACGAGTTTTCGAAAATTCACGCACTTTGTCAGGACTATAGAGGCCATGGAATATGTACAGACAATAGTGTATATAGTTGCAAAGATTTTGCAGCTCCTCACCGTCCAACGAATTAGTTTTTTCCTCTTCAATATTTCTGTTACCATTTTTGTCTGCTGCCCCTGCCGCTGCTGTAGTCAAGCCTGCTGCATTAGTTAGATTCTGCTGGAAGTCTGTACAATTATTATGGCCATTGTCATCGGTCAAACTGCCATTATCAACATCTATGTTTGGTAAGCGGGCATAACTGTGTTCGTCTGGTGTGCACTCATAAGAACTATTTGTAGTCTGCTGAAAATTTTGTTCTAAAATGTTGTCTGCCAGCAGAGGAGTATTTAGCGATAGTTGCAATGAAGAGACATCATTTTGACTAAGATTTTCCAGAGATGAAATAAGATCATCCGACTCTTGACCGGTTACCACGTTTGCCGAACTGTCGGCTTGTGTAGTCGATTTGTATTCATGCGGCGAAGGCGAAGGGCGCAAGTTTATGTCGCCAAATTGTTCAAAATCTATATCAGCCTCTTGTAGGAAGTAGAATTTATAACGTGGCATTGCCTTTAGATAACGTATCGGTTCGGTGTCCAAACGTATGCGTGGCCGTGGCAAATTGATTTCGACGGGTATTTCTATGCACTGGCTTTCGAAGCGCATTAAACGTTTGGTGGTGGGAAGACAAACAACACGTTGCTTCATTTTGTCGATGCAAGCTCCTAAATCGCGGCCACACTGGAATGCAAAAATAAAATATGAGAACATATTTCTGGATCTAACAGTGCCATTTTGTACTGACCTGGCCATTAGAATTGCCTCCAAAGGCTTTGACAACAAAATCAGTTGTCATGACTAGAGTAAAATCAGCACCGCAATCTACATACATGGGACGATCAATGTTGTCCAGAGGCGAAGGTTTATTAACTGCTCGCCGTTCTTTGTCCTCAGTACCTAATTGATGTTCTAAATTTTTACCCCATGTATACAAAGTGCAGGAAGAGGAGATCAATGCAAAGTGGAAAAGGCCACTAGAAACCTAAAAACCAGTAAAAAAATATGTATAAGAAAACTCTTATCCAATAAACGAAATTCAAATGCACCCGCCCACCTGTAATATTTGTCCAGCTACTTCGGATGTATCAACTAAATGTGGTGACATGTGTTCACAAGGATCTATATCGGCTATTGATGGCTGTTGCGCAGACGCTGGCGGAACGGCAGGTACATTTGTTGTATTATCTAACTTATCCCTTTCTAAAGTCTCTACGGCGTTAGTTTTTAACAGAGGCACATCTCCGACGACCTCATCCTCTATAATTTGTATATTGATATTTCCATCTGTAGCATCTTCGGTGGCAATAACGTTATTTTCATCTAGAGCTGAATTGTCTACAACAGGAACAATGGCCGCAACACCCGATACAATCTCATCTTTGGCAATACTCTTAACCTCATTACCTTCACCGTCGGCCCTTATTATTTCTAGAGTTGGTGTTGTTATTGTAACTGTTGGTACAGTCTGTTTTGTACTCGGCGGCGAATCGGCTGGTGTCGCCGTTATAGTAGCCTCAAAGCGACGACTCATTTCACGCCGTTGGTGTTCTTCAATCTTAAGCTTAGCATTGGCTCGCCTTTTGATTTGGTTGGCCAAACGTAAGGCTTGGGGCGAGGAGCCCCATGTGTACATGCGTTCATGCTCATCTACTACTATCTGTTTGCATATTAAATTTTATATTGAGAACAAAAAGAGATTGTGGTTTTAGTTTTGGTTCTTTGTTTTATATTTTCAAATACTTACATTAGTAAAGAATTTTGTATGAATCAGTCTTATTCTCGCTGTGCCAATTTCCAGTTTTTGAGGTAATAAATATTTCACTTGAAACGCACAGTTGATTTCTTCGTGAGTTTGTTTGTAACAAATATTACTATTATCGACAGCTCCCTCGCTGTTAGGTGCACCCAAACCAAGCTGCCCAAAATGATTTGATCCGAAAACAAACAACTCTGTAGTACTTGGCAGGGAAGCTTCACACAACACTAAGCTGTGTGCATGGCCTAAAGAAACTTGTACGATTTTCTATTCCAAAAAAAAAATTAATAAATACAAAAAAATTCCAACTGATATATTTGAAAAATCTTGCCTTATATTTGAAAAATGAAACTACTTTTGGCTCGGAAACATTTTCTGTATTCCCATGACCCAATTGACCATACACTCCCCAGCTACAATTGAAGTTTTCAAATTAATTTAAATTTACCTTCGACCTGTATTTATACATACCCCCACGTATAGAGCAAACCATCGGCTACTACGGCATTATGATATTGTCCAGCCTCGAGTATGGTTATATTTTTACCATCAAACTCTTTCACTAACATGGGCTGTAAAGTCATTTGCATTTGCTTGCCTATACCCAATTGGCACAAGTTATTATTGCCCAGAGTATACAACTGAAAAAGAATTTATCCCCAGATAAGAATTTATTGAAATAAACGAAATATATCACGCTATGGAAAAAGTAAAATAAAATTTGCAATTTTATAATATTAATCAAATCCTAATTATAACGAACGAATTTCTGTGACAAAAAATATCAGAAAAAATTAAATTTCAACTCTTACTCCGTTATTTGTTAGTATTAAAGTATGCTGACGACCACATTTCACTGCATGTACTTCTAAATTTAGCTGGGATAATAAATCTAAACTTTTTACAGCATAAGGAGGTTCGGGGGTATCTGCGAATTAATTAAAAATATATATTTTTTACGCTAATAAAGCCAGAATATTATTATAATGAGCATACCTGAAGATTTATTAACACTATAATTGCAAGGCACACCGTTAGAGCCCCAAAAATAGGCTACACCGTCCACTACACAGGCGCAGTGGGCACAGCCAGCCGATATTGGCTTAAAACGCGAGGATTCGATGGCAAATTGATTGTCTTCATAAGTTAAACGAAACGTATTGAGGGCATTCAATACCCGATCACATTTTGAACGCTGAGATTCCAAGTGTATGAGCACAGCTAAATAGGTTTCAATCAGACTTTTACAAAAGTCCAACAAATAGCTGTTATTGTCATTTGATTGCGATGAGGATGATGTATGAGAGACAATGGGTCTTAAGGTAGCCGAAAAAGGATTCAGTTGCTGTTCCAAACGCTTTAATAAAGAGAAGAGTGATCAAGTTAGAGTAAACTTTTCTTTTTTCAATTCACATACTTTTAAAACACTTGGCCTTATTTGTAGTATCTTTTCCTGTATGAAATTAAAATATTCCACAGCTATGCTGGGCAAATACGTTATGGTTTCCGTGAACATGGGATCGCTTAAGTTATAAAGACACACATTCAACTCTGTATACCAACCTAAGAACAAAATAGTTGTCAATTCTATTTGAAATTAATAGACAATTAATGCAATTACCAAATTCCTGGCCCACTACACTATTTAAAGCCAAAAAGGTATCAATGCAAACACCGCGCACCTTGGCTAACAGCAGAGCAGCCGAAAACAAACCACTTTGGCATAAAACTATGCTCGTCATGTTGGTGTGATATTTGCCATTAAGCACCAGGAAGTTCCTTAAAACAATATTAATATTATAAAAATATGTATGTATGTATGTACATATACAGTGTATACAGTCAGTCGCTTGGAGCATAATTACCATAGAGGAACATAGTTCTTATCATTTACGGCCTTCTCCGCCAACGTAATGAGCAACAAATTTGCCAAATGAAACTGGGATGACGGTGACATTTGCAGTTGACTTATTGACTCATCCACCCCATAAGTGTAGTCACCGCACGGCTGTCCTTCGTTAACATTCACACCTTTGCCTTCGGGAGCATACTCTGCTGGCGTGGGCGGCAATATAATGCGTACGTCTTCCGAGTGCCGGTATGTGATGTCTGGCAAAAGTGTCTTTATAATGGGATGACAAAAAAATTTCGATTTTAAAATGTGACTCAGTTTTAAGGCCATGGCACAAAGATGCCTTAAAGCTGTGGTCTGACCAAACATGGCCATTTTAAGTGCTGTACGTATGGGTTTAATGCGTGCTGCGTTGTAAGTGAACAAAGCTTGTGTGACCTTCTTGCGGCGCAATAGATAATCACCCGCAAATTCAATGCAAGCCTCGTATGTGAGATCGAAAGTGTTACAAAAGTCTCGACATTGCTTCCACTCGCACGCCAAAGCGGAGTCGAGAAAAATAGCAAATGGTTCTTTCCTGCAAAAAAAAATTTATATTATAGAGTCATAACTCTCTCAATTGGAAAATTACTCTAAATAAAGAAAGAGGGTAATTTTTTCAATACATAAAATAATTTCGATGTAATTGTTTTGTTTTCGAAAATATTTTCGTTCGATTCAAATTGCATAATAACAGCCCATATCGCGAATTTTTGAGGTCAAGGAATGTATTCTGGGGATTTCAGAGCGTAGATTGAATAAAAAAAATTTCAAACTTTCAAATAAAATAAAAGTAGACTGCCTTCCAATTGCTTTGTCTTCGAACATACTGTAATGCTTCCTAATGCAGCAGTAAAAATGTTTGACAATACACACATTTTCAATGGTTCAAAGCCTTGTATCTATCTATACATGATATAATTCGACATCATATACAAACTTTGTATTGATACGTTTTGGAAGTCTGCCGAACTATAAACAAAACACAACAAATATTCAACAACTTTGTGTTCGAAACTGTTTAATTTGATAAACAAGTGTCTGGATCATAACTTTTTTCATTAGTGTTTGTTGTCCTGATTGCTGAACTGCGATTCGAGCGCAGAATAATTTCTATGAAAACAAAGTTATTAAAACATGTGAGATTGAAGTGTTTATTGACATAATTTGTATTATGAGTTTCATTAATTTGCTAAGAATTTGTCATTCGTTATTTGAATATTTATTCCGGAAAAAGAACAAATTATTTTTCAATTGTAATAACTTCAGTAGTAAATAATTCAATTATATTAGGAAACATGTTAAAAATTGTTACGGGTTTTAAAGGAGGCATTTAAAAAATTTATAGATAAATCTTAAAACTAGACAAAGAACGGTATGGAGAATACAAGCAAAAGTCAAGGGTAGAGTAAAGAGAATTATCATGAAAACAACTTATTTTATATTTAATTATTTTTTGGCTTTTATTTAAAGGAATTCAAAGCAATCAAAACGAGTTGAAACCATAGCATCTTAAAGTGACAGCACTCAAATATCCCGTTAAACTGGGTGCATGTACTATTTCAGGAAACAAAGTTGCGGATGAACTGGCAAAGAGGGGAACCCTACAAAGAGAGGTCGATATCGACAATCTTTGTGGACCTGCTGGATACATTTCGATGGTACCTTTCTCGAACTAGCTCCAAAAATATGGCGAAATGAGTCCACATGTGTAATAGCGAGAACCCTCTGGCCTCGCCTGGACTCCCGTAGAAGGAAAACCCTTATGCACTTCAATAGGAAACACTTGAGGAACATAGTGGCCACATTGACCAGTCAGTGTACCTTCGGAACCCATGCTAAACGCATGATGACTACTGCAATAGTTGCAATGATTAGGAAGAGGAAGAAAGTATCCTGCATCTCCTGTGTCTTTGTCCCGCTCTGGAGGATTTCCATCTGCACATCCTTGGCAGAATATCTTTCGGAAGCTTATCCGAGTTATGGGAAATCGGAGAATCAAGAACCTAAGCTTCTATATTAGGAATAGTGGTTGGTATAATCGTTGACCCCCCGCCAAATTTCTTGACCCACTCGCACCTCACAAAACCCCCACACTCTGAACAATCTTCTATCTCTTTTCTACTTCTACCCTTTTCACCCTCCTCCTGCTAACCTAACCTAACCATCCTAAAGTGAGGTAAAGAATGACAAAAACTTTAGGCGATATGGTAAAAAAAAAATATAAAATAGGTGTTTCCACGAACTACAGAAAATTGCTCTTTCATTACATATTTTAAAATTTTCAAATAATAATAATAATAACTATATATTTCTCTTAAGAAGATTTTGAGAAATTTCTAACCAAAATCCATAAAAAATGTTCGAAATCATAATTTTTTTTAGAAAAGAAATAAAAAAGTTCCTGATATTATTAACCTGCCTGTAAGAGAAACCATTTATTTTTCCGCATTTCTTTCTATTGAAGACGATTCTAAATTAAAAATAAAAAAAATTTGAGCATTCTTTAAACTGGTTTTCTCAAACAAATTTGTTAAATTAATTTAAATTTTTAAAGGAGTACCGGCGTATTTCAATTTTTGACGATTGAAAAAATTCGATTGGAAAATTAAGGGAAACAAACTCCCACAATTAGTTTATTTAAAGACAAATTAATGAGGGGAATTCTCACAATCCGGTCAGGTCAAATGTTTTCATAAAAAAGTTAATTGAGAATAATAATATACATAAAATTTAAATTCAGCAATTTAAAGCAAAATTAAATAAACAAATTTTGGTATTCGCCTTTACCCCTTTTAGACACACAAAGTTTACTTTGCAAAGTTTTAATTCAGCTGATTGAAAGATAGAGGGAGGAACACTCCCTGTCTTTTTCCCAGCTGAATTAAGAGTTTGCAAAGTAAACTTTCCGTGTATAAAAGGGGTACTTCAAAGGCAAATAACAATAAAAAAATATGTATGTAAAAATGTCAACTTACTTGAGCTGTATATAATAGATATTTTTATTGGTAATCACGTAACAGGGATCATAGTTAATTTTGGGAAATTCGTTTTGCATAATTTCCATTTGCCTCAATGAATATTCCTCCTGCACATCAGCAGTTTCATAAAATTTAACATAGTCCATGGGTGATTTAATGTCTTTGTGCTCGAAAGCTTTGGTTTTCTCATCCTTCGTTATGACCTCAGTTGCATTTAAAGCTGGACGGTAAGTGGCCATTTGGTAAAGACTCAAAACAGTTTCATTCTCAAAACGAAACAAGCCCAATTGGGAGGCAGCATTGAATCTCTAGAAAAAAAAATAGAAATAAAATATAGAAACAAACATATGTAGGTGGGAAATGTAAAATTACTACTAACATCTTCATTGCCGGTACGTAGAGAAGCCATAGCACTGCTTATGACACCAACAGCATTTATGGAGTTGCTCGGTGACACACAGTCACGACTGCATTGTTCAGTAGTTGTGGTGCTTGCTGCACTGGTTTCGGCAGGACTCTCACCTTGTGCTGAATCGCTTAAAATCCTAATGTCACTGTCCGCACTGACCTTAGCACCCACATGACTTTCACTTTTGCTGAGATCATCTACAGTGTTTTTATCCTCAGCAAATATTTCCTGCTTTTCAATGTCCCTATCACGATTTTCTTTTTCCGTATTCTGATTTAATACTACATCATCGCTTTCTTTCGGCATTGCCGTGTTACTGCCCGCCGCCGTTACCATCGAATCATTGCAGTAATCCACATATTGTATGGAGTATAAAATATTTGAACTTATTAAAATGTCCACGCAGTCTGGCGGGATTTTGTAGAGAAACAATGGCTTCAAATGTATGTCTATGCTATGCACCGTAAAGCTATTGGATTGACTGTGTAGAGCACTAAGCAAATAAGTGCTGCGTAAGTTTTGTATGGTGTAAAAGGAACCGATAGAATTGGCCAACAACTCCGGTGTCAAGGAGGGTGAATCCACTATGGCAAACGAAGAACCCAAAGAGTTGTCTGGCATATCTATAAAGAGAGAGTATAAGTATAAATTTTTTTTTTTTTTAAATTTTCTTTATTAATACTTTCAACAAAATGTATTGATGATTTTAAAACTTTTTATTTTATTTATTTTACTTTTGTTTGCTGCTATTAAACTAAAACTTTCTATAGTACAATTTAGCATTTTTTGTGGAAATTCTTATGAAGTTTTTAAATATGTATATATATTATTTTCAAGAATTTTTTTTTTTAATTTTTTTGCTCATAATAGATCTTCTTTTGAGTGCAAAAAACAACTCACCAAACTGCGTTCTCATTTTAAACAGCAATTTCATAAAATATTTAAAATCTTTTTAATTTTCATCATTGTTACATTTTAAAATGTTTTTAAAAAAGAATAGAAAGAAAAATGAAAAAAAAACCTTTAAAAGAAAGAATCTTTATAATTTTGTATGCTTCAGTTAGTAAAGTAAATGCATCACTGCGCTGCAAATGACAATTTAAATGTTCTAAACTGGTGCACTTAAGTAGAAATTCGCAGATAAATGTCAAATATGGTTTACATACATGATTACTACTAAAACAGACTATCAGCGAACTTGTGTTGCAATTTAAAGAAAAGTTTGCACGTATGATGCAAAGCAGTGTTGCATTTACGAACACACCCTATATCAGTGTAAAATAAACAATAAATTAAAACTGTTATTTTGATAATTTTTCTTATATCAATTATAGTCATTAACGGCCCTATGTATAAGCAAAAATTGGCAAGAAGTTAGCATAAGTGGAAAAATTGAACATGATCTTAAAGAGTTTTGCGATGAAACTTCACATTAAAAATATTGCTAGGACTTAGAGGTGGGTTAAAATTAGGTAATTCCACCGTTTTTAATGTCAAATTGTATGGAGGAACTCTTTAACACATAATTCAATTTCGTCACTTATGCTAACTTCTTGCCAATTTTTGCTTACAGTTTGGATGAGAAAAATTTACAATAAAAATTTTTTGCTACTTTAATTTGTACTTTTTAGCATTTTGTGCAAAATTGTTCTACTATTATTTTATAAAAATTTAGGGAGCTAAATACCTGGGTGTTTTCCTAGATAGGAAGCTTTCTTCTTTCTTTAATAGGATATTAAACACGCATGAAAGGCTAAAGAAAGGGCTCAATGCCTACTACGCATGCAGGAACTCCATGGGAAGGAACTGGGGTTTGCAACCGAAGGTAGTAAACTGGTTTTACACATCGGTTGTAAGGCCGGTTATTTCCTATGGTGGGAGGCATTGAGGAAGGAAAGGCACAGGAGATTACTAGCTAAAGTTTATAGATGTGCCTCGATGGGCATCACAGATGCTCAGAGGAGCACATCTCAGGCTGCCTTAGACGTCATTCTTCATCTACTTCCTATAGAGGACTTTGTGATAAGAACGGCGGCTAGAAGTCTCCTAAGACTCCTGGAAATAGGTTTGATGACGACAGGAATATCAGGTCACACATCAATCTTAAATAAGATCGGTTTTGGTGACCAGGAACCCGTAACCCCTGGGTTTACGGACTATAAAGTCGCTGAGATCGATTTTGGTGGGACACCCTTAATGTTAATTGCGGATAGGGACTATTGGGTCAAATCCGATAGGCTGTATGACGGTAGTGCAGTCTTTACAGACGGATCAAAAATGGGGGAAGGCACAGGGGCTGGTGTCTATATCTTGGGAAAAAAACATTCATAGTTCTTTCAGACTGAGTGTTTTCCAGCCTGAGATCTTGGAGATCCTTAGAGCCACGGAGCTGGTGGCCAGGAATGTAGCTGAAGGTGAGAAGGTAACCTTCTACGTCGACAGCCAGGCAGCACAATGTAAAATCGAAACTTGTTACTGACTGTAGGAAGGCCCTCAACTTGCTTATGGAAAAGTATAGTGTCAGACTATGTTGGATTCCTGGCCACAGCAGTGTTGAGGGAAATGAAATTGCCGATGAGCTGGCAAGAATAGGGTCGGCGTTGGATGAGGGAATGTCGGACAGATCGGTGAAATTACCGATGGGTCGTTACTATAAGAAACTCAGTGATTGGGTAGAAAGCAGGACCAGCAATTCATGGCGAATTAGGGAGGATTGTAGAGCCTCGAGTGGTTTTTGGCCAAAACTAGACTCAGGAAGATCCAAACTACTACTGGACATGAATAGGAAGGCAATGCGTACATGATAGGCGTGTTGACTGGTCACTGCTCCGTTAGAGCAAGAATCAGCATTTGGAAGACTGGCACTGCAGATTTTTGTAGGATGTGCGGCGATGAAGGGGAATCAGAAACCATTGAACATATTACCTGCCATTGCCCGAAGTTGCAACGTCATAGGCTTAAATGGGTGAGCAGACGTTTCTATGAAAGCATTACTAAAGTCGGGGATTTGGTGGCTTAGTGATGGATAATAGGGTCACTTCTGGCTGCAAATGGGAGGGTGAATATTACTTTTTTATGGGCAACAGAAGGGAATCACAATGGACCCAATTGGGTCTCCGAGTGGAGGTGCGGTAAAGCACCACCCTTCCTAACCTAACCTGACCTAACCTATGTATGTATATAAAATAAATATATAAAAAAAATTGTATAATCAAATTTATATACATATCAAGTTATTTTTGTCGGCGATAAAGAGCAAATACAGTGCTGCCAATGGAATACAGAATATGAAATGAAGTATAGCTTGAAATGATTGAATATTATTTAATATAAAGAAAATTCCAAAACTCATATAAAGGTAATATTGATTGATTTGTATACTTTTACGCGATATAAAAACATTTTAAATGAGTATATTTATTCTTAGACATATATTTGAAAGTGCCACCATTGAAATATATGTATATATTTCAATATCAGATGCTCATGATGTCGCTGCCGCTTTCAAAATAATTACAATTGTTGCTGGCGGCGTTTGTAGTTCTGTAGTCGGTAGCTAGCTGTAGTGAATGTGTTTAATACATATGTAATGCTAGGAACGCAACTGGGACGAAACGACGAATTTCCACGCAACGAATTTGTCGATAAAAAATTCGTGGTATGAAGCACAACAACAGCTCTGACAATTGATCAAGTTGGTTATACCCCTTTTAGACACGCAAAGCTTACTTTGGAAAGTCTTATTTCAGCTTTGCGAAGGACAGAGGGAGGAATACTATCTCCTTATGTCTTTCTCGAGGGTGGCGTTGGCTGAAGTAGTTAGCACATTAACTACAAAACTGAAGGTCCTGGGTTCGAGCCCGGTCTGCGAGAGTCATAAAAATAACAACACCACGCATTTTTCTGATGTGCATTAGTGTCGTTTGTATCATTTGTTGTGGGAAAAGTTCTAGTGATGCAGGCATAAAGCACTGATCACTAAAAGCTATTATACCGACTTCATCAGATACTAATCCTAAACATACCCAGTGAAAAAAATGGAAGTCATTCTAGTGGAACTTACTGGGAGTAAAATAAGACTAGACTCCAAAAAAGTCATGAAAATGTAGAGTTTACGATGCGGAAGTAGTGCAAATTTCGATCCGATCTAATGATTTTTACATAGGGTTGTCATTGCAAGATGTCTGGTCACTGAATTGGAAGCGATATTAAGAAAAATTCCCTTTTTTGTGTTCTATGATAATATTTTCATCTAGGAAAAATGGTAAATAGTTGCCTTTTTTAACAATTCGTTTCTTTTTATACGAATATAAGCCCGAAACAGTGTTTTCATGTAAATTGAAGCAAATAACTTTTAAATTTTAGACTAAAATTAGTTCATAAATTTCTTTAAAAAATTTTTTTATTTTTAATTCTGGTGATTATTTTCGAACACTATGGAGGAGTTACAAGGTTTTGTATGACTAAAATAAGCTTCTACATGGTTTTTTGCTCACTCTCGGCAAATTAAAAATATCGATTTTTTGGAAGCAATGAAAATGTAGTTCCACTAGAATGACTTGCATTTTTTTTCACTGGGCTGGGATAGCTGCAAAATTTAATACGCCTCATTTGACATCACAAGGCGCTGCAACACTGCATTTCCAACAAAAAAAAACCGTGCAAAGAGCAGAGTTGTAAAATAATGTAGCTTTCCTCCATCTCTTCCTTGACCACCTGTCTTCTCTATCACCCTTTCTCATCATCTTCTCTTCAACTAAAAGATATCACAAAGGGATCATTGTATTGGACCCAAGTGTGTTGGAATCTCAATTTCACTCTTCATTACCAGCAGCCTGCTAACCTAACCTAACCTATGTCTTCCTCCCAGCTGAACTAAGACTTTTCAAAGTAAGCTTTCCGTATCTAAAAGGGGGTATTATTGTGTGTGCAAAGAGAGAGAAAATTATTTTTTCGTCGTTCGTCGGCTTAAAAAATTTAAATAAATCTGTCTCAGAATTCTTCACACACAACGAATTTCGTTAGACGGTGGTGTTATGGTTTATTTTTTATGAAAAAATTCGCAAGGAAAAATCGCCGTTCGTCCCAGTTGTGATCCTAGCGTAAAGGCTGGTGAAATGTAGCCCAACTCGCGTTTTTTTTTTACAAAATTTTTTCGCTTTTATTGCTTGAAAGTATGCAACATTGTTAAAATTCCGTGCGAAAAAAGAACTGCTCATGTTGTTTCGCAGCTAAACTAAAATGATGCCAGACTAATTTTGCATGGAAAGACATGATTTTACGTGTTTTTCACAACAAGAACAGAGTACTACTTTTGCGAATTTATTTCGCAAATGTTTCATACCAAATATTTTTATATGTAGTTTGACAGCATTTCGCACGAAATTGTGAACCGAGTACCAGGCTTAAATGAGAAAAGAAACCTGCGAGCCATGATTTAAATTAATAATTTTATGGCATAAATTTAGGAGCAGCAGAAAGATATTTTCGAATTGCTTATAATTTGTAACTCAATTCAAACAAAATAATATTCAGCTCTTAGAATCAGATACGGATACGTGTTATTATTCTAAAAATTTGTTTCATGTTGTTTCTTTTTAGCGATTAGTGTTCATTGAATCGTTCGATAAAAGTAACTAAAATATAATTAA
Source organism: Tachina fera (assembly GCA_905220375.1). Lineage (NCBI taxonomy): Eukaryota > Metazoa > Arthropoda > Insecta > Diptera > Tachinidae > Tachina > Tachina fera. Next base: position 20,793,886 of record LR999963.1, on the reverse strand, counting down.
ATATTTACATTTGTACTTACATTCTTCAATTTTTTGACGATTATCCGAAAGGCGCATTTTGATGGCATTTAGTTTTTTCGAGCCCAAAGATTTCAGCGAAGCCAGACGAGCACGAGCAGCTGGTAATATGCCAGCACGGCCGTTTACATCATCTAAATCGTTCATTAAATTGTTTTCCTGTTGCGCCTGGTGTTGTGATGGAATTGTGCTCAGGAACTGCTTAGTATTGGCAGCTGCAGCTGCCTTATTATCCAAATGGCGTGTAACAGCTACAGAGTAAGGTGGTAGATGAGGCTGCTGTTCAGAGTTATCTATTGGATTGATGGCAGTTGTACTAACCACTGCAACTGCTTGGTTCGACGCCGGCAGTTGAGCCGCAGCAGGCTGTGGTTTTACAGACAACGCTGATACGGTTGCTGATTCTCCTGTCGCTGTACACAATGTATTAGTCGCTGTTTGCATTTTGTCATCGCTTAGTAGAACATCTTCCTCAGGTTGGGATTTTTCTGAAGCTGGATCTGAAGAATTGCTGGTTGTTTTTAATGGCATTACAATTTGCCAATCATTTTCTTTGGGCTGTGAACTTGTGGGAGACATTTCACCTGGGTATATGTATTTAATGGCTTTTTGTTCCAACAGCAGCTTAAACTGTTGTTTCAAAGAAGAAGTAATCTGAAATTTTTTTTAAATATTATTTACCGTATATTATAAATAAAAAATAATTTTTCATAACTTACCAACAGCATGACGCTATCAAATGTATTATCCCGACATATGATTAATTTTACCACAGACCCACTTTCCACAGCAGTGCTGGCCACAAATGGGCAATTGGGACTGAGGCCAACAAAGCAAATTGAACCATCCGAATATCCGATTACAGCACGATTTATACCATCCAAAGTGCGCCACCATACTACGGAGAGGGGATAAGGACAAGTGATTGAGGCCATAAATGACAAGCTCATCAAAGGCAATTGACTATTGCCAGTCTTGTCGTTGTTCACTTGATTGGGAGCACTTGAAGTTGCCAACATTTCGGCAGGTACATCGTGACTAAATACTTCCATATTTCCTTCATCTAGGCCAGCTGCTTCAATCATTACCGCTCCATCATCATCAGCATCATCATCATCACCTTCCTTTTCGATATTTTGTTCTTGTTGGTTCACATTTAGACTTGCTACTTTTTCTATTAGAATTTGTATATTTTGGCTTTCGTCTTTGTTGTCATTTCCAGCAGCATCATCGTTAATATTTGGTGGTTTTTCTTTTGCACGCTCTTCATTTCTAAGCGCATTTAGTGCTGAGTATCGCTTTCTAGTCAATTGATTGGGGCACTTTTTTGAGTTGGGACACTCGTGAGGACCCACGAATGGTATAATATAAGAAGTTACTTGTGTTAGACTATAGTGCGATTGTGTGTAGCCGGTATTGTTGGCATTCTTCTCCAAATAGGTCTTATCAACCACTGCCAGAGCTGGTACAATGTGAAGTGTGTTGTCGAAGCCTGCAAGTGGAAAGTTCAGTTTTAAAACAAGTTTTCTGTTAATAAGTGAGCAAAAACTCATTTTATATCATTAGTAATAAGTTGATAAACTGTAATAAAATCTTTGAAATATTTGCGAGTTTAGTTTAGTCCAAAACTTATGCAAAAATTCAAGAATTTTAAGTAATATATATTGCTAGAATATTTTAAAGACGATTGTGTATTAAGGACGTCATAACAGATATAAAAAAGTTTTAATGAAAATATAATTTTTAATTATTTTAAGTACAAAATCAGTTATCCAGAATATTTATAGACACTAAAGAAAATAAAATTTTAATTCTAAAAAATTAAATTTTTTAGCGTAATTTTACTCATTTCAGTACCCATAAAAACCCATTTGCTGTCAATAAACCGCCCAATGCCCTTGCTGGATACCAATAATAGTTTGCGCTTTATGACATCACTAAAGCTTTCATGAAAACGTCTATCGTCTCGGTGGGTTTTAGGTCCTCTTCATCCTTGTACGTCCTGCAGAAATCTGGAGCGCCAGTTTCTCAAATGCTGTTTCTCGCTCTGATCGAGCATTGAATAGACAACGCTCCTATAAACCCTCCCAGCAACTTTCTATTCGTCTCCAGAGCAGCTTAGATCTTCCAGTTTTGGTCACACATCCCACTAGATTAGGGCTGGCAGAAGTATGAGCTCGTCAACCAGGACACTCATTCTAAAATCTTTCCTATTTGCTCATGAACGATTGGTTCTATTTACCACTGTTATATGGTAACTTGAATATTTTCATTCCCGGTCTGGCAACTTATTCTTTAGACTTGGTCGATCGTTTTTTTTTTACCTAAACTAATGATCAATACAAATAATTATGTATTAACATTTATTCGTCCGCTTTCTTTTATTCATTTGTCAGGCTTAAGATCTGATTTGTTTTTTTATACAAAAGGACGTCAGATGGTCTAATCTGTAATTCCAAATGAAAGAAAACACTTTCGAATGTGTATCTTTATAACATGCAAATTTGAAAGCCTTTTTTCGTTTCAAAAGAAAGAGTTGACCCCCAGAATGAAACCTTTCAACGGGGCGAAATAGAGAAAATAAATAAATTTGTATTCTCTTATATAAAGAACAACTCAGACCTTTTTTTATATTATTAAGTTACTAAATTCGCCGACATTCGTTTGGAGAATTATTTGGCCAGTTCGATGAACTATTTCGCCATGACCAATTCACATGGCATACGTGTTAAAGTTTGATTTCAATTTCTTTTAGAAAGTCAATTAGAATTTTATAATTGTTATATTTTTCTTGTTTGAAGAAATCAGTTATATTTGAATAATTGAGTAATAATGGATATCTGGATCTGATGTTATTCTGCCTTATCGTGGTTGGCGTATTTTAAATACGACTACAACAGTTTGGTAATAGATTAAAGAAAAACTGTTGAAGTCTTCTTTAATCTATTACAAAATCGTCGTACTCAAAGTCTAAATACGCCAATCACGATAATGGGGATTATAAAAATTACATTCAAATATATGAGAATCAGTTCCAGTTTCACCACAATGATTAGATTCTTCTGAATCAACGATTTTCATTTTAAACATAGTTGTTTTTCCGAAAGAATGAACTCTTGATGATCTGTTAATTTGTTTTATATAATTGGGCCCTAAGTTAGTTATACTATTAAACCATGGGATCGATCTATTTACAAGAGGGAATACATGCTATACCAAGGGCTTCATAATACTGGATCCATTTTCCCTTAAGTTTTTCTTCAGTATTAATAATAGCATCTTTAATTGATAGATTATTTTGTAAAATAATACCATCAGAAAGGACTTCTTTTGCCGCCCTATCCGTCATCTCGTTGCCAAAAATATTAGTATGACCTGACATATAATGCAATGAAGTTTCCTCAGACCTTAAGTACATATTCGTTAAATTTTTCTAAAAATTTTATTATTGTTTTTAAATAGGCTTAAAAGTAGTAATTTAAACTATGTTTTTCAGTGCTAAATTCCATAAAAGATTTGAAACTCTTTGATTATTATAATTTATTTCGTTCAATGAAGAGAATGTACGTGATACCATTACGAGCATAATCCATACGATGAAAAGGAACATCGAAGTATAGCGAACTTCATATTCCTGAGAGGTATCTAAAACCGTATGGCATAAAGCAAATCAGGGCAATCAATAGATCCATTGATAATATGATATAAGTTTTCTACGAGACGCCAAAGTATGTAGGCCAATAAATAAGCACTTAGATTCGTATGGAACGGACGATAAATAAAATAGCGAGATTATGGCGAAGTAAGCTAGAAAACATGCTAGATCTAAGCCAGGGAATGGAATTACTTTCGAAATAAACACAGAGAAGACCACCAGATCATAATTTCACCCAAATTTGGGGGAAAGTTACGAGTAAAAATATCTTTATATCACACATAAACATTATGAGATGCCTAACAACAGACATAAAATTAATACAAAAAAATAATTGCATTATACTTACACAAAACCAAAAGCCATGTTCCCATTGGATCAAAACAAACATCATGTATAACTCGAGATGTGCGCCGAAACCAGGAAATTAATTTTAACACCTCTTGGCCACCCTCACTGGTGTAACGCAGCACAATGTCATTGTCCTCGGACACTAGGCACAGGAGCTGTTTGTGGCAATCATATTCTGTGATGGTCGATAACTTGCAGTTGAAATTCGAAATTAATGGACGCAATTCAAAAATATCCAAATTATAAAGAGAAGTCATCACGTTCCTCTGTAGCCTGCACACACAAAAGGAAATCACCAAATCTTCCTTGAAGTTAAACTGCAAAGAAAATTGTCATAAATAACTGCTGCCGAACACAAAAACAACACACAAAACAAAAATGGTCGGGGAATAAAGAGAAGGGTGCGGTCTGGTTTATACGCTGAACAAACAATTTTCTTGAGGAAAATTAATTGTGCATTTAAATTGTTTTAATTTTAGTTAGTTCTACTCACAATTTCTATTTTGAATATACTATATGTACTTCATTTATAAAATTTTAATGCCGTCAACAAACATTTTGATTGCAAAACCTGGGAGCAGGTATAAAAAATTTTCAGGGTATTTTCTTTATTAACAAGGAAGTAAAATAGAATCAAAGAAGAAACAAATTCAATAATTGTCGGCCATTTCGTATGTACATGTTTGGGTGTATTTATTGCTTTTTATTCCCTAAATGTTTTTAATATACTATTTAAGGGAATCTGTTTGTTGTAGTTGATGGTACTACGTACTTTTTACACTATCTTCTCTTGTAGTAAATTACAGAAAGCACTATCAGTTCAATTTGCAGTCCCCCACTTTTTTTATTTTACAACACATTACGCTTTTCTATTTTAATTCTATTTATTTTCTTTTTTTTTGGCTGCGCACTCACGTAATATACTTGTTCTTGTTTTTTTTTTGACTGTTGTCGTTGGGTCGTCTCTATAAACATCAACCCATTCGGCGAAGCAAACCCTCTTTTTAATGGTTACACTAAAATGGTTTTCAATTGCTGGCTGCTTGTTCTATTATCCATCTGCTTTTCTAGGTAGATTTTCTAAATGTACAATGTTGAGTGTTTGTATGTGTGTGCGTGTGCTGGGGCTTCTCTGCTGCAATTTTACTTTTTGTTGAAAATAATTTCTGCTTTAGATTTCCTATTCCACTTGCACTAATTTATTTCATACTTTTCAATTGCATGTTCTTAAATATAATCTCAGTTTGTATTTTATTGCTGCACCACTTTTATTTTCACATTAATTTTCTGTTAATTTCTTCTCAAATAGTTCTTGGCAGAAAATCAAAATAAAGGAAATTCAATAAAAATTTCCTCCAGATGACAGATTTGGCTCAATTCCAGTTGTCAAACTGAAACTTGGCAGCACTTATGTAGGTCTTAGAAAAATAGAAGCATACAGTGCTGCTTTTTCCCAAAAAAAAACGCTGAAATGCTGCCGGGCTAGAGGAAAATTAAAATGTCTGGCACTCTGCACTTGGGTTAACGGTATATTTAAACTCGTTTCCTCCGTAGTTTGTCCCAAATGTCAAAAAGTGCTGCCTATGTTTCATTTTGTGAGTGATCTGTGAAAAATGTAGAGGAACTTGATTTCTTTAATGAAAAATTAACATTTTTGAGAGTTTGAATAAAATATTAGTTATTTAAAAGAAGTGTGTCAGTGTATTATGTGTGAGTGTATTTGTATACAATTAAGTGATTGCTAAGACTTTTACTTGGTGGGCAGTGATGTGCGATTGGAGTGGGCAAATCCTCAAAGCAATGGGTAAGTGCAATTATTTATCAATTTTCGCAACATAATTGTTAATAAGATGTAGCAATTAATTGTATAATGTACAATTTCGTTTGTCCGCGTGAGATTATTACACAAAATCGAGGAAGTCATAGTTTGCCGGCAAGCCGGCATGCGAGGAATAAAATAGTAAATTACAATTCCAAAGAAAATCTTGGCTTCAACTTAAGAAAATTTTCTAATAGATTAAAGAGATTCTTACACAAAAACGAACAAGTCATAGTTTGCCGGACAGCCGGCCTGCTGTAAATTACAAATTCCAAAGAAACTTTCGGCTTTTACTACGACATTTTTGTAATAGAATAAAGAAGACCAGGACAAAGTGCCGTAGTCGAAAGCGAAATACGCCTACCACGATAAGGCAAAGTCTGCCTTGAGTTGTTTCCAAACGAAAGAGGACATCACATGTTGATCTTTTGAACGAATTTTAGCATGCAGATTACTTGGCCAAAAGGCTGTATATTTAAAGGTTCATTGATTGGCAGTATTTCTATCTTTCTCTGCGTGTTAGATCTTATTGCTTGTTCGAAGGTAGTTGTGAAGGAGGACATTCGGCTTTAATACCCCATCACAACTTATAAGACAGAGTTAACCAGCAATCATTAATGATTCGATGGTGCTCCTAGGGCTTACGTGGCACAATCCTTGTAGACCCAAACCTGTCACCTAGACGGATTGGCAGCATTTCTAACACAACCTGGCCAAAGATATCACAGTCTTATTAAAATTCTTTAAAGTCAGACTTAAGAAGATATAGATAAATTATATAACTATCATTTTACGAGTATATACATATATACCATTTTATTTTTACCATTAGTGGGGTTATTATTTAATTCGATTTGAAAACAAAACTGTTATAATTTTCATGTTATTCACGCATGTGGTGGAAAACGATCAAAAAGCGATTCAAAACAATTTTAAAACGATCGATTTAGAAAATAATTTTTGGAAAGCACACTATTAGATAAAATATAAACAATATCCGGGCCTGGGGGCAAATTACGGCACTCGTTACTGAACGAAATTACAAAATATTTCACTAGAGTTTATATAGAAATATTTTAAAATTTCGAAACGAATCGAAGCCGTAATTTGCCCCCTGTTTTGCAAATCACGACATGTCAAATCAGGGTGATTTCAAAAAATTAGTGAAAGCTAATTCATTGCTTTTATAAATTGCCCAGAATCGACGCCCAGGCCAGATAATTACATACATATGTACATTTTTCTAGTTGTTTGAATTTTCGTTATATTTGCAACTTCAAATTTCTTAATTTTTCGAATTTATTTATAGACGTTTCATTAATATTTAATAATATTTTTGTTAATTTCGTGATATTTTAAAAATTTCGAATTTATTTATTTGAATTTCTCTTTCAATTTTTCTTGAATTTTCGAAACAAAAGCTTGATTTCAGTTTTAAAATTTCTTTTGTCAATTGGATTTATTTTGAAACGACTCAGAAAAACGAGTAGGTTATCAATTGGCCTGTATTTTTGTTTGTATGTGTGTTACTTCATAGCTCCGTAACTTTTAAATCGATTTAAAAAAATGTTTTTCTTGTCTGAGAGGGTGTAGATTAGGGATGCCAAACGGGAAATAACGAATCCCGAAATTCCGGTATTTTCGGGATTTGGCAAATTCCGATTCCCGGGATTTGTAAAATTCAAGCCCGGGATTTCCATTTCGGGATTTCTTAGCAGTTTTTATACAAAAACCATTTGTAAATTAAAATTTTCGTTGATTTTATGGTATTTTTTTATAAAATATAAAAGTCCCATACAATTTTTAACGTGCAGTTTTAACAATTTAATTAATGACTATTCGTGACACATTTCTTATAAATTAATAACAAGAGCAAATCAAATCAACTACTTTTTCATTGTTATTTTCATCAAAAGTTCTACAATATACAACTAAGAATTATTTTGAAAACAAAAAGAAACTTATGAGATTTGGAAGGGAAATAACATTTGGAAAATTCATAAGTTTGAAGTAGAATACAATATACGGCAAGTGCAAACTTTTTCTTATCGGGTTGACGTAAACGTAAGAAATATTTACGAAATAATGCGTTTCGTTTTTCAAAAAGGCCATAGATATGTATGTATATTCGTTTTTGTTAAGATTATAGAAAAAATGTACATATATTGAAAAGAAAAACAAATTTTCAGATTTAGTTATGGTTTTCAGTATAAATACTCAAATACATCAAATGTAATTATTCAACATAAAAATAGATGAGACAAATTCTTTTGATTTTTATTTCATACTCGTATTAGAAGATTGTTAACTTTAAAGAGAATTGTGTTATGATATATTATCAACATAAAAACTTTTAAAATGCATACAATTTGTTATTAAAGTAATAATTATTAAAAAAAATAATTTATTTTACCAAAAATTGTAGATCCCGAAATCTTGAAAATCCCGAAATCCCGCGATCCCGAAAATCCCGAGATCCCGAAAATCCCGAGATCCCGAAAATCCCGGGATTTATAAAAATCGATCCCGATTGGCATCCCTAGTTTAGATAGCTTCCGTTTGGTCCCATTGTCTAAAACGAAGTTTTTTTTCTTTGATTTAATGATCTTTTGCTAAACTCATTGCTGCGAAACTTAGCACACGTCGCAAAAAAATGGGTGTGGCCACGCCCATTAAAACCTAATGTTATATTTAACGTTCTGCTATTTGACCGATTTTTAAGGTACGTGGAAAACTTCCTGAGATGCAAGAAAGAGAAAATTTTGCTTTTAAAAAAGTGGGCGGACCACTCCTATTAAAAATTGGCATGATATTTTACGTGCTTCTACTTAATTGATTATTGCGAAACTTTTTACATACTCTGAAGTCTGAAAAAGGATCAGTGTTGCATTTAAAAAAGTTGGCGGGACTACACCCATATAAGTTTATTAGTAAATTATATGTGCTTCTACTTATCATATTCTCCCAAAACTTGCTAAATGGTTTTTTCCATTATAATGACTTATATTTGTGCTAAAAGAATTGGTCGTGAATACTTGGCACACGCTTGGAGCTCCAAAAGTGACGTCTTTAGAAATTTAGTATAGTGGGCAAATTGGGCGTAACAACGCCCCCGAAATTATAAATTTGGCGCTAAAATAAAAGAAATTACTTCCGATTTTTTATGTCAATTACATGCGAATGCGAAAAGCATATTCTTCCATTGCGAATTACACAGTAGACAGACCAATTAAATTTCCTTTGGATACAAAGATCTGTATATTGTTTCTGATGTACTGGGTTGCTGTGGAATAGCTTTAGACCATTTTGAAAAGCGTCAATCATTGTAAAAGTATACCCATACGCTTCCGATTTGAGCTTAATTGAAATTTGCCAAATAGAGAATGTGTCGAGTAAGTTTACATATTTGAGATAACTGTCAAAGTTTTGATAATTTCATCATAATAGAACAAACAAAGAGTTCGGCAACTAGTTGTATTGTAACTTGTATTGTAAATCAAATGCAGATTTCTTAAAAGCTTTTGGAAGATATGGTCTAGCTTTGGCTTGTGACACGTCACCGTATATTGGGATATTAGAAACGAGAATCGCAATTTTCAACAGCTTCAATTTGAGTAGCCGATCGTTAATTCGCTTCTAGAACCTTCTCCTTATTTTGAAGTTGGTTAAAAATTACATACAAATTGAATGACGGGGAGTACAACTGAACCGAATATTGTGGCATTTTTTAAATGCATTGTTACTTTTTTTTTCATTTAATTAAACATTTAATAAAATTTAAATTGTTTGAATAAAAAAACAAAAAAGAAAAAAACTGTTCCCTCAAGTACATCTTGAGATTATTTTGTAATTGTACATCATTGCAATAATATGGTGTTACAACGTCAAAGTGCAATACAATACGCCATCGTCGTCATATCCATCCCCATGGTCTTCATCATCAACATCATCTTGAGCAGCAGCAATAGCAGCCACAGACAATAGTGCAACGTCGATATAAATGTAATAAAAGAAGGTGCAAAATCTTTAAGAAATAACCATTTCGATAAATAAAAGGGGGAAACAAAAAAAAGATTTGACTCAAAAACATTCGCATATATAACGCTCTTTTATTGCAACATAATCATAACTCAAAAAAGTTAGTTTTGCAGAAAATGCATTTGAAATTTTTGACTTGCAGATATGCAACTCAATGAAGTTATTAAAAAAGAATATGGGAATTGGTTGACCTTGCAGGCCATTCCTGAAACTTTCCGCAAAGCTAAAAATGTTTACAGATACACTTTTTAAGTCTTTTAGATCAGTGAAGATCTAAGATCGATTTATGAATACCCAGTGGCTAATTGCGTAAAACGCAACGCCAAACGTTGACACATTTTATGTGGAAAAAAAATTTAAAATACAAAAACGCTACACGTTTCGTTTTACCAAATTAGGCCCTTAAATGTTGTTAGAAAAAACAATTTATTCGAAGTTTTTTCTCAACGATATCTCTCGAACGAATGATAATAAACATATCCCATCTAAAGCCCCGTTCAGTCTATTATACAATTATTAATACTTTTGTGGAAAATGCAGCTCTGACATGTTGAGTTGTTATTGTTTTTTTTTTAAATTTTTGAAACAAATATAAGACCAGGGATGCATTTTCGTCAAAAGTATTAATACTTGTATTATAGTCTGAGTGGCCCTTAAGCAAGCTCAATATCTTTCGAACGCGGCAAATTTACTTCCGATCCGTTGACCCTTTCTTATCTTATGAGATGTTAAGATACACACACGAGCATTCTTAAGCCAGGGAACTTTTCTGTCAGAGAAGAGACAGAAGTTAGTGTTTATACCGGAGGACAATAAACTCCTAGTTGGCCCTTCCTCTTGTTGCCCACTATGTATTATAGATACTAGAGAGCTGCGTAAACAGTCTTGAAATGCAAATACGACTTGTTTTTTTAAATGTATTGTCGTAGCATGTAGTATACTAAACCAATAATAAATGCTATCGTATAATAAGCGAAGCACGATGTATGTATTTGGGTTCGTGTATATGAGTGTTAACAAGCGATGTCGCGAAAACTTATTGTTCGTAACAATCAGAAGAAGTAGTGTTGATGTTTGTATGCTGGTTATTTTGCATATTGTCAGTTTGAGTGTGTTTGTAAGATGTAGATGGTGAGCTGTTATGTCTTTAAGGGTGTTTTTTTAAAGCAAGCGCACATAACTAATGTCAATGCATTTGTGTGTGTGTGCAGAAAAATAAAAGATCATACACACAACGTGCATGACGTTTGCATGCGTAGGAAGACGCATGCATCACAAATTCTTCCGCCACGAAGTATTTTCTTTTTCACTCCTGTTTTTGCAATAACTGAAACAAATTTCTTGCATTTGTTGTAGAAGATTTCGCTGTAGTAAAGCTCTTGAAAAATTCCTCATGTCTTAAAAGCTGTTGTAAGTGGTCTTGTGCAGTGGTCGAATAGATACATGTGGGAAATTGCTAGAGAGTATAATGTGTGGAAGACTTGAAAATTATGTTGAAGCTAGCCGTGGTGCATCAGAAAACCAATTTGGCTTCAGGAAAGCAAGGTCAACAAAGGAATGATACAAAAGAGTACTGTGTAGTTGTGAACTTAGACGTAAAAGAGCCTTCAACACGCACACTGCAAACTGAGAGCATATTGTTGATGCCTTAGCTCGATTAGACACCCCAATGTATCTGCTGGTAATAGTAAAGGATTATATTCGAAATAGGCATCTAGTTTATGAGAATGATGTAAGTATGTATCAGGAGAAGTGATATTATTGGTGGAGTGGACCACTGTTGTGGAACGTAATGTACTATAGATTATTAAGATTAATGTCCTAATTTAGTAAGACGATTTAAGACGTTTTAGTTTGAAAATACTTCTGAATTCTTGTGTTTGAATCCTCTAAATTATTTTTCTTAAAAAATGGTTGTTGTCTTTGATAATGAAAAATCAAAATATTATTGCCCTGTTTTTAAGAGATAAAAATTAAATTCAAGTATTGTACAATAGTTTGAAATATGTATATATAAAAAAATATGTGTTGGATATGGCTATATAAAATTTGGAACAAAATCATAAAGCAAATACACGAACCTTTTAGCATAGACAATAAATAATAATTGTTTTAAAGAATCACAACTGCGGTTTGTTTCCGTCCATAGACAAGACGGCACAATCGTCGAACAGAATTAGGGCATAATTTTTTTTTTAATTTTATTTTAGTGTTTAGTTTATATTAAAACATGTAACCCGCGCACAGTGTCCGATTTTAGAAATTAGGAAGACAAAAATCATGAATTTTCTTAAATAATTTAGATAGAGTCCTAATTTTTTTTTATTTTTATATTAAATTTATTTATATTCAATTTATTTATATATTTGAGGTATTCACAAAGTATATACTTTAAACTTATTTTCACGCATATTTTACAATAATAAAAGTAAAAGGAATTTCATAAATTAATAATAATATAAAAAAATTATAATAACTTATTCTGAGTTTATGCTGATATAATATATTTGGAAAAAAAAATTAATGGGGCAGGTTGGGGCAGGAATTTTATATAAAGTCTATAACAGCAAGGTTGAAAGATAACAGAAACGTTTATGGATGTGGTCCAACGGATGGATATCAAAAGATTTCGTCTGACAAAGTTAGTTTGTTCCATAATAAATGTAAAAAAGACTCACTTAGCTTTACTTACCATTGATTAAAAAATAATGTGTTTTTGTGTGTTAGTTAAAAAGAAGTCAAAGAATACAATTGAATAGAAAAAGTTAATATCGCACCTAGAACGCCTTCTATATACTTTTGAATTTGCATAAAATACGCATAGTATTTTTGTGTTTTTATTTTTTACTTTTAACATGTCATTTAAAGTACCGTTATAAGCATACAAAGTGAAAAATATACAAAAATCATATAGTTTTAAGCTAGTCTGGGTCCTCGCTTGCAAATAGTGTGATCAATTTAAATTTTTAATTAACTTAATTTTTTTATTTTTGTCCTGCTAATTTCTGAAATGGAACACTGTGCGGCACCGCGGCGACTGAAACTGACTGATGACGTTTCTGCTTAACCGTTGCCGTTAAATTTTTCTTACTGCACCTACCTTTTTTTTTTATTAATTTCTTATGGAAATGAAGCAAAACAAGAGTTAAATTTAATTTGTACGTTTTTATATGAGAAATTTGACGTAATCGCCAAAGAGTGGCGTGTACAGCAAAACAATATTTATTAAATTTTAAAATAGTTGATATGGGGCAAAATGAATGCTTGATATCTGAGAAAACATAATAAATTTCGTAAAACGCGTTTTTGATTCAGAAAAAGGGGTATTAAAGATATACATATGTATATCCTCCATATCTAACTAATTTTTTTTTAATGGTCGATGGTAAAAACCAATTCTGAGGCGACAATATGATGAAAAGTAATTTTTCGAATATTTGATTAAGATCAGTAACTTCCTATAACGAGAAATTAAAAATGTTCTTCTCCAAATTGATAATATAAAATTTTTACAGAACACAACACGAAATAATTAATTAATGCAAAAGCTAAATTTTTGAGATATGACTATGTTGCAATAAAGGAGCGATATGCATACACTCGCACACACTGCACTGACTAATAACACAGTGCAACAAAAAATAATACCTGCGATGTGTTACTATTTTTCTGGTAGATATTGTCGAGTATAACAACAATCTGTATTTGAAATTTTCCAAACACCTCAAAAATCTTCAGTTACGGGTAAAAACCGGGGTTTCGTACCCGTAAACACTTATCAACCTCTAAGGGCAACTTTTTGGGTTCGAGATTAAGTTAAGTTTATTTCTCTAATTATCTAATCCGAAAATTAACTTAATCTCACATAATTGAGTTTGATGTTTTTGTTCTTGTTATGTGTATTATTACCATACTGAGAAACAAAACAGTGGCAACAATTTCTGTGCAAAAGTCATACATGTTATCAACAAACTTTGATTTTTTTGTTGGAAGAAGAAGAAACTGTCATATTTTATTATTTACAAGTAAATATTTTGCGTGTTAAAGGAAATATATAAATAATATAAAATATATATGTATATTTATGTGTTTTAAATTATTTTATCATACAATTTTTACAAAAATGTATATGTTTCACAAGTGTTTGTTGTCAATACTAAAATAAGATTAAACCACCACGATTGGTCGCTTAAACTGGCAGGTAAAACCATATAATCGACTACCCAAAAAACACAAATGAAGATTAAGGTTAATTTAATCTCTAATCTTGAATTTAAAAAGTCGCCCTAAGTAAGTTAAATATCAACCGATTTTGTGTTTATAGACAGATTTAGAAAGAAGAGACTAAGACCTTTCGAATCAGTTTCAGTAAATTTCAGATATGTATATGTCTGTATTTTTTCACCAAATATAATTTTTTTGTTTTTTTCCGACACTTTTCTACTTTGGACAGTATTTTTGTACTGGAACCATAGTGTTTATAACTTCATTTATAAAACATCAATGATTAAGAATAATTCGCAGGTTTGTTTTAAAAAATTCCCTCGAAATTGACTGAGTTATTAAACATGAGAACCACAAGAGCAAAAAGTTTCGCGTCCACTGTTGTACCAATTTTGCACTCTTTGCTGATATATGTATGTCTATTAAATTGTACTTTCATCTCGAGGATGAGTCTCGAGCCTAAATAAACAGAAAGCGTATAAATGTAACGCGATACACATGATGCAGGTACTTTTTTTAACAAAAAGTGGTCTAATAAAATGTTTAATAACTCAGTAAATTTCGAGGGAATTTTTTAAAACAAACCTGCGAATTACTCTTAATCATTTATGTTTTATAAATGAAGTTATAAACACTATGGTTCCAGTACAAAAATACTTTCTAAGAACGAGTCCAAAGTAGAAAAGTGCCGAAAAAAAACCGAAAAAATTGTATTTGGTGTTTGGAAATTTTCAAATGCAGATTGTTGTTATACTGGGCAATACTTACCAGAAAAATAGTAACACCTTCCAGGTATTTGGATTTCATTAAAATTTGTCACACAGTGTAATCTGGCAATGGGCAATGTACAAGATATGAGTATGTACACACATATTTGTGTCTTTGTACGGTCAAACATGTTTACAAGGCGATGCATTTTAATTCCACACACATCCATACATACATACATACATACTTTGTAAGTAAGTGGCGTTGGTGCATACCGTTGATGGTGCGAGTAGTTTTGGTTGTGGGGATACTCGAGTATCTCCACTATATCAACTACAACTAAATATCAGGCAATCCATCCTCAGCAACCAACCATCAATCCATCCGTACCCAAACAGAAAAGCCTCGTTATAAAGTCTACGCCCTCAATACGTGAAGTGGATGAACGTGTTGTTTTGCCATAATCGAAAAAGCTCGCTTGCTTATATTGTGTTGTGTTGTGCTGCGTTGTTCTGCTTTCCAGGCTAAACAACTCAGCTACTCACACACACACACTGCCCTTGTTCAATGTGGTAAATAAATGTTGTTGCAGATCGATGGATGGATGGATGTATGATGGTATTAATAGTACATATTTTTATATTTTAAAGATGTTCATTACAGTTTGTTAGCTTTTTGCTTTTTGCTTTTTGCTTTTCTTTAAAGAAAATATGATAAAAATGTTTCTGCTTATTTTATGGAATGAGAAGATTCCCTTAAGGCCCTTTCGCTGCTGTCCATCTCTGAATCAATACCAGCACTCTTAATCTTTTCTATGGTACTTGTTATACATATGTTGAGTATATTGTGTGCAAGTGGCTCCTTTTATTTTATGTCTACAAAGTTCGTCGGCCATTATATTTTAGGGGAAAGGGAGGGAGGGAGATAGGGAGGGGACTTTATTTAAACTTTGATTTTATTTTATTTACTTTCAACACCAAAAAAAAAATTAACATGTGCAACATGCAGGTTTTCATTCAGTTCACTCACTACTCACTTTCTAAATACAAACGTCAAATGTTCTTTCGTTCTGTCAGTGACTAACATCGCGTTAAGTTTATGTTTATTTTTTATTTTTATTTTTTTTAATTTCATTTTAATAAGGACGTGCTGTGTTGTTACAATTGTGGCCAGTTCTTGAGCACGCACATGTTGAAATTCATCTGGCCGTTTTCTTAGTCAATCAGTCAGCTGAAATGAGCGATGAAGAGAAAGAGTAATAAGAGGAGGAGGAGGTGGAGGAGGAGGTTTCCAACTTTATTTTCATTTAATCAAACTAATGTTAGTTATTAAAAACGACTGTTGGAAAACCTGATGTGCCATGTTTTAATTTAACATTTTTATTTTTGGTTGCTGTTGATGAAATTCATCATCAACTGAGCGAGTTGAGTGAATTATATTTTTGCAATTGCGTGTATTTTTTATTTTTTTTTTGCCTGCAAATGCATGTAGAAACGAGGCAACATATTAATCTTGGAAAACGTGCTTGATTTTTTATTGGTTTTAGCCAAAAAGTGGCACGATTATTAAGTTTATTAAAAATCATCGAGTAAAATGAATATAAACCAGAATAATTTGTTCTGTGATTAGTGTAAAAATCGTTTTGGTAACCTGCTGTCTTACATTTTCCAACAGGAAAATTTAAAGATCTCCGTAAGTCCAAACTACAGTAAGGTCTCGATTAACCGGCAACGTCGATTATCCGGGAAAGAAATATTGTAATTGTTTTCTTTTTGTCCATCCCTTAAATTTTTTTTTCATCGATCAACCGCGATTACCTCTACTATCCGGGATTTCAAGCACGCAATCGTTTTCAGCCAAAATATTTTTTACCTTATAGTACATATTTATGCATTTTTTTATTAAACACAAGCATAAAATCCATGAACTTTTATTTTATTATATGCGGTATGTACAAAGAGATGTAAATGAATAAAAAAATATGAATAAAATATATATAAAAAAATAATAAAAGCTGTTACCCGATTAACCGGGAAAATCAATTATCCAGAATGGTGGAGGTCCCGGATAATCTTGGGCTACTGTATATCTGTTTATTGAATGTTGCGGGCTCGAACATATGAAGGCTGCAAGTGACTGTCATCGCTTCTGGATCTTAAAACTCCCAGACTAGAACCTTCAGGCGCTCTAGACCCATCGGTATACCAACTGATGGTGCCAGTTCTGAAGGTGTATCGAGGGGGCATTTCCTCCTGTGCCTTCTATTGGAAAGAACAGTATAAAAACTTTTGTCAAAGTCATACGTTTTATTCATCATATCAAAAGGTTGCGCAAGTAGGGGCAAGTATCTCTCCAGGGAGGGTTTCTCCCATTGGCTAATTAGACTGCAAATGCCTTTGCTGCTTTCTGCCATGCTGATTACTTTTTGCCTATTAGTAATCTCTATCACAATCGTCACAGGTGTGAGTTCAATGAGGGCTTCCGTGGAACCTGTTCTTCATATCCCCTGTTATACAGAGGCTTTGGCTTAAGTAGTTTGACTACAAAACCGAAGCTCCTGGGTTCGAGCCCGGTCTCCAGCAGTCCGGTAAATAACAACACCAAGCATTTTTCTGATCTGCATTAGTGTCCCTTTGTATAATTTTTTATAAAAAACTTCAAGTGATGAAGGTCACTGAACTATACCGACTTCATCAGATACTAATCCTAATGTAACATCAGAGCACCCTCCTTCGTCGGTATTGTGTAAAAGAATCATCGGCGAAGAAAAATTTAATACGCATCATTTAACACCAGAGGCGCTGCAACACATTATTTAAAAAACCTGCAAAGAGCAGAGAGAAATAGAAAGAAGCTTTATTTCCTCTATTTCTTCCTTCACCACATGTCTTCTCTTTCACTATTTCTTTCCTAAAGAAGATAGCAACTAACAATAGTAGCAGGTATTCACTGTCTGAGTGTTACTTCTCTTAAAAAAATAAAAATTGGAAGTAATTTTGTGGAAAATAAAGGTAAATTTTGCTGATTGCCACGGAGTGCTTATATACTGCTCGATTGTTCTTCGGAACCATTAGTTCAAATTCTAAGATTCTTTCAGCAATTGTCATCGAGTATTTATTTTACCTTTAAAGGGTTTAGGGTCGTGGGGCGGGAAATCCCCCATACACAGAAAATATTTATTATCATTTTAGCAGAGATCTTTTAAAGCAAGAGATTTTTGAGGTTCCGGACTCAAAAGAAAAACAGAATTCCCTTAATGTGAGTATGCTGCTCGCCTCCACATAGTCTGTCTACCTTCCAGACCGTCTGTCTGCCGTCCAGATCATTTGTCTGCCCTCCAGACTGACTGTCTGCCCTCCAGACCATCTATCTGCCCTGTAGTCCGTACGTGCACTCATACTTCCCTGTCCAAATTGAAAAGTAACTTGAGTTATTTGTTAAGCTTTATCGGCTAAACATTTCAAGGGATTATTTATGATGAAGTTTAAAACATAAATAGATCTGCGTATGAAAGAAGACAAAATTATTATATATATTTTTTAGAGTAGGACCAATAGGGGGCCAGGAGATAATATCTGCCCTCTAAAACTATCCCAACGATTTTTATGAAACTCTTAACATAGATACATCGGCGACTAAGAAGACATACAGGCTTCAGAATCAAAAAAGAACAAGGAGGGGCAAGGGAGAAATTTCTGTCTCCTAGAAACTATTCAACCGATTTCCATGAAGTTCAAAACATAGATAGATCTGCATTTAAATGGACACACACACATGAGTAATATATTTTTAAAACTATGACCGTGAATTTATAACTCTTCTTGAGTATCCAACCAATTTTGAAAGAACGCAAGCTTTCTATTTGAAGGCACACAAGATTTCCAGTTTTTTTACACTATATTTGGCCATTTTGACGATTGTGCGATTGCTTTCCCATTTCCAAATTCTGTTCGACGATTGTATCGTCTTGTCTATGGACGAAAAAAAGCCGCAGTTGTGATTCCTTAAAACATTTATTATATATTGTCTATGCTAGAAGGTTCGTGTATTTGCTTTATGATTTTGTTCCAAACATTATATCCAACATATATTAAAACTATTGTATTATACTTTAATTTAATTTGCATGTTTTAAAAACATGGCAATAATATTTTTATTTTTCATTATCAAAAAGAACAACCATTTTGGAAGAAAATAATTTAGAGGATTCAAACACAAGAACTCAGAAGTATTTTCAAAACAAAAACGTCCTAAATCTTTTACTGAATTCATTATAATTCATTCGTTCTACTTTGTAATTCGAAGTGAAAACAAATGTTTTCGAATTTTAATTTCAATAACAATTTCTTTCAAATTACACATTTGAAGGGGTTCAAACGTTAGTCGTAAGTGCCATATTGTCTTAATGTTTTACAATTTTTATTTGAAACATTGGGTAGTATGAATAAAAAAAAGTATTTGCTTTTTACTTAAAAATTTATTTTAAAACCCCAAATATGTATGTGTTTTTTGTTTTTTTAAACAAATTTTTAAGTAAAAAGTAAATACTTTTTTTATTCATACTACCCATTATTGACCTCTATGACTACCTTTTGAATATCCCAAAAATATTTGTTTGTGCAGAAATTAAGAACTCCTACCTAATATATGTATTTATAATTTTAATAATTATATTTTTTAAGCGTTTCGCAAATTTTCCTAATCATGATTAATTCGTCTTCATACTATCTCTCACTTTGACTTTTTTGTTTAAATTGCATTTTACTGAATATTAGCCAAAAGTATAAAACTTCAACCTCATTTTAAAGCAACTTACGAATATGACCACTTCTCATCAACACCACCTTTTTTTCTTCTTCGAGCACAAATTTACGCAAAACTCTACTCTTGAGGCACTAAAAACAATCGAATTTTTTTTAGCTTTTTGAGAGGGACGAGTGCAAGAATGAATATGTGTGCATATATGCAACTTAAAAATAAAGGCGGAGAAACTGTGTTGTTTTACTTTTTTGCTTTTTTGTTATATATTTTTACTTCTTACGATTTAAATCTTAATGCATAAATAGCAGGTCACAACTTTGCAGCTCGTTTGGCGGGAAATGCCCGCGAACATGTTAATACCCCAATACAAGTTGTATGTGATTATCTCTTTTGCACTCATATCATGTGTACTTTCTTACTAAAAGTTACTTGCTGCTGCTTGCTGGCATTAACAGGGCTTAACGAATTCTCAGAAGATCCTCCAGAAAGGATACATACTTACATACGAGTATTATCTGGTGTCCATTAAAAACACTTCATATTGAGTTTAATTGCAAAATGAAAAGATAGACAGACTTGAAAATTGTAATTATTTCAAATCATATGTTTTGGAAAATGAATGCAACTTTTTCATATTCATCAGCAATTGAAGTTAAAATTTTTTGGAAAAATTTAATTTCTAAGTTTTATTATTAAGTATAACCTCGTTGCTCTGGGAAAAGTTTCCACGAGCATGTGGCATAAGTATGGTTGAACTGCAATACTACAGTAATAAATGTTCATCTTTAATATACTAGACTTAATTATATAGAAACTAATATGATGTTGTTAAATCCACATTTAATCAGTGAAATTAGAGTTTACAATACCATTAACTATTTCCGAATGAAAGCAATTAAATTTTCTACAATTAGAAATTCTAATCCATGTCGCCAAATGAAAATTACTGGGCTTTTAGAAGAGCTCCGACAAGAAATGGTAAAAAAATCGCATGTTCGGAATTATTGATCCGATTACAAAATGATGCATGAAAAAATTAAGAAGAAAACATTTCAGAAACCATAATTCTTCGGCACCATGTTTCAAATAAGCTTAGATACAGAGAGTCCGTGAGTATGAAAACATGTATAAGTTCTTAACTTACAAATGGACACTGATCGACTGGTCGGAGTCACACCAAAATGCAGCAAAGCTCAAATAAAGCGAGAACTTTTCGGAGTCTTACTTTCTCAACCTCCAAATTGACTTGGCCACCATCTTACGATCTTAGCTGGTCTATCATACTGAAGCAACTTCAAAGAGATCATCTCCTTGTTCTGGAGTTACGCAGTAACTTTTACTACGATAATCGTATCGCTTTATTAAATATAACGAAAATTTATTGACTTTTCTATTCAGTAACATATTTTAACGATATTCGCTGTCAGTCAGAAAATTAAAATAAAAAGCTCAAATTCATTTAGTTTTTCTCTAATTATTCTTTGTGCTTTTCGGTTATTTTGATATTTTGTATGCATGGCTGCGTAATGGTATACAATAAAATAGCGATTAAAATATTACGATTTCGTTACTGAATCCAGATAAAGGAATTTTAATCTACCGCACAGTGACCTCAGCAGAAGAGTTCATGATGAAGAGGAGGAGGAAACCGTTAAATACCCTATTTGTCATTGCGTTGCTCTCGCAGAGAAAATCTTTTGATGCGCACTCCAACTCTGCGATGGAGGCTCTTTTTTGACAAAAGTCATCAGACTAAGGTAGTAGGGAGCCATAATTATTACCAATAGCAACTAGGCTCAATCTGCTCCTAGAAGATAGGTGACCTTAATCTGCAATAACTCCAAATGATTCCTTTATTGTATGTTTTCAAAAAAAATCTAGGTCGTGTGATCATTCACAGCGTAAACAGAAGATTATTGCTTACTTTATGTGCTCTCGGCAGCTGCCATAAAGTACATTGCAGAGCAGACATAGTTTATTAATCAGAGTGTCGTTAGTACCTCCGTAAACCTCTATTAGTTCTTCCTAGCAGTCAAACTGATGCTGCATTAGAGACATTCATAAGAGATCCATCACTGGCCAATTCCAGCTGCCTGCTTCTTCCCCAAGAAACTCCCAACCAAGCCAGCACATCTTCGCATTGTCCACAAGAATTGAGGGGTTGGTATGCGATCTTAGCTCTAGAAGCACTTCGTGGCTATGAACAACAATTTTGATATTTCCTCAAGAATTTCTTCCAAAACATTCTTTCAATCGTGCCAATTGCTGCATAATTTGAATATGAGTCAGCCTTTGCCACCACAAGGCTGATGGTAACGGGTGATTGGCTAACAGGAGAACATAAAACCGAGTACCAAAGTACATATGTACGTTGATCATGGAAAACGTTACCATTGTTAAGGCTCAACGCCGCAAGACGTTTCGTATTCGTCAGTATATGTATACTTAAGTTTCATACAGGTATGTGATGGAAGTCTTTCGATTTTAAACGGTCCTTTTGAGAAAGTGCAATGCATTTCGAGCGATGTCGAACAAGGCCATATCAGATTGTTGCAACAGCCTAAGTGTTTGCCGGATGTCAATACACTTTTGAGACCACTTTATATGAATTTGCCTGGATGATTTCATATTTAAAATCGATATTCATCACATATGTATGCATATAAAAACCAGATAGTCTGCAAAGTTATTTTTTGGACATTTAGTGAAATAGTAAAAGACTATTGCTCTTATGCAAAAACGATTGTTAAAGTTAAAGCATGCATTAAAACCGGTTTTGCCATACAAAATTCGTTCATTAAACCAACTTTAAGTTTACCAATTGTTTTTGCATAAGGGGGTATGACAACAGAGTCTACACTGATGGATCTAGGCATACAGTAACCGTATCGCCTAACCTATGATGCGAATATATTTCAGGCTGAAATAAATACTGGCCATAAGAGAGGGACGAAGTATACTGTGCGAAAGAAATGCACGGCGGAAAATTTGGAATTTTTTCGGCGACAACCAGGCTGAGATGCTGGCGCTAAATTCACTTGAAACCTCCTCAATTTTAGTTAATCAATGTAAGGATGTGCTATACAGACTTTGTCGTCAGACTGACACCATTCTTATCTGTGTTCCTGAACAAAGTAAATTAATCGGCAATGACCTAGCGGATCAACTGGCGAGGACTGGATCCACTATGGACACCTCTAATGCATTGTCAGTCACTGCGCCGTTTCGAACATTTAAAATAATATCCTCAAACCCTAGCTTTATAAACAGAAGATAGTTGAAATGGCCTGAGGAGATACGAGTAGGTTCGCAAAGAAAATCTGGTCATGATACCACGTGAAACGCTTAGAAAATATAATATCTCATAGTTGGTCGCCACTGGGTAATCGGCAGGCATGCTACAAGGTCTTCCCTATAAGACACTCTGTAGCAGCTATCAAAAATAAGACAAAGAAGAGACGCTTTCTAGCCACTAGATAACCTATCGGAGGTATCGCAAATTTGTATAAAAGACCTCATGGGGTACCTCAAAGGATCGAGTACAAGCAAAATGTATCTTATTTACACTTAAGGAAGAAATCAATTTAGTCGCTCATATGCATTCGTACAAGAATGTAATTTATTCTTTTATATTATAAACATACATAAATAATATAAAGTATGCCTGATCACTTGATCAAGATTCGGACGAGTAGAGTGGCATCTATCCAAATAGAATCGCTAGATTCTACTTGTTTGCTGGTAGGTAGCAAGCAGCCTGGTAAACCAACCAAGGTCGTTCAAGATATTTTCATGCTCATAGGTAGTCGAATGATAATGATGAGACCCACTACTGAGCCCAGAATGGCTTAAAGGGGAAACTCCTGCGAAAATCTTCTAATAACGCTGATACAAATTCAAGTAGCTGGAGAAGGAGACCTTAAACATTTTATTGTCGAGCCTATGTAGTTTACTTGTGATAGTGGGCATTTTTTAACACAACAAACGCACAGTGGGAGATTTTGGTAAATAACAAAAATCAAAAATTTAAAAAAAAAATTTGTTAATTTTAAAAGTGTAATTGAGTCAATTAAACTTTTGTTTAAAAGTTTAATTTAATTAAAAGTTTAATTGATTCAATATAATTTTTAATTGATTTTTTTCTAATTAAACGTAGTTATTGCAGGAATTTTTTTTTCTGTGTAAGAACATTGGCGGACCGTGGTTGGTAAAAAAACCAAAAATTTTATTTTTTCTCGAATATTTCCTAAACTGTAACCAAAAACCCATAAATGTAGTAAACTTTTAGTTAGTTCTTTGAAAGGAAAATCTACCTGCAAAATTACTTTTTTATCACATTATAAAAACATCACCTCGACATACATTCGAAATTTTCTTTAACCCGAGGTGACCCACTTTTAAGCTAAAAAATTCATATTCCAAATTTAAGCTCTGTAACACTTGCTCAAATGCTTCATGAATTTTATAACAATCGCACGGCCCATTTAGAAACTGCAGAGTTATTTCCATTTTTTTTTTTGGTTTAGCCAAAAATCCCCCACTGTGAAGCGATCGTTAGTTAAACTTAATGCTTTTATTCAACAAAGCGAATTTGTAAGATGGGAGGTTAGATAAGTAGGTGCAGCTCGTTAGCAATAACTTTGTGCTAAGTTCATCCAAATAAATTTTGAAGAGTTGAAATTATTAGATGCATTGAATCCCTCGAAGATGAGAACGTTAAGGCCCAACTATAATATGAATATGCTGGCTTAAGCTAATGCCAGAATTGAACGATAAGTCTGTCAAATACATAAGCAATTCAGATGTGACTTTTAGGTGGCCACAATGTACTTACATCCACTTAAGTATTCTTTAGGCACAGTTGCACATATAGGTATTGTTCAAATTTTTTAGTAATTTTGTTTCTTCTTATAACTACTAAATGAATGCAATTCAATCAAATTAACTTGTTGGAATGTCCTAATCTACTAAAAATTCACGTCTAATTATATCCACCACTTTATTACTTGTTTTATTTGTTTTGCCTACTAAAAAGTACAACAGTGAACATACATAACTAATCTCAAGTGTATGTGTGTATATGTGTATTGTAAAACAAAGAATGAAAATAAAATTTTTGCTTTTTTTCTGAGTTCAAAATAAGAAACAATAAAAAAATATTTAAAATCAATGAATGTTTTCTGCTGCTGTTTGCTTGAGTTTAAAAAAAAATGCAAAAACATTGTTTTCCGTACGGAATGTGCGTTCAGTTTGGCACTTAACTTAAGCAATTGACATTTGACGAAACTTGACGAAAAGTTCCATAAGTACATTATAGTTTGCCACATACGTTTTATATGTAACCGCACAGTTGCTTAATTTCGCTTATTCCTATTATAGTTGGGCCTTTACACTAGGTATCCTTGTTGATCTTGTGGCTCCTCGAAATAAAGCTGAGTGATGAGGATATGATATGATTTCCGTTCCAATATGCATGTGCCATTCTAGCAAGAATGTGTCATAGCTCCTCTTTATACACCACGAACTTCCGTTTCTTTTACTCTGATTTACTAGAATAATTTCGATTTGAATACACATTCCCATCGCAGCAGAATAATTATAGAAACGAAATAAGAAAATGATTGATATCAGTTTCAATGAGCACTAGCTCATCTCTATCGTATTTAATGGCAGATTTCCAATTTTCCATAATATTTAATTTTGGAATCATGCACAAAATGCACGCGACAATTGTCACGAATTAATGATTTTGTAATAATGCAGAAAGCGAAACACACACACTTACACATAAACCACATTTACCTTCTTTGTAGTTTTCCCAAGGAGTCACACACACATGCAGTGCTATAAACAAACTTGGAATTCTGTGCACCCCAAACCAAAATGTTGACAACAAACAGCAAGAACACCAAGAAATATAAAAAAATACAAAAACGATTTGATGATGGTAGGAGGCGACCCCACAACTAGTGGATTCCCGTGAATTCTCAACAACCCAAAACTAATTAGCGCTCGAGCACAAACAATCTGTCATCACGTACAGATACGAGGAATATGTATGTACTTACATACACAGATCCCTTATTACGACCGACTACGACTGCTAGTATTTTTCTGAGTTGTGCAGTGTATACAGGAGTATTTCTGTGTTTGCGTGTGTGTGTGTGTGTATGCGTTGACGTGGCAAGTGTGTCTTAAAATCGTCATGTGGCTGACTATTGTGGGTTCTAGTATTCAGCTGACAAAAAAAAAGTAGAAAAATTATTCAAAGTAGATGCGATAAATCTGTTTATTTTTTTACAATTCAAATTTTAGCATTTTCTTTTTTAGTGTTCTAAATAAAGCTTTCAAGGAAACTAATTTTGTTTCATTACAACGATTGTGAAATTTGATTTAAAGCACCAAAATCCTTTTAGAATTGCAGCAGTAATAACTGCAAGTTGTTGCAAGTTTATAAACAAAAAGTATTGCATGCGGGCTTTTGGCCACAACACAATCACTAACATTATCGCTATGGCTGCAAAATTCTCATCTGCCTCTCTCTCTCTCTTTCACTATCTCTCTCCTACTCCTCCCATTTGATTAATAATAATTTATATTTTCTTTGTTCATAATCACTTTAAAATGTATGAAAATTTGACATCATTTACGCGGAGGAGAAGACTGTTGAACATACAGCGCAACAAGGCATTCATTCAGTCTCACTGCCTCGTAACTATTAATTTATTAATTTAATGGAAAAATCGTTATTAGCAATAAATATTGTAGGCGTTTCTATTAGCCCGTTGCAAGGAGCGAGCGACCAAGGATTTTATTGTAAAAATTATTTTATAAAATATTTACACTCTACGAAAGAGTGTTTCCATCTAATTTGCTGCTTTATGGCTGTAAAGAAGATGTTTGCCAGTTTGTTTTTGATGAAGAGCATTTAAAGAAACTGTAGAAATCAAAATGAAAAATCTCCTATAAGTACATTCACTGCAACACATAACTTATGTTATGAACGATCTTCATTATGGCCACAGCAACTGCAACATGTTGCCATTTTTTATCATGAACTTATGGTAGGGTTAGCTTGACCTTTTTCCCCCCTAAAAAGTAAAACAAGGAAATAAATGACTTTGAGGCAGGAATGGCATTGAGAATTTTAAAATTGTACCAAAAACTTTCAACTTTTAAACATTTAACTTTTTTGACTTTAATTGTTTTTATTAAGATAATCGACTTTGTGTGGCTACCGAATCGTTTTTACAAATTTGCTTCTAAGTTGGGATGCGAAAGCATATGGTTATACCTTTTTAATTTGAAATTTAATATATACAAATAAATAGCCTGTGCTGTAGCATCCGAATTTAGAAGAAAAATTATTTGGAAATTTGCGAGTTCACATTTTTTGATTTTCTCGCTGCTTTTTGCTTTCGCAAGACTCTTTTCAAGTGAGATTAATATGAGTTTCATTGTTCAAAAGTTAAAATTGACATATGCTATCGTTTAAAAATAAACGTGGAGTGAAACTGGGGAGATTCCTTAAATGTACGAAATTAGTCTTTGATGTACTATTGTACACTCAAAAAAAAAAATTAACTAAAACTTTGGAAAATTTTCTAAATTTGAATTAATGAACTATTTTATAGTAATGATATTTTCATATTTAAGTAAAATTTTCCTAAAATTAAGTAACATTTTCCGATAAAATTCGGAGATTTGCAAAAAAAATTTTTCGTCTTTGATCTCAAATTTAGTAAGTTTGCCATTTTTTTGTCTTTAATTCTGGTACTTATTTTTAATTAAATTCTATACCAAATGATATGTTATTTATTACATCTTCATATTATATTCTTAATAATATTATAATTCACCATACTTACATATAAATTCCTTGAGAGGAGACAAGTATTGAACCAGCAACCTTCTGATTAATAGGCAAACACTCTAACCAATTGCCTAACAAGGCAGCCTGAATAAGCATTGAAATAATTTAGTTTTAAAATTTTATTTTATTTACAAAAAAAAATAAATTTCAAGTTCAAATATTCCGCGAAAATATGAAAAATTTACTTAGATTTTTTGCTTAATGCAAACAAAATATATATTCTATAATTTAAAGAAAAATTACTTTAAACTGGTAAATATTTTTCTAAAATTTAGTATACCTTTTTACATCTTTCAAGTTAGTAAAATTTCATGAACTAATCAGGAGTAATTCATTTCCTAAAGTTTATTTTTTCATTTAAGACGAAATTGACTAGTCCTTAATATAAAATTGTCTTCAGTTTATAACCATTTTCCTACTCTTAGTAAATATTTCCTTTAAATCAGTAAACATTTCCTGAAATGCGAGAAATTTATTGTGTATTATTATGAACTATTTTTGAGGATATGAACTATTTATTTTTTACTCATATTAAGTAATTTTTACTAGATTTTTGTAAAAATTTACTTAAACTTAGGAACAATTACTAAAATTTCGAATTTATTTTACTTGAGTTTAGGAAAAAAATTTTTAATAATAGTAAATACATGTCTTTTTTTTTGAGTGTACTTTCCGAGTTTGAATTGTACCAAAAAAAGAACAATTGTACCAACTTTACCAACCATCATTTGTGGGAACCAAAGAGAGAGAGAGAGAGGGTGTGTTTTCTGCTTATTTATTAAGCAGGGCTGTCAGCAGTGTTGCCAGAATTTCTAAGGCTAAAATCTGCAAAATTTAACAATTTTTCACGAAAAAATCTTCAAAATCTGCATTTTATTTTTAATATCTTCAAAAAATCTTCAAAGCTATTTTTAAAAGAACTTTTTTATATATTATTAAAAAAATCTACATAAATATGGACGTACATGGGTAATATAAATATTTTTTCATTAATCCATATTCATAAAATTTAAACTCGGGTTAAAATGTATTTTATCTAAATTAAAAAAAATTTTTTTTTAAATAATTTTCAATCACATTTTTTTATGAATAGAAACCTTTAATGTTCGAAGAATGTGCATTTCGTTTCTGCTTAAGAAACTCATCAGCAGACTTCAACCAAAAACTTTTGAAATAAGGCAAAAAACTTCATATGTTTATAGAACGACTATCAATGTGTTATTAAAAATTACGTACAAAACGTTTAACAAACAAATTTCCATAAAAAATTCGTTTTGTAAACCAGCAGCAAAAAAAAGCTTAAAAGCTTCAAGCAAAAATCTTTACAAGATAATATCTTCTATTTGGGACATTGGTTGAAGTGTACTGATAAGCTTGACGGGTTTTTCACACGCACAGTTTACTTTGCAAAGTCTTGGGTTTATTAAAGAAAAAATGATATAGAATAAGATCTCTTTTCTCTTCTCTCCTACAAACTTTAGACTTTGCAAAGTAAACTTTTGTGTGGAAAACACATCTTTATTTAGGAGAAACGAAACAAATAAAAATTCTTCATACTTATGTGCAAACAATATAAAATGAATGAGAAAAGAAATCGTATATATAAAAAATTATACAAAAAGTGATTTAATTTGTTACATAAATATCCAAAGGACTTCGAAGTTTTGTTTTATTCAAGTTCATTTGACTCAAAATTGATTGCCAAAGTTACTTCTTCTGTTGCTTTAATGCTGTCTTCTAAGTTCAAAAATTGTAACTCTCTAAACTGTGAGTCGTTCATACATAAAAGAAACAAAAAGTAGTAACAGTAATAGCAAAAATTTAAAAAAAAATCACTATAATTGGAGTTGAAAAATCTGCGTTTTTATGCCAAAAACCTTCAAATCTGGATTTCGTCTTTTTGGAGGGTAAAAATCTGCAAAATCCAGATAAATCTGCATTTCTGGCAACCGTGGCTGTCAGATATGGTGATTTCTCGCCAAATGTGGCAATTTTTCAACTTGTTTGTCGTCCAAATTTTTTGTATGTACCCTTAGATTAGGTAAGATTAAGTTGAAAAAGAGGATCCAGTCCCATTGCAGTATTACACAAACATTACCCAGATTACTCCCTAATTAATCTAAGACTGTTGATGTGGTCTAGGCAGAACTTACTGGGTCTGCATGCATGCTTGTTCATTACTTACACAAAGAAAAATTTCATATTAAAATCTACGAAAACAAGGTTAATCTAAGATTTTTGGCAATGATTTTAATTTATACGTATTTTATGGTAATTCAACGTGATTCCATTAATCTGGAAAAAAATTCATTTTGAAATAATTTTATTTTATGTTGATTTAACATTCTGTTGTACTGTTAAATCTTAATGAGGAATCATGTTGAATAAAACTTATTTCAAGTTACAACAACTTAAATCCGATACTGAAATAAAACGAAGAAAAATGTTGAATTAAAGTTATTTCAAGTTGAAATAATATGAATTATAATTTAATGTGGTCATTGTATTTTATTATTTAATTACGTTAATTTAATGTGGCTTTAATAGGATGACGATACCACCGGCTTGTTGAATTTAAAATTTGGGTCATACTTCCCACATTATTTCCCAATGAGAATGCAATGTATTGATTTTTTTAAAAAAAATTTTTTTGTTCTTAAATAAAATTAGTTTTTTGGTATTATGTTTTACAATTGAAACCTCTATCGCGCTTAAAAGCATCCTTTATAAATGCCTATGTTGAACGAACTTCCTGTAGGACTGTCGCAACAGATCTATTGTAATGCAGACGTGCTCTTTTCTATATTTCTATGTAGGTTTTCTAATTTCAATAAAACAAACCAGGTAATAATCCAAATATTTTTCAAGGGAAAATTTTACTCTGCTTGCAAACCCTTATTTATAATTTCTTGTTTGAAAGCAAAGAAGAAAAAATCAAAACATTAAAAAAACAGCCTCGAAACACACGGAGTATGTATTTAGAAAATTGCCTGATTTATTGTCACAGATATGAATTGCACGTTGTAAACCCAACGAAATATGCAGAAAGACGTAGATTAAAATTAGAAAAAAGTTACGTAAATTTAGAAAAGTCATTTGCAGGGTTGCAGAATATCGAAGCAAACTTAAACTTTTGCTGGGAATCTCTTTCGTAGAAATTTGGCCAATTGCCTTGTAAGTTCTTATTTGCTGTTGTACTTTTTATATTTTAAAATCTTACAAGAAAAATTTCACATTTGTACTTACTTAAATTTTATATATTTTAAGCTGTTTATTAACACTGTAAGGTAATTTTTCATTTAAACGAACAGGCGTTTGTAACGAATTTGAATGTTTTCAGCTTGTTAAAAATAAAAATTTAAACATGTATGAGTATCTACATATCGAGCCTTAAACTTCAAATAGATTTAAGTTCCAAATACGAACTTTTCTTGCAGTAGCAGGCTCAAGGCGAATACACATCAGCTGGTTTCAACAGCCCAGTTGAATATTTTCGCCGCTTGTAATTAGAATAGCCCTCAGATGTCAACTCATACTTTTCAATACTTCTCTTTGACATGCCAATTATGAATTTAGGAGTGTCCATCTCCTAAATTTGTTTAAAACTGTACGTCTTAACAGTACGAATAGACGAGCAATTTTTATTTCTGAACATAAGATATAACGTCGGCAGAATGACGTCAGAAAAACGTTTGTGTTCAAACTTATTTTAAGGGGTGGCTAGACGTATAATGTTAAAAATCAAAATTTGGCTTGCCGTATGCATACAAAGTGCGCGTTTTAAGTCTTGATTTTTTAATAATTCTGCCACAGAACATATATTTCATGCTTCTGCTTGATTTTTCTTATAATAAAGCTATTATTTCTAGTTTCCCGCCATTATTTTCTACGAAAAAGGTAAATTTGACAGCTTGTGCTCTAACATAATTGCTCAGACTTGTGTTCGAGCAATTATTTCCAAACATGTGTTCGAACACTAACATTTACGGTTTACACATTCATTTTTTGTGTTAGCAACAGAATTTTACAATTGCTAACACAAAAATTTCCAAACTTATGTCTCGTGTAATCTCACTGTAACGAGTCATCGACTTGAACATGACGGCGGCATAGCAATTGTGAAAAATTCATCAACTTCTTTGTTTTGGTGAATACGCGTACTGTCCATGTTCACTTCTGTGCAAATTATTTTTCGGTAGTCCAATAGAGATGGAGTAATAAACAATTTTGTTCTGCCTCTTTTCTTTCTATTGCAAATGGTTGCAGGCGGCGAATATCATGGCGAATGTTGATGCTCAGCCATATGTTCGGTCATCGATGTAACAGCACGGATGAAACATGGACATAAACAGTCTACATTAGCCATATTCGATGTCCGAAATGATGTTCATACCAGGGAATAACAAAAGTATCGTTTTAAGTACTCTTTGAGTATTGGCCGTCAGACAACTATGAATGCGTGCTGATAAAAATAAAAAACACGCTCATATGCAAACACACGCACTAATTTTAAGTCGAATACGTATAGCTATAAACATCCATAAAAAATGTTTAAACATATTTTTAAATTGCGCAGCACCAACGACAACAACTAAAACTTATAGACTGTATAAGCATGAGTATTAAAATACTTTAACTATTATTATTATGAGTATATTCAGGGCTATTTTATTAACACACACACACACATAAAGTATGTTTTAAAACAGCCAAAACACATTTTCCTTTCCATTTAAACACAAATGTATGCATACGGCGGCGAATCATAAATAAATATCCCGCGTATCATGCGTATAGCTTTTTTGTCCGATTAAATATCCATAGTGTGGGTATAAGAATACTCCGACTATTAGTATGACAGAGCGTCAATACGCTTGATACGCATGTGCCTTTATATTTTTAGTTGTACGGTAGTTTAGTTTTTCGCATAAACAAAGTTGTTGGAATCGGCTATAGTTATAGAAAATATGTGAACGTACAAATTGTTTGCTCTACAATTATGATAATACGCAGTTACTAAAATGAAGATTATTTACTTATGTATACATATTTTTTTTTTGAGTACTCATTGTCATTCTCTGGTAAATATGACGGGGCTACTGTTTTAACTTGAAGCTTTTTAATTGTATTTTAATGTCTACAAAAACCAAATCTTATGGTTTTATACTATAAGACATTGATTTAAAGCATAGCTGCCCAAGGTACCACAAGAGTGCCGAACATCAATCGGATTCTTATACAAATGAATACAAGTACAAGTTTTTCGTGAAAATATTGATAAATTACCAACTGAAAAAGGTAATTTATCAATAGCAATTTATGGATTTAGGATTTGTATTTTTTCTAATCCTAGTTTCTATTTAAAATTTTCAAGTATCAATTATATTTATTAAAATATTAATAAATTTAAAATTTCACCTAATAAATTTATTTTTGTTAATATTTTCACGAAAAATTTGCATTTTCACAAGGCCAAAACTGCCTGAAGGAGCGTTACAATACTTTTACAATGTACTAGAGAGTTCTTAACTACTGTCTTGGCTACAATTTTTGTCAAAATATTGGATCGCAAATCTCAATGGTTTGGCTGTTATAGGCCAAAATATCCAAAAAACGTGATAAAAGTCTGAGAAAAAACTGCAAGTCAAAATCTGGAAGCTCAAATTTCAGCTTAGACGAATGGTCTAGTGGACTTTTTTTTATCAGTACAATCCCAAGAATCGGAAACGCGAAGCGCCCATTAAGATTTTTTTCCTTCCATACTAATCGACCCATCTCAATACACATACTCGAATACATTTCTCTTGTGTTTCTCTCAGTAGACAGTATTGATCTAGAGACATACAGGAGTCTCCTCCAATATTATTTTTCTTCCCATCTCCTACAAATACTGAAAAATTGCTAAAATAAATATAATTACTGTGGATTTATACTATGAAATTTTTGTTTCCCTGGAAATAGTATAAAGAAATTATAAATTATAAAATTCGGCTTAAATTTTCGGCTCCATTTTGCTTAAATAATCGTGACTCAAGTCCCTTTTGTGTTAAAGAACAATTTTTTAATATATAACAGAGGTCTGTTTTTGTCTTAACAGAGCTCTGTTAAACGCTGCGGTTTGTGTCTAGGGTTATACATTTTGAAATTTGTCTGTACGATTGTGTTGTGTTCAGAGTCTATGATTTGATGTGTTTTAAGTTTTTTTAAACTGTCAAATGTTGTTTACATTTTTGGACGTCATATATGTACATACAATAGTTTATGTTTTTGTGTGTGTGTTACTGACAGCTAAACATAGTGTTAGTTTTTGGTATTATTGTGTTTTTGTGGAGTTGGATATATTCTTATAAAAAAAATTCTACCAAAAAAATAATTGTTGTAATATTTCTCACAATAATACCAAATAACATAAAACAACTTTTTCTGAGAATGATGAACTCGCATGTGTTGTAAATGAAATAATTCGTGTTTAACATAAATGTACATAAGTACATAGATATAATATTTTTTTCTTATTTGCTGTGAAATTATTATTATTTTTTAACCACATACATATTTTATTTCGTGTTTTATTTTTTCTATGTTATTGGTTGAACTATTGGTACCTTGTGGTACATAAATAATGGCCATAAATTGGCAATGGCTAAAAATTTCAGTATTTATAGCCGAATGATAAAAATAAGATTTATTAACATTTGCGCGTTTTGCACTGTAACAAATGGACCAACAAACATACAGACGGGCAGACTGACAACCAACCCAACAGACCCACAAACCAAACGTTTATCTATCCAAAAAAAAAATAAAAAAGGAAAAAAGGAAAACCACCACCAACTCCACCATCTCAACAATCATTACTTTCACGACCAAAAGCAAAAAGCCATCTTAAATTCCATCCATCCCATTTCCAAAGGCCAACAACAAGAATCACAACAACAACAACTATTGAACTTAACTCTTTTTTTTAACTTTGTTGTTGCACAGCATCTCTCTGTTTCTGCAATGACCATCATTTCCACATTATGGACGCTTTCATTTTATTTCTTTAATTTTTCTCTTCCGTTTTTTTCAATAATCGTATATTATCGCCTACAATATTGAAGGGCTGGTTTTGTTTTGGACGCAAAGGTCCTCCATAAAAGGGGGTGTTGGTGGGAGAGGGGGT
Organism: Tachina fera; assembly: GCA_905220375.1. Taxonomy (NCBI): domain Eukaryota; kingdom Metazoa; phylum Arthropoda; class Insecta; order Diptera; family Tachinidae; genus Tachina; species Tachina fera. Next base: position 20,759,274 of record LR999963.1, on the reverse strand, counting down.
AATGTTTTATTGGGGAATGAGCAAGCATAGTTTTTATTGGAAGATGTGTTAATGGCTTTAACTGGTTATATGTATATTGTGTAAATAATTTCTTTTAAATGTTTCGCTGCATATGTTTAATTTTTTTTCGAATTTATTTGCTGTCCTTGTAGCAGATATGGAAGCTGTTTAAGTGATTAAAACTTAAGAATAATGTTCTGCTGACTGGCTAATGAATTTTGCTACATGAAGAAACCTTAATAACTTTTTTTTATTCTTATTACTTAATTAGGGAGTTCAAAATAGCATTTTAAAATATCTCTTAATATTGTTACGTTCCAATTTTAATTCTTTGTGTATAATAATAATAATAATAAGTTTTTAAATGAAGTTCAAACAATAATAATAAAACTAACTATAAACTGACTCCTGTTAACAAGTTTTTGCTATTTTCTAGACCTTAGGGAATTAAAATAGATGGTCAGTACCACAAAATTGTTGTCGAGAGCGACAACACCCTTATTCCTGTTGTCGTCATCGAATGAATGAATGAGTACTCAAATAATAATACTCAAATAATACTCAAATAATATATACCTTAATATATAGTCTTAATTTTAGAAACTGGGTATACTCATAATTGTAGCGCAAACAATACGTACGCTCACATATTTTCTATCAAGCAACTATAACTATAGCCGATTCAATCAACTTCGTTTATACGATAAACTAAATTACCCTACGTAAGCGTATTGCCTGTCTTTTATATTTATAGTTGGAGAATGTTTGTGCTCAGGGTATGGATATTTAATAGTACACAAAAATCTATACGCATGATACTCGGGATATTTATTCACCATTCACCACCATATGCATACATTCGTGTATGTAAAATGGAAAGGAAAATGGGGTTTGAATGTTTGAAAACATGCTTTATGTGTGTGTAAATAAAAAAGCCCTGTATATACGACTGTGCAGCCGATCAATAGTCTGAGTATTTTTGTACTCAAGCGTATAATTGTAGCTCACTCACTCTAAATATTTTAGTTGTTGTCTTGTTGTTTGTGCTGCGTAATTTAAAAAATGTGCATAACATAGTTGTTGGATGCTTGTACGTATTGCTTTTAAAATTACTGCGAGTGTATGCATATGAGCATGTTGACGGGCAATACTCAAAGAGTACTTAAAACAATAATTTTGTCATTCTCTTTTATGTATTTCCTACTTCGTTTACATTATGTTTAATCCTTCTGTTAAAATTGCGTAAAATGAACACATATTATTGTTCGAATTCAGACACCTCATTACAAAAATATCAAATTTAATTGATATTGTATCAAAAAACAATTCACTCGTTTGTTAAAACTACTTCGATAGTAGTAACATTTAATTGCCACATTCAGCTACGCTCAGGTTCATAAAATCAACCGCAACTTGTTAATACACACATCCATATGTATTTTACTTTACAAAAGGAAAAATTGAAAAAAAATAAAACAGAATACAGTTGTCCACCAGACATACTCGTACGATAATGATGAACGAAATGACCAGATTACTCGCAGAAATCTGTTTGTCTGCTACTGTATCACATACACCATCAATGGGCACAGCAACAGCTCCATTGCAACTGCACCATTAACATCATCGTCATCGTCATCATCCGCATCAGCATCAGCATCATTATTCCGGTGGATTCAAAAAAAGCAAAAAAAACATGAACAGTGTAATTAGTTTTTAACTGATAAGCGAACACAGATAATCGCTGTCGTCATTATAAAATCTATGGTCATTTTTGAATCTCTTTGCTGAGTTTTAACAACTCCCAACGCACAATAAAATTTTATAATAAAACATTTGTTTGGTTAAATATTGAAAGCTAAAAAGTTACTTTAAAAAGGGAATGAATGAATACTCGTTATAAGATTAACACTTTTAATTTTGAATGAATACATTTTATTAAAAACATTCAGATTTTTCTTATTCTCTGTTTTTCAGTCTGAAACTCATTGAAATCGATACTTTTATTTTTCATTGTTTATTTAAAATAATAACACGCGTGAGATGTGCTAATTGTTAGTTACCCTTAAAAAGAGAAAATTACATTGCGCCTGCAAATACTCGTACGTGTGGTCCATGAAACCTTTGCCGGATATGTCGAAGTGTATCCTTAACACGTGACCGGTTATGAAGGGAGCGCAAGAGCATTTAATTTAAATCCTTTAGAAATTTGCTGGCAATAAAGAAGAGCTGGCACAAGTGGCAAGTTAAAAAATTAAAACGAACGACACATTTCCGACATCTATTGTGGGACGAAGGTGTGTGTAATGTGATAGTTTTTGTTTTTTTTCTCTCTTTCTTCTTATTAAGAAATTTTATAGGAATTATTTTTGACACTTAGAATACTGACGAATACATACAACTGCGTGCAAAATGTACAAAAATTCAGTTCATAAGTTTGTTGGTGCAAAGTTATTCGAATAAAAAAGTTCTCGGTATATATAAATATGTAAATAATTTGAGCTGTAACAAAATTATTAAAAAAAACTAATCGCTAAAAAGCTATTGAAAATTTTCGAAATGTCCATAAAAATTAGTCGAATAATTTGATTCGAATAAAATTATTCGAATATTATAATAAAACAATTTGTAATAATTTTGTGATATGGATGAAGTAATTAGAATAAATATCTTTAAGATAATATGTATTCGATTAAAATTATATAATTCGAATAAAGTTTTTCAAATAATTTTTGAAACTATTTTTATGCGAGTGTCGACTCTGCCAAAAAAAATTTGTTTCAGTTATCCGATTTTTTCTCTAAAACGTTGTTCGGATTACTGAAATTTGTTACAGTTAAGCGTACTGCTTAAAATCAGTACAATATAAAAGAAAAATACAATAAAGTATGTAATAGCGAAAAGGACAAATACATTTTGCCATTTAATTTTTTAACGGGCAAAACATGCAAAATTTTTTCAGCCTTAAGTTATGCAATCGATTTCTAATAAATAAATTTGTCATTGTTTATTTTTTCACTAAAACGAAGTAAGTTTCATACAAAACGTAGTTGTGGTCTTGCCTTTGGTTTTCAGTAATACGATATTTTCAGTAAAGCGATGTTTCGCTAAAGTGAATAAGACTAGCTGCGTTTAAAATGAGTGCGGGGACTTGTATCGCTTTCAGTAATCCGATTTTTTTCAGTAAAGCGTGTTGCGCTAAAGCGGATTCGACTGTATATGCACATATGTACATACATTTATTTGCTTTATGAATCTTCTTAAAAAGTTGCTCGAGTGAAACTTATTCGAATATAAATATTAAATTCTCAAACTGAAATTGTTCGAAGCTAATCATTTTACATAAATAATTTGACTGAAATACAGTAGAATTATTATTGGAATTAATTTATTCGTTACGAAGTAGTATAACTAATTTGATTCGAAACAAAATTATAAGTCGTAATACGACACTCGTAATAAGGCGCAATGTCTTTAAAATCTTTAATCGTTTTATAAAAAAATTTTCTTTAGACATGTTCGCAAATTCGCTCATTCTTTTATGAAATCGCTCCGTTTCACAGTCTTAAAAATGTGAATATGTATGTACATATATGAATTATTATTTTATCTATAATTTGCACATTTCCTAAACTCCTATGATACGAGTAGTACAAGAGTCAAGTAAGTGAACAATATTTTACAAATAATTTCAACGCGCTTAAAACATCGTCTTTGCACAAAACAAAAGTTCTTCCCAAATGATCTGCTGCTACATTTAGATATAAATTCCTTAAAAAAAAGAACAATACAAATAGAAAAGGCACTCATTCACTCTGTATTTATAACCTTAAGGCAAACAATCTGCTTTTTTTTTCTTAAAAAAAACTCCAATTCATACGTTTGTATATGGAAAAATCTAGTCTTAATACGATTAAATTGTTGTGCGATTCGCAGGTTGACTGGCGGCGGCATTTAGTGTATTAATAAAATTATTTCCAATCCAATGACTGTCATAATACGAAATGAACTAATGACTTTATAAAGGTGAAAAGAAAATGCACAAATGTTATTACAAACAATGGAAAGCTGAAGAAAATTAAAAAAAAAACTTTTGAGTACAAAATTTTACAAACTGCCAATAGCTCTAAAGTTCATCGGCGTTTTGACACTAAACTGATTTAAAGAAAATAGATCATTGCACGTTTATAATTTTGATACAATGATTAGAGACAGTTCCGTACATACATACATATTTGTGTATGATTGTACATATACATACATACATATACATTTATATAAATATGTACATACTAACGTATGAAAGAACTGCACCCATTCGAAGTCTTCAAAAATATATGAAAATTTATTTAACATACCGCTTTATCGTTATATATTATTTCTTAGTATTTCTTTGATTTATGATAGAAAATAAACAATGAAATCACAATCACAAGGACGCTTTACACAGTAAGAAATTACATAAACATTTTTGTACATGAACTCATCTGTACATTTGACGCTTGCCATTAATTAATTACATACAATTAAGTATAGACTGGAATAGCTCATCCATCCTGCTTGTTTGTTGGAGCAACTCACCAAAAGATTTACAAATCTTAACACTTCTCGAATTATTTTTTCAATCCAGGGCGTCTACTCTGTATTTCGAAACGAAAGAAAATGCTTTGAAATTTGTATATTATTAACATTACAATTCGAAAGCATTTACTATCGTTTCGAATTACCGAGTACACCCCCAGTAATGTTGATAAGAGTCTCGGCCCGTAGTAAAATAAATTCAGTGAAGTGCAACTTTGACTCGCACACGAAGGATTCCGTACGGACACTAGATATACAATACAATACGAATTTTTCGGTTTTTGGCGTTTTTTAGTTTTGGCCTTTTTTGCGTTTTTTCGGTTTTGGTGGTTTATTTTAGTTTTAGCGTTTTGTTTAGTTTTGGCGATTTTTTCGGTTTTTGGCGTTTTTTTTCATTTTGGGGATTTTTTTAATTTCAACGATTTTTTTAATTTTGGCGATTTTATTCGGTTTTTTGTGATTTATTTCAGTTTTAGAATTTTTTTAGTTTGGCATTTTTTTTGTTTTTGTGATTTTTTCATTTTGGCGATTTTTATTATTTTGACGATTTTGTCGGTTTTTTGTGATTTATTTCAGTTTTAGAGATTTTTTTTAGTTTGGCTTTTTTTGTTTTGGCGATTTTTTCCATTTTGGCGATTTTGTCATTTGGCGATTTTGTCGGTTTTTGATGATTTATTTTAGTTTTAGAGATTTTTTTAATTTGGCGATTTTTTAATTTTTGACGTTTTTTTCCTTTTGCGATTTTTTCGTTTTTTTGTGACTTTTTTTAGTTTTGGAGATTGTGTTTAGTGTGGCGCTTTGTTTCGTTTTGACAATTTTCTTGGTTTAACGATTTTATAATTTTGGGATTTTTAGTTTAAGCGTTTTTTTCGTTTTGGGCGAATTATTCGGTTTTTGGCGTTTTGTTTTCATTTTGGGGATTTTTTTAATTTTAACGATTTTTTTCATTTTGGCGATTTTTTTCATTTTGGCGTTTTATTCGGTTTTTGGTGTCTTTTTTCAGTTTTAGAGATATTTTTGTTTAATACTTTTTTAATTTTTGACGATTTTTTTTTTCATATTGGCGATTTTTTTATCATTTTGGCAATTTTTTTAGTTTATGGTAATTTATTTTAGTATTAGCGATTTTTTTAATTTTTGTGATATTTTTTCATTTTGGCGATTTTTTCGGTTTTAATGATTTATTTTAGTTTTAGAGATTTTCTTAGTTTGCCACTTTTTTAATTTTGGCGATATTTTTACCGTTTTGGCGATTTTTTCAGTTTTTGGTGATTTATTTTAGTCTTAGAGATTTTTTTAATTTGGCGCTTATTTTCCTTTTGACGATTTTGTCGGTATGGCGATTTTATAATTTTGGAATTTTTTAGTTTTAGCATTTTTGAAGATTTCAAGATTTTGCCTCTTACGGTTTCCAAGATACATTAAGGAGTCAAAATTAAATAGTCAAAATACCATTAACTAATAGAACACTCTTTAATTTTTATTTTTTTAAATTTGAGTGTTAATTGTTGTAGTCTGATAAAAAACACTAACTTTGCAAATTTCAAGTATCTAAATATAATCGTATGTATATTACATGGGATTTTAAAATTTTTGTTGCTCGTTTTGGAACACCCTTTAATTTTTTAACTGTCATGTGTTTGTTGTTGTAGCTCTAGATATTCTGTCGAATTTTCAAGTCCGTACATACAGAAAAAAATACCAATGTAAAATCATCATGCAAAAATTTTGATTTGAAATCATATTAAATCATGTTGAAAGAAGTTTAAAGTATTTAGTGTGTATCTCCAGGTTGTTATGGCTGCAGTGATAAGAGCATTGACAACCACGCGATGAGTTGCGAGTTCAAATCTGGGCCGGGGAAGCCAATTATATACACATAAAAATGTTTCGGATGTCTGTTCAAAACTTAAGTTAAATAATTAATAAAGTACAACGACTACATTAAATTAAATTCATGTTGTTTTAACTTGAAATAACTGATTGAACATGATTTTTCATCAACATGAAATAAAGTTATTTCAGTATAAAAAGTTTTCTTTGAAGCCTACAGTAAATCATGTTAGGTTAACATCAAAGGTATATGAAGAAAAATCATTGTCAAAAATGGTGATTAAAAATTAAAATTGATTACGTAGATTTTAAGTTTAAATTTTTCTGTGTGTAGATCTTATGATTCTCGAGAAAACACTCTTTGACGAACAGACGGACAGAGTAGCGAAAACCATAGGGTACCTTTTCACCTTTGGTGTACGGATCCCTTAAAACGAACACACTTGATGGCAAATCACCATCTCGGATTTGCTATCACTATGTCATGGAAGGACTCATAAAGCTGAAGTTCGTGGAATAACTCTGTATTACTCAGGCTCGACATCATGAAGTCAAATAACACTCACACTAGACTAAAAAATTTCTGAATTTTATAAACTAAATAATGCTTTTAACTAAAATAAAAATTAAAATAAAAATAAAAAAATGAAATTGTTTCATCGAATTTGCAGCTACATACATAAATATATTTCCTTTCTGTGTATGCAGCTCTCAAAAATAAAATTCTCATTGAAACTCACTCTTACATTTATTTTAAGCTTGTTACAAACTTATTACAAAGGACGACAATGACCTCCATTGTGTACTAGTTTTATCCTACTTGTAGCGGTTTCTAACTTCTCGGCTCATCCATTGTCTGGACGGAAAAGTCGGCAAATCAACCACCACGCTTTAAACGCTTTAGAAAAACACCAGCCAAAAACCATACAACATCATTTATAAACTTTTCTTATACTTTTCAATTGACTTATGAACGTTGGACTATAAAATAAAAATTTTAAGCATTCAACACAAAGAAAGCAAGAAAAAAAGACACACGCGCCTGGAAGTTGTGCATGCAAGGGAGTGTAGAAGTTAATCGCATTATTTACACCATTCTGGATTAACTATGAATGACTTTACGAATTGACTTTCAACGTACACACACACTCGTTATTTTCCTATTCCCCTTTTTAAGCCTAGAACAACGAATAGAACAAAAATATTGCAAAATTCTAAGCATTTTCGGTATAAGTGTGCAGCTTCCTTGCATACGAATGCAATAAATAATTTTTAAGCGTTATACTCGTGTATGTCCTAAATATTATTGTATATTCCTCGCAATTATGGGAAAACATATCCTCCCTCATTTACGTTTAGAGATTTTCATATTTAATCTAATGATGTTAAGCAAATCAGGGGCTTAGTGCTTTATGATTCTTAATAAACTTTCATTCGTGTTATTTGGAGTACAATAAATGAAAAATGAAAGTGATTTTTCATGTTTTACAGTAGCGACAACTAACATAGGTATGTCTAGGATAATGAAATTCAATTTATTCAAAAAGTTTTAAAACTTTGTACTCTTATTGTAAAAATAATTCAAGATATGGGAAAAATTTTATTTAATAATAGCAGATTTTCCCAATAAAATTTAAAATAAATAAATTGTACTTAATCATACAAGATGTGCTATTTAACTTGTCACCACTGTATGTACTTAGGCTTAAATGGAAAGTTGTTTACCTGCAATAGAGAAACATAATGGTCTGCAACTAAATAGATGCTGCTGAAAGTAAAATCAATATGACCAATGGATTTTTTTTAACATTGGATTTGGTCAATTCGTTTTGCTGAATCCATTTTAAGTCGTTTTGATACCGATTTGCGTCAATTGAATTTTTTTTACTGAAGTCATAATCACACGTGAACAATTTTAGAACTTTTATACAATGAATTAATTTAGCATTTTATTTTTCCAGGAAAGTTTTTCTTGGAAATAAGAATTTTGTTCTCATAAGAAGTGCTGTAGTTTAGTTAATAAAATAGCTTAAGAACACAATTTATAGTTTTTTTACTAAATATTTTGGTATTTAATCCAATAAATAAATATCATTGCATAAAAAATTTATTCATTTTGCGTGGTTCCGCTTCTCTTAATTGGATATAAAATTTTTCTATTTCGTTAAAATTTATTATCAAAATTAGTTAGTTTGCTTGCGGGCTTAATAACGAATTTTCGAACTTGTCTATACTTGGTCGAACATAATTTCGAATTTTCGAAGTTAGTTTCGAAATTTAGACTTTAGTGTCCAATTTTCGAATTTAATAACAAATATTCGAAAAGGATTATGAACATACATATCCCACAAGGGCACAAGGGAAAGGCGCTTAACTTAAAATTTACAAATTCGCAGTAGAGGCAAAAACATACTATTATCTAACAAAAGAGATATATGTAACCGGTTTTTTTCCAAAAGATTAGAGAAAATGATTTAAGATTTTTATAGTGGGTAGGTATGACCACTTTCTATGGGTTTTTTAAGGCTAAATGAAATAACAGCTAAAGCAAATACTCCCAATCAAATAGGACCTAAACAATATGAAATAAACCCGAAAGTGAAATGAAATAATTCCCAATGAAATAAAATCCAAAAAAAAAGTCCAAAATGCATAAATATTTGAGACATATCGAAGGCCGGCAACGCAAGGAAATACTTTGGTAATCGAAGTCGATTTTGGTCATACACACATATCGATGGCTTAAATAAGAAATGCAGAACTCGAATTTTCGATATTGTATAGGAGAAGCAAAAAAACTGAAAAAAGCTAAAGCATTTACATGCAGAAATAATTTTTTAAGTTGTCATAAATCCTTGATTTTTAACTGTAACGCACTAAGATCTTCAAGGAAGATGCAATTATATGTTGCCTCCTAGAAAACGTTAAAAATGCGATTAAAAAAAAATCAAAATACGCCCTTTTTATACTAAGCCATCGATATATAGAAGTAGAAAATCCTTGAGAGCGGGAGTTCAGAAGTACTTTGGAAGGCAAAGCCGGTCTTGGACATACATATCTCAGAAGATCGGCCGAATTTTGGAAATGCAGAAGTGATTTGGAAGGCGAAGCATACCAAATATGCAGCTCAGCTCTGCATTTAACAACATCTTGTAGTTTTACGTCACTTCCCTTTTAATTAAAAAAAAAATTAAGGGCCAATCCCACGATGTCGATATTATCATCCACACATTTTCCATTTCATTTTATATACAAAAATGTACATAGACATACAGTGGCGAATGATAAATAAATATCCCGAGTTTCATGCGTATATTTTTTTTGTCCGACTAAATATTAATATCCTGAGTATAATTATGTATACTCAGACTAAAGGTATGTGAGAAATGAAATTCGCTTGATAAGCATGTGCCTTTTTTATTTTTAGTTGTTGCGTATTTTAATTTTTCTCATAAACGAAGTAGAGATGCTCTTTTATGTTATTTTTATAGTTGCTTGAAAGAAAACATGTAAGCGTACGAATTGTTTAGTAGATACTCATTGTTATTCTGTGGTAGTTACATGTATATGTGCATATGGCCATTTTTCTCAAAAGCTCCACCGTGACCAACAAATTAAAAGTCATTAAAAACTGAAAGAAATATTTAAATTTTATTAATTTAATCAGTTTAATCATAATTTTTTCCGCTGAGATGAAAAGGCAGACCATTGTGTTGCACAAACGCCATTTATTATTTCTGATACGATTATTTGCATGTTTTTTTTAATATTATATTTTTTAAAAGAAAAGAACAATTGTAATAACTACTCCAAAAAATTATTCTTATAAGTTTAGTAATTTAAGGAAAAAGGAAAAAGAGAACGATGGACATTTGATTAACGGTAAATTTTTAATTTCTTTTAGTCTACTTCGTGATATCACGTTCGACCTTAAAAAATATAATTTATTGACATTGCGTCATAGCTGCTCGAAGAAGTTGTTTCAAAGTTTGAATTAAATTTTTATAATCAACAGAGAAAATTTATAAAAAAAAAATTTAATTTGAATACTTTAAATCTATTCGAATTTGGTCACGTTCGACACAATAAGTATTTACTTTACTTTTTAAACCTTACAGCCTGTTTGTGTAAGAAGTTGACGATGGAAATCTTGACGTTTCTATAATAGACTAAAGAAAATTTGTACAAGCTTCCTTAAATCTATTACAAAAATTCCAAGATTTCTAACTTCAACATCTTATACAAACAGGGGGTTAATCCTTGCTAACGTGTACATATGTTTTTCTTGGGAAATTACCATATCCAAAAATATAGTATTATCTGACGCTTTTGAATTTTTCAAATGTGCGCAGGGTAGTGTTCATGGTATATTTTATTTCATCTAACCAAGTTGAAGAGTATTCCCCTTAATTCATTGACAAACGAAAAAGATTAAAAAAAATCCTGGTATCCAAAAATTGCACTTGTTTTCTTTTTATACACAGAGGAGTATTTGAGCCAAAATATCACCTTTTTCTGTTTTTTCATTATTAGAAACTTCTTTGATAGGGGGACGTTATCTTCCTGCTGCCCACAAAAGCTCATTTTTAACATTTAGATTGTTTTTGAAAATAATAAATTTTCCGCCACCTTTTTTTTGTGTGCGGTGAAAAATTTAAAATGGCATTTTACAGTCTCATTGCTCAAAGTTTACGGTTTTGAACTTTCGCCGACATTAAAAGTTGGATTAGCAAAACAAAAGTATTGGAAAAGTTAAGAAAAAAATTTAATTTTTTACAGGTAGGATTAGTTTCTCTACGGGTAACTTGTTTCCCCTTTATCAGATTTTTCTTATTTTTAAGTTTTAAAAGCCTATTAATACAGGTGCACTCACGAGCAATATGAACTAAAAAAGCAATGGGCATCTTTTTTCCTCAAATGCCCCTCTGTGCGATAGTGTAGAAATAAAAGGAGCTCGGTCGGCGTACTCACATAAAGAAATGTTCTAATTTATATTTTGAAGAACAATTTTTTTAAAGTTACTAATAACTAAATAGTGGAATCATTGTGGAAAAAATGTCACGTTCGAAACCTCACGTATCGACCCAGGTTATAGCTTAAAAAAATACAAACACGGGATTTTTTTTTGCCAAAGTACGTAAAATTCTAAAGTTAATTGCAATACGAAACTATGTCAGGCTTTGCTTAATTTCTCCTTTCTAAGCGTGTGCATGAAAACTACTTCCATTTTTTTCGCGTTCGAACCTCTACCTTTTTTGCCATTTTCTTTTATCCCTACTTCTTATCTGCTGTCAACTTTAATATAGATTCTAGTTCTCCCTATGAGTTATAATTTAGAATAAAAACTAACCTGAAAATGTTTTTGTATTTTGTAATTTTTTTTTATATTTTAAATGCATACGACCATCACGTTCGACACCAGAAAAATACCCACATGATAAATTTCTGCAAGAACAATTTCTTCAAAGCAAGTCTAAACAATAAAATTAAAAATCTTTGCAAAAATATTGTAATCATATGAATTGAATTAATTTAATAAGTTTCTAACAACGGCTGCCCCATATTATCGTTAAAACTTTAATTATGATTTGTAGTAATAAAATTTTAAAAAAATATATAAAAATCTTTGTACTAGCAACAAACAACCCTTAAAGTCACCAAAGAAGAAGACACACACAATTTTTAAATTTTCACTCATGTCAATCAAAGTCGAGGTAAGAATATTGTCGCTGTCTTATTCTTAAATAATAAAAAAAAAAATTACAATTTCCTTGTTATAGCATTTTCCTCATTTAGTAGACAGGTTGTTTTGTGAGATCTTTGCTGCAGCAACATATTCCACCCTCAAAAATTTATTTTGCTTGACTTTTCAAAAAGTCATGATAAATTTCATAAAAGATATTCGATACTCGCGTACATAAAGTTTAATCGTCTCTGAAAAAAACACACACACACGCACGCACACATACGCCACAATAGATGTGACAATTGGCCATGATTTGTGAGAGACCAGTGCTTGGGGACTTTTCTAAGCAGATATTCATTAAAACAACCGCAAAGTATTATGCCATTTATTGCTTCAAAGTTGCGCTGGCAAGTGATTCAAAACTTATTTAAAAATAAAATAAACTCGATTTAACTTGCAAACAGCGACATTAAGTATTATTCCCTTGGAAATGATGCTGCTTGTTTGAGGGGTGGAAAATCACCCTCTACTTGCTTGGTTGACTGGTCGAGCTGTGAGCTGTGAGCTGCGAACTGCGAACTGCCATCTGGGGTTCATTAGACGATGACGTTGCCACAGTTGAGTTGAGCACGAGGCTGCACAGCACGCTTTGGTGCTTAAACACAATTTTAGCACCCTCTTGATCCGTTTAGTGTCTTTCTGTCAGCTATTTAATCGAATATATTGTTTGTTGTAATATTTTACATATGTTATTTGTATCCCCGTGGGATATTTTTTCCATTTCTGTTGATGCTTTTATTTTCTCTTAAAGTTCGTCCGTTTGTGTTTTATATGTTTAAATGCTCATTATTCATTATTTTGAAGTAAAAGAAAAAAAAATTATGTATTTTTTTTATCTCAAGGGCTGTAGTTTATTATGACTGCCAATATGAAATCTGTGGCATTTTCGTGAAGCAATTTTGTCACTTTATTAACATTTGAATAAGATGCGCATCGCCAGGCATTGATGAAATAACTTCATAATGCAAAAAATGTTGCAATAACAAGAAATTAGCTACAGTTTATACACTAAGTGAAATTAGAATTTCGGTTTGTTGTGTGTATGATATTTTATTTTTCTGCGCAAATATAAACGCACACATGCATTGACATTACCCAGTCGGATTTTTAACTTATTTACAACTAGCTTCTGAACCAATTCATAAATGATACAGATGTGAGTCAGTTGTTTTTTGCACAACTGTCTTCTTCCCGATAAGTATTAACTCAAAACTGATGCAGAGATTAGTGAGTTGTTTTTGTACAAATAACTTCTTCCATAAGTTTTGAGCTAACTTTTAACTAATTCAAAGCTGATACAGTCAAAGTTCAGAGAGAAGATGTCAGCACAAAATTCATGTTTATAATAACTCTGTGCCGTTTATATTTAATATGGTGCGATGGCAAAGTGTTAAGTATGATGGCTGAAAAACAAGGTCATCACGGTTCGATACCCGTTCTCGTTTCTTAAAAAATAATATAAAATTTTTTAAACTTAAAGCTGACTAAGAAATGTTAATAAATAATGAGCTAAATAATTAACTAAATATGTGTGTTATACATTCTTCTTATTTTTTTTTTATTTTTTTTTATTTGGCACAAGCTAACTCATAATGGCTAACTCATGGTTAGTTCAAAACTGATTCAAAACTGATGCACTTGTCCTGCGGACACTCAATGTTAAATCTCATCACTTTTAACATGCAGAATGAGTGCTGATTTAAACCACCTCTGACTAATTTTTATCAGATAATTCAATAACTCTGAGTTAACTCAAATTCCCACTGGGATAGCTTACCATCTACTTGTCACACACACACTCAAACGTACAATATGCAAAATCACAAGCATACACGCATCAAGACTACTTCTTTTAATTGTTTGTTACGAACAAGAAGTCTTCGCGACATCTCTTGAAAACACTCATATACATGAACATCAATACATCCATCGTGCTTCGCTTATTAAACGATAGCATTTATTATGGATTTATTATAATACATGATACGAGAATACATTAAAAAACAAGATGTATTTATTTTTCAAGACTGTTTGCGCAGTCCTCTAGCACTTATACATACAAGTTTTGTGCTTTAACAGAGCTGCATTAGCGTGTTAACAGAGCTCTGTTAAGCTATGAATATTCGAGGAATGTATTTCGAAAGGACTTTTCCAACTAATGAACCAAGCGAGACGGAAAAAAGTAGTGCATAGTCATAGACATGGTGATCTTTTTTTAATTCCTGTTGATCTGTTTCTGAAAAGCATGAATATGAGTCATATATTGTAAAGCTTTAAATAAGAACTTTCTGAAGGTTATGCACCCTTTTTTTGAGAAGGAGTCAATGCGTCATATTGGTCATATTCAAGAAAAAGTGTGCTGGGAGTGTATGTTAAAACCGTTTTTTCTATCAATGACACATTATATTTTTGCATATGGGGTTTAAAATCGTCCAAAAATTCAGTCAGACTTTCTAAAAGTTCGAGTTTTAAAGAATTTTTCGAAAAATTTAAAATTTTCACAACTATATTGTTACGAGTATTTTCCTGGAAACGAACATATATAAAAATATTTATGGTATTTGTTATTTGTTTCCTAAAAAGTAGTGCCTTGTGAACCAGTAATTGCTATCTTGCACTAAGCCGGGGCCCACTATCGGCACAATGTACCGATTTTCGTCGGCGCACTGTAATAAGGCTATAAGTAATAAACCAAAACAGTCTTATTTTTCAATTAATTCCGAGATAAGTCTGTATGGCTCTATTACCAATGCAATTTGGTTCAATTATGTCCTTATATTTCAATCAGTTGAAAAATAAGGCCAATTTAGCTTATTACTTATGAATTTATTTCAGTGAGCCGACGAAAATCGGTACATTGTGCTGAAAGTGGGATCCCTGTTTAAAATTGTAACTTTTATGTTATTATACAATGTACATACATAAATATAACAAATTTAAAATGTAATTAATATTTTTTCCAATATTTCTCCCTGGTTTTTTTATTACACAATTTGATTCCATTTAAAATCAGCTCAAAATTCCACCCTTTTCTTGCTACACAAACGCAAACGTTAATAGCTAATAAACCAAAAATTTCCATGTATTTTTACTTATGAAAAATGGTTTTTAGTCCTGCCAGAAGAAAAGAAAATTGCGGGTTTTTTTAAGCGGCAAAAATATGTAACACGTTTCGCATTATAACCATCATAAAAAAGCCGCAGTTACAGTCACTCCCACTTAAAACCAGAAATAGCACAACAATAAAAAATTTGATTTAATAACCTTACGACACACACACTCACACACACTTCAGCCATTTAACTCTTTTTCTAACATTAACATGTTAATGCGAATAAAATTTCGATAAATTAAAAAAAAAGAAACATCAATAAAAAATTGAGTATTACAATTTTGACAGATTATTTTCCTGGCAAAAGGCCTCAAAGCGTAACAACAATACAAAACACAAAAAAAGGATTCGTGCTCAATTGTAGCACAAAGAGGAAAAAATGTGTTAAATGCCCAAAATTCACAAACACTTTTCCCACTGCAAATTGTAATAAATTTAAAAAAAAGAACACAATAATTTTTCTTCTCATACGAGATAAAATCCACTAAGAAACTTAAACATAAATTTACACTTTGCACTGCCTTTAAGGTAACACCCACAGAACGCTTTTCGCAAAATCACACACTAACTCATAAATGCAACAATATCGATTTGACTCCCCTGCCACATTGCAAAAAAAGTCCGTCTACTCGAGCGCGTATACGGGGGCGAATGTATGCATTTTATGCGGCCTTATTTTTTATGGTGGGGAGGGGGAATGGTACAAGTTCAAATGCAATAATACGAATATTAAAAAATTTCATTATATTTTTACAATTGGCAAAACTATGGTTTTTATTTTTAAAAAGAATTACTTTGAATTTGTGCTTTTTCCAGCAGACATTTTGACGCTGGTCTCTACTCAAACTTTTGTTGCGGTTAAATTGCAACATGGGTGTGCAAAATGACCAACGGCTGATCGTGCAGGCACAAGAACAAATTTGCTAACGAAACTAAAGAAACTAAATGTGCTTTGTCCTAAATTTTGCAATACTTTTGTTTGATTATTATTATGCACTATGGGACTTGCTGTTAAAAATGTTGAAACAAGTTGTAATCCACATAATATATATTTGGACTTATAAAACAAACTGTAATAGGAACGTTTTTATATATGAAATTTAGTTATTATTTTAACAATCTTGATAAATTTGAATTTTTGTCTAACTAGGGCTCTCTATCTGAAACAGCCGTACGAAAAATTTTTTAAAATTTACTGTAGGGCAGAGACAAGCAAAATGCCGCCCTTGGGAACTTCGTTATTCTCTTAGTTACACGTACTTAGGCACGCGTATGCAGGGTGACCGATGACATTTTTGAAAAAGTGGCAACAAATAGGGGATTTATCAAAAAAAGGGGCAAAATTAAAAAAACTCCACTAAAATTTCTTATTTTTAATGTATTATTATGTAATTCACTTTAAAAAAGGGGGACAAAAAGTGGCAAGGCAGTCGAAAAAGTGGCAATTTGCCACTTTAGTCGGTCAAACAGTCACGCTGCACGTATGGAAGAAATCAATTCAGTCACTCATAATCATTCTCTTCCATATTATACACTAATGCATAGAAGACGACAGGTGGTAAAAGAGGAAAGCTTAGGGCATAATTTTGTAAAACGCAACGCTTAGCGTTGATGTCAATGAGGCGTATTAAATTTTTCGAAGCGGTGCTTAGTAGCTATTTTATTGATTATTTTACTTTGCCGATGATTGTGGTACACAATACCGTCATAGGAAGGCGCTCTTATGTTGTATTAGGATTGGTATTCGCTGAAGCAGGAGTAGTTCAGTGACCATTGTCTATGCCTTCTTCATCACTTGAACTTTCTTTTAACAACTTATGCAAAGGGACACTAATGTACATCAGAAAAATTTGCGATGTTGTTATTTAATGACTGTAAGACACCGGGGTCTAATACAGAACCTTCGGTTTTGTAGTCAACTTGCTAACTCCTTCAGCCAACGCCATCAACAAGTTCAACTTTTCAAAATGGAAAATGTCATTATTTTTACGGTTATTATACTGAAACATTTTTCATTCCCCTTTGTTCCAAAAGGAGTGAGAAAAAAATGTGTAAACGGAAAAAAGCGAAAAATGGACTTAATCATAAAAATTCTTTTCATAACTATGAAATTAACCATAGTAGGTTTTGACTTGTATCTGGTGTTGAATTTCGAGCTGCAAAGTTTACGAAGTGTTCACTTATAGCGAAACTTCTTTAAAATATTTTTTTGCACTTACTTACTTACTTATTTAATCTCTTGCATGAAATGACCCATGCCGAAAAGAGTTAGAGTGTTAAAATATCTCTTAGAGGGTTAAATTTATCACATGATTTTAAATACAACTGCCGTACAAATTCTATTGCGCACTATTATGGCAATGCAGAAAATATTAAATTTATTTTCTATGTTCAGAATTTTAAATGATACTTGGATCAGGAAAAAAGTACCAAAATTCAGTTTACACATTTGTAGTTCCAAATATTAAAAAGTACCGACAACATATCCTTTTTTTATTTTAAATTAAATTATGATGTCATTTAAATTTTCTTTCTATTGTAATTAATTCCGGAGATATTAAGTTACTAGTTTTACCCGTTTTAGTCCCTTAAAAACTCCCTCAAAATAAATGAGAATTACTTAATATTCAAATATAAGAAGTTCCTGGTTCCAATTGCGGTCTTCAACACAGCCGTCATTTTACTGTCAACCTCAACAACTTTTCATTCTATAACAAGATGGCGACGACATTGACTATTTATCGTTTATGTATGTCAACATATAAAATTATCATCTCTGAATATTGGAATCAGCTGCGTGGTTTGTTTGTTATTTTTTAACAAAAATTTTATTAAAAATTAAAAATGTTTATTTTTTGGTAATTGTTGCAATTAAGTTTTAGTAAAAATAAATATTTTACTCAATAAGTTAAATAATAATTTGGGATTATTACTTGCAGTAAGGTTAAATATATGAAATAGCTTAGCTTAGACTCAGCTTTTAATTGTCACCTACTTTTATGCCGTTTCCAACACATTGTGCAATCAATAAATATAAAAATATATGTATTTCTTAACGAAAATATCATTCGAAAGTCAAAGCAATAAAATGCCGCTGTTAAATGTAGAATATGTTTTCATTTGTAACGCAACTTAAAGAATTTATGCATGCCTCAGTTTAATATGATGCAAAAGGCGTGTGATTCAAATCACGCCCCCAGAAATTATACGAGTATGAAAAAAACCACAACCACAACAAAATCAACTGCCAGCAAAAAAAATAATAATAATAAGAATCGATTGATACACAAACCAAATCTGTATCGACACTCCAACAGATGTCCGTACGCACTTTTTACAAACACATTCACTCAAGCTATAAACGAACGAAACACAAACTTCATGCTCACCTGCTGTTATCACACTGGTCTGCTCTGCTCTGCTCTGCTCCACTCAACTCATTATAATTCGTTGATCGTAAATACAGACGTATGAATATATTTCCAAGGATAGCGGTTATTTCACTGAATGGATCGATCGTCTTTATTTGTAGTGGAATTTGGTATTTGTTGTTTCGAGGGAGATTTCTGCTGTTTATATACATATATTTTTTTTTAACAATCGAAGGTGTGAAATTATTTAATTCCAATGTGTTTGTTCTGTAACATTTATTCTTCACCAAAAAGGTTGTATGTATGCAGCACTTGCATGTGTTTATTTGATTCAGAGGAAGGAAGGTGAGGTGCCTTTCGTTATTGCTGCGAAAATGTTTTAATTTTATTTTTCTTCCATTTTAATGTGGAGCATCCCAATAATTTTGTAAATTAGTTTTCGTGTGGTATCTTCAAGTTTGTCTTTTTATATTTCATTTGGTTACTTAAAGGTGAACTACAGAAAAATTTTTAAAACTCTTAACTGATCTCTCTCGCACTTTTTTTTATTATATAGCAATAATAAATTAAAAGAAAAGCTTTCTAAATAAATATGTGTTGAAATACACAGAAAAAACATTGATTTTGAATTTTCTGTGATGACGATTTTTGCATTACTGATAAATAAAATTGTATGCAAGTTTATTAAAAATATTTTTTTTTCAGTCAATTTAATGAATTAAAAAAAAGTTGTTGACTGAAATTTTACTTTCAGTGCTAATTGTTATTGTGTGTGTATGAATGCCACTTTTTTCAACCCTTTTTGTTTGTATATGGGCATTTCCACGGGAAAGTTCACTTTAGTGTCACGTGAGACTGCAAGCAATTAAGCTTGTATTGCAGAACAATGTGACTATTTCTCTTAAAATTTTACCTAATATAGAGCTGCTGACGGCCTACACAAATATATAAAGAAGTAACAAAAACTTTCGATTTCTCTGAAAAAAAAACAAGCATACATATTTGTTTGGAGTCACACGCTACAAAAAGTTGACATTCCTGTGGAAATGCCTATATAAAATAAGTATAATGCTTGCTTGCAATTTTGATAAGCAATGTGTTTCAATCAAATACATAATTTTGTTGAATACTTTTTCCATATTCAACAATACAGGTTTTTGAAATTATTTTTGGAATATTTTATTCTGTGTAGGCCACCACTTTTAGCTTTAGATAAGCCAAAACAATTTTAAGTACAATTTTCAATATAAGACCGATAGAAGTTGCCAAATATTTACCAGTCACATGAGTTGTCATATTGCGCTCACTTTTTAACCACTATACTCTAGCAAATCATCCCGCTTGAACAACGCTATCAAATTATTCAAATTTACTTCAAAATTTAGTAGTGAATTTTATGGAGCACAAAATCGTCCATCCGACCAAACCATCCGTCAAAATGTGTATAGATTTTATACCACATAGGTACTCTCTAAATGATGTAACAACACTAACAACTATAAGGAATGTGCCTACTGCAGAGAATATCGCCGCTGTAAACGAAAGTGTGCAAGAAGATCCAAACTTATCGATTCGTCGTCGGTCTCAGAAATTGGTGGCAAATTGACCGGTCATTTGATCGGTAGTCATGCAGGATATATTTATCATTGCATAGAACAAAGTTTCTATCACATTATTAAGAGCAAAATTAAATTTTTGTGTACGTGTGATGTTGCATCTCTCTCTAACTAATGAACTTTGTCGACTATATAGCATATGCTAACTCTACTGATTTTTACTAATCAATGATAGCATAAATATTAGTCAAGTATGACTGATCATAATTGATGCATATACATATCAACTCAAAAGAATTGATAGACTGATAATAAATATAATTTTAATATTAATATAATATTTTTTTAATAAAAAATAAAGAAACATAATAACTGTAGCATTCAGAAAAAATTTGGAAATTTGTTTATTAAACGTAAACTATTTTTTTCTGAATAAAACCTTAAATGTTTAAAAAAAAAACACATTAAAGAAATTAGCAAATACTATTTCGATAACGCTTTCTTCAACCCCCCACGCATCTTGCTCTTTCCAAATATCTAAAAATTTAAGAAGTGAATACATTATGTGCCCTTAATTATGTATGAAAGTGGTCTAAGTCATGTGCATTTTGGCTTCAAAGTATCGAATAAATCTTCAATAAATATTTAATAAATTTTAAAGGAATTTGTATTAATCGAGACTGTTGTAACTCCAGCTAAAACCGAGTACACACTGTGCCATTTTGTGACAAATATGGCAAAAATAATAGTGGGAACTAGTGGCAATGTTTGTCATTTCTGATATTTTTCGTTGTGTGGCATTAACACAAAAACTATTTACGATCTGATGACAGGTACAGACTTAGGAACGTGTTTATGCAACCAGACAAGTTGCATTATCGGTCGCATAGTCTGTAGTCTTGTTTATGGTTGCGTTCGAAGTTGCATTGGAAAATATCAAAATGTCTTGATGTTAATGGGTTGCATTGTAGGTTGCAGTGTCTGTATCAAAGTTGCTTAAGCAAGTTGCAAAGTCTGTACCAATCATGATGTAAGAAGCTGTGAAAATAAGTTGGCGTCATTGCAAACACAAAAAGAAAATGTCAGCGTGTTGACATTTTGACATTGAGAAAATACCGAAAGAATTTTAAATGTGTGCGCGTACAAAAATTTAAAAGTATGGAAAACGAAAAAGAAACTGGAAAAGCACAAAAGAGCGCCCTGGACGCATTACATTACCACACCGCTAATTCAGCTTGTGGAGGTTGGTGAACTCAGCCTAAGACATTTTTATGGACAGTTCGAATTGCATAATTTTGTTTTAAGTTCTCGATATGCACAGAAAAAATTTTTGCACCAATTAATATTTTCAACTAAGAATTTAATTGATAATATTAATTGATTCAATTAAATTTTGGAAAACACTATTTTAACAACTCACATATTAACAAAAAATTTTCAACTTTTATTTACATAATAATTTTGAAATTCAAACATTTGATGTATCTTCTAATAATGGCCTATGGCGAGGTCGCAAAGGTTGCACTTCTCTACTGCTCAAATCCAAACAGCAGCGACACCATCTGGGCAAGCAATTCTCTTCTTGTAGAATGCGAAAAAATTGCAGCAATAAAATCAATAGAACTATAATTAATGTTATCAAAGTTAAAATATCACGCGTAGTCCAATAAGGATGAATGCCCGATGCACCGGTCAAGGCCAACTCACGGTAAGACTCTACACGATTGTCCAGATAAGATGATTGGCGGGCCTGATTCATGTCATTCAAAATATCCACATCATCAATGACATCACGATGCACATTTGCCGATTGCGCTGAAGATTTTAAAACTGTAGCATCCGTTGTTTCATGGAAGCTGCTGGAGGTGGGCGAATAATAGTCGGAGGGTGTAAAGCGCATGGGCACACGTATGCCGCGATTGCGTAAATAGTTCAACATATGCTTGAGATAACGAAACTCCCAGTCATTCTCAAATACACCCATTTCATGCAGATAAGTGTGGGATTCTTTGAATTCGTTATAATTAAATTCAAACAAACGATTGCCTTCCATATAGAATTTCTCCAAATTAACTAAAGGCTCAAAGATGCCAGAGTCCAAACGTATGAGATGATTAAAAGCCAAGTCCAAAACTTTTAATTTCAGCAGGAACATAAAATTTTCAGTGGTTAAATTTTGCAAACGATTTGATGCCAAGTTGAGAGAAATTAAATTGGGCCAAGGCAAATACATGGGAGAATGCGAAGTTTTTAAGGTGGTCAATTGGTTTTTGGACACATCCAACTTTTGCAGATTCAACATGCCCACCAAGTCATCCAGAGACTCCAACAGATTGCCGTGCAACTCCAGCTCCCTTACAGCCAACTTATCACGTATGCTTATGCCCCTGAGGGCGTTATTGGCCGCATTAAGCTTAATAACGGAGCCTGAAATTATGCAGCGCTGCAGCTTACTGCCCTGAACCATTAACAAATCCACCGATTGTAATTGCAGCTCTTCCAGCAAAGTATTGCTCAAGTCTAGCATGTGTAAATGATTTAAATGCAACAACGAATTCGGCTCAAATACGTTAAACTTATTCTCACTCAGCGAGAGAGTGTTTAGTTTGAGATTCTTCGCAAATGTATTGACATTGATGACCTCCAGCTCATTAAAGCTCAAATCGATATGTTCTACATTGATAAGATCTTCGAATACACCCTCCGGCAGCGTGCGTATGCCGTTCTCTTGCAAATCCAAATACTTTAAGCGCTGCAAACGTGCAAAGGCATAACGATGAATCATGTGTATGGTATTGTGTGAAAGATAAAGTTCTTCCAGGGCAAACGAGCCGGCAAACACACGTTCAGGTATGATAAACAAACGATTCCTTTGCAAAACCAATTTGTGCAGTTGGGCAGCTTTCTCAAAATCCGTTGGCACAATGCTGTTCACAGCACAGTTGTGCATGATGAGCGTGTGCATTTTGGGAGCGATTTCAAACACCAGCGAAGGCAACCGTCCCATAACTGAGTTGTATATCAACAGCTCAGTAAGTTGATCTGCCGGAGACTTTGTAATCCATACCAGTGGCTCTTCGAAGGAGCTGGTTAGATTTGTAAGTGTACAGTAGTACAATGAACTGCCCGAACAGTTGGCTTTAAGGTCAAGTTGAAGGGCTCCTGCCGAGCGATATGCTAAAGTTGTTATCAATATTTGCAGCAGCAAACATTTACGCTGACCAAGTATATGCAACAATATCATTGCTTGCTAATTTGCTTAATATTATTATTATTATTCTTATTGTATTTTTTTTTGTTTGTTCTTTGTTTGCTTGCGTCTTTTGTCTGGTTTCACAATAAATTTATTTTTAAATAAATATAAAATACATTTAATATTAACCAAAATCACTTTAAAGCTTTAAACAATCACACGGCTGGAAGTAAACTAAAAATTTTAATATGTAAAAAATAAAAAAAGACTAGGCCCGACTTGGATTGATGAGGAGAGACTTTTCATTAGAGCTTTGTTTTGTTTTTGTTTGTTATTAATAATTTCAAGCTTTCTTTTCTTTGCACTTTCTTGATTTTAATTATATGTACGAGTATGTATGTATGTCTGTCTCTCATTAAAAGAATACTAAAATTATTTGATAAGAATTTTATACTCTTTTTAAATTGTTTGCGATTGATTGTAGAGACTTGTTCGTTTAAAATTTGGATTGTGAAATTAACGGCATGGATACAATAGAATGCAATGAATCGTCATCATGTTAAATCATGTTGAATTAATATTTAATGCATGATAGTATTTATTTAGTGTGTATCTAAAGAATGTATAAAGTTGTTGTGACTGCAGCAGTAGCCCGGAAAGCCAATTATACAAAAAATGTTTTGATGCCTGTGCCAGTATACATAATTATATAAGGCGTATTTTTTTAGAGTGTCACAACTTTGAGTTGGCGTCATTACTTTGTTTGAGCACGCATTTAACAATTGATAGTTGATTTTTGTTTAGTTTGCTTTGAAATTTCATTAGCCCAATTCCCAATCTTTTGCAAATGGTCTTGCATCGTTGCATGTGCAAAATGGTATAATATATTGATACTCACCACTTAGAATTGTTAAGTGGTGAGTATCAATATACTATACCATTTTGCACATGCAAAGAGGCAAGACCATTTGCACAAGATTTTGAATTGGGCTATTATGAATCGCCTTGCACCAGAACAACGCGTTTTCAAATTGTTGAAATTTTTAATCAAAATAATTGTTCTTTTCGTCAAACTCATCGTGCACTTCTTCCATATCTGATGAAGCCCATTTCTGGTTGAATGGGAGAATTGTCGCATTTTTAGTGAGGAAAATATACAAGCTTTTGTTGAAACACCATTACATCCACAGAAAATTACTGTTTGGTGCGCTTTATTGGCTGGCGGAGTCATTGGGCCATATGTCTTCAAAAACGATGATGGGCAGAATATAACTGTCAATGGTGAACGGTATGAGAACAAGATTCTAAATTTTTTTCGTACCTCAATTACGTGACATTAATTTTGGCGATATGTGGTTCCAACAGGACGGGACCACATGCCACAAAGCGGGCGCTACAATTGATTTACTCAAAGAAACTTTTGATGAAAAAATATATTCACGTAATGGTCCAATTATTTGGCCACACCGATCGTGTGATTTAACTCAATTGGATTATTTTCTTTGGAGTTATGTTAAATCACTTGTCTACATCGATAAACCACAAACAATTGAATTGAATATCTGAAAATTAACATTCGAAAAGTTATCGGCGAAATACGGCCGCAAATGGTGCGAAAAGTTGTTGAAAATTGGTGTACCAGATGGTGCCTTCTAAGCGCCAGCCGTGGCAGCCACATGCCAGAAATCATATTTAAAAATTCTATTTCATAAAACTTTCTTTCGAATAAAGCCCATTTCATTGATATTAAAAATATATTTCCTTGTTTTATTATGTTTTAAACTTGTGTTGCTCTATAAAAAACACCCTTTATAATAAACCAAAATGACTGCATTAAATTAAATTAATGATATGTCAACGTGAAATAACTTAGATTCAACATAGCAATTCAAGATACATATTTCAGTATCAAATTTACGTTGTTTAAACTTAAAATAACTTTGATTCAACATAAACCTTCATCTTAATTTAACATTACTGGAGTGTTAAATCAACATGAAATAAAATTATTTATATTTTATTTACTGGAAATCATGTTGAATTAATGTGAAATATATTTGAATATGATATTTTTCTGAGTGTTCTAGCATTAACATCTCTAAAGTATTTTAGAAAGCAAGAAGTGAAAAAAGCTCGTATTTCTAGTGAAATTGGCTTCTCGAATACAGCTGAATAGTCTAAAATATGAATCGATTCAAGAATTATATTAGTTATATACAGGGACAAAGACTTCATGCATTTAAAAAATGTATTTTAGGCGCCTAAAATATGACATCAAAAACGCAAAATATGCACTAAAAACCATAAAATATGCACATATCCCGAACATTTTTTATTCCTGAGAAAAGTTTTCAACTTTCATAGATCTAAATAAAGATAAAAAATATTTTCTTTTCTCAAGAGGTGCGTGTAAATTAAATTTTAACACAATATTAAATATAATATAATCCAAACACGAATTTGTCGAAATATCTTTATATTGCAGTATAGAAGCGATACGTAAATACACAGAAAAAACTAATTTTTCATTTCAAACACAAAATTCTCTGAATCAAATATTAATTTTTTCTATTTTGGTCCTACAAAGAAATTTGTAAATTCAAATGCAAAAAGGGTTTGTAAAACAAATTTTCATAAAAAATTTTTCTTATTAAGCCTTTAGAAAGCCTTAATAATTTTTATGAATAAAAATGTTAGAATAGTCCGCAAGTTAATATTCTGGCCAAATTTTAAGTGAACATCTTGTATAAACAATGTACATTGTATGTATGTATGAAAGCTACTTTAATATTTATGTATGTATGTTTGTATGCATGTACATATGTATGCAGATATATTTAAATATTTACCATTAAATAATTTTTGTTTCTACTTAATGATATTTTCGTTACATTGAAATCTGGCAAAGGTCTTTTAAAATATTAAAACATTGGCTAAATAAAACTTGCACTTAAAAATAATTATCAGCCTTTTCCTGAATAACAGACAGTTCTTGGGGAATTTAAAACCAAATCTTTGTTAAGGTCTGATACTCTGGCCAACATATGACCCACCATCGAATTGAAACATAATTGTGCTGAGAGCATAATAAGCAATATATCACAAAGCTGCGCCCATTAGTAAATAAGATTTTCATATCAAAAATGAATAAATAAATAAAAAAACTCTTGAGTAAAGATCTTCCAAAATATCTTTATTTAGTTACTTTTTTTTACAAAAAAAAAATAATAATAAGTTTTCTACCCCTGGAACCATATGTTTGATATTTCTTATTTTTACCCACTTATTTTTTTCTAAAATACAAAATATATTTTATTAAAAACAATAAAAAATTTTTTTTAAGCTTTTTTGTTTTACATATCAAAAAAAATTAAATTTTCCAGCTCTGGAGCTGTTCTTTTTAATTTTCTAATTTTTTATACCAAACTATTTCTCCCAAAAACTTGAATGGCATTATCCAAAGAAAATTATTTCAGATTAAAGTGTACGATGAAAAAAAATTTCTATACAAATTTTGACAAAAGAACACTCGAAGTTCAAATTATTATTTTTTCGATACGGCCCAAAATATATTTAATTTATAAATAAAAAGAAAAAGACCTAGGTACTTCTTCCAGGTACTTCTAACCCTAAAACATTGATGTCACTTTCATAGCACAATTGTGCAAACTAAAATCACACACATTCTTATCGTCTTTCATTTAGTCGTAAATGAGACAAAAAAATCGCCAAAATTTAAAAAAACATCGCCAAAAATTTAAAAAAAATTTCTAACACTAAAAAAGTCGCCTAATTCGATAAAATCGCCCAATTAAAAAAAATCGCGAAAATGAAAAACAAACGTCAAAAACCAAAAAAAAAACCCAAAGCGCAAAAAGGGGCCAAATCTAAAAAAATTTTTTATATAAAAAAATCCAAAAAAAAAATCGCCAAAATTAAAAAAAAAAATCGCCAAAATAAAAAAACCCCAAAATCGAAAAAAATTTTCAAAACGAGAAAAACAGTGTCAAAACTAAAAAAGTGCCTAACTGAAAAAAAACCCAAAAATTAAAAAACGCAAAAAATCTAAAAATCGACACAACTAAAAAAACGCCTATATAAAAAAATCGCCAAAATTAAAAAAGCGCCAAAATAAAAAAATCGCTAAAATTAAAAAAAAATCGCTAAAATTAAAAAAACTGCCAAAAACCGAAAAAAATTGTCGAAACTAAAAAAGTGCCTAACTGAAAAAAATCGCCCGAATGAAAAATCGCCAAAAACCGAAAAATCAACACAACTAAAACAGTCGTCTATATGAAAAAAAAATCGCCAAAACGGGAAAAGTGTCAAAACTAAAAAAAAAATCGTCAAAGTAAACAAAACGTCAAAACTAAAAACAATGCCAAGACTATATTTTATCCCTACAGGCTAAAGTTCGTATTGAATTACATATCTAGTGTCCGTAAGGAACCCTTCGTGCGCTGGTCAAAGTCGCACTTCACTGAATTTATTCTTTGTTAAGCCACATAAATAAAATTTTATGGTCAAATAATTTTGTTTGCTTATGATATCTGATCAGAGTTGGAAAGTGGAATTTTTGTATTTTTTAATAAAATAGAATTAAACAATAATGAAAAACTAAAAAAAATAGTAAATAATGCATGAAACTGTGTAAAGTATTTCATACTAAAATACATCAAAAAAATTACAATTGTATAATGATTTCCACCCATGGTTCTGACATGAATAAATTTTCTTTTTACAAGTAAAGTGTTCATTTACTTTTTCGTATCAGGGCGAGTAATTTTGTAAATTTCTGCTTTACTCTGTCGTTGCAAGTTTCTGCTGGGAAAGTGAATGAACAGACTTAATATTTGTGCTATTTTATTTTATTTTTCTTAAAGTTTCGCTTAAAATATTTGTCTGCTTAACAAGACATTGAATTCTATCAAAATATTTCCAAATAGTGCATGAAAAAATTAAAATTATTTAATTAAAGAAATAAAAATTCAATTAAAATGAAAAAGCTTCTATTAAAAAAAATTAATTAAGAAAGAAAAAGAAGTTGCTAAAATTAGCCCACAACAATATTGTATACTCGTATTACAACTTAATCATTGGAAAAAATATTCCAAAGCTTCTTTCTTCCTTCTGCACTTATGCAAGCCAATAACTATAAATTTATTTGGGAATAATTTTCATACTTCTGTTTTTCTTTTGCGCTGGATAAAATTAACTGAGTTTGAAAATAATAATCAGAAGAGAAAAAAAACCACAAACAAAACAACAACAATAAGGATACATTAGGTTAAGCAAGAAGGCTGAAAGGAGTCTAATATAGCAACCACTTTTTATTATTTAAGACAAAAACAACAACAACAAAAACAACAAGATTCAAAATGTTGTGTAACAACAACATTTTCCATGTCGTTGCATCGTAAATACTCGCACAATCTTTCAACGAAAACATGAGCACGCAACAATGTTTATTTGGATTTCGATTCGGATTTAGTTTTTGTTTTATTTTTATTTTTCTTTTACTTTGGTTGGCTTTTGCTTAATGGCTGGCCCTTTGCTGTATGTTGGCTGAGTACAAGTGCATCATCCACATCCATGGCATATTGTCGTGGTTTGTTTTTATTTTTCCTTTTTTGTTTTTTTTTGTTTGCCCTTGCCACATCCTTGAGTTTTGTTGTTGTTCTTGTGTTTGGTTTAAACTTTAAATACTGGTATCTTCATGCAATTAATTCGAATTTCTGCGAATTATTTAATTAGAAGAATCAGACACATATTGTACTCCTCGAAACTCTCGTATGAAGAATAGTTCGTATGTAAAGAGCCAGAATAAAATTAAAGTATAGTGGAGTTAGCGGAATTGTAAGAAACTGCAACAAAAACTAAGCAGCAGCAGCACTTGAACAGTGTGGAATTTTGCAAAAGGGGAATAATGTTTAGTTGATTTTGTCTTTTTTTCTCTTAGAGAACTTAAAGTTCGGGAAATCTTAAGTTTTTCCTATAGTATCTCCATTTTCTAAACGCAAGTTGCTTTTTATCAGAATGTCAAAGCTGTATTTAGTTAAAGCCAAAATACTTTATCGAAATTCATAACAACTGGCTGCTTTAGAAAATAATTTAAATATTCCCTAAATTGCACTTACTAATAGGATAATTTCATAGCATGAATCCTTTAATATGAATTTGTCTATGCGAAGAGAGCAGATAATCATAATTAATTTCTTCGTTTTCACAACTCTGCTATCATCCGTTTTGGTAATTTTTAGGACTCCGTACGCCAAAGGTGAAAATGAACCCTATTGTTTTCGCTACCATGACTGTCTGTCGTCTGCCTGTCACAGACAGAAATTTTCAAAGAATATAGTTTAGTTTCGAGCATTGACACAGAAAAAAATATCATCGAAATGCAATCAGCAAAACAAATTGTTAACTTTTAATTTAAAAATTAACAATAATCATTGTTAATATAACCAATTTAAATTTTTGTTGTCAATTAAATTACTCAACAAAATTATTTGTTAATTTATATCATAACGGAGTGCGCACATGCAGAAAAAATAAGAAATTTTGTTTTGGGTGTATTAATTTTTTGTGTATCTAATAAAGTGTTGCTCTTTAGCTGAGAGGTAATCAAGTCAGTTTATTATTATTGTTAGTTTGAAAGTTTGACAAAGACTGAAAAAATTTTATTAAAAAAGAACGTAAAATACAAATAATATATTTTCAAACAAACTAGATATATAGGATCAAAGTATATAATATTAGTGTTCACTCTTATACTTCAACAATTATCCCTGAAGTTGACGGTTCAACTCCGCCCAAAGACATTTAGTGTTTTTCGCAGACAAGCGAAAAATCGTTTCGAGGATTGTGATTATTGTGATATAAAAATAATATTGTTAATATAACAATTATGATGATCAAAGTTTGTGCGAAAAATCCAACAATTCACATTGTTAATATAACAATAGCTTTAATTAAAAAAACTTTGAAATCTAACAAAAATAAATGCTGTAAAACTAAACAAATTTTAACAAACTATTTATTGATATATTTAATTGAAAATATTTTTCAGATTTTCCTTTAACTCATAATTCGTTGTAGGTTCAAAATCAATTAATTATTTAATTGATACAACAAAAAAAAAATAATTGTATTTACAAATAATTTTTTTCTGTTTTGTACAGTTTGTCAAATAAGTGTTGTAAAAAGCAGAAGAAAATACAACAACAAACACACGCATTTCTGCAGGAGATTTATTTTATTTTTGAGCAAAGTTATTAGACAGTCTGTGAGTTAAAACCTGAATTTAACAAACTTGCAGCGTGACTGCAAAATCAGCTGTTTATGGTATTAACGTTAAAAAGAGGTTTTAATTTTTTTTAAAGCAAACACAACCCGCAAAGCGATTAGCTTGCCTGCAGAACACACCTAGAGTCTATGGTGGGAATCGAACCCACGATCTCTGGACTGAGAGGCTAGCATCGCTACCACTCAGGCACAGGGGCACTCTGTGAAAACACTATAAGGGTACTTTTTGAGTCTGTTTGTACCAAGAATACAAAAAGGTTATATATAGATTGTTAATGGAAACCTCTAAGGAAAGTTTCCACACTGAAAGGAAAATCATTCATTCAGAGAATGAAACGGTTTCATTAAATGTTCTGCATTATATTAATGAAACTTTTCATTAATACAATGAACAATTACATTGTATACATGAAATCTGTCAATCTCTGCTCTCCATGTGTTCTTCATAGTTCATTGTATTAATGAAAATCGTTACATTGTTTAAACGAATTTTCTTTTTAACAAATTTTGGGACAAATATAAGCAATTTACACAAATTTTATCTGCTTACTGTATAAAGTTCGCAAACATAAATAAATTAAAAGTTATTTTGTTAAAAAATATTTTCTATTTCTTACTTTTCTAATCCCTTTTAATTTCAAAGCAGTATGATCGTCATAAATGCAATGAAATCATTTCATTTATACAATGTAATATACAAGAAGTTTTTGCCAAACATACCATAAAGATGCCTGTTTTGTTAAGATTTTTGTTTTGTTCTCTTAAACTTATGTTTGTGCATTGTAATTATCAACAACATATTAAGAGTTTTACTATAAATATGTAAGTTTTTGGGCTTATTTAAAACATTATTTGGGTTGAACTCTAATGATGAGTTAATTAAATTTTAAATGATTTACTTTAATAAATACAAACATATGTACATATATTAAGTACGTATATACTTGTGTATATTAAATAAAATAAAAAAAGCTATATATTTTTTATTAAGTATGTGGTTTGGAAGGGATATGATTTCATGTTTTTTATTGAAAATTTTCATTAGTTACTGCTTATATTTCATTATATTTATGAAAATTTCATCATAGCTTTAATGAAATGTTCTTTATATTAATGAATAAACTTCATTTATAGTATGTAAAAACTTCATTAATTCAATGAAACAACTACATTATAGTTATGAAAAAGTTTCATTGAAGTAATGAAATAGTTTCATTCTATTTATGACATATCCGCCAAAATTAACTTCATAAATACAATGAAACATTCTTCATTGATCCAATGAAGGTCTTCATTAGATGACTTTTAATGAAAATTTTCATTAATACAATGAAGAATTTCATTGTCTGAATGAAGAGTTTCCTTTCAGTGCATGTAGAATAGTGCTTACCATTCTTCTTCCAGAAAAACTTACTTCAGTCATTACCAAGTAAGCTACGAGTATAGTGTGATATTTCATACCACTATCTATCATTTATTTTCACATTAATTTTTCTTATGGTTGTTGCTATTTTTGTTACGAGAATTTTTTGGTTGTTGTGTGTAAACATGAGTCGCGCGCCATTATTTTAGTTTTCGTATACATACATGATGTTCCTCTTTTTTTTCAACTTAAATTTTGTTGTTTTTTAGTTGCTAAATTAAGAAAAAGAAAAAAAAAGAATCTGTGAACCTTGTAGTTATCACTACTATGATCGTAGTCAAACAAAATTATACGTGGCAGTGGAGTGCAGCTCAGTGTGGTTGGTTGGTGTTTGTGATGATGGTGATACTTGCGCTCTGTTGTATTATTGTATGCAATTTCTTTTTCTTAACTTATTCTTTTCGGTTGACTTTTTCTTTGTCATTGCCATATACGAACCAGCACAAGAACATACACCAACTTCATACAAGTGGAGGCACAGACGGACAAAAAAAACATCCATCCGTACATGCTGGGATTTTTGGCTTGCAACATTTGAACAAACGTAACCAAATAAACAAAGCCACAGTTAGACTGACTGACTGGAGAGCCGGCCGGCCTTCTGGCTGGCTGGCTGGAGTTTTGTTGACTGTTTGTTTTGGATTTTGCCTTTTGTGGTTCTAAGATTTGTTGTTGGTGTTTGGTTTCTACTGCTTTTTTTCTTCTTGTTAATGATTTAGTTTTTTGTGTTTTGTAGCTTTTTGGTTTTAATTTTTCTCAGTTTTTTTTTATATTTATATTTTATTTGCTGCAACGATACGATGCTGCAAATGTGATGGCTGTTGCGCTGATTAAATCATTAAATATTCTGATTGTGTAGCACAATAATGAAATGTTTTAGCGCTTGTCTGATTGTGAATTATTCATGGAATGAATGCAAAAAAGGAACTGTAGCTGCAACAAGAACAACAGCAACAACAACAACAGCAACACATGCGACAACACCAATTTACAACTAACAAACCAATAGAGAAAAAGATGCAGCCAGCAAAAAGGAACCAATAATTATCTAAAAAAATATATAAAGTCACAGAATTTGACAAAACTAAAGATTGTGGCTTAAATAATTAAAATGAAAAATAAGAAATGTGATTGTGCTTGTGCTTGTGTATATATTCTGTGTATTAAATTTAAATATTGCAAAAATTTTGTTAAGCAGATTAAGACGAAAATCAACAATAATTCCAACTTATTTCTTCTTAATGAAAAATAGATTGTTGTTAAGGATATTTGTCGTTGATAACAGCAAATGCAAGAGTTGGTGCGCAAAATTCAATCATTAGTAATCATACGTATAAGTTATATTTGGCAATATTTGATATAATAACAAGTGCAGAATGCAATCGTAAATTGCACTTGTTGCACCTAGAGGAGTCATAGAAAAGTTGTTCGAAATTTTTGGTATCTTTTTTTTATAAAATAAGACAAACGCATCACCTCTAACTCGTCGGGGGTGAAAGAACAATGTCTTTGAGTTAGGGATGCAAAACGAGACTAATTTTTTCGATCCCGGATCCCGGATTGATTGGTTGGTTGGCTTACGTGACAGATTGATACTTCCAAGCAATTAAGTAGAATTGAGAGACTCCGTTTTTATAATTCCACTGGTTTTTTTTTATAAGTCCTGGTTTTTTTGTCCGGTTATTACAGGTGTCCGCCTACGAGAGAGGTACATATTCTTTTATTTTAATTTTGGGTCTACAGCACTTGTCCGGTTATTACAGATGTTCGGCTGTGGGAGGTCTTCGATATGAGAGCTTTCATTATAAATGTTGCCTGGCTGTCGACAACATCAGGGGGATCTCTTAGAAGTTTACGGGTATGGCAATCCCGGGGACCCTAGCCGGGGTAAATAGGCTTTTTACCCATAGAAATCATGTGTCACTACACAATCTGTGGCAACAGAGGAATAGATGAGGACGTATTTATAAAAGGAAATAGGTTTGATATGTTGCATTGCATGTGCGCCGTCACCTGGAACTGCCCTGAGTTCAAAATACGATATAGGGGAAACCTTTTGGGGTTTAACTTCGAGTTCTAACCAGTGGCTTAAAACAGGTGCAACGGTGGCCCGACAGCCGACCTGCTCTGTGTTTATCAACAAAAGCAGGTACCGGATCGTGTTTATGGCTCCAATATGATTCGCAAGATATTCTATGCCCGGCATTAAATACCTGTGGAATATTTGACTTCCAATCTGAACGAATGCTGAAATATGCTAATGTTGCGTTTGGTCCATGCTGTATCCTTCCCAACATGGTATAGGTATCTCCGAAAAAAAAACTGCAGGTCGACCCTTTGCGGCAATAGAGCCATTGCGCAAAAAAACTTTTGTTAAGTATATTTCGTCCGACGGGGGTTGGTTTAATTTAGAAGGATTTTCCCTCATCCCACGTCATTTTTTTATAAAGATTACGGTTTCGGCTATGAGCCATCTTCAGTGTCACTTTGAGAAAAAGAGATTAGTGAAAAAACCAAATTTAACTTGGGATCATGGAAATCATTTGAAATTAAAGTAAAAAACAAAAAAAAAGTGTTTTACAGAATACGATCTTAAAGTTTTGAATTTAATAACAACTTAACGTTTACCATAAAATGTAACTTTTCTATTAAATGACTAGTATATAACAAAAAATAGAAATTTGATGATTGATCTATAATATTAACGTAGTTTTGGTCAGGCTCAGACTCGTACAGGGTGACCAGAAAGTTTGGAAAAAAATCTAAAAAAATTTTAACAATGAAATCATCAATTTTTGTCTTCATTGAAAAAATTTTACTTTTGTACGTTCAGTTATATACGAGTACATTACGGATGTCGATTTTAATTTTAATCTCGAAGTTCTTTAATTTAGGACTTAAGCATGAAAATAGATGTAAAAATTGATGCGCGTAATAAGGTTGAATATTTTACTACACTAAAAGAATTTTCGGCAGAAATTCAATGAATTTCGACATTAATCTAATGAAAAATTCATTAAAATTCAACCAACGTCACGCTTCGTTGGATTAATGAAACCAGTTTCGTTAAAATTATTTTATTGAAAACTTCATCAAATTTATTTAACAGTGTAATTAATGCAGTGCTATAACTTCATCGAAACAATAAAATAATTTCATGAAAACAATGAAATAACTTAAATATAAAGGAGTTTCTTAATAATTAGAAAATATTGTTGCCATAAATCCAATAAAATATTCTAACAAAACCAGAATATCAAGGAAGCAATTCCAATGAAATTGTTTTACAAAATTTATGAAATTTACATTGTATTTGTGAAATTATTATTAGATTTGTGAAATTTTTTTAATGAAATTGTTTCATTGGATTTACGAAGCAAAATTCTTTCGGTGTACTAACCAAATTTTAAATAAACTATGAATAAATTTACATAAAGGTGAACACGTCAGTCCATCCTAAAATTAGCTGAAAATCAGTTGAAGCCGATTTGAACTGCTTTAGACCCCAACTGTCAAAAACTGTTTTTTTATATGTTTTGAATGGGAACAATTTAAAAGCGTCGTGTCAGAAATTAAATTGTGCTTTATTTTGTAATACGATAGTAAAAAAAAGTATTGACCTACATAGTCCATTTAAACGTTTATATCAATCTGAGCGATTCATCACAATAAATAGAAATTTTAATAATTTTGAAATACAGTACGAGCTCGATTTGCGCAGTTGCTTTTATCGAAAGGGTGTAATAATCGACAACTAAGGACCAGAGTAGCAAGCCGTTCCGGTGCGGCTGTCGGCTAGCCAGTCAGCCGATTTTTTTCAACAAGCCGAGCCGCCGCCGAACCACACGGCTTATCGGCGGCTTGTACTCAGCCGATATTTTGTCTTTTATTTTTTATATTTTTTCAAATTTCGTATTTAATATGATAGCGAGCGTCCCGGAAAGATAGTTGTTTTTTCTTCCACACAAAAAGAAAATGTTTATGTGAACGGTAATGTAGCTGCGACAACACTTATATACATACGTTCTCTTTTGGAGTCCCTTTTTAAATACATGCACGTTTACATAGACTTCTTTGTTTAAGCATTCAGGCGACTTTTTGATAATTAATTGTTCAAAGCTTTTTGTTTGTTGATCCGTAGCAGTGTTCCAATAAAGTAATTAATTTTTAATTCAATCGGATAGCTTAAATCAAATTTATGTAGAAGGCAATCATGAATAAAATTCCGCGAGAAATTTTTCCCGGGAAAAAATTCCAACTAATAGCAAGTAATAGGGAAAAAAATTCTACTATAAAAAATGAGAAATCTCTCGCGAAATTTTATTCATAATTGCCCTGATAGTCTAGAATATGTTTCTATGGTTTAACTACCTTTAAAATTCAGTAAATTCAGAGAGAGAAGAGTTTTAAATGAAATGAAAGAGAAAAAGTTGCGCTTATCAAGACAGTTTTGTTTAAAGTTGCACTT
Organism: Tachina fera; assembly: GCA_905220375.1. Classification (NCBI taxonomy): domain Eukaryota; kingdom Metazoa; phylum Arthropoda; class Insecta; order Diptera; family Tachinidae; genus Tachina; species Tachina fera. The sequence goes on along the minus strand of LR999963.1, from coordinate 20,722,686 downwards.
ATGAAGACAGTAATATAAAAAAAAATATTAGTTGAGCTATTCGGGGTGTTGTAATATCTCAAATCGGGATCGTACTGTAATTATGTACATACATTTATACATATGTATGTATATTAGTTTTATTATAAACAAACCGGGATTCTTATCAGATAATAATAATATAAATTTTTAGAAATAATAAAGGGTTTTTGCAAATGCTGATAATTAAACAAAAATTTTTCCAAAATAATAGTTTTCGAAGATATTCAGCTACGAACAAAGTACTAGATGCAAACATTTATTTTCCATTCCAATAGCCAAGTAAAGAATCACAAAGCATGCAGTTTTATCAGTTAAGTTATGAACCGATATGCAAACACACATTTATAGAAAGAATATGAGAAAGAACTTCCTAACAATACAATTCACGCTCACCTGGTTTAATAAATTCGAACATTTTATCAAAGGATTTTTATCGGTCCTATTAACAAAAAAACATTCAAGTATTCAATTGAACAAACATTAAAAAATGGAACATGAAGCTGCTTTCAAACACACACACACACACACACACTTGAACATATCATTGCACTATTAAAAAAAAGATACATAAATAAAGCAAAAAGAGACAAAAAGCAAAGATTTCAGTTAACGATTTCATAATTCAATTACTAGATAAACAGATTTATAAAGAAAACAAAAAAAAAATTAAACGAAAAGAGAAATTAATTATGCATCAACGATTGTGTTGTTTGGCCAAGTCTTCCTTTATGTCACTTATTACTAATTCTTTTTTTTTCAACTTCCATCTCTCTTTGTGGTTTTTCGAGTAAAAGTATTGTGGCATATGGAAGCTGTCACAAACATTGAACAACAATTGAAAATAAGGAACAAGGAAGCTAAAAGCAATCATATGAAAAAAATATTAATAAAAAAAATATGGCAAAGTAGTCGTCGGCAACAAAGAGATATATAAATGATATTAACTAGATAAGAAAAACAAGACGGACATAAAGGACACACATGCAGCATAGAATTTTAAATATTCATAATTACTCATTGAATTTTTGTTAAATTCTAATTCTTTGTGTAATTAAACGCTTTTGAAATTGATAAAATAAGCTGAGGACTTGGAAAACTATATAAATATGTACGTACATACACTCAAAAAAAAGACATGTACTTTTATTAAAAAAATTTGTTTCCTAAATTCAAGTAAAAAAGTTCTAAGTTTAAATAAATTTTTACAAAATTCTAGTAAAAATTACTTAATATGAGTAAAAAATAAAAGGTTCATATCCTCAAAAATAGTTCATAAAAACACACAATAAATTTTTCATATTTCAGGAAATGTTTACTCTGACTTAAGGTACTAAGGTTAGGTAAGGAAAATTGTTATAAACTGAAGGAAATTTTGTGTTAAAGACTCTTAAATCAAAAAATAAACTTTAGGAAATGAATTACTCCTTATTAGTTAATGAAATTTGACTTACTTGAAAGATGTAACAAGGTATACTAAATTTTAATTTGAAATTTATTTGCTGGTGGTTTAGCTTGGTCTATATACGTATTTCATTGGCGCTTGAACCAAATCATCAGTAGACTTCAACCACAAATTTTGAACAGTCACAAACCTCTTACTTTATCCACAGACTTTCAGAAACTATATGAGAATTCATAAAATAATAATATTTTTGAAAATCGCAAAGAAAAAAAACTTATTTTTTTTAATAAAAAAAAGCCGATTGATGTTCGGCTCTCTGGCGCTTCTCTGGGCAGCCTGGATTTATATGCATTTGATCTTACTATTTTGTTATTCTTAATTATTTTTTTCTCCATTTCAATTATATAATTTACGAGTATGTTTGAAAATTTATGCTAAAGCACTTTCATACACATAATTAAATTTAAATTTGAATAAAAAAAATTAATGTATAGTTTACATATCTCTGTAATATATGTAAATATCAAAAGGATGTCAGTTAAATTGATTTTCTGTTCAGGTGACAGCAAGAACAAAAGTCATAAATTAAAATTTCAGTTGCAACAACAGCAACTACACACAATGACTTTAAAAAGAAACATGACAATTTAATATATTATGTACATACATAAGTATGTGTATGTGTGTTCACAAACTTGCAAATTACTATGGCCGAAACCCAAGAGGGTTTAAATGACAAGGCCCTTATGTTAAAGCACTTAATATTAATAATACAAAAATTACTAGAATGCAAAAAAGTGTATGAACTCTGAAGTCGTAAGAACCCTACAATTCGATTGAGTAGTACCCCTTTTACACACTGAAAGTTTACTTTGCCAATTCTTAATTCAACTGGGAGAAAGACAGAGGGAGTAATACTTTCCCTTTCTGTCTTTCTCCCAGCTATTATACATGTAAAGTAATTAAATATGTAAGTACTACGCATTACTTTGCAAGCCCTTAAATGTGTACTACCCATAATAAAATCTTGAAAAGTTTTCACTGTGACTATTTTTAAATTGTGTTCTGCTGTCGGGTTTCTTATATTTTAAATTGTATTTTTATTTTATTGTTATATTAACTTTAGTAAACTTTGGTTGAAACTTCAATTGAAGGCCCCTTTAATTTATTTAATCTCTTTACTGCCGATTAATTTGATGCTTAAATGTGTGCAAGTTTTCATTTGCATACAAGAGTGCAAAATAGTCTAATACTTACAACCATAGAGATTGCAAATTAACATAAATTTTGCCCAGCATGACATTTATGTGGTGTTTAACAATTAAATGACAAACAAATTTAATTATATTCATACAAATACTATATGCATATGTATGTATGTACAAACCTACACTCACACACATGTCGTTATTTATTAGGGTATAAAACTCTTGCATTTTGGGTACAGTTTGTGTTGAGTAGTTTTATGTAAAATCTTACAATAAACAATTTTATTGAGCATTTTTATGAATTTATAGCTCCATTTTCTTTTTTTTTTGCAAAAAAGTGCGAATATAACATATTAATATAAAAAGGCCCTAACTCGCAGTATTTGCATTTTTCAATACATTAGATGCTCTTCTATCGAAATATAAAAAAATCTCGATTTCAAAAAAAGTAATGAGTTAGGGCCTTTCTATATTAAGGTAACGATATTAAGCTGTTGTTGCGATTCGGTTCAATAAACCAATTTTATTGTTTTGTCTTGCTAACGTTTTTCTATTAAAATAATCAAGTTAATATCCCGATTATGCAAGGCAACCAAATTTCAGTTGCGTTGCCAATTGACAACACAACTGATATTAAAATAGGTGTTATCGAAAATATGTTAGACTAGCAATTGAAAATATTGTCAATGGAGTTTAAAAATATAAGAAATATCAGTTCTAAAAAGAAAATATTTTAAGAAAAAATTGTTTAAAAAGTTATTGGTATCAGTCGAATTATTATTTTTCCTTAAAAACAACAACCACGATTTCCTTGCGGTGGCGTAAATCGAGTGCACACTGTGATATGAAAATTTTTGCAATATTAATTAAAATTTTGTAATATTTATTAAAAGATTAATTAGATATTCTAATTAAAGCGATTAAAAATTTAATTCAATCAATTAAATTCTTAATTGCAGATATTAATTAGTGAACAAATTTTTGTATGCATATGTTTAGACGAAATTCATCATGATTGTTTCAAAGAACAGTTGCTATTTTATAAATCAAGCGAACTCTTCAAACTTTGTGTCGAAAGCCTCAAGTATTTTTATCTATTGGAAGGCGACGAAAGAATTAGGTTATATTCCACCATTAGGAATTAGGTTATATTACCATCTTTAAATGATTTAGAAAAAAATTAATATGTTAAACTATTTTTGAAACTTTTATTTTTACAACGAATAAATATTTTCTCAAGTACTTAAATAAATACATGTTTCTGTAAAAGTAATATAATTAGATTATTTACATATTCGATTAAATTTTTTTGAGACTCTGAATAGACAAAAACCAATAGCAATTGCATTCGATTAACGAACTAACTGACCAAAGCAAAACAGAAGCTGTAAAAACCAGCAGTTGTGAACTCATATTTATGTTTTGCCTGTACGTATGCAGTAGTTTTTGTATTATTGGGTTGTCAAGAAAGTAATTTCCAATACAAACTTAAATAGTATGTACAGTAGATATTTTAAAGCGATGGAAATTATAGCATATAATTTTTCAAAAAGCAGGCCTTATACAAAAAAAAACCTCAAAGTTGTCTGATAGACTCAATCAGAGCATTTGATCCAGAATTATGCACCCCTATGCAAAAAATTTAATCGTGCAAAAAAGAAGAACACTAGCCGTTTCGCTACGGAATATATGAATTAGGAACAAAAAATATAAGCAGTTTTCTACACATTTTAATAAAAAGTTAAATTTCGTTCAACAATAAAAACGAACAAAAATTAAATATTGTAGGAATTTAAGTACTCAAAGACTAAATAATTTAGTAAAGTTCAACTTTCGTCGTTTTGGCGAATTTTTTGTTGTTTTTTTGCGACTTTTTTTTGTTTTTTCTTGCAACACATATTTTTAATTGTAGTTTTTTAGTTTTAGCGCTTTTTGTGGTTTTGGCGATGTTTACGTTTTCCGGCGATCTTTTTCTGTTCTTAGTGATATATTAACTATTAACAATTGTGAGACATTTGTAGATTCTTTAATTGAACTGTAGTGAACTTTATCCAGAAATAATTCTTAGTCAGACTTAAGTTCAGTAATTCCAATTCTTATTGAATGAAATATTTTTTATTAATTAATGTGAGTTTCTAAGGAAGAGAAGAAAAATTAAACTTAGACTTTTAGCGGGGGGGGGGAATACCGATACTTTTCTGTGCAGCTACGCACTTCATCAGCACCCTAGTCTATCTACTTGGGTAGAGATTCTTATTAACATCAGCTATTTAACTTAAATTTACAATGAAACGGAATATGAGAAACGATTGTTGTGTATACAATTGATTTACCTTTGGTAAATACATTTATAAGTATCACTATTAATTTTCTGTTCCATTTCCATTTTTTAATTTTTTCTATTTAGCTTAGCACGAAATTATAATACTCTACCTAAGTATGTTTAACTATTCTTACTCATCTTTTACGATCATCACATTAATTATTTTTACTTCTTCGATGTAATATCTTCTCTTCTTTAGAAACTCACATTAATTAATAAAAATATTTCATTCAATAAGAATTGAAATTACTGAACTTAAGCCAGACTAAGAATTATTTCTGATTAAAATTATTAACAATTTTATTAGTTTTGGCGATTTTTCAGTCTTTGACGACTTTTTTGCTCTTGGCGTTTTTTGTTTATTTTTTATACATATTTTTGGATGGGTTCTTTTTTCGGATTATTAGATTTTTTGTGGTTTTTGGTGATTTTTTGCGGTTTTAACGATTTTTTAATTATTAAGGCTTATTTTAGTTTTGGCTATTTTTAAGGGTTCGGTGACTTCTTTCGGTCTGGGCGATTTTTTGTTTGTTTACTTTACAATATAATATATATTTTTAGTTGTAGGGATTTCTTAGTTTTGGCGATTTTTCTCGGTTTTTGACAAATTTTTAATTATAAACGTTGTTTTTTTAGTTTTGGATATTTTTCAGAGTTAAGCGACTTTTTTCGGTTTGGGCGATTTTTTGATTGTTTATTTTACAATATATCTTTTTAATTGTAGCGATTTTTAGTTTTGGCACTTTTTTTCTTTTGGCGATTTTTTCGGGTTTAGGGATTTTTCAATTATTAACTCATTTTTAGTTTTGTAGATTTTTCAGTACATATTTTTACTTGTGGCGATTTTTTAGTTATATTGCGTTTTCGTTTTGGCGATTTTTTTGGCTTTTGGTAGTATTTTTAATTCTGGTGATCTTGCATTTTAGCGATTTATTTTATTTTGCTGATTTTTTTTTTATTTAATCGCTTTTTTATTTTGGCGATTTTTTTAATTTTAGGATTGTTTTTGGTTTTAGCGTTTTTAAAAATTTAAAGAGTTTTCGTCTTACAGTTTCGAAGATAACAGCAAGTTGTAAGAATCACATAGTCAAAATTATTATTATTTTTTAATTTTAGTGTTAATTATTGCAGTTAAGAACGCTTTTTTTCCTAAAAATTCTGTGCAAGAGAACACATTTCGACTCCAAACCAATAAAATCAAGACAGCTCCACACAACATCAACAAAAATCCAATATAACACGACTGTGAATGACAAGAAACAATTAAGATGGTTGTCCAGCGATAATCAAACATCTCATACATACATCCATACAAACAAATAAACAAAATACACATACGCACACATAAACATCCCCATTCATTACACATACACATATACATACATACATACGTATGTACGTAATAATGCCAGGGAATAGTTTTCAGTAGTACGTGTGTGAATTAAAGTCAATTTTTGGACTTAATATTTTCTTTCAATATGTATTTCAAAGCAAAAAAAGAAAATAATCTTTTATATATTTTTTTTTAGAACAAACAAAGTAATCATTTGACTGAGATCGAAACGTACGAGTAGTTAAATATGAAATGAATGTTTGGCCATTTTATTCGTTGGAGGATTGTGGTTTTTTGGAATTGACCATGTTAGGAAGTGCGATCCGAGCAACTAACTACATACACACCACACGTACGTACATACCTATGTATGTATGTTTGTACGTATGTATATGCAACAAAACAATCTGTATTGATGTTGAAAATTAAGACAATCGCCTGCCACATCTGCACATTTAGAGATGTAGTAGACGGATAATGATGGGTCCATCATGTTAACGATGTGTTATGTGATCAATATTTATTGTTGTTTTACATTTAATATCGTTTCTGTTTTTTCTTTCTTCTTTCTTTCTTTGCTTTTTTTTTGGAATTTTCAAACCTTTTATTGGTTTTTTTGTTGTTGTTGCTTTTTGTCTACATTTAGCTTCGATTAGTTTGATTTCTGCATCTTATCGTTGCACATTGATCTTTAGTTTTATCCCTCATCAAATTCATTTATTATGTGATGGTTTGTTTTCTTATTTAATTTTATTTTTCTCAAAAATGTTTCATTATTAATTTTTGTCATCTGAAGAAATTTGTAAGCGGATTGTAGCAAGAATACTTATGTACGAGTATGTGGATGGAGTCTCCTTGACTCGCGTCTGTTTTATTAATTGTTAATTATGTTGACAAGAAATGGTGGGGCAACAGAAGTCATAAACATTTATTGATTTATAATTCCTGGTTCGTTTAGAGAAATTTGTAAACTGTTCTTAGGTAAATTTGTTGTAAGCGAGAATTTCCATAAATTTTATTAAATTTTAAGTTAAATACTATTTTTTTTTAATAAAAGCTGTAGGAAGGAAATTTATTATATTGTTTCTGTCTTTCTTTTTAATCATTTTGTAAACAATATTTATGGGAATGAGAGAAAGGAAATACAATTTTCTTTAAAATATTCCCCTTTATCGAAAACCAAAGGGAAAAACTTTTTTCATGGGAAACGTTAGCTTTTTCCATTGAAAATGGGAATGGCGTTATTAAAAAAATATTAATTTTATTATAAAAATATATTGATAATTAGCACTCAACTGCAAAAGCGAACTCTATTTCATAAAACATTAGCGGAGTTCGATATTTGATGCAAATTGTCTTGCGTAAGTGCAAATGCAAAATATTGTAGCTTTTCTTTGAATTGCGTATCTATTTTGTTGTTGGATTTGAAAGAAAAGCTACGATATTTTTTATTTGCACTTACACAAGACAATTTGCATCAAACATCGAACTTTGCTATTATAAAATAAAAAAAATTTTGTGGGAACTACCCTAATGATTGAAGATAGAAACTAACTGTGTTATGAAAATTTGAAAATAAATTAATAAATCGCAATAAACTTCACAATCGAATTCAATGCATAAGAAAATATTAAAACAAAAATAAAATGGCGTACAATTAATAGAGAGGGTGACAAAAAAGTCTCAATTTTATTATTATAAAAATATATTAATAAATAGTAGTCAACTTCACAATCAAACTCAGTTTCATAAAAAATTATGAAAAAAATTGTATGTGAACCACCCTAATAGCTGAAGATAGAATGTAACTTTGTTCTGAAAATTTTAAAAGAAATTAATAAATCGTAATCAACTACAATCGAACTAAATTTCATAAAAAACTATAAACATAAAAAAAATTATGCTAACAACCCTAACAATAAATCGCACTAAATTTCACAATCAAATTAAATTCATAAGAATTTATAAAAATTAAAAAAAGTTGGCGGTAAGTCAATTTGCCGCAAATAGGAAATAAATAAATTTTATTACAAAAATAAATTAATAAATCGTAATTCACAATCGAACTCAATTTTATAAGAAAATATAAATATATTATATATATAAATATAATAGTGGAATATAGACGGTAACTATTTTCTAAAATCTTTAAAATAAGGTGATAAATCACTTCAAAATCACATTCAATTCATAAAAAATTTTGGAAATAAAAATAAAAATTATATGGGAACTACCCTAATGGTTGAATATAGACGTTAACGTAACTGTGTTTGAAAAATTTAAAAGTAAATTAATGAATCGTACTCAAGTTCAAGATAGAACTCAATTTCATACAAATAAAAAATAAAAAAATTATATGGGACCACCCTAATGGTTGAAGATCTATGTATGTAAGTTAACTATGTCCTGAAAATTTTAAAATAAACTAAAAATTCGCACTCAACTTCACAATCGAACTCAATTTCATAAAAAAATAAAAAAATAAAAAATATTTCACATGGAAACGACCCTAATGGTTGAAGATAGAAGTTAACTATGTTCTATTCCAAATAAATAAATAAATCACAATGAACTTCACAATCGAATTCCATTTATAAAAATGTTATAATGTTTGAAGATATGTAGAAGGTAGCCATTATCAGAAAAGTAAAAAAAAAATAAAAATAAATTGTGTTCAACTTAGCAATCGAATTCAAATTCATAAAAAAATTATAAAAATAAAATAGTTGCACAATTGAATAAAGATGCTTGTTTTCTAAAGATTTTTGTTTGCATTTTTCAAACTTATTATATGTATTTGTATATTTTGATTCTAAATATGTTATTAAGAGTCTTACTCTAAACATACGGAGTTTGTTAAATAAATTCAAAAAATTTTTGGGTTGAAGTCTACTGACGAGTACTAAAAGCGGGAACGTAATGCATATAGACAATTACTTAACCATAAAAACAAGCCAAATTTTGAAAATATTTTATATTTTTTTTATATGGGAACTGCCCTAATGGATAAAAATAGCAAGTAACTACAAATGTTCTGAATAAAAGTTTGGAATTAAAAAAAAATAAAATTGGTAGTCGGTCATACATTTGACACCTCTACGGCCATCTTCTTTATGAACTGTGCAAGCAAATCTTTCAAAACACCCTGAAGGAGTGAAGACAGGCGCTAGGTACATTTGCAAGAAATGTTGGGCTTAGAAAATTCATGGCGGTCGATGTCACATTTCATTCCGCAGCAGTTTTGGGATATTTTGTGGATTTTTTCACTTTTTTCTTCAACTTTTACCTCGACGAGTGCCCATGTAACCCCAACCCACCTTCCTAAATTTTTTGCCTTCTTTATTTTATTTCCATAACTCACAATATGAGAGTTTTTAGCATTTTGAAATCGAAAATTCCCTTACTATGTTTTCAATAAAAATATTTTTATATTCCTGTTTATGCATGCTATTGTGAGTAGACTAAATTTATTCTCGTTCACATGAAATACTGCTCATGAGGACTTACGTATCTGACTGCATGATTATATAAACGATATAAATATATTTTTGATGTTTTGGCGCATGTTCCATGTACTCTCACCTAATAGCAAAAAAAATTGTCACTCTCACGAGCACTCACCTGCATGGGAAGCTTCCAGTTAGAAATCAAAATTAGCAATAATAAAAAGAAGTAATGAAATAAAATAAAAAAACAACTGATTAATATTTTTGTACTCCTAATTTTATTTAAAATTAAAGTGATCTTATTTAAAAAATGCCTTATACAAACATACATATCGTCGGCTTAGAGTGTAAACCAGCTAAATCCACTTTTTGTAACATATGACATTTTAATGCCGTTCAAAAGAGAAAAATACGGCTCATGGACTTGTTAAAATATTTATTTTAATTTAAAGCTGTAGATGTCCAAAAAACGTATGGCCTGTCCCACGATGTCACCAACGTTCGACTTGTCGCAGAGTTATATTGGAAACAACAATAAAATTTTAAAATTTGTTTTTGTTTTGAATGTAAGTGTGCGACAAGTCGAACGTTGGAGACATTGTAGGACAGGCCCTTAGTGTATTATACTAATTTCTTAAACTTTGTAAGAAACCCTTAAGAGTAGTTTGTCTCTCCTGTAAAATTTGTTGGAAGTGAGTTAGCAGGTTTACACTCTAAGGCGACGATATGTAACAAATTTACAAATTCTCAGTAGAGTAAAAAAAAATTTAATATGACAAAAAGTAATGAAATTTGATATTTTTGTCTAGCAAAAAAATAGAGAAAATTACGTTAGGTTCGTATAGTGGTTATATATGACCAGTTTGTATCGTTTTCTTACAAAAAGTGAAATTTGCAATATTTTGTATGACAAGTGCGATATGCTATTTTTAAAAATTTCCAACAATAACTTCTGGATGAAGTGTAAAAAATCAATATACTTCATTGTAAAAATAATATAGATTCACCTCGCTTGATTTGCTAACGTTTTATCATCGTCAAAAATTCGATAACACTCAGCAATTGAAATTAAAAAAAAAATAAGAAATCAAAATTAATCTAATATTTTAAAATCACGTCCTTATCAGACAATAGAAAATTGTCAAAACTATATTATTGATTAAAGTTTTTGCTGCACATGTGTGCGTGTGTATGTGTGACTACTGATGACATTGTCGCACAGTGGTGTTGAATGGAAAATGTGTTATCAAATATAGAATACATATCCCATGTTAATAAGTATAGTATTGCCCGTATTTTCGCTCTCAACTCAAATCATTCTGATTGTCTGAGAGCCAACGCAACTTCTGAATTCGTACTGCCACTCACAATAATAATAACAAATAGTTGGTTGTCTAAGAGTTGGTTTAATTGACAGATGACTCAACTCTGATGAGCTGAAAACGCGAATATATAAAATTTTTAAAAATTAAAAATTATTTAGTGCGCAATTTTAAAATAAATTTTAACCCTTGCAAATTAGAATTAGCATACAACAACAACTAGAAAAAGTGATAATTACAGTCGATTTCGATTAAAATGAACTTAGCGGTACGAGGCAATTACATTCGTTATAGGCGAAAATCATTATAACCATATTAAATAATTAATTTATATCCTTAAACAAAATCACCAAAATTCAGTTCGAATTTTCGAAGATATTTTTAAATAATTGTTTTTGTTATTTTAGTATTATTAATATTAGTATTTATTTGTGCTAATTTATAAACATTAAAAAATATTGCTTTTTATCCTAAAAAACTACAAAATAACCGAAATTAAATTCGAATTTTCGAAGATACTTTTAAATAGTCGTCTTTGTTAGTTTAGATTTATGTTTGTTTTTAAGTGAAACATTTATAAATTTTAATTGAACTTTAGTGATTTTTAATCACTAAAAAAAATATTTCATTCAATAAGAATTGAAATTACTGAACTTAAGTTTGTTTTTAAAGACATAAAAATGCATTTTTCATGGTTTGAGTGTTTTCGAAATTAAGTTCGAATTTTCGAACTTATTTAAAAATTATTGCTTCAATTATTTTAACCTTAGGGGTAATGATTTAGTACTTTTATACCTCCGGTGTTATGCGCCCAGGACAGAAATTCTAAAATATTTTGAAAATTTTTGGAAGAAATTTTGAACTGATTTAGCACTCACCCATCATAATTTTCTGGCAACACTGTGCATGGAACTTTTTAACTGCTCAGAGAAAAATCCGTATATTTTTATTATTATTTTTGATTAAAATTTTCTTCTCCACGTTTTGTTTTGTACTTTTCTTTCACTTCACTCCCACTGTGCGCTTCCCAACAACATCAGCAGTAGCCACATTAATGCCAACAATGTGTTAGACATATGAAAGTTATCATTAACGAAAACTTCTCAAAAACTAGAAATAATTAATTTTACAGTTCTTATCTTTTATTATTGTTGTCTTATAAATGAGTTAATTTTTAATTTTACCTCGAATTTGGACAACCAACAACAAGAAGTTGGAAAAAACGTCTTTTTTTAATGCTAAACTGATAAGCAGAATATATTGAAACAAGAAAAACAATTCAGCAATTTTTTTTAAAGTGAAATGATAATGATTATTGACTCATGAAACAATTGTGATGTTAGGATAATTAAATGATAGTGTGACACAAGGGTAAATTAATCAATTTAGTGTTAAGGAAATTGTTCATTTGATAAAATTAAATTTCTTTCCTAATTTTTCCAAAATATATTCAATTGATACGTGATACGTAATAAATACTTATTAAAGATTAAATTTATTCCAAGCAATTATAGTATTTTTAAGTAAATATAGAAAGATATGAATTTCTGCAAAGTAACAAGGCTTTGGCTTTGACTTTGTTTTAAACAACACTGTGTGACAAAATCAAAATGACATATATACATATGTACACTAGAGTGGCGTTAGTTGTATGGAACATTTTTTTGTTTGATTTCTTATAGTCTCTGCCCCCAAAATCGGTTCAGTTTTATGTAAAAAAATACAAAAAAAAATTCATAGCAATAATTTTTGTTTTACGGGGTGCGTCCTCGCCTCAAAGTTGGCCCTCAATCCCATATATTCAATGTAATTTTTTTATTTTAGTTTTCTTTTGACCATACTTAATATATGTATGAAATAATGTAATAGATATAAGATATTATTTTACATGCTTAATATAAATAATTTTTATATAAATATAATTTTGGCATATACAATTTTTGGTATTCTGTTGGTTACATTCTTCATTATTTTCTAAAATATTACTTTTAGCAAAAAACTTTCTTCAACACTAATGTTCTTGACTAGAAGAGCTAAAACATTGCCTTATATCATATTCTTGTAAAATAATATTTTAAAGAGATAGTCATATGCAAAAAACGACACTGAAAATGGACTTGAAAACCAACTTTGCTATGAAATTTTTTTGTATGTTTTTTATATAAGACTGAACCGATTTGGGGGAGAGATCATAAGAAATCAAAAAATAAATAAATAACGGCCACTCTAATGTAAACAATTCCAACGATTTATTGCATAAAAAAACTTAATAGTATGTATATAAATATTATAGTTACATGAATAGTTTTTCGATTAATAAACTGAGGCATCGAGCAGGCTTTTGTAAAAATCATCCTATTGTACAACATATTGTCCTCTCCTTATTTCTATAAAGATCTCACATGCCAGCTAATAATTACATTTCATTACAAACAAAACAAAAGATATAAAAGATTTTCCTTTTTGCCATTAACAACCAATAATTTACAACTAAATTACCAATACGAAACACACACCAAAAAAAAACTTTATAATAATCTTACAAAAGACAAAAAAATCGCTTCCTTCTTCAACTAATAATAAAAATAAATAAATTACAAATGACTTCTGCCATAATCCATGTTGTCCATCTCTGCAAAATTCCATTAGATTTCAACATTATTTAAAGGCATTTCAGGAGGTCAATTCAAAATCAAAACAAACAGAAAACAATTTCATAACAATTGTTAAACAAAATATAAGAGACAAGCAGCCAACAACAACAACAGCCACAACAAAAACATTTATACCAACAATAAATCAACATTTTTGTACACTTAGACGAGGCATATTTAATCCTAAGGGCGAAACCCCGCTGATCGAATAATTTCTTATTGTCTAAAATGGCAAAAAGCAGGCAATCAAAGACAATCAAATTGTTTAGTAATTGTTGTTATGTATACATACAGTATCGGTCAAAACCTAAGCACCCCCTCAGTACATTTTTTTAAAATCATAATTTTTTTAAGAAAACAAAGTTATTAAAATTTTTATTTTTATTTTTTTATTTACTTATATCTTTATTATTGAAAAACACAAACTTAAGGAATTCAGAATTTAATTTAAAAAAAGTTAAAATTCAAAAAACATTTTAAGTCGCAAATATAAGCGGACTAAACTAAAGCACCCCCAATTTAAGGTGCAAAGAAAACTATTGAAATCAATATTTCGTTGCGAATCCTTTATTCTGGATGACACATGCACATCTTTCAGCCATAGAGGATATTAAAAAATATTAATTATATCAGGTGTTATTGCTTCCCAGGCTATTTTTGCGGCCTCAAATAAATTTTCATTGGTTTTGCAATTTTCTCGGTTAATTTTAAAGCTAACGATCTCCCACAATTTCTCGATTGGGTTAAGATCGGGACTTTGGGTAGGCCAACGGATAACTTCTATTAAATTGTTCAGGAAAAACTCATTTTTTTCCACTTTTGACACATGTTTTGGCTTGTTCTCTTGCTGGAATGTCCATTTAAGTAACATCTCTTCTTCAGCATAAGGCAACATCACGTCTTTGAATATGTCACGATAACTGAAACCATCCATAATTCCATCAATTTTATGAATTGGCCCAATCCCTTGCCCAGAGAAACAACCCCAGACCATTATGTTGTCGCCTCCATCCTTCACAGTGCCTTTGCAATATTTAGGATTCAACCGTTGTTCATTTGGTCTGTCTTATGCTATCTGAATCCTTTAAATTTAACTTAGATTCGTCAAAAAACATTACAGTCTTAGATTTTTGGACACTCCAGTTGAGATCGGCCTTGGCGAATTCAAATCTGGCTTTTTTATTTTTTGACGAAAGTCAGCTGGTCGCCGACTGCATAGTCCGGCCTCTACCGCCCTTCTGCGAATCGTTCTTTCACTAAGTTTTAAATCTAAGCGGTTTCGTATGTGACTAGAAGATGCTTTGGGATCCTTTTGGATTGTCGTTTTGATTAAGAAGTCTTCATGTCGCGAAGTTTCACGTGGCCTTCCTCCAGAATGACTAGAAGACGTGCGACCAGTCTGCAAAAACTTTTTAATTAGCCCAAAAATAATTGATCTGTTGATCGAATATTTTGCATTCAATTGATGTCTTGATAAGCCGGCTCTCCAAATATCAAGAGAAAATTGCAAAACCAAAGAAAATTTATTTGAGGCCACAAAAATAGCCTGGGAAGCAATAACACCTGATATAATTAATATTTTTTAATATCCTCTATGGCTGAAAGATGTGCATGTGCCATCCAGAATAAAGGATTCGCAAAGAAATATTGATTTCAATAGTTTTTTTTTGCACCTTAAATTGGGGGTGCTTTAGTTTAGTCCGCTTATAATTGCGACTTAAAATGTTTTTTGAATTTTAATTTTTTTTAAATTAAATTCTGAATTCCTTAAGTTTGTGTTTTTCAATAATAAAGATATAAGTAAATAAAAAAATAAAAATAAAAATTTTAATAACTTTGTTTTCTTAAAAAAATTATCATTTTAAAAAGAAGTAATGAGGGGGTGCTTAGGTTTTGGCCGATACTGTATGTATGTATTGTTGAAAGACGCATATGCGCCTACATGTGTACATATGGCTATAACATTTAACACACTTACAACCGCTTTAACATTTAGTTAATATAATAAAATGTTTGTTTTCTTTTGCTTTTGAATGCTTTTGCAATTCTCTATTAAGTTATTTTGACAATGTGTCGTGGTTCAAAAAATTAATTACACTGAGAAAATTTATTTTATATCAGTGTATTTATTTCATGGTTACTTGGAACTACACTGATGTTTTGTGAGAGAATAATTCGATGCATCCCTTGATTATCAACTTCAAAAGCAACTTATCAAATATCTCAGAAAAAATTATTCGTAGTTTTGTTTTCAATTACTGCCATTGACTAATTCAATCATTTCCTCAATTGACAAAAAAATATAATAAATTTAAAACGACAATTGCAATACTGTTGCAAATTTAGGGATGGTAAAATAGAAATTTCATTACAAAAAAGCTTTCAGCAAATTGTAATACGATGAAACAAAACAATTCACATATTCCATTTGTACTGAAAAGCTGAGTATATAAATCAGAAATATACATCAACTGACACCACACAACCTTCAAAAACAGCTAGTTGTTCCGTTCTGCTACAATACAAAGCTATGTATATCGCACACATAAAAATGTAGAAACAAATAAAGTTCTAACAACAATAATTAATTAAAATTATAAATTTAATAATTTTTTCAATCAACTTTTTGCTTGATTTTGAAATAATTCGAGGGCGGCTAAATAAGGATGTGGCTTCTGGTATGCAACAAAGGCTTGTGCATAAAAAATATTTAATTTTTCTATATAAACTCTTCTGAGCTCTATACACAGAAAGAAAACTTTATTTTGTATTCAATTACTAAATTTAAAAAATCAAGTAACATTGTTACTGAAAGAACTCCTAACACAGAATTCATAAAACTAAAATCCAAAATTATTAAATTCGTAAAATTTAATATAATGAGAATAATTAAATAAAAATTAAATAAATAATAATATATTCGTCAAACCAAATAAAGAAAATAATAGAGTTAAAAAGCAGTTTCAAAAACACGTTTCATGAAACAAAAACTTATCATCCGACATTTCTCAAAACTTTTTTATACCTTCCAAAAAAATAAGATGTGTCGAGGTCATCAAAATAGGTATTTGGTTGTGAGAAGATTTCATTGTTTGGGACAAATCGCTATCCGCAGAGTAATTTCTTCAGATTCGGGAACTAGAAATAGGCAGCTGCTAAATGAGTAACTCGCAGCCCAATTCACAGATTTTTGCCTTGAAAACTATGCGTGTGCGGACACTGGTAGAGCAGGAATTTTTTCAATTCTTTATTATTCATTAAATTCGCAATTGATGGTTTTATGCTTTCGTACACCGTCAATGAAATCCACTCACAGAAAACAAATTTCCATGCTATAAACACGTTTAATAAAAAAAAATCAATTAAAAATGTAATTGATTCAATTAAACTTTCGTTTAAAAATTTTATTAAATGAATTAACTGACTCAATAAAATTTTTAACTAATACTAGTTTTATTTTTCAATTTAACGTGTTTATCGCAGTTATTTTTTTTCTGTGCGGTGTTAAATAAATTCAATAAATTTGCGACTTTGGATCGCACACGAAGCGCTCCGAACGGTGCTTGTTTCTTTTTGACGATTTTCCGGTTGCTTTTACGACCACAACGTAAACCACTTTTTTTACCATTGAAACTGATGGTAAAGCGTGCCCTTAGTACATATTTGAAAAACTTAGTGTTGGTTTGAGTGATGTTTTTTTCCGCAAAAAATTATGCTAAATTATGCACACGAAATACACTTTTTCCATTTTCTTCTCAAATCAAGCGGTAATCTGCTATCAATGGCTGTCAAACAGAAATTAAATAATGCAGCTTATTCAAACTTTGACAGGACTCAACTGAGAGTTAGGGTGCGTACAGAGTGGCCGCTTGTTGCCGAGCCGAGCTGGTTGACGCTTATTGCGAAATTTTTTCATGCGAGAAAAAAAATTTGAGTGTGCATAGTGGATGCGAGAATGAGCGCTGATATTTTATTTATTACTTGTGTTTTATGAATGTTTGTATGCATTTGGGTTTGTCGTTAATTTGTGAAAAGAAGAAGAAAAGTTCAACAAGAATGCCGTTAAATGATGAATGACAGCATATAATTTTTGCTTTCACTTTTTCCAGAGAATTTTATGCCCAAAATTACAACAACAAAAAACATTTTCTGAATGTTGCTGTGCGTTCTAGCTTTTCGCAGAATCTCTGCTCCTGCTGTTGGTGATTGTGTTATAAAGTTTAAATAAAATAGTAATTATGATTTTAGTTTTATTTTGTTGAAAAAAAAACTGAAATTTTTTTTATTTTTTTAATTCTTTGATTGCATTTTTTATTTACTTTTCGTCAAATTTTTGTTTTTAATTTATTTTTCATGTTTTCCAAACAAGTTGAAATCATAATAAAATAACATAAACAATGTTTTCGGCGCTGAAAAACGCTTTGGAACTGTTTTCTCGCATTCAATCAGCTTTACGCTCTTACCAGCTCGGCGCCCACTATGAACGGTTCGCGCTTAATTGTACTAATTTGTATAGTACCAGTTTTCTCGCATTGGTTCTCGCAGCAAGCGTCAACCAGCTAGGCTCGGCAACAAGCGGCCACTCTGTACGCACCCTTAGATGTTGGTTGCAGAAGTGTTGTCAATTCAGTAAAGAGGAGAGAAATTCAAGAACTTATTAACCCGCCTCTTGTCTTACATGAACAGAGTTATTTTTTGGAATTGTTTTTTTATAATTTTTTTTTATAAAAAAATTATCTGGAATAAAATTTCCCTAAAATTGTAATCGCCAATTCTTGTGTTGTTGTTGTTTCAGTCTACTATTTTCTAACTTTGCTCACCATTTTTTCTTCACGAGAAATATTTCACGTGGACAAAATCTTTTCCTTTTTATCCCGATAAGGGTGATGAAATAATAAATTAGTTAAAGCAATTAAAAATTTAACTGCAAAGATGAAGAATTACATGCATATACATATACATCGGGATCGGTAATCGAAGTGCTTAAAATTAAAAATGTTAAACGTGTACTTCGGCAATAATATTTTCTATGCACGCGATAACTTCTATAAAATTGGCGAAAATAGTGTTATATCCCTATTAAATGAATAATTCAATAAGTTTTGCTAAATTTTACTTTTTAATCAAATATCAATAAAAAAATTTCAAATCATAAAATTTTTTCTATTACTATTCTTAAGTTATTAATATTTATTTTATTTCTCCCAGTGTATATTTTATTTTGCTTGTGAAAACTTCATTTTCATTTTCATACAAAAAAATTATCATATATTTTCATGTCAAAACATCATGCCATCACAGAGGAAAATGTTTGTTTGTGTGTGTTTGTAAGTGTCTATGGATTGTGTATGTCTGTCTGCCAGCTAGTTCAATTGATAAACTATGCGGGTGGCACTATAATAATTGGAATTTATTTTATTTCTCTGGTACTCGTATTATGGGATTTGTTTTTGTAATTGTGTGTATTAAAATTTTAAAGGTGTAACTTAATTGTAAATAGTGTTGAGGGAGTCTTTTTCGGATTTAATCAATATATATATAAACACTAGAAATCAGCTTAATGTATTTTTGCTCACTTCTATACGGCGTCGAAGGGAAAATTTTGAAAGATAGAAAGTTCTATCTTCCACGAATATTATTCAATGTTCGAAAGATATCGATATCGAATCTCAAATGCAATTCAAAAGATTGATTGAGAGAGAATATACTAGAACTATCACAGTCGACGTCACAAGAAACCGAAGTTTTGATGATCCTGAGCCGTTTTATAATGAAGCTTTAAGGAAATAATATACACAGGTATTTCAGTTTGCGTTTGCTAAAAGGGTAAAAAGTTGCCGCAGTATCTGAGAACTAGTGAACGAATTCGAGGTCCCATTTAGTATTTAAACATTTCCAAATTTTCCTATTTTAAATAAAGAAATTTAAAGAATTTTTAGAAAACATCATGTGCGTAACAAATACAATATTAAAATTTCTAAAATATCTTGCTTAAAAAACAATAAAACGTTCCATTGCAACACACATGAGCTAAGAATGACAATGAGTTTAAAAGCATTTGCAAGCTACAACCACCCCTTTCCAAAATTAAACGGCAGCCACCAGCCACCAGCCACCAGCCAGCTTCTCAATCACACCCGTGACTTTATTAAGTTTTTCCTTCCTCGAGCTGTTGTAGCGTCATCGTCATGTGTGGCCAAAGACTGCACATGATGTTTCTTTCATACTTTATTTTTCTTAATAAAAACGCTTTCAGCTCCCTGCAATTGAACTCATAAATGTTGTGTAAAAGTTTTTATATGCTTAAGTACTGAAGTGTTCCACATAAACAGCTCTTGGAAATTATGAAAGAAATAAAGAAAGAACACACACAAGTATGGGAATTGAACAATGGTGTTTTGCAAAACTTTCAAGTGTTTAAGCACGTGCCTGCACGTCCCTAAACGCAAAGAAAATGTTACAATTTAGAGAACAAAAAACACAAAACGTTTTTAATAAAAGCAAAATCACTTGAAAAGCACTTTGATGCAAAATAATGTTTTAAGGATTTGCAACTAAAGGAATTTCAAATACTTGTGCGCAGTGATTTTGTTTGTTTTTGTTTGAAAAGAAATAAAGAAAGAGTATTTAAAATAGCAGAGGCATGCAACAAAACGCAGAACACTTTAGCATTTATGCCCCGAAGTATGTTAAAGTGCTTAAGGGTTAATTACACATAATAAAGGTTTTGAGGTTAAAACAACAGCAGCACAAACAATTGCAAACTGCAACAAACAAACACTAACTAACAACAACTCGTATTGAATATGTTACTACAGAGCTTTGAATGTATGTACATATATTCATAAAAAATATTTTTTATAAAAATCTTCTTTTAATAAAAAAATATTTTTTATTTAATTTACTTATTATACAAAAGCCACTTTTTAGAAAAGGTATTATTTATAAAAATGTGCTTTTTACTTTTTATACAAAAAAAAAATTATTTATCCACAAAGTACTTTTAATAAAAATATAATAATAAATAAATTAAATAAAAAATATTTTTTATTAAAAGTAGATTTTTATGAAAAGTATTTTTATAAAGAGGTACTTTTGTTTATAATAACAGAATTCTTTTTCTAAAAAGCAAAATTTTTGTAAAAATATGCAATGCAAGATCTGATAGAAGAAGATAAAAAGAAGTACGTGATACATAAAACTAAATTTTAATGGCCGTAATTCCACCCATTTTCGTTAAAATCGGTTAAGTAGAGTCACGTGAAATATTATAATAAATTTTACAAAAAGTAAATGTTTACACAAAACAACTTTTTTATTAAATTTATACATTTTTATTTAATTTTTAACAAAAATTATCGATTTAAAAAAAGGAACTTTTGTACAAAAAGAACCTATTGACGAAAAGTACCTTTTTACAAAAAGTACATATTTACAAAAAGTATCTTTTTACATAAAGTACTTTTGAACAAAAAGTAGCTTTTAACAATAAATACACTTTTACAAAAAGTACAGCAAGGTAAATTTTTACTAAAAGTACTTTTTTACAAAAAATATATTTCTACAAGAAGTACCTTTTTTAAAAAAGTACACTTTTACAAAAAGTACCGTATTACAAAAAGTACCCTTTTACAAAAAGTACATATATTTTTACGAATAGTATCTTACTTCAAAGAGTACCTTATTATAATAACTAAGTACATTTCTCATAAAAAGTACCTTTTTTGTTATGGTATACTCATTATAAAAAGTACCTAATTTTAAAAACTGCACCTCTTTTAAAAAAAGAACTTTTTTATTACAAGTATTTGCTAAAAGTTCTATATTACAAAAAAAATATGTTTGTTTATTAAAAGTAGCATTTTATAAGAAAGTTTCTTCTTGTAAGGTCAATATTTCTATAAAAGTTCGCTGATTATTTTTTTAAAAAGTACCTCTTTGTAAAAAGTACTTAGTAAGGTAAAAACGTTATTTTTGAAAACAGCTTTGATAAGTAAATTCTTGCAAAGAGTTTCTTTTAGTAATAAGAAGATTTTTTCGCTCAAAAAGTGATTTTTTTAAAAGGTACATTTTCTTAATAAAATGTCTGTATGAAAAGTAGCTTTTCAGAAAAAGTACTTTTTTCAAAAGTACCAATTTAGGGAAATTAAAATTAAATTATTAAATTAATTTTAATAAAAATTAAGGGTCTTATTTTGTAAAACGCAACACCAAGCGTTGACAAATTTTGTATTTTATTTGTTTTTGTAATTTAAATTTTTTACATATAAAATTTGTCAAAATTAGGCCCTAATTTTTTTAAAAGTTTTTCCCATAAAAATACAATTTCACAAAAGTCCATTTCTACGAAATTTTTTTGCGTAAAAATATTAATAATTTTTTTTAACCTCATGTCTTGTAGTGAAATATTGGTTGACATCATTAAAAAAAATAAATGTAAGGCTGATCTGATGAATACATAATCTTAGAATGTTGTTCGTTTCCTTTTGAGTTTTATCCACGTGCTTGAGACTTCTTATTGATGTTGTGCTGAAACCCTGCTTGTCTCATTTTTATAGAAACTATTTTTTTAATAACTTCGCCCCTTAATTCAAAATGCTAAGAAAAATTAGTTAAGTATAAAAATAATAGTGATTTAATAAAAATAAAAACTATTCGTTTAATCTTATCTTAAGTCCCCATTATTTTAGTTTTCGCCAATTGATAAGTTACAACTGGAGTACTTCAAAGAAAAACTACTTTAAAAATTTTAGAAAGAAGCGAAATCTTATCATTGTTTTTTTCATCATAGAAACCACTTCATTTGAAGGATGGTAGTGTTCGCTCGTATTTCTTTTTAACGTAAATTTTAGTTTTATTCCAAAAATTAACACACTGAAGTTATAGTTTATCTTAAATGCTGAGATAAGATTTTAGTAATAATTTTTTGCTGCTGTTTTTTTTAATAATACTGACACTAGTACAGTAGTGTAAGCCCTGTAAGCCCTGTTTACATAACCCATGCTTTCGAATTGAGTAGAAAATTTTTATGAAAAGTTCTCACCAATTTTTATGACCACAGATAGTTGGTTCATTTTGTAAGGTAAGGAAGAGAAAAAAGTTTTCTGAAAAATGTGTGTGAACATCCAACGTACTCGTATATTCATATTACAAGCGGCGAAAATAGTCAGCTGATCGGTTGCGAACAGCGTTGTCAACTTGGTGCGTTTCGCACCATTTTGGGTGCTTTTTGAAATTTTTTGTGCGAAAAATTCCTTAGTTGGTGCGTGGTGCGCTTTTTTTTAAATTTTGGTGCGTTTTTCAATTGTTGGTGGCACCAACGCAAATTTAACACGACAGTGGGTTAAAACTGGAAAATTTTTGTTGTGAAACTTTTACCAACTTCCTGATAGTGTTAATTACCATATTAATAGTAATGATTTTTACAAAACATCACAATTTGAAATGAAATCTTTTTTATGAGTAGACAAGCGACAACTTTTACTGTCGTCTTGATGTGACATCCACAACGCCATTCGCAATAAAGGGAATATTATAATTTTTACGCAAAATTATTAATTCAATAAACATTTTAAAATAAAAAAAGAAATTCTAAGCTTGGTGCTTTTTTTTGTAAATGGCACGCTTTTTATCCATTTTGGTGCGTTTTGAAATTTCAAAGTTGACAACACTGGTTGCGACCTCCTAGTATGGATTCGCTTGATCATAAGTAGATAAGTAGACATTTCTCAAAGCGAATTCCGTCGAGTAGAAATTATATAAAGATGCTTTGAATCGAAGGCAAAAATCTTTAAAATCACAATCAAAAGTCTAAGGGCTTGACCCACGATATCGACAACGTTCGACTTGTCTCACACCTACATTGGAAACAACAACAAAATATTAAAATTTCTGTTTGTTTGGAATGTAAGTCTGCTACAAGTCGAACGTTGTCGACATCGTGGGTTTAAACCTAAGTTCGACTAAACGATCAATGAGTTCAAGGTAAAATTGACGAAAATTTTAAAACGAAAAGATTTTCCAATAGGATAAAATATTTTAAAAAATATTACCAAAAATCGTGCTTCCATAAATAATAATAAATGTCATTTAAAAAATATCATAAATATTCAGTAGCGGAACAAAAGATATTTCTGCTTCGCATTTTACGTAAAATAACAGATCATAAAATCGGCAACAAATACTTGTAATCGTTATAAAACTCTTGCCGTTCGTATTGTGTGGGCCGGTCGTAAACTCAAAACAGGTTCGCCTTAAAAGGCAGCCAAGCAAAACAAAAAGAAATTGCGCATTAAGGACAATAGAAAGGTAAAGGACAAACAAAAGAAACAAAATATTTAAATCTGCAGGATATTTGAAGAGAAAATAAAAAACAAAATATTTATGGGCGAGTGCAATGAATCAAAACCGAGAGAGAAGAAAAAATAAAACAAAACACAAAATCCTTTACTAAGCTCGCTTCAAGCAGAGACTGGACCAAATATTTAGTTAGTGCACCATGTACATGATACTCGCATTGAGCATTGAGCCACATTTAATGTGGATTTCGTAGAAGTCGTTAGTGTGACAGGTTGGTTAGATTTGTTGTTTGAGAAGTTTTTCGTCTGGCGCCAGCATTAGAAAATATTTGAAAGAATATTTCGTCACAAAACTCTGCGGGCGTTAGTGTTTAATATGGTTTCGTTGTTTTTTTTTTTTTTTTGCTTTGACTTAATTATTGTACTAAAAAGAATCCCCTTTAAAATGCCACAGAAAACAGGTAAGAAACAAAAATTCTGTAATTCGTAGAGACTAGAGATCTTAGCTGAGTCTTTTCGAGGGTATTTCGATATTTATGTATATGCATGCATACATACATACATACATACATACATACATACATATATACATGTATGTAATTTCTTACATAAATTTTCCTATTTATTTTTTGTATTAATATGTTCACTTTCAGTACTTTTTATCGTTTTATTTTTATGATAATCTCAGTAATTTGAGCGGGGTAATTAAAAGCAGTTTATGGTGATACTATTGATAAGAGTGATGGGCTGCAAGGAGAGAAAAGTGAGAGCGAAATAGACTCTCATTTTTATTATTCAGTTAAATTTATTTCATCTAAAGTTTATATTTGGTAAGAACTTTTTGAAGATGAAAGTAAAAGCTTTTCCTTTCGAGATATGCCATTAAAAGCTCATAAAAATCGGAAAGAATTTTATTTACAGTTACCTTTGAATTTCTCTTTGGGATAGCATAAAAAAAGGGAGAGAAACAATTTTTGAAACTTAATTTTTTTAATGCGAATTTTTGACACGTTTTCGAGAATGAGTGATGATTTTTTTTGAGATGAGATTCTTTTTTGCGAAAAAATCACATTTTTTACTGTAAATTTTTAGGGTAAAATATGGCGTTAAAAGTTTTGTTACTTAGAGCCCATTTCACCAACTTATTTAAACATCAATTCATATTTAAAAGTCATTTTTTTATACAAAACTGAATGAAAATTGACATTTAAATATGAATTGATATTTAAATAGGGTTGGTGAAATTGGCCCTTAGAGCCTATTTCATCAACTTATTTAAATATCAATTCATATTTAAAGTAATTTTTCCATACAAAACTGAGTGAAAATCGACATTTAAATGTCCATTGATATTTAAATAGAGTTGGTGAAATTGGTCCTCAGTTTTAATTTTTATATTTGTTTCAAGCCATGTAATAATGTAATTTTAACTGTTAATATTTTCACTACACACAGAATCACAATCAAAATTGCACCAACCGACAAAACTTAGTTAAATTAACCAATTAAAATCGGTTAAAAAATACGGGAGCCGGCTGACCTTGCAGGCCATCACTGAAACTTCTCGTCCAGCTACAGATTTTGGTAAAATTAAAATTTGCGGCATTTTATACATTTCTTAAGTCTATAAAAATCAGTGAATATCTCAAATCAATTTCACTAAGACTTTTGAAGTTATTAAAAAAAAACAATTTATCTAGATTGAATCATCGGATTTAAGTTTAATTGGCAGCAATGGATGCGTCTTTTTGAGACTACACTAAACCAAAAAAGTACATAAAAGCTGAAGTTTTGCTCTAATTTTGGCCCAAGACACAGATACATTGAAAAATTTAAATTTTTAAAATCAATGTATAAGTTCATTGGCACAGTGAAATTGTTCATTATTTCAATGAACTTCTGCATTGAGTTAAGTGAAGCTATAATTTGACACAATATACTAATGCATTGTTTCAATGAACTTTTACATTGATTTTAATAAACATATACACAGATTCAATGGAATTATACATTTTATGTCTTTATGTTTTTTTTCTTTGCTTTTTTGTTTTAGTTTAATTCAAATTGAAAAATAATATATGATACATTGAGTTAATGAAAAAGTTCATTGAATCAAGATACTCATTCTTTATATTTTTTTTGTGCTCATCATTTATTTTGCTTTCACACACTTTGTTAAGCATGAGTTTTTATATGAAAGTTTGCCTATTAGAATGCAAAAAAGTGTATGTACTCCCCGATACTTTTCTGTGCACCCACACACTTCATCAGCACCCGTCTATCTACTTGGGTAGAGATTCTTATTAACATCAGCTATTTAACTTAAATTTACAATGAAACGAAATATGAGAAACGATTGTTGTGTATACAATTGATTTACATTGGTAAACACATTTTTAAGTATCACTATTAATTTTCTGTTTTTTCCATTTTTTCATTTTTCTATTTAGGTTAGCTCGAAATTATATCGGTGCTTCCCCAGTGAGTTTAGAAACTCACATTAATTAATAAAAATATTTTCATTCAATAAGAATTGAAATTACTGAACTTGAGCCTAACTATGAATTATTTCTGAAAAATAGTTTTTTCAGTTTCAAAAATTTTATGTGCCCGTTTGACACCAGAGGTGCTGCAACACTGCATTATTAAAAAAGCGCGCAGAAAAAAGCAGAGTTGTAAAAGAATGAAGCTTTACTCTATCACTTCCTTCACCACATGTCTTCTCTTTCACTATATCTTTCCTATCACCCTGTCTCTCACCATCTTCTTTTCAACTCAAAGGAAGCAAGCACAAAGGGATCATTGACCCAAATGAGCTGGACGCTAAATTTCACTTTTCCTTACCAGCAACCTGCCAACCTAACCTGACACACACACAGACATACACACACACCCACACACACACACACACTCTCATCCACAAACATTCAAACATCTATATGGATATTATCGCAAAAATAGTCAGAATCGAAATTTGTTATAGCGAGAAGTTAAAAATGATTAAAAAAATTATTTTAATACAAGTTCTTCAGTAACTGTAAACAAAAAGATGGATAAGGAGGTCCATAACAAAATGAAACAATTCCACTTTAGAAATTTTTTGAATAAACGAATAACTGTAATTAGACTGATGAGACTATGTATTGGAATTATTGCATTTTGGTCTGAATATTTAGTTTAAGTATTGAGTCGCAATAAAACTATTGACCTTTGGTATGTTTTATGAAAATGTTTACATAGATTTTGAGCTGTAGAGTTGTAGTAAGCAAAAAAAAAATTAGAAAGCTCAAAAAGTGGAATTGTTGCGTTTTTATGGACCTCCACAGATAAATAATATAGACGAATTGACAACCTCATTTTTTGAAGTCGGTGTATTAATGTAAATTGTTAAGTAACATCCATTGGAATTGCAGCATACTCTTAGGAGCATCACAAAAGCCGGACTTGCAAAGATCTGAGAGAATACAGAACACAGACTAGTTTTTGGGCAGAAAGGTATAATAGGGTGTAGCCCAACGAGTCTCGTTTTAACGAAAATCCGATATAAAGAACACCCAAATTTTTTACATCAACAACCTTATATAACGAATACTATCTTAATTTTATACCTGATATAACGAATCACACGGAAAAAATTGCAAAATGAAAAACAAAACCTTGCTAGCAAGATATTTCTAACATTAAGTACTACTACTACCTTATATAGCAAATGTTTTGATAAATGTGTGTTCGGTTAGCAAACGACAAGAAAAAATATTAAAAAAAATCTACAGCAGCAACCTAAATGCAAATAAAAAGTGTGGTAGCGTGAGTTTGTATTTGGTAGATTATTGAAAAACGAATTGTTGTCAATCTTTTTATTGTATTGTCATTTCTACAATAATAATAATTAAAATAACAATTGAAAAAGTTTGCGATACAACGAATTTTTCAGCATAACGAATAGGCCTGACATTATATCGTTCGTTATACCGAGATTAGCCTGTATAAACATTGTGGTGGCCGTTATTTTTATTTTTTCTACTCTCACCCCCAAAAAACTACTAAAAAAAATCATACCGATAATTTGTATTTTTGGGGGTGCGCCCGGACCTCAAAGTTGGCCCTCAAGCCCAGATATTCAATGTAATTTTTTGTTTGTTTTTTTTTTGTTTAGTTTTATTTTGACTATATGTATGTATATGTATGAAATAATTTAATATATATATAAGATCTTATTATACATGTTTAAAATAAAAAATTTCCATATAAAAATAATTTTGTTACATAAAATTTTTGGTATTTTGTTGGTTATTTTCCCCATTATTTTCTAAAGTATTAATTTTAGCAAAAAACTTTCTGTGAGACTTATGTTGTTGACTTGAAGAGCTAAAATATTGCCATATCCCAGCTAAAAAAATATGTATGGAGCATATATGATATCTCATATATGGTTCGGATCCGAAAAATGAGGGTATATGGGCATATATGATTATATATAATGATACATTTTCATACATGTATGTGTAAATTCCCTCCACAGTATGGAAAGTTCATATTCATACACTCTTGACTCACAAAAGCGCACTGCTGTGCAATAAATTAAATTACTAAAATGAAATTTTTTTAGACTTGAGAGAGAGGTTGTATTTAATGAAACATTTGTTTGGACAAATAATTCAAAACGAACTAAAAGTAATTTCATTCATCAAAAGGTGAATCAATGATTTAAAAAATACATAAATCATATTCGTAAATTACATTTAGCTTAAGAAATCAGATTAAAAACTAATGCAATTAATTATAAAAGAAAACATAATCCCTCTAACAATAGTTTTCAACACAGTAATATGAACTTTGTTTCTTATCTAGAGAATTTTGTTATTTGCAATAAAATTATTGACTGGATTATCCTTTTGATTATTTGATATATTAAATGGGGCCACAATGTATAAAATCATACAAGAATGGTTTTTTTTAACAAAAAGTTTTTCTTTTTTAAAAGTTGAACGTGTATAATCTTTGCATTCCGTATGTATTTTCTAATGGATTTCCAATTTAGCGGTGATAAAATTCTAAGCTTTTTTGATTGCAAAAACGATCTTATGTGAGATATCATGTATGCATAGATTCTTATATGGCTCTATATATAAAATCTTATATTTATATATGGATCCACATATGAAGAGCTTCATAATTAAATTTTCATATATGAGCTCATATGTTATAATACATTTCATATATTAGTCCATATATTAGTTCATATATAATAGTTTTGCCATGTATAATTCCATATATTTCCATATATGAATTCATACATATTCATATATATTTATATACATTCATATATTAAAAATATATGGACCATATATAATTTTTTTAGCTGGGATGTCATATTCTTGTAAATTTTTTTTTTTAAATATCGTCATATGCAAAAAAATTACATTGAAAAATGGGCTTGAAGGCCAACTTTGAGGGCCGGACCCAACAACTAAAACACAACTTATCGGTATGAAAACTTTTTGTTATATAAAACTTAACCGATTTGGGGGGTGAGAGTAGAAAAAATAAAAAAAAGTATCCATAAACGGCCACTCTAATATACATACATATATTTTTATAAAATATCGTGTTTAAGTGCTGTTGCAGATGTATATCACACGGGATTTTTACATGTCATCCTCTGAACGGATCTTCATGTCTTGGTAAAATCCTACGAATTTTATTTCCTTCATACTGACTATTAAATTTTCTGTTGAATTTAAAGATAAGAAAACTATAAGGAATCTGTATATGTATATACAAAAAAAATTAAATTTGTCCTTTTTTAAATTTTGTTCTTCGATAGTGGGGGTAAACTTAATAGACAAAAACGAAAACAAATAAATAGTGGCATATACTATTTACATTCATATGTACCTACGTACATATTTTTGAAAAGAAACCCTATTTACATTTTTGTTTTTAACAACAATGTTAAAAATTATTCAGAAGATATCATCATTTATTTATTTAAATACATATTATTAATTTGGTTTTTAATAAAAGGAGACGTAAAAAGGTTCATTTATGTCAGATATTTCTAAAAAGAAAAATATTTCCCATAATAAATTTGAAAGCATTCAATTATTATATTTTTTTTATCATAAAAAAATATTTATCATATCTAAAAATCAAAACTTGGAAATAAATGTTTTACTCTCATAAATAAAAGCAAAACAAAACACATACACATAAACACACACACACATACGCATTTCTTTAATAGAGAGTGAAATGTACCCTGCAGAATTTGTGATTTAATTCGTAAGGTGATCGTTTTTTGTGCTTTAAACTGGGACAACATTCGCATATATATTTTGAAAGCAAATTTATTTGGGCATGTGATGTAGAAAAATATATATGTAGTTATTCCTGCAAACACTAAAAGAATGATAATGTTATGTTCGAATGTTGGATATCAAAATTCAATTGAAATAAAATACTTGTTTTAATTCAGTGCACCAAAATTTGCCAAAAGTTTTGTTGTAAACTAAACTCATATTTTACTAACTAACTAATTAAAATGTTATTATTAATAACACAGGTCAACACGATTTCTGAGGTCGGTACTTTGAGAGTAAAGTTTCGTGCATATGATACTGATCTCCAAAATCAGTTTTTTTGAATTGACTCTGTATCTCAAGATTTTATGTAGTTAAGAAAAAAGAGGATACTGCATCACACAATTTGCATTTACTTGAGAACCAGTTTTTTGATTAAATAAAAAAAAATATATATATAGAAGGATAGGAAACGAATTGGACTTTAAATTACGCCCTAATTAATTTTTTAACAGTCTTATAGTTTCGTAGATATTCAGAAAGTTTTATACAAAAAAAAATAAATTTTTTCCAAAAAATTTAGAAAATTGTTTCTTAAAAGACTAGTTAAAATTTTAAATCGAAGAAAATTTTATATGTTATTATTAATTCTGATACCTTCATATGTCATAAATAAAATGAGCCAAATTTATTAAAAATTATTCCATTACTTTTGAATTTATTCACAATTAAGTGATAGCATATGTATATACTCGTATTACAGCTCTTTTTAATTTTTATAAATCAATTTAAAATAAATAAAAATTAAAAAAAAGCTGTAATACGACTATATAATTAAAAATTATTGTTCCGTATCGACCATTTAATTTAAATTTTTAAATGATCATTTTCTTTGCTGATTTAGTGTTTCGAAATTTTTTCAATATTAAAAAAAAACTTGAAAATTTTATTAAACATGAAAGAGTGCCCAAAAAATCACCAATATAATGGAAAAAAACCAACAGTGAAACTCAAACTCCGGTACATAAACTTAACTTGTCAATACAATTAGTATTTTATTAGAGCTATGCTCTTTATGTCAGATACAGGCGCTAGGACGAGATTTTCGTAACAAAAATAATCGACACTATTACAGTTATTCCTTTTATTTTTGTTTTGATTTCTTTGCTTACATATTTTTATTTTTCCTTTTCTTTATTTTTCTCTGTTTGTAAAGAAGGGGATGCCAGATGACTTACTTATTGTGTTAAAAAAAAAGAAAAAAACAGCGGTGCTAAGTCTGCGTTTACATATGCGAAATGTCCGCACGCGCATATTTTTGCGGGGAATTTATTTTGTTTTATAAATAATAATTTTATGAAAAACACAAATAATTTTATTACATTGTTACATATAAATATAAATGAAACATTTGTAAAAATTTTTTTTTTTTAATTGAACTTTTAGTGATTTTTTTAATCAGAAGTAATTTTAAGTCAGGCTTAAGTTCAGTAATTTCAATTCTTATTGAATGAAATATTTTTATTGATTAATGTGAGTATCTAAAGAAGAGAAGAAAAATTAAACTTAGACTTTAAGCTGGGGGAAATACCGATACTTTTCTGTGCAGCCACGCACATAAGCAGCATAGCGCAATTTCCATAATTGCTACTGAATCTCAGTGGTTCATTGATTCAGCTACTTTCAGATCTGCAGGGTATATTCTTAAATGGAGAAAACTTTCAAATTATTCAATATATAGAGCATAAACTGTGTGTGACAGTCCCATCATTGTGAACTGGCAAATCACATTTGTGGTTTGCATTTATGATAAACAAATGAATGCTAGTTAAACTTTTTGCTTCCATATACAAATGTTTAAGAACTTAAAAGGAAAATACATACATATTTAAATTTTAACAATATCAGATTTACCCTCATAGATAAACGTGGGTGAACTTTTAATTTGCATCAAGAATTTTTAAAACAATGCATTTAATACTGCTAGTGACAGTGATAGCTAAATTGTTCTATTATCTCTAAAAATTAAAGGACAGTCCAATATTGTGAATTGATATCATACTAAAGCTTTCGTTATGGGGGTTACCCAACCGTTTTTGTACAAAAAATGCCGGAGTCTCAATCACAGTACTGATATATATCTTGTATATTTAAAGCCTTCTACGACAAGATTGAAACGGAAATACTTTGAAATTTCGTTTTATATAGAAATTCCTGATAAGCCGGGATTATTCATTTAAGTTTCAGGCAAGTTTGAGCTACTGCTGAACTAATCTTACTCAGCTTTGAAGGCTTGGAATTTAACTATCCACATACAAAGCAGATATGGCTGCATGTTTTTTACAACCAGGACTCTAATGTTTCGCAAGGAGGGGAGGGAGGGGATTTTGGCAAAAAAAAATGTCAAACAATTCTGGTGGCAAATTACTGCATTCGATATCGACCAAAATATCCATACAAATACAATTAAAATTGTGTGAAGTCTTGTTCGATATCGAACAAAATTTTGTAAATGTTTTTTGCCAAAATCTCCCCTGTGAAATATTAGAGTCCGATTTTTACAAAATTTCGTACAGCATTTGTGGGGGTCTATTTCCAAACAATCTGTCTGGTTCCTTTAATAATCAAAATTTTGAAAAAAATTTTTGTTTTTAATCTTTCTTATTAGTATTATCTTTTAACTAAGTATAAAGATGATGTTGGTAATTTTGCAAAAAAAATTATAATTGCAAAATGATTAACACACATTTTTTTCTAAAAATTTTAATTCAAATTGCGTATAAGTTTTGACTTATGGCGTTTTCTTTTCTGGAAAAAGTGTAAAATTGTTCAACTCCTTATTAAAAAAAAAATTCAATTTAGCGATCGTTTAAAGAAAACATTCAAGCTCGCAAGGTATGATACAATAATTTCTAATAAAATGTTTATTTCAGAAAATCATTTTATTGCGAATTTTCATTGAAAAGTGTAATAGGTGTAACATTTTTTTCCAGTAAAGAAAATGCTTCAGATACCAAATTTTTTTTTTTCAAATATTAAAAATTTAATTTTAAGTCAATAAAAGGTTTCCTTTGGCAAATCGGACACGATTTGACTTACCCATCAGCAGAACAGTGGTACAAGGTTGGTAAAAAGTTAAAATTTTAATTTTTTTCTCTTAGAAAAATGTACTAGCAAAAAATCTTTTTCATCATATTGAAAACAAATTCCAAACTTAAGCTCTGCAATACCCACTCAAATGCGGTATGAAATTTTATAATAATCGGACGGCGGACGGTTTAGAAACTGAAGAATTATTTTCATTTTTCTGCCAAAATTCCACACTGTTAAGTTAAGTTTTTACGTACTTAACTGCAATTTTATACACAGGGTTATAAAATACATTCTGGTGGCCCTTCCAAACCTAAGAATTTATGCTGCCCCACTGGAATTACTAAAAGTTGGACTTACAATTAAAGTCACTGCGTAATGTCTAAAACACCGTGTAGGTGGATTATGACCCAAGGGTTTCCTTAATGTCACGTAATTATGTGCTTAAATTTAAATATACCCTGTCGGAAACTAAGTCCAATTTCTGCTAACTTTAAGCTAAATTTTTCGCAACTTGTGCTGACTTTCCAATGGAAACACCTAACTATTTTAAATTGTAGTCAATTGTCTCACTCTACATTACTTTTCAACTAACTTAAAGTTGATTTATTTTAAGTCACCTGGTAGTCAGTAAATTGAAATAAAAATTTTCGGTGTTCGAACTATGTATGTATCATAACACCTTGTATAGTCAACGCGCTGCTATCCAGCTAAGGTACCATCTAAAACATTGATGTCAGTTTCATAGCACAATTGTGCAAACTAAAACATTTAGTCGTCAATGAGACAGCGACGATAACTCATGCGCACCAGGTGTATTCAAATTCTTTATAGATACAGTGAAAGAAAAAAAGTGGCATGCGAAAAAAATTCTATGACCACTAATGCTTTTCGCAACATTCAATGTGTTTTATGTTACAAAACTTTTAAGGAAAAAAATGAATATGTATCAAAAAGACATTTTAATTTCTTTTTGAGCAGCTTCACTAAACTGCATTTAATATCAAAGCTTAAAAGAACAAAAACTCGGGAAATATGTGTTGCAGCCAATTTTTTCGTTTAATTTTTCTTCTTATTTTCTTAAGATTCTATAAGATAAGATATTTAAAAATTTGTTTTTGGAAAATTTTCACAGTTTCCTATGAAAAAGTCACAACACACTTGAAATTTGTAAAATTAGTGTATTTTTACACAAAAATTAAAGGGTGTTCTATCAGTTAATGCAATTTTGACAACTTGCTATGAAACCGCAAGAGGTAAACTCTTGAAATTTTAAAAAACGGTAAAGCTAAAATATCCGAAAATTATAAAATCGCCAAACCGAAAAAAATCGCCAAACCTGAAAAAAATCGCCAAAAATTTTAAAAAAATCGCCAAATCGAAAAAAATCGACAAAACTAAAAAAAATTCTAGCACTAAAATAAATCGCCAAATGCGAAAAAATCGTTTAAATGAAAAAAAATCGCCAATATGAAAAAAACGCCAAAAACCAAAAAAAAAACGCCATAACGCGAAAAATGCGCCAAAACCAAAATAATTGTTTATGTGAAAAAAAAATCGCCAAAATGAAAAAAATCGCCAAATTTAAAAAAAATCGCCAAAACGAAAAAAATCGCCAAAATTTAAAATAAACGCCAAAAACCGAAAAAAATCCTCAAAATGAAAAAAAGTGCCAAAACTAAAAAAAAATCGCCAAAACAAAAAAAAATCACCTATATGAAAAAAACGCCAAAATTAAAAAAATCGCCAAAATAAAAAAACGCCAAAATAATAAAAATTGCCAAAATTAAAAAAACTTCAAAAACCAAAAAAAAAATCGCCAAAACGTGGAAAAAGTGCCAAACCTCAGAAAGCGCCAATAAATTCAAAAAATCGCCAAACCTGAAAAAAATCGCCAAAAATTTTAAAAAAATCGCCAAATCGAAAAAAATCGACAAAACTAAAAAAAATTCTAGCACTAAAATAAATCGCCAAATGCGAAAAAATCGTTTAAATGAAAAAAAAATCGCCAATATGAAAAAAACGCCAAAAACCAAAAAAAAAAACGCCATAACGCGAAAAATGCGCCAAAACCAAAATAATTGTTTATGTGAAAAAAAATCGCCAAAATGAAAAAAATCGCCAAATTTAAAAAAAATCGCCAAAACGAAAAAAATCGCCAAAATTTAAAATAAACGCCAAAAACCGAAAAAAATCCTCAAAATGAAAAAAAGTGCCAAAACTAAAAAAAAATCGCCAAAACAAAAAAAAATCACCTATATGAAAAAAACGCCAAAATTAAAAAAATCGCCAAAATAAAAAAACGCCAAAATAATAAAAGCTGCCAAAATTAAAAAAACTTCAAAAACCAAAAAAAAAATCGCCAAAACGTGGAAAAAGTGCCAAACCTCAGAAAGCGCCAATAAATTCAAAAAACCCCCCAAACTAAAAAAAAAATGCTTAAAACCGAAAAAAACCCAAAAACGAAAAAAATGCCAAAACTATAGTTTATATTGTTCGTATTGAATTACATACATATCTTGTGCCCGCACGGAACCCTTCGTGCGCGGGTCAAAGTCGCACTTCACTGAATTTATTTAATTTTCTATCATAAGACTGCTATATTTTGAGCTGCTTCACTAAAGTGCATTTGTTGAAAATATTTATTTTTTCTATGTACTTCAGAGACGAATGAGACAGCTTTTCTCACACATACAACTATAGTTTTATTTCTGACACCACTGATCTAAAATAATAACAGCGAAATGTTAATGTAAAATTTAGCTGAGAATAAAATTGTTGGCTCTCAGGAAATCCGATTACGTACTCAACTTAAAAATTACATTTGGCTCAGTTCTAGATGAAATTTTAGTTAGCTTTTAGTTAGTCTACCAAAAGTTAACTACAAGTTGATTTTTTTTTTCTAGTCAACCACACATTCTCCTACAGGGTAGTTACCGGCCACACTGTCTAAATTCACATGTCTTCATATGTATTGGTAATAAAGCGTTAAATAAAGGCCAGGGCACAATGAATCCGTCATACGTTAAACTTTGACTTTTTCAACTGACAGCTAAGTTGAAATACATGGTTTATTATGAGGTCTGCTACATTCAGTATGTGTCCGTCAACGCAAATTACAAAAATTGTTCAACTTTTAACTTTTTGCGTACGTTGAGTAGTTTGACAGATATTGGTTGGTTTTTTTTTTGGTATGTGTTTGTGTTTTGTGGCAGCAAAAATAAAATTCAAAAGAAACAAAAGAAATATATAAAAAAGTTGAATTTAATAAATAAAATGGAGAATAAACCTTTAAATGCTCCCGTCAATAAAGTACTCATTGTACCAGCCTTCTCCGTCGCTTCGTTAATGTCAGTTGAAAAAGGCGAAGTTTAAAGTATGACGGATTCATTGTGCCCCGGCCTTAAGGAGTTCGAGTTCTTTTCATTGAGTAATTAGGCAAATTTACAACAACAAAATCCGCCAGCAAGAAGTAGTGGGATATTTTCTCTTCTTTTTCTATTTAAGTAGATGTGCGCCATTTTTCATATCCCTCAATTATTTAAATATTTTCTGGCCATTCAGGAGTTAAAAGGAGACTTCAGAGAAGAGTTGTTGCTCAATGGGTACAAAAATAAAAAATAAATAAATATTTCAAAAACATTCATAAGTAAAGCATTTAAAAACGATATATGAATATACAAACATACAAATTATACATACAAGCGTATGGATAAATGTGAATAATAAAAAAATACCAAGTTGGGATGAGTGTATAATCATCGTTATTTAAATTTAAGATTTCTTCTCATTTCTTGTTTTGTTGGAATATGCAGATACAGATACAGATTCCATGACTACAAAAACTTAAGAAACAGAAATAATCATTATCTTTGCTTTGAAATCTCTTTTTTTAATTTTGTTTGTTTGATTTTTTTTTAACTTAAGGTTTCTTTAATTCATTTGGATGGATTTTTTCTGTGGATATTTACGAGTGAGTATTTTGTTGATGGTTGCTGTTGCTTTAGTTGTTGTTATTGGAATCTTTAGTAGACAAAGTAGTGGTTGTTGCAGTTAGTTAGTTAATATCCGTCCGTCCGTTTGTCTGTCGTTAAGGTATTGTTGCCAGTAGCGCCTTGTTGTGACATCTAAAATCATGTAAATTTCATTATTATTCTTTGAATATTTAATGATTTTTTGAGCGAAGTATGCTGGCTGCCTGCATCCATAATAATATCATTTAGAGGTGCAGCCGTGCATCTGTGTGCATCTGCAACATTTTTGCTTGTTGTGAATTTTGTTTTAAAAACTCCTGAGAGTTCCTTAAATGACAGATTGCACTTTGATTATCTTGATACACTCGTATTTAAGTACAACAGCAAAAGGCTTCTGTTTTTTTTCGAATTTTCGGGTTGTAACATACGAAAATAAATGAATCGATTTGTGATTATTCTCGTTTTGTCAGATTCCAGGAAAATTTTCAACTCATAATTTTACGAGCCAAATAAAAGCAGACGAAGAAAACTTTTCAAAAAAAAAGACTAGAAGACTAGAGATAATAAATATGTATACAATTTTTTAATGTTTTAAAAGGTATTTTTAACTCCGGACCAAAAAGTAGGGGTGTGTATCTGTGTGTCTGCCCGAGTCCACGTCTGGACTGATTTTGATTTATTTTTTTCTGTTTGAAAGGATTTGATTTGATTGGATCGAGAGGGTTCTTAACTATGTTTTAAGAAAATCGGTTCAGCCATTTAGAAAATATCACATCTTTTCTGGATAAATCGGAAGTTTTTAAAATTTTTAATTTTTGTTATCTTCAAAGACTCTTACTTACAATTTTTTAAGGTACGTACATATTTTAAAATATGTATATGTATATAATTCCTTAAATATATTATAATATAATATTATGAAGTTTTTTTTCATGGTACTATTTTAAAATATATTTTTTTGAAAGGTACTATTTTTAAATTGTAATTCTTCCTTTAAAAGGTACTTTACTTAAAAGACACTTTTTAAAGTTTTATTTCTTCAAGTACCTTTTCGAAAAGTCTTCTTTTAAAAACACTTCTTAATGTTTTTTTTTTAATATTTTTGAAATGGCGATTTAAACGTACTTTTTTCAAAGAGTGCTTTTTTCAAATGGTTTATTTTTAAAAGGTTCATTTCTAAAAATTTAAAATTTTTTAAATGGTATTTTTTCAGGCACATTCATAAAAACTACTTTCAAGGGAACTTTTTCAAAAAGTACTTTCTAAAGTTATTTTTCATGATATTTTTTAAAGGTAATTTTTAAGGTGGCCTGTTTGAGAGACGCTTTTTATTATGTATTGTTTTAGAGGCCTACTTTTTTTCGAAAGTTTGTTTTTGAAAATTCCCTTTTTATGAGGCTTTTTCTCAAAAGGAACTTTTTTGGAAAGGTACTGGCTTAAAAGATGTTTTTAAATGTACTTTCTTAAAGAGTACTCTTTTCGAATGGATTATTTTTAAAAGGTACTTTTTCAAAAAAAATTTCGTTGTATAAAAATTACTTTTTTTAAAGGAAAAATTTTTAAGAGATAATATTTTTCAGGCCGGTACATTCTTAAAAGGTATCTTTAAGGTAAAAAATTTACTTTTTTAAATGATATTTTTTGCTCTTTTCAAATGGACTATTGTAAAAACATATTTTTTGAAAGAGACATAATAAATTGTTCAAAAGGTACTTTTATAAACGAAGTTTTTAACGACGCTCTTTTAGAATAATTTTTTTCGGGCAACTTTTTAATGGTACTTTTTTAAAAAAAAGCTTTATAAAAGCAATTGTTAGTGGTACATTATTAAAAGGTGATTTTTTGAAGGTACCTTTACCATAATGGAAAAATAATGAGAATCGGTTGAGCATGCAGGTCATCCCTGAAACTTCCCGTCAGTTTTTAAGCCCCAAAAAA
This sequence comes from Tachina fera, assembly GCA_905220375.1. Taxonomy (NCBI): domain Eukaryota; kingdom Metazoa; phylum Arthropoda; class Insecta; order Diptera; family Tachinidae; genus Tachina; species Tachina fera. The sequence goes on along the minus strand of LR999963.1, from coordinate 20,683,375 downwards.
AGTGGCATACAATAAAGTTTTCACGTATGTAAAATCGTTCTGATGAAGGCGTATGTAGTTATTAGCAAAGACAGACTTTTTCTACATTGTTCATCAACGATATCTATATTAAATAAAATTAGAAAAAAATCTAAATTTTTCTTGCTACATATTCACTACTCGAGTCCAAAATACATACATACATATGTATATGTGTACATAATCTCTTTTTTTAGACTACGAGCTGATTAGATTTTGAACTTGATATACATATTTAGTACATATATTAAAATATGTATAATAAATAGTTCAGTAAAAATTTTTTTTTCAAAAATTTTTGAAATCTCCTAACCGAATTGATTCAATAATTTATGACATTTAGGTGAGCTCTACATCTTTCAAGTGCGTCAAATTTGCTTTCAATCGGATGATCCGGTCTTAAGATACAGACAGACAAACACACACACACACATAATATAAAAAAGGCTTAACTCGATTTTTCGATATTTTGCAGGAGAAGGAAAAAAAGCTTTTACGTGCAAGAATAATTTTTTTAAATTAAATGAATCTTTTATATTTAATTGTTACTTACTTCGTTCTTGAAGGAGGATTTAGTTATACGTTGGCTACCAGAAAACGTTAAAAACGCAATTTTAATAAAAAATTCAGATACGCCCTTTTTATATTAAGCCATCGATATACATATATATAAATATTAGCGAAGATAGTCAGAATCGACTCCCACCAGCTGAAAACGACGAAATAGTATTAAGATTTTATTTTCAAAAATTAGTGTAAAATAACTTTCTAAGGCCGAAAGTTAAAAAACATCGTTCCCTTTGGCAGGAGGTAACTTTACTATAAATTTCATTAAAATTGTTTCATCAGACCATTAAATTATTAGTCAACTTCTAATTTAGCCATTTTCTCTTATTTCTAAAATGATGCACTATTTTGAAATCAATCAAACAGTTTAAAACTTAAATCCACTGAACAACATAATGAAACAGCAGACACTCAATTGCAACATATGTACGTATGTATGTATTGAAGTTAAAAAAAAAGAGAAATCTAACAACGATAACATCCTTTTTACTAATAGAATGAAATTAGATAAAATTACCACTATTAAAAAGGACAGACACAATTGATAATTTATTGGCCACAACTTGTTTGTTTTCAGTGAATTAGAAAAATAAAACTGATTGTATGTAGTATGTTCGTAAATGCAAAATAAAATTGATGCTGCCTGCAAACTAACTACTACTGCTGCTGCTTTGTGGCAATTAAGAGTTGTGAACATGTGGTTTTATGACTCAATTAGGTTGCATAATAATGGGGTTTGAAATCAATGTTGGACTCACTCACTCACAAACAAGTTAATTTGTGGTTGTCGCTAACAATATTCACGGCGTTAAAACAGGACATTCATTCACTCTCTCCCTGCAATTTAATAACATTTTCTCCCTTCTTCAACATCATTGTTGTTAAATCAAATTAAACTGCAAACAAAAACAAACACTTGACATTGCAAACATTATTGCAGCAGCAACAAACGAACAAAAAAATACAGTTACAATTAAATTATAACAGTTGTTGTGAATAAAAACACACACACACACATTCATACATACAATCGAACAAGTACTTAGAGAAATTATTTTGATAACATTGTCTGGAACTTTGAGTATCACGAAATGAGAGGGGTGTTATGATGGAGTGAGTAGTGTTCAATGTAAAAGATTAACAGGAAACTTCGCACAGATTCATCTCTAGAGAAATGTATTTTTTTTTTTCAAACCAATAGACTTTTAATATGACAATTACAAATACATACATACATATGTATGTAAATATTTGTGTTAAAATGTTTTTTTATATTATTTAATATATTTGCTTATTGTTGTGGCTTTGTTAAAGAAAAAAAATACAATTCTGATTTTCGTAAAATTATTATTTGAGTTTATTTTCACACAGTAATTTTTTGTTGTGTTTCCCTTTAAAAACTTGGGAATGCTAAAATATTAAGTGTAAAAAAGAAAAAAATTTGTCAAAAAGTTGCAATTGTTATTGCTAGAATGGATTTTATACGAGATCTAAATTGATGGCTGATTTTTGCCTTAAAAACTATGCAGTAACTAAAAATTTCCGATTGCCTATATTTTTGCAGTTTATCAACTGAAATTAACATCTTTTAGTTATCAGTTGCCATACGTAAGAACGTTTAGGTAATTGGCAACGCAATTAAAGTTTGGTTGCCATGCATAATTCATAGATTAAATTTTCTTTTTCTAGATCTGTGCCTCGTTTCTGCAAGGAATGTGAGAAGTTTTCGAGTCGAAAAAAATTGTTATCATGGTGCGAAACAAAAAGTGAGTAAAAAAATATATTTGTTAATATTAAGTTTAAGTTTATTTAAGTTTTTATATATGTAAATAGCCCTGTGTAAAATAGGACAACTGATATAATTATTTAATTTTTCTGGATGCGAGAACTTCTCACAAGTTACGGAGATATATTCAGCAAAGTGCGACTTTGACTCGCGCACGAATAGTTTTGTATGGACACTAGATATGGGCATTTCTCCGAGAAATTCCACTTTTTGTCGCGTGCGACAGCAAATAATTAACCTTGTATTTCTGAACAACGTTACTCGATTTTTCTTAAAACTTTAGCTAACGTAGAACTGCTGGCGACCTATACAAATATATAAATGAGTAAAAAAATGTTTCCTTATTTTTGAAAAAAAAACAAGCATATTTGCTTGGTGTGGCACGCAAGAAAAAGTTGACATTCCTGTGGAAATGCCCATATGTAATACCATATGAACTTTAGCCTATATAATATATAGTTTTTGCAATTTTTCTTTTAATTTTTAAGAATTATTCGGTTTTGAGATTTTTTTTAGTTTTAGCGTTTTTTTGTGTTGCAGTCGGTTTTGGCGATTTTCTTAAGCTTCAGCCCTTTTTTTAGTTTTGGCGATTTTTTTTCAGTTTTTGGCGGTTTTTTCATTGTGGCGACTTTTTCCATTTAGGAGATTTTTTTTCATTATGGTAATTTTTTCGGGTTTTGGCGATTTATTTTAGTGTTAGAATTTTTTTTAATTTGGCGATTTTTTTCGGTTTAGCGATTTTAAATATTTGGGATTTTTTAGTTATACCGTTCTTGAAAATTTCAAGGGTTTTCCTCTTATGGTTTCCAAGATACAGCAAGTTGTGAAAGAACATAGTCAATGTAATATTGTAACTGATGGAATACCCTTTAATTTTAATTTTTTACATTTTATTGTTAATTATTGTAGTCTGTATAAAAATACACTAATTTTACAAATTGTATGTGGGATTTTAAAATTTTTCCTTTTTCGCTTTGGAAAATCCTTTAATTTTTTAACTTTTATGTACTTAATGTTGTAGCGGCCTAAGTTCTACATACTCTGTCCAAATTTCAGGTCCGCAGGTAATACGGTTCCTGAGAAAATAGCCTGTGACGGGCAGACCGACAGCGTAGCGATACCAACAGGGTTCCTGTCTCTGAGTTTTTAATTAATTTGTCTTATCTTAAAATACATTCAAGTTCGAAAAAACACCTTACTTTAATAACACATTCAATGTGATGACTCTGTTATATGAAAGACTTTATAAAGGGTGATTTTTTAGCAAGTTTCTTTTTGGCAACACTGTGTTTCGGAACTCAGCTGTTTTCGTGTATCATGGTACTATTAAACATGTTCAGTTTGGTCTATAGTTTAGCCATGAATTATTATTAAATTTTATTATCAAAATTCATGCCCGATTAAGATAAAACATCGTGCTCTTCTTCCATTTTATGGTCAGTTTGGGCGAACTTCTGAGGCGGCAATTCGGAATCTTGTTGTTAAATTTCGCACTAAAATTACGTTACTGAAACTTAAACCATTAACGTAGAGTGCGGACAGAAGAAAATATCGCAGCTGTATTCGCCATTGTTGTTGATGACCGTGAATTAACGGTTCAGCTGCATTCGCAGCAATTAGGCCTCTGTTACTTTTTTTTTTGTTCAAAATGGAAAAGCTGGACCTGGCTGACATATGGTTTCAAGAAGACGGTGCCACATGCCACACAACACGCAAAACAATGGCTTAATTGAAACGGGTGTTCGCTGAACAGTTTATTTCACGTTTGGGCCGGTTAATTGGCTCCCTAGATCGTGCAGATTAATGGCTTTAGTCTATTTTTTGTGAAGCTGTATTAAGGCTAATGTCTATAGGAATAAGTTCGCAACGGTTGACGCACTGGAAGACAATGTCTTACAATTTATTCGTGGGTTCCCGGCGACATGATGGAGAAATTATACCAAAATTGGATCCAGCGTATGACCCATTTAAGACATATCCGCGGTCAAAATTCACATGAAATCATCTTTAAACATTAAATTATATAGATCGATCTACCAACTCAAATAAAAATTTCATGCATTCTCTGAATTTTATGTGTTTTTTTTATAAATCAAATCCGAAAGTTCTTAACAACCATCAAATAGAATCGTATAAGCAGGCCTTCTTTCCCATTGCTTGTTAAAAAAAAGTTGGGCGACCACTGCTGTATAAAATTTATACTTTGTATTGATATACGTTTAGTAAATTGTACTTTCACCATCCTGTAAGCTTAAATACACAGAAACCGCCTAAATAGAACGCGAAAAACATCATGCAGGTGTTTTTTTAACAAAAAGTTTTTCTAATAAAATATTTAATAACTTAGTAAATTTCTAAGGAATTTTTAACATAAACCTGCAAATAAATCTTAATTAATTATGCTTTATAAATAAAATCATAAATAGTATGGTTCCAGTACAAAAAAAAAACTACGTAAGCAGCGAGCTTTTTCAAAAACACCAAAGTTCGGGGGCTAATAGCGACGCCTAAACCTTAATACCTAAATTTGAAAATTATAATGCGTAATTTTTTTTACGGTGTTTAGTATATATTCCGGTTGGCCCATAACAAAATCCAATGTTTTTTTTATTAACCAGCATAATCTACTCTAGTACAAACGTACAGGAAACTCTTTACTAATACTTATGTTAAACACTATAGAACAAAAAAAAAAAAAGAAATTATACAAAAATTTAAAAATATTTAATCACATTTTATCATTGTGAAATCAATTGAAATAAAATTAATTGTTTTATTTTTCCCGGTGCAGCCTGAGTGTGTGTGGTTTTGTTTCTATTTAGACTTTTGATGAATTTCTGTTGAAAATTTTTTCACACTCTCTGACTGGATTGTAGTGTGATTTGTACCACACCTCCGTCTAACCGTAATACGAGCACAGATTCTGTTTAAGCAAATGATAAATGATTCCTTCCTTGTTGGATGACTGACTGGCTGGCTGGCTGGCTGCCTGGCGCTGCTCTTAATTCACTTCTTATGGTTACTACTGCCTCTGCTAATCGCACCGCACTACCTACCACAAGACAACACCAGTAACAAATCATACAAACACACACACACACGCACACACAAACCGGCATTCAAAGATCTTTATCATTTGATATAATGTATTGCGTTCGTTCCTGCATCCAAATTTAAAGTCACCGATCAATTCAACTAGAGGAATTTGATTGACAATCACTGTCACAATAGACGTTATTATGAAGTTTTTTTTTGATGTTAATTGGTTTCTTTTTAAGTTTAGTTTTGAATAAAATTCACTCTAACAAATAGTTGTAAATACAGTAATAATATTTAATCGCTAAATTAAGTGGAAAGCGTTTAGCATTGATACGAGAAAAATCATCTTGGTATCGATGACAACCTGTCATCGGAGTTCAGACATCAATATTATGGCAAAATTAAACAATAACAGCAACATTGATATTAACCTAATGACGCACGTTATTATGATATTTTTTCATATTTTGAGTGTTATCAATTCCTCGTATTCAGGGTTTCTCGTACACCAAAGGTGAAAAGGAACCCTATTATTCATCAAAAGTAAAAGTGTCTCCAAAACTAAAAAATCGCTTAAAACCAAACAAGCGCAAAAATAACGCAAAAACTAAAATAAATCGTCAAAAACCAAACAAATTGAAAAATATGAAAAAAGTGTCAAAAATAAGAAAAATCGCCAAAACATAAAAAATTACCAATAATCCAAAAAATCGCCGAAAAGCGACAAAACTTAAAAAAACGCCAAAAACAAAAAAAACGTCAAAAAGAAAAAGCGCCAAAACTAAAAAAATTGCCAAAAGTGAACCTGCTATACCTTAAACTTTTTAAAAACGGTACAAGTAATAAGTTATAAATTAAAAAATCCCAAAAAGTAAAAAAATTTCCAAAAACCGATCAAATATTATCAAAACTATGAAAAAACACCAAAAAACTAAAAAACGCCAAAAACGGAAAAAATCTCAAGAACGATAAAAGGGACAAAACAAACAAAACTACCAAAAACCCAATAAAAATAATCGACAAAACGAAAAAAGCGCCAAAATTAAAATAAATCGCAAAATATCGAAAAAAATCGCCAAAAATTAAAAACCACCAAAACTAAAAAACGCCAAAAACAGAAAAAATCGCAAAAAAAAAACTCAAAACTAAGAAGAATTTCCAAAACTAAAACATTGCCGAAAACGAACTTTCTGTATCTTGAAATTTTCAAAAACACTACTAAAAGATTCCAAAAAAAAATCGCCAAAACGAAAAAATCTAAGAAATTAAGAAAAACAGTAAAAACTAAAAAATCGCTTAAAACGAAAAAAATTGCCAAAATTAAAAAAGAGCCAAAACTAAGAAAATAGTCAAAATGAAAAAAAATCGCTAAAACAAAAAGCGTCAAAACAAAAAAAAGTAAAAACTAAAATAAACCGCCAAAAACCAAAAAAATTGCCAAAACTGAAAAAAAATCGCAAAAACTAAAATAAATCGACAAAAACCGAAAAAAGATTACGGAGTACTTATAATTTTTAAAATAATAATTTTAATTATAATTAAAAAATAAACGAAAAAAAATCTTCAAAACGTAAAAAAAAGCTCCAAAACTTGACAATAAGCGTCAAAAGCGAAAAAAACCCGCTTGATAATTTATCCCAAAAACAAAAAATAAAAATAAATAAAAAACTAAAATAAACCGCGGATTGCCAAAAAAAGAAAAAAAAAATCCAAAACTAAAATAAATCGACAAAAACCGAAAAAAATTTCCGGGGTACTTATAATTCTAAAAATATTGTAAATATTGTCATAAGGTGTAGAAAAATAAAATAAATTCATATCGAATAAGAACTATTTTCTGGGTTTTGTATAAGTTGCTGAGCCTACTACGCTTATTTTTCTTTTGTGATTTTCAAAAATATTATTATTTGTGAATTCTCAAAAAGTTCTTGAAACTCTGTGAACAAGATAAGAGGTTTGCGACTATTAAAAATGTGTGGTTGAAGTCTACTGTTGTTACAGCAACAATGAAATGCATATAGAAAAAGCTGAACTTGCTGGTGTTTCAAATTAAAATAATAATTTAAATTATAGCTAATTAAAAAAAATACAAAAACATCGCCAAAACGAAAAAAAGCGGCAGAACTTGAAAATAATCGTCAGAAACGAAGGATAAAACTAAATTAACCAAAACTAAAAAAAATTAACAAAACTAAAATAATCACCCAATTGGAAATTTATAAAAAATTGTCTACATCAAGTAAGATTTTGATTATGTACCGAAAAAAATAGCCAAAAATAAGAAACCACCAAAAACCGAAAAAACGCCAAAACTGAACAAAAACGAAAAAATTAAAAAAACGCCAAAAATCGAAAAAAGCTTACCAGTTACTTAAAATTAAAATAAATTTCTAAATCAGGTAAGATATTCTAATATGCATATATATATATATATATATATATATATATATATATATATATATATATATATATATATATATATATATTATTTCCTTTTGTTCCTATAAGGAGCATAGGACCGTACGTAGTGGCCATACGGAAGCCTTCTTTCATGTGCGAGTCAAAGTTGCACTTTATTGAATTTATTTTCTGTTTTAACTCTACTTATAACTATTACCTGCACTATCAAAATGGTCTAATTATTGTGCGAGTACAGACTGTTTGCGAGACCAATTGGACTGCCTCCGTTTGAGTGCCACTGTTTGTTTGTTTATTTTGACTGAGATAAGAAAAATAATGTAATTTATTTTGTGCGTGTGTGTGTAGTGTTTAAAATTTAAAATATCTAATGCCAACGAATGTCTAATTATGTTACATGATTTAAGATATACATATGTATGTATGTATTTCTTACCATAATAATATCAAACACTATTTGGAATTTCACTTAAATCTGATATCATTTGCAATTATGTGATTGAAGTTAATGTAATAAATACTAAATATGGAACCATACAGACATATTTGAAATCAATCGTGTGAAGAAATTTTGAAATCGATAGTGTTGTGAGACTTGCTGGAAGGGGAAATTTATTGCTGGCATTTGAGAATGCAAATAAAAATAAAACAAAATAAAATAAAATAAAATAAAATAAAATAAAATAAAATAAAATAAAATAAAATAAAATAAAATTAAAATAAAAACCGGATTGCAAAAAAAAAACACACAATATAAATGCACCAAAAATACAGCATCAAGATTGAAAATAGAAAACAAAATTAAAAAAAAACTGAAACCCTTATTCCAGTTGTCAATATCAACGTAACGTCAATACAATACCAAGAAAATGCAGCGAAGTTAAATAACCAATAAAATGGCTACTAAACAAAACTTTGAATATGTAATACGCCTCATTGACACCAGAGGCGCTGCAACACTGCATTATTAAAAAAACGTGCAAAAAACAGAGTTGGAATCGAATGAAGCTTTCCTGTTTCTCATCCTTCACCACTTGTCCTATCTATCACTTTCCCTTTCCTAAAAAAGAACACCTAGTTATAGCAGTAGGAATTCATGGCCTAAAGTTTACTTCTCTTTAAAAAAATACTTATTTAAAAACATGTTTTACCAACTTTGAGGGAAAATAAAACAACTGGAAATAAAATGGCTGACTTCCAAATTCTCTTCCATTTTTTTATTTCCATCGTCTTCTGTTTGGAATAGAAGAATTTTATACTTGGAAAAAATTAAGTCCTTGGCAACTTTCTACCAGGGAATATTTAGAATTAATTATTGATGATATTTAGCAAAAACTAAAAGAAATGTTTTGGCAATTTTGGCGATTTTTGATATTCTATTTGGCGGAAAAGATCAAAATAAATCTGGAAAATCAGTAAATCAGTAATCTAAAACCTACAAAACATAGAATTTTAATGCAAACCACACATAATAAAATGAATGCAAACATTTTGAATGTGGACACTGATTGAAATGCTAAACATTTTGATAATTTTTTTTTTAAAGGACATTACTTAAGGATTAAAATGTATTTTTTTAAGAAATGTATGTTAGTAAGTAATAAATAGCAAATCATTTCTATGTTATCTTATATATCCCAGGACATTTTTACCATATGTTTTCAAGTTAATCTACAAATTCCTGGAAGACTATTTGAATACATTATTAAAGTACTTTCGTTTTTTTTACAAATAAGATCGCGATAAAAGTTTTAAAATGCAAACGTATTTAGATTTTGAAACATTAAACAAAAATACATACATATGCTTACATCTCCTATTTCACTCAATATCCATGATCATTATCAATAGTGTCAACTCATTATCACTCCATTGATGATGGGCCGAGCAAACAGAAAAAGAAATGCATAAAGTATTGCTTATCATCTAAAATAAAATGCAGCAAATAGTCTACATACAGCGACATTGTAGCCGCCTCTTCAAAAGTTTTTTTATATATATTTTTTTATTTGCAAATCTCTTCAACCTGATCATATCTTTTGCTTATCGCTAAAGATTTTGTTACATTTTTCTTTAATTTTTTTTCTGCTTGCACAAACGTTTACAAGATCTCTAGTTGATTTTTAAGAATTTTTTTTTTCAAAAGAAGAGTGTATGCGTGTTCGTCTGTGTGTGTGTGTGTGTGTGCTTATTGCAGAGGATCATCATTATCGTGACTGACGCATAGATTATCCTTGTGGCTTAAGTTAATGATGATCTTTGAGCCATAACGAATTTAATACAAAAGAGAAAACTAGACCATCAACACAATATTTACACACGAATCCCTTTGTTTCGTCTAAAATGTTTCTATTGTCTTCATTGTTCAAATTAATCGGCCATAAAAATTTCTATTTTAACCAAGATTTCGGCCAGAGTGCAAATGAGAGTGCGAGAGAGAGAGAGAGAGAGAGACCTTCTAAGTTCGGATTATCATTTATGATTATTTTGCAAATCTTAGTTGTCGCCTCTATTGTATTTGTGCAAATATTTATCTGGCGACAAGTAGTTTAGTATGTCTGCCTTGTTGTTAAGACGCCCTTCGAACAATGCCACGAAGTACTTGAAAACATGACATTATCAATTTGTCCATACAATGGCTTAATCTGATAATCAGTGCAAACATATCTTTTGTAACCATTATGCAGAGAACAATGTAAATGACATCGTTTTTGCACTAGTCTTCAGCGATCTTTGATTTGAAGCGATTTGTTTTTTATAATTTTTTGCGAGTTCGTCTCTGAATGAGATTTGGATTGAAAATCCATGGGCTTGTACATATTTTTGCTACAGTGTTTTAAGTTTTACTTAGTGCAGGTGTAGCGAAAATTAATTTTACTATTAGGAAAATTAATTAATTCAAATGTGACGTCAGAGCTTAATGCCCTAGTTCTGTTCGAAAAAAAGCCGCAGTTGTGATTCCTGAAAACAATTATTATTTATTTAATATGCTACAAAGGTTCGTGTATTTGCTTTATTATTTTGTTCCATACAATGAAATAATTTTTTTCATATGTTCTATCAATTTCGAAATTAATTAAATGTAAAAATTCATTAACATTCAACCAACGTCACGCTTCGTTGGATTAATGAACCCAGTTTCGGTAAAATTATTTTAATGAAAACTACGTCAAATGTATTAAACAGTGTCATCAATCCAATCAAAGAACTTCATCGAAACAACGAAACAATTTCATTAAAACGATGAAATAATTTCATTAAAACAACGAAATAATGTCATTAAAACAACGATATAATTTCCAACGAAATAATTTAATTAATATAACGAAATAATTTAATTAAAATAATGAAATAACTTCACAAAAACAATGAAATAACTTTATTATAACAACTAAATAACTTAATTAAAACTATATGTATAAATAAGCATACAAAGAGTACAAAACCAATAGTACAGAACTACTTTTGATGCAAACTTTTGGTTGACAACTGTTGAAATACCTTTAATTTATCAGACGTTCATGAGTAGAATGAAATTTTCATTGGGACAACGAATACATTTCATAGCTATAATGAAATTGCTAAATTGCTGTATATTTTATTATATTTTTTTGGTTTTAAAGAATTTAATCTGTATCTTAATTGCTTTAAGGTATGTACTTATATATATATATATATATATATATTATATATATATATATATATATATATATACACATATATTTATTTCAAGCAACACGTGCAAATGTTTTTTAAATATAAAGGGATTTCTTAATAATTAGAAAATATTGTTGTCATAAATCCAATGAAATATTGTTACGAAACTAGAATACCAACGAAGCAATTCCAATGAAATTCTTTCACAATATTCGTGAAAGTTTCATTAGATTTGTGAAAAAAATCTAATGAAATTGTTTTGTTGGATTTATGAAGCAAAATTCTTAATGTACAATTATATCCAACACATATTTTTTCATATCTTTTTCAAACTATTGTATAATACTTTAGTTTGATTTTTATGCTTTAAAAACATGGCAATAATATTTTTATTTTTCATTATGAAAGACAACAAAACAACAATTTCTGAAGAAAATAATTTAAAAAATTCAAACTGAAGAACTCAAAAGTATTTTCAGACAAAAACTTCCTAAATTTTCTTACTGAATTGGCGCATAAATGTTTACCTAATGGCAGTAGTCCAACGCCTACAGCAAAGCAACACGGCGCCGGGTTGTTGTCTGTGCTTATTTTGTGGTTTTAGTCTAATTAATGCCCTAATTCTGATCGACGATTGTATCGTCTTGTCTATGGACGCAAAAAAACTGCAGTTGTGATTCCTTAAAACAATTATTTTTTATTGTCTGTGCTAGAAGGTTCGTGTATTTACTTTATGATTTTCTTCCAAACATTATTTCCATAAAATATTTTTTCATATATTTTTCAAACTATTAAAGGTATTCATTTCAGTTTTTTCTCGTTGGAAAAATTTAAATTTTTGCAACGAGAAAAACCTGAAATGAATACCTTTATTGTATAATACTTAAATATAATTTTTATGTTTTAAGAACGTGGCAATACTATTTTTATTTTTCATTATCAAAAACAACAAAAATATTTGAAGAAAAAAATTTAGGGAATTCAAACACAAGAACTCAAAATTTAAAAAAAAAATCTTACTGAATTAGGGCATACATTAGTTTCTATTTTGTTAATGACAATGAGCAAATATAGTACTGCCTTGACTAAGATAGATTCCATCATACCAGGGTTGTAATCAGAAATAATTTTTAGTCAGGCTTAAGTTCAGTAATTTCAATCCTTATTGAATGAAATATGTTTATTAATTAATGTGAGTTTCTAAAGAAGAGAAGAAAAATTAAACTTAGACTTTATTAGCTGGAAGAAATACCTCACCTCACCTCATACCAGGGTTTTATTTGCTCAAAAGTCGCAGCATTCTAAAGGATAGTGAATTCCAGCCTTTAGCAGGTTATTTTACTCTTAAACAAAAAAGTTCTCTTTAGAAAAAGTTGTATAAAAAATATACATTTTTTATATCTTCATTATTTTTTTATTTTTTATATTAAAATAAATATTTTAATAAATATTTAAAATCCAAATAAATAATTAATTATTATAAAATAAATTATAACATTTTTATTAATAATAACTATTTCTAAGCTTATATTATATTGCTGAAAAATAATATATCTGAGTTGTATGTAGTTGCTATTAAGGAAACTGTACTCGTAGAAGGAACAAAAATTAAAACACAAGTGGAAAAATAATTTGTATTCGTGCAATATTTTATATAAAGGTTGACATTTTTATGGCAGATATTATATTTTAATTCTTTTGTCTTTTTATTATACATATTTTTATTCTGTTGTTTGTTGTTCGTTTACGGTTATTATATATATGAATAAAATAAAACAAATAACTTTTATATTTAGCCATTTATATTTTTACCTATTTTTTTACAATTAAACTAAACAATACTTTGCTTTTCGGGTATATTTTATTTCAAATTTTCATATGGAAAACCTCAATGGAAAATATGTACGAGGGGGGTATATTCTAGGTCTCTGTACCAAAAAAATTAAAAAATAATCTTTTTAAATACTTTTTGAGTATTCAACGTTAAACAACTATGAACAAGTGCAACTAATAAAGCGCAATCTCATATGCAAACATACACTTTAATTTTAAACCGAATACTATACGCACTATACTATAAAAATTCACTAACTAGGCTTATACGTATTTTTTAAATTACGCAGCACAAAAGACATAAACTAAACGTTAAAGACTGTTTGAGCTACAATCACGAGCATGAGTATAAAAATACTCCTAAGTATTAATCGGCTACACACACATTTTATTTCTCATGAACGTTGAAAGATTACGTTCGTTTTATAATTTATATTGAAAACAAACAAAAAAACTTTCATTTTACTGTTTTAACGACAAATATAATTAAAAAAACGAAGATATTTTATCGACATTGTGGAATAGCCCTTTAAAATCTTGTTGGTTATTCGCGTGCAAAACGAATAAAAAATTTGATTGGATTATTCAAGTGCACAGTTAAGTACATATTTTTTCGTTTATTCGTTCAAATAACGATTAAAAATTTAATTCGGTTACTCGGATAAATAACGAATAAAAAATTGTATTCGAGTAATACAAAAAAAAAATACCAATAAACAAACAAACTAACCCAAAAGCAACTATCAACTGTTAAATGGGTGCTCAAATAAAGCAGTGATGCCAACTAAAAGTTGTGAGGCTCTAAAAGAAACATGCTTTATGTTGGAATGGGATATAGTCCTAGTTGCTTGAGAGAATTGTTTGTGCTACAATTATTATTATATGCAGTTACTAAAATTAAGACAATTGCATTAAATACATTCACCACAGCAGGCTACACGAACACACGACTTCAAATGCCGCTACCAACATTTGTAGCCTCGTAGCCAGCTACTTAATTATTTTGGAGACGGAAGCAGCACCATCTGCACCTCATATTTAAGTATAAAAGTATTGTCACCTTCAAATATTTCGCATTTATAAATATTAAAATACTCTTTCAAAATGTACTTATATATGACGTAAAAGTATAAAAATTAACCAATTTGTGCTTTACATCAATTTTTGGATATTGTTTCTGTTAAATAATATGAAATAATTGTGCGATATCATTCATTCAATATATTGTATTGTACTGGCAACGCTGAATTTTCTCATTGCAGCCAAAGAAATAGAAATTAGTTTAGTTGGACTACAACGACAAAATCAGCATAGACAACAAGCTGCCGCCATGTTGCTTTGCCGTCTTCAAAATAATCATTCTCATATAAACATGTGTATTCTATTTTTGACATTTGGTAGTTGGTAGCTTGCTGTGGTGAATGTGTTTAATGCTTATATATGTATATATTTTTTTGAGTCTCATTGTCATTATGTGTTCTATGCATAAGGCTGCTCACACCCGTATAGGATTTATCCATGCGATTTGTGCGTTAATAATAGTCTGCCTTAACATCAAATTTGAAGTTTGGTAGTAAATTAAAGCGAAAAAATTTAGAATATGCGTGCACACTCACAAATCATAAATATATAAAAATGTTCAAATAGTTGTTACCTTGTAACAACACTTCGAGCCCATTTACAAATCAGACGTACGAATGTTTACTTTAAAGCGTGATACAATAATATAAAGGTAAAACCGTTCTCTCTTTTCGTCGCCATATTAACCTTCTGACGCTTGTCCAAATTATTTTTTACTCTCAGAATTAATGCTACCTTATTAATTTATGAAATCCGAGTTTTTGATTAATTTTTTGACTTTTTTGTTTATTTAATTTAAAAATATTGAAAAATATTTAAATTATTTCATTATTTCATAAAAAAAGAAAAAATACAGCAGCACCAGCAAGGGCAGAAGCAAAGACACAACAGCAATCACAAAGTATACAGAGGTTACATATTTTGTGGAGCAATTTCTAGGAAATTTCAATCTGAACAGCCCCTGCGCTACTTCCCAATCAAAATCGGAACTTTGTCTTCGTGCTACGTCTAAGTCATATGTACAATGTGGAAATGAGAACGTAACAGCCCACCAAGAACAAATTTAAGAGTTTTTAAAACTTTTTCAACTCAAATCCAAATGTCAGAGTATGTGTGTTTGGTGTTTCCATACCACGACTTGCATTATTATTAGATTTGTACTGGTTGTAGCATCCCTCCAAATATTATTGGACAACGTGTCCTTTTTAAAAGAAATTTAATAATTGTAAAATGTTTGCAAACAAAATTTTGACGGTAACCGACAAGTGCAGTATCTTAACATAAAAAATTATTAAGAAAAACTAACAGCATGTTCGTGTAAGACGTGGACGATGAAAATCTTGACGTTAGGCGCTCAAACGCAACGGCTGCATAATTTGCTGTAAACACAACTGGGACCAATGAAGAATTTTTCTTTACGAATATTTGTCGTAGGAAATAAAGGAAAAGTTTATTTTCTTTTTAACAGTTCGTCAGCCCATTATTGGATTTTTAATAGATTTTAAGGCTTGTTTCCGATTTTTCACATTCTCGTGAATTTGCAATGTTCGCGATGTAAGCGAGTTTTTTTCAAGTATTCTGCTTAACAGTTTTCGGCAATTTTAACCAATACATATTATGATGCTTTTAGCAAAGTTTTTGATAATATTCTCGTTTCTTTTGCCGAATTTTTGATATTTTCAAATCATCGATGTTTTTAAGAATGATGTTGCACCCCTAGCCGTGAGGCTTTTTTATTATCAGGTGAATTAAATAAAAAATCAAACATTTGCTTACTTTTGTAGGTCATATTACACGCAAATTTCGTTATCCTCATGTCCAATTTATACAACAATTAAAAAAATATGTATTAAACTATAATTTCTAAACTCAAATTACACATTTCAAAAAGCATTCCTAAATAAAAGTTACCATTAAAAAATGTATGTGGCAACGTTTTCCTCTCTGTACAAAAAAACAGTATTCAAATAATTTGGGTAAAAGTCATAATTAATTTTAAACGTCAAATGTGGTTTTACCTTTATATTATTGTATCATGCTTTAAAGATTATTTTGTATGTAAATCACTCAAAATATAAAAATTTTTTCACCATTTGCCACCGCCCTCGTAACACCAGCCACTCCTGCGAAAACGACGGGTGTATTAAATAAAACAAAAGAGCAATAAAATATAAAAAGTAAAAAAAGCATAAAAAATAAATTTATTTTTAATACAACATGTGGAGTAATAAAGCAAAAATATTCATCTAGAAAAAGTCGTTAAAAGACATCGTGGCGCAAAAAAAGGATACCAAATCCATTTCATACAATATCCTGTGAACTTTAATATTTTACTTCTTTTTTTTTTGTTTCAAATAAAGCAACCAAATAATGTCTTATTGTCCTTATTTTTTTTATTTATTTATTTATTGTTGTTGTTGTTTTAATATTTTTGTTATTGTTTGTTGTACGTAGTACAAAAAAATAAGCTTTATAATAACATAAAAGTAATGCGAGTAAGAAAAATGGTTTATCTGATGAGCTCCATTCAGTTTTGCAGCAATAAAACAAATGGCAGCCATTTAATTGCTGTTGCCCATATAAGTAAATATTTGACCCGGGAACGGTTGCTGTAGCAGCAAAGGCAAATATTGTTTATAAAATATTGGGGTTTTTATTTTTCTAAAAAATAAAATTAAACAGAGCAAGATGGGAACTTTATAGAAGAGGTAAACAGTTTATAAAAGTATGAAATCGTATCATATTGGTAATGATGTTCCCGCCGATTTTTCTAAAACTGTAAAAAAAATATTTTTGAAAATCACAAAAGAAACTGAGAAACTTATACAAAACCCAGCAAATAATTTATATTCGATATGAATCTATTTTATTTTTCAACACATGGGTTTTGTATAAGTTTCTGAGCCTACTACCCTTATTTTTCTTTTGTGATTTTCAAAAATATTATTATTTGTGAATTCTCAAAAAGTTCTTGAAACTCTGTGAATAAGATAAGAGGTTTGCGACTAGTACAAGTGTGTGGTTGAAGTCTATTGATGATTTGTTACAGCAACAATGAAATGCATATAGACAGAGCTGAACCACCAGCAAATAAATTTCAAATTAAAATATAATTATGAGAATGTGTCGAATAATAAGTTTCTCAAATGTAAAGTAATATTTTTAAATATTTAATAACAAAATTCTATCTGCCTTATTCATAAGAAATATTTCAGGCTTATTAAGAGCTTTGACATATGTATTTCTATGGGAAATTTTTCAAATAAATGTGTAATAAACCTAAAATATTTTTTATGAATTAGACCCTATATGTATTAATTTATTCTATAAAATTTTTTCTTTTATGATTAACAAATATTGACCCTAGGAGCCACTCCATTTGACCTCAAGAAACGCATGCAGCTCGCGAGCCTCTGCAATAGAACATGTAATAAGTCTTTGAGTGGCCCTTTTTGCTTTATCGAATATCACTCCCAATCGTGTAAATTTCCTTGATAAAATAAAATTACATCTAACTCCTTTAAATAGCTGGTTTCAATGCATTGTTGGAGAACAATTTATAAACTTCATGATGCTACTAAAAGCAGCAGAAGCAACTTTAAAAGACTAAATAAAAAAATGTTAAAGCAAAAAAAAAAAATCCCATAAAAAATCTTAATCATCAACAAAGATTTAATTACTTTGGATACAATACTTAGGAACACATTAAATGATGACCATTTTACGAATAGATAGATTATTTTTAAGCAACATTATTCTACGATGGTACTTAATATTTTTATCTACAAAATGGATATAATAATTTGTTAAAATTATTATTTTAAAAAGAGAATGTTTACTATACACATCAAATTTAGTTTTCATGTGGTTGAAAAAGTTATCTTAAAGTGCAGGGGTTTTTTATGACAAATACATATATAAATATATAAGTTCAAAGAAAAAAGTATTCACCAATTAATATTTTCAATTAATAATTTAATTGTATTAATTAAATTTTTAATTGTATTAATTAATTTGATTTGAAAAACTTAATTGATATTATAAAATTGCTTACAGGTAAAATTTAATTAATTTTTTAATTGATACTACAAATATTTTAAATAATATTACAAAATCAATCATATTACTTTTTTGTGTGTTATTTCTGTTAGTTTTTAGTTTCTGTTCGAACTTAATTTTATTTCTTTATTTGAGGTAATTAAGCTAAAGTTTGTATTTTACCTTGCCAAATTACTTGGGATAATTTTTATGCAACAAACTTCGTCAAAGTTAATTGTAATTCCTCTGACAAAAACTAGTATAACGGAACAACATGTTGTTTTCGAAGAATGTATCACCAACGTTCACACAATGCAAATTTTTTTTTTGTGAAAATGCAATACGTGAATTACTTTGAATCATTGTACGAATGTCACAGTTTGTTGTTAGAGTTTTGTGCTGTTCCGCTACTATAGGTGAGAATAGTTACAATTGTTTTTGGTGTAATATATTTTTAATAACTATCACATGCAATTTGGCTTTATTATATTTTGGAACTGTTCCACGATGTCGACCGAAAATGTTCTACCCACAATTTATATTGCTAACAACAATAAAATAATAAAATTTGTTTTTGTTTTCAACATAATGGGTCGATCGATAATTTTAAGCTTTAATTTATTTAATAGTTGGTATTATACTGGCAGCAATATATGCATTTGCTCATTGTCGCTTACAAAAATTGATGCTTTCGTGGAAACGTGTGTTTTCTATTTTTCATGGGTTGTAGTCGGTAGTTTTATTTTGCTTTTTTTGCATCAACATTATTGTTATTTTTTTCTTTTTGATAAATAAAGGGCTCTAGTACATACATATATATAACTAGAGCCCATATATATATATATATATATATATATATATATATATATATATATATATATATATATATATATATATAACAGATCCCAGAATAAGACCATTTAAAAGGACTTTGAGGGATTTTTCAAATGCTTTACTGTAGCGAAGTCTTCAAAAACCAACATTGAACACTGTTTGCAAGACATTTGTTTTAGATATTGTAGCCATAGAAGTAAAGAAGAATGTACTTCGTGATGAAAGAATTTGTGATGTTTGCTTTTACCTACGCATGGCCGAGTACGCAAACTTCATTCATGTACATTGTACATATACACATAACCCAGCAAAAAAAGAGACTCCAAAAAAGTCATGAAAATGTAGAGTTTGCGATCTGGAAGTAGTGAAAATTTCGATCGGATCTAATGATTTTTACATAGGGTTGTCATTGCAAGAAGTTCTCTTTTTCTATGCCTTGTCACTGAATTGGAAGCGATTTTAAGAATAATTCCCTTTTTTGTGTTCTATGATAATATTTTCATCTAGGAAAAATTGTAAATAGTTACTTCTTTTAACAATTCGTTTCTTTTTACACGAATTTAAACCCGAAACAGTGTTGTCATGTAAATTTAAGCAAATAACTTTTAAATTTTAGACTAAAATTAGTTCATAAATTTCTTTAAAAAAAATTATTTTTTTTTTAAATCTGGTGAGTATTTTCTAACACTATGGAGGAGTTGCAAGGTTTTGTATGACTAAAATAAGCTTCTATATGGTTTTTAGCTCGCTCTCGGCAAATTAAAAATATCGATTTTTTGGAAGCAATGAAAATGTAGTTCCACTAGAATGACTTCCAATTTTTTCACTGGGAAGTTGTGTGTATGCTGACACCTTCAGCTATCACTGCAACGAACCACTTATCCAAGTCACGAACATTAGACACAAACTATGTATATAGGAGATTCCCAAAAGCTAAGGTAAAATTCCTAAAATCCCAGGAGTTCCCCGGCACTTCCCCGGAAAATTAACAACAGCAACAATGAAAATATAAAAACTTCGCAGTGCCAGCATCATAATATTATTTAGTTGTTACTAGTATTTTTAACCAGGTGAAGACACTACTTTTTCTTATGGTAGTTGAAGTATTTGTTACGAACAACAACTGTTCGCGATATCATTTGTAAACTCATATATACGATCATCACTACATACATCGTGCTTCGCTAATAATACGACAGCATTTAATTTTTGTGTAATATAACCCATGCCATGGCAATAGATTTAAAAGGCAATACGTATTTATGTTTCAAAAATGTTTACCCAGAACTCAAATACATACATACTAAAGACCTGCAAAAGACGTCTTATAAGAACTTTTAAGACATGAGGCTAATTTCAAATGCTTTACTACAGTGAAATCTTCTGAAACAAACGCTAAACATAGTGTTCGGCAATACATTTGTTTAACTTATTGCAGGTATAAGAGTGAAGAAGAAAATAGTTCGTGACTGAAGAATTTGTGGTGCTTGTGCTTTTTTCTCTCATTGACGCTTATACTAACGTCATGCATGTACATACATACATACCTACATAATTTTTGTATGCTCTCTTATTTTTCTGCACACATACAAACGCACACATGCATTTACATGAGTTGTATGCGCTTGCTTTAAAAAACCTCCCTTAAACACAAACATAATAGCTTACCATCTAAATCTTACGCACACATCCAAACGTACAATATGCAAAATAACAAGCATACATGTATAAACAGTACTTACTTTCATTGTTTGTTTAAACAGTCGTATACACGTACACCAAAACAACCATCGTGCTTCGTTTATAGTACGAGAGCATTTATTGGCTTAGTATAATACATGCCACGATAATACATTTAAAAAACATGACGTATTTACATTTCAAGACTGCATACGCAGGCCACTAATACATACTGTAAGTGTAAAAAAAGACTCATACTCGTACATAGAAGATTTTCACCGGGTTCGATTTGTATGGAAAAATTATCTTTGTGAATTTTTACCTAAAATATTTATAAAATAAAAAAATAAATATACTATACCTAGTAAAACGTTTAGATTAGTTCTGAGGCCGATTCAGGACTACAATTTTCAAAAGAAATAACTCCTTCAAAACGTCGATACATGTATGTTTTGTTTTGTGTGTATTCAGTCCTATTCTGTATTGCTGTTGCTCAGTGTAATCAGTATGGATCCGCTCATTGTCACTACTGCTATAAAACTTATTAATGGTCCTTCGGACTGATTTACCCAACATTTGTACTAAAAATTGCTTTAGAACGACCATGGAAAAAGACATACAATTTGCGCGATACTGCTTTTATTCCACTTGCAATAGTGCATTCAAGTTATTTTTTTTTATCACTGAAAATGGCCGTGAGCAAGGGCTAGCTAACGGTAGTACTAACAATGTACAGCACTTAATGCGTATCACATTTATTTTATTTCTCCATTTTATTAGCACTTTTTGTCGTCCCTCACACACATACGCACACTTACAAACATTTTTATTATTCAAAAAGACACAACACACCGCTTAACACAGATTCAAAGTAGAAAAATAAAGAGTTGAAATTTATCGTTGTTAAGTGCGTGTCTTCGTGTATAAATCTTCCAACAAATTGCTATGCCATGATTTTAATGGCTCCATAAAAATACAAAATTTACAAAATTATAAAAGACAAATGCGATTACCCCGTACGAGATTTATGCAAGACGAACGAAAATTAGCTTTTATTTTCTGATTATGCTCCAAATAGATTAGATTTGGCTTAAATGTTGCCGTTAGATGATTAAATTTAAATTGTTTGTATTTTTAATATTGCTGCAAAGAAGATCGGCTACAAAATTTATTGCAGTTGAGAAAGTTAAAAAAATTACAGAATTTGTAAAGTATACGAGGTATAAGGACCATTTGAAAATTTTAAATTAAGAATTAAGTATTAAAAGCTTAAAGTCGATCTGCTGTTATTCAGGCAGTTGAAGATATTTGGTTTAAGTATACTCACTACTCCTTACAGTCATTTATGGAACATTTTAAACTCTCTAATACCTGATTTACATTAAGCATTTTTTTCATGCAATTAGTTGCATGAAAATTTTTTATTTTTCGATAGGAGGCTTAGAAGAGAAACTTATATCAAAAGATTTGCCAAAAATGCATCAGAGATTCATTCTACGTCCTTTTTTATATAACGTTCTCTTTTATATCGCTGTAATTAGAAAATAGAAAAAGTTGCGTGCAACAAAATTCATGAAATTTCATGAAAAAATGCTTAATGTAAATCAGGTATAACTCTGCTCTGAATCTTTATTTTCGGTCACTTTCGAGAAGGGCGCAAACAGTACCCTTAAACGGATCTATGACGTCATAAAATATTTTGTAATTATAAAAAGAAAAAAATATTTCTGTTTAATGCTAAAGTAAGAAAATAAAAAAAAACATGTTGATTATTGAGTTCTTGTTTCAACTTTGTTATTTGTTGTTGAGCTTCTCATTTGTTTAAATGAAAGTTTATAACATAATAACTCTAGTTGTTCTAAGAAGCTTTGGGTAAAGGTTCCCTGATGATCTGCATTAGCAACAGTGAAATGCGCATAGGATCCAGCTAAACCCCTCAATAATCAATTTCAATGTATTTTAATAAAAAAATATTTTACTGAATAAGTAAAATAATAATTTTGGGATTATTAGTGTGTTAACAAATTTTAAACTTAAATTGTGAAAATTCCCATAAAAACACTAATTAATAAAAAAATATTTCTACTCAACTATCTCAACTTTAATTGAAAAATATACTAAAATCAATTAAAAATTCAATTGTGCCAATTAAACTCTTTAAGTAATTGAAAACAAAAATTTTGTTGACTTAACTAAATTTGTAATTTAACTTTAATTCAATTAAATTAAAATAAATAAAGTTTAATTGACATAATTGAGTCAATTGCGAGCAAAAGTTACATTGCTCCAATAAAATTTTTAATTGATTATCTGTATTATTTTTTTTCAATGAAATGATTAATTGGAGAATTTTGTTTGCGCTGTATTACTATACTATATTACTATAATACATCAATAATTATTTTTTAAATTTTCACGAAACTTTTTTATTTGCTAACAGCAGCTCTATAGAAAATATGACGTGGCATGAATTTCCAATTTTTTCATCCGATTTGTTCTCCAGCCCTCGTATTGACAAATGAAAGAATTTTCATGCAACTAATTGCATTAAAAAATGCATAATGTAAATTAGGTAAAGCGTGCTTTTTTTTAGAGTCTCACAACTTTGAGTTGGCATCACTGTTTTATTTGACGACCCATTCAACAGCTGATAGTTGCTTTTAATTTAGTTTACTTTGAAATTTTATTATGAATCGAGTTACACCAGATCAACGCTTGCAAATTGTTGAAATTTTTAATTAAACTAATTTTTCTATTCGTGAAACTCATCGTACACTTCTTCCATTTCCGATGAAGCCCATTTCTGGTTGAATTTGAATGGACACGTAACGTGAACGGCACAGGAACATGATTCGAAATTTTTTCGTATCTCAATTACGAGGCATTAATCTGGCTGATAGTTAGTTCCAACAAGGCGGAGCAACTTTTTGATTTACTAAAAGAAACTTTTGTTTAAAAAAATAGTTCCACGTAATGGCCACCAAGATCGTGTGATTTAACCCCCTTGTAATATTTTCTTTGAAGTTATGTTGAGTCACTTGTCTACGTCGATAAACCACAAACAATTGAACATCTGGAAATTAACATTCGAATAGTTATTGACGAAATACGGCCGCAAATGCTGCTAAAAGTTGTTGAAAATTGGTGTTCCAAATTGCGCTTTCTACCCACCAGCCGTAGCGGACACATGGCAGAAATCATATTTAAACATTCTATTTTATGAAATATTCTTTACAATAAAGTCCGTGGGATTGATATTAATAATATATTTCCTTGTTTTATTATGATTTAAACTTGTGTCATTCTATAAAAAAACACCTTTTATTTAAGCAAAATTATGTGGGAAAAAGAATAGAAGTCTCTGAATATGCCAAGGCTCAAAATTTAATTAAAGCATCCGAAATAATTCCAAACTTAAAATGTGCTTTGTGTATAATTTTGCACTCGTTAAAGATCGGTGCAAAAATGTCAAAACTATTTTTTAAACGACGATACTCAGTATCCCACACACCCTTGAACCGATGAATTTTTATTGTTTATTTAACATTTTCATAAGCTCCCTCATACCAGAGTTGTATTTTTTCAAAAGTCGATAGATTGTGCAGGATCGTGAATAAATGCCAGCCTTAACGGGTTACTTCGTGCAAAAATAAAATTTTGCACAACTACTTGTTGCATTACTGTCCCGATCTCATACCTGCAGCTTATTCTGTGTGCGCTCATCATATAGGCATTTCATTGAGAAAATCCTGGTTCTTGTCACGTGCGACAGCAGGCAATTAAGAACAATGTGACTCGATTTTTCTTAAAATTTTACTAAATATACAGTCTGTAGACGGCCTACTCAAACACATAAAAAAAGTTTAATTTTCTTTGAAAAAAACAAGCATAGTTATTTGGTGTCGCACGTGAAAAAAAGTTGAAATTCCTGTGGAAATGCCAATATACATTTGAATACAGTAATACCCGCTTAGTTGATTTTTCAAGAATGCACTTTTGTGTAAATCATTTTTCAAATACCCTCTTAATTGATTTGATAATACAATTGCATAGTTGTTGAATAAATTTAGCAGGTGAATCATTTAAACGGAGATCAATTGAGTGGAAACTACTGTATTCTTATATTCCTTATAATCCATTTAAGCCAATTAAATATTTAGTTACGGCAATTCGATTATAAATAAAAATATTTTTAATAAATATAAAATTTCAATACACTTTTATGTATGTATGTTATTCCTACGAACGAATGGCTAATAAATAAACAAAAATGATATAAAAGAAAGAACAAAAAAATTATACAACCTGATTATTAGCTTCAAGAAAATTAATACAAAAATTCAAAAGAATTTTAGGCAAAACTATCGAAATTATGCCAATCATGTTTAAATTAAACAAAAGGCTCAAAACGAACTCATGCACATGGCAGTTATTGCATTTTAGAAAGCAAAATCGATACAATTTTAAGTGCAAGTCATTGATTACAATTTAAATGCAGCAAATGAATGAATGTTTAACCAAAAAATAAGCAAGAAAAAAGGATCTCTTGGGATTTTATTCAGCTGACGCTGGTGATCTTTACAAAAATTGTCCAACCAACATGACAATTCAAAATTTATGACAAACCTTTAACAAAATCGTATTGAAGAGGCAGGGCGTTAACCAGTATAAAAGTATTTAACAAAAAAAATATATTGGTGTTTCGGTTTTCTAGGAATCTGGGGTTAAATTGAACATTTAATGAGTGGCTGACTGGGCAAAGAATTAACAACGAGACTGCAATGTTTTTCTTTTTGTTTTGTTTTTAAATTTCATTTGAAGAAACCAAAAAATAAAAACACTCGAAACTCTTAAAGTTGACATGCTAATTAGAAGGCAACCATTGCCCGACGCCATTCCTTGTTTTTTTTTTGTTAAAACGATTTTTGAAAAATGAAAACAGTCATCTGTTGATACAAAAAATTTTTTTTCTTATTAAAAAATTACTAGTTACCAAAAATAACACACCTTCGTAATTTGTCACCTGTATTATAAAAAAAAAACAAAAAAAAACTCCATCCCACTTATATTGAAAAACATATAGACAAATCCCAAACTTGACACAATTGTTGTTGTTTATGTTGAAATTCATGATTCAATTTCATTCATAAACGTGATTTCAGATTTAACAAAATTAAACACACAAATTTGATTTTGATGTATTAAGAAATTAAAAAAAAATATAACAACTTTTTTGTTAATCCCATTTTAATCCTTTTTAAATCATAATCAAGATAAATTACACAAAAATAATCATAAAACTTCATTGACAATTTCCATCATAGATATGGATTTATTTTTAAAATTTAAATTGTAGGTGCTTCTAATTGTATGTTGTGGGCCCACAAGCAGTGGCTTTTTAGACAGACCCTGCTTTTTTGAATGACCTAATTTATTTTATTATTTAAATCAGTCTTAAGCTTGATAAAACTTTATTTTTTAATAATAATAATATTTTATTAAAGCCAACTATAAAAAAGTATTACTTCAAATAAAATAGCATTGGGAAAAGAGTAAACTTTTAAAATAAAGTACTCTTTTAAAAGTACTTACTTTAAAAAAAGTCCCATTTAAAATAAGGTACTTTTTAAAAAAAAGATACTCTTAAAAAAGTACGTATTGTAATAATTTACTTTTTATAAAAATTTACTTGTAAAAAGGCACTTTAAAAAAGTACTTCTAAAAAACCAAAATTTTTAAAATTAATTTTTAAAAAGTATTTTACAAAAAAAAACTCTTAATAAAGTAACTTTTAAGAAAGTGGAATTTTAAGAGTTAAAAAAATCACTCCACTAGTTAAGTAGCGTGTTTTAAAATTGTATCATTTTAAAAAGGTACTTTTTGCAAAAAGTACTTTTTTTACACACTTTTTTTACTTTTTTTTACATTTCGAAATAATTTACTTATTTTAAATAGTTTCTTATAAAAAGATTACCTTTTAATAAAAGTACTTTTCAAAAAAGGGGCCTTTCTTTTGAAAATTAACTTTTTTTAAAAGTATTTTATATATAAAAAAATCTAATAAAAACTAACTTTAATAAAAAAATTTGTGTAAAAAATTTTGAAAAAAAACTGTGCAAATAGTGCAATGTATGAAAAAAATTAGATTTTTATAATAAACTAATTTTTAAAAATATTTCCCTTTAAAAAAGTACCTTTTTAAAAAAAGTACTTTTTGAAAAACAACTGCTTGAAAAAGGTAACTTTAAAAAATATATATAAAAAATTTTAATTTTACATTAAAAAACCTTACAAAAAGTCCCTATTCAAAAAAGTACCTTCGAAAAAATACATTCTAAGACTTATTTAAATGCTCCATTTTATAACACACATTTAAAAATAGCATTTTAACAAGAGTACCTTTAAACAAAAATCTTTTAAAAAATTTAACTAAACAGAATTCCTCACAAAAAGTACCTTTTACAAAATAATCCTTCAAAACGTACCTTTAAAAAGTACATTTGACAAAACTGCTGTTAATAAAATACTTTTTCAGTACTTCTGGAAAAAAATATCTTTTAAAAAAGAGCTTTTCAAAAAAGTACCTACTATAACAGTAACTCGTAGAAAAGTACCTTTGAAAAAACTATCTGCCAAAAATTAGATTTTTGAAAATAATAAAAAATATTTTCTTTACAAGAGCACCATTTGAAATAAGTACTTGCTAAAAAGTACCTTCTTAACTTCTAAAAAAGTACCTTTGAAAGAACTATCTGCCAAAAAATTAGATTTTTGAAAATAATAAAAAATATTTTCTGTACAAAAGCACCATTTGAAATTTCATTTATCAGAAATAAGTACTTGTTACAAAGTACCTTCTTTAAAAAATTTTATTAGTACGTTTTCACTTTAAAAAAATACCATTTTGGAAATATATCTATTAAAAAAGTACCCCTAAAAACTACGTTTTAAAGAAGTACCCTTAGGAATTCTTTAAAAAATAAAAAATTAATATAATAATAATAATAATACCATTTAAAAATAATATAAATATGTCTAGTGAATAAAGTACCTACATAAAGGCCTTTAAAAAAGTACTTTTTTTAAATAATTTGAACGATTTTCTCTTATTCCACGTCAATGTTTGTTTCGGGTGTGTGCCATTTTCAGTGTTCAGTTGAAGACTTTTTAAAAATGGTCCTTTCAAAAAAAGAATTAATTTTAATAAAATATATTTTACAAAAAATCAACTTTGATAAATTTTTAAATTTTTTGTTTTAAAAACACACCTATTGTAAAAATATGTGATTATAATCGTCGATAACTTATTAAAATTTCTTAAAAAAAAAAAAAAAAATAACTTGCTTACAAAATTAAAGGCTTCTTTATTATAATTTTTCTTTATTTTTCTTTTTTGCTATAATCAAATCGAAATAAAACAAATGATATGCAATATTTCAATTTGTATGCCAGCAAGTGAATTGATTGAATTTGAAATTTGAAAAATCATCTGTGTCGTCAGTGTCAAAAATGTTTGAAAAGAGCAATAACAACCAGCAAATCAAAAATTGAAACCAAAAAAATAAAAAGAAAACGACAACAACATTTTGATTTATGAATTTTCTCAATTCGATGTGACATTTGTAATTATTCTTGTGTCATTTGTCGCTTTTGTTGTAAAATTGTTAATCAAAAAAGCAAACACACATTGTTTTATGTTTATCTCAAATAAAGAGGAATAAATTTGCTTCTGGTAGAATCAGAATCAGCCTCAAGCCTTGTAGAGTGTTTGTTGTCTCGTCTCGTCTCGTCTCGTCCTACAATCACAATCAAAGATCAATCGATCAAAAAACACCTTTGTTTTCCAAAAACAAAAACACTTTCAATAAAATTGAAATAAAACTCATAATGATGATGATTATTGGTAGAGAAGTTGAAGCCTGAGAAGAAGAAGTGTGCTTTTTTTATCTAGATTTATCTGAGATGTGAGTTTATTTGATGGCTGCTCCTGCTTGTATGAATGTTGTATTTATTTATTTATTTATTGATGTCTCACGGGAGCCAAACAGCCACCATCACTATCATCATTATCATACATAAATACTGCACTCATATTACATTACACTCAAGTGCAAAAGCGCACTTACACTTGCCTTGCTACGAGTACAATATCAATGATAATGACTTGTTTTAACGTTAAGATTTATTTATTTGGTTTTATTGGCTTTTTTTATTTAGTTTTGATTTTTTTTTTGGCACATCAAATATTTTAGGAATGTTATTAATTAGTTCGTTTGTTTAGTGCCACATTTTGTGGCTGCCACTGGTACAACAACAACACCAACTAAGTTTATTTGTTGGTGGTTTCCTATTGTGCATGAATCAACGCACGCTCTGTGTGGCAGCGGCGTTAATGAGAATGTGTAAAGAAGACATAAACAAAATTGCGCTGGAAATATTGTCTTTACTTATTTCATATTGATTGATTTTTAATTAATTTGAAAATTTTTAAAGAAATGAGCTTTGTTGGCTCATGCTCTTTTGTACGAACTTAATAAACGTATCAATCAGTTGTGCAATTTAAATGAAAGTCAAATCTTAAATTTGATTTTCTTGTTTTTACATACTTAATTGCTCAACTTAAATTTACATTGCACAATGGGACTGAAACAATATAATTCAGATATAAATTTGTTATGTTTGCCAGCTTAAGGCTGCTACTCACTGTAATACATGATCGTTTGACTTTTGAGAAAATTCAATCCTGATCTAATGAGTTTTTATTGTCTTTAGGGAATTTCCATAAACTCCATGAGATCAGGGTTGCATTTTTTCAAAACTCGTTGGACTATGTAGAATAGTAGGAGTACTGAAAATTCTAATTCTTCATACATTGCTCAAGAGCATCACTTAGAAATCTCTAAATGGCATATCCAGGGTGCGTAAAATTAAAAAAAAAATATTCTAAAAATATTTATAATTATATTCTATTTTTATTTAATATATAATTCTGCCAAAGAATCCGACTTCAATGCAAAATTCTGATAGAACATTTTCGAACAAAAATTTATGAAACCAAACTGGAAGTAAACTCTTTCTAACAAAAAAAAATTAAAAATCTGTTGCTCAAGAAAAATTTTAATTTTAAGAGCGTGCCTCCGCCCATTTTTTGAATGCAATTTTTAGTGTTTTTCAGAGCTTAAGATGTATGTTAATGGTAAAGTAGAACCTCTTAAAAAAGGGGCGTGACTCCTCCTATTTTTTTAACGGAAAATTGTGTCTAGTTTATAGCTCAAGGTGTGTGGAAAGTTTCGTAAAAATCATTTGAGTAGAACGACGTGAAATTTAATATTAAATTTGAATTGGCGTAGCCCCGCCCAGTTCTTCAACTTTAAAATTGTGCAATCACAAGAACCATATACACATGTTTGCTATGCTACGTAGCATTCAAATAAGACCAATATCATAAAATCATATTCAAAAAATTTCTGACACGCCCAGTTTTTCTTACAATAACAACAATTGGAAGATTAATTCTCTCAGCTTTATCCTCTTAAAAATAGAATTTTTACAATCGGTCTAAAATGTACCGAGTTATGAAGTTAAAATTAAAAAAAGAAATTATAAAAGTACAGATGAATTGAAGTCGGTTAAAAAGAATTAATATCTAAAAAAACATTGTTGTGAAAATCAGGAGGCAAATTAAGGCATTCGACTCGTTTCGAAATTTTAAAATATTTCCATACAAACTCTATTGAAATATTTCCTAATTTCATTTAGTAACGAGTGCCGTAATTTGCCCCCTGAAATTCATTTGCTGGTGGTTCAGCTTTGTGTATATGCATTTCATTGTTACAGCAACAATGAAATGCATATAGACAAAGCTGAACCACCAACAAATAAATTTCAGATTAAAATATAATTATGACAATATGTCGAATAATAAATTTCTTAATTGTTGTAAAAATTTAAATTAAATTTAAAAATAAATTTTGTAACTTCCTTTTTAATGAAGTTTTTGCTTGCAGGTCCTGGGAGTTGAATGTGACTATTTTCGCGATGATGTCTATGTGGATGTATGTGAGTGTGTGTGTGTGTGTGTGTATGTGTGTCAAAGGTTCAAATGATGGGCTGCAAATTTGCCTCATACAATAGATGTTGAGCTCATTTAAATGTCGTAAGATAGTGAATCAAGTCGCTTTTGGTAGATTTCGAAATTTTTCAAAAATAAAGTTTTTATAAAATTGCTCCTATTTTAAAGCTAATACAATCAAGTTTTAAATCTAATCTGCTAGTAAACTGTAACAAATTCAGTAAGGTGCGACTGTGACTCGCACACGAAGGGTCCTGTACGGATACTAGTGTCCGTATTTAAAGACAAACGCTAAACAACACTGCTTTCAAGACAAACAACTGAAACAAATGGCTTGCCAGCAGTGTTGTTTAGCGTTTCTTTTAGAATATTTCGCTGTAGTAAAGCATTTGAAAAATCTCTCGTATCTTGAAATGTCTTATAAATGGTCTGATGCAGGACTTTAACGGATACAACATATGGAATACTATACAAACTTTGGCCTATATAATTAAATATCTTAACCTGATCTAGACATTTAAAAAATTTAAGTATCCAGTAAACTTTTTTCAGTTTTTGGCGATTATTCTAGTTTTCGCGGTTTTTCTTATTTTTGGCGCTTGTTCGCTTTTGGGATTTTTTTCGCTTTTCGGCGTTATTTTTTTTCGGTTTGGCGGTTTTTTAATTTTAGCGATTTTTTTTTGCTCTTGGCGGTTTATTTTAGGCTTACAGATTTTTACTAGTTTGGCACTTTTTTCGGATTTATTTTAGGTTTAGAGTTTTTTATTAGTTTGGTGCTTTTTTCGGTTTTGCGATTTTAGTTTTGGGGGTTTATGCCAATTTTTTTCGATTGGCGATTTTTTTATTTCTTATCGTTTTTGAAAATTACAAGAGTTTGGCCTCTTACGGCTTCCAAGATACAGCAATTTGTCAAAATTACATATTCAATATTACATTAACTGATAGAACACCCTTTAATTTTTGATTTTTAGATTTTACTGTTAATTGTTGTATACGGAATACAAAATACACTAACTTTAAAAATTTCAAGTGTATATATAGGGTTCTTTCACCTTTGCTGTACGGAACCCTAAAAAAAGTCGATGGCTTCCATTTTTACTAAAATAGTTCTACTGGTTGGAGAAATATCTAACGTTGACGAAACATTTCGAAAAACTAATTTTTTTCGAATAACTTCAAAAGTCGTCGTCAAATTGAATTAGATATTCTTTTTCTTATAAACTTAAAAAGTGTATCGAATGAAGCAAATTTTACCCAAATATGAAGTTTCATATATCTCGTATTTGGTCCTTTAATATAAAAGTTCATTTATCTGAAAGTAATTATTATAGAAATAATTTTAAAATATGGTGTGACATTATCCAAATTCGCCCCACTGTTCATATGTTTACATTTAAATAAAACTTCTATCAATCTTAGATTTTTTTTATTTATAAGAAATTATAAATTATTATATGTTTGTATGTATGTAATAGCCGATTTCAAACAAAATTCTTCAACTTGTTTCATAAATACCATATGTCTTTGTTGTCTTTGTTTATCTCTTTGCTCATACAATAAACCACTAAATCATTTTGCAATACGCAGCCCTCTTCTCTCATTTAAACTTTTCCCAAAAAAAGGCAAAAAAATAAGACCCATAAATTATGTCTCTCAAAATGCAATCGCGAAATATGGGATACTTAAATTGTACATAAATAAAATAAAAATCAAATAAATAAATATTCACGCACACACACACACACATTTCCATGCAGCGAGGAATTGAAAAGAAATGGACGCCAGGATCCAGCTAAAGATACACACACACACAGCCAACATATGTGTATGAAAAATCTGTAGCATTAATTTTTCCCAAATAAATAAAATGTCTTTCTTTTTTGGGAAATTCGTTGTTCGTTCCACTGAGTTGTTGATTATGATGCTTAGAAAGAAAGACTAAAAATAATAAGTTGTAGAAGTGAAAGAAGAAGAATTTCACAGATAAGCCAGCCAGCTTGGCTGATGCAAGTTTACAGCAAGATTTTGTTAACCCAAGCAAAAAGAGTATAAAAAAAAGAAAGTTTGTTGGCCGTTTGGTTGGTTGCATTATTTTCCAAAGACTTTGGCTGCTTCTTGAATCTCTTAATATTGACGATTCGCCTCTAAATTCGTTGCACATACTCCTCCTGAACACATAGTGAGTATTTGCCACAATAAACAACATCTTCAAGTGACATATAAACATGCATACATTTTTGCATTTGCAGCGCTCCCTAGTAGATGCATAAGACTTAGAATAAACATTTATTTCTAACGACTAATCGTCATGTATTTTAAACGTATAAAGACCATTTTATTATGTTTGCATCTTTCTTTATGTTGGTTGCATGCATGATGGGGAGCAAAACAGCTCTATTGCCTGCCATCTCTTTGTATGTGTTTATATTTTCGGCGCTCTTATGTGTGTATGTGTGTGTGTGTGTGTTTGCTTGTGAAAGTTTTGGCAAAACAGGAAAAATTTAAAAAAAAACCGTTAAATTGTATATAAAAATAACAACAAAATGAAATTAAAAAATCTGTTGCACAGTGTGCCGAAAAAATTCAAATCGAATTTGTAACGTTCAATAATAAAAATTTCTGATACATACATATATGTATGTGCCCTTAATTATGAAAGTGGTCTAAGTCATATGCATTTTTGCTTCGAAATATTAAATGAATCTTAAAAAAACTTCAATATATATATTATTTTTTCATTTGTTCAAATGTAATCTACTAAATATCTCGAACACAAAAATATATGACTTAGACCACT
Source organism: Tachina fera (assembly GCA_905220375.1). Classification (NCBI taxonomy): domain Eukaryota; kingdom Metazoa; phylum Arthropoda; class Insecta; order Diptera; family Tachinidae; genus Tachina; species Tachina fera. The sequence goes on along the minus strand of LR999963.1, from coordinate 20,649,556 downwards.
TTCATAATTAAGGGCACACACATATGTATGTTTTATGTATTGAGTTATATACACCATGATTTATTTAATGCAGGGTACAACATTATTGTTGTCAGTTAAATTTTCAATTGATTTTTTGTATTTTTTTTGCTTCAATTAAAGCTGCTTTTTGGAATTGTTTTTTAATGTTTCGTTGGCTAAAGTAGTTAGCACGTTGACTACAAAACCGAAGATCCTGCCTTCGAGCCCGGTATCCGACAGTCATTAAATAACAGTACCACGCATTTTTGTGATGTTAATTAGTATCCTTTTGTATCAGTTGCTGTAGAAAATTTCAAGTGATGAAGGCATAAACACTGGTCACTGAACTAAATCAGAGCAACTAAATCGACGAAGTAAAATAATAAATAAAATGGCTGCTAAACACAGCTTCAAAACTTTAATACGCCTCATTGACACCACAGACGCTGCAACTCTGCATTATTAAGAAAAACGTGCAGGAGGCAAATCGCGGCACTATTTCCATATAAACTATATTGAAATAAAAGAATGAAGCTTTCCTCTATATCTTTCATCACAACCTGTCTTCTCTATCACCATCTCTTTCCTTAAGAAGGTAACACCTATTAGTAATACTAAATACACTAATTGTCTGAGTGTTACTTCCCTTTGAAAAAAATTTTATTCGTAATTTCTCTGATCTTTGCGCCATATATCGATATACTTTATTTCGATATACTTTACTGGTCTCCATTGACTACGATGAAAATTGTAAAACCAACAACTAACTACTGTGCTTCTTATGTTAAATAAAAATAGCGCCATTTTTTCAAAATCCCCCAACATCCACTAAAACACACACACACACACACACACACACACACACACACACACACACACACACACCCACACACACTACACATCCATATACAGAGAGATAGACACATTCTTCCTTAAACTTATGCACACTGGATGCTGTTGTACGTTTGTGTTTGTGTGTTTGTGTATCTCTAGTTATAACCGGTAGGAAGTGCCAACAGTAAAGCTGTAATGCAATAAAAAAATTATTGAATTTTCCGTAATGATGATTTTTACATATTTGAAAAAAAAGTTTGGCTGCACTTTTTTTAAATACATTTTTTCAGTAATAAAAGAAATTTGCGGAATGAAAGAATAAAGTTCTTGAGTAAAAATTTCTTTTCAGCGATAATTGTTATTTCTTATTTAACAGAATAAAGTTCGTATCGCCTTGTAAGCCAAATTACATGTGATAATTATTAATGAACAAATAACACTAAAGTTAGTTGTAAATATTCTGACAACAACACATAGTTGAACGGAACAGCCAGCCGTTTTCGAAGGCCACTAAACCTGCATCATCAGCGTTCTTCTGTGTTTGGTCCACTGTATGTGGTATCAGCTGATGTAGACTTGTGCGAAACTTTTATACGAAACCTTTTTGCAAATGGAATATTTGAATAGTTTTCAATCATTCTATTTCAATTTGCTGAAAGGTGTTTTGTAATGAAAGCTCAAATCTACCATCTCTTAATTAACAACAGTCTTACCATTGTTATTAAAATAATTGTTATTATATGTGCGGATGAATGCCAAACTTCTCGTTCGTATATACGGTGTAATGCTGTTTGAATTCTTTTTCCATATATTCACTGAAAAAAGTGAATATTTAACAACGATCATTTTCGAAAATAGCATGAAATTCGGAAAAACCTATACTTAATTCAAATTTAATGCTTATTGAAAATAAAATTTTTTAGGTATTCATTAGCGAAAAATTAAAAAAAAAATTGTTCAACACAGAAGAACGCTGATGAACGCTGTCTTAAAAAAGTGATACGAACTTCAGCCCGTTCAAATAAACATAAATATAGAAATTTTACAACTTTTTTTAGTTTACTTAATACATTTCCATAGAACAGTATACAAAAAATCTTTATCACAGGAAATTCAAGAAGTTTCTTCTTTGTTCAACCTTTTTTGGGTTCTAAAAATCTTGCATGGAATATTTTTTTCTGTGTATTCACTTTGTCACCAGTACTACTGATCAATTGCTTTTTTCTCTAGACATTTGACATGGCACACACCACAGACGTTAGTACTATTCTAGTCAATAAAAAAGATTATGGATAAAAATGATTATGCCTCTGAGAAATTATCACTCTGCTGCTGTCATGGAGAAAGCTTATCTGATATAATGTTTTCTATCATAGCTACATATTAAATTTAGACGCTGACAATGTCGCAAAAACAGTATACCAAGGTGTTGACTTGGAGTCCCTCAACCCCAAGCTTCTTCCTACAGGGTAGTTATAAGTATGAATGAAAATGTGTTCCCGTTGGTGCTTGTAAATATTTTTCAACGGAGAAAACTCGTTTATTATCATAAAACAAGGGATGCGCAAAAGTCGGGTCGTAAATCTTTCCGATAACATTTTTATACGAAACATTTTCTTTTCATGTTTTATTTTATTCTTATTTTTTTATTATTATTTTTATTCTTATTTTCATTTCATATGAACATACGTACTATATATATATTTTTTCACATTTTATTTCTCATGTAGTTTTGTATTTATTGCAGGGATTCCAAATTAAAGTTGTTTGAAAAAAATAAGAGCTGGGGTTAACTTTCATTTTAATAAAAACAACAACAATAGACCAAAGCACGAAAAAAGTAAGTTTATGTTTAAAAATTTTTAAATTTATTTAAATGATTTTTATTTAAAACATCATTAGTATTTTTATACCCATAAACTTATTTCTAATTTACGTACCTTTCCACAATGTATGGTTAAGAGTTAACGTGAACTTTAACTGACAGTTCTTCATACAAAACTTGCCGTTAAAGTCCCTGTTATATTTTAACCATACATTGTGAAAAGGTACGTTAATCGCTTATCATGGAGATCTTTGATTATTTATACAAACTCTATTAGATAATTTGATGATATCTACGTTTGAATATTATTTGAATTGTTGCAGTAATATATAAAGTCCCAAATTGTCAGATGAAATATATATTTTGTAAAGTTAGACACCGGATAAATCCGGGAGATTTTGATCGACTTAACCTCAGTTAAGAGAACTTTGAATATACAATAAATACTTATTCACTGTGCTACGCAATCGTACGACTTTTGAAAAAATGCAATCCTGATCTATTGAATTGTTATTTTCTTTTGAACGTTTTCACAAACTCCATAATGCTACATGGCCTTTATAGTTTGTTTTGCAGATACATACTTTCGATAGGCTAAACTTAGATCTGCTTGATTTCCGAAATCAAATAAAATTCTCTCTTCGCATATCTCAACGGTTTGTGTTTTGTGTGCGTATGTGTGTGTGTGTATTTCAGCAATTTAAAGTAGATACAAATTCAATACGAGTACATACATCCTTGCGGCTTAAGACACCCTTGATTTTGACAAATCCCCTGCATTAAAGGAGGTTTTGCTGCAAGCGCGCACACTTTCACTCACTCTTCTATTTAGTTGTACATTAAGGCCGCTTGTTATTTCCTTTCCTTCCACAGCAACTGAAGATTTTTTATTTATAAATTTGGCTTTTTGACGTCTGACAACGTTCTATTAAATTATAGCAATTCCTTTGAGTTGGAAATGGGGTAACGATGGCAAATAAAAGAAATAACAGTTAGAAAACTCAAACGCATGCACACACACACACACACACAATTACATTTAAATCGTAAACTAAAGTGAGTGAGTGTGTGTGTCAGACATCCACGTATGTATATATTTATATACATGTGAATGGATCTGTGTGCAAAAAAAAAGAATACAAACGACGAACGAAGATGGGGCAAATGGAATAGTAAAGTTTTGTTGCCAAACTTGTATTTCGTTGTCAGGCATAATCTGCCGTACATAAATGAAAGTTAAGTTAAACAATTGAGATAAGATTGAAAAAGTTAGATATGCAACGAAATACATACACACATACATACTCACATTTACTAGGAATATATATAGAAGTACATGCTCCGAAGGATAAAAATAAAATTAAGCACATGAAGAGGAATCACATCAAATCGTACCACCAACCAAAAAAGAAGACAATCTAATCTTATGGATATTAGACAATATTTAACTGTATATAAATAGTATAAACAGACAAACATATATATATAAATATAAACATGATATTTAAGCTACACTTAAGGGCAAAAAAGTAGGTAGGTTAAAAGAATTTGAAAAATATTATTTAAGAAATATACTCAAAACGAGTTAAAAAAATTACAGTGGTATCCCAGTTTAACGAACAATATAAATCAGGCCGATTCCTTAAAACTGATCAATATTTTTATAACTTTCATCCATAACAAGGAAATTTTTTGTATAAAAAAGTAAATATACATTTTTTTATTTACGTAGAGTAAAGCAAAACTTTAAAAATTAATCCAATATTGACATTTTATATATAAAATATATACAATAATGCCACAACCACATGAAAATTTTGTAACAGAAGTAAAATATTTATGAAATACATTTTGATTTTGTCTTCATTCTAGCAATCCATATGCAAAAAATTCTATAAATTTTTATTTGATTTCCTCTTATTTATGTATATATTTTTCGGATAATTCGTTATTTGGATTACACAATTTTTAAGCTTTTTGGGTTATACCAGGTAATCCAAGATAAAAAATTGAGCGCTCATTCAATCGCAAATTCGTTAAATCGAGTATTCGTTATACCAGGATAACGCTGTACCTTAAAAAACTAGATTTGAACAAACTTTTTAAAAAATAGTCTTAAAAAAGTAAAAGCTACTTTTTTTTAGAAATTACCTTATATAAAAAAGGACCTTTTATAAAAAAGTACCTTTTATAAAAAAGTACCATTTATAAAAAACTACCTTTTGTAAAAAGTACCTTTTATAGAAAATTACCTTTTATTAAAAAGTACCTTGCATAAAAAAGTACCTTGTAAGAAAGTATCCTTTATAAAAAATATTTAATATAAAAAGTACCTTTTAAGAAAGTACCATTAAAAAAGTACCTTTTAAGATATTAACTTTTATAAAAAACTACCTTTGGAGAAAGTACCTTATATAAAGAAAATACAATTTTAAAAAAGTACCTTTATTCAAAAAAAGTGTACCTGAAGAAAGTATTTGTTGCAAAAAGTACCTTTTGAAACAGCCGCATTTACAAAAACAGTCCTAAAAATGTTCCTTGAAAAAAGTATCTCCAAAGAATTTACATAATTAAAAAGTACGCCTAAAGAATTACCTTCTAAAATGTGTCTTTAAAAATCATGTTCCAAAAATTTGCTGTTAAAAAATTTTTTTTAAACAGACATCAGGAAATGCGTATCTTTAAAGTACCTTTAAAAAATACCTTTAAAAAAGAGTTCCTTTTATAAATATTATCTTTTAAAAAAAGTAATCTTCCCATAAGAAAAAATATCTTCTGAAATAAAATAAGTTTTCTAAAAAGTACCTCTAAAAAATTAAATTTTTAAGGCAGTGCCTTTAAAAAACTACTTCTTAAAAAACATAGGCTACGCTAAAATGTGTATTAAAAAATGCGTTTTCAGAGAAGTACGTTTTCAAAACAAGTTTGTCAAAAAATCACATATTAAAAAAAGTACCTTTTAAAAAATTACCTTTTACCAAAAATATTTTTAGCCGTATCTTTTAAGAAGTACCTTTTTCTTTCGTTTCCTTTCTAAAAAAAAGGTTTATTAAGGCAGTATATATGTATGTACTTTTTCAAAAGTACCTTTTTGATTGTGTACTATTTTGAAAAACTACTTTTTCATATTATAAAAAAGTACGTTTAAAGCAAGCAATCACCTTGCGAAAACAATTATTTCTAAGTGAATTCCTTTGAGAAAAAGTTTCTCTTTTAAAAAAAGGTACCTTTTCAAAAAAAGTGCCCTTTTCAAAAAACATACCTTTTGAAAAAAATTCCTTATTAAAAAAAGTACCTCTTTGATAAAACATCGTTTGAAATTTTTTTTAAAAAGTAACCTTATGAAAAAATTATTAATTGTAAGATTAATAATAAAAATTACCTCTGAAAAATTAACATTTTAAATAAATTACCTTTAAAAAGTTGTATCTTTTAAAAATTGCCTAGTTTGTAAAGGTTTAACTTTAAGAAGAATTTCATTATTTATTAAAATTTACTTTGAAATCAGCATTTGAAGGGTACCTTACTAAAATGCAAAATGGAGCTGACAAATAAAACAAAACGACTCCAAATAAACTTGTAACTAATTCACTAACGTACCTTTTCACAATGTATGGTTAAGAGTTAACGTGAACTTTAACTGACAGTTCTTCATACAAAACTTGCAGTTAAAGTCCCTGTGATATTTTAACCATACATTGTGAAAAGGTACGTAAGTCGTGTTAACTGAACTGACTTACTTTTGATTATGCTAGTTTTCACCACACAAGGTGTATATTTGTAGGTATATAAATGTAAAACAATTTATTTTTAAATATAAAAGATTAATTTACGTCTTAGTTGATGCTTAAAACCTCTGTTTCTATCATTTTAATACAAATTACATAAGTACGTACATACATGCATATTTATATTCTTATAAAATATTATCTAATTCTTGATTTTATCTCCGTTCCCACGTTCTCCCTACAAAAGTCAAAGTTAAAATGTCCAAAAATTTATATACGAGTAACAACCTCAAAATTAATTACAGCACAAAAATAAAAGCAAACAAGATCAATATTTAAGATAAAACAAAAACAATTTAAGATTTAACAGCAACTCTGGCACCTTTTCTTAGCATTCATTGCTTGCTTGGCTTCGTTCGCTTCACTTAATTTTAAAATCATAATAACTTGGAAATTATAAATTTGAAAATTCAAAATCGAAAAGAAGAAAAACAAATGATGAGATGAAAAACTCGAATAATTGTTTTTGAGCCAACAATTACTTCATATTTGGTTGACTAAATCGTTGCAGCATCTCAAACTCTTCACTTACTACATCTCTTTCACAAACAACCAAGCAATCATTCATTCATTCAATATCTCTTTAAAAGATAAAAATCTCTCCAAACAGAATTAAATAAATAAATAAAAAAATGTTTTAAATCAAACACAACGGCAGCATCATCAACAACATCAACAAAAACGATTTTATTTTCTTTAACTTTTCCTTTTTCACAGAAATCCACAGTGAGCGAGCACAATTTATCAATTGTTTCTTCAATATTTTAACAATTTCATAACAAAAATATTTGATGAAAATGCGCAATTATTGTTCGATTTTGTAGAGTGGAAGAAGGGTAAATAAAAATAAATGTTTTGTATTGGTTTCTTTGTTGAAAATAAAAAAAAGAACTTGTTTGTCTGTTTGTTTTGTTAAATCAATGTTGTTGTGTCTCTTGTTACGACCCACAATAGACACTTGTCAACAAGAAACAAACTACACTCACAGAAAATTAATGAGAAAAACTGACTTCAGGGGTTTCAATTAAAGCCGTTGTTTGACAAGGTATGCAAATTCGATTATATTTTTTTAATTGATTGAATTATTTTTTTAATTCAATAAAAAATTATATGTACAAATTTATGTACTTTTCAATAAACTTTTTAGTTGTAAAATTGTAAATTCTATTAAAATATTAATAGAAAAAGCATTCATAAATAATTTAGAAGTCATGAATAGAATATTATTCCTTAAGCAGACTCGGCCTTTTTGATGATTCCGTACACCAAAAGTGAAAAGGAACCATTTTGTTTTCGCTACGATGTCCGTCTGTCACAGGCTGTTTTGTCGAGAACCGTAAGAGCTACAGACCTGAAATTTTGCACAGAATATGTAAATCGTTAGCCGCTACAATAACAAATATACATACGTATGAAGGTTAAAAATTATAGGGTGTTCTAATGCGAGCACCGTTACATGTTGGAATCCTATACAGAATGGCCCAGAATGACCGAAGTGGTTTGAATTATAGAATTTAGATCGTCATTAGAATTCTTTACACCAAAGGTGAAAAGGAACTTGGCACTTGAAATTTGTAAAATTAGTGTATTTTTATATAGACTACAACAATTAACACTAAAATTTAAAAAAAAATTAAATTAAAGGGTGTTTTATCATTTGATGCAATTTTGACTATGCAATTTTGACAATTTGTTGTATCTTGGAAACCGTGGCGAACTCTTGAAATTTTCAAAAACGGTAAAGCTAAAAAATCCCAAAATTATAAAATCGCCTATCCGAAAAAAATCGCCAAAAATTCAGACAAAAAATCGTCAAAACTAAAAGAATCGCCAAAATTAAAAAATCCCCAAAATAAAAAAACGCCCAAAAACAAAAAATCGCCAAAACTCAAAAAAAGTTGCCAAAATTAAAAAAAAAACGAAAAAATAAAAAATCGCCAAAACTAAAAAACGCTCAAAACCAAAAAAATCCAAAAACGAAAAGAAAAATGCCGAAACTATAGTTTATATAGTCTAAATAAAGTTCGTATTAAATTACATATCCAGTGTCCGTACGGAACTCTTCGTGCACGGGTCAATGTCGCACTTCACTGAACTTATTTTTCATTTAGGGCCATTATTACAACTTGAAGATAGTTAAAAGTAGGATTTTGTCCTACGTATAAAACGTTATTCATTATTATAAATTTAATTTAACTTACCAGGAAGGATAAATTTGCCTTTAACTTAGCGCTCACTTTAGGTTAAGCTAAAATTGTACTGATGGAAAACTTTTTATAGGTCCAATAAAATCCTACTTTTAACCATCTTTAAGTTGTAATAATGGCCCTTAGTGTATGTTGTTTTCCTCACAGAGGATACCAGAGGTGTCACGAGACAGAACATAATTTGTGTATTCAGACGGAACATACTTCTATATTCAGACGGCCTCGCTCATACCGTCAACAAATCCTTTTTATTTTTCTTTCCGCGCAGTATTATTTTAGGTAATTAATTTTGTACTTCTGTGATCTCATTCACTATGTGCTTTTTGTAATATAAAGTAAACACATTGTATTTTTTTAGCTCAACACCATAAAATCTTTTATTTAATTTTGTAAAAATATTCAATTGTTCATTTCACTAAGTATAAATTTTCTGTTGTTTGTGTTGATTATTATACTAAATATACTTAATAACAAACATACTATATTTGTCCCGTTTCAACGGTGATCCAATCATCTGTTTTTAGCTTTTTTCATAAGTAGTTTTGTTCAACTCTGGTATACTATGTTGTTCGCCTTTCGGTCCGTTTTTACACCCATCCTTATGCGGCATTCTAAGGACATTGACCTCTCTCAAACAATGAACCGATTCGATGCGGTAGATTTTGTGAATTATTTTAAACAACTTTTTTTTAATAAATTTAAATCTACTAAGCAGATATAATACGAAAACGAATCAGCTCTTAAGCTCCAAAGCGAATTATTTTTTCAAAAGATATCATTGAGTAAAAATTTCTTAAAAGCGCCAATATTCTAATAACTCAAAAAGTTCTTGTCAAAACGATTTTTGGAGTTCATTAAATTTGTTTTTACTTTGATCTAAATTTAAATGGTTGGTAAGATATCCTTTCTGATAGTTAAACTTTTTTTAATTACTCCGTATACCTGTAGATTTTCCAGCTCTTAGAGCTCGAGGGACGGCCCCTGCAATGTCAATCGTATCCCATATTTTTTTTATTCAAAATTTTCAATTTTATTCATTCAAGATAAAAATTAATGAAAAAATTACACGAATTAATTGACGTGGCATCCAATACAATTTATTTGTAATAAGCATAAAGTGTTTTTAAAAATTTTTAAATTATTATTTCTATTACAAAGAGCAAGATTTCGCTTGAACTTAAGATAAGAAATATTGTTTTTTGATTGAATTGATAAGACAGGTTTCAACGTGTTTCACAACGAACGCAAAAATCTTTTAAGGGTTTTTATAAATAAGTTAAAAAAAATCTAAACTCTTAAATAGTTTTATGTTTGGAAATTAGAAGCAGGAACAAGAATTTATGCAGCAACACGAGGGGTAGCTGATTTGTCTGAGAAAGAGAGCAGCGATGTTGTGTTTTACTGCTGCTGGTGGTGTAAAATTAAAGTTTGTTGGCAATATTTTGCTGCCTTGTGGAACAAATCGATTTATGATTGCCAAGCTTTTTTTTTCTTGTATTTTATTATAACAACATAATGTGTATAAATGTGTGTATGTGTAAAACAACTTGCAACATTTAGTGGCACGTGAGTGAGAATTTTGTTTTGGTTACTAAATGTTTTATAAATCACGCATGTTGTTGTTGTATTTAATTGGTGCTGTGTTTTTGTTTTTGTTTTGTAATTGGGCTCATCTCCACTGTTTTGATTTGTTGTGACAGTTTTAATGTTGGGAAGACGTCGGACTCGTAACTTAAATATTCATTTGACATAAATTTTGCTCTTAATTGTGCTACGCTGCATTTAGATTTTCCATTCACAGAGACTGAAGTCATGATTTTATGTTGTTATGCAAAAATTGAGCATATAATTTTATTGCAATTTTTATGATTGAGTGAGTGTAGCTGGTAGCTGGTGCCTGGTGCCTGGCATACAAACAAACTTACTTGCCCGTAAATTATATTTTGAAATTAGTTTTTAATTGTTTGAGAAATTTCCTATAACCTTATCTATCGCTGCTGTGGGAAAATAATATTAATTATGATGGAAATATGTTATAAAAAAATAAATTTATAGTTTCTGGAATTAGAAATTACTTACACCAGAAAAAAGGCTTTTGTTGTGCTTATAACACAAAATTATCCAAAGGATTTTTTAGGGATACTTGTTTGATAAAAAATTATATACAACAAAAATATTGGGTGGTGGCAACAGTGATTTCCATTTAAATAAATTAATTCACGCCTATTCGGCAGGAAAAGTGTTTCTTTTTTCATTTCTTTAAGTTATAAAAAAAATTAATTTAAATATAAAATCATATTTACCCTGTATTTTCGGTAAAAACACCCAGAACTTATTTCTTCTCCAACCCAATATAATGAATAACATATTTTTATGGAAATTCTTTTATAATAAGAAATTTACACACAAACGCAAAACTGTCACATCATTTTGTCATGTTTAGTGGGACATTCATCCATCCATCCATCATTTATTGAGACATCTCTTTGTATTTAAAAAAAAAATTTCAACTACTCACACCCTCTTCTATATATTTTTTTCTACAGTCTAAAATATTTCTTTTAAGCAAATAGCGCCTCTTTCATGTTTCTTTATAAAATCTTATTCTCTAGTTTTCTTTTCAAATTCTCCTTTTGATTGTGGAAAATTCTTTCAAGTGTTTATTGGCAAAACAAGTGTTTCGTATTACACAATTGCATTGTTGTGCAATATAACAACAAAAATAAATTTATGTATTTTAAACAACAAACAACAACAAAACAGGCTTTTCAAAAGCAAATGTTTTGTTTTGGTTTTTTTATGTCCTTTAATTTGGTCCTTTGCTACTTAGATGCATTCAAAACTGGGTTAAAGTTTCAAGTGTCGTTTGTCATCCTTATCAAATGAGAGATCCTTTTGATGTTTCAATGATGACATCTTTAGCATAATATTTAAAAAAAAAATAAAAAAAAAATAGATCAGGTGATTTAAAAAAATTAATATTGAAATATTGATGTGACAAAGGTTTCGTTTGTACTTCAACTGATGCACATGAAGTTACTGAAAGAATAAAAATATTATATATTTCAGTACCTCAAGAAACTCTTTCACCAAACATATTTAAACAAACTATAATTTAATTACAGATCTTAATTTAAAGTCTGTTTATAAATTTTTTATTTTCACCCACTTAAATAATGAAATACCAAAAAGTATGGCAACGCTTTGCTATTTAATATGACAGCGTCAACTTTCAGCTTTTTATCTAAAAAAATAATAAATAGAAATTAAAACAGTATTTAAATATTCAAAAAATATATTAAGTATTCTCTCATTTTCAATGAGAGAAAATAAAAAGCGACTTTTAAATATGAATTGACGAGCAGAGTGGCAACCAACCCCTCCAGAGTTGAAATTTTTGTTGCAGGAACTTTTGAATGTATGGGAAAGTGTTGAAATAAAACTGCATACATTTGTTTTGAATTTCTCTCTCGCTCGCTTTCAGTAAGAAATAAAAAGCTGCTGCAACAAAATTTGCAAGGTTGGTGCGGGACTTAGAAAATACACAAAGAAAAGTATCTTTTAAAAAATAATCTCTCATAAAACTTCTTCTTAAAAAATTTTCTTTAAAATTTAAAAAAAAGTAGCTAAAACAAATACATACCTGTTACAAAGGTACTTTTATAAAAACTACATTTAAAAAAATATCAAGACCCTTAAAAAATTACCCTTTTCAAAAGAATCTTAAAAATAGTACTTTTAAAAAAATGTGTACGTACTTTAAAATTATACCTTTCAAGAAATTGCTTTCAAAAAGTACGTTTTTAAAAAGATACCCTTATAAAAAAGGACCTTTTAAAAAAGTACCTTAAAAAGTACCTTTTAAAAATGTGCCTTAAAAGTACTTTTTGAAAAAGTACCTTTTAAGAAAGTATACATATATTTTTAAAATAGACCTTTTTAGAAAAAGTACCTTAAAAAGGATCTTCTGAAAAAAGTACTTTTTGGACAAATTAATTTAAAAAAGTACCTTTTAAATACAGGGTGGCGCAAAAATAACCTTCCGATGTTATTTGGCTGTCATTTAAAAAAAAGAAAGACTTTGATTCTTCTTGTGGATTATTTTTATTTGGTCGAGAATATGATGTCATGTAAATGGCCGCCGCCACAGCTGATTGTCATTTAACCCCTTTTAATGGCATTTTCCATCAGTTTGGCCAAAACTTCCTCACATTCTTGGCGGATATTGTCTTTAAGAGCTGCAAGAGACTGAGGATTGTTGACATAAACCCGCGACTTCCAAAAGCCCCATAAAAAAGTCTGCAGCGGTCAAATCAGGCGATCTTGATTACGACCGATTATTGGTCAAATAAATAGTCACCAATACTCCACGTTCTGGAGCAGTGTAGCGTAACATTGCTTATTAACGTGTATTTTGCATGTGTTTACTATACAAATTTCAAAACAGAACTGACTTTAGGCCCCAATCGCAAAATTTATAGCATTTTCTGATAGGAGGATTACTTCTGCGCCACCCTGTATATGTGCATGCATACATATCTACATATTCTTAAATTAACTTAAAAAAAAACTTTTAAATAAAAGCATTTTAAAGGTGTGTTCCAAAAAAAAATTACCTTTTGAAAATATGTAGTACCTTTTACGAAAGTCTGTATTTAAAATAAGTACCTTTTCAAAAAGTACTTTTCAAAATTACCTTTCGAAAAAATTGCTTTTAAAATATCTTTTAAAAAAAGGACCTTTTAAGAAAGCATGCATTTTAAAAAACGATATTATTAAAAAAGGACCTTTTAAAATAAGTACTTCTTAAAAAAGTACCTTTTAAAATAAGTACTTCTTAAAAAAGTACCTTTTGGAAAAATTTATTTAAGAAACTATCTTTTAAAAAATATGTACACATTTTTAAATTTACTTAAAAAAAGCTTTTAGAAAATAGCTTTTTAAGAGTACCTTCCAAAAAAGTACTTTAAAAAGTGTATTTTTTCAAAAAGTGCCTTTTGAAAAAAGTTCCTGAAAAATTGTCTATTAAAAAAGTACTTATTTTAAAAAAGAACTTTTTTAAAAAAAGTATATATTTAAAAAAGGACTTTTTTAAAAAAGTGCTTTTTAAAAAAGCACCTTCTAAAAAAGTTACTTTTGATAAAGTACCTTTTGGAAAAAATTCATTTAAAAACAGTATGTAACTTTTAAAAATACATATTTTTAAATTAAAAAAAAAGGCTAAAAAAGCTTTTGAAAAGTTCCTTCCAATTTTACAAAAAGAACCTCTTCAAAAAAACAAGTATATATTCCAATAACTTCCTCTTAAAGAAAATATTTTTGAACTTTGCGGTTGAAATACAAAAGGGGAAGAAAAAAGTTTACCTTTTCTTTTACAACACTCCTCCTTTAGTAAGTCCCTCCGTCTCAGCATGTTCTTGAGCCTTTTTGGTGGAACACAAAGTGTACATATATAAAAAAAACAAAATGTTTAAAATACATTGCACAATGTGCTTGCAATAATTTATCAACAATTTCCATATTTATTTCAAAAATTGTTTCAATTCAATTGAACTGTTTTTTTTTAAATTGCTCCTTGTTTTGAATGCAATCACATTCGAAACCTTTTAATATGTTCGTTAGATAATAATTGTTTTCTGATTGATGCTCTGTTCGTTATTTTTGTTTCGTATTCAATTAAAGCCATGATGTACAATTTTTCCATTGTCCTCTCTTTTTTGGTGTACTGGTAGTTTTTTTTTCCTTTTTATTATTAATATTTTTGCTGTTGCTTGTGTTATTGGTATTTTATGTTTCATGGCGATAATTGGATTTTGGTTCGATTTGTTTAAAACTTTTTGCAATAAAAAGTAAAACATCAGCGGCAACAATTGCAAAAGTCAACAACAAAACAGAAAATAAAGAAAATATGTATGTACAACAATCGCTCGTTGAATCGTTAACAATTTCCATGATGAGCTTGAGTTTTTATCATTGAAACCAGTAACCTTGTTTTTGTTTTTTTTTGGACTGATGACTCCTTTCAAGCGGATTATAGAAATGATGACAATAATCGTACAATCACATTCGAAGTTGCATGAAAAGCTTTCAATACTTTCATTCATTAATTTTTTTTATTTTTTGTTCAATCATTCATCCATGCCAAGCAGATAATTTAAATTATGAAAAAGAAAAGTAGTTAAAAATGTTATTGTTTTATTTTTTTCTGTGATCGTTTTTGCACAATTATAACAATTATAATTTATTTAAATTTTCTTTTTTTCATTGCATTTTTGAGTGGAAAAAATTGATAAATGTTTGTGGTGCCACTGGTGTGGCATGTTAAAGTTAGAAATCTAAAGCTGTTGAAAATTCCAAACAGCTTCTATTCATGCCGGAGATTATAAAGCAAGCCCACCTTTAATGGAAGGCGATATGGTTGCAAACGTGGTTGGTTAGATGCATGTTGGTGTGTGCGTTTGTTTGTTTTTTCTATTCTTTTTTTTTGTTTGTTTTTTGCTATGAAAGTTGTTGATGAAGTGTTGACATTAACTAACGAGTTGGTTGACATGCAATAGTGTTTTATTTCTTCACTTTTAATTGCATATTTTAAATATAATGAGCAATCAAATTTAAATTAAGTTGGAATTGTTGTAATTAATCTTGAGACGATGCTGTACAGAGGCTGGTTGCTTTATATTTGTTACGACATAACGATTTTAAATGTAATCAAATTAATTTTGGTGTTTTGGGGAAAATATTGTAAGCAAATTGTCCTAATTTACACTATGCAAGTCTCATTGCTAAGCTGATTAGTTTGTTAGGATAGAGAGAGAGAGACGAGGGGAAATGAAACCATAAAGGTTTCTTTTTCCCTCGTCTCTCTCTCTCTCTTCCACAAGCTAATCAGCTTAGCAATAATACTTGCATAGTGTAAATTTCGACATTGCAAGTGCATGGTATTAAAATGTTTGCTCGTAAATACAACTATTGTACTACTACAGTGTGACCCCATCAAAATGCCTGATGCTCGTAAATAAATTCTGCAAAACTGGCATTTGATTTTGATCGAAATTTTAAAATATTTTAATATAGTTTAAATTAAAATATTTCTAAATTTCGTTCGTTATCGAATGTAGTAATTTGTTCGCAGTACTATACTGCGATAAATTTTTTACGAAAAGTTCCATATGTACATTATAGTTTGCCACATACGTTTTATATGTAACCACACAGTTGCTTAAGTTCTCTTATTCACATTATAGTTGGGCCTTAAGCGACGAATGAAGTACAGCAAGCTAAAGGCCCAACTAAAGGCCCAACTATAATATCAATAAGCGAACTTAAGCAACTGTGCGGTTACATATAAAACGTATGTGGCAAACTATAATGTTTTTATGGAACTTTTCGTTAAGTTTCGTTAAATGTCATTTTCTTAAGCTAAGTGCCAAACTGAACGCATATTCCGTACGGAAAACACTGTTTGTGCATTTTTTAAACTCAAGCAACCAGCATCAGAAAATATTCATTGATTTTAAATATTTTTTTATTGTTTCTTATTTTAAACTTAGAAAAGAACGCAAAACTTTTATTTTCATTCTTTGTTTTAAAATACACATATACATACATACACATGAGTTTATTTATGTATATTCATTGTTGTACTTTTTAGTAGGCAAAACAAAGAAAACAAGTAATAAAGTAGTGGATATAATTATATGTGAATTTTTAATAGATTAGGACATTCGAACAAGTTAATTTGATTGAATTGCATTCATTTAGTAGTTATAAGAAGAAACAAAATTACTAAAAAATTGTGAACAATACCTATATGTGCAGCTGTGGCTGAAGAATACTTAAGTGCATGTTAGTACATTGTGGTCACCTAAAGGTCACATCTGAATTGCTTAAGTATTTGACACACTCTTATCGTTCAATTGTGGCATTAGCTTGAGCCAGCTGAAGGCCCAACTATAATATAAATAAGCTGGCTTAAGCTAATGCCAGAATTGAACGATAAGTCTGTCAAATACTTAAGCAATTCAGATGTGACTTTTAGGGGGCCACAATGTACTTAAGTATTCTTTAGCCACAGCTGCACATATAGGTATTGTTCACAATTTTTTAGTCATTTTGTTTCTTCTTAAAACTAATAAATAAATGCAATTCAATCAAATTAACTTCTTGGAATATCCTAATCCATTAAAAATTCACGTATAATTATATCCTCCACTTTATTACTTGTTTTATTTGTTTTGCCTACTAAAAAGTACAACAATGATCATACATAAATAAACTCATGTGTATGTGTGTATAGGTGTATTAAAAGTTTTGCTTTCTTTTCTGAGTTTAAAATAAGAAACAATAAAAAAATATTTAAAGTCAATGAATATTTTCTGATACTGTTTGCTTGAGTTAAAAAAAAATACACAAACCGTGTTTTCCGTACGGAATATGCGTTCAGTTTGGCACTTAGCTTAAGCAAATGATATTTGACGAAACTTGACGAAAAGTTTCATAAGTATATTATAGTTTGCCACATACGTTTTATATGTAACCGCACAGTTGCTTAAGTTAGCTTATTCACATTATAGTTGGGCCTTTATTCATATTATAGTTGGGCCTTTAGGCCCATTGTGTTTTTAGTTTAGCCCTCAAAATTTTTTTATTAAATATTTTTTGGGAATAAAATAACTAATCCATGTTTATTTTTGTCAGTTGATTACGAAAATAACCTTATTATTTTTCTAGCCCGTCTAGTTTAATTTAAGCTCCAGGCTTAGTTTGGGCTGGCTGATTGCCCAGCTTTCAGCTCACAAATCGCTTTGTATTAGCTCGAGGCCTAAAAATAATAAATTTTTTTCTCATACCTACCTATTTACAAAAAAAAATTATAAAGTTAGAATAAAATTCTACAATTTAATTAATTTAAAAAAATAGCTTACATAACTATTTAACTATGATTAATTTTAATGTGCTACCAGAACATTGTCTTTCTTTTCAAGATTTACATTTGTGTCGCCTACCATTGTTATGGTTATTTATTTACATTCAGTAACCCTATTGTGTGCAGTCAAAGTTGCATTTTGTTGCTGCTTGTCACAAATTTGTCTCATCAACAGCAGGCGGCTTCACATTCTATTTGTCTTTCAAAATCAAAAAACCTCAAATCTGTAAGAAGCACTAACAACATCATCGTTTGTAGGTACGTGTGTGTACTGTGAATTTTATCTCATATTTTTGAGATAAAAAAATTTATAATTGTAATAAAGACTTTGTGATAGCAAAATGAAATTTTTTGCTTTTTAAAACAAATGAAAAATTTTATTTGAAAATATCTTTCAAAACTTGTGATAAATTTAATATTTAAGAGGCTGAGTGAGTGTTATAAAATGAAAGGAAATTAATTCTCTTTTGATATTACAAGAAGCAACTCTCCTCTTTTCTCTCTGTGTAAATGTTGTAATATAGTTTCTATCTCTGTCTTTCCTCTTTATTAGTCGACTTGCTTATGTGTATGAAAGAGCCAGATATACAACTAATTTACTTTAATTTCTTGGGCTCTGGTTACACTCGCCATTTTTCAAGGGTGGAGTCTATGGATGTGCTGCGCTCTCTGATTGGTTTATTGAGTTTGCGCCTTGCATTTTGATTATGTTTTGGCAGGTGTTCTTGTTATGTTAGGGATTTAGGTGTGTGCGTGTGTGTTTGAGGGTTAGTGGTTGTTGCATTTGCTGCTTTGGAGCATCGTAGGCTTGTATTACAACATCTACATAAAAATGGAGCATGTAGCATGCGAGAAAGCACAAAATCGCTTGTATGTAATTTGATTTTTATTCCGTTTATATGGAAGTGTTCTTGTTGCATTGTAAAGGCACGTCTGTATGTATGGATGTGTGTATGTATGAATGAATGTGTGCTTTGGGGTTTGTGTGTGTGTACAGTGGCATTTATATCTGTATCTGTCGCTCTGGTATCACTATCACTTTTGTTGTTGTTTGCTGGTATCTGAATGTATCCTGTCCTTCATGGCTGCTTGTCTTGCACTATACCCCGTAACTGCTGGCTGGTATTTATTAGCAATTTTTTGTTGTTATTATATGTGTTTGTGTACCAAAATGATGAGCAAGCAAGAAAAGCTTTCGATTTCTGAGAGCCGCCGTCCTTTTGCGTCCTGCCTTGTTGAGTAGAGTGTTTCTTTCTGTTGTTTCAAAAATGTTGAAAGGAGCCTGTAAAAAAATAAGTAGAAAGAAAATAGGTATTTTTAACTGTGCGATTTTGTGGATATTTTTTGTTCTTGTTGGTTGTTTAATTTTTGGCACATCTGTCGGGAATAAATAGCAAAAATAAAAGCGGTAACTGAAATGCAAGTGCTCTTCACTTATTTTGCAGCTTGATTTCGATGTGCTGTTGTTGTGATTTGATTTGATGATGATGGTCGATCGCCAGTTGCGTGTCATGCCATTTTTTAATGTTTATAAAGTTTTGTTGAAAAAGTTGTCTGTCCTTGCAAATGTTTTTTTAACTTTACTCCGAATGTCAATAGAATAACACAAAGATATTTGCAAATTAGCATTGACATTCGCCTCTGTGGTTGTAATGCAACAACGACAAATGTTTGAGTTGCTTATGATGGCTTTAAAACAGAAATTAGTAAATTTTAACAACAGCAAGTTAAGTTAAATGGAAGAATTGAAATGGAAAAACACTTGGGTACCTATAATTTATTTATTTTAAACTTGTATTAGGCATGTAATTTTATACGTTAGAAATATTTTTAGATTCTAACCCCCATATTCATAAAAAAATAAAATGAATTTAAAATCAATTTTATGAAAAATTTTGTATGAAAAATTTGAAATAATATACATTTCAAACTCATTTTAAATTTTATAAACATGGGTGTAAATAGGTACATACATATATACATACCTGCAAAATATTATGGCTTATTACTATTCATAAAAAAATCAAATATATTTGAAATTTATCTTATGTAAGAAAATATTCGTATTGTATGAGAGATTTTGCTAAAATGGGTTGTTTGGACTTTCAGCTTTAAAAAATGGTTGCAGAACTCATTATTAAAGTTTGAATGTCATCACTAATAACTTTCAGTGCACCTAAAAATTACAGAACTATCAGACATGTTCTGAAAATCACATGGCTTCAAATCACATGGCTTAAATCAATAATGGTTCTGCAGACGTTTTCCTTCAGAAATGATATTTTAGTGAAAAAATATCTGCATGACCATTAATAAATTTAAAATCACAGGTGATTTGAAGCCATATGATTTTCAGAACATGATTATGCATGTACTTATATAAAACATATAAAAAATAAAAATATACGATCTGCAGCACTGTCTTGTGAAGCCATACCAGTGAACAAATTACGCCATTCGATATCGCAGGAAATTTTAAAATATTTAAATTTAAAATCTATTGATATAGGTATGTATGTAATTAGAAATTTCGACTTTATATTTGCTGAATTCAGGTATGAAATGAGCAGTACTCTTTTTTTTAAAGAGAAGTAACATACAGGCAATGAATGCCTGCTACTATTAATACGTTTTATCTTCTTTAAGAAAGAGATAGCTATAGACAAGACAGACGGTAAAGGGAGAGACAGAGAAAATCTTAATTTTTTAACAACTCTGTTTCTTGCACGTTTTTTTTAATAATGCAGTGTTGCAGCGCCTCTGGTGTTAAATGAGGGGTACTAAATTTATCTTAAGCTGTATAACCATTTTATTGGTTATATTACTTAATGCCTACTACTATTACTAGATGTTACCTTCTTTAGGAAAGGGATATATAGTGATAGAGGAGACTGGCGGTGCAGGTAGAGACAGAGAAAATCTTAATTTTTTAACAACTCTGTTTCTTGCACGTTCTTTTTTAATAATGCAGTGTTGCAGCGCCTCTGGTGTTAAATGAGGGTTATTAAATTTGTCTTAAGCTGTATAACCATTTTATTGGTTATATTACTTCACCGATGATTCTACTGCGCAACGATATCACATTAGGCGCTCTGATATCACATTACGATTAATATCTGCTGAAGTCGGTATAGTTCAGTGACCAGTGTCTATGCCTTCATCACTTGAACTTCCCTACAAACACTGATACTAAGGAACACTAATGTACATCAGAAAAATGTGTGGTGTTGTTATTTGATTACTGTTGGGTACAGGGATTGAACCCAAGACCTTCAGTTTGGTCTAACTACTACTTCAGCCAACACAACTCTCACTGCTCAAAAACAGTCATTCCCAAACATTGCGCATGAGAACTGTGCCCTTATTCTGTAACTAGCTAAAGCTAAATATGTTGGCTAAAATGCTGAACAAATCAAAAATTATAAATTATTCGCGATGATGATGATTTTTCGCTTTCGTAGACGAAAAACGTTAAATCGACTTCATATATTTTTAGCGATAGAGATTTAGCCTTAGCGAGTTACTTGATAAGTGGGCTGGTGTTAATAGTAGTTCTCAATTAAAACATTTAATTTTCGCATAAGAGAGCGTGAAGTGTTTTGGGAATGCATGCTCCAAGGCGAGCTGAAAGTTTTTCTTAATATGCCGGCGAATTCATGTTAAAATATGTATGCGAACTCGCGATGATGTGATATAATAAAAACCAAGCTACTTCAGATTATCGAATTTGTTCACATTTTCGATTTTAAAAATTTGTGGTGTCATGTTGAGTTTCCTGACTAAAAAAAGGTTACAAAATATTGAAACTCTTGGTATTTTTAATATAAAATATAATTTATTGCAAGCTCAACAATTTTTTTTTAATTTTAAATTAACTATTATTTATTTATTATTATATATTTACTAAAAAAAATTAAATTAAGTACATTAATTTATTGTACAACTATTATCAGTAAAAACTAGGTGTTCACATTACTGGATAGTTCATTATATTGGAAGTTCACATTACCGAGAGGTCACTGTATGTAAAAAATGTCATAAAAAATAATACGGAATTATTTGCTGTATGTTAATCCCTTCCTAATTTGAAAAGAGATAGTGTAAAAATTATTTTTTTTCTGTGTAACTAAATCTTTTTTTTAAATTATGCCTACTATGCATTCAGAAAGAAATTTCATTCGTGTACCTATTATTTAAAAACACACAACAAACATTTCCAAATTTCAATCTTGATAATAAAAATCTAAAAAAAGAATTGTAGGTCCTACATTCTTTTTGTGACACTTTTTATGTATGTAAATCATTTTGCAAATGACTGATTACAATCGTCACACAAACACATGCATGATGATGTGTTCAAGTGAGCACATATATGTATGTAAGTATATATGGATATCCATATGTACACTTTTATTTATTTACATGTGTATGTGTGCTTGTAAAAGTGAACTCACTTTTGTTATAATTATGCGGGATCATCCTTTTGTTCACTGAATTTAACCCAACCTCTAAACTATTTTTCTCTTGCTCTTACGAGTAAATGTCTTTATATTGTTGTGACACTGCTGAGCCTTTGTTATAATTATATGGACCAACTGAGTGCCTGCATGACTTGAAGTACATACATATGCGTCTACTCAAACATCTGAAAGCATTTTCTTTATTTGAATATTTTTTTTTTTTGTCACAAATGAATACTTTTTACAGCTGCCTCTCATGTAATCTTGGAACTTATGAAAAAAAATTAATATTTAAATACAAAGATTTTTTAATTCAAGTAACGAACTATTAAATTAAATTTAGCTAAAAAAAATATATTTTTTTCAATTAATTTCTTAAAAATTTATTTTTAGGTCCGCATTTATTTAAATATTAAACTAAATTTTTTTAGTTATGACTCTTTTGCAATAAAGGGGCGATATGTATACATACATACCTATACACTTTTATTTGAGAAAAAACAAAGGAAAGGAATGGAAAGATCCAATAAAATAGTAGAAAGATATAAGCAAATGTCAGCAAGAAACGAACGCGACAAAAATAGAAGTTATTTTTGTGCACTTATAGAAATATACATAATTCAGCGAAATCTTATGAAGAATTTTTTTTGTAAATTTAGAAATGAAGGTGAAAGAAGATTTTTTATGTGTAGATGTATGAAACATGAAAAAATTTTTTAAATGGTTAAAGTTCAAATACGGACGCGACATTTTTCCCCATGAGAATTAAACGCACTAACCTTTCTAATATTGATTGAACTTTAATTAAAAGTAATAAAACGATAACAAACGCTTATTTACTGCTGAAAAAAGTTAATAAATATTGATTTTATGCGAAGTATGCGCCAGCCATTAAGGTATATGTGGAAGCAACCTCAAACAACTTCCCTTATTAGAGCTCCATTCTTCTTTTTTTTTCTGCTAATGCGTAAGTTGTTGTTAGTAGGAAATTGGAAATTACAAAAAAAGAAAAATAATACAAATTACTTTAAATAATCGCTAAAAAAAGATTCAGCAAAGAAAATATTTCTCTTAAAAGTCCCATATTTTGCTAAAAAAATTTCACAAATCAAAAACGCTTTTACATTTGTAAAGTATAGAGCTTTATGCTTTATTACATATTTCAAACAAAACAAAAATTTTTGAGCAATAAAATATTTTTTTTGGTTGACCTTTTTCTGGAATTACCCATATGTATAGCAAAAATTGTCAAATCTTGGCTCATCAAAAATCACTGTGAGCATATTAAAATGGGGTTAAAAAAGGGTAAAAATTAAAAATAATTCGGTTAAAAAATAACTGACTAACTAAGACATCTTAAATCGCTATACCGGTATATTATTTTAAATATTCATGAAATGCAAAGTGGTTTTAATGGGTTTTTTGCTGATCTAAGGTACCTTTTGAACGCTCGATAATTCTTTTAAGCTTTTTTCTTATTTTTGTTTTTCCATCTCAAAGAAACCCACAATAAGTTAATAAGATTTAACAAAATATTAATGCAAAACAATTTTATTATATCTTAAATTTGCACAAGTGACAAGTCCTTTTGAATTAGTGTTTTTTTAACTGTGTTTACTCACGCATGCGAGTTAAAATAGTAAAATTGTTGCTTAACAAATAAATAATAAAAAATTTCTTATAAGCAGTTAAAAAAAATTATTGAAAAAAGTCGAAGCATTTGCTTCTTTGTCTTGTTTAAGTAGCAAAATGTTTTCTTATTAAAAAAGCACTAAAAAGCACTACAAGAAATTGTAAGAAAGCACTATAAATATCCGCTTTTCTGAAACGGGTATTAACTAAACTTTCGTGTACTTAGAAAGAAAAACGCACCAAAAATATCCGAAAAGACACAAATGGTAACGCTGCTAATTACATTGCGCTTTTAATAAGATGTCTAAGTTTTTTGTTAAAACAATTGTTCTTCTTGTGTAATGAATTGTTTTTTTTGTTTGTTTGTTAATTAAAAGAAATGACAAACGTTGAAACTAGTACACACTTAAAGCGAAGTAACACAATGCCATAGTGTGTACTCGGCATAATACATATGGAGTGAATGTTAAATTTTTTAAAATTATTCGAATACAATTTTTTTCTTTCCTCAAAATCATGAAATTTCGTTCGAACGAACATAAAAAAAATTAGTAAAGTGCGAATTTGACTCCCACACAAAGTTTTCCGTAATGACATTGTGTCTTTTTGGCAATTTTTTTCATTTTTTGGCAATTTTTTAAGTTTTAACGTTTTTTTACTTTGGCGTTTTTTTTAGTTTCGGCCTTTTTTCCTTTTAGCGATTTTTTTCGTTTTGGCGACTTCTTTTTGGTTTTTTAGGCTTTCTTTTATTTTTTTTCGACTTTCTAATTTTTGTGTGTTTCTTTTGCATTTTAGGGATTTATTTTATTATTGGTGATATTTTTTATTTCAGCGCTGTTTTAATTTTGTCAATTTTTCGTTTGGGAATTTTTATAATTTTCAGATTTTTAAGTTTTAGCGTTTTTGCAAGTTGCTTAAATTGCATAGTCAAAATTACATTAACTGATAGAATCCCCTTTAGTTTTGATTTTGGAAATGTCAGTGTTAATTGGTGTAGTCTACATAAATATCATAGATGGGGGTATTGAAATAAAACTTGATTGAAATCAGGCTTGCAATAGCAATCAATAAAATTGCAAAACTTTTTATTGCATTATTTTTTCTACAAATTTATTAATAAAAAATATTATTTTACTCTCAATAAAAACAATTCATTAGTATTGCGAGTTTATGCAATATCAATAAACAAATATTGCTTGAAAAAAAAATTTCCAATCAATGAAGTTATTGAAAAATTTTAAGGCGCAATCAATATTCAAACTACTTTCATGAAACGATTGGATTGAAATTGGAAAAATAAGCATATTTATAATAAATCGTCATTTTATGTAACTTAATAAATATTAGGCAGACGTGTAAATGAATTAATAAAACAGTTCAAGAATTGAAATTTTTTTAAAATAAATATTTGACAATTTAAAATGTATATTCCATATGTTCCGACTGTTAAAGAAAATATACTTATGTACACAGAGAAAACAGTGTAAATACCTCATAAAATAGAACAAAATTAATAAGATATCTCTATGGTTTTTTTCAATAAGGAAATCTTATTAATTTCATAGAGAAAACCTTTTTGAAAAAATCAAGAAGAAATCTTGTAGTTTTTATTAGGTTATCTTATTGATTTTTTCAAAAAGGTTTTCTTCTTGATTTTATTGGGCAACCTAATAAAAAAATAAAAAAAAATTGTACTTATGTATTTTCATTTAAATTCTGTACGATATACATATGTATGTATGTATGTAGTATACTTAGATGTTATTTATTTATACATACATACATATTATATTATATTTTTAATTAACTAACTCACCATACATACATATTTATTACTTGGGAGGAGACAAGTATTGAACCAGCAACCTTTAGACTCATTGACAAGAACTCTAACCAATATGCTAATAAGCAGCCTGAATCTGCACTGAAATTATTCTACAAAAACATGCTTATACAAGAACGAAAAAGATCATGAACAAAATTTTCTCTATGTTTATTTATAAATATGAAATAACAAAAAACCTAATAAAATCAAGAAGATTTCCTTATTAAACAAATTAATAAGATGCTTTACACACAATTATATTGGAACCTAAAGAGAACAATAAGGAATACCTTAATGAAAAAATCAATAAGGCAACCTAATAAAATCAATAAGAAATCCCTATAGTTTATAATTTATAAGAAAACCTAATAGAATCAAGAAGATTTTCTCTATGTATTGTTTTTTATTGCCAAAAGTAACGGAAATTGAGTAAAAAAAGTTGTGAATAATAAGATTTTTTAAAGATTTTATGTGGTTTTCTTCTTGATAAAATTAATAAGACTTACCACATAAAAACAATAAGGAATCTCTATGAAAAAAACTTCGCTTCTTCGCTGGGATACCCCTTTTCCTAAAAACGTTTCATAGAGAAAATCTTATTGATTCTATTAGGCAGTTTTTTCTCTGTGTACTTACGTATTTTAATAAAGATAATAGTGCATAAGTATATTTTAAGCATCTCCTATTTTATGATTACTTAAATTCTGTAAAATTGCCTGTAATATATATCTTTACGATTTTACTGTGAAATCAATAGTAAGTATATAAATAATTTTTTTTTAAACTTATTCAAAACGACTGTATACGTAAGGAAGTAGATATGTTTTTATTGGATCCTGACAATAATTTGTGTTCTCTTAACAAATACCCGCTAATAAGGCAAATGTTTTTAAAATTTAACACGCCTTTACCTACTTCTGTGGGATGGTAGAAGCAGAAGTGGGATGGTAGACGTTTCAAATTTTGAAATGCTTGTTTTGCTAAAAACAAATAATACTATGTAAATTTTCACATTGCTCTCTTTGTAATTTTTAGTCAGCGTTTATTTAATTTATCTTTTAAATAAAATAATTATTCATTAATTTGTTATTATTTGTTATAAAGTGTTAATTTCAAGTTTTAAAATTAAAATTTATTGAAAATGTTATCATATTGTAAAAATTCTATATTGATTGAAAGAAAAAAAAAACCAATATATTAAATATTGCGTTTTTTTTACTCCAATAAATAATTTTTATTGAAAATTTTTTTAAAGCAATACCAATAATATTGATTTTTGATTGCAATTTTCCAATCACCAAAAAATTATTGTAATCATGTTGAAATATCAATCAGTAAATATTGCAGATTGCACAATATTGTATGATAAAAATACATTAACTTTGAAAATTTCTAGTGTCTGTATATTACATTAGGATTTCAAAATTTTTGTTAGCTGGCTTTAAACACCCTTTAATTTTCAACATATCCTGTGAAAATTTCATTTGTGTAGAAAAAAAAACTGTGACGGATGGATATACAGACGCAACACCAGCAATGATATCATCGCTCGTTTGCGTAAAAAGTTTACTGACCGCGTGTGTTCTCAAAGAAGCGATTACAATTAGCTTTAACATCTTTAGACTTTTTTCTCTGAGGCTACGTGAAAAATGAAATCTATAAAAAAATAAAAAAATCTATGAAAAATATGGAATTCGTGAATTTATATCGAGGACATACCTACAGCCGCAACTATGCGAATTGGTGATGGAAAATTCCTTTAAAAGAATGTGGTCCTGCAAGAGTAAGCGTGGCCGCCACTTGGCTGGCAATGTTTTCCATTGTTAATGGCATACCCGTAGACTTTACAATGAGTAAAATAATATAAAACTTACAATGATTTCGCATAAAAATACTCGTGTTTTTGCATATCAAAACTAAATCTCTTCTTGGAATACCCTTTATAAACGATATGAAATTAAGGCAAATTAACAACTTCTTACAAAATTATTTAGAATGTTTTATATCTTTAAATCATTTAAAAAAATCTAAATTTTTCCGCCTCTTTTCCCAACTATGAATGTGTGTGTGTGCGTGTGTGTATGTGTGTAAAAGAGTTAGCAGTTGGCCTGTGTCAAATACATTAACTTCATTATTTATATTTGTGGCAGCCATTATTTTTAGCCAATTGGTCATTTAATGTTTGATCTCTAAAATCTATTCTCATGCGAATTTAAATGTAAACGTGTTGACACTTTACAATTGATTTTGATGAGTCGTGTTTGAAGTTCAAATCGGCCAACAAACAAACAATCTTTGACGCCGTTAGCGTTTAGTCTAGCCGAACGATGTGTGTGCTGTGTTTGTGGCTCGATTATAGTTTTAAACATTTTCAACTGCAAATGTCACTTAAATTGTAATTGATGTTTAAATGGCATCATTAAACTCTCCAACTGTCATCAGTTAAAGTAAGTGATTGAACATAAAATGTTTATTTCTAGAATACTGGTACACACATGCATACATTTACTGAAATAGTGCGAGTGTGTGTGTTAGATAAATTAGTTTGTTTTATGGCAACATGTTTAAACTATTGGAGTTTTTTTTTCTTTGAAATTTTCATGAGAATATCTAAAATTTATTTGGAACGTGATTTTCTACTTAATTTTGCGCTACAAAAACAACTAGTTAATAAGTTTTTAATGGTTTTCGCTTTTGTTTAAACCAAAAATGATGTATTTTCTTCCCTTTTTGATTTAATACTCTAGTCAAAATTTTAATATTTGAACTTAAGCGCGATAAGCCGTCATGCAGTTTCATTGCAGCGTGACAGTGCACAGTGGCGCCACTAATGGCAAATGTGCAGCCTCTAAGCAGCTGAAAATTTTTTTATTTTTTGTTTAAAAAGTTTTTATATTAATGACACTTCTAAAGGGGTTTTCATTAAGCGCTTCTTGTCTTTATATTTAAATAAAGCGAAGTGCTTGTGAGATATTATATAAAATTAATATTAGATATTATATAAAACTAATTTAATTTTAACGAAACTGGTTTCATTAATCCAACGAAGCGTGACGTTGGTTGAGATTTAATGAATTTTTTCATTGGATTAGTGTCGAAATTCATAGAAAAAAAATTATTTCAGTGTATAGCACTCGTAATCGTAAAATGGACGAAGCATGGCGCGAAAAGAACAACCATTTTTGTAAAATAATTTTATCCTTTGCACATTCTGTTGAATGTCATATCCGTTCATGGTGAATTGGCAAAAGTAGACTAAATAAATATCAACCGATTCGACAGTTGTAGCTTCAACAATTTGGTTCTGAGAGCGGCCATAAAAGAAAAAATTAAAAGAAAAAAGAAAAACAATTTATCCAATTAACACCTTTAATTGAAAAAAATTTAAATAATTAATTAAAAATTTAACTAGGGCAATTACAAATTTTTAATTGGTAAAATTTTTAAACAAAAGTTCAATTGACTCAATTAATTTTTTAATTAATCGTTTAATCAACTAAATTTTTAAATAAAAGTTTAAATGACTCAAACAAATTTCAAGTTTATTTTCAGTATTTTTTTTTTAAATTAAAAGTGTTTATAAAAGCTAATTTTTCTTGTCAACTGACAAAGCTCGGAAGTCCCATATGACACTTAAAAACTAGATAGACGCCACATGTGCTCTTATGCGGCCATAATTCTGCTTTTGCTCCCCTTCCCTTGATATTTCAAGCACTTAAAAAATTTCTGATCAGTTGTGTACAACTTCTATATTTTTTTAATCACTGGCCCCACTGTGCTTTAATATATATTTTTCTTTAATCTTATGTGTTATAATTAAAACATTTGAAAAATTTATTCGTTAAAAACGAAATCACAATATTCTGTTTGACTTAAGACGACGGACGGCTGTACGTACGTATCTCCAACTCTTTTTAAAGCGGTGATGCTTAAAGAATGTCAAAGAAGCTCCTAATTAATCATAGAAATACATAAAGAAAAATATTTAATCCAACAGATATAAAAAAAATAAAAAGATACAACAATTTAACAAGAAACAAAAAGCCACTAGCAAATCAGCAACATCTTATCTACTACTGCAACAAAAACTACATCAACAAAAAGCATCAAAAGATTAAAGATGTAGCAAAAAAATTAAACAAAAAATATAAGGAAGAAAAAAAACTGTGAAATTAAGTAGATGTTACAACTGAGATAAAACGAAACAAAAATACTTGTTAAAAATCTCTGTATTTCAACTTTGAGAGAGATGATATGAGAAGAATAAGATGCCGCCGTCGCCGCTGACTGGACGGACGAAATGTTTAACGGCCACGACACAAATAAACAGCCATATTGTCTTCTGGCAAAATGCAAAATAATGAAACAAAAAAATTCAAAGTTTCAAAACAAAAAAAAAACAATTTATGATTTCAATATTTAGAATAAAGAACGACATCTAACATCATAAGTTTGAAGTTTTTTTTGGAACGAAATGTAAAAGAAAACCTTTAATTAATACAAAACTTTAAACTTTTTCCTTCAGAAATTATTTCCCAGCAATAAGAATTTTGTCCTAATTATATTAAGTTAAGAAGTCCTTCCTCGAGATACCTCTCCTTACGGGGGTAGTCTCCAAACAAGATGACCTGGCGCATAGATGAAGGCTGCAGTTTGCAACAAATTACTTGGGTGGGGAGAGAGTCAAGGTGCAACGTTGTATAGTATTTTTTTTTGAGCCATCAAAGACGGCTTTTACAAGAGCAAAATTTACTTTGTGAAGACTTGAGTTTATAGGAGAGAAGGGAAAAAAGCTCCTTTTCTCTGATCCCTTCTCTCCTACAAACTCACCGCTTTGTAAAGCAGTTTTTGCATATGTAAAATCCTTCTAAATAAACGATATATGTGAGGAGCATTGAAAAAAATTGCTCACGGTTATATAATTCCATATTTTCATTTGAAAAGTGTCAATACAACACAGATTACAGCTAAGCTAGACTATTTTCAAGAATTGTCTGGTTCTTCTTTTACAACTAAATATAAACTATTAGATGGTAGAGTTTGATGCAGGCAGTACGAGCTGCCAAGACGAACACCGTACTGATCGTAGTGAATTGAGGTGTCCACTAGGGTTGTCAGATTTTTTCGGACCCATTTTGCCAAATTGAATTAAAAAGGTCGCATGAATCAATTTCATGTAGCTTATCTTAATATATATTTGATAATAAATTTGTTTTTATATAAAACTTTTTTAATATAAAGTTTTATAAAATAATCTCATAAAAAAATTAGAAATAAAATCGTCAAAAATCATTTCTTGTAAACTATTCTCATCAAATTCAAAACACATGTACTATAATTAATATAAGAAAAATCATTTATTTTAGTATTTTAATTTCTTGCAGACGAGTTTTGGTTGGTTACTTCAACAAACAAATTTTCTTTATAATCATAAAAATTTTAACAACAAATTTATTTATGGCATTATAGATTTCTCTGATATGCAGATATGCCTTAGGGAGTAACGAATAACAGTTTAGCGAATAACACATTTCAAATTCTGGCGAAAGCGAATGCGAATGCGAAAGCGAATGCAAATATTACAATACATTCATAATTTGGCCCTAAAACCTTGTATTAAGTTAAAAATTTCATGCTTAAAATACTATCTACTAATACTAATAATAAAGAAATTCAAATGAATTGTTCATAAAATTTTTTGCAGAAGTAGTAGTCTGTTCATCTTGGCCAAAACATATGAAATATATCTTCTTCGCATGTAATCTACAAAAAAATACTTTCGCGCAAATCTTTTTCAAACACTAAAAAAATATTTCCAAACACCGTTGGATTTTGGTTCCATTTTGATACTTATGAGAACGTAATGACAGAAAAGTATTTTAAAGCTTCGAGTAGAATGCTTTACTTGTAAGAATATGTATTTTCATGCTGGCTTAAAAAATTTTCGTCTTTTTGACGATTATTAGTCGTAAACTATTTTCGTAAAAAAGTAAAATTTTTTTTGTCCAAGCGAATTCTAAGCTTGAAATATTCGCATACATTTTAGCGAATGCAAATGGCAAAAATTAAGCGAATTATTTGCGAATGCGAAAGCGAATGAGAACATTCGTTACAACCCTAATATGCATTACTGTCTATGCTAATACATATCACAATATTTGTACCAATAAAACTTCTTAGATTAGAGTAAAGAGCCTACTTAACACTTAAGGCCCTGCATGGCTTTTATAAAAATTGCTTCTCTTTTCAAAATAAATTCAGGAAAGTGCGACTTTGACTCGCGCACTTTGACTATAAGCACTTTAGAAATTTTTAGTTTTGCCATTTTTTACTTTTGGCGTTTTTTGCGCGTTTGGCGTTTTTTCGGTTTTGGCGATATTTTTTTAGTTTCGGCACTTTTTTCTCGTTTTGGCGATTTTTTTCAGTTTTTTTCGTTTTTTTTAATTTGGCGATTTTTTAATTTAGGCGATTTTTACGTTTTGCAATTTTTTCGGTCTTGGCGATTTATTTTAGTTTTAGAAAATTTTTTAATTCAGCGCTTTTTTTCTCTTTAGCGATTTTTTTTAGATTTTTGGCGATTTTTGGCGATTTTATAATTTTGGAGTTTTTCAATTTTACCGTTTCTAAAAATTTTAAGAGTTTGCCTCTTATGGTTTCCAAGAAACATTAATCCAGTTGTAAAAATTATTTGCATAGTGCAAATTACATTAACTGAGAGAACACCCTGTTATTATGATCTTTTTTAAACTTAAGTGCTAATTGTTGTAGTCTGTATAGGAAAACACTAATGACTTGTTTCACAATAACGACACTAAACTTTCGACTCGCAATTTATATTGAAAACAAAAACAAATTTTTATATTTTATTGCTGTTTTCAATTTAAATATAAAGGACATAAGTTTACAAATTTCAAGTGTCTATATACATACAACTGTATATAAATACCCTATAGGAACTCAAACTCATTTGTAAGTACCTTCAAACTGGGGGCAAATTACGGCATTCGATTCGTTTCGAAATTTTAAAATATTTCCATATTAACTCTATTGAAATATTTTGTAATTTCGTTCAGTTTTTTAATAACCAGAATGATGATTAAGTGATTAAGTGACTTTTTTCCTTGTCGCCGACTCACTATTTTAACATAGGCATGTCATAGGCAGTAGTCAATTGGCCATCTCTGCATGACTTTTAAATTGACTACTAACTACTTATTTTTCAACCACTCTGAAGTCAATTAATATCTATTATAGTTAAATAAATATTTATGTAAATCTTCATACACATTTGTATATCATATACATACATACATACATATTTATATACTACATATATTAAGTATACATGTATATTGATATATAGAAATAATTAGTATTTTTATATTTAAAACAAAAATAAATACATACATACATTCATACGAAAGTTTGTCCTGCTCATAGAAAATATTATACATATTAAGTATTGAAATTATTTACTTTTTTTTTCAACACAAACATTTGGCATTTGATTTCATGGCATGCTTCTTTTTATTTTTTTTTTATTTTCTTTTCATTTACTTATTTTGCTTTTATTTATTTCTTACGTGTGCTTCTATTCAATATATTTGGTTGATATCTGCATGAGATTTAAACCAGTTTGTAGTCACTTGCAACATAATTAATTTATAGCTAGTGTTTTTTGTCAATCGACTATTTTATTTACTACAGGGTATGTACATATGTATGTATTTATATTACATGGGATTTTAAAATTTTTCGTTGCTCGTTTTGGAACGCCCTTTAATTTTTAACTCTCATGTATTTGTTGTTGTAGCGGCCAAAATTCAGGACCGCAGGCGGATAAGCGGACAGCGTAGCGAAAACAACAGGGTCCTTTTCACCTTTGGTGTATGGAACCCTAAAAATATGCAATAAAAAATATTAAAAAATTTTCTGTACAACAATTTTTTTTTTAGTTGATGGGGAAAATAAATCTCGGTTTGTTGTTGTACGAGTAATAACTCTGTAATGAACAATAAATGTCAAGAAATCCGTTAACTTTCGATTTGAAGTTGGAAAGTGACTTGAAAAGTGTATTAAACTTAATATCCGCAAATAGTTTTTAACACAATCGTATAGGACCGAAGCCACTTTTCAAACACTAGTCCTTTACTTCAAGATTTTAACACATTTTTGTTTCGTTATTTGGGCAATCGAATAAATTTAAACAATTAATCGATTAACTTGAACAAGAGGATTAACTTGAACCGACTGCTGTTATGATATAAAACTCTCTTATTTAAATTGAGTCATAAATACACACACGACTTACAAAATCAAAACTTTCAAATTTGCTTTAAAATTTTGTGTTTGTGTTGCCAACTAAAGCATAAATAAAATGAAGTAACTTTCTTAAATAATTATGATGAAAAAAATAACAAAATAAAATCCACCAAAAATTTTATTTTTTGCGATGGTGTTTTGTGATAACAAACGGCAACATAAATGGGGAAGGATGTTGATGGTGATCGTAAATGTAGATGATGATTAAAATTGTTGAATTTTTTTTTATTTTCTTTCCCGACAGCTTCGCTGCGTACCTGCCTGCCTGCCTGCCTGCTTGTCATTTTCATATTTTTTTATATTTATAAAAAAAAAATATTTATAAAACTTTGTTTGTTAGTATGTGTCGCTTTGCTGCTGACAATAAACAAAATAACTTGTGTTACTATTTGTTTTGAAAGCAGAACGCAAATCACCATCGTTGGGTATTTTATTAAACACATTAAAATCATCTCCTCAATCTGCACACACTCACACACACACACACTTACTTACACACAAAAGTTCTGCTGCAGTGTGCAGTCTTCTCCAGATGTTGTTGTTCTTGCCATCTAACTGGAGTGATAGTTGTTGGTTTTTAGAGCCTGGCGGCATGTTTGTGTCATCATTGACATAATTTTAGGCTTAACTAAAATTTCATTGTCATCAGTGTGTTGAATGTCTGTGTGTGTGCTGCGTCCTGTGTTGGTTGGGAAGATGATAGGAATAATTTTTAAAATATGGACGTTGAAGCTGAAGCTGGCGATGTTGTTGGTTTGCATTACCTGAGTTTTTTATTGTTCTCAAACGTTTTTTTTCTCTTTTAGTTTTGTTGTTGCTGTTGTCGTTTTATGTCGTTTTACTAATTTGCTGTCATCTGTATTGTGATATTTTTGGTCCATTATACAGTTCAGCTTCTTCCTTTTTTCTTGTCTCTTCTTACTCCCATTTTTCCTGTTTTTTTACGCTTATTTCTTTTTTGTAGACAAATATAGCCTGCCTGATTTCAATTCAGCGACAATTTTAGTCGGCGTGAGAGTTTATGTTTGCTTTATGTTGTTTTTCTTCTTATTATTGTTTTTCTTATCTAATCACATAATTTCTGCTGCCGTTATCTGGGGTGACAGCATTTAGCAGTAGCCGTAGCAGTCTAATGCATGTTTTCTTTGGATTAACTAGATTAACTATCTTTGGCTTATTTTGTCCTGCCGTTTTAATTATGTCTGCATTTCTAATGTCTATTTTTATTTCGGTTGTAGGCGTAAACGAGGACACAATGTCGTCTAATTGATAAAGTTTTATTTGTTTTTTTTTTAAATAGGATTTGTTGTAGCACAGTTGTTGTTTTGTTAATAATTTATTTGCAAATTTCCTTTATTTATAGTTTTATCGCAATCGAAGTATGGAAAATTCAGGAGTTTTTGTTGAATTAGTACATATTTATGCCCTAATTCAGTAAAGCTGTCTTTACACGGTAATACAAAGTATTACGACCTTGTAGAATGAAAATATTATGAAATTCTCTCCGTATTTAAAAAAAAGGGAACAAGAGTCTGTTGTAGGTATTTTTCATGTTAACACTGACACTATAAGTAAAATGCAAGCAAATATATTGAACTGTTAAGTTAATAAAAACTGGAAAATTGCTTAAAAAAGTTTGTACTAATAAAACTGAATATTGGAGAAAACATTTTATTATTTCAATGTAATTTTACTACAAAAAATAATTTTTATTTATATAAGTTTTTTTATTGTTTGTTTGGTTACCATTAGCTACTTTATGGTTGGTTGCAGTTGTACAATATTTACAAAAACAATATGAAAATTTCCTGAGTTGATTTTGGTTGCTTCTGCAAAAGTGTTAACACATTAAATAGATACCATTAGTGCTGCCAATGTTTACTTTGAAATACACCTCTGGTGTGATGAAAATACTTAAGTTTCTAAAATGGTTTAGAAAAAATTTACCGACCGTTTGTCAAATTTTCTATCCGTATTCTCTCCTACTCGATACATTTTGCGTTTACATGATAAGATTTTGTATAACCTACAGCATTTTTTGACAATGTCGTAATACATTGTATTACCATGTAAGGACCGCTTAAGAAGATTTAGGACGTTTTTGTTTGAAAATACTTATGAGTTCTTGTGTTTGAATTCTCTAAATTATTTAATAAAACTTGTATATATTAAACTAAAAGGTCGAATAAATTATTATAAGTAGTAGTGAAATGCCGGTTCTCCGTCACTTAAACTTGCAAAATTGTGGCTGAAATTGTTAAATTTGGGTAATTAAAATTGAAAATTCTTAAATTCTTGGAAATTTGTGAACCGGCATTTCACTACTACTATTATAATATTAAATTAAAGTATTATACAATAGTTAAAAAAGTATATTAAAAATATGTGTTGGAAATAATGTTTAGAACAAAATCATAAAGCAAATACTCGAACCTTCAAGCATAGACAATAAATAATAATTGTTTTAAAGAATCACAATTGCGCCTTTTTTTGTCCATAGACAAGGCGATACAATCGTCGAACAGAATTAGGGCATTAGTTTGTGAGCTAGGGGGAAAAATATGATGGTTTGATAGAGTTCGATACAAGTCTTTTGCTTTTTCAGCAAATTTTTTGTATCGCACAAGTAGATAAAAAAGTATATGTGTGTAGATATGTATATTTATTAACAAAATTGCTATTTTAGTTTTATATATTTTTATACTTCATCTGCCTTGTTTTAAAATGTGTGACCACACTCACACACTGTATAAATCTGTCACTTTTTTTGTGGTTCGGTTTTCGCTCCTTTATTTTTGAAAAAATGTTCACTACAGATGAACTGAACTACTAAGCCAACTAAATGAAATAATTCGGTAAAGTTAGCTGAGCGGAAAAGAGCGGTCACTCAAAAGAGCTGATAAACACAACTCTAAAATTCGCACTGTATTCATTGCATACAATCCCTACTTGTTAACTCATTTAGAAACCGCTTTAAAAAAATATAACCATATGCGTAGTTAAAACAATTTTCTGTGTGGCATTACGACTGGTGATTGTCATGAGCAAAATTAAAATTTTTAATAATGCTTTTTTTTTGGTTGTGGGAGGGGGGGGGCAAAAGCAATTCCTGGAAGAGCGATACCCTTCCTAGTATGGACTTTCTACGACTATGTTTATAGCGTGCCAAAAATTTTTAATAGCGACATTTAATTTGTTTTATTTTATTTTTTATATTAGAGCAAAAACAGTTTGGCTTAACAAAAGTGAAACATCTCCCATAGTGCACTGGCTTAAAATCAATTATCATCTTGACTATGTAACTTCTTAAAACATATTATTGATGACTTGTAATGTCTTCTTTATAATTTATTTAATTTCTTTTTACAGTTTGCTTCCAAAAGAAATCTCTGCTTGCATACATTTTTTTTTGTAATTTGAAACTAAGATTAATTTCATTTAATTTTTAGTTTAAAATTTTTTTTAGAAATTTTTATGATTATTTTGCCGCTTTTGATTTTTAACTTTTTTGTTTATCTTTTTGTAATTTTAGTTAAACATAAATATGTTTTTGGACAGGCGAGCACGCGTACACACTGATGACGATGATGATGATGATGATGATGACAGCAGCGATGATGATGACAGTAACAGCAACAACAACAAGAAGGATTGCTGTCATCTTAAGTATAATTACAACTGCAACAACAACAACAACAACAACAAGATGTTTTGATACAACTGATTACGTGGTAAATGGTGAGTAAGTATTTAGTATTTTCTGTTTTGTTCGTGCTCTAGTGAACCTTTGAAATTAAACTTTTAACTCAGACGAAATGTATTGTCGGTATACTCATTTAGTTGGCAAATTTGTAACGTATGCACACAAAAAAATATTGTTTTAAATTATAAAAATATTAAGATAATCAATTATAATTAATAATTATTTGCGTTCAAAATTGTACTAAAAGTTTAAAAAAATATTGTTGAATCGAGTGAATGTTTGAATTTTAATCGAATAAATTTTTTGGTCCCCTAACAGAATCATATTGTATTAGATTATGCAAATGAATTGTTCTCATAGATTATTCTAATAATGTTTTCTCGATTAATCGAAAAAAATTTTTGTGCAATTAATAGAACAATATTTTATTAGTTTAATTTAATGAAACCTTATATTAAGCTTCTCGAATAATTTTTTTTGGTTAATCGAATAAAATTATTGGTATTTAGTTTATTTGAAAAAAAAATTTACCCTAACAAAGGAATAAAATATTTCATTAGATTTTTTTAGGTAAATGAACCTTAATATATTTTTTTAAGATTTAATAAAATAAATCGGAATTTAATCGATTGACATCAAGATTCACACATTTGATATCACATCCCTGCTTTAGGTTTTTGTAGGGTCAAGATTACCGAATTTAAGTAAACCAGTCCAATATTTTATTCGACTATTCGTATAAAAGCGTCTATTCGATTATGAGAATACTTTTTCTCAATTAATCGAATACATTGTTTTTAATTAATCAAATAACATTTTATAATATTATTCGAAAAAATTTCTGTTAAAACAATATATTTTAAGATAGTCGAAAAAATTTACTCGAACAAGCGAATACAATATTTTATTCGAACACTTTTTGTTTGATAGTCTGAATAAAAATCATGGATTAGTTAAACGAACTTTGAATTATATTTTTCTTATCATCTTACTACGTGAAATTAACTTTTGTCGATTGACAACTAAATTCACACATTTTATGTGTCACTTCCCCGCCTCCGGGTTTTATGAGGACAGATTTATGGAATTTAAGTAAACCAGTCCAAATTGAAATGGAATATTTTATTCGACTATTTGTCTGAAAGTTTTTATTCGATTCTTAGAATAATTTTTTCTCGATTAATCCAATACATTTTTGCTTGTTTAATTAAAAGAATAAGATTTTATTCTATTTTTCGAATAAAACATATTTTCGATTGTACAAATAAATCTTATATTCGATTAAACGAATAATTGATTTTTCGATCAATCAAATATTATTATTGATAGAATAATGTAATACATAAAATTATTGAAAAAAAACTACTCGAACAATTGAATAAAAATTTTTATTCGATCAGTTTAATAAGTTTTTTTTGTTTACTTATATCGCACCCTTGCCTTCGGGTTTCTTAGAACAGATTTACCAGTCGGAATTCAATATTTTATTAGATTGCTCGACTGTATAAATTTATTCGGATAATTTTTTCGATTGATTGAATAATTTTGTTTAGCTTAATAGATTATTCGAATGAAAACTTTATTCGATTATACCATTTTTTTGTTGATTAATCGAAAAAAAAATTATTTAGAGAATAATATTTTTTCGATATTCGAAAAATTTACTTGAATAAATTAATAAAAAAATTTTATTTGATCACTTTTAATTTAATATTCCGAAACAGAAATCTTCAATTAGTTATAATTTTTGTCTTATATTATTATTAACTTATCATTTAAGAAATTTATTATTCGAAATATTGTCATAATTATATTTTAATTTGAAATTTGCTGGTGGTTCAGCTTGGTCTATATGCATTTCATTGTTGCTGTAACAAATCATCAGTAGACTTCAACCACACATTTTGAATAGTCACAAAACTCTTATCTTATGAACAGACTTTCAAGAACTATTTGAGAATTCACAAATAGTTCATGAAAGTCTGTGCATAAGATAAGAGGTTTGTGACTATTCAAAATGTGTGGTTGAAGTCTACGGATGATTTGTTACAGCAACAATGAAATGCATATAGACCAAGCTGAACCACAAGCAAATAAATTTCATATTAAATTATTAACTTATATTAAAAATTGACATAGAATATTTTATTAGACTACTCGAATAAAAGCTTTTATTCGATTGTTACAATAATTTTTTCTCGATCAATCGAATACATTTTTTTGTTTAATGTTTTAATGTTTTATTAATCGAAATAAATATTTTATTCGATTTTAACGAATAAATTGTTTAATTAATCGAATAAAATTTTTGATAGAATAATTTGTTTTAAGATTTTTATAATTATTGGAAAAAGTGTATTCGAATATTTTATTCGATCACTTTCGACTTGATATGAGCTTAATTCGAGTGACATCTGCAAAAATTCACACAGTTTAGTTATCGAACCACTCTTTACGGGTTTTAAAGAGACATATTTACTAGAATTTAAGCCAAGCAGTCAGAAGTTGACATAGACGATTCAATAACATTATTCGAAAAAACATTTTCTTCGACTATACGATTACATGTTTTCGATTAATTGAATAAATTATTTTTATTAAAATAATGGATTATGCGATATTTTATTCGATTATGTAAATAATTTTTTTGATGAGTTGAATGAAATTGACTAAAAAATATTTTAACATTATTCGAGAAAATATTTGACTCGAATAAGCGAATAAAAGTTTTTATTCGATTACTTTTAATATGATATATTTTTTATTCGATTGAATCAGAAATCCTCAAGCAGCCGAAAGAATTTTTTTATTAAATGAAATGAACTTTATTCGAATGACAACTGCGAAAATCCGCATACATATATTAATTATCCGAAATTGAACTGTCATCTTGGTATAATTAGTTCTCAGTTGTACGCTCTCGCTCAGCTAAATTAAGAACAATTATTAAGAGCGAATTCTGTGTGCAGTTTTTGATGATGCCTGCTGTAGAGTGAAATGTGTCTGTGTGTGCGTGTGTGTGTGATTAAACCTGGTGAACAAACCTTTCAAAGATCCGTAATTGCGGTGTATTCACTTTGTATTTCTGCTCGTGTTTTTAATGGAATTACGTTTTTACGACTTGTACTTTCTGACTTTAACGATTTACTTTTGTTACCGTTGTGCATACAAATTATGTATTTGATTTTGATTTGAATTTGTTTATTTTTGTTTTAGTTTAAAGTTAATTTTATTTCAGTATAGAAAACAAAAACAAATAAAACACACACGGTGAAAACTTCGATTATAAAAATATATACATATTTGTTGTAATTCTTTGTATCTGCTTTTGGCTGTTGGTCTTGATGGTTTTAAATGGAAGTAAAACAAAAATTAAGTTTTAAATGATTATTGTAGATTTATGTTTGATTAAATGTTTGTATTTTCTTTGTTTTTGGTCTTAATGGTTTATTTGCTGTTACTTCTGCTTTCGGCCTAAATTAAATGAGAGCTCTTTTTTCTTTTGTGTTTTATAATTTCACTCAATTTTGATGGCTTTTTCCTAGAATCTTACAAATTCTTCAAGCAGCGTCCATCTGAAATCAATTTGTGGTCTGGTCTGCTTTAATGATGCGCAATTAAATGCGTTTTTTAATCGAAATTTTATTGTTTTATTATTGCTTAAAAGCAACAAACTTAAGACTTTCGAACGAGTTTTAATGACTTTTTTTTTGTTTGTTTGTTTGGTTTGTGAGTGATTTACACGACAAAATGCTTGTAAAAGCACAAAAATAAACACTAAATAAATAAATTTATTTAAGTTAACACTTTAACAACAGCTTAAATAATCGTCTTGTAAATACAAATTTATTCATATGATTGTTGTAAAAATAAGTCAATTACTTTATTTGTATCATTTAAAACTCTAATCTTAGTTGTAGTTTAAACTTCACAGATTAAATCTTTGAAAGCTTCTGGAGAAAGTTTTTATTGTTACTGAGCTTGTGATATGAAACGTCTCAAAAGTATGGTGGTAGTAGCTATTAGATTAACAAATTAGAGTTTCTAACTTACAGTTTAGAATAAAAATTGTAAGCTGAGAGTTTATGATTCTTGAGAATCTTGCATTTTCTTATATAAAAAATTATATAAATTAAAGATTATGCTGCTTAATTCAGTCAGCTTGATTCTAAGAAATTTTTGCCATTCTACACCGCAGGAGAGAAAAATAGCAGGGTGATAAATTTGATGTCGCCTGTTTTACCTCCGTCGTTCCAAAACAGGTTTATTTATTATTTGTCCGAATAATTACAATTTACTTTGAGCTATTTCTTCTTTCAAAATTATATTATAGTCAATTCCACCAAAAGTTCCAAGAGTGAAAAATTCTTGAAGACACTTTGTTTTATCATAATTTCGTAGAGAAACAATAAAATTTAACTAATGATAAACCCATTACGAGATATTGGAGTGCAAAGTCATAAAAGCGGAACTTCTTCCATTTGGATATTTCCTTTTCAAGTTTGGTTTGATAAACGTTCTTAAAGAGAAATATTTCCATTGACTTTTTTCTCTAAAATATTTCTGAGGAAAAATATGAGTAAAGAAAAGAATAAAAATGCGATTGAAAATAACTGTTGATTTTTTCTTTGCAAAATCGCTTATTTCGATGTCACGTGCGACATTTTAAAATAGCATTTGCTACAAGTGTTTCAAAATTACATGCACAGAGTTCATAAAATGTTCAGAACAAACATAGATATTTAGTGCCAGTTCATCATCGGCGTGCACACAATGCAAGTCTTATTTTTCAGCTCATATCTTTTATGCGTAGTTTGCATAGAACTCCAAATCGGTTTCAAAAAGATGTTTCTTAGGAAAAACTAGTCATAATATTTTCTGTGTATGTTCCAACTCCAACGGTGATGCCAAACTGTCGTTTTTTTTCTTTTCAAACGACAACTTTATTGTCGAATAATTTTTCATAATCTCTTTGACAAATTAGGCAGCGTATCCCTGTTTGGTAACACACACACACACACAGACTCGCACCTTTTTCTAAAAACTTAGATTTAAATTCTGAGTTGTTATTTCAAATTCATATTCTTTTTAATTCAATTTGAAAGCCTAAAGGTGTTTAGTTATCTCTAACGAAAATGAACCCTTAAGGATTATGTATTTAATATTTTATTATTATTTGTAATGCCTAAATTTTAGTTCATATTTATTTGTTCCATTTCATAACCACAATGATGGTGTCTCGTATTTAATGTAATACTCAAAAGTGTGGTATATAATATAGAACATCATACATGCACACATGAATACATATGTACATCCAAATTTATGTGTACATACATACATAAATAAATGGGTAGAAAATTATTTTCTGAATACAGTGTGTGTTGACTACAACAAATTGTGTGCCCTTAAACCGCGCTTCCACAATAAATTTATTTATTTATAAAAAAAAAACTCACAATAAATAACATGTTTTTAACTAGTCTCATGCTTAAACACACGTACGAGTATTTTGCACACACACACACACTCACATACATACGTGCAAACACGTCTACAAATACATTCATTAAACAATTTTATATGCACGCTAGTAGACATGGACATGCCCCAGTCAGGTTCTAAGTTAACTAGTAATTTTACGTATAAGCCTGTAACAAAACATACGAGGGTGAAATGAAAAGTGAGAATATCTTTTAACTTTAATCACTGCAAACGCAGAATCTGATAATCCGCCCAATATAAGGACAGAAAAACGCCCATAAGTGATGTATTAGAGGCTTAGAATGCTTCACAAAAATTCTTTCCGAACAGCTAAAAATAAAAAAAACACGCTCATATACAAACATATGCATTAATTTTAAAGCAAATACTCGTACGTATAATTATAAACATTCAACAACTATTTTTATAAATATTTTTTTAATTGCGCAGCACAAATAACTGAAATTTGTAGACTGTGTGAGCTACAATCATACGCTTGAGTTTAAAAATAATCTGACTATTAATCGGTTATAAATGCGTATATGCAAGACAATTTTATTTACACACACACACAAATCTATGCGGTGGCGAATGATGAATAAATATCCCTAGTATCATGCTTATATTTTTTGTCCGCTTAAATATCCATAGTCTAAGTATAAGCATACTCCGAATATAAAAATGACAGACTTTTTATTTATAGTTGTGGTGTAATTTAGTTTTTCGCATAAACGAAGAAAAGAGGCTTTTGTATATTGGAATCGGCTATACATATATTCATAGTAGCTTGAGAGAAAATGTGT
The DNA here is from genome assembly GCA_905220375.1 of Tachina fera. Classification (NCBI taxonomy): domain Eukaryota; kingdom Metazoa; phylum Arthropoda; class Insecta; order Diptera; family Tachinidae; genus Tachina; species Tachina fera. Next base: position 20,605,747 of record LR999963.1, on the reverse strand, counting down.
GAGCGTACGAATTGTTTGCACTACAATTATAATTATACGCAGTTGCTAAAATTAAGACTATTACTTTTGTATATACATTTTTTTGTAGAACTCATTGTCATTCTCTAACGCCGTTATTTTCTTGGTATATTTAGGTCTTGTTATTTTGGTTTGTACATGATGATACACTTCGGCATGTAAAGTGCATCCTGATGGTGAGAAATCATAAAAATTTCAAAGTTTATGAAAACATTAAATTTTTGAAGATATTGTGTGAGAGAGTTTAACATGATATGCTTTTACGTCTGACTCTATGCAGCGTCGCAGATTGCCCGTTTGCAGTAGACAACTTATAAATTTTCGTTTTCAAACGTACATATTTAATTATATTTGACATAACGTATTTCTTAATATTTTTGACGCCATACTCAGTCTTCTTATATACCAAAACAGCTGACATCAGATGCTTTGTCGGACCATAATAAAACATGCTCTAATTGAAATTTTTACATCCAACATTGCCGCCTCACTTATATAGCAGAAAAGTTTTAAGCTTTTCAAACCATCTTTATCACACATAAAAAATAAAACTCGTATTTGACAACAAAAATCGCGGATGCAACGAAATAATTTTTCAACTTTCAACTTTTGAAGAATAAAATAAACGTGGTTTGTCAATTATTTTATTGGTTAATTTTGCAGCGGGAAATCTAAACTTTCAGATATTAAAAAGACATATCGTGTGAAACCAGTTTTAATGAAGCATACTTATTTGGCTACCCTCGTACTTACATGAGGTAAAGTGTGTGTGTATGTTTGCTTGTATTTGTAGTTATTTTATAGGCAAGAGTTGAGTGTATTATAGAATTAGGACATAAACACTTACATAAATGCACTTACACGAGTACGCAGACAATTATGAAACATTGCCAGCCATTGGACTAAACAGATTATTAAATTCGATAGTTTAGCCCATACTAGTGGTATTCAGTGTTGGTTTTAAATTCAATGATGCCCAATTTAAGCTACAGCTGTTGGTATTTTAGGATATACATATATGTAGATCATCACTAGAACGCGTGAACATTTTTCAAACTTGAACACTTTCACTTTTACATCGACTACTCTTATAAGTGAACAAAGTCTGAAAGCTCTAAAATGTGAACAAAGTTTACTTAGTTTTTTTTCGTTTTATTTTTTGAATTTACTTTTAGTTTTGAGAATCGCAGAACATATTTTTATGTTAATGTTGCTTGTTTCCAAATAATACAGGCATATACGAGTAGATATGGATGTACGTTGTATATGTAAAGAAAAGGCTGTGCTATACCATTTTTAGCAGAACAAACAGAACACATACTAAAAAAAGATAAGCGATTTATTTTTGTAAAAACTAATAGAAAAAAAATATCCTTTAAAGGGAAATGAGTTATTTGTTTTTAAATATTCTTTATATAATATTATTATAAATAAATAAATAATATTATTATAAATATTATAATATAATATATAAATGTATATTTATTACTAAATATTAAGTATACGCCATGGTGTCCATTATCATTGTCAGATGAAGTATGTACGTGTTTTTATTAGGTACGTACGAATGTTGGCATTCGCTTTCGCATTCGCAAATTATTATTATTCACATAATTTTGCTATTTGCATTCGATGTTGCATTCGCTAAAATGTGTGCGAATATTTTAAGCGAATACTAAACACAAGAAATTTTGCTCTTGTTTTAAGAAAATAGTTTGCGATTAACAAACGTTAAAAGTCAGCATAAAAAAGATACACACACATACTTACAAGTAAAGATTTTAAACAAAACTTTAAAATTTTGGCGCAAAGCTTTTCTATAAAGAAGTTGATCTGTATTAAGTGTCCGAAAATATTTTCTACTTAGGGTCAAAAAACGAGTGAGTTGATTTCCTAAATTTTTTTTTTAATTTATTTTAAATTATAACATATTTATATTTAATTTAGTATAAATTCTCTTTCAAGAATTTATATTTGTAAAAGCTTTATGAATACTAGGATCGCCCGTTGTTCTAAATTAGACCACTTGACACCTAGTATGTTTTTATTTATTATAAGGACATGTGTGCAAACAAACCCAAAGAAGAAAGTCGTCTTTTTTTAAGCCAAAACATTTATATTGTGCAGATCTACACAAAAATACCTTTTAAACCATATATGTGTCTCCAATATTCGTGGACGATAAGATACGAGTACTTAAGAGTGTACGACAATAAAAAAATGTGTGCCGTATTTATATAAAAGATTTGCTCAATTCATGCTGTATGTAGGACATTTATGTACTGTCATGTTCTTATACAAATTTATTTTCATGTTATTTTAATTTATTAAAATTTATTATACGCTTTCGCTAAACTGGCTCCTTTAACACTACCATTCTCCCAACACTATTTGCAGCAAATAGTGAAATCCACTAATATATGATTCCTGTTACATACTGCATTTGATTTTATTTTTCGAGTCAATTTATTTATGACGCCAAAAAAGCAACTGCCATGTAAAATTTACTTTACTTTACTGTGCTCATGTCTATCCTTAAAACTCCAACATACTTACAACAACCGTCAATGGCTGCCATTAATAAATAGTACTTTAAAAAACAATAACACCAACAACATCGACATCGACAGGCAATTACAACAAAATGTATGCAACTTGAGCGAGCTTTCGTATGAGCGAACATGGAAATGGAACATTTTAACTGCAACAAGTAAAATAAATATACAAAATAAAAGTACATTTTGTACTTGCATAATGATTTATTTTTTATTACTTAATTTTGTATATTTTTATTTTTTAATTTTTCTTGCAAACCAATCTCTTCTGTTGCTATTGCGTGTGCAAATGCAAATTTTGTGTTCAAAATTATGTTTATGCAGAGAGGGGAGCTTCTTTTAGTACTCGTATAATAATTTCGATTGGATTTGTCCGTCCGTGCAATGCAGTTATTAAGTGTTGAATTGTTTTATTACTAAAATGGTGCCTTCGTATGACCATTATGATATGGATGTCAGTGCTGTAAAGGATTCAAGAAGGAATTCTTTTTAGTTAAAATAATGTAGATATCACTGCGCTTTTTGTGGTATAATCTACTTTTTGTTTAAGAGTTTTGACTTAATATGCTAAAACTTATTGAAATACGGCACTCGTAATTAGGCCCATTATATACATATTTGGAGTGTTTATTTAAAGTTATTTGGTATCAAAGGTTTTTCATTGATATGCGTTAAATTGATTGAACTAACATTTTTAAAAATATTCAATATAATTTGTAATTTATTCCGGTCAAAATTTTAATTATTGTGTTTTCAATTCAATCATTGATTTAGAATTTATTTGCAATTAATTTTTTGATTCTCTCAATTAACACTTTAACGTAAGTCATACATATTTTAAATCATTATTATTTTAAACTTAAAAAAAACGTTTATTAGAAAAAAGTGCATATTTTAAATTCTTATAATTCTAATTATTCATCGTGCATGATGATGTATACATTTGAATAAATAATCAAGTAACAAATTTTACTACAAGCAACTTATTTGTTAAAAGTTTGCAAAATTTAGGATCAGGGGCGGTTTCTCAAAACTAACAAACATTTTAATACAAGTAAAACAGTTGTGACATAAATTTATATTATTTTCATAGAAGAAATATATTATTTTGTTTGCATTACAAGTCTTGTAAGTTTTGAGAAACTGTCTTTATCGTTAAAAAATTTCCTGCTTGGAATATCAACATTATTATTATCGGTTTAAGAATTTACAGTTTAAATCTCTGTCAAGGGACGTCCGTCTAATAGTTTCAGTGTTTCTAGTTATATATTTTATTTTATTGTATAAACTTTCATGTCGCATTTACTTGGCGAAAATAGTAAATATAAACCAATTTTTGTATGATGGTGTTGAACTTATGATGTGTTTAAAACTAACAAGAGATATATTATTAGACATGTTCATATACTTCCATAGAAAATATCTCCCCTGTTCTATAAATGGAAATATTATTTGAAATTCTTATATAAAAGGGTTGTTCGAAAAAACAATCACTGCTCTGCATTATACAAGCTAACTTTAATTTAAAATACAATACAAGAGACATGTTTGTACCAGAGAATGAGAAAACTAAATATGAATGCGTACAGCTGAAAATAAAAAGAGGCTGAATATCATATATAAACGTATTAATTTTAAACTATAACTATAACATTTTAAACATAACTATAAACATCCAATAACTATGTTTATACACATTTTTTTAATTATGCAGCACAGACGACAGCAGCTATAAAAACAATAATATCTATAAAAATACTCTGACTATTAATCGACAACACATGCGTATATACAGGGCTATTTTTACTAAATCAAGCTTTCAAACAGCCACATAGACACCCACACATTTGCCATTTCATTTTATACCCACAAATGTATTCATACGGTTGCGAATAATCAATAAATATCCTGAGTATCATGCATATTTTTTTTTGTCCGATCAAATATTCCTAGTCTGAGTATAAGCATACTTTCGCTATAAGTATGACTGAGAGTCAATGCGCTTTATACACATCTACCTTTTTATTTTTAGTTGAAGCATATTTACTTACTTATGTATATATATTTTTTGGTTATCATTGTAGTTTCTTCAAAAATATTAAATATAAAATATAAAATATTTTAAATTAAAATATAAAATATTTTAAATGAATAACGCTGCATAAAATAGAACAACCAGTATAATTATTTAAAGCCTTATGTATAAAATTTGTTAAGGCTTTATAAAGCCATTTTAAGACAAATTTTTTATGAAAATTTGTTTTAAAAACTCTTCTCACAAGAGATATAGATAAATGTTTTTTCTATATAAGTAAAATAATTTTTAAATTCAGGAAATTTTTTTATTGCAAATGGGCCAACAAACATTTTGGTAGGATGAAATACACAAACTGGTTTTTATTTATGTTTTAAGTGCAAATAAGAGCTCAAAATTAAGAATTTATTTGCCTCACGATGTCGACAGGGAACGATCGATCGACAACTTGTGTTGGAGACAAGAAAATTTAATTTTAAATAATAATAAATAATGAAATAAGAAATGTTGCTGTTTTTTTTAATATAAATAAGCCATAGAAAGTTTATTGTCGACATCGTGGGCCAGACCGTTAATTTAAACAAAGGCCTGCCTCAAAATAAATTTTTTAATTTTTTCTGTATTGAAATTTTGTGTTTTTTTTTCGACAATTTTAATTTAAACTGAGGTTTTATTTTACAAATCATTCGCTTGCAAAACGGCTTATTTTACAGAACAGGGATGAGGTTTTGCAGCACACTGTTACATTTACTATTCCAGCAGTTTTGATAATAAAAAGAGTAATTTTTTAGCAAGTTTCTTTTTGGCAACACTGTGATTGGCAACTCAGCTGTTCGTGTATTATGTTACTGTTAAACATATTCAGTTTGGTCTATAATTTAACCATGAATCGACTTACAAATGAACAACGCTTCCAGAAAAATGTAATCATTTTTTTTATCAAAATTCATTCTTGGTTAAGAAAGTGCATCCGTGCACTTCTTCCATTTTGTGGTAATTTTTGGCCGACCTTCTGAGGGGGCTATTCGGAATCTTGTGATTAAATTTCACACCAAAACAGGAAAATATCGCAGCCTCTGTTACTTTTTTTGCCCAAAGATGAAAGACCTGGATTTGGCTGAAATGTGGTTTCAGCAAGACGGTGCCAAATACCACATATCACGCGAAACAATGACCCAATTGAGAAGCGAGTTAGGTGAACGGTCTATTTCACGTTTGGGGCCGGTCAAGAGGCCGCCTAGCATTAATGGTAACGCTCTTTTGAGCAAATGTTTGACAAGTGTGGCCGTACCTTTATACTATTTGTTGTGGGGCTATGTTAAGGCTCATGTCTATAGGGACAAGCACGCAGCGGTTAACTCACTGGAAGACAATTTTGAAGAATTTGTTCGGGAGATAGCAGCGATATGATGGAGAAATAATGCTAAAATTGGACCCATTTCAGACATATCTGCGGTCAAAATTTACATGAAATCATCTTTAAACATTGAATTATATAGTTCGTTCTACCGACTCAAATAAATATTGTTTTTTTTTAAATTAAATCCTAGAGCTTTTAAAAAATAAACCCTTAGAAATAATTGTTGAAGTATTTTTTAATTTAATTTCGTAATCGGGCTTAAGTTCAGCATTTTCAGTTCTTATTAATTTAGTTACAACTCAATGAAGATATAAAAAATATACATACTTATATTTATTTTTATCTCAAGACTTTGTTGTATGAATATTGAACATTTCAATTTCAATAACCCGCCATTTTAACAATTGCCATAATTCAACTTGTAACTACACTTGACAGATGACAATTAAAAAGTACTTCATTAAAAATAATTTAAAGTTTTCATTTTATTTCATAAAAAAATAAAAATCCTTTTTAGGAAAATTTCCTATGAAAATTTTTAAGTCAAATACATTTCAAATTCATTTTAAATTTTATGAATATGGGGATAAATATTTTGAATGTGTATTTTTTTGTTACTTAAATAAATTTTTGTACTCTTTATTTATTTGTGTAAACGAATAAAATTTTAATGAATTTTTCATGAATATTCGAATAAACTATTTGTACTAAAATAATTGCAAATCTGTCGTAAAGTCGTTAATATAATCAGTTAACCCTAAAAGTTTATATGTATGGTTTATTTGCTAAATGAAATTCGCCAGTACTACCGGGCTTTTCGTTTGCCAGTCTGCATTTGCCAGTTGTGTGTCTGCTTTTAGTTGTACACATGTAATCCAATCTAATGTGTATGTTTGCTTACGAGCATGCACTGTTTTATTATTATTATTTCCAGTTTTTTCAAGTTATTAAATTAAAAAGTTATCAAAAAGTAATATGGCTGCCAAATGGTTATTTCGTAATTTCTATATGGAAAAGAATCCTTTTATTACTATTTTTTTAGTAATACATTTTTTAAAAACTAAACGAAAAAGCATGTGTTAAATGTTGCTTTTGGTGAATCGATTAAAATCACTTTTTCCTTGGCAAAGTTTTTGTAATTTTGGAAAAAATAAGCTTAAGAAATTTTCACAAAATTCTAGGAAATGTTATGGGAATGAGTAGCAATTGTTTCAATAAATATAATTGAAATTAAAGGAACGAATATAAAATAAAATCACTTTTAGGAGAGAAATTCGTAATCGAGAAATTCGTAAGGTTAAGCAAACAATTAGAGAATACTGTTCAATTATTTGCTGCTGTAATACCACGATGTTATGTTATTCTTTAGTAAAGTATACAAAGGACTGTCTTAACTCACGCTACGCTGTCCTTCTGTCCGTCGCAGGCTATTATCTCTAGAACCGTAAGAGCTGCGGACGTGAAATTCAATAACAAATACATGAGGGTTAAAATTTAAAGGGAGTTCCAAAACAACCAACGAAATATTTTAAAATCGCCTGCAATATACATACAATTATAAAAATTTGTAAAGTTAGTGTATTTTATACTGACTACAACAACACTAAAATTAAAAAAAATCTAAGCTAAAGGGTTTTCTATCAGTTAATGTAATTTTGACAACTTGCTGTATCTTGGAACCCGTAAGATGTAAACTTTAAGAAATTTTCAAAAACGGTAAAACTTAAAAATTAAAAAATTGTCTAAAAAAATCGCCAAGAACCGAAAAAATCGCCAAAACGAAAAAAAGCGCCAAATTAAAAAAAATTCTACTGCTAAAATAAATCGCCAAAATCCGAAAAAATCATCAAATTTAAAAAAATCGCCAAAATCCGAAAAAATCATCAAATTTAAAAAAATCGCCAAAGTTAAAAAAATCGGCAAAATTGAACAAATCACCAAAATTAAAAAAAAAACCGAAAAAATCGACAAAACGAGAAAAAAAATCGCAAAAACTAAAAAAATCGCCATAAATTAAAAATCGCTCAAAACCATAAAAATCCCAAAAACGAAACGAAAATGCCCAAAGTATACTTTTTATAGGCTAAAATTCGTATAGTATTAAATATCTAGTGTCCGTATTGAACATTTCGTGTACGAGTCAAAGTCGAACTTTACTGAATTTATTATAATTAACATATATATAATAACAGAAAAATATTAGCAACATCAAGAAAGTTTCAGCACATTCAAAAGGCTCCCATACTAGGTTTCGATAACGTCATTAGTTTGAGATACAATTCATTCTGTTGGTTTGTGTATAAGTACCTAGCAAAAGATTTCAAAAAAGTTAATCGGGTTTGTAATTAAGCATTTTTGGTGGAATCTCTTCCTTACTGAGACTAAAATAATCGATGCTTGAGAAGTACTTACTTTTTATTTTGTAAGTTGTTCACGTAATCCATTTATATTAAAAAATATCATTCTCCTTATTTAGCAACTTGTACATCATTTTTTAAAATTGAAGGTAATGAAATTTGGTAATCAGAAAAGTAAGTCATTATATGGCAAGTAATTCTGGTGGTACTGTGTAATTTTTTGATGGGTATGTGCGTTTACAATAGAATATCATTGTGAAAGAGTTATGGTTGCTATTGTTTGTTTATCTCGTCTGCATGGGCTTATGAGTTTGCGTGGTTGTATATTTCTCAATTACCAGAATATACGAGTATAACATTAACATTATTGTTATTATTAGAATGGTAACTTTAATATCATCTTGTATGTTTGTGTGCTTGTAAATTATGTTATTTAGATATTCCCAGCAGGAACAAGAAGGGGTAAGGATGCCTTCTAGAAGGCCTCTATATATACTCCTTCTTTTGGATGTAACAGGCCTGGTCGCTCCAATGCATATTTATGTCTTTTTTACATGTATTGCTATGGGGCATACTATAGCAGTTGAATAAGAATACTAATTGAATCAAAAAAATTCATAAACAAGCCTTTAATAAGGTCTGCACCAAGAAGGTCTTTTGAACTTTACCGCTGGGTTAATATCTGAATCATTCTTATGATTATTTGTTACTAATGCTTTAATGGAAATTATTTATATATTTTTTTATAACACTACCATACAAAAAACTTTCCATTAAAAAACAATTGCATTGAATTCAATGAATGATTTTTCGCTTTGTGAATAAGACCAAAAGTGCAAACGAGATGAGATGTGTTTTTAAAAATCGTGTCAAATGTTACACAAACAGTGCATTCTTTACTGATTTCTCTTTTTCAATCGGAATTAATTCATTTTGCTCTCATTAATTTGGAATTTAAATAACTGTAACGGTTTTTTCCCCGCAATTATATATATTATGCTTTTGTATTTAGTTGTCATAAAACGCACGTTGCGTGTAATTTCTCTTGATGTTTATCTACAAAAAAATTTTTTGTGGTATTTAAGGTTTTTTTTAGAATTTGTTTTTCAGCAATTAAAATAAACATTGAAATGAAATCATGCTCTGCTGTGTTAATTTAAGCAGAGATGGCCAGACAAGAAAAATGAGAATGATTCGTATGTATGTACATGTGCATACATATTTTGTTTTCATGCAAAACTATTTTAATAAAGTTGTTTTATTAAAATTAAAACATACAAAAAACCCCATTATGTACTTGTTTAATAAATAAACATAAAATTTTGCATATTTTAATTATAAAGCTTGAGCTTATGTCTAGCAGAAACATATGCCAGAGGTGTTCCCTATTACTTTAGATCTGCGTCGATATATCTTGTTGTCCAATCCAAGTCTAAAAAACGGTTCTAGTCCGATCGTGGGTGTACTCGCCCCCTTCCGGCCTTTTTATCTGCATTTTCATTTCCTACCACACCAAATGCGAAAGTAAATTTATTGTTTATTTGTTGAGCTTAGCGGCTAAACCAAGGCATCGAATTTGATGAAACTTAGATTTAAGTCTAGATGGATACATATGTATGTAATATTTTTTTAATAGGAACACGAGGGAAGGAAAGGTGCAATTTCTGCCTCTCAGAAACTATCAAACCAATTTTGATAAAGTTCAAAACATAGATAGACCTGAATAAAAAAATAGGACCACGTGGGGAGGTAGGGGGACATTTTTCCTTTTTGGAACTATCTATTCGATTCTTTGAAACTATCTATCCAAGTTGGATGAAATTTATGGGCAGATGTTGTAAAAATTTCGTCTCTAAACGTTTAAAATTTTTTAAAAAAATATTTTTTCCATACAAATTTCAAAACGAAAAAAACATTTCTACTTACAAAATTTTGCCTTTAAACATAGACAGATGACATGAGTCTAAAAGAAGACCTAGGCTGTAGATATTTTTAAAAATATGACCAAAAAGGTGGTAAGGGGAAATGTCTTCCTCTTTAAAACTTTATATGTGGTTTTGACTAAATTTTTAAAAAAGTACGACCACGAGGGGTGGTAAGGGCAAATTTCTTCCTGTTTGATTTTTCTTAAATTCTAGTCTACAAGAATACATAGTCTATACATCAAAAAAAAAAAAATAGGAGCACGTGGTAAGATAAAGGAAATATGTATCTATCCGATTTTATTGAAATTCGAAACATGGACAGATCTGAGCCCAAAAAGCATATGGTTTGCACATTTTCAAAAATAGGAGCAGAGGGAGAGCTAGAGGGCAATTTATACCTCTTTGAAAGCATTTAACCCATTTTGATTAAATTCGAAACATCAATAGACACAAATGCTATATGCATATTTTATCAAAAATAAGCCCACTAGGTGGGAAAGGACATTTTCTAAGGTAAGTAAAACCTAAGGAGTTACTTTCCTTCCCGGTGTCCTTTCACACCGTGCGTTCTTCTTTAATATAAAAAAAACGAAATACATAATACGAAAGCAGTCCTAGAACTAGAGAAAATGACGTGCAGATGGCGACAGTAGTTTGAAAAAAATTACTTTGGTGAAAAGTGGCAACCTTATCAAACATGTGTTGTAAGTGTCAAGACGCCACGTTGCTTAATATTTGTTGAACTCATTAAAAATAAACGGTCCCAGTGAATTTCTAAACATGGGCTAGTATGAATATAAAAAAGTATTTGCTTTTTACTTAAAAATTTGTTTAAAAAAACAAAAAACTCATAAACATTTTTGGTTTTAAAACAAATTTTTTTTAAGTAAAAAGCAGATACTTTTTTTATTCATACTACCCATGGTAGCAGTTTCTATGTTTAATCAAGCTAAAGTTCGTATTGCTTTGTAAGCCAAATTACATGTGATAATTATTAATGAAGAAATAACACCAATAATAATTGTAAATATTCTGACAGACACTTAGTAGATTGGAACAATTATTTAATTAAACATCTATATTTGAAAGTTTTTAATCCAACCAATGTTAAAGTAAATATAGATTCTACTTCTTTGTTTAGGACTTTAAATTTTTTTAGTTCATTTTCCCTTCGAGATCTCACAGAATCCTTTGAGAATCCTTCTGTACGATCTTTTCTATACTCTCTGAAAGATGTCAGAGTAATAAAAACAAATGAAAGATTGGCTGTACGAATGCTATTTCAAGTCTCTAAAAAAAAGATTCATGCGATTGCCTGCTATGAACACCAACTTGTCGGTTAAATTTTGCACCAGTTTTTCAAGCATAACCGGTCTTATTTCATCAATAGTGCGCCGAATGTTGTCTTCTAAATGATCAATATTTGCTTATTTATCACCATAGGCCAGACATTTAACGTAGTTCTACAAAAACAAGTAGTTAAAAGGTGTGTGAAGTAGCCAATCCACAAGTCCATTTCTGTATATAATTCGGTCACCAAACGTTTGGTGCAACAATGGTAACGGTTTCAAGCGCTGTATGGCATGTAGCGTCATCTTGTTGAAACAATTTTATTGAAACATTAAAGTGGGGTATAATCGTCGCTTTCGATATTGTGCTGATTTGATCGCTTTTTTTCAGTTTAAGATTATGACATTCGATATAGAACCGTATTATTAAATTTTTCTATCTTAAACTAGAAAATCGTCATCGAATCAGCTCATTACCGAAAGCGACGAAGTTTAGGAGAACTATTTTTTTTTTCTAAAGGAAGGAAGAGATTTAAATATCTTTCATTTTATTAAAAGAACCGTGCTTGGGTGAAAATGAGTCTACATAAATGTAACATAAATTAATTTTCAGAGGGTTATAGATTAAAAGCTCTATTTATAAAACTTATAAGGGTTTTATAAAGGATAAATAAAAAAATAATTTATGAAAATTTGTCTTAAAAAACCTTTACAAAGCCCTCGTAATTTTTATAAGTAAGCCTGTTAGAGTCTAATTTTAAATTTTAAAAATGTCTTATAAAAGGTTTATGATATCCCCATATCTGACAGCGCATAGAGAAAGGAACCTAAGGGTAAAAAATCAATTTTCAATTTTCACTTTTTTTATGTGGACAACATCTGAGCATCGAATGAGACCGATCTCATGCCTCAAAAAGGATATGCACGTTTTATGAAGTGATGGTACACCAAAGATACACGTATTTAAATCTTTAAAATGGCTCTCCTGAACAAAACCAGTTTTTTACCCTTAGGTCCCTTTCTCTATGCGCTGTCACATACATATATATTTTTATTTATGCTATTTTTTTAATATATTAAGGAGAATTGGTTATTTAGAAAATAATACATACATATATACCGCTGAATTGTGTGAAAATATAAGTCATTTGCTGGTTAGCACCCTGGAACCTTTGACATACATTTTTTCTATAATAAATTTTTTCTAAAAAAAAAAAACAAAAATCACATTCTCTATAAAACTACAAAATCCGATTTTTGAAATTAAATTGCCGAAAAATAGGATTTTTGAGGCGTCCTACTGCACGAAGAACCGTAACAAGTTTTTAAGGTTGTTTTAACTGAAAAAATTGTAATAAACATTATCAGTTCAGTAACTTTTTTAATTTATTATTTGAATAAGAAAAAGTAATTCTTCACCTTACCAATTTGCTCTTAAAACAAAGTAAAAATGTGTGTTAACTAACTGCTCCATTATCAATTTATATGAAGTGTAAACTTTACCATTGAAATTGGTTAGATTAACCTGACAGATTTTCTTTTTCAGTGTAAATCAAAGTAAACTAAATTGTATCGAGTTGTTTGATTGCTAAATGAATCAACATGTCTAAATGTTTATTACTATTATTTTTAATTTTGACTAAATTTATCAGGCTATTTAACTTGTTTTAAAAACGAAATTAAACGATTAAATCAGACACATGCTTATTTTTAGATGAAATAATAAATCAAATCTATACTTATGAATATATTTATATTTTACTAAAGAATAAAAGAAGTAGATTTTTTGTAAAAATAATTATTTAGATACTTTTTTACTGTTAATGTGCAACAGATTTATTTTACTTCTAAACAGGGGCGTGGGGGCCTGACCATGACGTAGCATTAGACCGAAAGACATGTGTGTAAAAAGAATAATTATTTTTTTGTAGTATTTATGCATTTTGTTTTTTTATTCATTTCATTTACGTTTAAAGTTTGTAATAGAAGCAATTATTTAAATTATACAGCATATAATTTAGATGTTATTTTAATTGTTTAAACATTTAGGTTCAACTATAAAATTTTGACTTGAAATTGTTGAACGATGTAACTGACAAATGCTGCGAATGTAAAAGTTAAATGAGATTTCCGTTGTTGTTGTGTTTAAATGAAATGAAATTAACAAAAGAATTGATGCTTTTCAAATATGTACAAATGTATTATTGTAATTTGTTTTGCTATTGCTCCCTTACTTTGTAGGAAACAAAAAAAAAAATATATATATATATGTAAAAGTGAAAAGAAAATGTTTTTGAATAATTTTCAAAACAAAAAACATGAACGAACTACTGTTTTTTATACACATTTTGACAATATTGATCTGTATAATCGATAAATAAAAAAAACATACTTTAAAAATAAATACAAACAGACAGATTTGTAAGTATATGGAACATGTTTGCTAAAAAAAATATCTATAGGGCATCTTCAAAATGTATACAAGAACTTTGCATATAACGCATCCCAGTTGGCCAAATCGTCGCACACGACATTCTAATATACGACATGTCGTCTGTCGATTAGGTTTTATAATCGACAATTTAAAGAAAATCGTCGTTCATGAATATCTGAGCGACAATTTCGCACGTTTTGTCTTCATTAAAACTCTGTGGATGACAATATGAGCGACAATGCCACTTGTTTTTTCCTCTATAAAGCCGTATTGACGACATTCTGAGTGAAAGTGTCATACGCTTTGTCTTCAATAAGACTTTGTTGAGGACCATCTGAGCGACAGTATTATAAGTTTCGGCTTCAATAAAGCCGTGTTGACGACAATCTGAGCGACCTTGCTGCTCATCTCGTCTTGTGTGATCTCGCCACCATTTGTATGAAAATTTCGTTGGCGATGTCTTAAGGACTTGACCAACTGGGATATAAATAGTCACACACACATATGTATGTGTAATACTACGTAAACTTTATGTACGCACTTACTTATAAAAAAATAAACCCAGTGAACATTTCTAGATGTGTCTGAAATAGGAAACTTCTTAGTGAAGCTTTCTTGTCCATGTGTCCGCTGATGAAATGTAACTGACGTTTCACTATCCAATTAAATTAGTCTTATAGTCTGAAATTCCTTTAAGCATTGCCGCCATATTTGGAAATGAAAATTGACAGTAGAATTTTTATAGAAATTATTATTATAATTACTATTTTCTCTTTAATATTAATTGGAAAACTTAAAGCATGTTCTTCTTTGTGATCAGTACAGCAACTAATAAATATATTTCGTTTATTTTTTAAAATATCGGGTTATCCAATAGATACTTGACAACTTTGAATTTTATTTGTTAACGCACTATTTCACTGCTCATGTAACTGTTTTCCTTTCCTTTTTTTCAGTAAGCTCAACATTTTCATCACGGTAAAGTACACGAACGAAAAACGTATGCAAATTATAAAAATGTCGGTTTAAGAACGTTAAGTAAAATTTTCGGTCCTTATTCTCGCCCTTGTAGACAAGCAATAACCATCTTAGTGCAAAAATTTGAGTCTACATAATCATTGTGTGATGCTGCCGTGCCGGTCAGGCAACGTGTTGATCGAAGTGATGAAAATATCGCTACCACAGAAAAAAATATTGCTACAATAAACATTTTTAATTGAAAATAAAACCAAAAATCAATTAAAAATGTTTATTGAGTCAATTAAACTTTAAAATTAATTAAATTTTTAAACAAAACTTTAATTGACTTATATACATTTTTAATTGATTTTCGTTTTTGTTTTCAATTACAGTTTGTTTATTGCAGGAATAATTTTTTTAGTGTTGCAAACGATCGAAATCAGTTGATTCCGTGGCATTTCCCAAGACCACTTTATGGCGAATTTTGTGCAAAGATCTTGGTTTACATCCATACAAGATCAAACTGACTCAAGAAGTGAAACCAATAGGCGATTAAAAAAGTTGTCAAGTCCTTATTGGAAACCCCTATAGAACCAGTACTCAGGGGATATCCCCGCACTTATGCAATGTATTGTACGGGAAGTAAAAAGAAAAAGTAAGAAGTTTGAAGAATATGCAAACTTCCAGAGAATAGCCACAATTTTTTATTTATTTCACTTTTCTTGCAGTTTTTCAGTTCATTTCCACACATGATTAGAATACGAATATATCTGTGGCAATATGGAATAGTAGTTAAAATGTTACATGTCCCAGTAAAAAAAATGAAAGTCATTCTAGTGGAACTACATTTTCATTGCTTCCAAAATATCGATATTTTTAATTTGCCGAGAGTGAGCAAAAAATCATGTAGAAGCTTATTTTAGTCATACAAAACCTCGTTACTCCTCAAACAGTGTTAGAAAATACTCACCAGAATTAAAAAAAATATATATTTTTTTAAAGAAATTTATAAACTAATTTTAGTCTAAAATTGAAAAGTTATTTGTTTTAATTTACATGAAAACACTGTTTCGAGTTTAAGTTCGTATTAAAAAAAACGAATTGTTAAAATATGTAACTGTTTATAATTTTTTCTAGATGAAAATACTATCATAGAACACAAAAAAGGTAATTTTTCTTAATATCGCTTCCAATTCAGTGGCCAGGCATCGAAAAAGAGAAGATCTTGCAATGACAACCCTATGCAAAAATCATTAGATCGGATCGAAATTTTCACTACTTCCAGATCGCAAACTCTACATTTTCATGACTTTTTTTGGAGTGTCTTTTTTTGCTGGGTATGGAAAGAAAGAATCACAAGAAAGTAGAATCATGCATTAGAGCCTTCTGATCTCTTAGTGAAAGCGTAAAGACTTCCGAAATGCACTGCTTTGCTTAAGTCGACTTAAGCTTTCATTCCATATTGCCACATATATAAATTATTTTTAATTTTTAATTGCCTATTTTTGAAGTCGGTTAAATTTTGTTTTTTTCAAAAGCTTTTATTTTAATTCGAACTACTCGTTTTTATATAAAGAAAATTGTTCTTTTCAATGAATATAGAATAGACTCTTTTGTCAAACTAAAATTGTGTATCAGAAGGGGTCAAGGTGTTTGCAAACATTAAATGAACTACAGTATTAAATGTTAAAGGGCGTTTTACGCCCACTTTCGTAAACTAGCTAGATTGTGTGCGCCTTAAGATCCTAGGGGAGTGCATGATTTCACATCGCTTGGGCAGAAAGATATAAAATCTTATTCGTGCCGTCCGTACTTTTCTTAAAGTACAATCGCGTCGTTAGAGGAACTCAAAGTGTCTATTAAGATTCTTTGAAATCAGTTGAGTAGAAGTGTATGAATTTTCAGACATAAATCCTTCATATAATTTATATTTGATGTCTTCTGAACGAATTCGTTTACAAACACTGCCATGTAAGCAGATTTGCTGTCATTATTCTGGTCAAAAATGTTCACTAGCATACTTGCATATACATACATACATATCTTGTGTGATACTTTTGCTTTATTTTCTTTTGTTTTTTTAAGGCAACCACCAAATCTAATCAAGATTGTAAATTTAAATGTGTAAGTGACAGTATGTAACCTACACGCACACACACACACACACACCTTTAAGATATACATTTAATGCATATATGCATGTGTGTATGTATGTGTGTGTGTTCAGCAGTTTTGAGTGATTTAAATCTTGATTGTCCTGATACGCGTTTTTTGCTTCTTCTGCTGCTGCTGCTTATTTTTATTTCCTCATATCCTCGCTGGCATGACAATAAGTGTCTGCCTGTGTTTAAATTATCCTGCTAAAATATGAATACTTTTACTGAACATCTGCTTTTGTCAATATTTTTATTCTTTGTTAATAAATTTTTTAAATATAAGCTTAAAAAATTCATCATTCAATAAACAGTAAGGCCAGAGCAGAAGATACGCTTACGTTTTTTTTTATTCTTCAAAGGCTTTAGAAAAACTTGTCACGAGTGTCATGATTCGTATTTGATTTTGTCAGCTCTTTCGTAACCACAACTAACGAAAAGGAACAATATGTAGTGCTGCTTTAATTTCCAATAGGATTTTCTATTTAAATTGATTTTGAAAAGAAAGAAAAAATGTACTGCAGCCATGAGGTTTGTTGGAGGAAGTGTGAAAATTATGTCACGTTTATTTGCAAGCAGGAAAGACAAGGTCATGTAGATTTTAAAATATGAACTTTCATGTTCACAAATTTGTTTTTAATGGAATTTTTTTCTTCTTGTATTCAAAAAGATTAAAGAGTTCACAGTATTAGGTTGGGAAAAAATAAATTCAGGTTAACAATGTCCGATGTTGCCGATGTTGATGTAACATTAAAGAAATTTCTTGTTATTTTATTTGTTAATTCTTTGAAAGACTGTAACTTTCATTTTAATAAAATAATATATACAGATGTTATACATCAGTTAATAAGTAAGTTAGTAATATTTTATGTTGTGGTCATACGGAAAAATGTTTTATTTAACGGAATCTAAATTATTTTTAACTTCTTAGTGCCAACTTCAAAAATATAGGCGTCACCAAGACGCCCTTTTTTGTAATTATTAGTGGTACCATTAACTTTTCTAAACGAGGGTGGCATTGGCTGAAGTAGTTAGCACGTTGACTATAGAACCGAAGGTCCTGGGTTTTATCCCGGTTTTGACATTCATGAAATAACAACCAGCACTCATTTTGCTGATGTGCGTTAGTGTCCTTTTGTATCAGTTGTTGTAGGATAGTTCAAGTGATGAAGGGACAGACACTGGCCACTTAACTACACCAGCTTGTTAATGCAACAACATAACACCCTCCTTAGTCAGTGTTAGCTGCTACAGATTTGAACATTTCATACGCCTCAATGACACCAGAGGCGCTGCAACTCTGAATTATTAAAAACGTGAAAAAAGCTGAGTTGTAAAAAAATTAAGCTTTCCTCCATCTCTATCCTTCACCAAATGTCTTCCATATCTTCTATATCTTCTATCCCTTTCCTAAAGAAGGTAACACCTAGTAATAGTATGAAGCAGTCATTGCCTGAGTGTTACTTGATCACTTGAACATTCCGACAACAATGGATACAAAGGCACACTAATGCACAGCTAAAAAAATCCTTGGTGTTGTTATTTAATGACTTTCGGAACCGTGAGCAAACCAGGGACCTTTGGTTTTGTAGTCAACGTGCTAGCTACTACTTCAGCCAACGCACCAAAGGACTTCAGTTGACTCCGCTTTACTGGAAATAACCAAAACCCAATTATTTTTTCAGATATCAGATTTTTTTCTAAACGTAGTTCGGATTACTGAAATTTGTTACAGTTAAGAGTACTGCTTAAAATCAGTACAATATAATAGAAAAATACAATAAAGTACGTAAGAGCGAACAGAACAAATACATTTTGCCATTTAATATTTTAACGGACAAAACATGCAAAATTTTCTCAGCTTTAAGTTATGCAATCGATTTCTAATTAATAAATTTGTCATTGTTTATTTTTTCACTAGAGCGAAGTAAGTTTCATGCAGGCTTGCTTTTGGTTCTCAGTAATACGATATTTTCAGTAAAGCGATGTTTCGCTAAAGTAAAGTGAATAAGACTAGCTGCGTTTACAATGAGTGCGGGGATTTGTATCACTTTCAGTAATCCAATTTTTTCCAGTAAAGCGTGTTGCGCTAAAGCGGATTCGACTAAATTCTCCAAAGATTTCATATTTAGCATATCGGTTCAATGATGAAAAAATTTTTTTAAACAAAAAACCATTATGTTTTTCTCATAGTATAAAAATGGAATTTACGAGTTAAAAATGCAGAATTAATACTCATATCGCTATTCATATTTGTTAAAAATTTCACACAAATTGCTAAAATATATTTAACTCTTGAGATAAAAGCAAATTTTTCTTTTTCCATTACGTTGTCGTGTGTAAATTGAAAACTTTAAACTCGTTTTCAGTCCACACTAGTTTATTTTTTCCAGTTATGACTTTCTTGAAGTAAATAAGCGATAAGTACATAGGATACATTTGCACAATCTTTCTAGTTAAATAAAAAACAAAATGGCTCCCCGCAACCGCAAACACACTGGATTTCTTAAAATACGATTGTCATTGGAGACGACAAAGTACGAGTATTAAAACCATATTTTCTATTTTAATAACTCAATTCAAGTGTCCTGTTGCAAGATGTCCACAACAAAAGGTAACCGAGATTGCAAAAAATAAAAAATGAATATACTTCTATAGCAAAACAAAAACCAAACAAAGTAAAGAATTAAAAACTACCAAAAGAGCACAGACCAAAAAAAAAATATCGTTCTCAAATAAAAAAATTATGAATAAAAGTGTCAACACAAGAACAGCAAAACAAAAGCCCAACAAAATTTAAACAAAAATATTTAACAAATGGTCGTTGCCATTCGCAAAAAGAAACTCAAAAAAATATCAACCACATCAACAGCTCTAAAATGACATCAATAGAACAATATCAACAGCAACAAAAAACAAACAAAATCCATTCCACTTACATACATGCATACATATGTATATAAAATTACCAAAAATAAAATTTTTTCTGTTTTCATTTGTGATTTTTAGAATAAAAAAATATTTAACGGAAGAATTGGCCAGAACCGAATGGCCGGACGTAAGGACGGACGGAAGGAAGGAAGAAATGTTTCACACATACAAAAGAGAAACTAAAAGGCAGAAAAATATACTACATGTGTATGCACTACAAAAACAAACAGAAACAGAAAAAGTTCTGTTCAACAAGGATGCGCCAACACAAAAATTAAAAAAATAAAATAAGTCGAACGGACAAACCTTATTCTAGGACTTCTTTTTTATTAAACTTTCGTGCAAGGGAGGGAAGTGTGAGAATTCTTAGCTCCTACATTTAATTGGTAAAGATTTTCTCATGACAATATTTTACAGCATACGAAAATTTTAAAATTTTTCAATTCCATCACTTCTCTTATAGTTCTGTGGTCAGAGAAGTTTTTAAGTTTGTTTTTGGATATTCACTTCTTTTTGCATTTCAGGATTTTGATCGAGGATTTTTAAGTTTCGTTCAGCTAGTTTTTAACATAAAAATAAACTCCACTTGTCAGTTAACTGTAGTTTAAACTTAAAATATTGTTTTTCAAATAAAGATTATGCAGTTAATAATCTTAGTTTAACCGATCAACAAGTGATAAAAGTATGAAATAAACTTTTACGGACCCATGTATAAGCACAAATTAGCATGAAGTTAGCATAAGTGACGAAATTAAATTAGGTGTTAACGAGTTCCTCCATACAAATTGACATTAAAAACCTTAGAATTACCTAATTTTAACCCACCTCTAAGTCCCAGCATTATTTTTAATGTGAAGTTTCATCGCAAAACTCTTTAAGATCATGTGCAATTTCACCACTTATGCTAACTTCATGCCAATTTTTGCTTATACGTAGGGCCGTTAGTGATTATAATAATTTGGATAGGACAATTTTGAGAAAATAAGAAAGATAGGTATACATGCCGAAATCATTTTTATGTGTATAATGAATTGAAATTCTTTCAAAGATTTCGTTTAACAAAGAAGTCTGCGTGTGATGTTTTAGAATAATTTGGAAAGGAAGTATATTTCGTTGGATTAAGAATTTGATGAACTTTTCTTTTAAGTTTAACATTTATTAATGCACTAATAATTCCAAATTATTATTTTAATTATTCAGCAAAATATTTTTTTATTAAAAATACATTGAAATTGATTATTGAGGAGTTTAGCTGGATCCTGTGCGCATTTCACTGTTGCTAATGCAGATCATAAGGGAACCTTTACCCAAAGTTTTTTAGAAAAACTGAATAATTAAAATAATAATTTGGGATTATTAGTGCGTTAATAAACTTAAATTGTAACAATTTCCATTAAAAAACACACAATTTTTTTTGTTAATTTTTGGAGCGTCACTATTTTTCAAGTCCATATTCTTCTTTATGTTTTAATTTCCCGAAAATTTGCAGAAAAAATCAGTTATTGAAGTTGTTTTAAAATACATTTTGAGAAATTGTCACGTCACTTTTTAAATGTTGCCCTATTTACATAAAATGTTTTCAAGAATGCCACATTTAGATAGAATACCAACTATGCCATTTCTAACTTAATTGGCAACTCCTAATCCAATACTGAAAAACAGCATGTGTGGTTAACTCAAACATAAATTCTCTGAGCCCAGATTTCATTGCGAGTTACGATCGAGTTTCCAGTGTATTTATGTGCCATAAGCGCAAAAAAAAGCTTAAGCGATTTTTTTTCAACCTTTTTTTTATCAAAATCGATTAATAATAAAAATAGCCGGTTTTCGTAAAAAAACAAAGTCCAAAAAATGCGTCGCTTAAGCTATTTTAGCGGTTGTAGCTCGTCATGTCTGTTGTTGTATGTAAATGTTTAATTTTGTGCCAATGTTTTTATTGTTAACTGCAATACTACTACGATATAAATTTTTTGCTTATAAACTTATCAAACAAACCACCAACTTTAACTGTGAAATACAAAAGCAAGAGAAGAATACATATATATATGTATATATATGTACTATATTACAATGGCGTCGGTCGTTATGCTTTTTTGACCGTTTCCGTTAGAATTGTATTTTTGCTCTCAAGTCATATGCATGCATACGTAGATATGTACATACATACACACATGCATAGTTATTTTTGCCTTATAAGAATGATAATGGTGGAGGAGACAATAAAAAAAATTAAAAAGAAGATGGCATGCAAAAACTAACATAACAACAACAACAATAATAATATTTAGTTGAAAACACGCAATGTTGTTTTGAAGAAAATAATAAATTTTCAAATTTTTATTTTAGTTCATTTTTTGTTTCAACTAATGTTTAACCATGAAATTTCTTACAGAGAATTTTAAGTTATTTTTTTGTTTTTTAGGGTTTTTGCAAAAGTTTTAATTTTTATGTTAAACACAAAAAGTTTATGCATAGGTACATCTGTGCATACAGCTTGCACATATGTATGCTACTGCTATTAGCTTCCGCATTATTTTTGCTGCCACTTGCAAACACACATACATGCCTATGTATGTATGGATGTATGCCTTAATTCAACAGCATTTTTTGTGTTTGTTGTGTGTGTGTTTTTGTTGCACAAGTAGAAATCAATAAAAATATAAAAAAAATTGTCTATTCATGTATACAACTCTCTCATTCACTCGCTTTGTTTATGCTGTTATGCTTTGAGACAGTGTGTTTTTTGCAGTGTTTGCTGTGTGTTGTTTAGAGAGAATGTTTATGTATGCGTCTGTACGAACAAAAATCTAGACAAATCTGCAATTGTTAAAACCATAAATAAACCGCATAATCGCAAACGGAACGATCGATGATTGTTGTCACTTTTTGACAGCAAACGTACGAGTAGCCAGCCACCAACACCAACAACCAAGAAAGACACTACATCATACACGAGTAGTCAAACAGTGAGTGGTAGACGGAGAGACGGACATTTTGTTTTTGTTTTCATAAATTTCAAATCTCTTGTAAGAAGAGTGCTTGGCCTGGCCATAAAGAATATAACAACAAACTTAACTTATTAAAAAACACAGTATGAGCCAAACACAATAATGTTAATAAAACAGTTGTTGGCCACATTAAAGAGAGTTAGTTGTACACATTTGGAGAGCAAATATTTTTGCAAAGAGTACGTGTAACAAACGTGTATGCAGGCGTGCATTCATTGTAATTGCTGCCTTTTGTTTTTGCTTTGTTGCAAGATGTCATTAAGCTGTGTTTGGTTGTTTGTTTGTTAGTTTGTGTTTTTGCTTGTCACTGCTCAACAAAACAATTTTCAATGAAAAGTGTGGGGTTTTTTGTGTCCAGGTGTGAATGAGTAAAGACAATGGCGATAAGAAAGAGATGCAAATAGATTAAGATAAAAAAATAAACAATGAAATAACAACAACTCAAGAGAGACATCCATCTAGCACGAGAGCTGAGGGTATTGCCAGTATAAAATATTTTGCAATTAACCGGTTTTAAGAGTACAAAATACGCCCTTTACCGCCAAAACACTAAAGAGTAACAGAGATAGTTCTTGTTCTTATTAGTTTGCTTTCTCTGTTGTTTTTTAACCGATATTTTGGGGGCAACCATTTTTGTATGCGTTTTTTGTTTGTAGCTCTTGCGCCCAACCAACCCTCCTGATAGTTTTTTTTCATATTATTTTTAGTGTTTTTGTTGTTATAAGAGCATGTTAAAAGATAACCTGAGCTTTTGTATGCGATTGCTGCAGAGATAGTGTATCATGTCATCTCTTTTTTTCGCTATTTGATAACAATGAATGGAGTGTGCATGTTTGTTTTTTCTTGTTTTTTTTTGTTTAAGGTGTTTTCATGTTATCAATCGTTATGAATTTAGTTGGTCTGCGACCGTTGACGTGTTTACTTGCGTGAGTGTAGGTTTTACGTTTGTGTGTTTTTTGCTTAATTGCGTTAAACAAAAAATTCTTCCGCTAAAAAATGCAAAAGCGGTTGTAAAACCGAGTTCTACTAAATGGAATAACAAATAATCACAACATCTGTAATTAGATCAAAAGTGCTGATATCTTTCTAATAAAGCAGAAAAATATGACAAACAAAATCTTTAAATCATAATTGAGCAAATTAATGTCTAAATTCGAGACAAAAGTTTGTTAATAAAATAAAAAAAATTATTGCTAAAAAGCTTTAAAAATAATAAAAAAATAGAATAATTGTTAGAAAAAAGTAATATAAAATTTAAAAAATTATAAAAAAAACAAAAGTGCTTAAAGGAATAGAAATAATAAAGTGTTCTAAAGTGTTTACAGTTCTAAAATAAAAAGAAAAACCGTAAGGAAATATTTTTAAATATAACTTCAAAACCAGGAAATCAATTTAAAAGCTTCAAATACTTTTTTTTTTGAACAAAATAAACATCATTGCTGGTAATTAATTGATTGGATGTACACATAACTTTGCTAACAGCAAAATTAATTTGGCGACGGCGGCAGTAATAAAATGATTGAAATGTTACAATTACTTTGATTAATAAAAAACTATTTTTATTTTATGTACTCGTACCTATAACAACAAAATTGTCACAAACTTACGCATGAAATTTTTTTAGATTTTTTTTATAACAAAATTAAAATTGATAACAAACACAGCACATAATGAAAACTGTTCAAATTTCGTTATCAATCAGCAACTTTTTACAAACAGTAACAATCTAAAAGATAACAGTTCCAAAAAAAAAATTGGTTTCTTCTTCGCATGTATGAGTGTCAAATATTTTGCGTTTCTTTAAATAAATAGTTCCACATTATAATGGTCTAATGATTAATATCGAGTATATCAGCGCTTATCAGTTATCAGTTTTTTTTCCATTTCTAACATTCAATTTATTTTTTAAGTGTCAATATTTGATTTTTCTTCAAAATAAACAAAAAGTAATAAAAAAACTTTTATCTTTGGTATATTTCGAGGGCTACCTGTCATTTAAATTTTTTTCTAAAGAAAATATTTGTTTTCGTGCCAGTTTATTCGTACCTTTTGGTGTTATTTTTTTCACCAAACAACATTAACGATAACAGGGAATATTTTTCAACAAATTTTAAAAGATAGAACATGTGAATGTAAATACATACTCGTTCTTATCGCTCATTTACTCCAAGAACGTCATAACTCAAAAAATGGAATTTTTGAGTTAGTGGTGCAGAATTAATCCTCATATCGTTCTTCATATTGTGTGCAAATTTCATACAAATATCTTGTAAAATTTTCTTTTTCCTTTAAGTTGTGTGTAAATTGAAAAATTCCAACTCGTTTTCTGGCAAACAGGTTATTTTGAGCTATGACGTTCTTCGAGTAAATGGGCGATATGTACATAAAATTTAAAAAATATTCTGTTTTTATAATAAAATTTACACCAATTTACACATCCTAATGCAATTTTTTATATATTTTTAAACATTATTTGATTCTCCGCGCTTTTTAGAAAAAAAATAAAAAAAGTTATACGAAAATAATTTATGAGAAATTTTGCGGCATAAATGCAGTATTAGACAGTGTAATCAAGAGCCTTGAAAATCTATTGTTGATACCTAGTAGAGATGCAACGAATACCGATACCGATTCCGATATATCGGCCATATATGGATATCGGCGATATTTTACTGTCGATAGGGCGATACTTTTTAAATTTCTTAGAGCTGTTTTGAACAAACAATTCAATTTTCATTAATTTTTTTTTGCATAAAAAGCAGAACATAAAGTCTAACCAGAAAAATGTAACAAATTTAACGTTTCTTTTTTTTCTTTGCATAGTAGTGAAATTTTCTCCCAATGCTAAATCATCCCAATGCTAAATCATGTATGTATTTAAAAAAAAATAATTTGTTTTTTGTTAATTTCAGAATGAATTCAAATATAAATTTTAAATATTAATAGTCTCTTACACTATAATTTTGTATAATAAAAGGTTTTGTTAATTTTAACTTGAGTTCAGTTTTAATATGCGTATCGGAATCGGTATCGGCGATATTTCTTTTTGAGTATCGGTATCGGATCGGCAAAACGGCGTATCGTTACATCGCTAGTTTATAGTGTTTATATGTAGTTTTTACATTGATTTAACTATGCCTTCAACTTTCATAAACCAAGTTTAACTAATCTTGCGTTAAATATGTGTTTCGCTTGAACTCTTTTTAAAAACTAAATCTGTTCATTAAAAATAAAAAATAAAATATATTTATTGCAATAATTTGCTAAAAATTCTTATCGCATTGCAGGGACAGAGAAAATAGGCTTTAAGTTTCCTTGAGACGATCAAATATACTCATCAATCATATAGTTGTGTGCGTGTATTGCGTTTTTTAGCCTACATGTACGCAATTTTCGAAAATGGTTGATGCAAATCAAAGAGTTTTGATTTTCTTATATGAGGAGTGATTAACAGAAAAACAACTGCAGTCTTTTTGTGTTAATGAAGGAGAAGTGCATGGACGACCAAACGTTTATTCTGTCTTAATCGTCCTTATAGTTTAATCTCAATTCAGTTAAGAGATTTTAGTGGGTAAATCTATCCCTTTTTATAACAACTTTTCACTCATTTTGTCTCTTATTATATTTTTAAACAGTGCTTATGTAGTCAATAGTAACAAATTATTCCAATCCGAGTACACACTATGGCATTTTGTGACATCGAAAGCAAAAATAAGTGTGTTTCAGTGGCAACGTTTGTAATTTTCGATATTTTTCGTTGTGGAGCATTTCCTTACAAACTGTTTATACATCTGATGTAGACAGTTGTCAAAATATTTAATGATGGAACACTTTCCTGTCACAATGACACAACAAAATTGTATGTTATCGAAAAACTTGGTGGGAACGGCATTGCTCACACTTGAAAATGACAACACAAGAAATATCAGATGTAAACTCAGCCGAATGCTGTGGAGTCAAAACACAAATGCTGATTGACGTTTTAATATGTGCGTCTCCTCTTAAACGACAGGAATACGATACTCACACATTTTGACTGATTGATGAGTTCATTTGATCGTCTTCAGGGCCCATCACATTTGGTTAAAGTTTTACCGGCACATGACATAGAGATATTTTTTTAGAAATATTTACTTTAATACCAATTGGAAATATTGCTGATATATAAAGGCTATCTTATAGAATAGCTCGACTTAAAGGTGGGAATCTAATAACGATTGAACTTAATCCTGGCAATAGTTTTATATTCTTATAGAGTAATTCGGATGAGTATACTAGTTTTTATCAAAACGAAATCTCTTATTATAAAGTCTTGGTGATGAAACTCTAAGAACACTATCCAGTATTAAGTCAAATTAGAAGACAAATCTTCCATTTGGAAAACATACCAGATAAAGAATATCCTAGGGATTCATAATGTATCTTGAGGAGACTAGGCTCTTAATAGGGTTTTATGGTGCTATTAGGTATCTCCCCAATATCTCTTACCAAGAGAGCACAAAATGATATGAAAAATTGAAAAACAGAAAATTAATAGTGTTACTTATAAATGTGTTTACCAAAGGTAAATCAATTGTAAACACAACAATCATTTCTCATATTCCGTTTCATAGAAAATTTAAGTTATATAGCTGATGTTAATAAGAATCTCTACCCAAGTAGATAGACTAGGGTGCTGATGAAGTGCGTGGCTGCACAGAAAAGTATCGGTATTTCCCCCAGCTATAAAGTCTAGTTTAATTTTTCTTTTCTTTCTCAGAAACTCGCATTAATTAATAAAAATATTTTTTTCCATAAGAATTGAAATTACTGAACTTAAGCCCGAATAAGAAATTATTTTTGATTAAAATTCACTACAGTTCAAATAAATCTAAAAACATTAGTATAATCCGGAACAAATGGGGTCAATATTGATTGCCTCTCTTTTCAACCTAATCTAACCTACACTTTCTTGTTTAAAGTTCTTTGATCTGGTGGCAAATGACTGTCTTTCTCAGAATTTACAGTTACCGCAAATAAATTTTATTGTAAATTGACCTGTTCTAAAATGCACAATCATCACCATTTTTGCTAATGTTAAAACTAAACCGAGTAAACGAAATTAATTGTGTAGTTTTATATAAAATATGTGTATGTAGTTCATTCTTCAGTTTACATGTTTTCTAATAAATTTTTTTTGATAAGTTCTTATCTATTGTAATAAATTTTTAATGTAAAATTTTAACATAAACATCAAAAATTTGAGGTGTTGTACAAATTTCTAGTCAAATTTTATCAAATTAAATTTTATCTTTTTACGTCTTCTTTTTTGATGATATAATGCTGCTATAATGTTAAAATTTTTCGAAAAATGCTAAGATAAAAATAAGCTTTCAAGTTGATTTAAGCTAGAGTTAATTTCATTCAAAACCATTTCCAAAACAATTCATACGAAAATTGCGTGCTTATTCCCAATTTTGCATTTCAATTATTCGTAAAATTGAGAAATAACAACAGAACAATTCCCTGGTGTAATATTGTAGATTGGTGTCGAATGCGGTCATTTGCCCCCCCAAATCGAAGAACTTTAAACAAGACAGTATACGTTAGCTTAGGTTGAAAAGAGGTCCAATTAATACTGACCCAATCCAATCCATTTCGGGCTACACTTATGCGTTTATAGGATGTTACGCGCTCAACATATGCTTAATTTTAAACTACATATCGTTACCTTAATATAGAAAGACCCTCACACATAATTGAAATCAATTTTTTTTAATATTCTTTAATATATAAAAAATATGTCATTTATTTATTTTATTATTTACTTACCAGAGGCAGGAGTTTTCTTCTAAAAAATTTTCTTCTATAAAATCAGGACCATTCATGTTGTCACTTTAACCTGAAATAAACGAAATGAATTTAGATGGCTTATTCTTTTTTGGGGAAATGAATGCTTTCATGAATAGTGCCAACAAAAACCTTAAGCAACTTATTTAAAATTAAATTTGTAATAAGTGCAACTTCGCATAGGAAAAGTTCGCTGCTGCCGGATCGCAGAAATAATACTCGTGATAACTATGCTGGGCGGTGCTCTTTCCATGAGCATGGAAATTTTCACAATAGCCTAGAACAATTTAGATGTCATATATATGAACATGAGTCAAGAATGATAGAATAGATAGAAATCCCCATATATCACCAATAACGTCACTAGAACTCTTTTATTATTGGCCAATAGTTTAGGTTAGGTTAACAGGTTTTAGCAGAAAGAAGAGTGTTTTCATATCACTTAGATTCAGTTAATTAGGTTGCTTTGTGTTACTGGCAGAAAAATACAAATATTTAGAAGTTCTCAATAAGAAAGAAAGAACTTGAGAGAATCCCCTTAAGGGAGTGCTCCTAATAAAGGACTTTAGGTTCTTAAGATCAACCGCTGATAGCCCCGAAAGGCCACTGAAAAGTGTACCTTCGTAAAGCGTGAAGGTTTTGGTATTTAAGTACACTGTATATAAAGGGTGTTTAAATTTTAAGGACCGATGTTTATTTTGAATAAAACACAAATTATTTAAGAAATGATTGTCATTTCTTTTTATTATGATGATATATGACATGGTTCAATTAGGTATGGAACAAAATATCGTGCAAATGGCTGCCGCGACCTTGGCGGTACATTTATATCCGATGGTCCAAATTTCCGATGACGCTGAGTCATAATTGAGCTTATATACCGTTAAAGTGCCGAATTATCTCATCCTTTAGCTCTTGAATTGTTGCTGGCTTATCGTCGTACACCTTTAATTTCAAATAACCCCAAAGAAAAAAGTCCAACGGTGTCAAATAATATGATCTTGGTGGCGAATTGACATCGCCACCAGGTGAGATAACACGGACATTGAATTTGTCACGCAAAAGAGCCATTGTTTCCTTAGCTGTGTGGCAAGTCGGACCGTCCTGTTGAAACCACATATCGTCCACATCCATATCTTCAAATTCGGACCATAAACAGGTCGTTATCATCTCACGATAGCGAAAACCATTCACAGTAACTGCCTAACCGGACTTATTTTGGAAAAAAATACGGCCCGATTATGCCGCACCAAACAGTCACTCTTTGTGAGTGCATTTGTCTTTCGACAATCACTCTTGGATTATCATTCGCCCAAATGTGGCAATTCTGCTTATTGACGAATCCACTGAGGTGAAAATGTGCCACATCATTGAAGACGATTTTCTTCATAATAATTCATAATAAGCCATCTTCATAATAATTCATAATGAACATCGTTAACGCGTTGCTCGATTGTGTATGTTGCCATGCTTCAAATTGAGTTGTCCGATATTGAGAGATGTCAAATGAAATGCAGAAAAAAACTTGACGGTTAGGTGTGGTTCACATTCAATATCGGCCCTTAAAATTTAACCACCCTTTGTTAGCAACAAAAAAGTTTTTTTTAAATTAAATTGGAAAACTATTTTTTGCTCTGTGCTGACTATAAACCAAAGATATGCATGATTTCAATTAAAGTTCTTTTTACAATGAATCACACAAATAATTGAAAATAGACTAGGTATCAATTAATTCAGCAATTGAATTAAATAACTCAGTATTTGAAAACTTTATCACAATAAATTAAAAATTTTGTAGAAAGAAATAAAATAATATGAAAAGTTTTGCAATATCAATTAAAAATTAAATATTCACCAGTAAACATTATTATGATCAATAAATTTTTCCCATTTGAATTAACTGAAGCAATTAAAAACTTGATAGAATTAATTAAATTCTTATATGAACATATTTATTAATGAATACTTTTTTCTGTGTATTGAGTAAATTAAGGAATTTGTTGAAAATATTTACTGATGAAATAGTTATATAAAATAATTGTTTTATTTATTTCTTAAAAAAAAACTGATATGCAGCATATCGCTCATTCACTTGCTGATCACCATAACTCAAATCAGGCAAAGTCAATCCACATATCCTTATTCGCATTGCGTAAAAATATCTTGTATACACAAAAAAAAATGATCACCAATTAATATTTTCAGTTAAGAATTTTATTGGTTCAATTAAATTTTTGATTTTTTTAAATTAATTATAGTATATAAATTTAATTGATATTATCAAATTGTTTACAGGTAAACATTTAATTAACTTTTTAATTGATACTACAAAATTTTAATTTATATTATAAAATTGTTCATAATACTTTTCTCCATTAAGTTGTGTGTAAATTGAAAATCTTAAATGCGTTTTCTACAAAAATGATCAGGGCAATTATGAATAAAATTTCGCGAGAAATTTCTCCCTTTTATAATTAGAATTTTTTGTTTGAACTATTACTTGCTATTGTTTGAAATTATTCCGCGGGAAAAATTTCTTGCCGAATTTTATTCATCATTGCCTTGAATAATTGAGAATTAATACATATGAAGTTTAAACGGTTGTCATAAAATTTACAATACATTTCGTTCTAATTAATTTTTTCAAGCGTGGAATTATTGAAATAATTAATTGTTTCTTATATTTTTTTAGTTTGAAAAACGCTTGAATTAAATAATAATTTAATTGTGTATCAAACAAGGGCCATTAATTGAAAAACTGATGATTATTTTTTATGGACTTTCTTTTTTGTAAAATCCAAAAATGTGCAACAAGTTTTATTACCATGAAATTCTATTGAAAATTTTATAAATTTAACTTTATTTAAAAACTTCTTAACAAGAGTTTATTAAAACTTGATCGGAGGCTTATCTTGATAAGCTCTTTATTTTTTTATATCAACAAATGTGTTTATTTCAAATATTTGACAATTAATTAACTAATTATTGGCGAGATTTTAAATATTTAAAATAAATTTACCTAAAATTTAACTAAAACATTTACGGCATTTTAAACAGTTTAGACATCGATTTTCCTAAATAAAAACGTATTAATACACAAAACGCCCACTCATAAATTTTATAGAACCAGACTGGTCTGCTTAATACAAAGGTGGATTTCTTCATTTGTAATTTCTTTTATTCTTTTATATAATTTCTGTTAGCGCCAGGTTTTGCTTCCAAAAAGAAGGTAAAGAAATAAAGTATCCACACACACAAAAAATCTTTTGTTAATATTTTGTACAAGAAAGCAACAATAGAAAAAAAATCAATTGCATTTGAAAATTTATTACTTTTACAAAAAAAAAAACATTTAAGGAAATTTAAAAAACGAAACTTCAGGTTTTTATATTGTGTTTTGTTGTGGAATAGTTTATTATTGCTGCCACACAGAGACACAGGGAAAGAATTTTGTCACTTGCGCTGAAGCAAACAATCATTGAACTCTATTTACAAATTTAACGCGCTTTGACGGATTTATTTACTTACAGCCTTATTTATTAAAATTATTAAGGCTTTATAAAGGGTTTTTAGAACAGATTTTCATTAAAAAATGTTCTTATTCAGTCCTAGTTTACACAATGCAAGTCTTATTGCTCAGCTGATTAGTTAGTAGGAGAGAGAGAGACGAGGGAAAAAGAAAAAGTACTCAGCTTCATGTACTGTCAATACATTTTACTTTCTCATACGTTATGTTAAAAAATCACACATGCATACGCAAAACTATGCGTAAAAAATATGAGCTGAAAACTAAAGGCACAACTATAATAGGAATAAGCGAACTTAAGCAACTGTGCGGTTACATATAAAACGTATGTGGCAAACTATAATGTACTTATGGAACTTTTCGTCAAGTTTCGTTAAATGTCATTTGCTTAAGTTAAGTGCCAAACTGAACGCACATTCCGTACGGAAAACACTGTTTGTGCACTTTTTTAAACTCAAGCAAACAGCATCAGAAAATAGGTATTCATTGATTTTAAATATTTTTTTATTGTTTCTTATTTTAAACTTAGAAAAGAACGCAAAACTTTTATTTTCATTCTTTGTTTTACAATACACATATACACACATACACATGAGTTTATTTATGTACATATATTCATTGTTGTACTTTTTAGTAGGCAAAACAAAGAAAACAAGTAATAAAGTAGTGGATATAATTATATGTGAATTTTTAATAGATTAGGACATTCGAACAAGTTAATTTGATTGAATTGCATTCATTTCGTAGTTATAAGAAGAAACAAAATTACTAAAAAATTGTGAACAATACCTATATGTGCAGCTGTGGTTAAAGAATACTTAGTGCATGTAAGTACATTGTGGTCACCTAAAAGTCACATCTGAATTGCTTAAGTATTTGACAGACTCTTATCGTCCAATTGTGGCATTAGCTTAAGCCACCTTATTCATATTATAGTTGGGCCTTAAGACTTGAATTGTGTGGACACCGATGAAAGTTCAAAGAAGAAAACGTGATAAGCTTAGCAATGAGACTTGACTAGTGTGAACTGAGACTAAGCGTTTACTAAGAACTATAGAATTAATTATTTTATACACTTATATAAATATCGCACTCGTTCCTTTAAAGTGACTAACATAAAATTAAAAAATTCTCATTACACAGAAAAAACTCATTTTTCAATTCAAATACAAAATTGTCTGAATCAAATATTCATTTTTTCAATTTAGAACACCAGTGGCCAAAGTTCCATCAGTGTACCGAACTTCAAATTCCTCCTTATAGGTCTAACAAAAAATTTTTAATATAAAAAGCTTCAATTTTTTCAATGAATAAATTGTTTGATGCGAACCAAAAATTAAAAACTTTAAGGTAAATAAATTTAACTTGGCTCCTTTTAGAGGAACAAGTGCGATATGTATGTAATCGTATATATTTATATGCATATTTTTAAAGTATAATCAATCACCTGAAAGTTCACTCACTTTCATTTAAGCAAAATTGCACTTAAAAAAAGTACTAGTCCATAAATCTATTATAAATAACAAGTTCATAAAGAATTCAAAATCTTAACCAGTAAAAAATTCAATATGACTTGACAACTAAATAAATCAGTTAACATTGATAACAGGCTTTTTACTGGATCTTGATTAGAAAAATGTTTCAATTATAAACAAAATTGGTGTTGCTTTGACCACAACCATATTTAAAATTAATAATAAATAAAATTATATCACATATTCAAAAGCTTAGATGATTAACTTTGTACGAACTTCAGTTAAACTAAGGAATATTACCGAATGCAATACTTTGCTCGAAACATAAAACTACAAATTTCAAAATTATAGCAAACATTTGACCTTATTTTTATTTTTTCGACAGTTTTTTGACGCAGTTTTTCAAGTTCAAAAAATGGCAATGAGTCCATAAGCGTTTTAATTAAAAAATTATTTAAAGAAAATTTTATTTTCAGATATAAT
This sequence comes from Tachina fera, assembly GCA_905220375.1. Taxonomy (NCBI): domain Eukaryota; kingdom Metazoa; phylum Arthropoda; class Insecta; order Diptera; family Tachinidae; genus Tachina; species Tachina fera. The sequence goes on along the minus strand of LR999963.1, from coordinate 20,571,409 downwards.
CAACATCTATGTACAAAACAAAATCGCTTCATTACATTACGAGGTCTAAGTAACATCATCGTTTTTAATCGATCTAGAGTCTAGACACTATCAATCATTAAAATAGTTCCATGTATTTGTGAAAATGAGTTTGTATGCGCTATATCGACAATTGTTGAAGAAAATGAAAGAAAAAATGGATTTTTTTTGTCATGTTTGATGTCCTATTTTGATGTGTTTCTAGTGATTTTTCATCAAGCACGAACACGTTTTAAGCGATTTCTTAAGTTGAACGATTGTTAAAAATCTGGGATGACAATTTTCGTTGCTTTCCTTTCATTATTATCATTTTCTTTTTGTTTCAAACTCACTGTCGTTATTGCTATAACATTTTCTTCGCATATTGATAATTTTGCGAATGAATTTTCTACTATTGACAGTTTTTTTTAGAAAATAAATTTTATTATAAAACAGCATTTTTAAATAATTTTTTTTTTATTAATAACAAGGCTACGGAACTGGTGGCCAGGATTATAGATGAAAGTGGGCAGCTGAAAATCGACAGTCAGGCAGCGCAAAAAGTTTTGAAGGGACACAATGTCAAATCGAGTTCTCAACTTGCTTATGGACAAATAAAGTGTCAGACTATGTTGGGTTCCTGGCCACAACAGTGTTGAGGGAAATGAAATTGCCCATAAGCTGGCAAGAATAGGGTCGTCGTTAGATGAGATAATTTGTGACAGATCGGTGAAATTACCGATAAGTCATTAGTACAGGGAATTCAGTAATTGGGTAGAGACCAACAGTTCATGGCAAAGTTTGGAGTATTGTAGAGCCTCAAGGGATATGTGGTCAAAAATTTACTTAGGAATATGCAAACTGCTACTGGACATGGAAAGGAAAACGATGGAAATCGTAATATGCGCTTTTACTAGCCACTGCTCGGTCAGAGCAAAAACCAGCATTTGGAAAATTGGCCCACCAGATTTCTGTAAGATATGCGGAGATGAGGAGGAATCAGAAACCATTGAACATATTATCTTTCACTGTCCGAAGCTGCAACGTAGTAGGCTTAGTTAGATAGCTGAGCAGACATTTCCATGGGAGCATTAGTGATATCGCGAAGTGTAAAACAGAATACATAAGGGCTGCATAATGGTAATGCAGTGGCTTAATGACGGATCATAGGGTCACTTCTGCTAACTAGGGGAGGGATATTACTTTTAATGGGCATTACAAGGGAATAACAATCACAATGGACTGGATCTCCTAAACTAAGCTAACCTATTAATGACAAGCATTTTTGCGCGACTTCGTTCGCATCCAAAAGGAAACAGACTAGACTTTAACTGTATTCATTCTTATCAGAAACAGAAAAAATACCAACCCAAATAATAGTCTATTCCGCGCAACTTTAATTTTTTCTTATTGTTTTTTATTAGAAATTGTTACAATTTAAGTTCAACATTTATTAATGCACTAATAATCCCAAATTATTATTTTACTTATTTAGTAAAAGGATTTTTTATTAAAAATACATTGAAATTGATTATTGAAAGGTTTAGCTGGATCCTATGCGCATGTTGATTATTGAGTTCTTGTTTCAACTTATTATTATTATTTGTTGAGCTTCTCATTTGTTTAAATGAAAGTTTTTAACATAATAACTCTAGTTGTTCAAAGAAACTTTGGGCAAAGGTTCCCTGATGATATGAATTAGCAACAGTGAAATGCGCAGCTAAACCCTTCAATAATCAATTGCAATATAGTTTTAATAAAAAATCATTTTACTAAATAAGTAAAATAATAATTTGGGATTATTAGTGCGTTAATAAATGTTAAACCTTAATTTTTTCTTTAATACCTTTCATTCTTATCCAGACAATCACCTGTATTGCGTATGTCACATCGAGTATTTGGCTCAATTAAATTTCTAATTGATTATATGTAATTTTTTTTTGCAATGAAAGTTGTTATGACGAGACATATTTTTTCTGTGTAGAGTCCCTAAATGTTTCTATAGTTAAAATTAAGGAATTTTAGGGGTCTGATTTTTAAAAAAATTTATAGATTTTTGTACAAAGGATTCCATAATGCAAAAATGCCTTAAATATTTTGCACAAACTTTCCTTTTATTAGTAAGAATTTGTGGCTCAGGTTTAATTAAACTTCCAAAGCTTTTACCAAACAATAATTTAAATATATTTTATTCTCTACAATTTTATAATTATTAAAAAAACTCGTTATTTAAGAATATTTTTTTTAAAGTGTCTGGTTATTAAAAAAAATTTATTTTAACTTTAATTTTTTATGCGTGTCTGTTTGTTTATACGTGATAATGGATTTCAGTCTACTTTACGCTATAAAAAAACCCCATTAACTTGCTGCTCTGTAGATGATGGCATAATTAAAAATTTATAAAAAATAATTGAAATAAATAAAAATAAAAATTTAAAACCCATAATTATAACTATTAATGCATTTAAGTTGATTTCCTATGGATGGTTTTTTAACACACAATTTGTATTGTTGTTGGTGTTTTCTAAAATAAATTGTTTGTTTTTCTTTCTTTTAGAGTTGAAAATGAACCCAGTGTACAAAAGTTAAAAAAAAACAATTTTTTTTAAGAAAAAACCCTTAAAAAATTTGCTCAAAACACTTTTACTTCTGCCCGAGTTTGTAAAAAAAAGTCTTCAAAATTATACTTGACATGGATATGACTTCAACGGCGGAAGCTGCTGCCCGCAGCTGGTATGATAATCCGCGTTTAGTGGGAGGTGGCTCGCCGCAAACAAATGGCCTGGGCGCCTCAGCCAGTGGTCTGGGCCACCATGGCTTAGGTGGTGGCCTAGGCTCGACGGCCGGTGGCAGCACTGGCCTAGGCGGCGGTGGCGGCGCTGGAGTTGGGAGCGGCTTAGGCTTGGATACCAGTGATATGGGCGCATTTTATGCTTTAGAAAGTAATGGACATCATAGAAGATATTACCCCAGCTATCATCAACACAGTAAGTTTTATTTACTATCTAAATATGTACATGCATACATACATTCATATGTATGTAAGTGTTTACCTATGTACATTTGTATGCATTTTTAATACCTTTAAAAGATTTATAATTTTAACAAAATCCTTTTTGTTCTTGCTTAAGCTTTAAACATGGCTGATATTTTTGCGTTTAAGTTTGTGTTAAACATGACGTACCACATTTCTTCTTTTGTTGTTTTTGTTGTTATTGTTGTTGTAGATGTTGCTTTTTCATATTTTTTCTTACGTGCCTCTATTTATTTTACTATTCATTCAATTGTCAAAATGGTGCGTGAGTGATTGACGGGGCGTCTGTTTGTATGAAAAGCGAAAAAGGAATTAAAAAAACACAAAAAGCCAATACCAATTCTAAACAACAATAGACCACAAACAGAAAACCAAACAAACATTCAAGACAACTAACAAAAACCACATTGTTAACATACATATAATGAAATTGTTAAAAATGGGAAAAAGACAAAATCGAAGAAAAAAAAACATACATACATTTCTTTGTAGATACTTGTGCCACCCTCATAATATTTATTAATATTTCTGGTACTAGACATGAATAAATTTTGTATGTACATACATAAGAACATGTGTATGCATAGGCATACACACATACCTTGTGTTTAAGTAGGTGCTTTTGGTAAAATTATTAATGATTTTTGATATTTTCGCATTGTAATTACTTGAAATGTTTTGAAGTTAGTTGGTTTGAACTTTCAAGCAAAAAAGCTGCATAGTTTAGGCCATAAATAGAATTATGATTGATTAAAGCTGGTTTGCTTAAACTTAAGTTTAAGCTCATATAATAATATTTCGGAAGGAAGTACATTTTCATTGCTTCGAAATTTTTATATGTACTTAGATAAACAAGTAAAAATTTATTTTAATCATACTTAAAATGTTCAATTCCTTTATAACTACACTCAAAATATTAATTAGGGGAAATAAATAGAAAATCATTTGGAACAAGTAAAATGTCACTTAAAAACCCTTTTGCTTACATTTGAATCAAGAGAGTTTTTCAATTATTTTTTAATGTTAATTTTTTAACTAGCACAATATGTAAAATTAAACAAAAAATCATTTATTTTATTTAAAAAAAAAATTAAACTCAGATATTTTAGAATTATTTATTAACAATTTAAAATAATTGAACATTTTGACTGCAAGAAAAATTATTTAAATTTTGTAGTGGTTTTTTTTAGTGACATACATAAAAAGTTAAAATATAATTTTTTTCGTAGGACAAATGTATTTTCATTTAAGTTTGACTTTACGGTAAACTTCTGACTTTTTTGAGTGTAGTTTTAGAAAATACTTACCATGTTTTTTTAAAATCTACTATTTTAACGAAATTTATAAAATAATTTTGATCTAACAATTACTAATTACATATCGATGGCTTAATATAAAAAGGGCGTATCGCAATTTTTTTTTAAGTCACGGTTTATCATTTTCTGGTAGCCTGCTTCAAAAAAAAGTAAGTTACAATTAAAAATAAAAGATTTATTTAATTTTAAAAAATTATTCTTGCATATAAATGTTTTGGTTTTCATTCAGTTTTTTCCTTCTGTAAAATATCGAAAATTCGAGTTACGCCTTTTTTATATTAAGCCAACGATATATAGTGCAATAAGCGACACAGTTTTCGACTTAAATTTTTTGATGAAAAATACAAAATTTTCGCCAAAAAAAATGAGGTTAAAAAAATACGTCACTCAAGCTTTTTCTGGCGGTTATAACTCGTTATACTGAACTTTATATGGAAACAATGTTACGGTGTTATATTCGTATATTGCGAAAACTGGCAACTTCTTACAACTTTTTCTAGAAGAAAATATTATTATAGAACGCCAAAAAATTAAAATTTTCCTAACATCACCTTCAATTCGGTGACTAGGACTCGAAAAAGAAAACTTCTTGCAATGACAAGCCCGTGTAAAAATCATCCAAACCTTGAACTATTTTCGCATCGAAAATTCTACATATTCATGACTTCTTTGAAGTCTTTTTCTTTACTGGGAAAGAACAATTGTTTCTTGGTATGAAAAATGTCCCTCTCCATTCGAGAACGTCTGGTAATTTTTATGGTTTCATTCTCGAGTTGGCAACGTTTCGTTAGGGCTTTAACTACTTTAGGTCATTTTATATATCTGAGGGCCAATTTTACAACTCGTCTTTAGCTAAAGGCAGGCTTTTTTATCTGCCCGATCAGTATGTTATATATATATATATATATATATATATATATATATATATAATGGTGTAACATTAATCTCTGAAGCATTTTTGGCACTTTTTTAATCTGATTTGCTTCTGAAGGCCTGCTTTTAAGGAATTAAAAGTTTTTCAAGCAAATAATTTCATTAAAAAATGCTTAATGCAAATTAGGTAATTTCTTTAAACTCGCATAAGTATTTAAAAATTTATTTAAATCAAATTTATTGCGAAAACTATCAAAATCTAACGAATCACATCCATGCATGCATTATTTCATAAAATCTTATGGTCAATGTCCTTGTAGTGTCTCAAATTTGGTTAATTAATTTTTAAGTTTACAATATGTACTTGCAATACATATATATGTACATACACACAAATACAAACATACATATGTCCCTACGGACATTAAAATAAATTGCCATGCTCTATAAATATGTGTGAAATCAGTCACTTAATTCCTGTGAAACTGAAAACAAAAAGTTATCAGCCCAATTCCAAATATGGCCTGAAAAATAATTCCCAGGGAATTAATTTTTTACAAGATTAAAATCGTCTTATTCTTGACGCACTTAGCACGAGGAAAATTAACAGAGAGATATAATTAAGATTTTGAAAATCCCATATTTTATTTACAGTTGTTTAATTTCATCTCGAAGTTTACAAAAAAAATAATAAAATTTTAATATAATAGGCCTAATTAACAATATAAAAATATTTAACAACGAGCAAATGTGTTAAGAAACAAAAGCATTCGTAACCAAGCAGAAGTTGGGAAAATATTATTTTCGTCAAATTTTCCATTTTTATTATAATTTACTTAGACTCTTTAGTAAAAGTTCACATACTTTTAGCAGGATTTGCTGCAAACTTGTCTAAATAGATTTTGAATTTGGAATTAATTCTTAATTAATTCATTCCTTATTTCCGAACAAAAAATTTTTTATATGTATGTAGTTTGGCGTTACTCTTCTTGAGAGAGATAAAAAGAATAAAACAGAAGTTTTGTTAATAAACTTTTCGTCAAATTTTCCATTTTTATTATAATTTTTTTATACTTTTCACTAAACGTTTGCATATATTTAACGAAGTTTGTCTAAATAGATTTTGAATTCTTAATTAATTCATCCATTGTTTCCGAACAAATTTTTTTTTGTATGTAGTTTGAAGTTTCTCTCCTTGAGAGAGAAAAAAGAATAAAACTAAATTTTGTTTTGAACATTTCCAGCTTAAATTGGTTGAATTTTAATTTCTGTCCAGACAAAAGGGGACTGTGCTGCCAGCTATTTTAATTTTTCAGCCAAAGTTGAACTCAGCTGCCACATCATATCGTGCCCTAAGCCAAGTACATAGTTTTCGAACTTGATTTTTTTACCAAATGGTATAATTAGCAATCGTAAATATTGGCGAGGTCCACAAATTGTGTCGCTTGTTTTTTGGCGGCTATGGCTTGATATTATGTGTATAATAAAAACACAGAGTAAACTTGTAGTAAAAATATTTTATTTATTGTTTTGACGCTATTATAGTTATCCATTTAATTATATTTTTTATTTATTAATTAAATACGTAATTGAAAATATGAGTGTGACACCTGGAAAGCAGCAATTTGTAAGCATCCGTCGCTGTGATGCCACTTTGAAAAATTTATAGGCGTCGTGCTCACGCGTATTTTGATTTTCCGAAAAAATTTACAAATAGGTGAATAGAGTAGCAAAGAACTCTGTGTAAAAATTTTGTATGGAAAAATATTTTGTTTGGCATGAATAGTACTGTATTGTTCCAAAAACTTCTCGCTGGATACTGATTTTCATTTAGAAAAATTTTATGCAATTTTAAAATTAATAATTACAATATAATTATAATTATAATATATCAATTGCTTATTTCCTGACGATTTTAACAAACTGTTAACGAAATATCGAAAAACTCAATTACAATTTTATAAAAACGACCTCGAGCTTAGCAAACATAAGAAAAAAAACTAAAAAGGTCTATTAACTATAGTTAAAAATTTCATCTGTTTGAATTTTTTTTAATTCGTTTAATTTAAATTTTTAAATTATCTCATAAATAAATCTTGTCCGTAGAACTTTCAAATGTTGGCGAAATGCTTAGCAACATTTTAAATGTTGCTTATATTTGTTGCTTCAAATAAAAATAAGTTTACAATGGAAATTAAAACTCCCACGTCCCGCATTGATTACTAATGAAAAAAAAAATTATAATTTCCTTATAAAAACGGTTTATATTTTGTGTTGCTTAAATTATTTTCAACTGTCATATTTGACAGTTAACTCCCTATTGACACTACCACAGTGAGATTCAAATTGTTTTAGGTTAACATTTATGCAGTTACCGTTTCATTTTATATTGTTTGAACCTGCTAACTAACTGTTTGCATGAACAAGCATGAACGTCATCCATAAGAGTGTTGTCAAATACATCCGCGTTTGTTCTGTGTCAGTTGGGCCTGCCCTGCTCTGGTCTCGTTAAAAGAAACCCGAAAATGTATGCATCAGTGCAAAAATGTATGCATTATATCTGTTCAAAATTCACTTTTTTTCTTTATGTATGTGTGTATCTGCGCATATTGCTGCGATTGATCAAATTTTGTGTGCATGATTTGTGTGATGTTTCCATTCACTTAAAGTGGCTTTTCTTACAAAAATGTTTAATTCATGTGTTCAACTTTATAAGCCAAGCAACATTAAAGATTGACCACAAAAGTAAAATAAAAATAAAAATGAAAAGAAAGCACTATTGAATTTCATTTCAAGCCATTATTGTAATTTATTCCCCGCTCATTCATTCATGCGTACCGACCGGCACTCTCAGCAGCAGCAGCACCAGCAAAAGCAACAGCTTCAATTTTAAACATCAATATTTCCATACAATTTTATTTGATTGTTTGTTTGTTTGTTTGATTGTCATATTATAAAACGATCATTCATTTAAATTCACGGAAAACAGGCGCAAAAAAATTAAGAGACCTGTAACGTATGTATTTTGGCTCTCTGACAGACATACAGTCTAGTCAGTATTTTTTGTTTGTTTTTTTTTTCACTTTATTTCATCTGTTGTTGTTAGTTTGTTCTTTTACTCAAAAAAAAATTATTTTTGATGTTCGTTTAAACAAATTAAGATTTTAAAATTCATTAGTCTGCAAATGTCATTTGATGACTGTGAGCTTGATTGAAAGCTTACCAAATGTCAAAAATTCGTATAACGAAGATGCAAAAACAAAAATAAAAATCTAAATAAAATTGTTAATCGTCAAACGAGTATGAGAAGACTGATGTTGTTTGTAACAAAATGATCTTGAGTTTATGTCGGCTTGATACTTGTGCAAAAATGTCAATTTTTTTAAAAATATTATTTACATTTTTATTGATGATGTTTGTAAGTAGAGAAAAAAATGTACGATGAAGATATGGAAATTTTCAATTCAATTATAGCACTTCATTTTTGTTTTTTATTTGGATTAAATTGTTTATTGAAAATTAAAACATTGAGACTGTTGCTCTGAATTCAAACGGTAGATTACAGCGAACATTTATATTGAAAACAAAATCAAAACTTGATTTTTGTCTTATTTTAATAATCCTTCGAAACTTTCGTTTAGAATTTAGAGGAACACAGGTTCAATATTTTTGCGAGAGAAAACTCTCGTGTGAAAGTTTAACTCAAATGGCAAATAAATAATAACAAGCCATAGTTTGATTTTTTTTCTCTCTTACGGCCCTATGGTCCTCCTAGGAATTAATGGATTAAATATACATATGTACATAGTTTGATTTCTTTAACAATTGAATACAAAATATAATTTTTCTGAAATAAAAATTTAAATTTTTATAAAAACTCTACATATATTTTTAATTAATTAAATTCTTACTTTTTTTATCTTAATATCGCTTATCGTTCTAATTGTAATTGAATCATTATTCATTTATCTTTTGCTGTTAGTTATAAACAAAAATTCCATTTAGATAATATTTTATTTTTTTTGCTTTTCTTATTTCGCTACCCAGAATTTCTGGTTTAAATTAATTTTGAAAATCAAATTTCTTTAAAGAACTAATCAATAATTTTTTGTGCAAAACAATGACACAGTTTGTGCTACGGCCGACTGAATCGTATTTATTTAAGAGATATCTACCATGATATAAGTGACAAACAAATTGTCTGCTGTTTGGGCTTTAGACTGTTTGGTTAAATCAATGCCAACCGAAAAAAAATAATAATAATAATGAAATATATTTATATACACACATATGAATAAACAAACAAATGAACAAACATACAGCCAAATAAATGGATAACAAAATATTGCAACTACAATAAAACTAACAGCTACGACTACAGTTGTGGCCGGCTGTTGCTGCCTCATTTATATAAATGACTGCATGGGAAAGCGTGAGTGTGTGTGTGTGTGTGTTTTTGTGAAGTATTGTGTTGTTTGAGCAACATCTAACGCAGCAAGTGGCCAAGGATGACAATGAATGCAAATGTGACAATGTTCATTAATTTCACCAAACCAGTGACATTGTTTGGAGGCCAATATGAAATACTGCCACCAACAACACTAACATCAGCAAACAGCAGCACTAGTGTCAGCAACGTTTGCTGCAGTTGCAGTTGCACTTTGAATATGGCCAACAACTAATAAATTGTCAGTGTTTTTTTAACAGTAAGTTTTGCATACGGGCAGAATGTTCACAATACAATTTTTAGAATTGATATTTTTCTGCAGTGGCCATTGTGGAATCTGTTTTTGAATTGTAAATAACACCCGCAATTTGTTACATGGCAGCAAGCGAGCGAGTGAGTCCAGTGGCCCTTTTTTTTAGTTTTTAGTGCAATTTAAATTTTCAGTGCTTGCATGCACTGTATGTGTGTAAAAGTGATAAATTGCCAGTGATTATGATGCAACATGCTTGCGTATGCATTTAGAATATTTTGTTCCACGGTCAACAGTGTATTGTTTGTTAACTCTACTAGTGCTGGGCAACGTGTTAGATGTAAATCACGCTTAAAAGCGTGAGTATAGAAGTTTAAATTTAAAATTGCATAAAATAGTAAAAGACTGAAACAGTTCAATAAATTTTTATTTTTTGTTTGTGAGACGATTTTCTTGCTAAAGAAACCATAGTAACCCAGCAATCACGTGAGTTTGTTCTTCAATTTACTCCATTTAAACGATGAACATAATTGAATTTTGAAAGCCATAACAACACAATCGCGAACAGTTCATTATTCATTTCAGTTCAAAACACATCATTATGTATTTCGAATAACATATTTTTCATTATTTCTGAGTTTGGTTAAACTGCCCTGAAGACGATCAAATAAACTCATCAATCTCAAGGTTTTGTACTTCCAGGCATATTTTTTTCGGCAATACGCACGCGTTTTCGGCGGTGATTGATGAAAATCAAAAAGTTTTGAGGTTTTTAACTGACGGCTGATTATTTGAGCATCTTAAACATTCAGACCTGTCACAGAAACCAAATTCGATCAAAATGATTTCAATTCCGAATTTAGGTTCTTCAGAAAACGAAAAACGAAAAATTTGCTCGAAATGAAACCACTTTAATTTTAGTGCTCGGAATTCTAATTTTCTCCATTTGAAAGTTTGAAACAACTTTATTTCAATAAAGAAAAACCATTGATTTAAAATATGTTGGTATTATTTAATTTTTTTACATATTTAAGACATTTTCTCAAGTCTTTAAAAAAATGCATCAAATATAAGAAGTGAAATAAATGTTAATTTCTGTCACATCAAATTAAATAAAACTTTACGTTTGGATATGAAAATGGATCAGCACAAATTTTTCAGCAAAATGTTTACCGCTTTGGGCGTCAAAAACTGCAGTTATTGCAATTGCACACATTTAATGTATAATTTCTTAAAAATGGTTCACTTCAATAAAAAAAATTGATCCTTTAGCAAATTTTTGCTCTTCTAATACGAGTAACCAAGTGTTTTATGTTTTGTGTTGCCCAATATTGCCACATTTAAATTGAAAACAATCGAATTGACGCTTCGAATCGATAGAAATCTGGCGAAGGTAAAACAAAATCGATCGAAATGAAAACAATCAAATAATCAAAACAATTTCGATCGATTTCTGAGACAGGCCTATTGATGCACATAAAAAATATACGGCTATGTTCGGTATTTCAGGTGAAATTTAGTTTGGATGATGTTGGAAATATTTATTTATAACAATACTATTTCAATTACGAATTCATTAATTTCAGGTGAAATACAGAACACGTCCGCTAATTTTTTGTTATTGCTGTTAATGATACAATAGTGCGCAGATGAAAAGTATTTATTGCGTTTGAATGAACATTATGTTCCCCTTATTGTGAATGGCGTCATCAAGATGAGATCAAGATGTTAGTCTTGTCTCTTGTCTACTTTTTATCGGCAACAATTGGCTCTTATCGACAATCTCTTACTAATCTCTAAGGATTTGTAAATTAATAGAGCATGTTAATAGTAGTCAATTTTTGTCGACAAAAAGTAGACAAATGAAAGTATTTACAATCGTCTTGACGTGATGTCGATGACGCCAATCGCAATAAGGGGAATTATGAAATTGGAAATGGGGATTGATATGTTTATTTGTGCATGTACTTTTAAGCCACAATTATGCAACATTTACACATATGCACTGATGGACGGGTTATATTTCCTCGTCTCTAGCGCACTTTAGGGTTACTGTCTTGGGGAAGCCAAGTGAACCTATGAATATTTCATGACTTGACCCTTCATGTGAATGCGCTCCATTTTAAACTAGAAAGTGCTTTATTTATCTAACTTCTTTTCGTGAGTGTGAATGATCACAAAACAAATGTTACACACCTCGCCATCACTAGTATCTAATTAATTGTGACCACCACCGCTGAATTGGCTGCAGTATATGGCTACTGCTTGTTAAGTTTGCTGCTGTTCAAATAGTGTGGCAACTATAAATTGGTTTAATTTCCAATAATGGCACTTGCAATATGCTTTTTCATGTTCATTTGTAAATGAATTAAGTACTAATAAAGCAGCGAAACTAAATCAAACCATTGGAGTTTGAAAATCCTACAGCAGTATTGCAAAATTTGCGTAAGAATTATGAGTTGTAAATCAATTAGAGCTAGAACAGTTGCTTAAACTTGTCCCTTAGTATTTGAAACTTTAATATAAATATTTATTCTTCTTCTGTTAACTTGCTTTATTTCTTATGATAAGCAATAAAATTTAAAAAAAATTAGGTTAAAGTTTAAACATTCCAGCTTAGTTAAACTCGAGTTTAAGCTCTTTAACTAAAAGTAACACCTACTTTTTAACTTATTATTTAAATACGCATTTAGTTAATTTTTATTTAAGCTTCAAGTTTATTTAAATACGGTTTAATTTTTTAGTGATTAATTAAAGTACTTATTAAAGCTTAAATTAGACGTGCCATACCATATTGTCATAGCCATAACCAAAACCAAAATTCAATTGGTTTGCATATATGGTTATGGCTGATTTTTAGCGTAGTTGGAAGAAACTATTATATTATAAATGACAAAAAATTAAAATATAATAACAACCCACTATCAAATCAGCTATTAGTAGTTTACTTCTGAAATCACGTAGTTGAAAACAGGCCCGATAATCATTGATTCATTTATTTTTCCTAATTTTGTTCACTGAAGGCTTTTTAAAGAGGTATTGACTTTACCCTGAAACGTTTTACAAATTTTTTAAATTAATCGCAGTTGCTCGTGACATGTCTCACGTTTCATTTCTCCATAAATAAGCTTAGTAAAACTATTTTCAAATTGACAGAAGTATGCAGCGTTCTTTAGTATTACATAAATACCAATAAACTTAACAACAAATAACAAAAATTAAAAAATTTAAAAACCCCGACAACCCTCGATGCTCTAATAACGTCCAGCCATTTGATCAGTGTGTGGACTTGTACAGACACACAGACACACACTAAAAACTTATAACATCACTCTTTTTTGGTCGTTAGTTAAAAATAAGTAGTATGATTAATAAGCTAAAATTTAAATGAAAATAGTATCAAGAATACCAAACATAGTGTTTTTTTAGAAAAGGCAATTTTAGCTACTTTTACTTCCTGACAATCGGAGCAAAATAAGTGCCACTGCAGAATACCTGGAATGCTTCAGACTTCAACTATTATTTCAGCAAAAGATGCAGCGCCGCACTCTTCACTTTTTTTTAGGCTTTTACAAACTTTTACTTTTATATTTTAAAGCTTGTTTTGTTCTTGTTAGTTAGTTTTAACTTTTGCGAGCTTCTGCCCAATCAGGCCATTTAATTATCCCCTTGAGTAATCCAGTTGACCAAGACTTTCATTATTGATATCGCTTTCGAATATATCTCTAACATTTATTGTGTAAAACTATCGAGAGTGACAAAATGAATCCAACAAGTTCACCTGTCGCTCAGTTTTGTCCCAAAAAACATTCGTTATCGAAGTTTCGCTAGCAAAATCAAAAGTGAGAGAATATCAAACTAATTTCGATATCCCTAAAAGGCAGCAGGAAAAAAAAAATTTGTTTTATTTTTTTTATTTATTTTTTTAAAACCTTAACTTGCACCGCAGGATTTGATCAATGGTACTTCCATTCTAACAGACAAACTCACATCTACCAGGCTATCGCGACAATATTTTTCTGTTCAAATATTGCACATATGTATGTAGGTATGTATTCTTATTTTATTTTTTAACTTACAGTGCTGTAATGCATCGAACGTGGTACCTCTAGTCTAACAGGCTGGTATACATCCACTCGGCTACCTTCACACATTTGAAAAACTTTCGAGAGAAGTTCGATGCTCGAAGCTTTAGCGAACATTCGAATTAGCGAAAAAATATCGTAGAATCTCAGGTCAAATTGGAAACACTTTCTACATTTGCTTAGCTTTACGAGTTCCTGGTTTCTTAAACTATATACGGTTTCCTTCAGTTTTTCTTTTCACTGGCTGCAACTCGATATATGTAGCTATTTTTTGGTCTTTTTTATTCATCTTAAGTATTATTTAAATATGCAATCCAAAACAAAATTTCTTATTGATACATATACACATAACTTAAAGATAATTAGAATTTAATTATCAAGTCAAAAAATGGTCATATAAGCATTTTAAGTATTCTATTTCCTCAATGTTCAGACTTGCAATTTTTGTTTCAGAAATTCTTGATTGTATGAGTGAAAGGGGTGAATGTATTGGGGAGGGGGTACACAGTTTCATATGTAAGTCTGGGCGAGGACCAAAATATAGAAATTATATTACAAAAAAAATATTAGGGTAAATTTTGAAAATTGTAGTTTAGTTAAACTCAAGTTTAGTTAAACTCAAGTTTAGTTAAACTCAAGCTTAAGTTTTCAAACTAAGATTATGACTTTTAAATAATATTCAGTTTCACTAAATTAAAATTCAATTTTAATTAAACTCGAGCTTAAGCTATTAAACTAAGATTAACCCTTTAAGATATTCTCTTTCAGCAAATACAATATTTTGCCAAGCTTAAAATTAATTATTAGGAATTTTCATTTCACAAAAAAAAACTTTTATTTTTGGAATTTTACTGCCAGGCGCTAAAATTCTTTTGATCAGCTCATGATATCTTTGGTATTATTATAAAAAAGAAACAAAAATTAATTAATCGTTTCATTATCATAATGAATTCATTGTTTTAACACTTTGTTTAATAATAAGAAAATATTCATACATATTTATTGTATTTCCTTGCTAAATTATAAATAGGGGGAGATTTTTTTTCATGAATTAATTTTGCTTGCAAATTCCCTATTTACTCATAAAAAGTTGTTGGTTTGTTCTTTGTGCGTACTTTTGTTTTTTGGTTTGATTAAAATGTCTTGAAATCATGCAACATTAATTATGACCCAAATTCTTGGAAAAACTACAATAACACAACGACAACAACAAGAAACAGCTCAAGATATGATTGCATGTATGTTTGTTTGTATGTATGGGCTGATTGTATAACATATTAATGCAAACATCATACGATCTAAGATTCAATGTTTTACAGTGTTTTGTCATTGTTGTTAATGTTACATTCAATTTAGGAAAATGAAACTGGAGAGCAAAAAAATATAAATATAAAAAAACATTTAATTTGTAAAGTGGGCTTGTCTTTAACGGTTGTATTTCGAATTTTTTTTATTTTTTACTTTTTATAATTGACAAATATGCCAACAACAGCAGCAGCAGGCCTTTCTTGATACAAAACAACAACAAACTCGTAAATATTCATTTATTTTATATAGAAGCGGTCATTCATACAGTGTTTTTATTTTTTTAATTTTTGTTTTTTCATAATTTCTTTGGCAAACTGAAAATAAGAAATATTTAATTCATCTTGAGAGATATGGATGGTTGCAAAACGAACAGACCAGAGGACTGACTGACTTGTGCCCTGAGTTGTTGTGATCTGTAGTTGATTATGTTGCTGATGTTGCATGCCTTTGAGTTTTGACAGAAAAAACCCCCCATATTGTTGCAAAAATTTTGCATATGAGCATAACGCCAGCCCGCCCGCTTTGCTTGTATTCAAGCAAGTCTTTCAAATGTGAGTGCGATATTTTAATTAGTTGGGGCAAATATTTTTCTGCTCTACGTTAAAAAAAAACTGTTAATAATAAACAAGTGGCGGTCGGCTTTTTGTTCTTTAGTTAAACGTTTGCAAAATGCAAGTTTATAAAGCAACAAATGTAATTTTAAAACGTACAGCGCTTCTTTACATTCAAGCACATTTAATATAATCAAACAAGTAAAACTATACAAGAAAAAAATAAATTACATACTAGAGGTGAGCACAAGATGTTTGCTTGCTTAATCTTCATGGTGTACAGTACTGAATTGTTCTCTCTTTTTAAAGCTCTTAACTTTATGAGAACACTTATACTGATACTTTTAGCAAAAGTATGCAACAGCCTTTGTTTATCTGCTAAGAAAGGGCAGTGTCAAAGCATATTTCAGTAGTGCACACCTAATGACAATTGTAAAATGAGCACACAAGTGTAAAAATATTTGTATGTGTAAACGCAAAAACAAACAGCGTATAATATTTCAGCGTGTTAGTTCGTATGCGATACTTTTCTAAGTTTTCTAATTATTAATTTAATGGCCAAATTTTGTAAATAGGTAAATTTTTTTCGTTTTGAAATTTGAATGGCAAAAATATTTTTTGAAACTAATTTTTGTTATTTTTCATAAAAATTTGAAACGTTTAGAAACGAAATTTTTTTCTTCAAAAAATGCCTATAAGACTAAACAATAAATGAAGTGAATAATAAAATAAAAATAATATATTTCACATTTGATATAATTGTAAAAAGTTTTATTATCACTTAATATTTTAGGAAATTTTGAGTTTGTGAAATGAAGTATGGTGCACTATGGATTGTACATTAAAAATATTGCACACTTGACACAACTTTCGACTCAACTTTTGTACAATGGTTCTTGTGTAATTTTGTTTCACTGTTCTGTATTTTTCTTAATACTCAATTACGATGAGCAGTACAAACAATATTTGCGCTTGAAAAAAATATACAATACTGTGGACTTTTTATACGGCTTGTGCTCACTTCTAGTACATATGTATGTACAAACATTCATACATGCTTTTCTGTTGCCGGCAATAAGTTGTTGTGCGGATACAATAATTCCACATAATGTTGCTGGTCGCCTTGTCCGTCCGTCCATTAGTTTGTTTAAATATCATCGTCATCGTTTATGTTGTACGAGTGCAAAGCGAATACGTTAAGCGTTGACAGCTTTACTGCCATAGTCTTCATGATTTGCTGCTTTGTGGTCGCCGTTGTGTTAAGCTGTCTACGTAATTAAATGACATAATTATTTCAATTTCAAACTGTTGGCCACTTAAAGCGTTGCAGCATTATTATAAATATTAAAAAAATATACTACATACTTACATATAAAAGATTTCTTAACAAATCGGCTTAATAAAATGGCTTTAAGCGAATAGACTGACAACACAACGGGCCTCTTCTGCTAAGGCCAACAGGCTGGCTAGCTGGCTTACTGGCCTGGCCGATTGGCTGTTGATTTCTTGAGGTATTCCGCATGTTGCCGTTTGTTGTGGCAAACAACACGTGATTTCATGTTGTTTGACATTTTATGTAATTAAAAGACTTGCAACAACTTAAAGGTTGAAAAGAACACAAATCCAAAGTTTCTCCTCTCTTCTCTTCACTGCTTGTCTTGAAAAATTTGCAATTGTAGCTCGAAGTTTTAAGTACGTGATATTTTGTTTTATTCCTTTCTTTTAATTCTTTTTTTTTGCGCTCATTTTTATTTTCTGTATAAAGCTACATACATACTTATGTACGTTGCTAAGTTTTGTTTTCTTTGATGATGAACCATCCACAACTATTTTGCATTCCATGCAAAAAACAATATTCAAACAAATGTTTATAAGAGTATGTATACTTTTTTATGTTTGGGAATCGCTTAGCTTGACAATATAATAAAAATAAAAAACAACAGCACTAAACTTTATTATACCGAAAGGTGTCTTGTCATCTTTTTAAGTTTTACCGCCAAATTGAATATGTATATTTCTGTGTATTTGTGTGTGCCAGCTTTTTTTTTCATTTTACAATAAATGTTGTTATTGTCGTTTTTTTCTATACAAATAACAAAAAAAATCATTGCGTTTCTATATAATTGTACAGTTTTTGAATTCTAATTACAAAAATGTTAAGCAAATTTTTTATTTGAAAAACATATTTGATTTCAGTGAATTGCTTTCAGTTTGATAACAATCGGCAGGAAAAAGTGTGAAAATTTTTCAAGAAAATTCATTAATAAAATAGTCAAATTAAAAATAAATAAAAAACAATTTTAAATGCATATATAGTTTTAGGTTTGTTTTTGAAAAATACATATTGACATCTTAGTGCGTGCACTTACATATCGTTAGCTAAAATCTAAAACGACGTTAGTGCATTTTATTCTTAATTTTTAACAGAATGTATGCGCTACTAGTCTACCTAGACACATTCAAATTGTATTAATATATTCACAAAAGTTGTTTAGCTTTATTGTAGCTACAACTTGGCCAAATATTGTTAGCAAAAAATCAGAAGTCCTTGGAAGTTATTCTGAAAAAAAGTGAAAAAATATATTTCCTTATTTTTTGCAACAAAAAAGTGCACGAAAAAATAATTTTTTTGGCATAAGATGTTAACAAGATTTGTTTTGAAAACTCTTAGCTACATTATTGCCATATATAGTTTGCAGCTAGCACCAAGTCTGAATAATCTGTTGGGCAAAAACTGAAGACACCATTTTTTGAAATCTCACTGATTTTCGAAATCTTTGGAGACCCATAAAAAAATTGCTCAACAAAATCTAAAAACTGAGTACAGAGTCTTACTACACTTTGGTAGTACTATCGAATCTACTGTCCAGTCCATTTAATTTTCCAAAAGTCTTCCTTTGTTGGATAGTGTTATATATACGAATATCCAAATTTTAAGTAATTTGGCTTGTATATAGTTGCTTATTTTTGCATATTGTAGCAATAAGTGCATATTTTTACATATTTGGGCTATAAATGCATATTTATGCACTCTTAACCATTTTTAAAGCATGTTTTAAAATTTAAAAAAAAATTCAAAAAAAATGTTTAATTTTATAATGAAATTCTATAAAGGATCAGTTGACCTTTTTATAGAAAAGTTATACTTTTATAGTGGAACTATTGCACTGCAGGAAGTTTTCAACAGCCTTAGTAAACAAGTAAATTCATTTGAAAAAAGTATTAGAAAATTTTAATACATAAAAAATATGTTAAAATTCAGAAAAAATTAAAAAAGTAATAAATCATTGAATAGCAGAAAAAACCATCGGCTATTATATTTTCAAACAAATTTTCGGTTTAAATAATTTAAAAAGGCAAACTTTCTGAGATAGAAATATCATTGATATACGATCTCTTAACTTAAGTGGAAGAAGTTAGTTAGTTAGTTTTACTTTTAAAAATATAAAAAAAGTTTTATTGGTATAAGTAAACATTAACTATAAGTAATTAGAATGTATTTTTTTGTGTGTGAAAAAGTTTTGATTTTTATTTGAAATAGTTTTTAATGGCTTAATTCACGAAAAAGAAAGAAAATTTTGGATTGAAAATTTATGATGAAAACAATAATAAAGTTAGAATTTTCTTTTTTTTTGGTTTCAATATAAATTTTAAGTCGAAAGTTTTCTTTCGACATCGTTAAATAGTTTTATTACATGGATTCTTATGTTTGTTTTATGTTGTTTTTGTTACAAATAATAATAAAAAATTAAAAAAAAATATTGCTGTATTAATTTTTTAATTTTAAATGCATATTTTTGTGTTATTTTTTGTTGTTTAAGTTTTTAAAATCAATCTTTAGTTGCATGAACTCCGAGCTCCGATTTCAACTAACGCGACTATAAGACTATATGTGCCAAGCATACAGTTTCATAAACTGTTTCCTTCTCTTATAACAAATTAAAAAAAGAAAATTCTCAACGACAACATGCATCTTTAAATTTTTTTATTTAAATTTTTTATTTTTAAAAAATATCTAGAAACGTTATTTTTTACCTGAGATTACTTGCAATTGAATAAAAAATCTTATCAATTCAAAATACTTGTATGGCAGCACACTATTCTTGTTAAAGCAATGAATAGCTGTTGTTGTTTGTTGCATTTATTTTCATTATATACTTCTTACAACTACAATTCGAGCTGAAAAAATGTCAGCCAATGTAGCAATGGTACAGTAATAAAATAAAAAACATGTTTATTATTGAGTTCTTGTTGTAACTTTGATATAAGTTGAACTTCTCATTTGTTTAGTTGAAAGTTGAATATAATAACTCTAGTTGTTCTAAGAAGTTTTTGCGTAAAGGTTCCCTGATAATCTGCATTAGCAAAAGCGAAATGAGCTTATGATCCAGCTAACCCCTCAATAATCAATTTTAATGTATTTTTAATAAAAGATATTTTACTGAATAAGTTAAATAATAATTTGGGATTATTGGTACGTTAACAAATGTTAAACTTAAATTGTAATAACTCCCAGCAAGAACTAATAATCAAAAGACTTTATTTCGTCAACAGTCTTAATTTAAAAATTAAAAAAATTTTTAATAATTCACTGCAATAATAGCACGATGTTAACTATGCTGTTCTGTACATAGCACTCCCTGCTTAGCGGACGTAGCGCCAGAGGTTAAAAGTTTGCTTCTTTTAATGTCACAGGTACTACAAAGCTATAGTGATTTAAGTGTTTATGGACAAAATTTTGCAATTTTCGTGGCAAAAATTGGTGCAACGGCACTTTGAAAGTGTTGAGGCGAGAAATCGGCGCATATGACAGGCCAGCGCATTTCTTTTTTCATCAGTCAAGCTAAGGATTTTAGAACAATTTTTGGCAATATACGGGAATCTCAGCACATTTAATAGCCTCTCAATTTTAGTTTGTGTGGTTGTATATTTCTTTTGCGTTACAATTATTAGTGTTGTTGTGTTGTGTGTTTAGGCGTCAACAATAGAATATCATTGCACAATCTACAATGTTAAAGCATTAAAGTTGTTGAAGTTTGTATTTTTCGTCTGCTTTGGGTTATGTGTTTGTGTGGTTGTATATTTCTTAATGAGCAGAATGTATGTATAACACAATAGTTGTTGTTATGCTTTGAATATTTACTTCATTGTCATATTGTATGTTTGTGTAATTTTGCATGCATATTCTTTAGGTAATGTCATAGAAAACCTTTCGTTGTGAAACTTTTATATTTTCATATCGATTTACCTAATAGTCCCCCTTAATTTGGCATAAAGAAGTGCGAATTCCCAGTTAAAAATTTATAATTGGATTTTATTTTGCTTGAGAGATATGGGAGAATAGTATACATACATAACTTGCTTTAGTTTTGTTTATGCACTTTGCGCTAAATTTAAGAAAAAAATACAATATGATTTCATTCCTTTTAAGGGTAAAGTGTAACTTTATTAAATACTCAGTGTACTGTAGGCAGCAGCACAAAACCATCTCCCAAGAGAAGCTGTTGACAACAACGTGAGTGAAAGTCAAGTTCCTAAAAATAAAAATTGTATTTCAAAATATATGTATTTGATTTGACAATAAAACAAAAAATTTTATGACAGTTTTTTAATAATGTGATGATTAATGGTACCCGTAGATGCAACTGGTCAGTCAGCATGAATTACTAAATATATGATGTTATTTTGACATACCAGCGAGCCAACCACAAAAAAGAAATATTATAAAAAAAGGAATTAAATAAATTGGGATTTTTTTTCAGGCTGCTTTGAAAACAAAAAATACAAAAAAGTTTTCTCAAATTAAATGTTGTATTTGTAAGTTGATGTTATCAATTGTTGAAAAAAAAGGAAAACAGCCAACATGCTGCTTTTTTATACCCATCTTGCCTTTTTTGATGTTGTTGTTGTAGTTGTTGGCTTAACTATTTCTACGAAATTTAACTAGTTATTGAATTCCTAAGAAGAAAAACCAACCGAAATATAAGAATCGAGTTAAAAGATTCTGAGAAGAGGACAGACAGACAGACCAAAGCATCCAAGCAGTAGATGGAGAGCAACAAGTCAGAAGTGGAAAAAAATTACTTGATTTTTCATTTTATTGCCTTGGAATAAGAGTCAAATCCTTAACGTGGTAACCGCCAGCAACAGCAACAGTAGTCAATTGTAACTAGTGTGTGGCAGACTGAATGTCTATGCTGTGGCACACATGCAACAACAAAAACAACAACAACAGCAGTACAAAGCCATCAGGAAAACAACCAACCAATGGCAATTGGACTTAAACAAAAGTTACAGGAATGAAAACAAAATTCAAAAAATAAAAATAAAAATAAATGAAATTATAAACATGCATGCCTCACGTTTGCATTTATGATGTGATGCTGCTGCTGCAACCGCAAATGTAAACAGGATCTTTTTTTTTTTTGACAAACGTTTTTTGGCCCAAGTTAAAGTTGACTGCTCTCCTCTGCTCTGCGATCTGAAGGCCTTGGTGTTTAGTAAATTATGCGCCTGTATTGTGTCGCAGAAGCCGCCGCTTGGAACAGTGTGTAATAATTTTGTTGCTCGTTTTGTCAAATACGAAAAAGCGTGGCTGGTGCAGGACCCCCCAAAACATAAAACTTTTCAACGGTACAAACAATTTTAGAAAAATACAATACATATTTATTTAAGGGCACGTAAAACAAAATATGACTGCAACAAACGGCAGCTATTTAGCATAATTTTGTGTGTTGTTTGCCTCACAAAAAATAAAAAAGAAGAAACCAAAGACAATGCTTAAAAATCAAATGATAAATATTAAACTATTTAATATTGGAAAAATTATAAAACTCAAATCATTTTTTGTGGTCGCTGGTTTGTTCTTCTTGTTTTTTTTTATTGTGTCCGGCCTTAACAATGAAGATGGTCTTTCTTCTTGGCTGTATTATGTTAAATAAACATTGTCAGGAACATAAAAACACACGGCAAAAAAAAACAGCAAAATATTATGCATAACATGTTGCAGACACAAGCAAAAATAACAACATACATACATACATATTGCTACATTATATCAACAACAACAACAAGAAAACAAACAAGAGAAATAAAAGAATCCCTTAAAAAAAAGAAGAAAAAAAATTTGTGATCGCACAAATTGCAAACTTAAATTTAAAACGTTTTCCTGCAAATAAATTTTGAACACACAAACTGTGCCTCTACCTCTGCCCTTTCTCCTCTTCCTTCTCTTGCTCCAAGCAGAGTTTATTCTTTATTGGCGCATAGTTTTGATCACTTCTTCATATATTTTTTTTTTGGCCAACAGAGGCACAAGAATGGCAAATTCTTGGTTATGATCTTTTGTGTGATTTTTGCAGTTTTATCGATTGTGATAAATGTCACAGCATTGCTTATTTATTTTATGACATGTGATATCCATACAAATGATGCCACCACCATACCAGCCAACCAAGCATGTGGTCCTCTGGCGGCCGGCCACATACAAGGAAAAAAAATAAATATAAAAAAGACACCAGAGGAAAAAAGAAAGGAAGCATCATTATCAACAAGATGATTTTTTAAGAAAATTTTCACGTAGGCGTCAGAGTTTGTCAGTTTATATTTGATTTGAAAATTTTTATGTTTTATGTTGTGTCTGCACCGATGTCAAATGACCAAATTTGGTCATTTTTCAGGCGTTTACTTTTGCGCCACAAATCTTTAATATAATGCAAACATTCATATATCTTTTAAAAATGTTAACTTTTTGCTTCAAAAACTCTACTCATCATCATCATCATCATCATCATTTTCTAAACTTGTCAACAGTTCATCAGTTGATTTCAACAATTATGATTGTTTTTATGTTGCTTCATGCCCCCTCTTGCCCTCCTCTTTATGCATTTTTTGTGCAAAGAAAAAATGCCTTTGCACAGTAGCATTCCTTGAATTTATTGTAGTCTGTAAAAGGTTTTATGTTTCAACACTTTTATCGAAGTGGCATATTTAACGCCATGAAAAATTGTACTGATTGTCACCATTGATAAAATAGTTTAAATTAAAGCGTGTGCTTTTGACTTTTTTCTCTGTTTTCAGTTATGTCAACTGAAAAATTAAATGCTGCAGTCAAAAATTCTCTTTTTAATTTAAAATCCTTTTAAAATGATATATAATTTTTTTTTAATATTTTGCACAGCCTTTTTTGGCTTAATAATTATTTAAGAGCAAAAAAAAAATAGCGACAAAGGTTTTGTATTTTGTAAAACTTTGCTTGATAAAAATTTTTACATAATAAATTGTACTCGTATTTAATTAAATTGTAAAAAAATAACTGCATGAAAGTGTGCATGAAAAATTTTTATGGTTTTAAAGGAATTTTCAAAATAAAGTGTGTTGTAATAATAACAGGAGGTAATTTTTTAATTATTTTGCAAATAATATTTATTAAAAGTATTTACTAATTCAATTACATAATTGATGTATATATTGACTTTAGAAAAAACATGACACAAAACCAACAAAATATAAACCAAATCACATAAGTTGTGTTCATTAACTTTCCTAGCAGAAACCAAGAACGACAGATTAGGCAGAAACTTACAAAACTATTTTTGCAGATACGAAAAAGTAACTGAACACCTTATTAAAAAAACTGGCAAGGAGAGTTTATTTGTGTACATAAACAACACGGATGGAAATCGTAATACAATTGTACTTTTTCTCATGTATTTTGGATATTCTTGTTTGATAATAGATATCTTAAATTAAAAAAAATTTAAACATCGACAATTAACATGAAAAACTTTATATAGTTTTAGGTATTATTTAAAATTTTTATGCATCTTTCATTGTTTTTAAATCTATTCCAATGGCAAATACAAAAAGGCATTTCCCATCCCTGAAAATGCATCACTGCTCTGTATCATACGAGCAAACTTTAACTTAGCATGCAATATAAGTTCTCTGATAATATTTTTTTGTAATATTCATGTTTTTACTTTATAGTTGACATTTATTCGTGCGATATCTACTTCAGCCGAATACTTTAGGACATTAAATTTTTCATTTTCAGCGAAGTGATGCATTTCCAAACAGGCCCCACATCTTCAACAATTGTACATACTTCCTCGACCTTAAAATTGTGCTTATGCGGCTTAACCAAAGAAAACCAATGAATTAAGAAAATATTCTTTCTTTTTTTTACATTTGTCGAATTTTCTTTTTTCAACACTTTCCAGGATCAATTGTTACAAATTCGTAACAATTTGTAGTAAACAATACCAAGTCATTTGTACTTACAATGCTCTTGCATTTGAACTAAATCTACTACTTTACGAGATTTCAGGCAAAAAAAAAAAATGTTAATATTTTTACCTGCGACAGTTTATTTTCCTTTATTTCCTTACCAAAATTATTTTAGTGTGGTAGAAGTTTGGAAACAGGATCTGCTGAGTTTAAGAGTTATGCAAATTTCCTTGCACTGCAAAACCGGAAATGCCCAATTAACATTAATATTTTTCTACTTCCCTCCGTTTTTAATTATATCTCTCTCACATCAAATTAGCTTACAATGTTCTTATTAGACTGTAATAGTTTGGAACTGTTATCGTCAACACTTCGAGAGTTATGCGAATTTCTTTAGAGCGTAACTCACTTTGAGACCGGAAGTAAATATTTTGAATTCCAATTTTTTTAACTTTGTACTAGTTCTTAATTTTTTTGTTTTAATTCAAATTTTGTCTATAGTATACTTTATAATAATAGAGCCCTTTTCAAGCTCAGACATACACTAGCTTAAAAGAAAAGAAAGTAAGAAACCTGTGCGTAGTATGCGAAGAGGCCCTTTCGATTGCCCAGAAAAATTTTGGCATTTCACCCAGCTTAAGTTTAGTTTAATCTTTCTTTTGCTTTTTAGAAAATGCCATTAATTAATAAAAAATATTTCATTCTACAAGAATTCAAAAAATACTGAATTTAAGACCGGTACAATAAATTATTTCCGATTAATAATTTGAAAACTTTTGCTTAAATTTAATTTTTTTTTCGTTGTATTTTTCTATCACTTTTTTTTATAAATATAAAAGAAAAATTTACAGAAAAGCAATAAATGTTTAATGATATTGTAAATGTAAATATATTTGAAATATAGTCTAGGTTCACACACGACAACTTTTGTTGCGCAACTCTACTTCAATTCTCTTTTGAACTTGCTTTTACGTTCACACAGGAAAATTTTGTTTTGGCAATTTTTGGTTTCTTTAGCTTCACCATTAAAATTACGGATGAGATAACAAAAGAAAACTGGAGCACGAGCAATTATGCACCCCTTTCCATTCTCTTTTCCTCCCTCGTCCATAAAATCAAGAGTTGCGCAACAAAAGTTGATGTGTGTGAACCTAGTCATAAGGAATAAAAAATAAGAGAAAAGTGGATGGAATTGTATAATAACGGTATTAGTTTCGAGTATCGATCGAATATCAATTATTAAATACAGAGTTGAATTTGTCTCATTACAGTTGCGATTTTTTTGTTGAATTTTCTTTAAAATTTATTATGTTTTTGTACTTACTTAATCCCAATTATTTTAAGGGAGTTTGTATATAAAATAATAAACTTTTTATAGAAATTTTTGTGAAGGTCTGCCCAGAAATTTGTATTTAACATTAACGAAACCAACAACAACAAATATATTGATTTTTCCTTAATTTGAGGCGCTAAATTAAATTACTCTGCTTGTTTTTAAATCATTCACAGCTTTAAAATTGTATTCTTGCTAATAATTAATTAGCCACCTAATTAGTTTATAATACGATTTTTAATTTGTGTGCTCAAATTATTCAATGAAATTTTTAATTAGTTAAAGTCAATTGGTCTACTATTAAGTTGTTTAGTTCAATCATTATAACAATTAAATAAGATGCATAGTTATTATTTAAATTGAATTATAATGAATTTTTAATGCAAGAATAATTTCTTAATCGGGCTCAAGTTCAGATTTTTTTTAATTCTTATTAAAGAATAAAATATTTTAATAATTTTTGTGACCTTTTAAAGAAGGCAAGAAAATTGGACAAGACTTAACCAGGGCAAGTAACGCATTTTTCAAAAATTCTTATACACTTTACTTTACTAAAATGTAACTCTCTTTTCAAAATCATTGTAAAGAAAATCAATTGATTGGCACAAAGTTAAAGATAAAACTGTAATTCTTTTAATTCATTTATTAATGTTTTGCACATGTTTGCTTATACAAATACTTTTTCCATACTCTTGTTACTTTCTATTCTGGGGACATTTACAATACATTAAAAGTATATTTTAATTATTTTGCCATGCTTAGATGTATTTATTCTTGGGCTGTGGGTTGCATTTAAAATCTAAAATTGCATTTGTTTGGTTGTTGCCACAATTCCATATGTCATAATTGTCATATTTGTTAAGTGTTAAATGTCCAACACATATAGCAGACGTGTTGTTGTGTTACTGCTGCTGCTGCAGCTGCTGCTACTGCTGCTACTGCTGTTGTTGTTGACCACTTTGTGGCACAGCAGTGTCAGTGTCTTCCCAATACTTTCTCACACTTTGGCCAATTTGTATGCAAAGAGTAAATCATTTTATTATAATAATGACGATGATGATAAGAGGGAATGTTGTCTGTCCACGATACATGCAGTAAATGGTTAATATTATAAATAAGTTTTTATTTTTTAAACCTACAACATTTTGCTACAAATGTTTTGTGTTAAGAAAAAATAAAATAAGCACCAACAAAATGGCGTTTTTCATGAGAAATACTCTTACACTCACTCCTTTAGTTTTTTTTTTTTTTTTTTGGAATTTAGTTTATTTTTGTATTTTTCCTAAGAATATGTTGCAGTTGCATGTGTGTATTAAGTACTTGTATCTTAAACTTTGAGTCTGCTAAAATTCAGCGTAAAACCCACATGTTGGCAAAAAAATATAAAATAAAACAGTCAAGTTAGTTTTTTCTTCCTTCATTTTTATTTTTCTTAGCGAAATGTTGTTGACATTTTAACGTTGCATGTAGTATTTGCCACAACGTACCTGTGTTTAACACTGAACAAAAAATAAAATAAAATAAAATAAAATAAAAAGTAAAAAAATAAAATCCAACCACGTAAAACAACAACATGCAGAGTTTTAAGTTTTCTGTTGGTGTTTCTCTGCCTTTCATAGACCAGATGCTGGATTTCGCTTAAATGTTGCCATGTTTGTAATTCACACCATTTTAATGTTAAGTATTCTTATGGCAATTTTTTTCATTTTCATTTTCATTTTCTACTTCTTGCCTTTAACTTGCTATAGTCTGTTTAAAAATATTAAGTAGAACATTTAAACAGGGCCTGTACACTCGTACCAACTTCTTCTGTCTTGTAGCACAGGTTTTGTCTTTCGTTTTTTTTCTCTCTCCTTTTGGAGGAAAATTTATTCTCTTTACGTTACAGATTTAGATAAAGTTCAATAAATAAATATATTTGCAACATCATTAGCATCATCAAGTTATCATTTATACCCACTATGAACATACATATGTACATAAATACTTACATATGTATGTGTTTGTTTGTTTGTTTGTATGTTTGTACTAAAACAATGCAATAACTTATAGTTCAGTGTAAGAATTATTGAATTGTATATTGTTTGGTGCAGCATTTCTTTAGTCTTTTGTTCTAACGAAATAGAAATGTTATATTCATTGACATCCTTAATACAATTGTTTTAAGTACTGAAGCAAGAAACAAGTAAGCTTGAACTTAAATTTGAACTTTGTTATAGAAATGGCTAAATTTCAACGAAATTATCAGTTTTTTGTGTAAAATTTATATAAACTTCCATCGAGCCATGCAAAGGAAATAAAAGGTATTTTTTATATAATGAGACAAGTCTAAATCATAATAAAACAAGGAAATATATTTTTAATACACAGAAAAAAGCATTCACCAATTAATATTTTCAATTAATAATTTAATTGTATTGATTAAAATTTTAATTGTATTAATTAATTTGACTGGAAAAACTTAATTGATATTATCAAATTGTTTATAGGTGAAAATTTAATTATTTTTTTAATTGATATTACAAATATTATTTAATATTACAAAATCGTTCATATTACTTTTTTGTGTGTATCAATGAAACGGGCTTTATTGGAAAGAAAATTTTGTGAAATCAATGTTTGTGGCTGCCGCGGCTGGCGCGTAGAAGGCCTATTTTCAAAAACACTTCGCAGCATTTGCGGTCGTATTTCGCCGATAACTCTTCGGATGTTGATTTCCAGGTGTTCAATTGTCTGTGGTTTATCGACGCAGACAAATGACTTAACATTACCCCAAAGAAAATAGTTCAATGGGTTTAAGTATAAAAAAAATTAAAACGATCTATTGTTCTTCGAATAAGCCACTCTGAAGGACAATTATTTATTATTTATGCCATAAAACGGAAGAAGTGCACTATGAGTATGACGAGTAGAAAAATAATTTTGATTAAAAATTTCAACAATTTGCACGTGTTGCTCTGGTATAAGTCGATTCATAATTTTAATAAATTTCAAAGCAAACTAAACAAAAAGCAACTATCAGCTGTTAAATGGTTACTCAAATAAAGCAGTGGTGCCAATTCAAAGTTGTAACACTCTAAAAAAACACGTTTTACAAGCAAAGAACCAGAATTCATTAATACTAAACTTTATGCTCTACACACATAAAAGTTGCATATTAAAATCTAGAAAAATAAGTTTAAGTTAACATTTCTCTGCAATGATATTGCTTCTCGTGTGTTTCATGTTAATTCAACATGATTTACAGCAATCTTCAAAGCAAATTTTTTTCTCTTGAAATAATATAACTGTTTCATGTTGACAAGGAGCTCATTCGAACACGTTTTTTTGCATTCCATATCTCAACAATGGTTAGATAGCAAATGCCCTGGTATGTAAAATCAACATGAAGAATCATATTGAATCAAACTTATTTCAAGTTGAAGCAGCGATAATTTGATACTGAAATAAACCATTTTAAATTGAAATAAATAAATTGAAGTGGAATTTTTATCAAAAATCGAGTTTGCCGACCGTTTGTTTGTGTTTATTTTTATAACTTTAACCAATAACACGATTTTCTTCACTTCTGAGGAAACTATTTAAAAGAAAAATGTCCAAGCTTTAGTTTTGTGTTAAAAAACTATAAGTTATTGCAATGAATTTCTTTATTTAGGTAGCCTACATTACAATTTCTCTTAATTTTTCATAAATTTTTATTTATTTATTAAACATATTAAGGCGGAGTAACGTAGACCATATGGCCAAATCCATAAATTTTGTAAATAACGCCTTTTTCGTTTTTTTGTGATTTATTTTAGTTTTAGCACGTTTTTCGTCTTGGCAATTTTTTCGGTTTTTGGAGATTTGTTTCAGTTCTAGCGTTTGTTTTAGTTTTGGCGATATTTTTTCGGTTTTCGGCGATTTTTTTTTGGGGTTTCTTAGTTTTAGCATTTTTGAATATTTCAAGAGTGTCCAACATACTGCAAGTTTTCGAAATTACATATTAATAATAACATTAACAATAAAGTTTTATAGACAGATGGACAGCGTAGCGGAAACAATTGGGTTTCTTTACACCTTTGGTGTACGAAACCTTAAAAATATTTTAAATTTTATAATCTTTGTTATAACGAACATAAATGTGCGAGTATATTCCAACTGAGTTCGTTATCACAGAACTGTACTGTACAAAATGTGATTTAAGCGTATTGTTGTCAACTTACACAGAAAAAGTATTCACCAATTAATATTTTCAATTAAGAATTTAATTGTATTGATTAAATTTTTAATTGTATTAACTAATTTGACTGGAAAGACTTAATTGGTATTATCAAATTGTTTGTAGGTGAAAATTTAATTAATTTTTTAATTGATACTACAAATATTTTAATTAATATTACAAAATATTCATATTACTTTTTTGTGTGTAAATATCATATTTGAACTGGCTGATCACGACTTGAATTTCTCTAATTTAATTTATTCTACGTTTCTTAAGTACGAGTACATTTATTATTTTTACCAGTACTTTAAAAGTCTCTGATGTATTGCCAAAGTTTTTCCAACCGTTTTTTTACTGATGGTCCACACACCGTGTTCAGCTGGTGTGACTTAACTGTATTACAACGACATTAATCTTGACCACTTGATTACATACTTTGTTTTAATAATCCACTTAATTTTGAAATTCTCGACAAACTAGTTACATTATTTTAGAATTCCTTCTTGCAACCGCTCCTGTTATATTTTTTTTTTTTATTTTAGTTTATGTTCATACAAATGTTTTATGCGTAAATAATTTTTATTTTCTTGTTGTTTTAATTGTCAATTTATGTAAATTCAGTTCACTAAGTGTTCAAAATCTTAAACATTTAAACACATTTGACACATCACGCTATTGCAACGCTGTTGCTAGCAACAGCAACTATTGCAACATGCAATAGGCAACATTCATATGTACATATTTTTTTCATTTTAATTTCTTTTATATGATTTAATAAATAATTAAAAGCTGAAAAAGAAAAAAAGTTTGTTAAATGCCACAAGCAGGAGAAATGCAGATTGAAAGAAAATATTGTTAAGAAAAAAAATTTATTTTAATTAGAAGGAAACTCGATATTAAAAAAACATTCTCGGGGTTACTTTCTATTACGATACAAAAGAAAAGTAATATCAAATCGAACGATTGCTACTTTTAGTAAAGGCTAGTATTAAATTTTCTGCATAATCGTAGGACTTTTGGAAAAATACAACCCTGTACTTGGACCCAGACACTTCTATTATTATGATTATCGTATCGCTATAATAAATATAACTAAATTGTATCCCCTCTGCTATTCAATAACATATTTTAACAATATTCGCTGTCGTTTGATATAAGAAAAGTAAAATCCCAAGCTCAAGTTTATTTAGTTTTTCTTTAATTCTTCTTTGTGCTTTTCGCTTAATTTCTTTTTTGTATGCCACATGATATACAATTAAATGGTGAGTAAAACACAGTTTTGCACTATTGCAAAAGAGAATGTACAGAATCACATTGTTACTGCAAACGAATAAATATATCAATAACTATTACGATGTTCGGTTCGCAAAAAGTTATTGAAGTTACTAAGTACTGATCTAGTGCAATCTTATTGTCTTGAAAATTTTCATAAACTCTGGTTGCAAAAAAAGTAATCAGGCCTACTCTCGTTTAAGAATCGTTTTAAAACGACACATAAAAACTATAATCGGGCCAATTCTTTTTCCAGTATCGTTTTAAAACGACACATAAAAACGACAATTTTACATTGGTAATATACCGTTTTACCGTAGCAGCGTATTATCATTTCAATATAAAACGAGAATAGGCCCAAATGGTAATACGGTACTAAGGTAACACGGTACAGTTTCCATGCAAAATTGTGCTTCCTGTTTTTTTTGACAAAATTCAAACGAGAATATATAAATTTCAAGTGTAAATAGTGATTTACTAAATTTCTTTGTGGCCGTTCAATCACAGAATATGCCGAAGGTTCTGGACTACCAGAGGAGGTGTCTGAACTACACTTGAAACAATTGAAAAAATTCACGATAAGGTGTTGACCGATTTGGAAATTAAAAGTGAGAGATATTGTGGAAGCCAAGTTAGCTCATATGAATCAGTGGTGTGAGAAAGTTTTTCGCAAGATGGGTAGCCGTATGCACTTATCAAGCTGTAACTACACTGAAAGGAAAATCATTCATTCAGAGAATGAAACGGTTTCATTAAATGTTCTGCATTATATTAATGAAACTTTTCATTAATACAATGAACAATTACATTGTATACATGAAATCTTTCAATCTCTGCCTTCCGTGTATTCTTCATAGTTCATTGTATTAATGAAAATCGTTACATTGTTTAAAAGAATTTTCTTTTTAGCAAATTTGGGACAAATATATGTAAGTTCCACAAATTGTATCTACTTACTGTAGAACAAAGATGCCTTTTGTTAATATTGTTGTTTGATTATTTTAAACTTATGTTTGTGTATTGTAATTCTCAACAACATATTACGAGTTTTACTATAAACATGTAAGTTTTTCGGCTTACTTAAAACATTATTTGGGTTGAACTCTAATGATGAGTTCCTCAAATTTTAAATATTTTACTTTAATAAATACAAGTACATATGTACTTGTATACATTAAATAAAATAAAAAAATCTATATATTTCTTATTAAGTAGGTGGTTTGGAAGGGATATGATTTCATTTTTTGTATATAAAATTTTCATTATTTACTGCTTATATTTCATTATATTTATGAAAATCTCATCATTACTTTAATGAAATTTTCCTTATATTAATGAATAAACTTTATAAATAGCATATAAAAACTTCATTAAATCAATGAAACAACTACATTATATTTATGAAAAAGTTTCATTGAAGTAATGAAATAGTTTCATTCTATTTATGACATAGCCGCCAAAATTAACTTCATAAATACAATGAATCATTCTTCATTGATCCAATGAAGGGCTTCATTAGCTGACTTTTAATGAAAAATTTCATTAATACAATGAAGAATTTCATTGTCTGAATGAAGAGTTTCCTTTCAGTGTAGGTTGAATATCAACCGATTTCGAATTTATAAACGGTTTTAGGAAGAAAAGACTTACTACACCTTTTTCAGATTTTGGAGGTGTTTGGAAAATTTAAAGGATTGTTGCTATACTCGACAATATCTACCAGAAAAATGCGAGGGGAACTGTTTATGTTTCGGGAATTTGCAATACTAATGTCAATAGTTAAAATCTGGCAATATCATAATAAAGTTCGACATTTTTTTTTAGCGAAAACGTACTAGAGACTAGCGTAAACAGCCTTAAAGTATAAATACGTCATTAAATGTTAAATGTTAAATGTATTCTCGTGGCATGTATTATAAGCCAATAATAAATGCTAGCGTACTATGAGCGAAGCACTATGGAAAAATAACAGAGCTAACTAATAACTTATGTAGGTACGTATGCATGTACATGCATAACGTTTGTATACGCGCTCATGCGTAGAAAGAAGCACAAGCATCACACATTTTTTAGTCACCATTTATTTTCTTCTTTAGTCCTATACCTGCATTAAGTTAAACAAATGTATTGCCAATAGTATTGTTTAGCATTTGTTTTAGAACATTTCGCTCATGGCTTAAAAGTTCTTATAACAGGTATTGTGCAGGTCTTTAAAGCGTACGCAAAATGTGTTGATGTACAAGTGCTATTTGTTTTGTTTACAGTGAGTTCAGAAAATCAATTTGACAAAAAAAGATGGAAATTTCAAGGGAAGGTTTTCGTTGGATTATTTTTCACAACTTTCGTCGTGGATTATCTCAACAGGAATGTGTCGATGAATTAAGTTCTTTGTATGGCGATAAAGCACCATCAAAAACCACAGTATATCACTGGTATAGTAAATTCAATTGTAATTGTAGTTCCGTCGCCGACGAATTCCCTGAAGGTTTTCCAAAAACGGTTGTTGTGCCACAAAACATCGATGCACTGCGTGAACTGATAATGTAACATCGTTTTACGACATATTGTGAGCTAGAGGCATCCTTGCACATGAGTTTCACTTCAATACATTCGATTTTGCATGATCACTCAGTTGTAAGAAAATTATTCCCATTGGATACCCCATAATTTATCAATCGCTCAAAGAAAAAAAAAAGATCCCGGCAAGTGGTGTAAGGAAATTATTAAAAACTTCAACAGTAGTGCTTCAAAAGACGTGTATAAAATATTGACATGTGAAGAATCATCGATATATGTTTATAAGCCGGAAACTAAATAACACGAGCTAAATCCAACAAAAGTTGTTCGGGGAAGAAGCACAGCGAAGCAAATGGTCGCCTGTTATTTCTGCCGAATGGGTTATGTGACCACTGTTCCCCATGAGAAACGTAGAACTGTCAATTCTGAGCGCTATACGTCCATTTGTTTGCCGGAAGTCTTCGGAGAAATTCGTAAAACTAACACCCGAAGACGAATCAATCTTCATCATGGCAATGCGAGCTCTCACACATCTCGTCATAGAACAGATATACTTTGCTGAATTTGTGCGTTTTTGACAGCATATCTAGCTCCCAAAACGGCTTGACTGATTTTAATTTGGATTTTTGCGTTTAAAAGAAGACTTGATATAATATCTTCCCGCCCTATACTTAAAGAAAATTGGTCCAACTGTTGGGTTTGCGCGTAGGGGGTCTTAAATCTTTAATTTTTGTTATTATATCTAACTAAAATTATAAAATTTTGTATAAAAACTAGAATTTCCCCGCGACTTCGTTCGCATCCAGAAAGAAACTGAGTAGAGTTTAAACTGAATTTATTCCAATTTTATCAAAAACAACATAATACCAACTTCCTTCATTTTTTCTTTCATATTCTTCTTGTCCAGACAATAACAAAAAAAAAAAAAAAAAGAATGAATTGGGTGTATTGGTCCAACCTTTCACGAGTGATGCCGTGCCAAAAAAAATTTGATTAATTTTAATACATATATGGGCATTTCTCGGAAAAAAATTCCACTTTTTGTAGCATGCGACAGTAAGCAATTAACATTGTATTTCTGAACAACGTGGCTCGATTTTTCTTAAAACTTTACCTAACGTAGAGCTGCTGATGGTCCACACAAATATATAAATAAAAATAACATAAAACAATAAAACGTTGACATTCCTGGGGAAACGCCCAATATATAGATTAAAAAAATTAGATTAAATTAAATTAAAAAAAAATAGTTGAAACAGAAATTAACTAAAAAAAATTTATGAAATTCTCTTTTCTTGTATTTAAAATTAGTTTTTTTTTTATAAATATTCGTATTAAGCTTTTTCCTTCTAAAAACTATTTTAAATCTACTTTAAATTAGGTTATGATGACCTTTGACCTGCACTCCTACTAAATTGTGTTAGAAAAAAAAGCTGCACGCAAATCCTTAAATTTGAATAAAACCTTCATTAAAATGCAGAGCAAAAAAAAAACAACAATTCACTTTGCTTTGTGCGCTGTCCCGCGGTCTTCCGCTCAGTTCATATGTTGGCTCTATACTTGCATGGTTGCATGTCTGCTAAGAAGCCGTTATTTGTATGTATGTCCGACTATTTGAAATTTGAATTGGAAAACACCAAGAAATTATGCTTTGGAGCAGGTGTCATTTTCAATTGGGGGGGATTAAAAATGCTTGCTGTGCTGTTGGTTGTTAAGACGGTAGTAAAAGCAGTTGTAAACAGACGTCGTCAGCGGCGTTTCTCTGCGGTTGAACTGATCATAAAGTAAAAGGCACGTGTCCAAAAGTGGAAACCACTCAAAAAGTCCTGTCAAGTACAAGTTGAAATGTTATTGTTTGTATTATTTAAACCAAGAAAGAAAAAAACACAATACTTGCAGCTTGCCGTTAGCTCAACTAAATATACCCTCCACTTAATAATAAAAGTGTAAAACAGGATCTTTTTTTGATTATAAAGCATAAAAAAACAAAAAAGAAGTAGAAGAAGAACCAACAAACAGAAAAACGTATCAAATGAGACTTTAAGGATCAAGTAGGAATCACCTACAACAGCGAGGGAACAAATTAAGCAACTCAGTCGGTTGTGTTTGAAAAGCAGGTGTATTGAGTGCTGCTCAAGTTGGCGCTTAAGTCGCACACATTTTCCATATGCAACATTCAACAATATGTAATATGTATGTATATGAAATGATGAGTTATGCATTTATTTAATTCTTGACAATATTTGTTGCACTTGCCTTTGGACAAGAGGGGCAGCAATAATAATAAGCTGTGTGTCCTGAATCTAATGAGGCCTATAAAAGGTGTTCTGTACTTCTTCTTTTTTCTTCTTCTCTTGGCTAAACGAAAGGAAAACTGAAAATGTTAAACAAGATTGATTGATTTCTTTAGTTTAATACGTTTTTCGTTTCTTCATTTCTTTTAGCCTAAATTCAGCTGTATCCGTTCGGAGTAAAACGAAAACTAAAAACGCTTAAATTTATTTAAAATATGTTAAAGATTTTTATCTTGTGTCAATTTTTCAATTTGTATGTAGTTTGGGGTCAAAAGCAATCTCTTAAATTTCAATCCTTTCAATTTCTGGCAGCTAAAGAGATTTTCTTTTTGTGATATGATTGCTGCTGCCAGCAGAGTGCATCAAAGCAAAGTGAGAAATTTAATTTTCCAAAAAGCCATCACAAAAAAATCCTTTTATACCAGCAAACACTTTCTTCAAACTCATTTCACAGCATCACATCACACCCTTTTAATGGGATGTTGTTGTGTGTGAAAATGAGTTCATTTAATTCTATTGCTGTTGGTTTCTTTTTTTTAAGGATTTTGTTGCATGTTTGTATATGCACACACACACACACACACATATCGTGTTTTGCTTTTAGAAATGTTATCAAGATTTTTCTCGCTTTTTGGTTGCAATTTGTGTCAATCTCTCTCATCACATTTAGGTTTCGTTTTTTTTCATTTCATTCTGGTTTTTGTTTCAATTTTCCTAAAATCTGTTTGTTACAATTCAAATAGAGATTATTTGTTAATGATAAAATTGTGGATTTTAATTCCATTTCGAACTTAACAAAGATTCCTTTTTGCTGGGATATTTTTTGTCACCCAGTGATAGATTCTCTCTAAGTGATAAGTTAAGCTTTAGCATCTGGCCTTTCAATAAACATGTTTTTCATCATCAGCATTAGCATTAGCATCTGCATGGTCATTATTTAATGTAATGTTTGAGTAAATGTAAAATCATTAACAAATTAACTACACTTTTTAACACTCTCTAATGGTTTCTATAAAATATGCAGTAGTTGTATATTCGGTCCCTTAAGCAGGTGCTACTACATACATTTCTAAATGTTTGTAAATAGTAAAATTTTACTTAATAATTCCCTTGAATTTTCCACAATTTGTTGATTGGTTTCTTTGTTTCTT
This sequence comes from Tachina fera, assembly GCA_905220375.1. Lineage (NCBI taxonomy): Eukaryota > Metazoa > Arthropoda > Insecta > Diptera > Tachinidae > Tachina > Tachina fera. The sequence continues at coordinate 20,533,549 of LR999963.1, read as the reverse complement.
TCTTTCTAATTAGGAATAATATGTAATTTCAAAGACATTCCAATGTCTGCATCTAAAGTTTTTTTTCACATCTATTCTAATTCATTAAATTAAGAGTGACTGGTGGTGTCATTTAAATAGAAGTGTTTTCCTGTTGAAATTCTTGCAAAAAAAAAATAAATAAATATTCAAGCTTAATAAAATCAAACTAAAAATTGGATTTTTCTTCTTTTAGAAAAGGCGGCAATTAAAAGGCGCTTGGACAACTTGTTTCTTTATGTTTATGCTAAACTAAGAAATCAATTCTAACCCAGTAAACCTTTGAGTGTAGAAATAAAGCTACCGAAATATTTTTCAAAACAAGTCATAAAAAATAAATAAGATGGAGCCCAATGGAGTCTAAGTATATGTATGTACCTATAACATAAAAGGTCTTCCATTAGGGACTTTCAAACTTTGGAAGTTGATAGAGAACATAATGTTGAAACTACAGCTAACGAATTGGATATCATTTATTATGTTTACTTTTCGTGCGAACAGTGTTTCCATATTTTATTTTCAAAAATCTTCAAGTCGACCAAAAAAATGTTCTTTTGTCACCAAAAATCTTTTATTTAATAATTTTGATCTTACTGCATTGAAATTCAGTTAAAATTATTTTGTTTCAAGTGGATTAACCTGGAAGACATAAACCTAAATATGTAACACAAAATTTTTACTGTATGTAATTTTACATTCTACATATCGTTCATTTACTTCAATAGTGTCACAACTCAAATAATTTGCAGAATAATGCGGCATTTTGTATTTTATCTTAAGTAAAAATTTTATATAAATAGCTTGTACAATCGCCCCCTGAGAGAAGAATATTTTTTTATATCATCATTGATTTGTATGCAAATTGAAAACTTAAATGCGTTTTCTGCAAAACTAGTTTTTTTGAGTTGTGACACTATTGAAGTAAATGAGTGATATGTACATACTAGTGATGCACGAATATACGTAATCGTATTCGAATTGTCGAATATTCATTCATTTTCAGGCGAATACGAATATTTTTTTAAAGAAATTAAATAAATAAATGCATAAATCCTAAACGAAATTTAAAGAAATGACTAAATATTTTAGTTTGTACAAATACATTAATTTTTTATATAGAAATTTGTACTTTGTATCATTTTCAAATATTATTCAATGACGATCATTAAATTTTTTGGGTACTTTTTATTTACTTTAAAGTACGCCAACAAGAGTGTAAAGTCCTTTTTCATAACAATGTTTTAATATTTCATATTGCATATAATATTCGTATTCGTATTCGTGAATATCGTTTCAAATATTCGTATTCGTATTCGCGAATATCAAAAATTGACATTCGTTATATCACTAGTACATACATACATACTACCGGACTTTCTCAAGAAGTCACAAAAAGAGAATACATTCGATGTTGAACTAATTTTCATAAAATTTTGTTTGTGTTATACTTCAGTCGCATTTTTTGACACAAACCTGCACGTAGTTTAATTTGGTTTGATCAAAAATTTTGCATCAAAAACAACCGACTGAATAAGTTCGTGCCAAGTCTAGTTTGTATTAAAATTTCGATCGATATCGAATGCCGTAATTTACTCCCATATGTAAAAAAAATATTTCTTGTAACACAAGCCTGTTTTAGCAGAAACCATTGCTGAAATTTATACAAATGAAATAAATAGTGTTGCAAGAAAGAAGAAAATATGAAAGTAGTTTATTCAAAATGACCTTCAACTAATATGCTAAGAGTAACATTTTTCATGTTTTCAAGAATCTTATTTTTAGCCAAGAAATCTTTAAGTCTTTTTAACATTACGAAAAACTTCAAAAAGGAGATAAATCTTCACATATGGTAACGCTGCTTGCGAATGATGAAGTATTTATCAGCGACGCCGACTTGGTGCTTTTTCACTAAGTAAGCACTACCCAGCAAAAAAAGTGACTCCAAAAAAGTCATGAAAATGTAGAGTTTGCGATCTGGAAGTAGTGAAAATTTCGATCCGATCTAATGATTTTTACATAGGGTTGTCATTGCAAGATCTTCTCTTTTTCGATGGCTGGCCACTGAATTGGAAGCGATATTAAGAAAAATTTCCTTTTTTGTGTTCTATGATAATATTTTCATCTAGGAAAAATGGTAAATAGTTGCCTTTTTTAACAATTCGTTTCTTTTTATACAAATTTAAGCCCGAAACAGTGTTTTCATGTAAATTTAATCAAATAACTTTTAAATTTTAGACTAAAATTAGTTTATAAATTTCTTTAAAAAAAATGATTTTTTTTTGAATTTCGGTGAGTATTTTCTAACACTATGGAGGAGTTACAAGGTTTTGTATGACTAAAATAAGCTTCTACATGGTTTTTTGCTCACTCTCGGCAAATTAAAAATATCGAATTTTTGGAAGCAATGAAAATGTAGTTCCACTAGAATGACTTCCATTTTTTTTTTCACTGGGCTAATTAGTGCTTTTAAGAAATTTGTGTATTTCTTCAAATTACTTTAATAAAAATTTGGTTTATTTATTTTTTCAGTGTAAATTGTACCCTTTTCGTCTGTCTGTTATATTTCATTAAAAATGCTACTACTACCGAAATAGAGAATAGCTTGGAAAATATTAAACATTATTAAACTTCACTCGTTTGAATCTTCACGTTAGTGCCTTTTACACTTTTTAGATCTCAAAATTACGCTTCTATGTGCTTGTTTTAAATTTTGATGTACTTTTAGAGTCAAAAAAGTTGGCACCACTGGTATTTATATCAGAATGGTTGTTCTTTTGGGTAACGCTTCCCGTATTCCATATAAGTCGATGATTGCCAATGATGATTGCCAACTTATTTTAGCCGAAATTGGATGAAATGGACACCTGGCTGAATCAGGATTGCGCTGCGTGCCACACAGCTTATACAGCTAGAAATTATTTGTTTGGGTGTGGGCATTAAGACTGGTGATTTCTGCGGGGCACAATAGCAAAACTTTTTGTGGGCAAATTCCCCAACCACACTCCAAAGGAATATATCTTACACCTACGGCCATACTAGGCTTACCTGTTAATCTCACGCCGAGCTGATGCGATGTGGACTACTCGCTTGCGGCTTAGACGAATAAAAAGTTTCGATTATATCTTACACATTGGTTAAAGAAATACCCTGTACTTTATTAATATTCATTGGACAATATGTGCTCACTAGCAGAATTTTTAATATCTCAGTTATTTGGTCTTTCAACTGTTAGGGAGTCTTAGGTTTCATTAAAATAACTCATCACTAAGACAGGATTCACACAGAGTAAGTTTTGTTGAGCAACTTCTGCACCGAAAGAATTTTGCTTCATAAATCCAACGAAACAATTTCATTAGATTTCTTTCACAAATCTAATGAAAATTTCACGAATATTGTGAAAGAATTTCATAGGAATTGTTTCGTTGGTATTCTAGTTTCGTAACAATATTTCATTGGATTTATGACAAAAATATTTTCTAATTATTAAAAAACCACTTTATATTTAAGAAACATTTACAGTTGTTGCTTGAAATAAACATATAAAGATAAGAACATACCTTAAAGCAATTAAGTTAATGATTAAATTAAATTAAAACTAAAAAATATAATAAAATATACAGCAATTTAGAATTAAAGCTTAATTAAATTAAGTAAAATTATTCCTTGTCCCAATGAAAATTTTCATTGTAGTCATGAAAGTCTGATAAATTAAATGTATCTCAACAGTTGTCAACCAAAAGCTTGCATCAAAAGTAGTAATGTGTGATTGTTCTTGTACTCTTTGTATTCTTATTTACACATACAGTTTCAATTAAGTTATTTCGTTGTTAAAATAAAGTTATTTCATTGTTTTAATGAAATAATATCATTGTTTCAATGAAATTATTTAATTTTTTTATTGAAATAAGTATTTTGTTTTGATGAAGTTATTTCATTGTTTTAATGAAATAATATCATTGTTTTAATGAAATTATTTATTTGGAAATTATCTCCTTGCAAATTATCTCGTTTTTTTAATGAACTTATTTCGTGGTTTTAATGAAATTATTTCGTTGCTGCGATGAAGTTCTTTCATTGCATTGATGACACTGTTTAATACATTTGACGTCGTTTTCATTAAAACAATTTTAACGAAACTGGTTTCATTAATCCAACGCAGCGTGACGTTGTTTGAATTTTAAAGAATTTTTTCAATGGATTAATGTCCAAATTCATAGAACTTATGAAAATAATTCTTGCAGTGTGGGCTTACGGGCAAGGGAGAAATATGTTATATCTCCCCTCTTCATTATAATATCTCTCTCCCTCTCTCTTATTAAAAAGTTGATTAATAGAAATTGCTATGTGTGAACTCAGTCAAAGCGAACATCAACTCTGAGCCTCATTTATCAGACCGATTTAAAAAAGCTATGGGAATCGATTGCCCTTACTTTGCGTCCCTGCAATTTTCCGCTAAGCTGCACATTTTGTTGAAATTTGTCTGCTAAAATCATTGAATAACTAAAATCGCTTTAACAACTGCTTTTTAAGTTATTAAAAAAACGATTTTTTCGAAATTTTTCTTTAAAAATATCTATCGAACGAATTAATGGAAGTAGATTTTTGAGGTGATAGAAACTGATAAAAAAAACAGTTTTAAAAATTTTCGAAAGCTATCATATTTTTCTCGCTCCCTATAAACTAAGAACTTGCTCAATTGCCGCGTGTGGACCCTGTTTTATAAAAATTTTCTAAATCTTTGGCCTTTTAGGGAATCGAGTCTCGCAAAGATGGTCTGCTACATTAAACTGTGCAGGTTTTTTCTTCAGCCTCTTATATTTAAAAACTGATGCTTGTGATGTCCAAATTGTTTGCTGGGTTTTAGTTTGGCATTTCCTTTATGATCACATGGCCATTTAAGTTGAATCTCACTTGGCTAAATGACGTTGTCATTTTTGAATAGTAAACACCGCACTATAAGCCTTGGAATAGACTGGCTAATGGCAGTTTCTATTAGCTGTTGGCCAGCAAAAAGCTGACTTTCTGGCTGCCTTGCTGGCTGCCTGCTCAAACATACCGAACAATAAACCGGCCGATGAGAGAGAGTAAGCGAGAGTGAAGGGCGTTCTATGCATGCACATGACTGTTAGTTGATTGTCGCTGTCAAACGCTTTTAAAACGCCAAACTTCAATGTTTTATAATACAAAATTCGCTTAGAGAATTGTCAGAGGCTTTTGTTTTAACTGAACAGAAGACAAAGAAATCAATTGAACGAACTAAGAAAAAAAATTAAAGAAAACAAAAAAGATACTCTCAATTCCAATTTACCGGCAACAATTTATGACCAGGCTTAAAAGTTGAAAGACTTTGTTGGTAGCTTGTTTTGACTTTGAGCATTACGAGTTGAAAAATAAAGAAATAGAGTAGAAGTAGTAGAGTTGAGATTTTTACCCTCCTTAATTGCTGCAGTACTTACCGAACGGCGGCATTTTAGCTTTGTACTGTCATCCTAGCGTTTGTAAGTTGGATTTCATTAAAACAAAACAAAGCAACAGAAAATAAGGTTAAGATTTGTTTTTAATGTGCATGTGTGTGTGTGTGTTTGTGTCTGCATAAAAAGCATAAAATTGATTTCTTTTTTTTGTGGATTTATGCAAATCTTTTTAATTTATTTTAATTAACAAATATTCCCATAACAAATTACAACTTACAACTTGTGGAAAAAGAAAGAAAAAAAAAACAATTGGCTTTGCTTCTGCCTCTAATTAAGACTTTCAACACGATACCACGCACTTTGAATTAAATTATAATGTGCAGGTTTCTTGTAGATTTTATGGTTTCTAAAAAGCAATTTGTTAACACAAACCTGTAATTTTGAGAACTACTGACAATTGCAGCAATTCACATCAACCTCCTGCATGAACTTTGCTTGTGTTTGATTTTTGTTGGTTGGTAGGCCTAAATTATTTATTTTGTTTTTATTTTTTAAATATATTTTTTAGTTGATTTGTTATATTTTACTGTTACCTTTTCCCTGACTTCTAAATAGTCATCAATAATAATTTTCTTGCAATTTTCTTCATCTTTGTGTTGTGTTATTTTCGTTATTTTTGCTCAATCTGGTATGATGGTGATGATGATGATGATCATCGGCGTCATCATCACCTGCAGCTACACGTAGAGTTGTTTGTAGAGTGTGGACTAGCCCCAATGTACCACATGTGTATGTACGTTTCCTTAATAATTTCTTTTAACCATGGAGTGAGTACTCGTATCATTCGTTCTTGTGGCCGACCGTGAAGTGTTATTTTTTGCAGTTATTTCAATTTCAGTCATATCGTATTAAGCTTTGTCGATGCATCATCCTCATCATCCTCACCGTCATCATCATCATCATCAACATAATAATAATATCTATAATCAGCAACACGTACATATAATATTGTCTAAACCACTGTTATTAGTATAATCAAATGGGAATTATCTTTGCAGCCAGATCGAACTTGTTACTTATTGCGGTCTTGTGGTCGCTGAAACGGAAAGCAGCAAAAGAAAGACAAAAAAAATAGCAGTAGTTTCATATTTTGTTTTTTGTTTTTTTAAGCAGTAGTCAGCGTCAGCTATCTAGTCACTCAGTTGATTTGAGTTTTATATTAATATTATAGTTGGCTTGTCTTATCGCAATATCCTTTTGCAGCAGTTTTGTTGTAGATTATCGGCAAATGTAAGCCACTGTTTATATAGAGAAATATCGGCCACAATTTAAAATTTTCTGTTTTATATGGTTGCTTAACATGTGTCATGATTTAAAGTAATCCATCTTAAGTTATTTTTATGCTTTCCGTTCCTCAATAATTGTTTTTTTTTGGTGGTTTACTTTAGGGCAATTGAAAACATTTATTTTAATTATTTTGTGCAGCATTTGATAAAATATGGCAATATTTATAAATCTTAAAAAATTACATTGAAATTGTATTAATACAATAATTTGAAGAAAGAATAAAAAACAACAACCGAAAAAATATCAAAACTGCACCCATTAAAGTAATAAAACAGGCAGTGACCACCTTACAATGTACGTAAAATATATTGAACGTAAACAAAATGGCGCAAAAGTTATTGGTGTCTATTCTGAAATACGCGTCGACTTGGTGAAACTTACATGGAAAACAAAAACAAAACTGTGTAAATGTAAAAAATTTGTTTTTGTTTCTCATACAAAATTAACCGTTTTATTTCATTTATGAAATGCATGGCAAACAAAAACAATTTATGAAAATTTGTTTTTGTTTGAATGTAAAGTTTCACTTCTTCGACGCGTTTTCCAGAATAGCCCCCATTATAGCATGTGTTATAATTTTTTGTAAATTCGGGTAAAAGTTATTTCTGAAGTTAACAGATTTTAACTTTTTCCCTGTCTTGCGACACCGATTGAGCAAGTACTACGGCGCTTATCTGGTCGCAGTGTGTGAAAACATGTTGTGGAACAGTGTGGAATACATTTGGAGCAATGTGAAAGATATGTGGAACATATGTGGGAATGTGTTAGATATTGGCGAGCGCATGTGGAACAGTGTGTAGCACATGTATAACAGTGTGTAGCACATGTGGAACAGTGTGGAGCACAAGTGGAACAGTGTGGAGCACATGTGGAACAGTGTGGAGCACATGTGGAACAGTGTGGAGCACACGTGGAACAGTGTGGAGCACATGTGGAACAGTGTGGAGCACATGTGGACAAATTTGGAATAGTGTGGAGCATATGTGGATCAGTGTGGAGCACATGTGGAACAGTGTGGAGCTTATGTGGAACAGTGTGGAGCACATGTTGATCAGTATGGAGTACATGTGGAACAGTCCGGAACACATGTGGATCAGTGTGGATCACATGTAGAACAGTGCGGAACACATTTAGAGCAGTGTGGACCACATGTTGAACAGTGTGGAACACATGTGGAACAGTGTAGAACACTGTTATAGTGCTATATTATTTCCGATGTCGATTCACCACTATAATCTGTTGCACTCTGCCAGCACTTGTTAAGCTGTTTTACACGACATGTACATATTTTCAGTCTGAAACGTGAAATCTCCCATTGTGCAATACATATAAAGTATTTCTTAGAGCAATTTCTGTGTATCATGTTTTAAAAATGCCTGCTTTATCAGCAGCTCATAAATGTTTGTAAGCATTTCTAAAATGCCACAAATGCGTACAAGAATATTAATTAAAAAATAAGCCGTTTTTCTAAAGTGGTATAAGTCACTTATATAAAAAAATTTAGATTATTATTTGTTAATAGATATATTTGATAAAAAAAAAACCTTCACGTTCTAATTGGAATTATTTTTTTCTCCTTAAGAGGTTTTCTACAAACCATTAAAAATAATACACCCTTATTCTAGATGACGTCATCGACAAGCTTGTATGGACGTTGTCGAAAACAAGTGACTCCTGTTGGCACGTTTATACTATTTTCTAGAATTTAGGGAACCGAAATAGATTGTCAGTAGCAGAAAATTGTTCTTGAGAACGAGTAAAGAAGTCCCAATTTTTCGATATTGTATTGACGTAACGTCGATGTCGAAAGCTGGAATAAGAGTGAATAATAAAACCAGACTTGTATCTAGCTCTTTCAGCAGCTAATTTACTCTTGTAATTTAAATGGGTTTGATCTTGAGCTTAAATATATCTTAAACGAGCTACTGAACGAGTCCGTTACAAGTCCAACAAAATTCAAGAAGTCCATTTAAAATTGTACTACTCCTGTGTTAAACTTACTTCTGCTAAGCTGCAAATCTTTAAAAAAGGGCTGAGGGGGGTGTTGGTGCAGTAATGAAATGTTTATAACATTAATCCACAACAAACAATTCAGAACAACAAGCGTCAAGCGTTTAATGTATGTAATGCATGTGATCATGCAAATCTTTTAGCAAACAGCAGCTGCTGCACTGGTAGTTGCTTGTTTTACTAGCCGGGGCTTGCTGTTTGACTTTGTGTAGCTGCCACACATTATTGTGCTCTGCACTTGGATTTAAATAAAATAAAATTGCTGATGCTTTAAGCAGTTTTAGTGCAGCGAGATTTAAATGCACATAAATCTCACTTGGTGTCCGCCAAATTATAGTTTTCGAAACATTAGTTTTTACACTTTGTATAATAACAAAAGAGAAGAAAAATCGAACGCCACACAAGGACACAAATGCCAAGAAGGCAGGCAGGCAGGCACTACACTAAAGGAGAACGCGCTCATACTCTGTGTAAAGTGCGGTAAACTCTGTTGTTGTGGCGTTGTCTTTTCATTCGTGTTATGATCAATGTGTTACGATCAGTTATATGATCATCGATCGATCGATAGCTGACTGCTGTATGATGATCGATCTTTTTGTCTTGCAGGTTTAAACAGACAGAACAAAAGCAGAAAAACAAAAACAAAACAAAAAACGTTTAAAACGCGCGATTGTTTATGATACAAATTAAACAATTTATGACGACAACCAAAATGCTAAAAAAAAGAAAACTTATGTAATCTACAGCTCTGGAAAGTACCAAAAAAATAAAAGAACATAAAGCACTACCGCTTAAGTATAGAATTTTAGTTTTACAGCTTTAAGCGTTAAACAGTTGTGTTTAATCTGTGTGGCAGTAATTCAATTTTTTGTGCTGCTCTCAAAAATACTTGAAACAGCAATTGTTGTGTTTGGTGCATACACCAAATACGAGTACTAGTGCTGTTGGATTTTGTGCGTTTGTGAGCTATAAATTTTAATTTCACACTCTGCATTTTGTTTTATTATCTCCCTCTCTGTCTACTACAAACTTGGAGTTGAAGAAGAAAATAAAAACAACGTTTATTCTTTGTTTATATATTTATATAAAAAAGATCATTTATAATAAATCGTTATCGCTTCTGGTCTCAATCGCATGCAGAAATGTGTTTGTAAATCTTTTGGCCTTCTATTTTTTATTTTTTTTGCAACGGCAACTGCAATATTTTAGTTTTTTTGTTTGCCATACAAAAGATATTGGGACTACATAATTTTAATGTTTTATTTTTTTTTGGCATACATAAACGTTATAGGGAATAATTTTATAAGGCTGTTGTTGTTGTTGTTTTTGTAATTGATTTAATGCTGCATTATATCGCACCTTTTAAGAGATTTATTTACTCACCTTTTTATATTTTATTATTCTTTTTCTTCTTCTTCTTTATACTTTTAGCCTCCCGTATGCCATCCTCTCATACATCACCGCAAATGTGTCGGCCTCACTTTCATACGCCCCTGAGTTCATGGCTTACCAGCGAACATAAATCATTTGCACCCGCCAGCCCTTGGGGCAGTCCATTTGCCTGTCCCCAGGAACCACAGGTCGATCATAAATTGAGTCAGGTGGGTCAATCACATCAGACAACAACGATGGGTCAACATTCATTTCCATTTCCGCCCACACCGCCAAAGGATTCAACGCCCGACTCAGTACAAACCGGTCCCTCGGAATATCAGGTAAATAGTTGGGCAAATGAATGTAATGCAAATAAAGTAAAAACAAGAAATATTTTCTTTTCATTATTATTGTTGGAACTTCATTTATTCATTAAAATTCATATCGCTGTGGCAAAAATTAAATAAATAGTTTGTCTTAAGTAGAACAAAAAATAAGCAAATTAACTAGTATGTGCATAATTAGCAAAGAACAAACGACAATGGCAAGACTGTTATAAATAATTTAAAGATGGTGAAATTGAGCTTTCTTTACAAAAAAGCTTTCACAAAATTAAAATACGATGCAAAACAGTTGCGTATAATTCGAATAAAGCAGAAATCTACATCAACTCGCAACAGACACAGTGGGCCAAATGCTGTTGATGAAGGTTTAGTGGCTTTCGCAAACAGCTAGTTGTTCCGTTCAACTACATGTTTGTCAGAGTATTTGCAATTATATTTAGCATTATTTGTTCATTAATAATTATCACATGTAATTTGGCTTAAAAAGCGATACGAACTTTAGCCTGATCAAATCATTCAGGTATGTTCTGACACTCGAGTTGCAAATCGCCAAACTTGTTTCTTGTTTCTGTTCTGTAAGTCATGCGTTTTGCTTGCGACTTGGCATATTGATTTAGGTCAGCTGTGTGTTGAAATCGTGAGTGTATAAGTAAACAATGCGAAGAAAAAATTAACAAAATAAAAGAACATTTTATAAATTTCAATTTTATAATAAAAATTTTGCGAAACTATTAATATTTTTGACTAAAACGAAAAAAAACATATTCACTTTCATTAATTAACCATTTTAGTGTTTCTTTAAAGTTATGTTTGGGCTAAATTCATCAGTTCACTTCAGTATACTCTTGTAATTTGAACTCGCCAAAAGTCTTGCGATTGCGAGTTGCAGAACACCTCTCTTGCGCAGTTCAAGTCACAATAGCAAATATTATGCGATTTGCGAGTGTCAGAACATGCCCGATAAATAAAGAAATATATTCTTTTTTACTCTTAAATACAAAAAATAAATTAAAAAAAGACATGATTTCAGTTAAGATTATAACTTTCGAAATTTTGCTTAACTTGCAGGCTGTAGTGAATGCGTTCATGCATCAAGCTCATACGACAGGTTCCACCTCCCTGCCCGATTCAAGCTGTGCCCTCGACATTAAGCCCACCATACAAAATGGCTCTACCTCCTCCTCCCATAATGGCAGCGGTCAATCCTCGGTGCCCAAACAAAGAGAAGGTACTAATCAAACGTCAAATAATAATAATAATAATAACAATAACAATAATAACAACAATAATAGTACAACAAATAGTAATAATACAAATAATCAGCATAGTAATCAGACACACAACAACAACAACAACAACAACAACAATAGTAATAACCAATCATCGACATCAGGTTCAAGATCCGCCAATAATTCGAATCCGCATAATGTCCAATCTGCCGCCAACCAAAACAGCAACAATGCAAATACCTCCTCCCTACACAACAACACCAATGCCCTGCTGCACAGTTCGGGGGCGGCGGGGCTCTTTGACAGCACCGGCCAATCCCACTATGGCAATCTGGGCCAGTCGAGCGGCTTGGGCTTGAGTAATGGTGTTGCTGGCAACACATCCGCCAATAGTTATGACGGCTCGTATGCCTCGTATGCGGCGCACCATCATGCTGCTGCTCAGCATCAGGTGGCTGCCGCGGCAGCTGCCGGCATGTTTCAGAGTCCGTCGATGGCAGCGGCGGCTGCAGCCAGACATCATCATCATCACCATCATCATCATGGTCATCATACGATGTCGGGCTCTAGTGTGGGTTCTAGTATGGGCGGTATGTCGAGTAGTGTGGGTGTTGGTGGCGGTGGCGGCAGTCATGGCATGTCCGGCAGTTTAAGTGGTAATGGCAGCAATAACGGTTCCAATATTGATGTTAAGCCGGCTCGTACCAAACCTCGGACTAGTGCTGGTAAGCAAGACAAAACTTTCATACAACAAAATCAAAAGCAAAAAAAAAAAAGAAATAACACACACACACATATTTGCATTTGAAATCAATTGAATGTTTCAAAATGGTGTGGGTGAATAAAAAAAAACATGTTTTGTTTTTTGTTGTCAAATCCATTATTTTTTATTAACACAACAATTTAATTAATTTAAGTTTAATTTTTAAATATATAATTTTCTTGTAACTGTTATATTGTTTTTTTTATAAACTTTTCAGTTTTATGTGATTTTATATGCTGCTTTACAATTTAAGACTTAAATTGTGTGAGAGTTATTTTTTTTCGAAACTTTTTATTATTTGTAAATGGTGTTGGGAATATTGTGTTTTATATTTTGCCTTCATTAGTACTTGACATGTTCGCAGTTTATTTGTTATAAGTGTAGGGTTTTATTTTTTCTTCTGTTGTTTTGTTATAATCTTAGCATTTTTCACATATTTTTTGGCTGGAAGAACGCATAAAGTTAGTTTGTAGCTTTACTTGTACTCGTACTTGAGAGTTTTTACTAGGCCCACACTTTGATAAAGCACACACACACACTGTAGCTTATTGAAAGTTCGTTGCCAGCCTTTTTTTTTGTTTTGTGTTTATTAAAAGTACTTGGCAGCCCAAGTGCTCGCGATATGTAAAAGTGCAGGCAAAAATCAACCTAAATATAAATAAAAATATACAATAACAAGCACTTGAACATGTTCGAAAACTTTTTTGTGTTGTTGTAGTTAAATAACAACAACAATAACAACAGCAGTAAAAGCAGAAGAAAAAAAATGTGGAAACGCAAAAAGCAATAAAATAAAAAACTCCATCCATGCATTCATTGTTTAGCAAGTGATTATACGTTGTTGGCGTGTGAACTTGCAAGGCCTGCCAGTCCGTCAGCCAGCCAGGCAGTCAGGCATCCAGGCACGGAGTACATTGTAAATACGCAGTGACAACAAACCTTTTTTTACACGACATTATCAATCCACACACACACACACATACATACACATATACACACATTAAAAATTATAATATTTTGCATTCCGTTACTCCTTTTACCCTTAAACAATTGGGGAAAAATGCTATTCATCAAAATCGCATAATTGTGGGTTAGTTAAATAAAAGTCTGTCCGTTTGTCTGTCTGTCTGTTTTTGTGTTTCTTCTTGAAGTATTGCACTATATGAGTATATGGCATGTTTGGTATTGTCATCATCATCTTTACATGGTTGCGTTTGTTAATTACATTTTCATTATAAATGTGACACAATGCGAATATGTTTAGTGTTTTTTTTTTCAGTTTTGTTTTATAAGTCTGTCTGTCTGTCTGTCTGTCCCTTTGTCAATCTCATAAAGTCAGTTACCCTAACTTTAGCTGCATATTCCGCTGGCTTACTTTGTTGTTAAGGTTGTGGTAAATATTTTATTATAATTTTTCCTACAGCTTTCAAGTGTATGCAATTTTTTGTATCTGTTTTCTCTGTTTTTTTTTTTTGGTTCATAACATTTGCAGGTTTAGTTAGCAGCAAGTTTATCATTTAGTTTGCTGTATTCTGTGTTGAGTTTTAAATACAGACAATGCAAAGAAATACTTATATGTTCATGTATACGTTTGTCTTTGGATGAAAAATGCGCGGAAGTGCTTTTTTGCAGTTTTTTGTGGCCTCGTATAACACCTGCTACAAGCCGGTTTTAAATATTCTATTTCTCTGGCTGCTTTATTAATGCAATTGCTGTTTTTACTGCTGCCTTGCTTGTAGCAGTATTAGGAGCTGTTAAATTTTATTCACTTTAGTTTTAAAGTAGCTTGTTTGTTGTGGGCTTGTTAAGGAAATTTTGGAAAATGTTATGCTAATGACATATTAAAAATAGAATAAAATAAATATTTATGGAAAAAAATTTGTTACATAAAATAATTGCTTTTTTTGTCGTCTTTAAATATTTTTGCAAATTTGTGCAAAGTTTTCCAACTCTGGTCTTTTTATACAAAAACAGTCTGTCTCTCATCTCTCTTAAACTCTTATAGGTTCGGGTATTAATTTCTTATATCTGATGCCTTTAAGACAGAGATCATCAAAAGGCCGCCCCTGAGCACAGGGTTGTCAGATTTTTTCCAACCTATTTCGCCAAAAATTCAACTTTATCTAGTTTTTCTAGATAATAAATTTGTTTTAATATTAAACTTTTTTTAATATAAATTTTAGTAAAATTATCGTATAAAAATTTATCAGAAAATTGCCAAAAATTATTTCATGTAAATTTTTCTCATCCAAATTCAAAACGCATTAATGGCCATACTTAATATAAGAATATCATCACAATCAGACTTGCAGAGAAGTTTTGGTAGGATTTATTTTTGAAACCACTCCTTCAACAAATTTTCCTGAACTAGAAAAATTTTGAAGTTCAATTTTGTTACAAAAATAGCCATAAAAATCGACAACAAATTTATTTATCGCCAGAAAAATCGCCAAAAAATGTATTTATCGCTAAAAAAAAATTGCCATGTCGCCAAGCCAAAAATTTGGACGCCAAACAAGTTGAAATCTTGCCACGTTTGGCGAGATTTCACCATATCTGACAGCCCTGAGTGGGCTTTTTTACACCCACATTCGTACAAGCATTCATTTTACTCTCTTTTATATTATAAATGTATGTGTTTGCTTATCATTGCTTTAAGGCCTCATTAGTTTTTACTTTTCGTTCTATGCCGTTCTTTGTTGCATAAACTATTTTGCAATTACTTTTTCTGTGAAAAAAAAATCAGATGGCAACCTATAGAAATGATTACATCTGTATACGAAATATCACAACAAACTAATATATGAATACATGATTTTGGCTCTTACTTAACGTTAAATTCTATATTCTACAGATTTTTCCGCAAGAGAACAGAACGAAAAAGAAAATTCCAAGCATATACACAGATTTTCAATTGAACAGAAACAAAACAGCTGATTCAGTATATAACAGCACGTACAACTTAATTCTGCCTTTACTATCAAACGCGTTTGCTGCTTAAGTCTTTTGTGTTCTCTTAATAAGGTTCTTAATTTTAGTAGCATTAGGCTAAGTTAATATCTGGCATTTCTTGGGTGACATGTGCCCAAAAAAGCGTAACCGCTAATTACTAATGAAAAACTGTTTGATTCAGACATGTATTTAAGGAGCTGTTAAATTTTAATCGTTCTTATTTTTAAAGTAATTTAGTGGTCTTCTTAAAGAAATTTTATAAAATGTTATGCTAATGACATTTTAAAAATATACGAGTATGTAATTAAATAGTTATATAAAAAAAAATAATTTTATTAAATAAAATATTCTCCATGTTAAATATTTTCGTAAATTTGCCTGTATCGTGCAAAGTTTTCCATCTCTGACCTGTTTTTACAAAATCACTCTCTCTCTCTCTCTCTCTGTGCTTAACAACAATTGTAGGTTTGGGTCTTAAGTCTTTTTAGTCTATTGCCTCTGCTATGAAACGCGCTTGCTACTTAAGTCTTTTGTTTTATGTTCAAAAGATTCTTGATTTTAATTTTCCAATTAGCAATTTTTCTTTTTCCACATATAATTTGTTTTAATTCTTTAAAATATTTTAATTAATTTTAAATTAGAAATATTTTTACAACCTTCACTTCATTTGTAATTGTCTGTTTATCCTTGTGTCCACAATTAATGTTGTTTGTTCTGCACTGTAATTTTGTACTAAGAAAAAAAATATTGAGCAATACAATTGACAATTTTTAAAGCTTAAAAATATAGATATTTTTTTTATTTTACTTTAAAATTTGCTCGTAGTTTTCTTTTTGCCACACAATTTTGTTTTGAGGGCGTAAAAACACATGTTAGCTTGTGTGTCACATATTTTTTCGTCTGCTTCTTTGAACTCTAAGTAAGCATTAAAACATGTGTGATGTGTTGTTGCAGTTATTGTTGCAATTCTTGTTTAAACAGAAAATTTAACAAAAGTACAATTGCTTTTTTGGCATTTTTTTTGTTTTTTAACCTGAAAATTGATTGGCTTTATTTGTTGTTTTTTACTTTGGCTCTTCCTGTTCATCTTAAGTGAGCAGCAGCAGTGTTTTTTTTGTGTCAGGTGAAAAGAGAAGACAACAACAAAAAAAAAATTAAATAAAAGCTAAATATAAAATCCTGCATCCTAAATCGACAACAATAAGACATATCATTGTATAAATACCTCCTGTGCTTTAAGCCAGTCAGTTTGTATTTAATGTAACTTAAGCCTTGTTTTGTGGCCTTACAAACAAACACACACTGCTGCATACATACATATGTATATACATATAGTTTTGCGCGCTGTCATGAATGGAGTTTAAGTAATTGATATGGGTGAACAACGCTTTTTCAGCTGACTGTGTTCTTCAGGATTTTTTTTTTGCCTGCAAGAAAAAAATATCTGTTAACCATTGTTTAAAATACAATTTTTTGCCACTGTTAAGCTAAAGAGAGTGCAGCAAAAATTCGTAAACCCTGGTGGTTTGACAGTTAAAAACAGAAGTTTTTTTCTTCCAAAAAAAAAGCCACTCGAAAAACAAACAAAATCAATTTCTTGTTAAACGCTTTTTGTTTGAAGGCGCTTGCAGTTTTGTAAAAATGTTATAAATCTTTTTTGTTTCTTAAAGATTTTTTTTTGTTATTTAATAATGATGAGTTTTTTATGTATGCATTAAGCATGCTTTATTTTATTTTGTTTTTCGTATCAGCAATTTTTTAAATAAAAACTACTTTATTTGCTTATATTTTCCCCAACTAAAAAAAAACTTTTTTTTATAAATAACATTTTTCTTTTCATTTGAACTCTTTATATTTACTCACTCACATCAATGTGTCTGTTGTTTTGTCTTGTTCACCAGCTAAAGCTAAAAATCATAAAATAATATTTAAAAAAAGCAATAAAAAAAATTACTTACTATTTTAACGTAACGTTTAATTTAGAAATATATAAAAACTTATTTAATTACCTTATAATAACCAACTAACTTATCTTACACTCTTTGAGCACTTGCTGTTTTCTGTACTTAAAACTCACACACACACACACACACACACACACACACACAAGCAAGCAAATGTCCAACAACTCCAATTAACTTCATAATCTAAATACACACACACAGATACACATTCCTTCCACTTTTATTTGTGCTGTATTTAATTTTTATTAATTCAAAATTAGCTGGAATATGTCACATCTCTCAAGACATTTTATAAATTGTTAAACAAAAAAAAAATACAATGTTACCTAGAGACGCCTTAGTTTGCTTACCAAATAATCTACAATATAAAATTTAACCCTGATGATGATGGTTGCTGTAATTCTTTAAAAAAAATTAATGTCATACAGTGTTCAAGACTAGATCACTAAAGACGACGACTAGACGACACATGCAGCATCTCTACTATTTTTCTTTTCGAATTTTATTTACAAGTAAAAAAAATGTGCATAAAATTCCTAGAAAACTAAATGTCTATAAAATAAAAATAAAAAAAAACCGAATTGTGTATGAACGAGTCAAGAGACCTTACCCAGGTCGCACAATCAAACCACATAAGTATTCATATGTATAGTAAATGTATGTTTGTATGGCTATATGAGAGAGAGAAAACTATAAAGGAGATACTAACCTTTTTTATTTTGTGTTACAGCAGACAGTTACTAAAAAAACCCTAAAAACTACAGTTAGATATAAACACTAAATCATAAAGATCTGACATACACATGAAGCAAAAAAAAGCAAAACCTGCTATACTAAGCAAATAAATAGTTAAGCCACAGACAGACAGACGTATGGCCAAACTGATGTACACACACAATCATACACTCACGTAACACAGACGGACTGACGTACGGGCGGACAGACAATTCTACAACCAGTTAATTTTTTTTCCTTCTTCTTTCATTTGTTACCATAATAATCGTAAAAAGCAAAGATACTGAAACAATAAACCCACAAGTTGAGAACTGTCACCATATATACAAAATATATGATACATGGCCATAAACACATTCAACACTACCAACAAGCTGCCTTTAAACCCTGAATTAATACAATTATTAAGGACTTGAACACCATTAAAGAAGAATGAAACAAAAACTGAAACAAATTGAAATCACAACATCATTTTTAATGATTATAAAATCGGTATTTTGTTGGTTTTACACAAAAATCATTTAATTATAATCAAAAATGCCCTAAACACAAGTTTAAAATAATTAAATCTTTTAAGGAAATTAAACTAATTTAAAATTAACTAAATGAAAACTATTCATATGCGTATTATTTAAAAATATTTCTAATAGAGGACTTACACCTGCACAAAATCTAGCATATTTTAATTCAAATCTTTATGAAAATGCAGAAAATTCGGCGACAATTGATCCAAACGCATTAATTCTATGACTTGAGAAAATTGGAGTGTTACGAAACGAAGGGAAAGTGTCTAATCTTAAGTCAATTTAATCGGAACTCGGTATAGTATTGTGTGCAAACGCCACTGAACAAGTTCGATGTGGTTGGATCCAGGACTGATTAAATAGTATAAATAAAATGTTAGTTGTTCCCTCCAATATTTAATGTCGGAGCGACATTTATACATATACAATTTATATTATTCTACACCGAATAGGTCCCTATAAGAAAGCTCAGTGACAAGTCACAAGGTGCAGACAAAGTATTAATTAAACCCATCCTAAGCCATCCCCATGTAAAAATGACTGGTCCGTTTCATAGGAAGTGTTAGAACTCGGACTGGTATCTATCACTTGGGGAACGATAACGTGACTAGTCTTGTGTCAGTTCTATTTCCTGCAGGGCAGCTGTTTTTTAAATTATCAAGCATTTTTCTCCAAAGCAAAACACATTAACTGAAAATTTTCCAAACCTAAAACCAAACAACTATAATGTAGCGAATTCACACACCTTTTTAAGTACCCCCGCTGATGTTTTAGTACAAATCTTAAGAGAAAAAGACCATCACTAAATTCTACAAGATTTTAAGTAGGTTTGAACAAAATCTAGTGAAGAAGTAGATTTAGTTTTTTATGGGAAATGTACTAGATGTTGCTAAAAATTTCCTAAGTCGTAATTGACACTATGGAAGTCTTATTGCTAAGCTGATTAGTTTGTGGAGAAAAGAGACGAGGAGAACATAAACGTTTCGTTTCCCCTCATCTCTCTCTCCTAGCAAACTAACCAGCTTAGCAATAAGACTTGCATAGTGTAAATTACGAATAAGTACAAGATTTTGCTTATATCTGAATGCACCATAAGCTCAAAAAAATATGAATTAATAAAAAATTTATTTATTAACAACAAATTTGTAATACAAAGTCTTTATAGCACAGATATCCCTAAAAAGTATGTTTTGTAAATACTGTATAAAGCAGTAATGTTTATTAAGAATAAGGCAGAAAGGCCTTAAAAATTAATTAATTGAATAAAAATCAAGCGTCGCAATACATGGCGGTATTTGAGTATCAATATCAATATCAATATTTCGACCACTCAATTTAAAAAATTTAATGATATTTTTAGAAAAATTTAATTTTACTGCTGAAAAATTGCAATAAGGTCCATGCAAGGGTGGGAAGTAGCAAATGATTTGTACTGTCTCGTAATTCATTGGTATATGTACACATGTATAATTTACTTCATAAAAGTTATTAAGGCTTTATTTATAAAGGGTTCTTAAAACAAATTTTCATACAAAAATATGTCCAAATTTATTAGCCTCTAAAAATTATTTTCAATAAAAAACTAATTTTAAACTTTTATTTCCATAAATTGAAAGGCGGGAGTGTCTTCTTTCGGTTAAAAAAAAATTATCGAAAAATCTCCAGAACAACAACCTGTCCCCGGACGTCGACAAAAAATTGTGCGGTCGACAACTTGTATTGAAAACCACATTAAAATAAGAAAATTTGGGCATGTCCCACGATGTCATCAATGTTCGACTTGTCGCACACTTACACTGGAAACAACAACAAAATTTTAAAATTTGTTTTTGTTTTGAATGCAAGTCGAACGCTGCCGCTATCGTGGGACAGGCCCTTTTTTCTGTTTTCAATATATATAATCCATTGAAAGTTTTCTCTCGATTTTGTGGGACAAGCCGTAAATTTTCGGTAAAAAAAAACGTTCCATACTTTTAGGCCAAGGGTTTAATTCCATAATATGAAATTTTCTAATTATGTACGAAGAGAATCCCAAAGTTTTTGCTTCAATGTTGAAAAAATCCGAATAAACTCATTACACAACACTGAATAACTTGTAAGCAAAAACATATTAATCATTTACTCAAACGTCATAACTCAAAAAATTGGAATTCTTCAGTTAGAGCTGCATAATTAATCCTCATATCGTTCTTCATAAAGGGTGTTTTTTATTGAGGTATAGAACTTTAAGTTGGCATCACTTTTTTAACTGGCGGCCATTTTGTCAGCTGTCAAGTGATTAATATTTAGTTTGGTTTGCCATTTCATCATGAACAGGTTGACAAAAGAACAACGCTTGCAAATCGTGCAAATTTATTTCGAAAATAATGGTTCAGTTCGCGAAGTTTACCGCAAGCTCTGTCCATTTTATGGTCGACATAATCGTCCATCAGAGCAATTAATTCGGTTAACCATGGATCGTTTTCGCACTACGTTTACTCTATGTGATAATAAGCATCCGCAGAGACGTCGAACAGTGCGCACCGAAGAAACAATTGCCGCTATAGAGCAAAGTATTGAAGAGGACCCGAATGAATCGATTCGCCACCGTGCACCGGTATAGAGTCATGATAACCGACTATTTTGTTCCCGAATTGGATGGCATGAATGTGGATGAGTTGTGGTTCCAACATGACGGCGCTACATGCCACACACAGCGCACGTCACAATCGATTTATTGAAGGAAACATTCGATGAGCGCATAATTTCGCGGAATGGACCTGTCAATTGGCCACCCAGATCGTGTGATTTGACACCATTGGATTATTTGCTTTGGGGATATGTGAAGTCGCTCGTCTACGCCAACAAACCAGAATTGTTAGGGGACTTGGAAGCCAACATTCGTGGCGTTATTGCCAACATACGGCCCCATATGCTCGAAAAAGTGGTTGAAAATCGGACCTGTAGAATTGGCTTTATTCGAGCCAGCCGCGGCGGCCACATGCCCGAAATCATATTTAAACATTAATGGCATAAAATTATCCTTCCAATAAAGCCAAATTGATGGACATTAAAACGATTTTCTTGTGTTTTATTTCAATTCGAAGTTCTATACCTCTAAAAAACACCCGTTATAACGTAAAAATTTCATTCAAACATCTTGTTTACTCGAGAGAGAACTAAAATTTTCTTTTTCTATTAAGTTGTGGGTAAATTGAAAACTAAACTAGTTTTCTGGCAAATTATTATTTTTTTAGTTAATACCTTGTTTGAGTAAATGTGCGATATGTACTTATGTTTTTGCAAAAACAAAAACAGTTTGTCTACAGTAGAACAAAAAAAAAAGCAAGTTAACTGATTTGTGCATAATGAGTAAAGAACAAATGGGAATGGCAAACCTGCTGTAAATTAGAGATGGTAAAAAAAGGATGGCAAATTTTAATGCGAAATCAAAACAATTCGCATATTCCATTTGCACTGAAAAATATGTATATGAAACTAAAATTTGCATCAACTGTCACCACACAGTGGACCAAAGCACAAGAACATCTTTGGAAACAGTATGTTGTTCCGTTCTGCTAGTGATTGCCAGAATATTTACAATTAACTTTGGTGTTGCTTGTTCCTCCAAAATGATTACAGTAATTTAGCTTACAGAGCAATACGCAACGTTTAAACCTAATATAATCATAAAAAAATTGTAATTTTGAACCTGTTAACGATTTCTGCTTTAATTTATCATATGAGATGTTAGACTTATTTTTGCAAGGAAAAAATATTTGAACAGAAATCTGTATAAAAAATTTTATTACACCCAAGAGTATGAAAATAAATAAAAGCAAACGTTTGCATTCGTTTTATTTTGTTCACTGCAGTGAGTACGTTTTCGTCATTTAGTTTAATATTTTTTCTTTTTGCCTTGAACACAAACGTAGGGAGCTAAAAGAGAAACTATAATTGTTTTGAGAAAAAATGTATCGCACATGGATGCTGATGAATATGGTCATTATATTCTAAAATGCATTATAGCACGATATCGAGCTTTATTTTCGATTTTATCGTAAGCGACTTGTAATCGAAAATAGACTTTTTTGTTGAAGTTTAGGATTCTCAAAATGCCAAAATTTTTGAAAACTTTTAAGATACTGGCTGCAAAATTTTATCTTAATCGAAAATTTACGTGTATAAAATAATTTTAAATATTAATAAAAAAACCTTCTCTAATTTGCTAAATGCAAATTAATAATAAATTCTATAATTCAAAGAAAAAATACCTTAAAACTGGTAAATATTTTCCTAAAATTTAGTATACCTTTTTACATCTTTCAAGTAAGTCAAATTTCATAAACTAATCAGGAGTAATTCATTTCCTAAAATTTATTTTTTGATTTAAGACGAAATTTACTAGTCCTTAATATAAAATTTCCTTCAGTTTATAACCATTTTCCTACTCTTAGTAAACATTTCCTGAAATGTGAGAAATTTATTGTGTATTCTTATGAACTATTTTTGAGGATATTAACTTTTTATTTTTTACTCATATTATGTAATTTCTACTAAATTTTTGTAAAAGTTTACTTAAGCTTAGAAAAAATTACTTAGACTTCGGAATTTTTTTTTCTTGAATTTAGGAAAAAAAATTTCTTAATTTATTTTTTTTTTAATATGCAGAACATATTTTGTATGTATAATTTTATTCTTTCAAGTAACTGTATAATGCACATGGAAGTATGTATGTATGTATGTATGTCCCACCAAAGGTCAAATGTTTTCAGCAGCTAACAAGCATGCTTCAAAATTATACACTAAAAAATTCCTGTTGATCAGCAAGCATCTTCAAAAAAAAAGGTTCACAGACGACATGCATACGCATACGAGGGGCATGCATGCACACTGGCTCACGTATTCAAGTTAATAGGAAAAAAAGAACAACAACATAAAACTTACAGGAGACACTAGCATCTCTCAGTGAAGAAAAGAAACATAAAAAACCTGGATCAAACCAAAAATAAACATCATTAACGCACAGTTTTATTAGCCGGGTCTCATTTCATACCCATAAAGAAGAATGAAAGGGAAACCAAGAAATCTCGTGATTTTATGAACAGGCGACAGCAATTGTACGTTACCATCGCCGAAAAAAAAGGTTAAAAACGAAGTAAAATCAACACAACAGCTGGATTTTGCTTGAGATTATAAAAATTTCTGTGGGCTCACGCTTTAGCTGCGTATGCTTTTCCATAACTAACGTTGGGAATTGTCGTCAGCGCATAAAAATATTTTTTTTCTGTTAAGCTAAGGAATTTTATAACTTTTTGCTGTGTGTTTGTTTGTTTCTTTTATTGTCTTCGAGATGTTAACAAGTTATAAAACAAATGCTGTTTTTGTTCTGATTCATTCAAGACTTGCTTAATTTGTAGCAAAAAGTATAAACATTTACATACCCATAAACATATTTTAAGGATTGTTTGAATATAACACTCATAATTCATAAAATAAAATAAAAATACATCAACACATGGTTAAAAAAGAACCCCTACCAAAAACATAAAAACAATTTTTTTTTTGTAAATAATAATAATAATTTTATTTTCTATAAAAGTTGCCTTAATAACCCTACAAAGAAATTATTACATTCCACCCACCTTAAAAAATACGTATTATTTTTTTTAATTTACTTTTTACACAACAACAAAATCTTATTAATTTAGTTGAAAGCTTTGTAATATCAAACAACACAAACAGAAACAATCGCATGAAATTGTCATTTAATGTCGCTACACATGTACGAAGACATACATTTATGTGTAAACAACATACAGTGAAGTTCGGTTACAGCGAACATTGGTAAAAGCTAATTATAGCTTGTAAAAGAATTTAGACACGGTCAAAATGCTTGCTGAGATTGGTTATAGTATGAGTGAAAATTTGTTATTATGTGTGACACCAACGATGCTTGATGGAAAATCAAAAAATTTTGATATTCAGCATGCTTTCTTTTCACTTGTTAATGGGTGTATATTGTTAACTCATCAAGCCCCTACAAATTTTCATTATATGTAAATATATTTCCATTGTGAGCGGTTACCCAAAAAATCGGAATCAAAGGAAGAAAAATATAAATTTTACTGGTGAAGAAAAAAGAAGTGTTAGAACTTCCTTGTTTTGCTTTTATCTTTTTTTTTTTTTAAACAGTGCTGCCATTATTATTATTGATTTTCTTTATTTAGACCTTTTAAAAAAAATTTTTTTCAACCAAACAAACAGCACAAAATCAAAATAAAAATTAATGCTTGATGAGCCATCAAGCATGGTAATATTAAGGTGACAAGGGCACGTATACGAACTTGATAGCAAGCATTTTGGTCGTGCCCAAAGCCCTTACGAAATAACTTTTCCAGTCCCTATTTGTCAAAATTTCGCTTATATCGAACTTCCGGTGATTGTGAATATTCACGTCTAATGTATGGAAATTTATTACGAACAAAATTGGTTTTTTGTTTCAAAATAAAGTTTTCGTTTTAAAATAACAATGTCAACTAACAGCAATAAAAAATGCCACATACCCCCAACGAAAAAATTAAATAAATTCTTTAAAGTCAGATATGAAACCTAAACGAAATACTCAAGTGATTAACCAAATTCCCTTTTTAAATTGCGTATTTTTATTTCTGGCAAAAAAATTATTTACTCTGATTACAACAAAATCCTCCCATACCGTAGAATTCGTTGTAACCCTACTCCACTGTCTTAAGAATAAACAACAAAAACAACTTGTCAAAATGTCATTAAAAGCATAGAAATTAAAACTAAAGTGTAGTTCCAGGATTGTCACAATAAAAAAAAAATGCTGTCTACCACCACCATCACCACCACCAGCACAAGAACCAACAACTCCCTCATTCGTTTAATGGTTTATTTAGTTTTTTGTGATTTTCTTTTTATGGTCAAAATCATAAAAACTCAAATATGTAAAAAGTGAACACCACTGGTTTAATGGTCATTAGTCAGCCAAGTAAATGGGAAGTGTTTGAATGTGTTTTGTCCTGCAAGACGTAGTAAAATGAAGCATTTTTTACTTGATTTATATTTTTTATGACAATAAAAAAGAATTAAGTTTAAATTAAAAAAATAATAATAATAATAATAATAAAATTAAATTAAACATAATAATCTGGACAGTCAGGATGGAAACTTTTTTAGCAACAATTTTAAATACTACATAAAAAGAAACGAAGAAAAATTTTTTCTAAAATAAATGCAAAATTAACTCTCTAAAATGTACTTTTAAAATACTGGGCAAAATGGTCTGCTTGCGTATATATACAACAAGAAAATATATCTTTTGAGGCTGAAGAATAATTGCAAAACCTAAAATACAATGGATCAAACACATATTTGCTACTTTCACAGAGTTCAGATAACAGTGTAATGCAAATGTTGCATTACAAGGTAAATCATTTTAGAAGTATGTAGGTAATCTTAGAAAGACTAAGAAACTTTGTTCACAGCACAAAAATCACTTCATAAAGAAATAGTATATAAAAGTCCGAAAACATAATTATGTGGCAATAAGTCAAAACTGTTTCAGTCATTCATATACATATTTATATTTTGTGTTTTTGGAGTGGTGTCCTTTCAAACTTTGAAGTCGACATTCAGAAATTTATTTCTTTTGCAGTTAAATTGGGAAATTCAGTAATCTCTTTTAATTTATTTAAGAAAACAATGGAAATTTCGCCCAGGTGTATTTAAAGGTATACCTGGGAGGGCTATTATTAGCTCCAACCGAGCTTATTTCGATTTAATCACTTTTTCTTTTTTGGCACAGAATTATATATTCTCATGAAGCTATTAAAGTTTATATTATTTTAATTTTAAATTTATTTGCTGGTGGTTCAGCGTTGTCTATATGCATTTCATTGTTACTGCAACAAATCGTCAGTAGACTTCAACCACATATTTTGAACAGCCACAAACCTCTTATCTTATGCATAGACTTTCAAAAGCATAAAGTACAAATAATATTATTTTTGAAAATGACAAAAAAAATAAAGTAGGCCTTAAGCTAGGATCACACGATTGTCAAAATGCACCAAACTGCCCCAATTTTTATTGTGCTGATATTGCGGAACATCATAAATTTGCTCTAATAAAATTTTCTGCAGTCACAAATTTATTGGTACAAGTTGGCGAATAATAATTTTGAGCCAATAAATGCTGCCACTTGTTAATACGATTGTTCGAACATGCAGCAACACCAACAATCAGCTGTTGTAGTTACCAGCAAATACGTTTGTTTTACAATTTTTGGTTTTGGGTTATCTTGGTATACAAAATGGTTTCGTTGAAAAAAAGAAAGTTCGCGGCTGCTCTTTATATTTTAAATTCATTAAAACACACAAAAAAATTATAGACGTTTAAAAAAACGAACTTAAAAATATAATTATGATAAAATCGGAAACTTTTATACTCACGAAAATAAATGAAGGCTCGCAAAAAAATGAAAATGACGGCGCGTATTGTAAACTTTGATTGTCGCCAAAGAACACAATAAATATTGTCACACTTTTGACATTTATATTGCGGTGCGGTTGTATTTAAAGTGTTCACACGGTTGCCACGTCAGGGTTGCATTTTATTGGTTAAAACAAACACAATATTATTCGCGATTGCAATCACACGATTGGAATACAAAAATTTGTGAAAATTGGTGCACTTGGACAATCGTATGATCTTAGCTTTATTCTCAGACCGAACTCTGTTACATATCAATTTTTACAAAAGTGTTATCAGAATTTACAAAATTATTTGTACGGCCGCATTCATACAAACTATTTTCTGATTCAATGAATTTGGTTACTAAAAATTTAATTTAACTTTTTTTTGTGCATTTCTCATACATATTTCATTTCATTATATCCAGATTAAATATCTGATATTAGTAAACACTGTTCAGCCTCAGTATGGGTGCTGATGAAAAATCACATTAATTAATAAAAAAATATATCATTCATAATGAGACCTTATACTGTATTGCGATGTCAATGCGATGCAAATGAAGACTTTCGTATTCGCTTTCGCATTTTATTTCAAATTGAGGCAACAGTGATTAAAAAATAGCAAATAAATGTCAAGTTTAAAGTTAAAATTTTTTTGTTGTTTTTTAATTATAAAATATATTGACTTTTATTCATAAAATATTTGTGTAATTTGACAAAAAGGAATTACTTGGCACTATGGTTTGCTGCAAATTTAACGTTGAACTGTCAATGATCTTCGGCCACAGTCTATTACTGTATATTACTATTGCAAGAGCGTACATTTGTTACCAACGTCGAATCACCCATTACGTCCTTAACTAAATCTTGTAACGGAACTTCGTACAACTGTTTTATCACAAACTTTAAATCAGGCCAAACCTTTTAAATTTAAATTTTAAAATCAAATATTTTTGAAGTTCTTTTTATATTTCTTGCCTTTTTTTATCCTGCAGCTTCTCTAATTGGCGGAACAGTTGCATTTTATTCTTATTCATAAATCCCACCATTACTCCAAATTGAGGTGGTTTGATGATCTTAAATAATAAAAGTAAAAATATAATAAAATTTCATTGTTAAAAACAATTAAAATAGATTTATTATTTTTTGACCTGATAGCCTAGAAGTTCGTGATTAAATAATAGCGAACAAAGATTTTTTCAAAATCAACTGATTCTTGTTGGGGAGACAAAAAAAAATATACGTGTATAGTGGTTTTATAAGTTTACTTGTGAAACTCATTCTACGACCTATTTAAACGTGTACCATTTTATAGTAAAAACAAAATTTAGAAAATCATGTGATACTCTTAGTTAAAAATATATAATTATTTTTTTATTTTTGCGTATTTCCGGTATTAAAATTCAATTTTCGACTTAAGTGTTTTCTAAAATCTATTAAAGAATTTCGTGATAAATATTTTCGCAGAATATCTTATCTGCATACTTCCCTGTTTTAAAGGCGATTTTTACTAATTTAAAAACAAAAATATAACCCATACCCATTTCCATAAGCGTTAGAGGGTCAATGTATACCAATAAAATGTTTCTTGTAATGTTCTGAATAAATGTTCAGTAAAATGAGTTTCAGATTTAAACTTTTAAAACCCCGATACAAATACATCTGTTCTTAGTCCCCTCTACAAGATCAGTTGGCAGAAAATTATAATTTTTTGTGCGTGTTAGACAGTGTAATTGAACTATTTAATTTGTAATTTTAAGAATAAATATACATATTTAATGTGTGTGAATAAATAAAATTAAATTGTTCACTTACATTTTTGTGCTTTGCGAATGATATTTTGCATTCGAATAAACTTTGCGATTTTGGTATTTACTTTCGCAGTTTTCTCATTATAATGCGTACACTAAAAAAATACTTTTCAGTTTCAATAACAAAAATGTCGGTATTTAACAATTTTTTTTTTTAAATTTCCTGTGAAAAAAATATTTCCAGAATTGATAAGTACAATTACAAATAAGTTATTAAATATTTAGTTAATAAAATGAGCTATTGAAACAAAGAGAATTTTTTTCAAAAAGCAAAAAAATTTCAAATCGTTTTTTGAAGAATTTGATAAAAATTTAATGTTGTTGTTGTATATGTTGTTATCAAATCCGTGTTTATTTTTTTAAATGTAGGAATATATTTGATAATTTATTTATCAAATATTTTTTTTGAGTTGTAATGCGAGAACTCAGTGTATTGATAAATAGTATTATTTAATTAAAGGATAAAGTTGTCAAAATTCATCTCCGAAGCCAACGACACATATTTATCGAATCTAAATTGTGACTATTTTTTTGTGTGTATAAAAAAAGTACGTTGCTAATTACGCAACACAGAATAGCAATTTTTCGCATTGATGTATTTTGGAGAACGTTATTGACTTTCGCATCGCAATAGAGAATAAATAAACCTTCTGAACTTCATACCGATAAGGAAATTATTCCTGATTAAAACTCGGAATTCTGTCAGATGTTATATTCCATACATAATGGCATCGACAGGAATTTGAAATTTCGATGATATGTCTCCCACTTTATTTTATTAAAATCTTAAGATAGGAAGCGCTTACTGATAGACACTTTATATAACACCGCGTTACAAAAACGAACTTTTTTTCTGTCCTATGAACCAAATGTACTTTTTCGGAAAGGGGAGAAAAATAAAATACACGTGTATCGGCGGTTTTCATGTACACGTCAGAATTTTTTTTATAAAATATAAAGCTCGTAGTGTCCGTCTATCTGAAAAACTTTGGATAAGTTTTTAACCCTTTTGCCGTGATCCAATCAAGCTGAGTTTTTGCAGGCAGACTCGTGGAAATGTCTACATCATGTCATATTTAAAAAAAATAGATTTTTATCAATTCTCAGATTTTTTTTTTTTTTTTAATTTTTTTTCTCTTTTTTCAGCATAACTTGAAGGGACTCCAAATTTTTACATTTTTACATTACGTGTACATGAAAATCGCCGATACACGTGTATTTTTATTTTTTCTCCCCTTTCCGAAAAAGTATATTTGATTTATAGGACAGAATGTGTGTAATGCGTAAACAAATAAAATTTTCAATTCTTTTTACAAAAATGTTTGCAAATATATTTTAGAATTTAATATTTGGCAGCAGTGGCATTCAATTGATCATTTCTTTTTATTTAATTTTATATAGTTTTTTTTGTTTTGTAATAATAAAACATTAACAAGGGGGAAGTAAAAGTTAAAAATGCAGAAATTTATTTCTTGTACAAAAACACATTATTTGTAGCTGGCAAAAAAAACACTTTAAAAATGAATCTGTTCTTAAAATGCAAGAAGGCGTTTTACGCAAAAGCACACACACACACAAACGCGCTTTGAAACCAGGTTAAATTGCTAAAATATGTATTGTACGAGTATGTATGTACAAACTTTTGTAGGTGCTCACTTGTTTTGTTTTGTTTTGTTTTTCTTCTAAGCCAAAAGAAACAAATATCGACCAAGAGTTTTAAAACCGGCCACCGCAGAGGTAAAAACAAAAAGTTATTCAAGAACTCAGGGAAGCGGAAATGATGTATACGACTGCCATGCACATTTTTATTATGCAGCATATTATTATTTTATTTTCTTCAAGTCATGTTTTGTATTCAACTGTTAATGTCTTTTACATTTTAATTAAACATCAGCAGACCTTAAGCCAAAAATGGAAATATCAACCGCAATGTGGAATATTTAACTAAAAGTATTTAAAATTTTCTTAACCTTTCTTAATTTCCTAAACTGTCCCTAATTTGTATTAATATTTGTGTGTGTATGTGTGTGTGTTTTTGTATCTAATTATGGAATATTAAAAATGTTTTTTTTTGTTAGTTTGTGTTTTTTTTAATTATGACAACAAAATATTGTGTTGTACCTTTACTAATGGTTTTTTTAATATTACATATTAATAAAATATATTTGGTGAGGAGTATTTATGGAGAGAATTACTAACTAGTTTTCTTTTTTGTTGTTGTAACTCTTTAATTTTTTTAAATGATTCTATTACGCTGATTCAGTTAATCAATTTTCTGATTGCATTTTTACGCAACGTTAATTTTTGCTCCATAAATCTTTACGGAAATTTATGATGAAATTAAAATGGTTTATTACTAAATAATTAGTCGTGGCAATTGCTAATATAATAGTAAAACGTTTAGAAAATTAAAAGTTTAAGAAAATTGTTTTGTTAGGATTTTACGCTGCATGAAATTGATTCGATTTTATGTAGTTTTTCTAAAAGTTATTTTTAACTTTTCAAGTTAAAATTATCAATGAAATTTTGAATATAAAATTTGAAAGAGGATAAATGTCTAATTGTATAAAATTGGTTACATAGTCTGGTATTTTTTCCTAAGGACTGGTATAAATTTGGTTGTGAAATATGTATTCGTATATTAAGAATGCAGTGTGCGGCAAAGTTTCATGACTTATAATGAACTTTAATCAAGAATAGTTTCTTAATAATGAAATTTTAACATTATTTATTAATTTGTTTGCTTAGAAAAGTTAAATTAGACTTTTGCTTTCAGTACCTCTATCTATCTGTTAGAACAGACAGTGTTTACTAACTTCAAATATTTAACATGTATTTCTAATGAAATGGAATATGAGAAATGGTTCACATATAATTTTTTATTTAATTGACAATTTTTTTTATTGATTTAAAAAATTTAATGATTAAAGATTTAAGATTTTTGTCGGTTTATCGACAAAAGAAATGTTATAGAAAGTTATAAGGAAAGTTACACCTATATAAAAATTTTCCTGCAATAAAGACGTTAAGTTGAAAAAAAAAACAAAAAAGCAATTAAAACTTGTATTAATTAAATTAAATTTATAAGCAAGAGTTTAATAGACTTAATTACACTTTTAATTGATTTTTGTTTTTTTTAACAAATGTGATTATATCTGATATATTTATTTTTTTATGTATAACAAACAAGAATTCATGCTTCATCTTAAAAATGATTTTACTGCCACCAAAGCTTAAGCTAATCAAATACTTCATAGATCATATGTACAACAAGATATTAATACACTATTTAAGATCGAGAAATTGTACCCTTAGAACGGTTCCAGCCAAACATCTAGTCAAAATGAAAGCCAGAGAAAAGTAAATATATTTTGTATAATGCACGAATATTCTTTTTAATTATATTTATATATTGAAGAAGATTTTTGTCCACAAAAAATGTTAAATTTTAAACACTAACACCGATTTTCCTAAACGACTGTTAAAGTATGATTTAAACCGGTTTCCTCATACAAAATTCGTACATTAATCCAACATTCATTTTGTAAGCTGTTTTGGAATAAGATAGGGAGGAACACATATGTCCATGCCGTTATGCATTCAATTGTGAGCCTGTGACAAGTTCTGATCACAGATAACCAGAGGAATCAATTCACGAATCCATCAGTCAACAGCGAGGCCAGCTTAGTTGCAAAATTAGTTAATGGAACTAAAAGATCAAATATGATTTCACATAAAACAGTTGAACATCATCACTTGATTCAATATAAGAATTATTTAAATGTAAGAGGTTATAAATTTGTCTGAGTTTCTTATTTCTTTATTTATTTGTTTTTCAGTAACATGCAATATTACGTATTTAACTTAAATAACCGTTTATGAATATATTAACGTAAGAGTTACTCCAGCTTCAGTTTTAAACAAGTACCAATAAACTCGCAGTAGCAAAACTAGTTGAAACTGTTACACATTGAGAATAGAAAGGCATTCCAAACAATAAATCTTATGTTCTACGAGCTCCGAATGCAAAAATTCTTCTAAATGATAATTTTTCAAAGAAATTACGGTTCAGTTTGATGAATTTCAAGGATCCAATCAGCTAAGATATGACATTGTCGATGGTCGATAGACGTGAGTTCTTGTGTTAACTGAAGCCTTAAGTAAGTCTTTATGGAAAATACGGTGTAATGTCGTTAGTAAAATGCTCAATAATGCCAAATGGAATACACAAAGGCTCCAACAGCAGCATTCTCACTTGTTATTGAGCGACCTCCTCGAGTTAAATTTTTTATATCACCAACTTGTCCTAACAGCTCAAATTTTTCCACCAGTCTCACCATTGCTGACAGAGAATGATCTTCACGACGACCCAAAGGTGCTTAAGTTTGCACAGCTTGTAGTAACAAAATTTGCATAATTTTTTGCAGTGAATATTTTTTACTTGTCATCTTTCAAGTAGTTATAGGTTGAGTAATGACAATTGCTTAAAAGGCAGGCTACCGAAACGTTTTAATAGAACTTCCTTAAATTTAAAATAAAATAACATTATTAAAGAAAATGTGTATGAAAAACTTATAAGCAAATATATGTACCTTTATATAGCTAGTGCTTCTTTCTACCCTTCTTAACTATAATATCAATATTAATAAATAAATAAATAATAAATTTATATAATTGATCAATTTAAAAATTTCTTCCACATTATTTTCTAACATTTTCTCATTTTTACTCTCCTTGCAGAAGGCCGTGAGTGCGTAAATTGTGGTGCCACTTCAACGCCTCTATGGAGACGCGATGGTACCGGTCACTATCTGTGCAATGCCTGTGGTTTATATTACAAAATGAATGGCCAAAATCGACCACTAATTAAGCCAAAACGAAGACTGGTAAGTTTTTTATAAATTGTTTATTTTCCTTTCTTTTTTTCTTTTTTTCTGCAACCCTTATTTCTAATTTAACGTACGTACGACTAGATTAACCCTTAAAGTTTGAACAAGACAACAACAACAAAAAAACAAAAAGAATAAAAATAAAATGGGATATAAATTAAACACCTTGCAACATAAATTTCCATATATCAAATAATTATGGGGAATTTCATTTAAATATAAATTGTTATTTACCAGTTTTTTTGTTTTTGTGGTCCGTCTTCTTACATATTTTTAAGAAGAAATGTAGTAGAAGATGTCTCCAAGCAGGCCATAAAAGCCACAGCGTGATTGGGCTCAGATGTCATAATATTTCCTAGAAATTATAAAATTTTAATTTTAAGACAATTGATTACAATAAAACCATAGAGACATTAACAAGATGATCATGGTGATAATGATGATTATGGGAGTTTTCTTAAAGTTGTTGTTATGTATTCTTTTTAATTCTGTTCATATGTTTGTTTATATGCACGTACATGTATGTATGTATGTATATGCCACATTTTTGTTTTTTTTTTTTTTTGTAACGAGTCCTAAGAAAATATTAACACAAAAGTGTAGAGATGATATCGGCCTAGAAATAAATAAATATCTGTGTGTGTGTGTTGTTTAAGTGTGTTTTTGTACGAGTACGAGTGCATACATGTGTGGGAATTAATAACAGTGGCGCCTGTTGTCTAAAAGACAACTCCAAATCACACAACACAACTGATTATCACATTTACAAATCAACAGTTTTTTTTCGGCTGAAAATGCAACAGTAGAGACAACTTTTATGACATTTTACAGCTTCTTGTTAAGCCAACACTTTATCTTGTTGCTGAGGAGGGGAAAGTATTCTTGTTAATCAACATCATCACCTCTTTAACACAACCCACTGATATAATCACCAAAAGATAACAATAATAATTATGTATCTTGAGATTTTCTAAAATGAAAAATAATAATTTTAATTACTATGTTTTCAAAATAAATTAAAAATTTTGTGGCAGGGATTAAATTTTTTTTATAACTTTATTAGAATCAAATAGTTTTAAAATAAATAACATGTTAATTTAAGGCCAACAATTATTAAAATTTATTTAACTGAATTCCTGTTACTTAAAGAAAAAATAAATAAATCTGTTTACTTAAGGAAAAAAAACATGGTTGAGACAACCATAACTCTAGAGCAACATAATTTGATGTAATTAGTGGAAATAACCAAAACCCAACTTTTTTCAGTTATCCGATTTTTTTTCTAAAACGTACTACGGATTACTTAAATTTATTACAGTTAAGCGTACTCCTTAAAATCAGTACAATATTATAGAAAAATACATTAAAGTACGTAAGATGGAAAAGGACAAATACATTTTGCCATTTAATTGTATAACGGACAAAACATGTTAAGTTTTTTCAGCCTTAAGTTCTGCAAGTCCTCGTCCATACAGTGAAACATTTGCTGCAAAACATTTGAGTTTATAGACGAGAGGGGAAAAAGGAATGGCAAAGGGTACTTTGTTTCATGTACACGAAGTTCTTGTTGAGTGCGTCATTCTCGCCTCATTCTCGTGAAAAATATATGAGAAAATGTATTAACCCGCAAAACAAAAACTTCACAGTGTGGACAAGAATGCAGTTTCAAAAGAGAAATTAAAAATGTTTCGCAGCAAATGTTTCACTGAATGGACGAGGACCAATCAATTTCTAGTAAATAAATTTTTCATTGTTTATTTTTTCACTAAAGCGAAGTAAGTTTCATACAAAACGTTGTTGTGGGCTTGCTTTTGGTTTTCAGTAATACGATATTTTCAGTAAAGCGATGTTTCGCTAAAGCGAAGTGAATAAGACTAGCTGCGTTTAAAATCAGTGCGGGGATTTGTATCGCTTTCAGTAATCCGATTTTTTCTCCAGTAAAGCGTGTTGCGCTAAAGCGGATTCGACTGTATACGGTTGACTTGCAAAACGTTTCAATACAAAGTTTGTTTTGATTTTCGAAGCGGTATTTCTATCGTGTATAGATACAAAGTTGCAAAACATGAGCATCAACTTGGAAATTAATGCTTTCATTACTTCTGTGTTAATAAGGAAAAAGTTTTGAAGTCACATTTTACTGTTTTGCAGGAGAGCACTTTTAAGCGTTCAAGACGATTTTCAACAATGTATTTCTTTTGCAGTTAAACTGGAAAATTCTCTCTTAACCTTTATTTTTCTAAAGCAAAAATCGTTCTGCAAACTATAAGTAATAAATTTAAGTTGAAATATACCAAAGTATAACCCAAATTAATTTACTATTTCAAATGAGATTAGAAGTCTAAAAAAGATAAGTCGGAAGTCATATTGTTACAAATTTCTGAAAAACCACAAAAAATTAATTGAGATTTGGACCAGAAGAACTTTCAAATTTGCAGATAACGTAGGTATCATTAACTCAAAATCAGCTTATCTAGATTTAAGCACTTTTTCCTTTTCGCCACAGATCAATGTGGTATTTATATCGTGTATAGATACAAAGTTGCGAAACATGAGCATCAACTTTAAAATTAATACGCTCATTGTGTGTTTGCTGCTTTCTTAATGTCAGAGATCAGCAATGAGTAGTGAAAAAGTGTGTAGGGTTAAATCATAACTTATAATTTCTTGTACTTATGCGCACTCATACTTATTGCAATGTTGTCTATGAGTCAGATTCACTAGAGAAAGTTTGAAGTGCTCATCGAACTCATACTTGCCAACATTTATGACGTTGTTGATTTCGAATCTTTTTAACTCAATGCCTATAGACGATGCAAAATAAATATGATTCACAATGCTTACTTCGCATACGAACATTAAAGTTCTTATTATGAGGTTATGTGTTTCTCTGTTCCTTTTTTTTGCAGGAAT
Organism: Tachina fera; assembly: GCA_905220375.1. Lineage (NCBI taxonomy): Eukaryota > Metazoa > Arthropoda > Insecta > Diptera > Tachinidae > Tachina > Tachina fera. The sequence goes on along the minus strand of LR999963.1, from coordinate 20,496,785 downwards.
TAAAAAACAACCCTATTTACTACTATTGTATACTACTTGCAAACCCAATAAGCAATTTTGCTTGAAATCAAGTGTAAAACAAGTGTTATTCAAGCCGCACAATCAATTGTCAATTGTTGAATTATGCTTGATTTACACTTTAATTCAATAGCATTCTCCAGTGAAAAGGGAACTTGAATTCAATACGAACAATTCATTTGTAGTACAATGTAATTCAAGCCTTGAATTATACTACAATCAAGCCTTGTATTACAATTGAATTCAATTATATTTCAAGCTGCAAAAACAAGGCTTTTAAAATAGAAAACAAAATGTAATTCCCTTGTTTTCTAATAAATATTTTCTGCACATCTGCCTTCGCTACTGTTTTCACAATTTTGCTCACCTTCGTTTCCCAAATTCACTTTTATTTATTAATTTTTGATATTTTCACGAAAATTTCAGTCTTAATAATAAATAAATTTTGTATTTGACACGGTTTGAACATATATGTATGTTGTTTGATTTTTTATTTAAAAATATTTTCAAACTTGAAAATTACTTGAAAAAATGCTTGAATTCAACTTTGCTTCCAGTTCAATTTCAAGTGCTTGAATTTTAATTTTTTGAGTGCTTATTGGGAACTGTTTAATAACAAAACTTTTAAATAAACATACATGCATGAGTTAAGTGAGCTGAATCAATGTGAGTAGCATAAGTATTTTCCTGAAATTAGAGTATGTTATGAATATGATGTCGATGTCGCATTCATATTTATTTCAACATATACTTATAAATAAATCTTATTGTGAGTGTGCGCAAATCAGAGTAGTTGAGTTTGAACAATGTCAACGCATTTATATTTAAAATTGTATGAGTCAGTATGAATAGCAAAAAACCGATTCATTGCAGATCACTGCTTAATATTCTTTTTTACTAAAAAAAAAATAAAAAGTTGTTGCAACAAAAATTGCAAGTCTATTTATCTTATAACGGAAAATTTTCGGCTCTGATTTTGTTAAGTCAATGCATTTGCTGATGATCCCCTTAAATAGAGAACATAGGCGAACGAGGGAAATTTTTAGCCGGATATAATTTACTATTACTCTAGATAATCATTACAGCTTTAAAGTTATTAATATGAAAATGTATTTAAAAATATTCTACTTGATTATTAACATTATAAAGATCATTAGGCTTGGCTTAAACTGGCTGACTGCCTGCCTGCCACCTTCGCTATTAAATACAATATACGAAATAAATATTCTAGGCATTTCATATGCAAAGAATCCGACTCAAGCTCATTGAACAAAGACACAAACAACAAATAAACAAGTAAACGAGAACCAACGATCCGTCGAACGATCGATCTTATATCATTCATACATTCGCTCACTTGGAGTGGCTGTTTGGTTTTGGGGTCGTCGTCGTCGTAGTTGTCGTAGTTGTCGTTGTCGTCGTCATCGTTGCTGCTGCATGGTGTGTATTTTGATACTTGAATCTTCATGTCTTTTATGAGGGAATTCCCAAGAAATTCACAGCTGGACATTGAAAGTTTGTTGACAATTTTTATGTTGAAGCCAAACTCTCTGTGTGTTGGAACTTTTCTTTTCTTTTTTTTCCTTCTTTAAACGAGAAATTAAATACGAAACCACTGATACTTGTACCCCCACAGTTAAAGTGAAGTGTGCGTTTGTTTTTTTTTATATTTTTAACCTTTTTTTTCTGCTGTTGAAAGTTGTTGGTGTTATTGACAAAATATGCAACAAATTAAAATTGAAATGCTTCTCTTCTGTTGGTTTTTGGTATGAGTCTACTAAACGTACATATATTGAATGCAAAAATGTGTTTATTGACACCAACAATTTCCATAAGCCATTGTTGTTGGTTGCGACTTTAGGTCCTTTTAGGTCTTTGTGTCGTTTTATTTCGCAGACCCTGGAGAGTTGAGGTTTAAGTATATTAACCGCTTTAAATTTAAATACAATTCAATTGTTTATTGGCATTGTTTGTGGACTTTCGAAAGAAGGCTTTTCGTATGCTGTTGCTTGACTTGGATTGATTCATGAATTGTTCATTCAGTTTTTTGTGTTTTAATTTTCAGGGTGGTCAAATGTGGGTTTTTCTTTTACATATAGAAAAATGGAGTATTTTTTTTTTGGAAACTTGTTTTTGGCGAAAATTTCTTAAATCATGCTTCATCACTTCCGTTGCTTTCTTATTTATTTAGTTAATAGCTAAAATTGGAAACTAAATTGGCGGCAAATTGCACCATTCGATATTGTATAAAATTTAAAATTATTTCAATAAAATGTATATGGAAATTTTTAGAAAATTTCGAACGTTATCGAATGCGTTAATGTGCTCCCTGACCTGCGAAATTGTAGTTAAAGTATTTCTTTTGCACCTGCGCCGAATCTGTAAAGAACTAAAATGCTTGTTTGGTTTAAAACTTTAAGTAATATTAAAGATAAAAAATACTAAAATGTTTTATTTAACTGAATCTTGATTATTTTTAAACCCCTATCAAGAATATAAGGCGCTATGAAAAAAGGGCCAAGGAAATAACGCCTAAATAAAGCCGAGGTCCCACTATCGGCACAATGTAAATTCGGTAAATTGGGTTTATTTTTCAACTGATTGAAATATAAGGACATAATTGCACCTCACTGTATTGGTTATAGACCCATATAGACTTCTTCTGGAATTAATTGAGAAATAAGGATATTTTGTTTTATTACTTACGACTTTGTTGCGGTGAGCCGACAAAAATCGGTACATTGTGCCTATAGTGGGACCCCGGCTTAAGAAAATTAAATAAGGCCCGATAAAATATTTTATTTCATTGAGTTTGATTGGGTTTTATTTCATGTTTTTTGGGGATTTATTTAATTTTGAGATTGGTTTCATTGGGATTATTAATTGGTCCATATTTTATTTATTTTTGGGTGTTTTTTCATAAATTTTCTTTTTGGCCTTATTTCATTTCATTTCCTTTCATTCTGATTTGTTTCATTGGGGCTAATTTCATTTCTTTTTTGGGCGTTCTGTCCTTAGGCCTTATTTCATATCGCCAAAATATAAGTATCTGTATGTCTGTGCAAGTCCTCGTACAGACCGAACAACGGCTGTACTGATTTCGATTAAGGTTTTTTCTGTTGGAATGATGATTTGGTTGAGAGTGTTCTTAGCTCGAACAAAATCTTAGTTTTAAAAAAATCGGTCCACCCGTTTAGAAGATATCGCATTTGTTTTAAATTTATTCAGGTGTACTTGAAATTTTAAATTTTTGCTTTTTAGTGTCAATTTTATATTTTAGGGGAGTGTGATCACACCCACTTTTTTAAATGTTAGTGCCCGTCCACTTTTCGAAGTTCAACATCTCAAGGTGTTTGCCAAGTTTCGAAAAAAAATCCGTTTAGTAGAAACACGTGAAATATAATATTAATCTTTAATGGGCATGACCCGCCCACTTTCTAAGGCACAAAACATATGTCATCCTAAAAGCCGAAACTGTTTCCCAAGTTAGTTTTGTAAGAATTGGATATGTAGGAGTGCATAATAAATCAATATCAACCTTTTATGGGCGTGGCCCCGCCCACTTTAGAAGATGAAAGATTAAATCTTTTCCAGAGCTGAGGGTGTTGCGTAAAAATCGGTTAAACATAAGCAAGTGATATATAATATTTTATTTTAAGGTGCGTGGCTCTGCCCATTTTTTCAACTTGGACTACAAGAGCTCAAGGTGTTTGCTAAGTTGCGCAGCAATCGAATAATTAAAAGATCATAAAAAATTTATCTAATAGAAACAATATAAAATGTAATATTAATCTTTAGTGGGCGTGGCCCCACCCACTTCCTTAGTCCCGAAATTACTTAATAGTGTGCTCAGTTGCGCAGGATTTGAATAATCAAAAGATTATGAAGCCAAATAAAATATTAGTGGGCGTGTTTCCGCCCACATTTGTGATAGTGGCACCAAACCGAAGCACTACCCTCTCAATTAAAAAATGAGTTTTTAAAATCCGTCAAAAACTTACGGAGTTATGAAGTAAGAAATATAAAAATAACAACACAAACGAATGGGTAACGTCCTCCTTTGAAGTCTTTTGAAAATTTAAAATTGCTTAAAATATTTGCTTATGGACTTGAGTCTAATTAATACTCGTACATATCTAAAAAGCTGATCTGAAAATTCTTCATAATAATACGATTTTGCACTACTTTCTCCTCACAAAAACTTATTAATTTCTTGAAGTATACTTTTCCCCTGGAAAGTTTAATGGTTGGCGTTTAAACAAATCATTGTAAATGCATAATTTCCAAAAGAATAAAACACGATAAGAGGAAAAAGCTGCAAGCAACACAATTTACGCGGAACTAGCAAATCCTTAGTTTTCTTGAATACACATAAATTCTTTTTGTGCAACCATTTGCATACCCGCTTTTAAATTTTACCGCCCCCTTTTCTCTTCTGCAAAAAAAAATAAATAACCCTAAATCGCCTTTAATTAAAAGTATTTAATAATATTTAAATAAAACAAAAAAAAACACAATGCATGATTTAATGAATCCTCCCTCCCTCCCCTTTAAAGTCGTTGTTTTTTTTGCCTCCCTCGTAAACAAACTTAAGATTTTTTCTGTCTTGTTTCAATAAAAATTTAACTCAAGTATTGTTTTTTGTTTCAATGTTTTTTTTTCTGAGTTGCTCATTTCGTTGTTGTATTATTTTATAAGTTTTAAGGCTAAAACACATAAATTCTGAAAATGTTTTCATTGTTTTATTTAATATTGCTGTTGTTGTTGCTTTTGCATTTGTTTAAAGTTTTGCATATCCCTTGCAGTTTTAATGTGAATGCCAAGTCTCTCTCTTTTTTGTTTTTTTTTTGTAATGCAGCTGCTGCTGGCTGTTCAATAATTGCGTTTAATTATGAAGTAGTAAACAAAAATGTTCTCAGACACACAAACAAACATGGCTTTAAGATTATTTTTTAGCTAAAAACAATCACAGACCAGCAGAATTTGTTACAAACGTCCGGCTGTGAAAAAAGCAAAAACTCGACAGCAAAAAAAACTTATTAAATGCCTGGCGAATAAACAACAAATTTTTCGAAACAAAGAATTAATTTTATATATGTATGTAGAGGCAAATATGTATGTATGAGAAAACGTTATCGCAATATAAATAATAAAACACTAAACAGTTTAAGTTCAAAAACTTTACCTTGGCTTACATAAGTTGCTGTCAAGGAATAGGTTTGTACTTTGTCTCAAACGTTCATTGTAAATAAAGCAAAATGATTCGATTTCATGCGGAACAAAAATGAAATTTAACTTTATTTCTCTTTGCACAGGTATTATTACATTTAGAAATATTTTCTTAATACATCAATCAAGTAATTTCAAAATTACTCGTAATTTACAAACGAAGTTTAAATTGGCCATATTGATACTAAATGACATTTGAGTTGATTTCGCAAACATCTGATTATTTACAGCATTTATTGGAGTACTTCTTTTTAGCTGAATAAAACCTCATTAATATTTATACAAATTGTTTCTGATCTTTTAATTTTATATTGAATTAAAAAATATTTATTTCCAAGCAAACAATAATTCTGTAAAAAAACCGACTTCAATGCAAAGATCTAATAAAACCTTTTTAGGAAAAAAATTATGGGATATAAAATTAAATTTTAACGGCCATGCCTTCGCCCATTTTTTAAATGCAAGATTTTGTGTTTCTCAGAGCTCAGAGTGTGTGTTAAGTGTTTTTATAAATCGATACTGTAGAACCACTTTAAATAAATATTAATTTGTAAAGGGAGTGACTCTGCCTATTTTTTCAACTTTAATATTGTGGAATTACAAGAACCAAACGTGTTTGGAAGATTGTGTCTATTTTTGAGTTCAAGGTGTGTGGTGAGCTTCGAAAAAATCGATTACATAGAACCACTTGAAATATAATAATAGATTTTAATTGGCGTAACTCCGCCCATTTTTCCAACTTTAAAACTGAGTAATTACAAGAACCAAGTTGTTTGCTAAGTTTCGCAGCAATCAAAATGTAGATTATCATAAAATCAAATAAAAAAAAATATGGGCGTATCCCTGCCCAATTTGTTCTTGCAATAGGAAAAAATTGGGCAGAGACAATAAAAAAAAAATTGTACAATCGGTCTAATATGAAACGAGTTATGAAGTAACACTGCCAAATAAATTAAATTTAAGGAAGAGGTTCCTTTCTTTGAAGTCGGTTAAAAAAGAGTTTTTCGTACAAAAACAGTGTTTTCCGTTTGAAATGTCATGGTAATTTTTTAAAAATTAAGTAAAATTAATTAATTTATTAATAATGAATTTTGTATAATATTTTTAATATTCATAGTAACTGAAAGAAATAATATTAAATAGTGAACAATTGAGCGTTAAGCAGTACACTTGACAAAAATATTTGGAATGAATTTTTATCAATTACATTTTAATAAAAGTGGAATAAGAGATTGGAAATTTCAAGACTGAAAAGCAGGATAGAAATTCGAGGTGGGATTGAAAATTGCGATAATCCCGCCAAAAGCGGAAAGTCTGGTCAGGTTACGCATAAAGAAGCCAGAAATATGTCAGATAGTATTGATACGCCGTATTTTCTACATATATCAGTCTGTTTCTTGGCACTGTTATTAGCAAATGGAAAAGACTTCGTGCAAAAAATTTCATGAAACAATATCCACACCTCTACATTTGCCGATGATAAAGCCTGTATGAGTATGCACGAAACCCCTTATGAAGCGTACCGCAATCTCCAGGAATACCCTGCTAGAAATATGGTTGAACTTATAGAGAATGAAAGTAAATTAACAAAAGTGTTTGCATATAACGTTGACCCTAAAAAGAAATACTTGTTCCACCATTCGAATCAACAATCAACATATTCCTCAACATTCTCAAGTGAAATATGGAAACATCATATTGACTCTAAGCTAACTCAGATGAAACTTAAGTTAACTCAAATAGATTGGAGATTGAAAATATTTTTTTCCTTTTTTGATTATCACTACTCATGTATTATTTATAACTATCACTAAGTTTATGTCCGACAGTGGTCGGTCCTAATAATTATATTTTACATTTAAATTTGAATACAATAAGTATAATAATAAGTATATAGTAAGTTAGTTCATATTTGAAGATACAATAAATAAATACATGTATTAAAGAAAGAAAAAAAATAGATTGGTTGATTGGCAGAAATTCAACACTCAATCTAGACTGCAAAGTTTTAATATACAAGTCGCTTTTCAAGCCAATATGGTGCTACGGAATTCAGTTTCCAATGTAGAGAGAACCCAACGAAGGCAAAACAAAATTTTAAAGTTTATAACATCTGATCCATGGTACATTAAAAATTAAAATTTACATCGTGATTTAAATATGCCACCGCAGCCAAATACTTAACAAAACTTGAGTCCCATCCTAATACCCTTGCACGTAACATATTGAATTTTACTGGACACATCCACTTAAAAAGGAGGAACACTATGGCTCTAATACGGAACACTTTTAAAAATATTGTTGTACTTAATACGACATTTATTATTAATTAATATCACAAGTTTACGTCCCGACACTGGTCGGACCTAATTAATTATATGCGGCCTTACCTACGAAAGTGGTCTAAGTCATATGTATTTTTGCTTCGAAATTTTATTTAAATATTAAAAAAAACTTCAATAAATATTTAAAAAATACTAAATAAATTTATATTAATCGGGATTGATACAACTTTTAATTAAAATGTTTTATAATATTAACATATTTTTTGATTTGTTCAAATGTAGTGTACTAAATATTTCGGCCAAAGAAATATATGACTTACAGCACTTTCATAATTGAGGGCAAATATGTATTTCTACTTAAAGCCTGGTACACAGAAAAAAGTATTCACCAATTAATATTTTCAATTAAGAATTTAATTGTATTAATTAAATTTTTAATTGTATTAATTAATTTGAGGGGAAAAACTTAATTGATATTATCAAATTGTTTATAGGTGAAAATTTAATTAATTTTTTAATTGATACTGGAAATATTTTAATTAATATTACAAAATCATTGATATTACTTAATGTAGTTTTGTAGATATTGTATCTATTCAGGCTTTCAAGGTCATTCAACTTTTATTACTTTTTTGTGCATGGAGTTCATACGGAATTTCACGTTCTCATACAAACTGTATGTAAAAAAATTACAGAAATTCAGGTAAATTTCATAAAGAAATTTCCATTTGCTAGTACGGACTTCCAAAGGAAAGTACAAGATACAATACAATAGCCACGAACAATATAATAATAATAATAAATAAATACATCGCCTAAGAGTATGCAGCAGCCTTTTGCAAAAATTGTATGACACGTTTCCTAAATTTTAGGGCCTGTGCCTCGATGTCGACAACGTTCGACTTGTCGCACACTTGCAATTTGCAACAAAAGCAATATTTTAAAGTGAAATGAAAATTCTATTATTTTTTTTTGTGCTGTTTGTTGTTTGAGAAACTTTTGTTTGTTTTGGTTTTACTCACATACAAAACGATCCAGGAAAATCTGAAAATTTTTAAGCGTTTGCCGAATGTTTTATTTATTTCCATACCCTACCACATATCAATACGTTGAATAATCCTGAAATAGTCTTATTTTAAGCACCAAACTTAAGAAATCTAGTCTGTCGTGATTAAAATGAACTAGCGTTGTTACAAAAACTCATACATATATTTAGTTTTTATTTAAAAAAAAAAACAAAAAAAAGAGAAGAAAAAAATTTATAATACGGCATATTAATTTGTCATTAACATCAATTAAAATCGTGACTTATTACAAAAGCTGCTTAAAGCTTCAAAAACAACAGCCAGCAAACAAACGACTTTAAAATGAATATGAAAATTTATGTAAATTATGCTTGAAGTCATAACAATAAATTTAACACAGTCGTTAACAGTCGACACACTGGTAAAAATATAGTGTTTATAGTAGATTTACTTTTTTTTTTGCTTAGCAACTCTACCATTAAACGGCCATTACAATTATTTTTAATTTAAACAAACGAAAAAATCTTTGCTTTGAAAAACAATCGACAAAATTTAAATGCTTAATTTAAAATCTAGTCTTTCGGCTTAAGTATATATGTATGTATGTGTATGTGTATGTGTGTATGTGAGTGTATTAAATTTAAAACATATGTTTAGTAGACTTTAAGCTAAATTTAAATTAACAAAAAAATATCAGGTTTTAGCTCTTACAAACATTTTTTAAAAGCCATTAAACCGTGGGAAAATAGTTAGACTAAAATCGTGTAGCAAAAACGCGTCAATATTCACAAATTCAAAATCCCCCCCAAAAAAAAAACTCGTAAATTGTATTTAAAATTTGTTATCGACAGTACATCATCTGAAAGAACTAAAAGCAAAGGAGACGTATTTTTTTATTTTGCTTGCTCTTGTTTTTGTGTACCCTAGAACCAACCAACAACAACAACAATAACAACAGCAGCAGTATCTCAGTATGAGTATTAAGTTTTAAGTATGTGGGCTGTGACGCCAAAAATTAAACGAACCGAATTTGAAGATGCATAAGAATATTGCAGCCAATATGTTTGCAAATAAAAAAAAAATAATTTTTTTATATGCAATATATATTTTTTTGGTTCATAAACTTGATTCATCTAAAAAGGGTTTCCCCACCCAGTTTAATATAAAACATATAAATCATTTTAACTTTTTATATAAAAAAAGCAAAAAACACACAAAGTGAACAGCAGCAGCACCAGCAGTTAATTTTATTACGACCAAACTTGCAAAATGAGAACAAATTTTTAGGGAATATTAACAGCAAAATGTTTTTACTTTAGCCAGCAGCAGCTTTAGCTGCCAGCCAAATGTGTTCTTATGTTAAAAACAAAATATAATAAAATTAAGAAAAAAAAAACAAAATAAAATCATTCCAAATCAATACCAAATCAAATAATGAATATTATGTTGTATGCAGCAGCAGGTTCATTGAACGGATGATCATCGCAACAAGAACAAAAACATACAAATTCTTTTCGATTTTTTTTGGGAGGCGTTTTTGCGCCAGATTCATAATTTTCTTTTCTTTTTATTTATTAAAATAAAACATTTTGTTTTATTTTTTTTTTATTTTTGCTCTTGATAAGGTTGCACAACAACAAAGAAAACCAAAACCTAGATCTTGTTAAGACAACATTTCGTCAAAGAATTATTTACAAAATATTGAAAGCAAAAAAAAAAGCTGCACTCAACACTTCTTTTTTTTGCCAGCATGACGTTGTTGCTTTTCAAGTATTAACAAAAAAGTTCAACTTGAGCACGTCCAATAACAAGCTTAAACATTATGATTAAAAATGATGCACTCTTTCACTCGCTGCTCTTGAATTGTCTATACAAAGAACAACTAAACAATTTTGTGATCCTTAGGGTATGAAGAAGATCATGATTATTAAGTTTGCTTTTTTCTTCCTTCTTTATACCATGTTCACATACTTAGTTTCAATAAAGTTTTAAATAATATTAACTAAAAAAAAAGATCAATTAAAATTTAACGATATCAAGTAATGAAAGCCTTAAGCAGAGGAGAGGGTTACATTGCAAAAGAGCAGGAGGAAGCTCATAACATATGGAAGAAGACTCTTTTATTAAAGGCCTTTACGCAAAGTAAGGCGTGTCATGATACTAATGAAAGTCTAAAGATCATAATTCGTAAAAGGAATCAAGGGCAACAACAACAGTTTTTTTTTGCTGCTACAAAAACTTAACTAAAGAATGTTTAAAAAGCTTAAGCATAGATTTATTTTAAAATCACTAAAGTTTGAAGAAAGTTTGTTTATAATTTAAAGCAAATACAAATGAGAACAATTATTTTAGTATTCTAAAATTCACAGAAAAAGAATCACTTTTTTATAAAAAAAATCAAAAATCAATTTCCAATTTTACTTTGTCAATTAAACTTTTTAATTAATGAAATTCTTAGACAAAGATCTAAAGGGCTCACTTAAAGTTTGAATTGAAATTTCAGTCAACAAGAAAGTTTTTAAATAAAAGTAAGTTCAATTAAAGCTTAAATTAATGCAATTAAAGTTTTAATTAAACTTTTAATCAATTAAAATTCTAAATAAAAGTTTAATGGTCTCAATTAAATGTTTAATTAAATTTTTACTTAGCAAAACTGTTTTAAGCAAAACTAAACTAAAATTTCAATTGAGCTTTTAACTAATTAAAATTTAAACAAAAGTTTAAATAACTCTTGAAACTTTGAATTGCTTATTTGGGTTTTTTTGTAATTGATAAAAGGCTCGTTTAATTGATATGTGTGCCATGTATTTTTAAACGCATTATATATGGTCATTTCCCCCGAATGGTCTACCAGGATGGAAAAATAAAATGTTGATAATCATCATGTTTTATTGTTTATAATTTTAAAAAAGTCTATGTTTATATAATAAAATGATTTAATAGGAAAATTGAGGAATTTGGACAGGAAGTTAGAAAATTGTATATTTTCTTCTGCTGCTTCTAAGGACGTTTTTGTGTGTAACTATTTTGCATGCAAAAATTTGCACTTTTTCTTCAAAATCTCTCTATTATAATCAAGTCAGAAGAGAAAAGTGTAAGGAGAACAAAAGAAAGTTCGAAAATGGGATAATAATAAAAACACATGTGGAAAATTCATACGTTCGTGACCTGTACGTTCGCGACCAGTAATTATGCTAATTAAACAAAAACCGATATATTTTATTATGTAAATACTTGACAGAGATCTATATTAATACATTTATAAAATAAATTAATCACTCTTTTTTTGTAGTTTGTTTATATAAAGACAATATTAGAGAGTTCCTAATGTCTTTGCTTGCAGTCGACACCTGCAAAAGACCATTTAAAAGAACTTCTAAGACATGTGGGATTTTTCAAATGCTTTATTGCAGCGAAGTCTTTTAAAACAAAAAAAAGAAAATCCTTCACGACGAAAAAATTTGTGATGCTTGCTTCTTCATACGCATGGTCGCATATACAACCGTCATGCATTTACATGATCTTTCAAAGCAAACGCACACATGCATTGACATTAGTTTTGTGAGCTTGCTTTAAAAAACCACCCTTAAACACATAATAGCTTACCATCTACATCTTACACACACACACTCAAACGTGCAATATGCAAAATAACCAGTATACACGCATCAACACTTCTTCTTTTGAGTGTTTGTTAAGAACAAGAAGTCTTCCCGACATCGTTAAACAGAAAAAATTATTCCCCTAAAAATTTTCAAACAAAAGTTTGTTTGAAATAAAATTTTGATTCATTAAATATTTTTTACTATTCCAGTAAATAGTTTGATCCAATTTCGTTTTAAGCAAAACAAAAATTAATATAAATTGAAAGTAATACTTGTAACAAAATTGTTAAGAGAACATTTCTCTTCCAATACAGAATTTGCATACTGTACGCAACAGTTATTTATTTTATTTACTTTTTATTTTCATTAAAAAATTTTGTCGAATCAGACAATCTGTTGATTGAAAAAATCGGGGTGTTTTTCCAAACAAATTATTACAAAATCTTGCATTTCAATTTACAAATTTCTTTGTAGGACCTAGATTGAAAAAATTAGTATTTGATTCAGAGAATTTTGTGTTTGAAATGGAAAATTTGTTTTTTCTGTGTAGAAAACACTCAATACATCCATCGTGCCTCGCTTATTAAACGACAGTATTTATTATGGGTTTAGTATAATACATGCCACAAGAATGCATTCAAAAAACAAGACCCATTTACATTTCAAGACTGTTTACGCAGGCCTCTACCTTGTAGTTTCAAACTTTTGGCTTTACCCCAGATATTCGTGTATTAGTTTTAATAAATGTGTTATTCAAATTTAAACTTTTACTTTTTAGGCAATTTAAAGAGCTTTAAAATATTTAAACGCCCCACAACTGGCACACGATGTGAACAAAATCAATAACAAAATAAAATTAAAATACTTCAATATTTATGATTTGATTAGACGAAAGTTTATATCGCTCTGCAAGAAAATTTAAAAAATACTTTTATAAGAAATAGTGTAGGAAAACCAATTAGGCACTCTATTTTTAATTTCAATTTCAATTATTTTTTTTAATTTCTTATGTGCTTGTAATTTATTATATATTTTATTTATAGAATAAAAAAAAATTAAATATACAATTAAATAAAAGCAAATAAATGTATAACATTAAGCAAAAAACAAAAAAAAAAAAGATTAAAAATTTAAACACAAATAAGAAACGTTATACCATGGCGATATATCACTGTCAACAGTAAAAATGACAAAATGTCAAATATTGACAAGAGATTAATTGAAATGCAAGCAAAAATCCATGGCAAATCAAATGCACAGACAATTTTAATTTGTATTTTTTTTTTAATTTATGATTTAACTTTTGCTTACAAGATGGCGTTTAAAGATAAATAATAAATGAATAAATAATACATACATACGAACATACTCACGTAATCTCACATACATACTTGTTGTGTTAATAAAAAAACTAAAATGTTGCTGAAGAGTTCCTCACTAATTTATGAAACAAGAAATGCCAAAAAAAGAACATACATACTTATTTATTAGTTTTTTTTTTGTTTTAAATATAATATATTCACACCTCAAAAGATTTATTTATGCGCTGACAGCTGCCATAAAATTCTCTGGCTTTTCTCCTCGGCTTAGCATAAAATTAAGCAGAAGTAGGAGACAGAAAAAAAATAAAACAAAATAAATAAAAAGTAAAAACAAAAAGATAATACATACAACATTTGCAATGGGACACATGGACGTATGAGTAATTTATGATGTCAAGAGGTCATTTTGTTAAATCTCTCGTGAGAATGTCTGTACTAACTACACCCAGCACACAAGTGGCTTTAATATTTATTTTAAATTTCAGAGCTATACAATCTATTAAAGCATTGCCCACCATTATTATTCAATAGATATATGTGACCTTCCCGAGAAAAGGAACCTAGTGTGTCACAAAACGGCTTCTTGGGAAAATCGATAAAAATGAGAAAAACACTAAAACCTTAAACTTTAAATGCGTTTTTCTCAAAACTTCATTTTCACACACTAGGTCTCTTTTCTCGGAGAAGGTGACACATGTATTTCAGTCTAAATTTTTTCTTTTTAGAATTGGCTTAAGAACACTTTTACTTAGTCGAAATAAAATAAAAATGTTTGCTTAATCTTATTTTCTTTCGAATGCCGGTAAAATTGTGCAAAAAAAATTTCATTATAAATTTTAAATCAAAATCGATTGGATAGATTTCGAGAGGCAGAAAATTCCCTATACAATCCTCTCAATGTTAGTTTTTAAAAAGTTTATAGTCTTTATGTGCTTTTAGACGCGTTTCTATCTAGATTTGGAACTTCATAAAAACCTGTTGGATAGTTTTACAGCGGCATAAATTGCCCCTTTTCCGTATTGCTGCTAGTTTTTCATCCTTTTGTGTGTCCTTTTGGATGCATATGGGTCTATGTCTTGAATTTTATAAATATTAGATAAATGGTGTATTACACTCAAAAAAAAATTATTATTAAGAAAATTTTTTTCCTAAATTCAAGTAAAAAAAATTTCTAAGTTTAAGTAATTTTTTCTAAGTTTAAGTAAGTTTTTACAAAAATCTAGTAAAAATTACTTAATATGAGTAAAAAATAAAAAGTTCATATCCTCAAAAATAGTTCTTAAAAATACACAATAAATTTCTCAAATTTCAGGAAATGTTTACTGACTTAAAGGAAATATTTACTAAGGAAACTGAAGGAAATTTTATATTAAGGACTAATCAATTTCGTCTTAAATCAAAAAATAAACTTTAGGAAATGAATTACTCCTGATTAGTTCATGACATTGGACTTACTTGAAAGATGTTGAAAGGTATACTAAATTTTAGGAAAATATTTACCAGTTTTAAATATTTTTTCTTTGAAAATTATATAATTTATTATTAATTTGCATTTAGCAAAAACTCTAGGTAAATTTTTCATATTTTCGAGGAATATTTGAACTTGAAATTTAATTTTTTGTAAATAAAATAAAATTTAAAAACTCAATTATTTCAATGCTAATTCAAGCTGCCTTGTTGAGCAATTCATTAGAGTGCTTGCTTATCAATCAGAAGGTGGCTGATTCAATACTTGTTTCCTCTCAAGGAATTTATATGTATGTATGGTAAATTATAATTAAGAATATAATATGAAGATATAATAAATAACATATCATTTGGTATAGAATTTAATTAAAAATAAGAATAAGTATGTGTGTTCCTTTCTGTTTTAAATTTAGATTCTAGACATACAAAAACCATCAACAAATAAAGTTTTTAAATTCAATATGAAAAATGTTATGACATTTAATTCTGCATTGTTTACTAGAGGTGAGCACAAGCTCTTTGCTTGCTTAATCTTCATGGTGTACAGTATTGAATTGTTCTTTCTCTTAAGTGCTCTTAATTTTATAAGTATATTAAAACTGGTATTCTATTTTAGCAAAAATATACAACATCATTTATTTATCTGCCAAGCAAGGGTATTAATTATTGTAGTGTCGAAGCATATTTCACTAGTGCGCACCGAATGAAAATTGTAAAATGAGCACACAAGTGTAGAAAAAAATTGTATATGTAAAAGAAAAAGAAAACAGCATAGATTATTTGAGCGTGTTAGTTCGTATTCGATACATTTCTAAATTTTATAATGTATTAATTCAAGACTAAAAAAATAAATAATAGAATAAAAATAATAAGGGGTTTCATGAGACTGTTCCAAAGTCTCGCAAACTATGCGATTGGGCATTTTTACACTCTCGTAAATAAAATGTCAAAAATTTTATAGAAATTTATTTACACAAACCTGTTAATTTTTCCCAATAATTTTTACTCGTAAACTTAAGCTGTGCAATTGTGCATTTTGTTAACATCAACTTCTTGCTTTTTTAGATTTCTTTAGGCACTTTCAGACACCCACACACGCACTTTTTTATTTATATAAATATGTTTTTTAATTAAAAACTGCTTTAAATTTAATTATTTTATATTTATTTAATTAATTTTTTGACGTTTGTTTCAAATTTACATAAGTTGTTTGCACAAAAGCTTAAAAGGGGCTTCATGACTCGCAAGTTTGCCCAATTGCACAAATGGCAACTTTAAGAGTTCTCATGAAAACCCTTAATATGTTTCGCAATGGATATAATTGTAAAAAGTTTTATTATCACTTAATATTTTATGAAATTTTGAGTTTCATATGAAATGAAGTATTGTGCACTATGAAGTGTATTTACAATAAAAATATTGCGCACTTGACACAACTCTCGATTCACCTGTTGTACAATGATTTTGTGTATTTCTTGTTTCATTGTTCTCTATTTTTGTTTCACACTCAATTACGATCGCCACTGCAAACAATATTCACTATTGAAAAAAATACAATACTGTGCATTTTTTCACGGCTTGTGCTCACTTCTATTGTTTACTAAGCGAATAGTAATTTAAAAATTAAAATGTCTGTTGAATGATATCTATATTGATATAGTTCGCCGACTTTTTATTTTTTTTTCATTGTTACAAAATGGCATCTGTTTTGAGTACTGTCATACTGTCATGTGGTGACGCTCCCAGGATTAAGACACATCGTTTGATCTAAAAACGATAAAATTTGGTCCACGCGTTCGGTTTATATAGTGCCTCAAAAGAACACACATACATACATACGTGCATACATATGTGCATTAAGGTGGCCGTTATTTTTGTTTTTTGATTTCTTCTACTCTCATCCCCAAATCGGTTCTGTTTTATTTAAAAAAAAATTCAACAAACAATTTCATACCGATAAGTTGCGTTTTAGGGGTGCGTCTGGCCCTCAAAGTTGGCCTTCAAGGTAATTTTTCAATGTAATTGAATTCTTACAAGCATGCACAGTTTACTTCTTTTATAATTTTTGTATAAGTGGATATCGAGCCTTTGTTTGAATAGAGTCATAATTCAAAAAAAGCTATTTTGCAGAAAACGTGCTTGAAGTTTTCAATTTACTAACAACTTAAAGGAAAAAGAAAATTGTATTATTCTCTCAAAAAGTTGATATACATAAATATTTTGTATATTTGTATGAAATTTTTAAACAATATAAAGATCGTTATGATAACCAATTCTGCATTATTAAGTGAAAAATCACGTTTTTTGAGTTATGACTCTATTGCCGCAAAGCCTCGATATCTTCAAAGATTTTACGACTATTATTTTTATTCTTTATTTTAAATTATATAAAAATTAACCAAGAAATCTATTTCTAAAAGGCTTTAGTCATTAAAAAAATACTTCCCAAAACTTGATATTAAGTAAGATAAAAACTTTTTTTACACTTATCTCTAAAAATGATGAACATATTATTAAAATATCACCAGCAAAAAAATATAAATGAAGTGATACCAAAAATATAAATTAACCAAGTATTTATTTTAATAAAAGAAATTTTGTTTATTTTTTTTTTCTTTGAAAAGTTTCGAAAGCCGACGGCCAAATTTGTCAATTTAAAACAGCATTTGAAAATTATTAAAGTCAAATATTTACTCATGCACAAGCCAATGCCCTTTTAAATCTAAGATAGTGCGCAGCTACACATAACAAAAAAAAATAATAAAAATAAATCTGTGTATAAGTGCGTTCACAGATACAAAGAGATATGCATACATACATTCAAATTTACTATCTGCAATAAAAAATCTAGCTCCAAGATTTCTGTACGTGTTGGTATTTACTTTAAAAATGGGGGTTATACAACCAAGTAAACACAGACTCTGTGCCAACAACCCTGTGTATAATAATACTTTACAAAAAAACCAAAGTTACACACACACATACCCACAGAGAAAGAAACACATACACTTACTCACTCACACAAACTTGAAAAAAAGGAAAAGAAAATATACGTAATATACATTTGCACGTATAAATGTATGTATGTATGTAAGATTGTAAGATGTGCTTTCCTTATCTCTTGTACAATTTTTTTATAGATATTAGCGACAGTCCTTTATTTCTGCCTTTCTATTATTTTCATTTTTCACTTTTTTTTAAACTGAAATATAGATGGAGAAGACATTTAGAACGATAAAAATTATTCCACTTTTTCTATACGTATTCTCAGCTGCTGCTGTCGCCGTATGAGTAACAAGAAATCACAGATACATAATTTAAAAGCTCTAGCATATACACACACACACATACATACATATTCTACTATAAATATCGTTATGTTTTAAATTTTTGGGTGTGTGAGGAAAGAGATTTGTTGTTTTTGCTGTGCCGTGTCATAAACTACCCTTAACTTGTGTGTTTCACTTATTTATGTGTGAAAATGAGACAAATCTAGTGCAAAGAAGATTCTAACAAAAGCTTGTGTATACAAAGGCAAATAAAATTTATGAGCTTTTTTGCCTTCCTTACCTTCACAGCAGCGTCTTCAGCAGCCTCCTCCCCACTATAGCTTTTTGTTTTATTGACTAGATTTCAAAGATGAGATTTTATGCAGCAAAGTTTAAAAAAAAAATCTGAAATCAGTTAAAATATGAACGTGTGTGTGTGTATGTGTTTAAAACAAGATAAATATTTATTTTATGGCTCATTTGAACAAAAGAATTTTGTTACAAAAAGAACACAAATAAAGTTTGAACAACATTTAAAAAGAAAAGTTATTTATTGCAGGCACGAATTTGAAATATATATATTTTTTTTTCATAGAAGTAGACAAATAAATTTAAAGCAAATTTGTTAAAGACTTTAAAATAATACAAAAAATATATATAAATTGGCTTCAATCGTCAAAAAAATATAAATTAATGGATTTCTTCGTGAATTTAATCTGGCTTTACCTTTGTTTCGCTGATACTTGGAGGATGATGCGAAGACTGCAAGTATTATATGTAGCTGTACCGCTTTGCGTAATATTGCATAGAAAAAAGAAAAAGAAGATTCAATTAAAAAAAGCGAAGTTTCGACTAAAAATTAATTACTTTTCAATCAATCACAAAAATTTTAATACTAACTCAATTGTTTTCATTAATTTTTTTTATATTTTTTTTTCAATAAAAAAATATGGCATTCTCTAATTAAATATGTAATTGAGGTTTCTTGAAGATTCAATTAAATAATTAATTGAGTTTTTTTAAAGATTCAATTAAATAATTAATTGGCACACACAGATAATTTGATGCACAGATATTAATTTGATATTAAAATCGCCGACAAAGAGGTTAATTTAACATTTATCGGTAATGATTTTGCTTAATATGTGTTTCATGTTAATTCAATATGATTTACGATAACTTGCAAGGAAAAAATTAATTTTTTTCCGCTTGAAATAACTTTTGTTCTTTATTTATAATTAGATTAGGCTAAAGTTCCTTAAGCCAAATTACATATGAACAATTTATATTCTAAAAAGGAATTAAATTGAAGAATCATATTTTGATCAAAGTATTTTCAAGTTGAAACAACATGAATATAAATTAATGTAGTAATTTAAAATTGTAGTAATTATTTACTATACATCACATGTATTTGCAAAGGCATCAGGAAAATGTGTGTTGTAGTTTTGGGTTTGCTGTGAGAGCTGTTAAGCAGCATTAGTTGAATATTCATAGAAACATTTTGGAACAATATTCAACAATGTTTTCAGAATAGCCAAAAATCAAAGAAACTTTCTAGAACTCTAAAGTGTTGCTAGCAACATTTTTTAGTCTGAGTCTAAACATTGCACATGGGTAGCTCCATTGTGATGGATGCGACTATAATGATCACCTTTTTTGTTATAATTCAAATATATAAAATCGAAAGCCTTAAATATGGTTTCAAAAGATGTTAATCCTAAAAAGATTTTGCTCATTTACTCAAAGAATGTCATAACTCAGAAAATGGAATTTTTGAGTTAGTGATGCAGAATTAATCTTCATATCGTTCTTCATTCATGTCTTCTAAAAATTACTTGAGAGAAAAATAAAATTTTATTTTTTGAAAACTTCAAACTCGTTTCCTGGCAAAATGGTTTTTTGGTTGTTTGAGTAAATGAGCGATTTAGTAATAGATAGAGACTGCAAGAACATGATATCTGCCTAAAATAGACATCAGAAGGATGTGACGGGTGTGAACTTACAAATCTCGGATTTTACAGAATTAATTCTTTTAGGTCATGTACTGTAAAATCTTCCTTAGAACGCACTTAATAAGTTTGATGTAATAAATTGTTATAAGTCTTTTTAATTGTATTACTTGATTACCGGGAAAAAGAATTTTCTTACAAAAAACTGTTTCAAAAATATGACGAAAGTGACATCTTTTTGTGAGGAGTGTGACCTAGTAGGAAAATAATTGATTTTTTTCAATGTCAGCAGCCGGAAATTTGATGATTGTACTTATTAAAAACTGCGGAGATTCTGAAGGATCCTTTTTGAAGAACTGCTTAAGCCGCGTGCAGACTATTATACTTTGTATTTATACTTGTCAAAAATTCAAATAATACGTGCAAGTGTGATGTCTAAACGCAAAATGTCATCAAAGTGGCAAAGAATACGATAAAAATTTTGACATCCTATAAGACTTTCGTTTTTAAAAAATTTTCTAAACATTGAGGTAAGGTTTTGTCATATGTATATTGGCTCAGAATTTTGAATAAGTGAATCGTATTTCGTTGACGTAATTTTTTAACGTTTTTGTAATATCTTTTCTTAAATTTTTTTTGTTATTTACATAGAATATTTTTAACTGCTGAATTTGTTCAAGTGCCGGCACGTCCCCGCCTACATGAAACCGCTTTGTCGCCGCTTGTCAATGAATAGCACAGAAATTTTTTATTGAATAGCTGTTTTGTTTTCTGCTTGTATTACACATTTTATTTGAAGTGTGATAATCTGAACACAATATGTGATTTTACGTTAGATTTTTTGACAGTCGCAACTAATGTATCGTAAAATGTGATGAAAGTATTAATAATTGTATAATAGTCTGAATGGGGCTTTAATAACAGCAATTGATTTTGGGACACTAAAAGGAAGGTTAATGTTAATGAAAAAATTTAGTAATTAAAAAAATCAGAGATTTTATTTAAGCAAATTTTTTAACATTTTTGTATTTGAATTTACAAATTTGCTTGCATTTGAATTGGAAAATTAATTTTTCTTTGTGCTGTTGAACGATTTTTATTAAAAATAATTAAACTTTTTGTTTCCTGAGCAGGGTCTTTTTGCGTGGAATTATTCATATACGATGTCTTAAATGCAACAAATTAAATTTTTTTGGATTTTTTTATATTGCAACCAAACAGGTTGCCCATTAAATTCAGCAGTATATCGTTAAACTTACAAAATGAAACATTAATTGCAATACAATTTAATGCCAATAATTTTCTACGTCTACGTATACATTAGTAATGCACGAATATTCCCATTCGCATTCGAATTGCCGAATATTCGGCCATTTTTAGATATTCGTATTCGCATTCGAAATCGGCTGAATTTGGCGAATGTAAATATAAATATTTTTCCAAAAAAAAAAATTAAGCAAACAAATGCATAAATCCTAATTAAAATTTAAATAAATAGCTAAAAATGTTATTTTGCAATAAATAATTTAAAGAAATTATTTCAATTAAAATATTGAGCAGTTTTTATTAACTTTAAAGAACTCCAACAGCAGTATGAAGTTATTTTTCACAAAATTTTTTTTAAAGTACATTTTGTATGCGTAAATAGAACCACAATTTTATGTCTATAAATTTTACATATAATATTCGTATTCACTAATATCGTTTCAAATATTCGCATTCATATTCATATTCGTATTCGCAAACATCACAATTTGACATTGGTTACATCAATAGTATACATATTCACTTATTATTTTTAACACGTCCTTGCAAAATAATTCCAACTAAAGATTTTTATTATATTGTTGCAACATGTTGCCAGCAACATTTATTCACTCGTACACAAGTACCACAAGTTTTAAATTACAATTTTACTTTAAACTTTTGTGCTGTTGTCGTTTCCTATGGCAAAATCAATAAATCTAATTTACTATACTGACAAAATTTATTCCAAAGGGTAACTTTAATTGCTAAAACCTAAGTTCAGTTAAGTGAAGGCTCACTCAATCTCTTGGCAAATGAAACATTGGCAAAATTGAAGGCGACAACTTGAACGAAAAAAAAACAAACAAAAAGGAATCAAGTATGGACAGAAAAACAGAAGAAAAAGTATAAAAAAGCAACAACAAACCATAAAAACCTTTACGACATGCAATTTCTATTTGAAAATATCAATAGAGAAGCAAAACCATTGAATGTATGGAAACAAAAAGCATAACAGGCAGACTGGCCCATATCACACATAAGGAATAAAAGCCAGACAAGAAATGTGTGGAAGGCATGAAAAGTGTCATTAATATTTGTCACTAATATTGTATGTCTATGAATACTGCATAAAATATCAGACATTATTATAAAAATTTCAATGTCCATTTGTTAAAATGGTCATTCAAAAATACAAGCTTTTTATTCTTCCTCTCTCTCTCTCTCTCTCTCTCTCTCTCTCTCTCTTATGAGCAAAAGCACTAGAAGGACTTTGCTTGATTATTTTTGCTAAACATTTTATTGGAATGTGTGTTTGTTTATTTTTGTAGAGAAAAAAAGTAGAGTTTGTATTAAACAAATGTCACTTGAACACGCTCACATTTTCTTACTTGCTGGTTTGGTTTTTCACGGACTTAAGAATTTTCCCTTGGAGTCCTGCAAGTGTCCTGCTTGCGGTGTTTAAATTGTGTTGCTATTAATTTCTATTTATTGTCTGCTTGGGTGTGAAATAATAATAAAAACTTACAGGGCTTGTGCTTAAATTAAAAGAATTGTATTAAATATTCGTATAAAAGCAAAAGGGTTAAAACTTCGTTCTACTTGTTTGTGCTGATTTTTTATTGTGTTTTACCATTTTATTTAAGTTAAAGTTCATAAATTTTATTGAACATGTTGTAAAGCATTCAGCAGTTCTTGTTTTTTATATACATATATTTTTTCGTGTATAAACAATTTGATTTTATGTTAATTTTATTATTTTAATATTCAAATAAAATTCGTGAAAACTGAAATTAGGGAAAATGATAAAAAAAAATTAATTAATTCATAAATTCCATGTCTTAGAAATGGGTGAAGGGAGAAGGGGGGAGAGCAGCCAATTATTTTTTTATGGACTTAACAGTTGTGTTATGAAAAAAAGGGTTAAATTTTAAGAATTTATATAAAAGAGACATTCTAAGAAAAACTATTCGTATTTAAATTAAGTTTTATGTTTTTTTTTTTTGAAGTTTTGAAAAAGAAAACAAGAAATAAGATGTGCTTGTGTAAATGGCAGTAGTAGACAGTTTTGTTTAACACAAGTATCAATTCATTAAAATGACAATTCCACAAAACCCCAAAAACTGCCACTCTTAAGTTTAAGAACAAGCTGCTGAACGCTGGCTGGCTGGCTGGCTGGGCTGCAGTTCCTTGTTTTAATTTCTTTTATTTTCTTGAGCCTTTTTCCACGAATTTACAAACGTTCATTTGGTTTGTACGTGTTCTGTACAATGTGCTGGCTCTCATTTTTTTTATACTACGTTTTGTGTTGAAAGTGCACAACCCAAAAGATTTCACGCATTTAGCCTGATGAGCCGTGGCTAATAAACCAAACTTCTTCTGACATTCTTATAAGGTAAAAAGAAAAAAAACAAAAAAAAAACAAGAAAACAGTTTAAGTAAAAGTACCTGTCTGTCTTACAACCGAAAATAACAACAAATGTTCTACAAACAAATGTTTTCAGTAACAGACAGACACAATAACTGACTTGCCTTCGTAGTACGACGAGTAGTACAAGTATAAACATGTTTTGTGTTGTCTCTGTTAAGGGCTTATTTTTAGGCAAATGCCTTTATATTTTATTTTCCTACCCCGATCTCATGAGATCATGTTTAATATTGGTTGGCCCTGGCTCGATTGCTTTTACTCGATCAGGCGTTGATCATGTTTTACGTTGATTTTTAATTGATGTTTAGTTTTCGCAACAGCATCTTATCTGGGAATATACTCGTACATAAGCTCACCTGTAACTCTAAAGAAACCTTCTGCTTTAGTACTACAATATTTATCCATACATTAACATACATTAAAAGCCGAAATAAAATTTGGCTTTTATTCAAGTTGAGCTTTGAAGGTGTTAACGATCTTGTAACGATATTATTAAAAAGAAGAAGAACCATGAAAACACTTAATTTAACACTTGGCATACATATTGACAAAAAAAATCCTCTATCGCCAAGATAGTGGAAAAAAGGCAAAAGTAACCAAACAAAAAAAAAAGTATGGCTTAATATTTAAAATTTATTTCAACGCCCACAACACACACGCACTTTGTACAAATTTTTCACTGCGAGTACGAGTACGAGTACGAGTATAAAGCCAGAAATCCTTTACGTTTGGTAATTATGTGACGACCTCGTTAAGTTAAAATGCAAACCAAATCGCTACAACCAAATAAACAACATCGCACAACATTTAAACTACAACATTCCCAGATTGAATCTGTTAAAAATAAAAAATAAGGAAATCGACGACGACGACAACAACAACAACAGGGACTGATCACTTGGCCCGATCGACTTTGGCTGAGATTGGCTTTTTATTTTGGTAAAGTTTTTCTTTTTTTTTTGCTGTTACTGATTGGTGGTGTCTCGCCTTGCTTTTGAGTGCGAGAGCTTAAACATGACAACATGCCTAACGTAAATAAATTAAGTTGTTAACATGACAATTCAACAAAACTGCCATGGTACTCCGTTCTGTTATAAATTCTCATATATTTATATATATATATGTATGTATATGTATGTATGTACGTACTACTACTGCTTGCCACATATAACGTGGCAATTGGAGTATTTGCAATATACAGCAGCAGCCTGTTTATGTTTTTTTATATTTTTATTTTCTTTCTCTCTTTCTTTGCTGATAAAGTGATACATATTGATTCACTGCATTTAATTTAAAGTGTTAAGTATTTTTTTAGCTTGCCTGCAAGATTAAATGAAGCTAAAAAAGCAAAACTGCCAAAAAAAAAAAAATATGTAAAAACATAAAATCAGGACCATTCATGTTGTCACTTTAACCTGCAATAAACGAAATGAATTCAGATGTCTTATTCTTTTTGGGAAAATGAATGCTTTCATAAATAGTGCCAACAAACACCTTAAGCAACTTATTTAAAACTAAATTTATAATAAATAAAATTGCGTATAGGAAGATTTCGTGGCTGCCGGATTCGCAGAAATAATATTTGTAATAATTCTGCTCTGCGATGATATTTTTATGAGTATTAAAATTTTCACAATAGCCTAGACCAATTTGGATGTCATACATGTACATACGAGTCAAGAATAATGGAGTAGATAGCTTATGACATCCTGTGTAAACAAATGAAATGTGCTGACCATTGAATAAAATGACGTCACGGAAATTGTGTTGTTATCGGCTAGTAGGTTAGGTTAGATTAACAGATTGCCGAGGAAGGAAGAGTGTTCTTGTCTCACTTAGAACCAGTTAATTAGACTGCTTCGTGTTACTTGCAGGAATAGACAGATAATCAGCCTTATTTGAGTAGTCAACATCGACGTCAGTTCAATACAATACCAAAATATTGGGGCTGTCTACTCACTCTCGAGAAAAAATTTGTGCTATTGGCAGTCTATTTCTGTTCTCTAAGGTCTAGAAAATAGCATCAGCCTGTCAATAGAAATGTATTGACGAGACCTCAAATTTGACAACTGGAATAAGGGTGATTGAGAAACAATAAAGAACTTAAGAGGATCAAAGGGTTGAAAATCCTTAATATTATGTTAGGTTAGGTTTGGTTAGGTTGGGTTGAGAAGAGCAGCAATCAATATTGGCCCAATCAGTTTCGTATTACACTTATGCATTTACAGCATGTTGTGCACTCTTAACAAGAAATATTCGGGAGATACCCGTTAAAAAACTATCAAGCTTAATCAGATTAGGAACCTTGTTTCCTCAATATATTTTCTTAAGTTTTTCCAGTCTGAATACCTGGTATCTTTTCCAGATGAAAGATTTGTCTTCTAGTTTGACTGAATGCTGGACAGTAGCACAAGTAGTGTTCTAGAGCTTCATCATCCTTCTGGCAAGCTCTACATGTCGTATCGTCAACAAAACAGGTGACCTTATATATATGTCTTGTTTTTAAAAACGGAATTTTTAAGAGAAGTAACATTTAGGCAATGAATGCCTACAACTTTTACTAGGAACTGCCTTTTTTAGGAAAGCGATAATGATAGAGAAGACGGGGGATATACTCTGTAATTCAAAACGAAAGAAAACTGCTTGCGAATTTACATGCTATAAACTTACAAATTCGAAAGCATTTTCATTCGATTCGAATTATGCAGTAGAGACCTAGGTGGTGAAAGAAAAGATAGAGGAAAGCTGCATTATTTCAGAACTCTGATTTTTGCAAGCTTTTAATAATGCAGTGTTGCAGCGCCTCTGGTGTCAATGAGGCGTATTAAATTTTTGAAGCTTTGTTTTATTTATTTATTGATTTTATTGATTCTGCTACACAATACCAAAGAAGTAGGGCGCTGTGATGTTATATTAGGATTAGTATCAGTTGCAGCCGGTGTAGTTCAGTGCCCAGTGTCTATGCCTTCATCAATTGAACTTTCCTACAACATTTGATACAAATAGACATTAATGCACATCATAAACATGTGTGGTGTTGTTATTTAATGACTGTTCGAGGCTGGGCTCAAACCCAGGACTTTCGGTTTTGGTAGTAAACATTTTGACTTCTTCATAAAACGCCACCCTCAATATTATTGGCTTAAACGATTGGCATGACTTGATTGGCTGACTAACCCACCTTGGCCTTCTTTGGCGTCAATTCACCTCCAGAAGGCTACACTGAAAGAATTTTCGGCAGAAATTCTATGAATTTAGACATTAATCTAATGAAAAATTCATTAAAATTCAACCAACGTCACGCTTCGCTGGATTAATGAAACCAGTTTCGTTAAAATTATTTTTTTGAAAACTTCATCAAATTTATTTTATTACACTGTTAATGCAGTGCTATAACTTCATCGAAACAATAAAATAATTTCATGTAAAGAATGAAATAACTTAAATATAAAGGGGTTTCTTAATAATTAGAAAATATTGTTGTCATAAATCCAATAAAGTATTCTAACGAAATCAGAATACCAAGGAAGCGATTCCAATGAAATTCTTTCACAATATTCATAAAATTTTGATTGGATTTGGGAAATTATCATTAGATTTGTGAAAAAATTTTAATGAAATTGTTTCATTGGATTTATGAAACAAAATTCTTTCGGGGTATTGTTTTGATTGGTGTTTGGTCTCTGGTGTGCTGCGGTGGTTTCATGCTTTGTTCACGGGTACGAAACGCCACAAAAACTCTTTCCTGTTGCGGTTGAACAATCCCAATCTCTTTTTCGCTGTTGTCACACGGTTGCGTTTGTAATCGATTGTAAACAATTGTGACACATATCATACGAAAAACTTTCTCCAACCCAAGTGATCATTCAAATATAAAAATGTGCCATATTGCTGCCTCAATCCCTCTCACTTTCGGTGTAGGAACCTCAACTGGGCATCTAGAACGTTTGGCATATTCCTTGCTTGTTCTACTATCACAACTAAATTCAGTTAACCATATTTGTTACCAGTGAAATAGATAGTGCAAAGTCCCCATAGTAGTTATCCATTGCAGTCTTGGTTTGAGTCATGGATGAAATTCACTTTTTTCATTTTCTTTTGAAATCATGCGGTAGCATGCAATCAATGGGTATTAAACTCAAACTAAGTGACGCAAGTTGTTCAAACCTTAACGGGGTCAACTAATAATTGAAACCGCAAAAAATTACAAACTCATTGAACCACAGAGTTGTAAGACTGCATTGCACTTTTTTCAATAAAAATTTCTTAGGGTTAAACTTTTTAAAACGCTGTTAAAGAATGTGTATAAATTTTTTTATAAAACACAATAATTGAAATTTATTTGCTAGTGGTCAAGTATGTCTATCTATATACGCATTTCATTGTAACTTCAACCAAATTATCAGTAGACTTCAACCACAAATTTTGAACAGTCACAAAGCTCTTATATTATGCACAAACTTTCAAAGACTGTTTGAGAATTCACAAATAATAATATTTTCGAAAATCACAAAAGAAAAAATAAGCTTACTAGGCTTTGAAACTGATACAAAATCCAAGAAATAATTTATATATAGGCGAACTCATTTTATTTTTCTACATCCTTTTCTTTAAAGTTTGTGCATAAGATAAGAGGTTTGTGACTATTCAAAATTTATGGTTGAAGTCTACTGATGATTTGGTTGAAGCTCCACTAATATGCGTACATAGACAGGCTTGACCAGCAGCAAATAATTTTCAGTTATTAGGTCTGTTCAATTACTTTCCCAGCAGAAACTAGCAACGAGAGACTACGGCAGAAATTTACAAAATTACTCTCCTATATATATTAAAAAGTAAATGAAGGCTTTACTTGTAAAAACTTGCAAGAACATTTTATTCATATCAGAACCATGGCTGGAAATCATTATACAATTGTACTTTTTCTGATGTATTTTGTTTGATAATATTTTAAATAGCAATTTTTTTAGAAATTTATATTTAATATTCAATTATTTATTTATTATTTTTATCTTTTTTTATGAATCTTTCATAAGTTTTTAATTTTATTGATTAACAAATACAAAATTGCCACTTTCCATCTCTGACCATATATGAGAAACAAGGAAAATTGTTTGCCATTAAAATTGAATTTGTGTGGCTTAATGAAAGAAAAACAATAAATTAAGAAAACATGCTT
This sequence comes from Tachina fera, assembly GCA_905220375.1. NCBI lineage: Eukaryota > Metazoa > Arthropoda > Insecta > Diptera > Tachinidae > Tachina > Tachina fera. Next base: position 20,467,761 of record LR999963.1, on the reverse strand, counting down.
TCTTTTTTCATGTATACGTATATTTTTTTAACAAAGAAATGCACATTTTTTCAGTTTTCCCTTTTCAAATATTTTTTTTAATAATTTATTTGACAACAAAACACACAACAGGTGGTTGGATAACTCTTGCAAGTAAAAATTTAACTAGTGATAATTTGTAGGAATTTTTTTCTCTCTTTCGACGCTTTCTCCTTGCAAACTTCTTGAGTTAATGAGCACTTTCCAGTAAAAATTTTGCAAATTCGTAATAATTTTTAGTAAATGAACAAACCTATTGCACGTACACTTCTGACAATATGTCAAATAATAAATTTCTTTATTTTTATAAAATTTTAAAATTTTATTATTGTTGTATGATGACTTTTATTTTGCTAATCGTACACATTTGACTTGACGTTATAAATTGCTATCTAATTTACTTCTTTTTGTTTCGTTTCTAGACCCTGCAGTCGCTACAAAGTGCCGCCAAGAGAGCGGGGACATCATGTGCCAACTGCAAAACCACAACTACAACCCTTTGGCGGCGTAATGCCAGCGGTGAACCAGTGTGTAATGCCTGTGGTCTATACTATAAATTGCATAATGTAAGTACAATTGACTAGATATAAAAGAAAAAGAAAAATAACAGAAAATTATAGAAAATAATCAAAACAAACTTCTTTAAAAAACCCAAAAGCAAAATAAGGCCCTTCTGTGTTAATAACTTCCTTTAAATGGAAAAGGAAACATTAACATATTTATTACAAGGCTGTTAACTACCAACAAACATATGTATGCATACATATTGTACATATGCATGCTTTAGTATCCATTTTTAATTTATTACATTTATTTGGGCAACCCACTGTGCATGAAAATGCTTGAGAAAAATTTTCAAACTCCCGCCGTATTATATACGTACTCGCAGTCTGTATTGTGGATGTTGTTGTTGTTGTTACTGTAACTGTTTGTAACTGATGATAGTTTAATGATATCACTGTTTTATCATTTAAATCTCATTTTTGGGCGCACATGAATCCTGTGGAAAGTGCTTAAGCGATTTCACACACCATTTACCACGTGCGACCAATGTTCTATTTATTTAGCATTATTTAAAAACACTTTTTCAAGAGTATTCCCAAATTTCCCATACTCTTGTTTAATGGTCTCTCTTACTTTGCTTGTGAAAAATAAATAAATAAAAAAATGTAGTAACTGAAAAGCCCAAAATTAGGTTTCATTACCAACAAAAATTCACCCCTAATACATACAACAAAAATCACTGTCAACTTTTTCTCTCTCACTCTCTCACTTTCTCTGCATGAGTTGCTGTTTAAAAGCAAAATAATATGTTTGTGTGTATTTGTATGTGTTCGTGTGTATTTAAGCGGAAGCTAAAGGAAAAGGAAATCAAATGCTTGCACACGGGCTTATTTATGTATATTCCCCTTGTTTTATTTTATAAATTATTACAATTTTTTTTCACTTCTAAATATATTCATTGCTGGTGTACAACAGTAAATGAAGCTGGTTAATCAGTTTAAATCTGATTTAACATTTTTGGCATCATTTATCGCATCTTGTTTTATTGTATTATTTTTTTTTTTGTAGATAAAATTTCTTAAGTAGGGGGAAGTTTTTGTTATGCAGGGCGTTGGGCTTTTGTGTCTATGCCTGCTAAATAACTCCCCAAAAATAATGTTAAACTGCTTTGTGATGATGAATTGTTGATTATTATTTAAAGATGGTATTTGCTGCATAACTGACAACGACATCAATGTGTAGATGCTTAAGTGAGAGTTTGGCTGTGTGTACGTTTACTGGTTGTGCGTATGGTACTTGAAAGATAAGCGGTCTGAATGTTACACACCACCCAACCCCCACTCCAACGGCAACTTTATCATTTAAAGCGGGTGACTGTGAAAAAGCGATAACATTTTTATGTGTTTTTTTTATTTTACCTCATAGAAGATTTGATGCCAAAGTGTTTTAAAAATTAATGCGATTTGAAGATATTTTTTGTTCTTGTTTTTTGTAAAGATGTGGAGATGATAGTGAAACCATAAGAGACCGTGTCGCTGGGGTAATTCAAAGTATGTGTCTGCGGTTAACTAAATAAAGTGTTGTCATAATTTTTGAAAATTAACTTGATTGAAAACAGCAGGGAGTGTCTTAAAAAATTAACTCTTTAAGTTAATCAACTCATAACTCATATTAAAAAATAAAAAGATATAATGTTGATATTTGCTAGAAATTTGTTCACATAACTTTCTTAAAGTTCTATGAAATATTGCTTTTCATAAAATTTATCAGAAGTTTGCTCTCCCTTGAGGCTACTGTTTTTCTTTTGGTAGTCGCTTATAAATGTGTGTCCTTCCGTTTTAATTTTCCTTTTTTTTTGCTTCACATTTCTCCGTTAAATATTCATTACGTTTTTATATTTTTCTATTTTCTTAAGTAAATTGTAATAAAAATGTCATTATTTACATTAAAAATAATATTGTATTTGTTTTTTTTTGTATGCCCTGAAATTAAAAACGTCTTGCAAGAAAATTAGAAAAACTTTTAAAATTTATTTGAAAAATTTTTTTACAGCTTTTAAGCATAAACAGTTTTAACACAAGTTTTTCTATCACATTTGTTTTCTTCTTTGCCAGCAGTGGCAAAATATTTAGGCAATTTACCAATTTACATGTCACTGATTTTAAACAGAAAAAAGTTTTATAACTTTGTTAGGGTAGAAAAATTGCGAAAGTATCAGGAAAGCCAGAAATAGGCCACGGCATATTTTTTTATGTATGTGTAGAAAAATGTCAGAGAGTTTTTAAAGATTTTTTTTTATTTTAGTGCAAACGTTTGCATAATTGTATTTTATTATATTTAAATTTTAAGAGAATAAGTGATGAATTTTCTTGAAGAATGTACTTTAATAGTTTAAATAATACTGGTTTTAATTTCTTAAAGTAATACTTTGCTTGTGACTATGAATATGGGGCAATAATTTAAATTGGAAATAATTGAGTAGATTTTATTTTTTTTACAAATGTCATGATTGTATATTTACAAAAATCGTTGTAGATGCCTTTTTAGGGTTCAATAAACCAAAGGTGAAAAGGAACCCTAATGATTTCGCTACGATGTCCGTCTGGCCATCTGTCCGTCACAGGCTATTTTCTCAGGAACCGTAAGAGCTACGGACCTGAAATTTGAAAAGAGTATGTAGAACCTTAGCCACTACAACAACAAATACATGAGAATTAAAAATTAAAGGGTGCTCCAAAACGAGCAACGAAAAATGTTAAAATCCCATGTACATTGACACTTGAATTTTGTAAAATTACTGTATTTGTATACAGACTACACATTTAACACTAAAATATAAAAAAATTTAACTAAAGGGTATTCTATCAGTTAATGTAATTCTGACTATTTAATTTTGACAACTTGCTGTATCTTGTAAGAGGAAAACTCTTAAAATTTTCAAAAACGGTAAAACTAAAAATCGCAAAATTATAAAATCGCCAAACCGAAAAAAAATCGCCAAAACAAAAAAACGCCAAAATTAAAAAAAATCTAACACTAAAATAAATCGGCTAAATGAAAAAAAAATTCCGAAATTTCGCCAAAGCTAAAAAAATTTTTTCTATGGAAAAAAATCGCCAAAATTAAAAAACGCCATAAACCGAATAAAATCGCCAAAATAAGAAAAAAAGTGTTACAACTAAAAATGCGCTCAAATGAAAAAAATCGCCAAAATTAAAGCAAAATCGCCAAAACAAGAAAAAAGTGTCAAAACTAAAAAATTGCCAAAATGAAAAAAAATGCCACAAGCCCAAAAAAATCGCCAAAACAAAAAAACGCCTGTATGAAAAAAATCGCCAAAAATAAAAAAAATCACGAAAACGAGAAAAAAGTGCCAAAACTAAATAAGCGCTAAAACTTAAAAAAATCTCCAAAACCAAAAAAAAACGCAAGAAACCCCAAAACTAAAAAAAGCTTTGAACCGAAAAAAACACAAAAACGAAAAAAAATGCCCAAACTATATTTTATATTGGCGTATGAAAAAAAATCGCAAAAATTAAAAAAACGTCAAAAACCAAAAAAAAAACGCTAAAACGAGAAAAAAAAGTTCCAAAATTAAATAAGCGCAAGAACTTAAAAAAAATTCCAAAACCAAAAAAATGCAAAAGAACCCAAAACTAAAAAAAGCTTAAAACCGAAAAAAACACAAAAAACGAAAAAAAATTTCTAAACTATTTTTTATATAGGCTTAAGTTCGTATTGAATTACATATCAAGTGTGCGTACAAAACCCTTTCGTGCGCGGGTCAAAGTCGTACTTCACTGAATTTTGGGGTCATCTATTTTATTAAATAAGTCTAATTTTTATAATAAACCCATTATAATAATAATAATAATAATAATAATAATAATAATAATAATAATCCATAATTTAATTTTTTTAAGATTTTATGCTCATTTTAATTTAAAAGTTAAAAATATTCATATTCTTGAATACACATCATTTTCCTGCCAAATGAAAATTTAGTAAAATTTTTATTTTTCCTCCATGCAAAATAAAATCTGTTTATGGCAACAAAAAATATAAAATAAAAACTAAATTAAAAAGTCTACTTAATTGACTGTTAAAAAGGCAATAAAACAAATAAACCAACAATATGAACAACATAAAAATTAAAAAAAAAATAAATAAAGTCCAACAATTGTCATTGATTCGTTGCACATTTTTGTACGAGCATGAGTTTATCTGAGATGAACTAACAACGACAAGAAATGTTCAAATGGAAAACTAATAAACAAACACATGGTGTATGCAGCTACCAATTTTGCATGTGTATTTATATAAGAGAGTTTTTCATTAGAGCTACCGGCACTTTGGGTGGTTTAATTAAAAATACAAAAAAAAACAAACGCACATTTAGCATATTAAAACTCTAGCATATAATAACACAACACCGACAGACATTCATGCGATAGCTAAATATAGGACACATACTCACTCCCATACACATTTTGCTTAAACTCATAGATACAAAGAGAGAGATATAATTTTATTTTAAAACAAAATTTTGCACTCGCGCCAATAATATGGAAAAAAATATATACATATTTTTATTTTTCGTTTGCCAGATTGCATGTCAACACCAGCAATCGCACCACCTCCTCCTATTCCTGCTAAACTTTTGTGTATGCTCCAAGAGCCCCTTTTGCGTCTGCAATTCATATTCATATAAAATGTTTTGTATTCAAATGCACACCAAGTGCATTTACGCTTTTTTCTGCCATTTATTATAGTTTAACTCAAAATGATTTCTGTTCGGTATTGGATAGTTTCCCATCTTGATAAGATGCCAATCAGAAAGCGAGCATTTCATAAAATAGAAAACTAACAAACAACTACGAGTACTACACACTTATTGAAATGCATACAGTGGGCAAGTGTGCACAGCAGTAATACTGTGTGGTGGGACGCATTCTAAAACTTTGGGGCAGTTTGAGCAATTTGAGCAAAATAAAAATAATCGCGCATATGAAATAAAAATATCACAAATTATCGCTTTGTTTTAATCGCTTGCAAATTTATAAATAAATTTAAAAGGCAACATAATTGCTTTAAGGAAGTGATGAAGGGAAAGTGATAAATGCCAAAAGACGAAAAATTAAAAATAGCAAATAAAAGCATTAAACTGCAATTTGCGTTTATTTTAAGATCTTAAAGTAAAATGTTTCTTAAATATATCTTTTATTTTTCTTAATACTTTTTTTTGAATTTTCCTTTTTCATACAAACAGAAAATTGTTTATTACACAATAGAAATAGAAACATGCTTTCAAACACCTTGCAGCACAGCAGGATGTCGGAGACTATGCAGCAATATCTATGTTTCTTATGTCAAACGGCGTCAGCAAGACATGCAATAATATTGATAACAAGAAAACAGGACAACAAAATTTATCAAGCAAAAACTACCTGTAAAAATTTAAAGCAAAAAATAAATAAAAGAAACACTTTCATTTATTAAAAGCAACAAATTGCTTTAAGTACTTTATCTGGCTGCTGCTCTTTAGGTTATTGTTTATTGTTTTACGTGTTCTTTCTTTCTTTCTTTCTTTGATACACATATCATGTCTAATTTGTTATCAACAATTAACATGTTTGTTTTTTATAAATGCCTCGATTGTAACTCATGATGTAGCATAAGTAAATATATGCCACCCAGTGTCATAACATTAGCATGAATTAAGATTCAATTTTATATTGTACGTATGTACAATGTACATATGTGTATAGCAGGCATAATTTTTGTTGAAAAAGAAATTAAAAATATAAAAGAGAAACAACAAGCAGAATATGCATTTAAAATACACGAATCAGTAGCTGCATCCTCATTCCTGCAACCGCAGCTCGCAAAGAGAGTGAGAGTCGCGTGTATGCTTATCAAAAATTAACTTGACAGCAGGCAGTTTCATAAACAGTTGGGGCAATCAAATGCTTCTTTTTTTTCATATAAAATCGCAAAAGCCAGCACAAGCAAGCCAGCAAAAAAAAACAAAATAAAAAATTATTACATATTAATGCAGCATGTTAAGGATGCGCTCGATTTAAGTTATGCATGCATACATCTTTTTGACGGCTCTGTTGCTCAACTTGCCACTACTCGCTACTTGCTACTTGTGTCAATATAATATATGAATTGTATTCATTCATAATTTTCGCTTTAAGACAGAATAACTATATACAATATTTTTAAAATATGCATTTATAATACACATTTTTATGCAAGTATTAATGAGTTAAACATTTAAAAAATTTATGCATGAATTCCTTAAAGTTTATGGCATGAAAATATAACAGTATTCATCAGCAGATGTAAATGGAATAAGAGAAATAATATTTTAATTGTATTAAGATATAAAAAATACAAAAAAAAATTTATCTCAAAGCAAAAACTTTCCAATTCATATTACATTTGGTTATTGGGGAGTAAATCTGGGAATGTCTTTTTAAAAAAAATTCGTAAAAAAAATTTTTAAGATCTTTTTATACATACTCGTAGTAAAGAAAAATTTTATTTTAAAGTTTCTATAAAAAAAACCAACAATTAATTACAACGTTAGTGTCGGTCCAGACTTGCAATTATTGTTGCAGCAAAAAGTGAAAAAGAGCGAGAGAGTAATACAAAATGTACACATTTCTATTTTAACACTCTCCCAGAATATCAAGGAATCAATTCCAATGAAATTGTTTCACAATATTCATGAAATTTTCATTGGATTTGTGAAAAATTGTTAATGAAATTGTTTCATTGGATTTATGAAGCAAAATTCTTTCGGTGTAGTTTGATCAATTTATTGTAATTCTTTTAGTTTAAAAAATCATAAAACAAAAATTTAATCGAAAATTTTGTTAATGTGGCATTTACACTTGCACAAAATCTTTATGAAAATCTATACATTTTACACCAAGCTTTTTTTTGAAATTTATCAAAATTTTTTTATCTAAAACTAAACCCATTAACTGAAAATTTTCCAAAACAACAACCAAACAACTACAGTGTAGCAAATTCAAACACCTTTTTATATACGCAGGCTGACTTTTTAGTACACAATTTGAAAGAAGCCTGCATCACCAACTTTTACCAGACTTTAAGTAGATGTGGTCAAAATCTAATGACGAAGTAGATTTTGTTTTGTATGGGAAATGTAAATTCATTGTTAGACTCAAATAAAAATTTAATTTAAAATATACTCAAAGTTAAACTAAAATATTAATTGAGATTCTTAAAGATGCAATTAAAAAATTAATTGAAATTAAAAATTCTTCCAAAAATTAAAAGTTTATTGTAAACAGCTGTTAAATTTCGATTACGATGGGAAATCAATTAAATTGTATTTTAAAAAGAATTGTACTGATTATATAATTCCTTTTAAAAGAATTTCTGATAAATAATTGACGACGATTACCAATAACACTATGCAACAAAAAAAAAATTAACCTTTAAAATTAGATGTTTTCTTAGCTAATTTAGGGTCGCTGAACACGAATATGGCAGTCATTTATTTTTCTTAAGAAGCGTTTTCGAGATATTCGCGAAAAACGTGTTTTTTCTTTGCAGTTTACAAAGATATTTCCAAAAATCTTGAGAACTGCTTATTAAAATTTAGCAAATTTAACTTCATTGGATAGATGTGTTTTTTTATTAGTCCATATTTATAATGTTTTTTCCGGACAAAAATTCTTTGAAAAAAAACACGTTTTCCGCGAATATCTCGAAAACTCTTCTTAACAAAAATAAATGACTGCCATATTCGTGCTCAGCGACCCTAAATTAGCTAAGAAAACATCTAATTTTTGAGGTTATGGAAAGAAAATAAATATTTGTTGCATAGTGTAATTTAAATCTTATAAAATTTTCTCTTCTGAACTTATATTCTATAATATGTACTACTACTCAAAAATTCTATATTTTTCGCAAATTTAATAAAACGAAAACAAATGTTTGCAAATAAACTTTTACGTCATACAAATATGTATAAGGAAAAACAAATTAATATACGGGTAATACTCCAGTAAAAAAAATTAAAAGCATTTTTGAAATTACATTTTTATTGCTTACAAGGAATCTATATTCAAAATGTGCATATTGTCCTTTTTTACTGGAATAATATACTCAGTTTAAAAATTAACAAATATTAATTTACAAAAATAAAAATATATAACAAAAATTTGAAATTTATTTGCTTGTGGTTTAGCTTGGTCTATATACGTATTTCATTGGCGCTTAAACCAAATCATCAGTAGACTTCAACCACAAATTTTGAACAGTCACAAACCTCTTACTTTAAGCGCCAATGAAATACGTATATAGACCAAGCTAAACCACAAGCAAATAAATTTCAAATTAAAATATAATTATGAGAATATGTCGAATAATAAACTTCTTATACTTATATAACAAAAATTTAAAATAATTTTTTGTCAGGCTTAAGTTTAGTAAATTCAATTCTTAGTGAATGAAATATTTTTATTAAGTAATGTGAGTTTCTAAAGAAGAGAAAAAAAATTAAACTTAGACTTTAAGCTGGGGGAAATACCGATACTTTTCTGTGCAGCCACGCACTTCATCAGTACCCTAGTCTATCCACTTGGCTAGAGATTCTTATTAACATCAGCTATTTAACTTAAATTTTCAATGAAACGGAATATGAGAAATGATTGTTGTGTATACAATTGGTTTACCTTCAGTAAACACATGTATAAGTAACAGTATTAATTTTCACTTTTTGCATTTTTTCATTTTTCTATTCAGGTTAGCACGAAATTATATTACTCTACCTAAGTATATTTAACTATTCTTGCTTATCTTTTAAGATCATCACATTAAGTATTATTGTAGTGGCCTAATGTTTTTTTTTTGTTGCTTTCTATAGTATATTTGGCTTTCCAGCATTCTGAAACTGTGATTGCCAAGTAAACTGTGATTGCCAACTGAACATATTTTTTCACGTGTACATGATGAATTAAGTGAGAAATTTTTTAGATATTTAATTGAACTTTAGTGAATTTTAATCAGAAATAATTTTTAGTTAGGCTTAAGTTCAGTAATTTCAATTCTTAGTGAATGAAATATTTTTAATAGAAATAATTAAAAATAATAATTAATAAAAATATTTCATTCACTAAGAAATGAAATTACTGAACTTAAGCCTGACTAGAAATTATTTCTGATTAAAATTCACTAAAGTTCAATTAAATATCTAAAAAATGTCTCACAAAAATTAAAAATTTTAAAATCCCCCAAATGTATCTCGAGAAGATGTGATATCTTCTAAACGGTTGGACCAATCGATTTTCTTAAAGCATAGCTAAAGACCTTCTCGATCATAATCAAAGAGAAAAAACTAAATCAAAGTCGGTCCAGTTTGGTCTGTACGTGGACACGAACATACACACAGATGCACAGATATGCACTACAAACTTAGAACAAACCTTTTTTTGAAAATTATTTTATTTCTACCTTTGAACATTTTCTTTGTTGCTCAAAATTTTTACAGCAACTTTCATTTTCAGTATTTTCAATTTACATACATACATACATATCTCATAAATTTCCCTATTCAAATTGTTTAGCGAATCCATTTTCCCATATTCACTGCCATAAATCAAGAACACCCTTACTTCTTATCAGCATATCAGCAACATCGTCATGTTTTGTTTGGCCTTGGCTTTGTTGCATGCTTGTCATACAAAATATTTTTTTCCTCCCTGTCTTGAAATTTAACAAATTATCACATTATTTTTTTTTAACTCATATTTTCCTAAATTCTCTTACATACTCAGTGGGATCCTCGTTTAATCTCATTTCAGCGATCTACTACTTTTAACGTTTATATATTTATAATGTTTTCTTTTTTTTTTGTGCATTAGAAATTGTAGTCGTATTGTTGTGTTGTTTGTCATTTCCTACAAACAAAAGTATCAATTACCAAATCAATTATAGGGTCTTTCATAACTAAACTAGAGGAAATCCCGCTCTAACTCTCTTCGTCGACTCCCAAAACGATTCAAATAAAATACAAAGAAACATTTTGCGTGTGTGTGTGTGTGTGTGTGTATTTAAGGAAAACTGAAAATGATACAGTTTAAAGTATGCCGAATTAACGACATGATGTTGATTTTATGTTGAGATGTCCTTCTGCAACAATAGTTAGTTGCATGCAACTTATGCAACCCTCCTCTTAAATTTAGATTTGCTGCCTTTTGTTTCCTGCGCTTCTATGCTCTCATATTGTGTATTGTGTGTATAATTTAACAATTGGCCCCGGTAAATCTTTTTGTTGTTTGCACAAAAATGTTTAAACTGCTCACAGAGCAGAGCGCCTCGTTCTGTTGTTTAGTTAAGTACTAAAGTGCTTTTTTTTCTTTACTTCTTGCTTTATTTCTTTTTGCAACAATAACCAAACGCTCAATCATTTCTTTTTTACCAATTTTTTTTATTTAAGTTTTTTATTTTTTTTTGTAACAAATTTATTCATCAGCCGAATGAATAGTCCATCAGCCAGCCAAGCCAGTCAGTCATTTTGTTTGCACTTAAACACTTTTTTTGCGTGTGCGCTCTCCTTTGTATGTGTGTATGTGTGTGTGTATGTGTGTGTGTCTTTGCGTTAGTTACGTGGTTTTGGTCTATTAATGTATTCAGCCAAAGGTTTTTTACTTCACGCCCAGCTATGAATGCAATATTGCAAGTACCAGTACTGCCTCTACTACTCGTATATTTGTAAAAATTTTTAAATATGGAACTTTAGCCAGACATTTAGTCTCAAATCAACATTAACAACAACAATAACCGGAGTAACTTAATATTGTAATTGTGGCACAATGAAGCGCAATTCTAACAGCAACAACTACAATAACCACGACATTGTACGAAAAAAAAAATCTAAAAGATTTTCCATAAATGATAAGCTACCCTTTTTTTTACAAAAAAAAAAAATAAAAAAGAAAGAATGAAAAGAAAGACCAAAAACCAAATACCAGCCATTAGGAACAAGTACGAGTACGTTTACAGCAACTAGAAATTATACACATATTTTATTCATGGGGTCTCATGGTCGAAGACTATGAGTACTTTATATTACAACAACAATAATAATGACAACAACAACAGCAACGAAATTATGGTACTACACTGCAATTGTCGCTACACTCGAAGAAAGTATTCAATTGCTGAGGCAACAAATTCCATTTATGTTTGGTGATTTTTTCATTCGCAATATTGTCGCACTAAAAATTAAATTTTTACAGCCGTATTCATAAAAAAAGATGATTGTTGAGGTTTAAAATTCATATTAGTTAAAAAACATTTTAAGGCTTAAAAAAAGTTTTTAAATATTGGTATTTTTTTTGTGACGTTGAGGTAGGGTTAAAAATGCCTTCGCACATACAGTGACCGTCGTCAGCTGCGTCGTGTGGTGATTCCACTAAAAAAGTCCCTCCTCCCTTTCTGGAAGGCAATTAACCAGAAAGGGAGGAGGGACCATAAACAGTATTTTAACTAAAACGCAATTAACTTGCTCTTCTAAAAATATCGAGGGTTTATAATGAAAAAGTGCTATCTGCAATTCTTGAATATTTTAATACACAAAATAAAACTGTTATTTTCTCTAAGTCCAAGAGCAATAACTGTATTTGATTAACATTAGTAGAATTAAGATGTCTACTGTAAATGGTACTATTCATCAAAATTTAGTTATTAGCGCATGCACTTTGAGAAAATATCAGTTATTTGAGCTCTTCTAAAATTTCCAAGCCTTGCAGATAGCACTTTTTGAACATGAACCCTCGATATTATCTATTTGTCACTGGCATATTAGATCTGCAAAACAACGATTGTTAATTCACAAAGTATTAGTGTCTATATTTGTTTGTTTGTCCCTTTTAAGAGAAATATTGTTTCTATAAAATAAAAAATGTGTTCCAAATTATATTTAATAAAAAAAATAGAAAGAGTTCACAAAGAATGTTTGTTAAAAGTGCTTTTTATATGATTTTTATATTGCGGATTAAGAAGCACTAGAATAACGAGATTTATTTTGTTTGTTTTGAATGTTTATACAACACTAGTTAATTTCCCACAGTTATTATTATTTTTTTAACACATAAAGTGAGAAAACAATGACCGAGAATGGATAACGGATAGCTCCTTTTCTTTTAAATATTCTCTTGGAGTCTATTTGATATTTCGGCAAGAGTTTCTATAAGAATTTGATTCTTTTCTTCTTCTAAATAACACTGGCATATACATACATACTAGTGATGCACGAATATTCATATTCGTATTCGTATTCGAATTGTCGAAGATTCGGCCATTTTCAGGCGGATACGAATATTTTTCCAAAGAAATTAAATAAATGAATGCATAAAACCTAAACGAAATTTAAATAAATGACTAAAAATTTTAGTTTGTACAAATACATTAATTTTTAATAGAAATTTGTGCTTTGTTATTCAATGACGATCATTAAAATTTTGGGTACTTTTTATTAACTTTAAAGTACGCCAACAAGAGTGTAAAGTCCTTTTTCATAACAATTTTTCATATTGCATATAATATTCGTATTCGTATTCGCGAATATGGTTTCAAATATTCGTATTCGCGAATATCAAAAATTGACATTCGTTACATAACTAATACATACATACATGAGTACATGCCCTATCGGAAAATGTGTAGTTGACTACAAAAATAGTTAAGTTATAGTTAACTTTTCTTAGACTGACTAAAAGCTAACTGCAATGTCATCCAAAACAAACCCAAAGTTAACTCTTAAAAACCCAAAGTTGAGTACGTAGTCGAAAATGATGAGAGCCAACAAACTTATTCTCAGCTACTTTCAAACTCATTTCAGTTTTATGTTAACATTTTGCTGTTGTTATTTTAGATGGTAGCTTAGCTGAGTGGTAGCGCGTTGAGTACACAAGTTGTGATGATACATGTTCGAACCCCAGAAAATTTTTTTTAATTTACTGACTACAAGTTGGTTTAAAAAAAGTCAACTTTAAGTTAGCTGAAAGTAATGCAATTGACTACCGCCTAGGACATCGCAATGTTAAAGTAGTCAGTTGATTACATTGCGAAGTAATCCAAGTGTAGTCAGTACTACTTGCGAAATAGTTAGCTTAGAAATAGTTTAAAGTTAGCAAAATTTCCGACAGGGTCATTATATCACTAATACATACATACATGAGTATATAATTACATACATAAATACATACAGTCAAAGTTAAAAATGTAAATAAACACGAAGCAAAACTTCAAAAAAGTCATTTTAAAATTGGTTTAAACATGGGTGTAGTCAGTTTTAAAATTTTGCTGGCTTACACAAAGTTTAAAACACGTTTCTTAAGCTAAAGATTCTATGATGAATACAATTTTAGCGAATTTTATTTAAACAACATTTGAGAGTAAACATAAACAGGGCAATTATGAATAAAATTCCGCGAGAAATTTCTCCCTTTTCCAATTAAATTTTTTTATCCCTATTACTTGCTATTAGTTGGAAAATTTTCTTGCGAAATTTCATTCATAATTGCCCTTAAAGTTTTTTTTCGAATACGTGCTTTAAAACTTAAACGTCGCAATATAACGACAAATTGCTATTGTGAACCACATCAATGCTTTGTTATGAATTTCCGTATTAGAGAGTTTTTTATAGAGTGTCACAACTTTGAGTTGGCATCACTGCTTTACTTGAGCAGCCATTTAACAGCTGATAGTTGCTTTTTGTTTATATTGCTTTAAAATTTTATTATGAATTCACTTACACCAGAGCAACGCGTGCAAATTGTTAAAATTTTTAATCATAATAATTGTTTTATTGGTCAAACTCATCGTTCACTTCTTCCATTTCCCGTTGAAGCCCATATCTGGTTGAACGTGTGGATAAATAAGCAGAATTGTCACATTTCAAGCGAGGAGAATCCACAAGCTTTAGTTGAAACACCATTCTATCCACAGAAAATTACTGTTTTGTGCGCCTTATGGGCTGGCGGAGTCATTGGTCCATGTGTCTTCAAAAACGATGATGCTCGGAATAATACCATCGATGGTGGACGGTATAGAAACATGATTCAAAATTTTTTCGTACCTCAATTACGTGGCATTAGTCTTGCTGTTATGTGGTTCCAAAAGGACGAAGCCACATGCCATACATACAGTAACGCTACAATTGATTTACTCAAAGAAACTTTTGATGATAAAATAATGGCCCAATTAATTGGCCAGCAAGATTGTTTGATTTAACCCCATTGGATTATTTGCTTTGCATATTAAATCATATTTAAACATTATATTCATAAAAAATATTTCAATAAGGCCATTTCATTGATATTAAAGATATATGCTCTTATGCAAAAACGATTCTTAAAGTAAAAGCATGCATTAAAACCGGTTTTGCCATGCAAATTTTGTTTGTTAAACCAACTTTAAGCTTATCAATTGTTTTTGCATAAGTTGAATAATACTCACTTGTTTTATAATGATTTAAACTTGTATCACTCTATAAAAAACACCCTTTATAAGCACTACATAATATATGTTGAGTTATGTATCTTTTTTCATACAAGTTTTGCCTTAATTTGGAATGGTAAATCGTCATTTAACGTCAAATTTTAAAATTTGTTAGTATAAATATACATATATAAAGTAAGCCGCGTTTATTTGCAATAGATTCGCCAAATTGTGTGAAGACTTGATTGAGTCATGAATGTTTTTCGCTTAATAAGTAAGTTCACATTAAATTTATTATTCGAAACTAATAATTTTTCCTTAACATTTTCTGTGAGTGTCAATTCAAGCTACATATCAAAACAAAACGCTGCAAGCTACAACATTTAATATATAAACTCATACATTCATCATTATTATTATACCACACATACACGTATGCATGTGTGTATGTACTTGCAAGTACTTTGAATTACACAGGGACACTTTTATGTTATAACGTGTGTGTGAGTTTATAATTTTTACTTTTTTAAATTAGCCCAACCAACCAGCTGTAGTTATAATATATGAAATTTTTTTTGTTTTGTGCACCAAACCATTATTATCAACGCATTAAAATCATATAGATTTTTTATTTCTATTTTTCCCTTTTTTTTGCTTTTCCTTTTGCAGTGGCTTTACATTAAAACCCATACACAGACAAAACATACCCATACATGTGAATCTCTTATCTGATCATGTAAAAAGAATCGAAAAAAGACGTTATAATGTAACGTTTCAAGCTTTTTCCGGTTCTCCTTACAAATGAATATTGCAACACACACTCACACACACAGATGATACAGAAATAGTGTTAGAGGCACAGACATACATACAACGGACTCAATTCACTAGATTTACATACTCAGGCAAAATTTACAGCAACAAAATAAATAAGGAATTAAAAAAAAATATTTTTTTTCTATCTAAATTTATAAGTCATTTAGGCTTACGCGAGCATGTTGTGTTGATATATGTGTGTGTGTGTGTGTGTGTGTGTGTGTGTGCACCAGTGTTAAGTTGTATACGTTTCCTGTTTGGTTGGCTTACATCCTTTTCAAACTTATTTACATACTTACCACAGGCTTACGAGTATAATTTAAAAGCTAAAGGTCATCAGAAGTTTGTTTAATTTCCTAACTTTAAAGAAATATTTATTATACATGCATAATTATAATTATTATTAAATGTCTTTTGGTTAATTTTATTTGGTTTTTTATATTTTTGATTTTTATTTTTAGGTTAACCGCCCTCTAACGATGAAAAAGGAAGGCATACAAACTCGCAATCGTAAATTATCATCGAAATCGAAAAAGAAAAAGGGCTTAGGAGGAGGTTGTTTGCCCATTGGCGGCCATTTGGGTATGGGTGATTTCAAACCTTTGGATCCCTCGAAGGGTTTTGGTGGCGGGTTTTCTGCCTCAATGGGTGAGTTTTATATGGATTCTGGCTTCATAAAAAAATATTTTTTATTCTTTTTTAAAAATAAGAAAAGGAAACAAGTTTCATGTTCATTAGGAAGTGAACAACATCATAACCTCAAAAAAAAATTTTTGTGCAAAAACGAGTTTAAAATTTTTAAATTTACACACAATTTAATGACAAGAAAATTTAATTACATTTTTATTGACCTTTTTGAAGTAATTTCTTATGCTTCTTAAGCTCTATGTCATTTTTATAAAATCGTAATTGCTTTTTTTATTTATTTTCAATATTTCGGTAACAATTTTTTAACATCGTCAAGAAATAACCAATTTCTTATTTTGTAGTTTATTGGTGAGAGGGGGTGAGAAGCTTGCGGGGTAAAACAAAAGGCTCGAAATGAAAATTTTAGGGGATTTATGACATTTCTCTTTTCGTAAGGGACTTAAAAGAAAATTGTCAATAAAAGGCAGGCTAAAAAGGCATAGTGTGAAATCGCTCTTATGAAACATAACAAAATAAATAAAAAAGGACATTTTAGTCAGAAATAATAAATAAAGCCCGAATAAGAATCTGTTTCTAATTAAAATTCACTACAGTTCAATCAAGTCTAAAAATTTCTAAAAAAAAGGAAATTTTATCTTTCGTTCCTGAACTTGTATACAAGAGGCTGATGTCGGCTATACAAACCAATTAATGACGCTCTTCGAGAGCCCGAGTTCTATTCCTGGCCAGACTTAGTCAGATCAACATCAACATCATATATTATTCTGATATGCATAAGAGCAGTGAACCGCACTCCATACCACAATTGTGGACAAGAAAATCACATACACACTTATGCTCTTTCGTTAAGTCGTCACTGAGAAAAAGACGAACGAATGAAGTTCTGCTGGCATATACGAGTTTTTAATGGTTTTTTGTTTAATATTTTTTGAACACACCGAAAGTTCAAATTTAATAATTTTAAACAGCAAAAAAAAATATGGAATCTAAGAAGTATTTCGTGATAAAAATGCTTTTGGCAATATGCAGTGCATTTTATATTATGAAACATTTAAAAATAATAGGGAAAATACTCATAGTTTAAAAAGACATTTTAATAGTTTTCACAGCGCTGTGAAGAAATTTAATTTGGAATTTATTCACTACATCAACTGCGTCCAAATACACATACACTGATGTTTGCATTTGAGTTAAACAACTTTGAAAGCTCTTAAATTTGTTCTTGTTTTTTTGCGAAGTAAGAGCAAGCATTGTTGTCTTGTGTATGGTTTTTTGTGGCTGTTGTACTCTCGTCAATGTGAAAGCACAAAAGCTCCTTTGTAAAAGTTTGCACATTGTGCATGTGGCTTTGACGTAGCTGCACTACATTGTTGAATGGATTATTGGATTTTTTACTTAAGTTTTTATTAAATTGCTTATTTACAAAACAATATTCAAAAACTTTTCTTCAAGTGTAACTTAATTTTAATCTAATTTTTCTCACCAATACAAACATATTTTATTTTGCGGATCACTGCATTAGAGTCTATGCTAAGGCATATCGCACTGCCCTCCTTCCCTCGATATTTGTCAGCGAAGTAAAATATTAATCAAATGGATATATAGCATAAAATAGTATAGCTACTTAACAACAGAGGCGCTGTAACGATGCTATAAAAATTAAAAAAAAGTAACAGAGTTGTAAAACGAACAGATGAATCAAGTTCATTTTCTCTATCCTTTTGTCACTTCGAAAGTTGTACTTGCACTATCCCTTAACTTATCTCGGGTAACGTAAAGGCACCTGTTACTTAAACCCCAAGTGAGCTGAAAGCCTACTTTCTCTTCTCAGTAGTCTGTCAAACCTCACCTAAGCTAACCTGGGATCGAATCGAAAAATCAAACACCATTTTCGGATATTATTACATACTTGAAAGTGCTTCAGCTTATACGATTGACGTATAAATTAATTTGTTTCCGTACGATTGTTGATATATTCACGGATGTGACGATTTGAGCGCTGAGTATACCAACTGCTTAAATAAAATTTTTTCACAGTGTGAATAACAATATCAGGATTAATTTTGCATTATTAAATTAAAAAACCGCAATTTCTTGGAGTTATGACGTTGTTCATGTAAATGGGAGATATGTGACCCTTGCCACATAACCATGAATTTAAGATTATATATAAATTTTTAAATATTAATTTAAAATATAAAAAAATATATTGCATTTTTTTGCTGACCAGAAAACCCCATAAGAGTTTTAAGTCTAGTTTCCATATAACAAACAGTCAACTGGCCGAGAAAAGCTTTTAATTTTTTACTGATTTCTTTAAAAATTCCCTGCGCAAGTTGTCTGTTTATATTGTTCAAAACTATACTACACAATTTATGTAATAAAAAATTCTTTTGCACTTTATGGCTTTTATTTGATTTTTAATTCCCTTTAAAAGGAAATGTGTTTACTAATTTCTACTTTTGTTTGTTTGTTTGCTTCTTGTTTATTTTTAGCTCAACATGGCCATCTTTCCAGTGGTTTACATCCAGCGCATGCGCATATGCACGGTGGCTGGTATACTGGCGGTATGGGAGCTTTGGGTGCTTCCAGCGGTTTACAGGGTGGCTTTTCAACGGCCGGTTCCTTAAGTGGCGGTGTAGTGCCTCATTCTCAGCCTTATCATTTAGGTTTGGGCTCTATGGTGAGTTTTACAAATAATAATAAAAAAAAATTTAGTGAAAGCTTTTTAAAAGCTTTTTTTCTCCTCACTGAAAGAAGAAGGAGACGCTCTTATAATATATTACATTTTACTTTAATACTCGTATATGGAAATATAAAGAGTATTTGCTTTGCTTCTTAACTTTCTATTAGTTTTATTTGTAATTGTATGTGAATTATACACAGAACAAATTATACTAAGTTTTTATTTTAACAAATATGGTTTTTAAACTGATTTTAATGTGCAGTTTCTACAAGTCAGGCAGACGAATCGTCTAGAAAACTTTTTTGAAAATCACTCAAAAAAAAAACTAGTGCTTTCCATATAAATATTTTACTCAAGTCGAGTTGTAGAAACAGGGAATAAGACTTATAATTTTTATAGAAAATTATTTGAAAAAATTTTAGTTAATTTTAATTATTATTGTTCGAATTTCATTTATTTCGATATTTATGATTTGCAAGCCAAAAAAAATGTGTTATTCATTTCATTCATTTATTTTAAGCTACGGTCACACTTGTGAAATATTTGCCCAAAAAAGCGTAGCCAACAAACACCAATGAAAAAAAATTAGATCCAGACACTTGTTTATCAAATCAAACAGTTTCGAAAACAACTAATAGATAACGTCATAGAATCCAACATTATTGTCTACTCTTTAACTTGACAAACTTTTGTCTGAATTGAAAAAAGTTTTTCATTAAAATTTAGTGGTTACGCTTTTTTTGGGTAAATGTTTGCCAAGTGTGGCCGTAGCTTTAATATTTAGTTTTATGAATTCTGTGGTAGGTTCTATTTCATTAAAAATATTATTTAATTTTTTTGAGTTCAGTAATTGGATGCAAAATAAAGTTTTTTCTGTGTATGCATTGCGTTGTCGCCTACTGAAATTATGCTCTCTAATTGAAGCAAACTTTGCAGTCGTGCCTTTTGTTGTCTGTGCTGTAATATTGCATGTTTGTAAATCAGCATATGGAACATTAAGCATTAATGTGCTATTTCCTAAATCGATTTTAATAATAAATCTATTTAATGACTTATTTTAATACTCGTCTACATTAAATTTAAATAAGGAAATTTTTGTTAAAATTTATTTAAGCTTTCAAAGGATATTGCAACTCCTGCCATATCACTAAGAAACACAGGAATTTCTACATTTTTATTTGAATATGTGTATGTAGAATAGATACTTACATTAATAAATAACTTTTAAACAACTGACATTATAACTCGCGGAAACAGAAAAACCGTTTTCGAACATATATACATACCAGAGCAGTAAAAGATTGCAATCAATTTAATTGCAATTACCCGTAAATTGGTTTCATGATTTAAATTTTTAATCATGAAATAAATTTACGATTTTGATTGCAATAAATTTTTTGGAAATTAATTTATACATCAATTGATTGCAATCAAATTTGATTGCAATCGATTTGATTGCAATTAATTTGATTGCTATTAAATCTTAATTGCAATCAAAATTAAATCAGAATTAAAATAATCGTTCTCTTCAAACGAAACTCCTTCTTCTAGAAACAAATCTGATTCTAATAGTTTTGAATTGCCAATAATGGAAATTTTTGTTTGAAAAATTTTTTTTTAAAGTTACTGAACATAATTTTTAACTGCAATCCGATAAGTTTTAAATATTTTATAATAAAATCTACTTTGCGGGAATTTTTTTACCGTCGTAGTTAACTCAAGTGTCAAATTACTAATAATATTCATTGTTAAAAGTGAACAAATTAAACGAATTAGAATTTGTTGGTTTCCACCACAAATTTAGTGGTTTTCACTAAAATCTGGGGCTTTCCACTAATACTATGGAAGATCCTATAGCCTGTGAATTTTCAGGACACAAAGGTCAAAACCGCAAGCTCAAATTCAACCTCTCTAAGCACTCTAAAATATTTTATTGAATAAGGGTAGCATTAGATTTGATTTCAGGCACATTGATTGAAATCATATGATTTCAACAAAAATTTCATTGTAATCAAATTGATTGTAATCAAATTGATTGCAATTAAATTGATTGCAATCAATGTTTTCTAAAAAAAATGATACTTCAAAATGATTGCCATCACGAAAGATTGCAACCTTGTAATGATTTCATTTTGAAATCTGAAATCATTTTTAAATCTAAAGAATGAAATCAATTTGATTGCAATCATAATTGATTGCAATTTTTACAGCTCTGAGACATACTAATGTCCAGCACAGGACCATTTATAAGACCTTTGAAGCCAACAACACTGTTGGCAAGACAAACAACTGAAACAAATATCTTGCCAACAGTGTTGATAAGCGTTTGTTTAAGAATATTTCGCTGTAGTAAAGCATTTGAAAAATCTCTCATGTCTTGAAATGTCTTATAAATGGTCCTGTGCATTGCCTTAATGCATACATACAAAGAGGAGAATATCGCAAAGACCGGCCAAATGTTATTAAAAGCATATTATAGTTATTTAGCAAACCTGCTTATTTACAAACCCAGATGTGAGGCAAATATTATTAAAACCGTTTTCAGCGAACACAGTATTCTATTTATTCATTTTCAAAGCAAAATATTTTATTTATGGCCTGTTTCGCAATAACGAAAGAAAACTTACGACTTAAAATTTATATTGAAAACAAAAACAAGTTTTCATATTCTATTTTTGTTTTCAATATAAATTTACAGTCGAATGTTTTCTTTCGTTATTGTGAAACAGGTCATTAATTATAAATAATTTGTTTTATTTTGTCTCAGTCTTTTGACATTTGCTTAAAACTTTCACTAATTGCAAAGTTTAATTGACTCAATTACATTTTTTATTGATATTTGGTTTTATTTTTAATTAATTTTGTTATTGCAAAAATATTTTGTATTTAAGCTAAAGTTTAATTGACTTAAAAACGTTTTTAAATGATTTTTTGTTTTATATTTAATTACAATTATTTATCGCAGGAATATTTTTTTCTGTGCAATAAAATGTTCAAGTGACTTTGCCAATTAAAATTTCGGAAATAAGTGTTATAAACTTTGTTTAGGATATTTGGTTTTTTTATTAGCTCTCCAAAAAGTCTCGACTTTATATTTTAATAAAATAATAATATAATAATAATTAATTTTTAATAAAATATTAAATAAAACACTTCCTTTTCCTTCTTCTTTTAGGGTACTTGGCGTACTGACTATACGTGATGGAGCGGCAATAATTTAAATAATAATTTATTTAACTGAAACTGCGTCAAATACAACTAAAACAAACCAATCGTGTAAATGTCAAGCCAACAAATAAAACAACAAGAACTGCTAAAACATAAGAAGGTAAAAAGTAAAAATACCGCGAAAGTTCCTACAAAAAAAAAGTAAATAATATGCCAGAATAGCAATCACAGAATTAAAATCGGCCCCACAAAGCTAGCTGATGCTACTGTTACCACAAGCAAGAACAACAAGAACAACAAGAAAATGAATTTAAAGACTAAATTTTAGCAAACATTCAACAAAAAACAAGGTCATTTACAAAAGGTATTGGGCAACACTAAAGTTGATGGAATGACTTCATTTTGGTTGGCTTAACGGAAATCATCATATAACAACAGCCAGCAAAACAGATTTATAACGGCGCTTAACTGGCTTAAAATTTTGCTTAGGTGCCGCTCAAGGCGGATTCTGTCTATTAATTTTTTTATATTTTTTTTTTTTTTTTTGATAAATTTTATTTAGTTTGTTTTATTTAGGTGGTTTCTTTCCCTTTGGAAAATTTTATGTAATTTTATGTAAATATGTATGTATTTTTTTTCGTCTACACCAACCAACAGCCAAATTCCTTACAAAAAAAATTTAAATCAAATGTATTAATATTTTTTTTCACTATTATTTTAATCTTAATTATTATTTTAAGTATATGTTATGTTAACATTGCGTGCAATTTATTAATTTATTGTAAAAACAACAAATAAATTCACTCCTTTTTTTAATAAATAAATTATTATTGTATTATTCAACAGCAACAACACAACAAAAACAAATTTACAAATTTACAATTTAAATAACAAACACTAAAGAACGGAGTGTAAAGAAAACAAATTAATGCCATACATACGAACATTATTTTTAATGGATAAAAAACTGTGGTGAATTGTTTTTATATTAAGTAAAAATTCAAAAAATACAAACAACCAACCTACAAAAAAAAAAATATTAAAAAAATATATATAAAAAAAGAGTCTGGCAAAAAAGTAGCATTCAATGTAAATAGTTAATTATAATAAACAAATCATTATAAATCAACCATTAAATGAGAAGTTAAATCTTAAACAAAAAATAAAAAATTAAACACAAACGCCCATATTCATAAAAAAATGAATTGAATTTAAAATCCATTTTAGGAAAATTTTGTATGAACAATTTGAAATAAAATACATTTCAAATTTATTTTAAATCTTATGAATATTGGGGGAAAATATTTAAAGTGTTTAAAACATTTGTTTTAACCCTTTTGGAAGCAACTATGAACTGTCACCAATACATTCTTACTGCCGTATTTATAAAGAAAAAAAACAATTATAATTTATATGTTTTAATGAAGGTATAGACAGATGTGCAATCGCTTTCCGTGAGTACCTGCCTTTACGGCCTTACCTCACGGATGCCAAAGCACCGAGTGCTGTGTTAGACGCCAGACCAACGCCCACATGCACCCTTTTAGAATGAACCTTTTGTATATAGTTATCCCTGTACTATATTCAAGTACCTTGCTGAGGTACTTTGATCTATCTAAACTCTACTGCTATGTCGAAGTCATAGCTGCTGCTATGTCCCTGCTCATATCAGCTTCTGTTAAATGGCAACAGCACCTAGAATAGTGTCTGGCTGACCGCGTCACGCCAATCACTAGCATTGATTTAACACTGGGAAGCTAAGACTATTCTCCCAGCGATTTTGGTAGCAACCACAGCCATCACGATAATTCTTCGGCTTCCACGCTATAGTGTTGTGTATACACCAATAGCGAAGTCCCCAAGAGAATTCTTCAACCATTGCACAGTTAACCACTCATCCGAAATCATCGCACGCTTGTGCCGCCAAATATCCAGTGGCTACTCAACACATACCAAAATCATCCCTTTAACCCCATGGGGTAGGGCGAACTCGGCATTTTAGCAAAGGAAACTGACGACCGGTTCAAGCAATCAAAAATTCAGAGCAGCGAGAACCACCCACGCGCGAATAACGCGAGCTTGCCGCGAAAATCCTGTGCCTATGACAGATATGTAAACATATGTGCAACGCCCCCTGGGACGAACAACCAGAATTTTGACAACCTCAATGAATTTATCTCTAAGCAGCTCAGCTGTCGGGCAACCGGCACCCGTGTCACCAGAAGTAGCCTCTGGTGAGACCTCGAAGTTCGACAACAAAGGCTTCACCTCTATCCTCTTTTGAACTCAGGAGCAGTTCTAGGTGACGCTGCACCTAACTGTCAACTGAAACAGGCTTAACACTGACATAGACACTGGTTCACTGAACTATACCGGCTTCAACGGATACTAATACTAATGTATCATCAGCGAGCACTCTTTCGTCGGAATTGTGTACCAGAATTAGTCAATGATAAATAAAATAACCAATAAAATGGCTACTAAACACAGCTTCGAAATTTAATACTACTTATTGACACCAGAGGAGCTGCAAAACAGGCTTATTACAAACGTGCAAAAAAGCAGAGTTGTACAAGAATGACTCTTTCCTCTATCTCTTCCTTTACCACCGATATTTTCTATCTTATCTATCCCTTTCCTAAGTACTAATTTACAATATGCTAAGCTGATTAGTTTGAGAAAGAGAGAGAGAGAGAGAGACGAGGGGAACAGAAACGTTTCTTTTCCCCTCGTGATCTCTCTCTTTCCTAACAAACTAATCCACTTAGCAATAAGACTTGCATAGTATAAATTAGGACTAAAGAAGGTAACAAATAAAAAAAATTTCGAGGTCAGATGTTTTGTTTCCAGTTGTTTTATTTTAACTGAAAGCTTCCAAATGACTTTTTAAAATTTGGGAACAATGAAGTAGGAATAAACTCTCGAGCAGATGTTACGCAGAATAAAATGCTAGGAACACAACTGGGACGAACGACGAATTTTTCGGTGCGAAAAAACACATTTATGCATATGAAAATGAACACAACACCGCCGTACAACGAAATTCGTCGTGCGTGACGAACTCTGAGATAGATTTATTTCTATTTTGTACGCCGACGAACGACGAAAAAACAAAATTGAGAGAAAATTCTCTCTCTCACTCTCTCTCTCTCTCTGTTCTTGTACACACAACAACCAAATTTATGAAATATAAGAAAAGAATTCGGTGAGTATTGTGCTTCACACGACGAATTTACGCAGCGAATGCTTATCGACGAATTCGTCAACGTAGACGAAATTCGTCCTTCGTCTCAATTGTGTTCCTAGCACAAGGCTGCATATTTTTATGTAAACCCCCTTGAGTTTTTTAATGAAAAAAAAAACAAGTTCAACTGAGTTCATAATACCTACTTTTTCTCCGACAAAATTTTTTCTTCGGGAAAAATTAAATTCACAATAGGAGAAAAGTGAAAAAACTCGCATGGAACTTTTGTTTACGATTGGGTTGAATATAATTTTAAACACTTTAGATATTCATGTACAGTTTTGTATGAACACTTTATTTGTATAAATTTTGAAAGTTTCTTTAAAACAAAAACAAACGAAAAGAAATTTCAAACACGTCCGAAATATTTTAAATTTATTATTATTTTTTTTTTTTTTTGAGAAAGTCTATAACTGCAAGAACGCACCACTAAATGCAATTTAAAATTGCCAAAATTTAAAACAATTTTACAAACTAAAAAAAGTATGTATATATACATATATAAAAATGTTATTAGTTTAATTAAAAACAAAAATAAAAGAAAAAAAATCCTGTAAATATTTAATGCATGGTGATACATTTTAAAATTATGAATATATATTTGTAAATATTTAATTTAAAAAAACTCTTTCATTTTATTTTATTTATAACATTAAATTATTTTAAAACAAAATGTTTAGTCTTATTTACAAACAAAAAAAAATATAAGAAAAAAAATGCAAAAATTGTTGTTGAAAATTCGTTTTTATTATTAATTTCTTAAAATTCAAATGTAAATAACAACCAAACACTGTAATTATTTTGTAATTGTCATGCACAAAATACAAAGAAAACTGAAAATATTATATAAATATAAATTAAAATTAGAATTTACTAGTGCATACATTTAAAAACTATTTTACCATAGTAATTGTTAATAAAATTAATTTTAGTATTTTAAATGTAATTTGCCATATTTATAGTTCATTATAATTATAAAAAAACATACACAAAAACACACACACACAACATACATATAATTAATTTAAATGATATAACATTATTAATTATATAAAATAAACAGAACAAAAAAATATTCTAAAATATTATAAATTGTATGTATTTTAATATAAAAAGGCAATCACATTTAAAACAAAACAAAACAAAACAAAAAATATGTATAAAACAAAAAGTAAAGAGTAAAAAAATTATAATAATAAAAAAGAAATGTTTCAAATGATAATACAAATAAAAACGTATTTAAGTTGAATTATTCAAAAGAAAATATAATAATAATAATAAAAAAGTATTAAAGAAGAAAAAAATTAAAGACGTTTTATTTAAAAATTCGAACTTTGAACTCTATTCGAAACTGTTTGAAGCCCTGCTTTGTTTCCATTTTTGTTGTTTAAAAGGTAACTATCGCAATGATTTATGGAAATAAGATGATTAAGCAAAAATTGGTATATGCATAATAAAGACCTGCACAAGTCCCCTTACAAGAACTTTTAAGACATGAGGGATTTTTTATAATTTTTTACTATAGCGAAATGTTCTAAAACAAAAGCTAAATAACACTGGTGGAAATACATTTGTTTAACTTATTGCAGGTATAGGAGTAAAGAAGAAAATAGTTCGTGACTGAAAAATTTGTGATGCTTGTGCTTCTTTCTACACATGGTTGCGTATACAAACGTCATGCGCGTACACACATACATACCTACATAAGTTGTTTGTATGCTCTCTTATTTTTCTGAGCACATACAAATGCACACATGCATTGACATTAGTTGTGTGCGCTTGCTTAAGCCCATAATAGCTTACCATCTACATCTTACACACACACACAAACTTACAATATGCAAAATAACAAGCATACACGCTTCAACACTACTTCTGTTGTTTGTTTGTTAGGAACTAAAAGTCTTTGTGACATCGCTTGTTAACACTCATATATACGTACACCAATACATCCGTCGTGCTTCGCTTATAATACCCCGCTTGTCCGCGGATACATTACATAAGTCATTCTACCATTATGCACAAAGCAATGACCTATACTTGCTCGGCTCAGTGACGAATTTAACATGGGGCTGACATTGAAAGTATACAGTCGCTACTCTTTCGCTTACATTCGGTTGACGGAAACAGTGACGAATATTCACCATAGTTTTCATTCACAAAAATACTATGATGAAAAGAGCACTGAAGCCAGAGTTAAGTAATGAATGGTTTATAAAACAAATAAAAAGACTACTGATATATTTAAAAATAAAAAATATATATAAAATAATTAAATATGAAATGAAGACTCGCCAAACTGTTTGACTTAGGAAATACATATGTTGCCAGCCAGACGCTGACGCTTAAGTTGTGCTTATGCTAGAAAACTATTGTACACATTTTTCTTTTCAATGTAAATACTAGAATTTGACAGAAAAAGAATTTTGGTCGCTTCTTTATGTGTATACGATCAACGAATTCATATAATATATTGGTACACCAAGTAGGTACTGGCAATTGTGAGTGACGAATTTATTACAGAAAAAACGTTAATAGCAGTTTTACCGAACAAGCGGGACGACAGCACTTTTTATTGCGTTAGTATAATACATCCGCCACGAGAATACATTTAAGAAACAAGACGTATTTAGATATTAACACTTTTTATGCAGGTCTCTAAAGCAAAATATAAGGCAGGGTTGGAAAACTCAATGTCTTTCAATTAACGAAATATGGTGTAATACAAGTATAATCAATATTTTAATTTTCAGCAATAATTCAAAAAACAAAAACAAGCAAATTGAAATATTATTGCAAAGAATGCGGAAAAATTCATCCAGAACTTGAGGTTACAAAGAAGATTCTAATAAAATAGCACGAGTAAGAATATTAAGTAGAGATGCTCGTCTGTTTTTGCAATGGCTAACATATCCATGTTGTACATATTTGTACTGTCATAGCACCCAGAAATTCAGAAAAAATCTCATTTAGTTTTAACTTCATGCGAATAGAAATATGTGGATTCCATACACACAATCTTACGAAGATCATGGTGAGTTGATCATCATAAAGGCCTACTTCTCTTCATACTACTTTTTTTGCTTTACACCATATTCATATCACTCCAGTTTATGAAATTATATTTTTTTACTTTAAAATAATTCTATACACAATTCAAACAGCTTTGGAAAATCCTTAAGCCCCGTTCAGTATTAATACTTTCATCACATTTTACGATACAAAAATTTAAATACATTCGTTGCGACTGTCAGTAAATCTAAGCTAAACCACCAGCAAATAAATTTCAAATTAAAATATAATTATGACAATATGTCGAATAATAAATTTCTTAAATGTTAAATTTTAGATTTTATTTTTCATTTTGCCTTGTAATTACTTTTATTGTTATCCAATGGATTTCTAATTGTATAAAAGTTAAGAAAAATAAAATAGATTCATATCGAATATAAATGATTTGCTGGGTTTTGTATGAGTTACAAAGCCTACGAAGCTTATTTTGTCTTTGTGATTTTCAAAAATATTATTATTTTATGAATTCTCATATAGTTTTTGAAAGTCTGTGCATAAAGTAAGAGGTTTGTGACTGTTCAAAATTTGTGGTTGAAGTCTACTGATGATTATGTTCAAGCGCCAATGAAATACATATATAGACCAAGCTAAACCACCAGCAAATAAATTTCAAATTAAAGTAAAATCACATATTGTGTTCAAACCATCACACTTCCAATGAAATCGTTGGTCGGCGAAATAAGGGCGCCTCTCCTTTTAATATACTCTTCTATTACGTATGGGTACACACACACGCATTGATGAATAATAAACTACAGGGTGGCCCAGAAAGACCGAAGTGGTGTGAATTCCTTATAACTTTTTATTTAAGACATATTTTTTTAATTTTTTGTTTTTTAAATACAGTAAATTTATAGGGAATATTTTTAGATTAGTTATTAAAAATTGTATCCCGCAAGTGGTGGCCATTTTCTGCTTCGCGCAAATGTGCTCTTTCCATTTCCATTATTCATAACTTATTTATGAGTGACGAAGCCCATTTCCAATTAAATGGGTTTGTTAACAAGCAAAACTTTAGGATATGGGCTAATGAAAACCCGAGAGTACTTCATCAACGACAATTACACCCAGTTAAGTGTACTGTTTGGTGCGGTGTTTCTTCAGAAAGGATCATTGGTCCATATTTTTTGGAAAATGAAAGAGATGTCGCCATTTCCATCAATGGTGATCGATATCGGGCCATGTTGGAAAATTTTGTAAGGCCAGCCGTGGAATACCATCCGCAAATATGGTTCCAACAGGATGGAGCCACAGCGCACACTCCGAGGGCCACAATGGCTATTTTACGCGACATCTTTGGGGAAAGAATAAATTCGCGTAGAAGCAATTTTAATTGGCCTCCGTGTTCCCCGGATTTAACCGCTCCAGACTGTTTCCTTTGGAGTTATTTAAAAGGGAAAGTTTATGTTAATAAGCCTAGGACTATTGAGGAATTAAAAACCAATATTCCAGACGAAATTAACAACATAACACCGGAAGTTTTGCGAAAGGTCATGGAAAATGTGTTGAAAAGAGATCAGAAAATGGCCTCCACTTGCGGGATATCATTTTTAACAACTAATCTAAAAATATTCCCTATAAATTTACTGTATTTAAAAAACAAAAAATTAAAAAAATATGTCTTAAATAAAAAGTTATAAGGAATTTACACCACTTCGGTCTTTCTGGGCCACCCTGTACATTAATCAGTCTATCTTAAACATTCAAGCAGACAAGTTGTGTGTATCGCATGCTGTTAAGAATCAGCGTTGCCACAATAAGAAAATATGTGGGATGATAATTTACTAAAATTTTTCATTTTTAGAAAACTATTTTTAAAAACCAGAATGTTTGATTTGACAATGTGTGTTGTCACGCATGTAAAAATATGACATGAAAAGGCATTTTCAAGCATATATTTAAATTATTTTAAGAAAATTTTCTACAAAAACATCTTTTTACTAACCATTGCATTGAGGTAGCACTAAGAAAAGATGCCTTTCTTTGTAAACAAAACTTGAGTGTTTCTTCTGACCATAATAAAATAAATTTTGCTTTGGAGATTTAAATTTTTCAAATTACGAACATGATATGAAATTTCACTGGCAACACCGGATCGTGGTGAGAGTTTAACACACACAATTGTAAAATGCAATTGTATAGGTTGCCGACAATGGAATAAAATGTACAATACAAGTAGAAAACAAAACAGCTGTTCAATGAAAATGTGTGTGTGTGCTATTCATTGACTAGCGGCGGCAAAGCTGTTTCATGTGCGAGGACGTGCCGGCACTTGAAAAAATTCAGCTTTTAAAAATATTTTATGTAAATAACAGAAAAAACTTAAGAAACGATATTACAAAAACGTTAAAATTTTACGTCAATGAAAATATACTTCCATACGATTCACTTATTCAAAATTTTGAGCCGATATACATATGACAAAACATTACATCAATGACGACACGCTATCGGCGGGAAAATTTGGTTTGTGTAAAAATGCAACCCTGATCTAATGAAAAGTATTACCGTTTAGAAAATTTCCTAAAAACTCAAAAGTCTTATGGGATGTCAAAATTTTTATTGTATTTTTTGCCACTTTGATGATATTTTGCGTTCAGACTATCACCTTTGCACGTATTATTTGAATTTTTGACAAGTATAAACACAAAGTATCATAGTCTGAATGCGGCTTTAGCAACGAGCTTGCAATCTAACACCAGCTTAATTAATTGTATTGAATTATTTTAATTGTTTAAATCTTATTCCAAACACTGATAATCAAAATAATAAAAGATTAATTACTAAACTCATCAGACAATAACAACTCAATTTGTAACTCATGTTAAGGAAAAAAAATAAAATTTAGAAATATCTCGTAATAAAATTACCCTCATGCAGCCATGAAAATAACAACTCATTTTCAATAAAATTATGTAATAATAACTAGACAAAAAAGAAATGAATAAAATAACAATACGCTTCTTTTTAACATGTTAAGTTTTGTTAACAACAATGATTTGGAATTTTATATCTACTCAAATGGGTTAACAACCCAGGAGTAAAAAAAAACAAAAAGTGCATTTAAAGGTGTTACAAGTACAATATTTTCAACACAATATTTTACACTTTAAATAGATAAAGTAAGTTTTATTAACCTTTTATCTATAAATTGTTCGTAGTGTGTTGCTATCAGTTGTTTGTGGTTCAATTAGAGGTGCCATAACAGCTGTTTGAATTTGATTATAGATTATATACCATAACGCCATAGACACAACTGCAACCATTGATCTTAATTGAAATTTCGTTTTTCACCACGAATTAATAAATAATTAATTTTGATGTTTTCTTCCAGTTTAAAATTTTATTAATTTGTTTTTTAAGCTTTCATCTTACTTAATATTGCAATTAGTATCAAGGCGAATTCATATTCATTGGTCTCAACTAATCATGTGATTATTTTCGCCGCTTGTAATTTTAATACCCGTTGGATGTCAACAAACATTTTTTAGCCGAGTGTACATTATATGAATATATTCTGGTGAGTACACAGAAAAAAATATACAAGAATTATTTTCAATAAAAACATGTTATTGCACAAAATTTTTAATTTCAATAACATTTGCCATTAACTTGAATATTGTATTTATCAATTTAAAAATATAATTTTGTGTTTGTGTTGGTGTTTATCTTGCTTGTTGTATTGTATACTAGTTTTATTGAGCCTTTTAATCTTGTTTGTTGATTGACTCAACGTTGTTATGTGCCGATGTTGTTGTTTTTTGATTGCTTGGATTGGATACGTGTGAATTCCGACAGAACCCCGAAAAACGTCGTGGCTTGTTTTTTTATTTAAGAAAGATATTTTTAAATTATATGAACGCAATTCGCATATGCAGAAGAAACATAATAAATCATGTTTTGCGTGTATTCACTATTTGCGTATCCAATAACGATTTGCTATTTAGCTGAGTTGTAAGTATGTTAGTTTATTAGCAGCGAAACCAGAAATATGCTCTAAAAAAAGTAATTTATGCGCATTCAATATGCACTAAAACCTTGAAAATATTCACTAAAACGTAAAAAATGCGCTTAAAAATAAAATAAATTGGTTTATTTGTACATGAAAATATGTTTTTAATTCAAAAATTCAATAACATTTGAGACTAAAACAAAATTACCATGAACATTTTGACTAATACCTGATTTACATTATTGGTCCAGGCCTGGAAAAGCAACTTATATTAAAAAAGTTGTCAAAAGTGCATCAGAGATTCCGTTCTTTTTTGTATAAACTTATCTATCATAGTGCTGCAATTAGTAAATAGAAAAAGTTCGTGCAACAAAATTCATGAAATTTCATGAAAAAATGCTTAATGTAAATCAGGTATAAGACAAATAATACAAATTTATTTTTATTGAATGGTCATGCTTTGGAACTTTATTTTGGATAAAAAAACAAGATAAGTAACAAAATATTGACATAGAATTTCAAATAAAAATCGTTTCTGTCTCATCTAAATAAACTTTAATACATTTACAATTTTCCTTCAACGTCGTTTCAGGGGCAGAGTCCATTACAAATATCAAAACTGAAGTTGTATTGGAACTAAATTCCGTAAATTTGAGTAGTATATAAGAAAAATTTATACACTACATGAAACATTGGTACAGAGATTTAGATGGTGAAAAATAAAAATAAAATTTTTACCAACTTCTTAATTTGTAAGCATTTAAACCCAAATAGCGCCAAAAAAAATTTTTCTTGTATATTTTTTTTGTGGATAAAGTATCAAAATATGCCCTAAAAGCGTAAATTATGCAGTAAAAATTCGAAAATATGCTAAAAATATGCGTGTAAGACTGACATATGCAACAACATGCTTTAAAGGGTGAAATATGCAAAAATATGCACTAACAAATCGATGTCAAAATTCTTAAAAAGTTCTGAAACGGATAAATAGCTTGTCTCCACATTAATATGTCACACGAGAAAAAACATGCAATTGCATATTTGTGGTTGCCCTGTTTATTAGTCAAAAAAGGGATTAATGTGACATTCATCCACACACACACAATAACAATTATCACTGAAAATTTAAATTTCAGTCAACAACTTTTTTCTTTGATTCATCACATTTCTTTATGAAATTTATTTTTAATAAACGTGCATACAATTTTATTTATCAATAATTCTAAAATCGTCATCACAGAAAGTTCAAAACATTTTTTTATTGAATCAACGATTTTCGTATTCAAATATCAAAACCTTTTTTTTCTGTGCATGTTTTTCTTTTAAGGTAACTCTTGCGACAGCTTTTTCTGTAAGTACAGGTCCCACTATATCGATTCTTGAGCAACTTTGCATTATGATTCGAAACGTGGACAGGTACACGGCAAAACAAATTAGATCTTACTCTTCTGTTACTTATATTTCACCAATTCAATTGTACACAAATTGGTATGCCAGCAAAATAAAAAAATCTTGATGAAAAAAAGAGTGGGCAGTACGAGGCCCATTTAAAATAA
This sequence comes from Tachina fera, assembly GCA_905220375.1. Taxonomy (NCBI): domain Eukaryota; kingdom Metazoa; phylum Arthropoda; class Insecta; order Diptera; family Tachinidae; genus Tachina; species Tachina fera. The sequence goes on along the minus strand of LR999963.1, from coordinate 20,433,610 downwards.
AAATGTTCAGCTATTTATACCTAACCGATTCTTATGAAACTTTGCAAACACATTATTGAGTTCATTGACGAATAACGAATATAAAAATTTATTCGGCTACTCGAATAAAAAATTCATTTAATTTTTTATTGGAAGAATTTCCACACTGGTGGAGAATTATTGAATCTAATCTAAATTTATAACACAAAAATTTTGTGATCGAAGCTTGTGTCTTAAGTCTTTTGTTTTTGTCAGTGCAATGAAAATTGTTGAAATTTACGGCCTGGCCCATGATATCGACAAGAAACGTTCTATCGCTTACTTATACTGAGAGCAAAAACAGAATATTTCTTGGCAACATCGCGGCCCAGTCGGTTAAATTCGATAAGCTTAAAGCTCTTTTTCAGACAAATATAGTTGATAAGATATTTTGCATGAATAACAAATTAAATATTTTTAGCCTTATTCCAGTTGTCGACATCGACATTACTTTAACACAATACCAAAAAAATTGTACCGTTTGTCGAGAACAACAAAATTCTGCTGGCAGGTTTATTGTATTTTCTAGACCTGAGGGAACGGAAATATATTGTCATTAGAAAAAATTGGTTCCCAAAGCCCAAATTTTTTGGTATTGTCTGAAAGTGACGTCAAGAGGAATAAGCGTGTTTAATTTTAATTTTTTTATGTGTAAACATCTATACGCTAGGGGGTAAAAATCTTTTTAACAATACAATCACAAATTTTGAGTAAGATCACAACGCGTTATAAAATCGGTGTGAGCTATGTATGTATTAGTGTATGTATTAGTGTATGTATTATGTATGTATTAGTGTAAGCATATGAACAAGAAGTACAGAGAAACTTAACAGCTGCATAGAAATTTTAAAGCATACCTTCAGGAGTTAATTTTAATAGAAATTGCTTACACTTAGTGTGACCACTGGGGATAATTTTGTTAAAAATTTTAAAAATAAAAAATTAATAAAAGAAATACAAGCTTTTAAATAAAAGAGCGTGTCAAGTATTTGTTTAAAAGATATATTGCAGTCTTTATAAAGAATTTATAATAATATATTATAACATATCTTCATTACGTACTGTTGCCTTACACTGAATCTGGTGCACGACAATTCGGTAATAATCTTCATCTCATGCCAATTATAATGGGTGGAGATATTACTAAAAATTTCGCCAGCCCATAGTCGCAAGCTTTATCAAAATTATTATTTGACGTTTTCCACTTGCATATCAGCAATTCTCCACAAACCCCCACAACTAATAATTAATCCACTACTATAGATGCAGTTTTCTATAGATTTTTAAATGCAGTAGAGTCAAAAATTTATATATCTTATTTAAGTTACCATAAACCAATATTAATTAATTGTACTTAAGGCATTTACCATAGATGGGCACTTTGCATTACTACTAAAATTTCAGTAAAAATAATTTTTTAACTAGTAATTTTTTACTGATTACTAAAAATTTTTTCTGCAATTTTTATAAAGTGGCTAAATGATTTTTTATATGATGAGGTGCATTGAATTTTTAGTAATCAGTAATGCTTGTATTCATAATAAAACTCTACCAAGTGGCTAAATTTTTTTCATACAAAAATTTTAAAATTTGAATGAGAAAAACTTTGCCACTTGCTACAATTTTATTATGAATACGGCCCAACGATTTTACTGGTAATGCCAAATAAATTTCATTATCAGTAAAAATTTACTGAATTTTTTCAGTAATCAGTAAATTTACTGCAATTTTTAAAATGCAGTACATACATATATACTGCAGTGTGCCCATTCACTAACCAAATATGTAAGTTAAATAAAACAAACCAGCATATTCCTATGCATTTACAATATTGAAAGTTTTGATACTTTTAATTGATTAATCTAAAAAAAATATACTAAAAGCATAAGTACTTCTAACTTAAAAAAAATTTTCATTACTAAATGTTTACACATCTCCCCTGTGATCGGACTCATATTACTTTTTTTTTGGATTATTCAAGTAAATAACGAATAGGAAATATTTGTATACTACTTTATTCTATTTTATTCTACAATTTTGAATAATTGGCAACCCTTACTTCAACGAATCTAGTTCGAATTGGTAACTCGATGATGCGTTTTTTAAAATTTGTTTCTTTCTTAAGTCTTTTGTTTTCAATAATGCAGTCGATGATGTGCTTTGAAAGCGTTTCTTTGTTAAATCTTTTGTTTTCAATAATGCAGTCAGTCAGTCGGCCTGTTTTTCTCATAGTTATATATTTCGTTTAGAAGCAATACCGTTTAAAAATTGGTTTTATAAAACATTCTTTAACTTTCACCTGTTCCATTATTTGTCACACTCATGAAATGAATAATTTAATATTACAAAAACTTTTAAAAATGTTTTGGTTCGTTATTTTTAAGAATGTATGTATATACGAGTAGTTATTCGTTTTTGATAAACATTAGCTCGTTTCTGTATATCTCGCATCGTGAAATTTCCCGCATGAGACGAGCGAATCGGAACAAAAACAGTGTACGTTGAAACTCAAAATTCTTTTTCTCACATAAGTATTTCTGTATCTCTACTTCGCGAGAACTATCTGTCATTTGATTAAATTTCCAGCAGTTATTGGAAGGATGTTTGAAAAATTGTTTCTCTAACAATATTTTGTGGAAAGTTTCTCGCAAGAACTGTTAAAAGAACTCGCATTTTAAATTGGTGCGAAAACAAAAAAAAAATTTCAAAAACATATGAATTTTTGAATTTGTGTTTAAAAATATGAAAAATAAACTACATAGTTGAAAGGATATGCAACAAATTGAATTGAACTAAAATATTATGAACATGTATATCAACATTATTTATTTAGAATTGCTTGTAATTGTCTTACAAGAAGACAATTGATAGAAAACACTTATTTGAATTATTTTACATTCATTTTATATATAATAATGAACTTATTTTATTTTCCTTTTCTTGTAAATTATTTCTTTTTTTTTTTTTTTGGTTATTGAAATAATATTTTTGCGACATTTTGTTTTAATTTGACACTTGATTACTGGAAATATTCCAGTAAAAATAGAATCAGTGTTGACTGTTGCCGCATTCAAATACAGAAACAAATTCTCACAAATTGAGAAACGATGGAGTTTTGTGTTTAACACTTCATGTGAGAAATTTTACGATGCGAGAAATAAAAAAATAAAAATTAGTAAATTTTGAGTTAGTTAAATATGAGTTATCGTAAGATAAATTAACTTAATTACTGGAATAATAATAACAAATAAAAAAATTTACTTGACCAGTCGAGTAAAAGTTCTACTTATTTTTATCTTTAAAATCATATTGATTAACTGACTCAGCTTGATTCCATTAATCTCGTTTTGTCGTGGAACTGCTCTCAGAAAATTATTTTCTTAAGCGTTTTTTAGAACAACAATTAAAATTTTTGAGCATTTGTTTTGATAAGGCTAAAGTTTTGTATTGATATACCAAATTTATAAAAACATATACCTTCAAACTTCATTGAAACGTTATGGTGTTATGTGGCTTTCAATGTGTGAACGGCATGATTCAGGTGTGAAGCTGTGAGTTTCGTTACACCCCCGAATTTTTATAAACATAAAAAATTTTTAAACTAAACATTTGTTAATGCACTAATATTACCAAATTATTATTTTACTTATTCAGTAAAAATTTTTTAATTCAAAATACATTGAGGTGGATGGATTGAAGTCTTAGTTGGATCCTAGACGCATTTCACTGTTGCTAATGCAAGATTATCAGAGAATGTTTACCCAAAAATGTCTTAAGCCCATATGACACTTCATTTATCAAGTGCAATCATATTAAGGGTTTTCATGAGAACTCTTAAAATTGCCATTTGTGCAATTGGGCAAACTTGCGAGACTTGTTTCATGAAGCCCCTTTTAAGCTTTTGTGCGAACAACTAATGTAAATTTAAAACAAACGTCAGAAAATTAATTAAATAAAAATAAAATAATAAAACTTAAAGCAGTTTTTAATTAAAAAACATATTTATTAAAATAAAAAGGTGTGTGTGTATGTCTAAAAGTACCTAAAGAAGTCCAAAAAAGCAAGAAGTTGATGTTTACAAAATGCACAATTGCACAGCTTAAGTTTACGAGCCAAAATTATTGGGCAAACTTAAAAGGTTTGTGTAAATAAATTTCTATACAATTTTTGACATTTTATTTACGAGAGTGTAAAAATGCACAATTGCACAGCTTGCGAGACTTTTGAACAGCCTTATGAAAGCACTTATTGTAATAGGAAAATTCAACAACGGCAAAGCGTTTAGCTATATTTAGTAAAATGAAATAATGTCAGCAACTTGATTAAAGTTATCGATAAGAAATGAAGTTCTGTCAAAAAAAATTTAAAAATATTCAACTTACAATTGACATTTCAAGCTTGAAACATAAAAGTGTTCGCTATTAGCGGTTTATGGTCAAACATAGCGATTTCTAGTTTGTTTTGTCTCTATAACAGAGAGTTTTAATTGTGAAAATTTTACAAAAGTTAAACATTTTGTTTCCGTTTTATATAGTTTGTTCTTTCTAACATTTATTGTTTCTTTCTATCAATTCAATATCAAATCAATGAAGAAAAATTAAGTGTCAAAAGGGCTTTAGAACAACTAGAGATGTTATGTTAAACTCCTACTTAAACAATGGGAAGTTCAAGTAATATCAAACTCAGTTAATAAAGCAATGCTATATAATTGATTTTTGATTATTGAGTGCTTGTTTCAACTTGATATTAGTTGAACTTCTCATTTGTTTAAATCAAAGATTAACATAATAACTTATTTATTATTCACTATTTCGCACTTTTTAGTTCTTAATTTGGAACTAAAAAATATTTTAACAATATAGCAAAAGTTAAATTATATCAAATGATGAATTACAACTCTAGGTATTTCATTGTCAAGTTATTCAGTAGTAGTCATAAAATTTTTTTGCTAATATCATGTATTAAGTCCAAGAGATAATAAGCCTACATAATATAACTTATTGCATTTATATTATTAATATAACAAATAATAACATTGCAAACAGTTATTGTTCTACAAACTACAATTTTCAGTAGTAAATTTCTTTAATTTTTCTTTTAACTTCTTTACATAACATTAACTTACTCCGTATCTCAACGAACGAACATAAATGTTATGGAGCGAAACAGCAATAAGACAAGCAACAAAATTTTATTTAAATAAATGGTCATAAGCATCGTCATTATTGGCCCATCTATGGTTATTAAATGTCTAAGTATTTGTTACTGTCGCAAGCAACTGGGAACCAAAAAGTCAACAACAGATATTACAAAAAAAAATTATCCTAAACATGCGTGACATCATATACATATTTTAGCTGCCACTTGTTTGGTAAACTTATCTGGCAGTTTATTTATATTTTTTTCTGTTAACTGAAGCTGTTGCAAGCATTTTTTTTTACAAAAAATAACAAAACTCAACAAATATTCATAAGGAGTAGACAGAGAAAATCCGTGTAGAGACCATGAAGCCCACAAACAAACACAGTTTTTAGAAAAAGAAAATGTCAACTTGTACACTGAGAAAAAAAACTAAATTGATTATTAAAAATAATTTTTTTATGTTTAATTATAGTTCCGGTAAAAACAACAAACAGCATTGCGGCATAAACATATTTCCCATACAAAATTGCACTAAAAAACAGCCCCAGAAACCAGTCGTGAGATAGAATCTAATATCTTTTGAGAGCGTTTTTAGGGTTCCGTACACCAAAGATGAAAAGGAACCCTGTTGTTTTCGCTACGCAGTCCGTCTGTCCGTCACACGCTATTTTCTCACGAACTGTACGAGCTACGGACCTGAAATTTGGACAGAGTATGTAGAACCTTGGCCGCTAAAACAAAACAAATACATGAGAATTAAAAATTAAAGGGTACTCCAAAACGAGCAAAGAAAAATGATAAAATCCCATGTAATATACGTACAATTGTATGTACATATATATTTATGTATATTAACACTTAAAATTTGTAAAATTCGTGTATTTTTAAAAAAAAACTTATATAGACTACAACAATTAACACTAAAATTAAAAAAAAAATCTAAAATAAAAAAATCGCCAAATTCGAAAAAATCACCTAAATGAAAAAAATCGTCAAAATAAAAAAAACGCCAAAAACCGAATAAAATCGTTAAAACGCGAAAAATGCGCCAAAACCAAAATAATTTTTTATATAAAAAAATCGACAAAATGAAAATAAATTGCCAAAATGAAAAAAATGGCCAAAATTAAAAAACGCCAAATTGAAAAAAACACCAAAAACCGGAAAAAATCGCCAAAATGAGAAAAAAGAGTCAAAAATAAAAAAGCGCCTAGATTAAAAAAGCCGCCAAAATGAAAAAATGCCAAAAACCGCATAAACCGAAATAAATAAAATAAATCGCCTAAATGAAAAAAACGCCAAAATTAAAAAAATCGCCAAAACGAAAATATCACTAAAATTAATAAAACCGAAAAATATCGCCAAACCGAGAAAAAAAGGGTCAAAACTAAAAAATTGCCAAAATGAAAAAAACGCCAAAATCAGAAAAAATCGAAAAAACCAAAAAAAATTGCCAAAATTAGAAAAATCGCCAAAATAAAAAAAAATTTGCCAAAATAAAAAAACCCAAAAACCAAACAAATTGCCAAAACTATATTTTATAAATGCTAATGTTCGTATTGAACCCGTGTTCGTACGGAACCCTTCGTGCGCTAGTCAAAGTCCCAATTCACTGAATTTATTTCTTATGCTCTCACATATAAATACTCATTCTCTCAACAATGCTACCATACTTTCAATAAATTTAATACATTTTGTGAACAAAACTAAAAAAAATATAAAAAGAAAATGAAACAAATATTAGAGAACATTTAAAATTAGTGCCGTAGATTTTATTGTGGGCTTTGTTAATTTGACAGCGATTTTTCCTGAAGTTGTGGACTTATTCTGCTTGATCATTAACTATTAAAAATAATTTTTTTATGTTTAATTAAAGTTTGGTTTATATGAAGTTTTTAGTGGTCGATTATTGCAACTTTCCGGTAAAAGCAACAGCCTCGATTTCCCTTCGGTTGCGCAAATCGAGCTCGTACTGTAGATGAAAAGTTGATATATATTTTTTATTTGCAAGCGCCCATCTTTGTCTTTAATTTATTCTCTAAGGATTTACTAAATTTAAAGGAACTAGTAGAGCTTATTAAAAATTTTCTGTATTACCATGTTGAATATTTTTTAAATCTCCAACATTTTCTCTCAGTGTTGATATAATTTAAGCAAAAAATAAAATAAAAACTTCCTAATTGTAAATCGAACAAAAATTGCTTTCTTGTTGTATATTATTTTTTTTTTGCATTTATACATGTAAGTCTGTCTGTACTCCGTCTTTCTTTTCATGTAAATAAAGGAATGAAAATCGTTTTGTTCTATAATCATGCTTACGCTCCAAAAATAATTTGCGTGTACAATTGTTAATGTTGTTATTGGACAATCCATGAGACTTTGTGGCGTATTAAGTTTCAATATACAAAATTGGCCAAGAACTGCAGTAACGAACGACAACATGATTTGAATATGAGAAAGAGAAACAACCAAACAAAAAGAAACTTAACTGCAGTTTATTGTTGTTGCTGAAATGGAATTGCAGATAAATCTTAAATATTATCCAAAAAGTTGTTTTCTGTTGTCTGTAACTTTATTCATGATTTTCAAACTAATAACTGTTGGTTTATGGGAAGCATTTGGTCCTCAAAAGGAAGTTTCTTTTTCAAGCCAGATAACTTTAAATGATCTTGGCTACTTTAGGCTTTTAGGAGGAGTCTTAAAATATCGAAATATTATTAATTTTAATTTATTTGTGAATAGGGGAATGTTTGGTTCTGAAAGAACAAACTATTTCGGTTTTCTTAGAATTGTAGAAAAATTTTTCAAATGAATAATAAATTAAAATGTGATATTTTAGGCGTATATTAAAATTAGTGAAATATTTAAAAATACTAGTATTTGCTAAGTTGGTAGCTAAGACGATCATAGCAGACCAAAGTGCGTAAGGTTTCATTGAGATGTCTTGGGTAGAAATACTTGGAACTTGGAACTTGGAAGTGGAACTGTACTACTACATGTGTCCAACGCGTGTGCCAAGATTCATAAGGTTTACTTCACTAACAAGTATGAGAGATCTAAACTTAACTTAATCATTTTAAGAGCCCAAAAAATGTCATTGGAAGTGTAACGATGGATTAATAAATGTGAGAGTTCTAAAGTAAGAAATATAAAATAAATTCAGTAAAGTGCGAGTTTGACCCACGCACGAAGGGTTCCGTATGGACAAGAGATATGTAATTCAATACGAACTTTAGTAGCCTATATAAAATATAGTTTTGGCATTTTTTTCGTTTGTGACGTTTTTTTAATTTTGGCGATTTTTTTTATTTTGGCGATTTTTTTAATTTTGGCTTTTTTTTTTTTGTTTGGAAATTTTTTTCGGACTTTTTGATTTTTTTTTCCATTTCGGCCATATTTTTAGTTTGGAAATTTTTTTCTCGTTTTGGTGATTTTTTTCGGTTTTTGGCGTTTTTCTATTTTTTGGCAATTTTTTTTTCTCGATTTTTTTTTAACTTTAGCGATTTTCGGTTTTTGACGTTTTATCATTTTGTCGACTTTATTCATTTAGGCTCTTTTTTTAGTTTTGACAGTTTTTTTTCTCATTTTGGCAATTTTTTAGATTTTTGGCGATTTTTCAATTTTGCGATTTTTTTAATTTGGCCTTTTTCGCGTTTGGCGATTTTTTTCGGTTTTTGATGCTTTTTTCATTTTGGCGACTTTTTTCGTTTGGACGATTTTTTCGAATTTTGCGACTTATTTTCGTTAGAATTTTTTTTTTAATTATGGCGATTTTTTTTCTTTTTGTCGATTTTTTTTTCTTTTTGGCGATTTTTTTTTGGTTTGGCGATTTTATAATTTTTAGATTTTTTAGTTTTACCGTTTTTGAAAATTTAAAGAGTTTAAATCTTACGGTTTCCAAGATATAGCAAGTTGTTAAAATTGCACTAACTGATGGACCACCCTTTAATTTAAATTTTTTTAAATTTTAGTGTTAATTGTTGTGGTCTATACAAAAATACACTAATTTTACAAATTTCATGTACATACAATTATATGTATTATATATATATATATTTCGTTGCTCGTTTTGGAACGCCCTTTAATTTTTAATTCTCATGTATTTCTTGTTGTTGTAGCGGCCAAGGTTCTACATACTTTGTCCGTAGCTCTTACGGTTCCTGAGGAAATATCGCGTGACGGACAGACGGGCAGCGTAGCGAAAGCAATAGTGTACGGAACCCTAAAAACATCATAATAAAAATGTACAATTAAATTGAGGATCCCTCCTTTTTGGAATATCGTTAAAAAAACTAAGCAAGCTTAGATTGTATTCTCTATATACATATATTGATAATTTATAAATCATAAAAGCAAGTCAACTGACGACGATCTTAAATTAAAACAATGAAAATAAATATTTGTTCCACAAAACTAATGAGTAGTACGCTTAATATAAACAAATAAAACTTATTTTTATAAATTATTTTATATATTGAAATAGACATTGATTTTACCATTTAACGTGTGTGTGGTCATTTATTTATTTTTTGGGGAACAAAACCAATTCGATGATTTGTGTTACAACAACTATTGGTCATTTAGTATTGAAAAAAAGGAAAATCAAACAAACTGCCACCATTATTATGGGCTGTATTTTTATGTTTGAATGTCACTACAAATCTTTGAGGTTTCTCTTGAATTGGTATTATTAATAATAAAATAAAACTAGCCAACCCTAAAACAACAACACAACTACTGTGTGTAACAACAATAATAAAAAAAAGATGTAAAAAACTACATGCTAACACGCACTCACTCACTCACGCCAGCCATAAATAAATTATTGAAAAACCATAAAAATTAGATTAAAAAAAAGTTTATGAATAAAAAATAATAGAATAACTTCGACTCGTGGCTTAATAACCATAAACAAAATGAGTTAAAACATTTGGACACACATATTCAAATAGAGCCACGAATTAAATGCATATTAAATTAGTATGCACATACACATACATACATACATACATACGCATACATCAATACCGATATTTATTTAATATCCTATAGATACAGTGCTGAGCAAATCTAGTTTAAGTTTATTTAGTATTTAAACATAACGAGCTGAAAAGCTTCAACAAAACTAAACGAGATATTTAGTTATAAATAAAAATTATTTGAATCAATTAACAGCCTGTTTGTGTAAGACATTAATGATGACGTTTGACGTTGACGTTTCTGTAATACATAAAAGAAAAGTTGTACAAATTTCCTTTAATTTATTACAAAAACGCTTATATTTCTAACGTCAACGTCTTACACAAACAGGAGGTAATTAATACTTTCTTTAATTTGCTATTTTTTTCAATAAAAAAATTATAAAAAATAAATAAATTTATAACTTTTTCCCATATATCAAGAATGGCTTTAAACATCTGCCTTTCTAATCTTATATTTTAGTTTTGTCACTTTTACTTTACTTTTTGATTTTTTACACTAGGTTTTTATACGAAAGATTGTGTCATTACAAGATTTCAGTTTGTGAGCAAGTTTTTCGTAAGAATCGTTAAATATTCAGCAAATAATCTTAATAGAAGTTACTTCGTTCGCTTTCCAAATTAAAAATTGCCTCATTGCAAAAACCCAATATATTTTCAATATGTTATAATGAGCGTGTTATTGTCAACAGAATTTAAATTATACCTAAAATTATTTTAAAATTTCCCTCAACCGACAAGACGCAATTATAAATAAGAGAAGATCTCACAGAAGTAAATCTAAGTTCTTGAAATTGGTTTCAAGAATAGATGTATAGATTAGAAAAAAAACCTTAAACAAAAATCAACGACCAGAACGGACAAACGGCCGGTTGGTATGATTATTAATTTCATAAAGTTTTTTTTTAATAAAAATAAATTCAGTAAAGTGCTACTTTGACTCGCACACGAAGGGTTCCCTAAGGACACTACATATCGTTCGTTACTTTAATATAGAGAGGCCCTAACTCATTATTATTATGAATTCAAGTTTTTTGCATATTTTGATAGAAGGACATCTAATGTATGAAAAAGTGCAAAAATCTGAATTTCAAACAGATAACAAGGTAAGGTAAGATAACGGCATGCAAAACTATACGAACGTTAGCCTATACGACTATAATCGAATATCTTACCTGCTGTATAAATTAAAATAAAAATTTAAAAAAAAATTATACAAGGTGGCGCAAAAGTAATCCTCCTATCAGAAAATGCTATAAATTTTGCGAATGGCGCCCAATGTCAGTCCTGTTTTGACATTTGTGTACACTCAAAAAAAAGACATGTACTATTATTAAGAAATTTTTTTCCTAAATTGAAGTAAAAAAATTTCGAAGTTTTAGTAATTTTTTCTAAGTTTAAGTAAATGTTTACAAAAATCTAGTAAAAATTTCTAAATATGAGTAAAAAATAAAAAGTTCATATCCTCAAAAATAGTTCATAAAAATACACAATAAATTTCTCATATTTCAAGAAATGTTTACTGACTTAAAGGAAATATTTATTAAAAGTAAGAAAATGGTTATAAGCTGAAGGAAATTTTTTATTTAGGACTATTAAATTTCGTCTTATATCAAAAAATAAACTTTAGGAAATGAATTAATCCTGATTAGTTCATGAAATTTGACTTACTTGAAAGATATAAAAAGTTATTCTAAATTTTAGAAAAATATTTACCAGTTTTAAGTATTTTTTCTTTAAATTATAGAATATATAATTTTTTTGCATTAAGCAAAAAGTCTAAGTAAATTTTTCATATTTTCAAGGAATATTTGAACCTAAAATTTATTTTTTTGTCAATAAAATAAAATTTTAAAACTCATTTATTTCAATGCTTATTCAGGCTGCTTGCTGGTTCAATACTTGTCTCCTCTCAAGGAATTTATGTGTATGTATGGTGAATTATAATTAAAAATATATGAAGATATAATAAATAACATATCATTTGGTATAGAATTTAATTAAAAATAAAAATAAGTACCAGAATTAAATTTTATGGGAAAATTTTACCTAATTTTAGGAAAATTTTACTTAAATATGAAAATATAATTACTATAAACTAGTTCATTAATGAACTTGAAATTTAGTAAATATTTTACTGGTTTCAAGTAAAAAACAGCTTTGGCGCCATACGACAACTTTTTTTATTCAAATTTAGAAAATTTTTCAAAGTTTTGCTTATTTTTTTTTTTTTGAATGTAGTAAACACATGCGAAATACACGTTAATAAACATTGTTACGCTACACTGCATAATCAAGCCATCCTTGATCACCACCAAGAGGAAGATGGTTTTTCATCAAAAATAATCATGAGTGATGAGGCCCATTTCCATCTTAACAGGTACGTAAATAAGCAAAATTTACGCTTCTGGGGCACTTCGTAACCCACGAAGAGCCATTACACCCGCTCAAAGTCACTGTATGGTGTGTGTTGTTTTCGTATCGCCGGAAGTTTTGGCCAAAGTGATGGAAAATGCCATAAAAAGGGCTCAAATGACAATCAACTGTGGCGGCGGCCATTTACATGACATCATTCATATTCTCGACTTGATGTAAAAAAATTAAAAGACCAAATAAAAATTCTCCACAAGAAGAATCAAAGTTTTTCATTTTTTTTTAAATTACAACCAAATAACATCGGAAGGTTATTTTTGCGACACCCTGTAAATATAAAAAAATTGCTTTGGTATTTATACAGTTTTAGCGATATTTTAGTTTTTGCAATTTTTATTCGGTTTAGCGATTTTATTTGGCTTTTGCTGATTTATTCGGTTGTTTTTAAATCTCTGAATATTTTTTTAGCTTTGGCTTTTTTCTTTTTTTGGCGTTTTTACCGCTTTTTTGGCGATTTATTTATTTAAGGTGCTTTTTTTCAATTTTGATTATTTATATTTCAGTTTTCACTAAATAAACTAAATTTTTAAATTTCATATAATTATCTGTATATTTAATTAGGATTTCAAAATTGTTCGTTGCTCGCTTTAGAGCACCCCTTAACTTTTATTTTTTTACATATTTGTTGTTGTAGCTGTCAAAGTTTTACATATTCTGAGAAAAGAGGCAGACGGACATCTATACAGAAAAAATTAGGGTTCCTTTTCGCCTTTGGTGTACGGATCTGTAAAAGTTCGAGACATAAAAGCTGTTGTGTCTAAAACATAACTTAAATGTACGAGTATCTTCATTTTATTTGTCCTGATTGAACCATTGCTGTAACCGCAGCAGGTACATGTGTGTATGTGTGCGTGCGTTTGTTTTCATATTGAAAATAAATTCTAATTGGTTCAAATGTATATTTAATGGCAAACATGCAGCTACTTAAACAAATTCATTCATAAGAAGATGATTTATCTACAAACACTGTCAGTTTGTATGTAAGCATTTAAGCGATATTTTATTTATAATTTGATCTTTCTTTGCAGATCACAAATTATTTCGAGCTGAAATACAAAGAAATTCATTTTTATAAAAATCTGTTAGAGTTCAGGTAGACCCAAAAAACTTACGGGTCCAAAATTGATACTGGCGTCTTTGAAACCGCAAAAAACTATACCTTCGCTCTACAAATAATCTCCACTTTTGTGCAGATAATTTTGGGTACAGGATTTAAATGGGAGCCAAGCGGCTTTAAAATGTCTCCATTCTTGAGAGTTCAGTACCTGTAAAGCGAATCACCAACTTTTTTTTAACGATAATCGCATCGTCAAAATAATTATAACGAAAATTTATCGAATTTGCTATGCATTAATATTTTTAACGATATTCGCTGTAGGTTAATGTCAGCAGTGTCGTTATTGAAGCGACAATAATTTATGTGCAGTTAATTTTATCCACAAAAATCAACAGAAAATATCAGCTGCGTATTATCGTTAAAAAGAAGTTAAAGAATCTTACAATCGTTTTTTTAAGCAACAAAATGTATAGACAAAAATTATGATTGTCGGATCGTTAAAAGTTACTGAATCGTAGCAATGGATTCAGTAACTTTTATTATAATAATCGTAACGCTAAAATAATTATAACGAAAATTTATCGAACTTGCTATTCAGTAAAATTTTTAACGATATTCGCTGTCGGTTCGAGAAAAAAATATAAAATCACAAGATCTAATTCATTGAGTTTTACTTTACTGTTCTTTGTGCTTTTTGCTTATTTTCACATTTTCTGTACAGAGATACCAAATAATATTGAACTAAATCGTGAGTAAGATAAAGCTGGAGACTATCGTAAAAAATAAATTACGGAATCAAATTATCGTTAACGCATACGAATAAATATGTCGATAAATATTACGATTTTTGTTTCGCAAAAAGTTACAGTATCCAGTTACAGGTCGAGGATAGTTTTCAGTGCTATAACTCTCTTCAAAAGCTTGTTACTAGAGAAAAAATATCCATTCACTGCATACCGGGTCATAGTCGACAACAGAACATCAAAATATCAGATAAATTGCTCAAGAGATCCTTAGAAAGTCCACTTATGGGCTCTAAGCCTGTTTGTGGTACTATTTTTTTTAATCAAAGCATTGATTAAAATGAATAAACTATATATTGCCAAGGGTTGCGGCTAGAAGGCACAAAGCTCCCGGAATGAGCCGGACATAATTATTTAAGGTCTCATTATCGTACAAGGGAACATTGACTGAAGGACTATGGAACAATGCCACACATTTTATGTGAATATATTGTTTTATGTATCAACGACATTAGAGCGAGCTGCTGCAACCTCTTTACTCATTTTACTTAAGGAAGGTCTTTATGAATTTCCATAAATTGTAAACAGACGTAAGGCACAAAAAATCCTTCTGATCGTATTGATCGTATTGTCTTTTGTATAGTTTTATCTCTTAATTGATTTTCAGCTGTCCCAAAAACTTAGACCAGATTGAAATTTGTATATTAGTAGTTGTGGTTCCTTTAATTATTTCAGAAAATGCTTTGCAAACAATGTAAGCAAATTATTTTATGTCAAGTTTCAATGTCTACATCATGTAAGTAAAATTTCTATAAATGTATTCAAATTTGAATATTTCGATTAAATCTGCACCAAAAATAAACATTCAAATATTTATGAAAATGTCTATAGAAAAGTATCAAAGAGATTTAATAAATAAATATGCATGTATGGCCAACGAATAAGAAATTACGAGTACAAAAACAATGGCAAACAATATATGTAAATAGTTACTCGTACTTGTGCACACTACACGCAGACATATTTCTAGTCATGCAACACATGATTCTATCAAAATTCAAACACATGCATGCACATAATATACAGGGATTGTTTTTGTTTGGAAACAAAAAATGAATGAAATTAAAATAAAATAAAATAAAATAGACAACACACGATTTCTTTAATATCTGTATATTGAACAAATGCAAGTGAAGTGACTATAACATCAGATAATTTACAATCTTTGATTATTTTACACTAATTAGTTAACGGTATATGGCGAGTTGCAACACATCAGATATTTAAAAGAATGCAAACATTCTGGAATGAGTTTTGTTACAATTTGTAATAAAATTAATAGGAGTAGAAAATTTCTTGTAATGAAGATATTTTAGAATATGCAAATACGAGTATATTAAATACTCGTATTTGGATAATAAAAAATAAAAATAAATTTCCCACATTACATTTTCATTGCTTCCAAAAAATCGATATTTTTAATTTGCCGAGAGTAAGCAAAAAACCATGTAGAAGCTTATTTTAGTCACACAAAACCTTTTAACTTCTCCATAGTGTTAGAAAATACTCACCGAAATTCCAAAAAAATAATTTTTTTAAAGAAATTTATGAATTAATTTTAGTCTAAAATTTAAAAGTTATTTGATTAAATTTACATGATAACACTGTTTCGGGCTTAAATTCGGGTAAAAAGAAACGAATTGTTAAAATCGGTAACTATTTACAATTTTTCCTAAATGAAAATATTATCATAGAACACACACACAAAAAAAGGAATTTTTCTTAATATCGCTTCCAATTTAGTGACCAGACATCGAAAAAGAGAACTTCTTACAATGACAACCCTATGTAAAATTACTAGATCGGATCGAAATTTTCACTACTTCCAGATCGCAAACTCTACATTTTCATGACTTTTTGGAGTCTCTTTTTTTGCGGGGTTTTTATTTATTTTTTTTTTAGTTTATTTATTTGCAATCTATTTTACAATAATAAGTAAATTTGATAAAAACAAATTAAAACTATTTTTAATCGCTCAAATGCTTAAATATACGAATATGTACATATAAAAAAATTAAAATTTAACTATTACCCAAAGAGCAATTTCAATTGCAAAAAAAAATATTAAACAGTATATCTTTCTTGCAAATAATGGTATATTTGTTTTCTTTATCGCAATTAGGGTTTCGTACACAAAAGATGTTTTTGCTAAGATGTCCTGTACATCACACACCCTTTAAATACAATTCAAAAAAGCTTACCAAACGCAAACAAACTCGCAGCCGCAACGAAATGCATCTAGATTATAGGAGTGCTAAGGCAACAATATTAAATACATTCAATCACAACCAAAGTTTGCCTTAATGTAGAAACTTTAGTACAAAATCAAAATAGGCAACACATAGTAAATAATATTGTTTGTTGTTGTTTTAAGAAGTTTCTTGGCCTACTTTGGTGGTAGTTTTGTAATTCTCAATCATTTATTGAGAGTTTGTCTATAAGCATTTAGGTTTTGTAAGCCTTTTGAACTGCAATTAAAGTCTGCTGATAAGCTGTTTAAGCACCAACAAAATGCTTCTAAATGTGTCTAATCATCTATAAACTAATTGTTTTAAAACTATTTAAAATTTTTAATGAAGTATTTAATTGATAAAATCAAAAAATATTGAAAATATATTCAAAATTAATTAGTTTAATAAGCAACTCTGTAAAAGAAATAGAAATATTAAACAGAGTAAACTAAAAATTGTTTTCAATAACCCAGCTAAAAAAATATGTATGGATCATATATGATATCCTATATATGGTTCGGATCCGAAAAATGAGGGTATATGGGCATATATGATTATATATATTCATACATTTTCATACATGTATGTGTAAATTCCCTCCACAGTATGCAAAGTTCATATTCATACACTCTTGATTCACAAAAGCGCACTGCTGTGCAATAAATTAAATTACTAAAATTAAATTTTTTTAGACTTGAGAGAGAGGTTGTATTTAATGAAACATTTCTTTGGACGAACTAAAAGGTGAATCAATTATTTAAAAAACACATAAATCATATTCGTACATAACATTTAGCTTAAGAAATCAGATTAAAAACTAATGCAATTAATTATAAAAGAAAAAATAATCCCTCTAACAATTGTTTTCAATACAGTAATATGAACTTTGTTTCTTATCTAGAGAATTTAGTTATTTTCTATAAAATTAATGACGACTGGATTATCCTTTTGATTATTTAATATATTACATGGGGCCACAATGTATAAAATCATACATGAACAAAAAGTTTTTTTTTTTAAACGTTGAGGGTACGGATATAAACTTTGCATACCGTATGTATTTTCTAATGGATTTCCAATTCAACAGTGATAAAATTCCAACCTTTTTTGATTGCAAAAACGATCTTATGTGAGATATCATGTATGTATACATTCTTATATGGCTCCACATATAACATCTTATATTTATATATGGATCCACATATGAAGAGCTTCATAATTAAATTTTCATATATGAGCTCATATGTTATAATACATTTCATATATTAGTCCCTATATTAGTTCATATATAATAGTTTTGCCATGTATAATCCCATATATTTCCATACATGAATTCATACATATTCATATATAGTTATATACATTCATATATTAAAAATATATGGACCATATATATTTTTTTTAGCTGGGAATTTAAATTCTAGAAAAATACTAAAAACTTATTTTTTTATTTAAAAACTATGAATATTTTAATATATTTAAAAGATAAAAATTACGAATCAATCAATGGCTTAATTAAATTTAACGAATAAACCAAAAACTAAAAATTTGTTTTTTCGGTAAAGAATAGAGTCTTTCAATATGACTATGTTGCTCTTAATATCGTTCTTATATATCAGCTACGTCCAAGTCATATGCCCAATGTGCGAGCAAAAGAACTTTGTGCTTTCACACCGAGAGAGCACAGCCAACAGCCTGTCAGATCTCAGCGAGAACAGTGCTTACTGGTTACTTTTCAAAGTAATGTTTTAAGGCTGAGTTAATCGACCGTAATGTAATATAACTGCAACGTAGGAAACAGTTGATCAATATTTTTATATGAAAAGTAAGTTACGTTACATCTCCAAAACCATTTTCATTACTTTTTGCATAACAATATTGATCAGCTATTTAATACTGTTGCAGTTACTTTATATTACAGTCGGCTAACTGAGCCTTTAAACTCGGCAGTTTTTCTTGAAGCAACATTGAGTTTTTGGGAGAGAGGTACATATTTACTTGTACCGAGCAGTTACTTCAATTCTCTTTTGTTATTTCATTCGCTACATTAACAAGAAACCGTCTGTGTGTAAACAAACGAGCAGTTTTAAAAGAGAACTGCTTAAAAAAAACTGCCGAGTCTAGAGGCTCAGTTATCAGACTCTACCCAGTGGCAAAAATGTCCATAACAGAAGCGATGATTCGATGCATACATGTAAGACAGTAATGCATACCACCTCATATACGCACCTCGTATGTATTTTCAAATGCATCGCCGCATTTGTGAAGTGAACGCCTTTCATTTGCACACAAAGTAAGCGATATACTGAAGTGTTCATCAAATCAACATCAAAAGCTCAGTATTGCCTAACATACATTGTAAGTTGGCAGTGGGCAGTTTCAATACAATCTCGCTTACTTTGTAAGCTAGCATTCATTCAACACAAAGTATGGCAAACATCATTAAAGAGATGTAATGTGGTAAGCAATGTTTGCCGCTGGGTAATGGAATGTAGCTGCAACAGTAGGAAACAGGTGATCCATATTCTTATGTGAAAAGTAGGTTACGTTACATTACATCTCTATAACTATTTTCATTACTTTTCACATGACAATATCGATTAGCTGTTTCCCACTGTTGCAGTTACATTCCATTACAGTCGGCTAACTGTGCCGTTTCCTCGTACATCATGTTCACCTCAAGCACATTGTTTCTTTACTTAAAATACTCCTCCCTCATTTTTTAATCAACTGCAACAATGTATATTCGTAAAATACAACGCGCACTTATTAATTAATTAAATATTAATGCCTATTGATCTATTTGAAATCCGTATCGGAAGTACAAATCTTCTAAACAACAGCAACTCAAATTAATTGCAAATAATATTTGCCACACTCACCCACACACTCACACACACTTAAATACACATGTAAATAAACATAAAAATACTCGTACAGATACACATTCACTTGCTTCAAATACATGCGAGCATTTATTAGAAAACACTTTGGTTGTTATTTTTTTTTTAATCAAAAGTTGTATCATTCGATTCGATAGGACACCTTCGTTCAATATAATACGGATTTATAATACATATAAGTGTTTATAGTATCAGTATACAAACGCTTGTAATTATACTAATTGCCTTATTTTGTAATTGCAGTTAATTTATTACAAAATAGAGACCAAAATACAGAGAAATGGCTATACGAGTATAAAAGCTAAAACTACCGAACTGGCGATTTAGAAATTTGATTGGAATTTGAATACAATTTGCAATTAATGGAGTTTAAATGAAAAATGTCAGTTAATATCATTTATGTATGTAAGTATATTTGTTAAGAGTATAAATTTAAAGTACATTTTGTCAAGCCCTTTTAATATGTAAAAGCAGATCATATCGATGATTTCTTTTATTTTATTTTTATTAATTACTCTTTTTGTTACCATAAGGTTCAGAAGTGCTTGAAAAGCAAATGTTGTAATTTGGGAGTAGTGCAAATGAGGATTAATTTGAATGATTTCCTCAGAGGCTGTCAATTTTTTTATGCCTTTTAACTGATGACGCTATTTGGCTTCAGAGGAAATAAAGTAATTTTTAATATTAATTTCTATAATAAGACATCTAATAGTAAAATGAAAAGTCATTGCTTTTTTTACAATTATTTATGGTAGAAGTATTCAATTCGTATCGTGTTATTTTTTAATACAATACTCAATACAACTTTATTCACTACTAACATATTTGCTGAATTCACAGGGATTATTGTATTGCTTAAAGTTATATTTCGAAAGGCAATTTCAAAGAATTTCTCTCTATACAAAAATATTTTACAAATACGTAATTGTTTAATTCACAACAATTTGAATCGTGTACTTGTGTATCAAATACACTTTTTGTTTTTTAATTGTGAACACATTCTGTGTAGTGTATTAATGTATTTTGTATTTTTAATGAAAAAAGAAGAACAAGCTACATACAAATTCTCTCAGAGAGCCTTTCTCTGAATACAACATTTTAAAAACATAAAGTGTAATAGTGTATTTAATTTTTCATACAACAAATGTTACAATCTTGTATTTAATATGAAAATACAATCGATACAGAAATACAAGAGGTTTTGTGAATTAAGCAAATTTGTTTTTGTTTACAGAAATTTCGATTGTAATTTTCATTTCAAATACAACTTTAAGCAAATACAACAAGGCTTGTAAATTAAAAAATTTTATATTATATATATATATTTGGGGTATTCAGAAGGTACGCATAAATTAACACGTTTTATAGTAATAAAACGAAAAATTATGACTGCTGTGAGCAACCCCTTACACAGAGAAAAAACTGCCTAATATAATCAAGAAGATTTTCTCTATGAAACGCTTTTAGGATAAGGGGTATCCCAGCAGAAAGAAGCGAAGATTTTTTCATAGAGATTCCTTATTGTTTTTATGTGGTAAATCTTATTAATTTTATCAAGAAGAAAACCACATAAAATCAAGAAGAAATCTTATTATTCACAACTTTTTTTACTCTATTTCCGTTATTTTTGGCACCAAAAAACAATCCATAGAGAAAATCTTCTTGATTATATTAGGTTTTCTTATAAATTGTAAACTATAGGGATTTCTTATTGATTTCATTAGGTTGCCTTATTGATTTTTTCAATAAGGTATTCTTTATTGTTCTCATTAGGTCCCTATATGATTGTGTGTAAAGCATCTTATTAATTTGTTTAATAAGGAAATCTTCTTGATTTTATTAGGTTTCTTGTTATTTCATATTTATAAATAAACATAGAGAAAATTTTTTTCATTATCATTTTCATTCTTGTATAAGCATATTTGTATAATAATTTCAGGGTGGATTAAGGCTGCTTGTTAGCATATTGGTTAGAGTGCTTGTCTATCAGTCAGAAGGTTGCTGGATCAATACTTGTCTCCTCCCAAGTATGGTGAGTTAGTTAATTAAGAATATAGTATATGTATGTATGTATGTATAAATAACTAACATCAAAATATACTAACTACATACATACATATATCGTACAGAATTTAAATGAAAATACAAAGAATAAAGATATAAAAGTTTTTTTTAATTTTTTATTAGGTTGCCTAATAAAATCAGGAAGAAAACCTTTTTGAAAAAATCAATAAGATAACCTAATAAAAACTACAAGATTTCTTCTTGATTTTTTCAAAAAGGTTTTCTCTATGAAATTAATAAGATTTCCTTATTGAAAAAAACAGAGATATTTTTGTTCTACTTTATGAGGTATTTATTAGGCACTGATTTCTCTGTGTATAATTTACAATTATAAATATTGTACTTATTTGTAGTTTTGTTTTAGCACCTTTGTACATTCCTTACTCTCTCTCTCCCTCTCAATTCCTTTGGAAAACTCTCAC
Source organism: Tachina fera (assembly GCA_905220375.1). Classification (NCBI taxonomy): domain Eukaryota; kingdom Metazoa; phylum Arthropoda; class Insecta; order Diptera; family Tachinidae; genus Tachina; species Tachina fera. The sequence goes on along the minus strand of LR999963.1, from coordinate 20,411,558 downwards.
GCATTTCTACATGTAGTTATGACAAACAATAAACATAGCTGAGAAAGTCTTATTGCTTTATGACCTTTTTGAGCCACAACAACATTTTTTTTAAACTATGTTACAATATTAAGACGTTATGACACTTAGGACACTTAAGACACCCTTGTGAATACCCCAACTATATTCAGTTTGGTAATATGGCACAATTTGAATGTGAGTAAGCAAAATGCATGTCCGGAGATCAAAGCCAAATGCACTTGTCTAAAATGAAACCAATAAATGAATACTCATATATGCTATTTAAAATGATTTTTCTAATAAATAGTTATGATAAAAATCCCCTCTTAAACACATGCTTATAATGTTCACAAACATATTATTAATAAAAATTTATAAAATTACAGTTTTGCAATAATTATTCGCACGAACTTTAAAGTGTTACAACTAAATATACTCGTGCAAATGTCATTGGAAAAAACCTCAATTAGTCCAATATTATTTTTAATTTTTTATTTTTTTTTCATATGTAATACACTCATTCTTATTGTCGCGTTGTTCAATTGTTCTATTCAGTGATTTTTTATTAATTATTCGACAAAATATCGCATGTCAATATTAATGTACTCGTATCATCCATGAGGCAACCTTAATGATCCGATTGCTTGTGCAGCAAAAACAGATGCAAGTCTTTTTATTTTCAATCACAACTATTGTTAAATTTTAATTATACTTATATATTTGTTATTTTGAAGGCGCTTTCTATTTATTAGGGGTAACAAAACTTCAAAGCTATTAAAAAAATTTATTTGGAATATTCATGACAGAACCTTTAAAGAATATGGTGCTCAAGTTAAAAAAATTCCAATTCTTTTTTTAACACCAATAGTCTCTTACTAGTTTTGTTTAGCATAACAAACACTTCCCGTATTACGTTTCACTACAAGTTCATGCTTAATATTTAGCTGATGCATGCAACTAATCAAAGTGATAAGACGTGGATGCGTGGCACACAGAAAAAAATATTCCTGTAGTACGATTCAATAACTTTTAAAGATCTGACAATCGTCTATACATTTAGCCGCTTAAAATAACGATTGTGTGATTATGAAAATTCCTTTTAACGATAGGACTCAGCTGATATTTTCTGTTGATTTTTTTCAATAAAATTAACAGCACATAAATTATTGTCACTTAAATAACGACACAGCTGACATTAACCTACAGCGAATATCGTTAAATTCGATAAATTTTTGTTATAATTATTTTAACGATGCTATTATCGTTAAAAAAAGTTAGTGAATCACACTACTGTAATCAATAACTTTAATTGAAAATAAAACCAAAAAATTTATTTAAAACGTATTTAAGTCAATTAACTTTTTATTTAAATATTTAATGAATTACAAAGTTGTTGATTGCAGACATATTGTTTTCTATGTAGTTCAAATAATCCAGATTCCCTCAACCAGTGAAATTAGGAACAACATTAACCATAATTTTCAAAAAAAAAGTTAATTATATTTCAATATTATATTATCCGGAAGAAGTGTGAATTCTGATAATTCCCAATGATTTTTATGTAGGGTTGTTGTTGCATTATGTTCTCTTTATTGATGGCCGTTCATAAAAAAAATACTAAAATAATTCATGGGTGGTAAAACAATATTTTACACAAAAATTTATTATCTTGAAACTTTTGTAATTGGTGTAAATAAATTAATTTTTCATTGATTTTGTGAAGGTGTGAAAATTACTTTTATATATTTTTTGGTTTTGGCCGTATATGATATTTATTAGGTTTCCTTACACAATAATTTAGTTGCATTAAAAAAATCCAAAATCATACGATAAATATTCTAGACCATTTTCATTCTTATTTTCTATATGAATGTGTATGTAGCAAAAGCTTATGTTTGAGAAAAAAATCAAATAACTTTCAATATTTTTCCAGTCATTTTAAAGAAAGAAACACTAACTGTTTCTATTCAAATTATAATTTGCCTCTTAGTCAAAAATTGCTTTGTCAACGCTCTTTCAAAATAAAAATAAAAAAATCCACTAATTAAACTAAGCTTATGCTAATGATACAAATTAAAATGCATATTAAGTTAATTTTTTCAAATAATAAATAATAATTTATCAATTTGCTCTAAAATATTAATTTCTCAATTTGCCTAAATTAAATTGATAAGCGGCGATTGCTGGGCCAGCATATTGTTATTAAGGTAAATGCAAAAGAACAATAACTAAAAATAATTATAATGAAATGTATAAATGTCCACACGAATAATTCAACATTTTCATAATACATAAGTACATACATATGTATGCATGTATGTATGTATTCATGTTTGTGCTGCTAATGCAACAAAAAGCAATTATAAATAAATTCAACAATTTGTAATTAAATTAATTAATAAACTTGAAAACATTAAAACGTTACACGTGTAAATGTGCTTGTGATGGTTTAGTATTGAAATAAAAATTACCCACTTGACCGACTCTCAGGAAAGTAAAATTTTTAGTATTAAGCGAATAATATACCGAACTATTTGTCATGATGTATCACATTTTTATTTCGGCTTATAGTTTTTAAGAAAACTTCTTTTTCTTTTAACAAAAACGATATCAGTTTTAATGCCTAATACATCTGTATATGTTTCCATAGCAGAATTGCTATAAAAATTTATTAATACCTTACGAATGGCATCAAATGCAATTGGTTTGCAAAAATGTTGACGTTAATTCTTTCATTGCATTATGAAATGTGTTATGGTCAAGTGTGTAGTAATTTTCGAACACACATACACATACACTTACACACACACTCGCACACACACATATTGAAGACAATTGGCAATTTAATTTCATTAAAAATAAATTCTAATTATAACGATGAGTTTGTCTGTTTCATTTGTTATTATCAGCTGTAAACAATCAGTAGAAGCCAAAATGTTGTTGCCATTGTTGCTACTGCTGCTTATGCTTGTTGTTGTTGCGAACAAAACTGCTGTACTGTAATTTGTTGTTGTAGTTGTTGTCACCAAACTAATTGCAATAATAAGCTAAATGCATGCATATAAATAAATGTAGGTACATGTGAAAACTCATACGTATACATGCTTATCTGTGATTATATGTGTATATGTATGTGTACGAGTGTGTGTTTGTTAAATGCATCAATGTAGCCATATAGATGCATACATACATTTATAATCACTCAAATGCATGCAAACATACATACACATGCATTTATCTAATTTGCTGTTAAGCAAATTAGTGCTATGCTTAAGTTTAAATGTATGTATGTATGTATGTGGTTGGAAAATTTTCTGGAAATTGCTCCATTTTAGTTTTTTTAGCCTTGTTTGCTCGTAAGATAAAAGGAATAAGATTAATTTATTTGGGATTTAAGTCGAAAAATATCGTTTATTATATACGAGTACTTACATTCATATGCATGTTCCCAAAAAAAAAGGAGCTTCGAATGAAGTCAATAAGATACATCCTGAACTTGTGATTCGAAAGTAGTGCAAATTTGGATCATTGACATTGCAAGAACACACATTCAGTGAATCTGAAAACATTCAGATTTTTTGTACGTTATTGTTTTCTTTTTCTAAATTTCTTTAAAATCAACATAATTTTACAAATAAACATAACCCAGCAAAAAATTTCAAAAAAAGTAATCGAGTATGGAATTAAGCATTTTGAGTGGAAGCTCTTCCCTACTGGATTACCAACTTAATGATTTTAGCAAAGCGTGAGACTAAAATAATCAATTCTTGAGAAGTACTTTTTTAATTTGGCAGCTTGTTCACATAATCTATTTAATCTAAAAAAATCATTCTCCTCATTTAGCAACTTTTATTTAATATTTTTTAATTTTAGGTAATGTGTTTTGTAAGTGAGCAATGAAATTTGGTAATCAGAAAAGTAACTCATTATATGGCAAGTAAATCTGATAGTAATCTGTAATTTTTTTCTGGGATATAGTGAGTGCGAAAACTATAAATGCTATCCAATTTTGCATGCGTATAATAGCTTCTTATTTAATTATATTTAGATGTTGACTTAGTAAACAAATTGAATCAAAAGCACTTTGAAATTTTTTTAAATGTTTAATAACTTCTTTTATTTGTTCTCTGATCATTATCATCTGTCAACGAAGTCTGGCTTCTTAAACGCATTATAGCTTAAAGTAACACCTGGCATTTGTTCCTAAATTCAATCGTTCAAATAGCGACAATCTATTTCACTGCTAAACGTATCAAAATTAGTTTTGATTACGCATATAAAAAATTTCTGCAAGTCAAAAACAAAGTAAGTACATATAAGAAAGCTGCACAAGCACAACTAAATTTTATTTCAAATCCAGCCTCTCTGCATCTTTCACCTTGCAAAACAAATACTTCGTTGGCTAATAGGTAGATTTTGTAAGAGTTTTCGTTTCTAAACGTTTCAAAATTGTATGAAAAATAACGAAAATCCGCTTCGAAAAATATTTTTTCCATACAAATTTCAAAACGAAAAAACTGTTTGTATTTGTAAAATGTACCCTTAAATGTTTTGATTCACGAAGAAATAAACTAGATCAGAACTGATTTGGAATACAACTGAAATAAAACCAAACTGAAATAAAACCACGATGTATTGGTCAATCAAAATTTTTTTTTTCTAATTTTACTACAACCTACATCTATTTATGTATAAGGAACTCTACAAATATACAACAATACAACACTATGTTTAAGCTGTCAGAAACACACACAAACATGAACTAAATTTAAAACTAAAACCATTAATCTAACCCAGCGGTAAAACTCAGAAGACCTTCTTGGTGCAGGCCTTATTAAAGGACTCTTTTGCATAAAATATACGATACACATTCCACACTCGCTTCTATGAGAAGGGAGAAGAGAAGGAGTAACATGTTTTGTTTTGTTTTTTTGCCAAAGCAAAAACAAAATCTATTAGTTTGAAGGCCTTCCAGAATCTCTGGCGAAAGAAGCAAGAATAGAAGGTCTGCTCCGCAATGACAACGCGTGTAAAAAAAATATGAGTATGGAATGGAGCAAGCAGGCCTTCTGCATCCAAAAGAAGGCGTACAGAGGCCTTCTAGAAGGCATCCCTACTCCTTCTAGTTTGCGCTGGGAAATTCCCTCAGGCAACGAGTGCAAACTGAAAAATGCTCTCCCAAAAACTTGTCTTCTCAGATATGTATGTAGTACATTACAGCGACTCACCTTGTATGAAGATGAAAAAAGCTATTTTGTTAAATATCGATGTTTTTAATGCGGATTGTCAAAATATTTGAGGGGTCAAAAGATGACCGTTCGTGATCTGGGCAGTGACTAAAAAAACAGCATTACTTCTAACAAATTTTTAAATTTTTTTCTCTGATCTAGCCCACCCGCTATGCTTGCTACAATTTACCGTAATCCTATTTTCATATAATGTTTTGTTTTAAATTTTTTTTCTAACATTCTAATGTAGCTGAAAACTTTTTAACTATACGTCGTGTTTCTTTTGTTGTAAAGCACTATAGTGCTTGGAAGTACTGGACAGTAGTGAAGTGCATATTATAGAAGGGCTGGTGCAGCTCTTTAGTACATACATACATATACACAAAGTAATTACACAATATGTGTAATGCTATGTTGTGTCCATACGTTTGGAAACTCAGACAAATTTCTCCTCTTAACACAGCCTCACAATTCACCACCCTTTATTTGCTGATTTTAACAATATTTTGATTTCCACAAATTCTCACACAAGATACAATATTTATTTTTAATTATTTCTTCTATTTTTATTATATTTAAATTAAATTCTAATTTGCTTATTTCTTCTTTGTTTGCTGATTGTTATTATCGGTTGACTCCCAAAAATAGCGACGGGATATTAAATCGAAAATGCTATTGATGCTAAATGTAGAATACAGTGAATTGCATTAAGAAAAACAACAATGCTACAACGACTGCTGCAGTGACTGCAACAGCAATTTTAACAACAATACTCCTAATAAGAATATTGTAATTTCATTTCAACAAATTATCTACAACAAAACTGAGAACAAGTAACTCTGTACAATTTTTGAAATTTTTGGTAATCTTTTCATTTTTTTTCCAAGTCGTAGCTGTATTTTTTAACGTTTTGTTAATGTTGTTGTTGGTGGTGGTGTTCGAAGCGAATACGATTGTGGCGAGCGGGTATAATACAACGAATGTAAAACATAATCGAGCATGTTGATCTTATAAATTGTTTACAACTGCCAACAATGAAAACCCTTTCAATAGATTTTTTTCGCTGTTGCAGGTTACTCTAAGCTCCTGCTGTTGTTGTTGTTGTTGGCTGTTTTTGTATTATTATTATCATTATTTTGTTCATACGGCAGCCAACAACAATAATTTCATAAAACAAAATAATAATAAAAAAAGACTATAGTCATGACTTATGGCAATATGCAGAATTACTTTAAACTACGAAAGTTTTTAATTTAATACTCGTAACCAACCAGCAACAACAGCAACTTGCAGCAACAAAAATATCAAACTCGAAAACTATTCTTACATAAACACACACAGACCAAGAGCAATAACTGCAAGAAAATCAGCAACAACAACAAAAACAACAGCAAAAACTTTGTTGCATTCGTTTGAATTTGAAATTCTGCGAATTTGCAGCATGATAAACATGCAACAAGAGTGAAGAAGACTGCGAAAAAAATATTTAACCACACACACAAACACACACTCCAGAACTCCACAACGAAAGCCCCAACAACAACAAGAAACCAAAAAAAAATTTAAAAAAAAATAGAGATGAAGATGCAGACCATACTGGAAATAATGCCAGATGTGATTATATTGATGTTGTAGCAGCAGTAACAATACTAAATTGTTGTTGCTGTTGCTTGGCTCCTTGGTTACTTGGCTGTTTTGAGATTGTTAGCAATTGAATGATACTGCGAGAGATCAGAGTTAACAATTGACGGGAAATTATTTTATTTACAAAAATCAAAAAGAATAGGATTTTCATTATAACTTCTAATTACGTATGAGAAAAACACGAGATTATATTCATCCGATTTATTTACGCCAATGTAGAGCATGTTAAGGGATTTCGATAACAAAAGAAGTCAGTGGTGAACTGGGCACTTTAAAAGACCAGTAAATTTGCTTATGGATCAAATACTATTCGTCCATGTTAGGTAATGCAAGTGAGGCCAAAGGCAAATTCTGTGAATGCCAATATCATCTCAGTCGGATCGGTATACCTAGCGGTTGCCCCGATATCCAGAATATAAGCGAGTCTATTACCCACACTGAAAGAATTTTCGGCAGAAATTCTATGAATTTTGACATTAATCTAATGAAAAACTCATAAAAATTCAACCAACGTCACGCTTCGTTGGATTAATGAAACCAGTTTCGTTTAAAATTATTTTATTGAAAACTTCATCAAATTTATTTAACAGTGTAATTAATGCAGTGCAGAATGAGATAACTTAAATATAAAGGGGTTTCTTAATAATTAGAAAATATTGTTGTCATAAATCCAATAAAATATTCTGACGAAACCAGAATTTCAAGGAAGCAATTCCAACTAAATTGTTTCACAATATTCATGAAAATTTCATTGGATTTGTGAAATTATCTTTAGATTTGTGAAAAACTTTTAATGAAATTGTTTCATTGGATCTATCAAACACAATTATTTCGGTGCAACTAAAAAACAACATGTCACCTAGAACAGACAACCTACCTTCTGAGCTATTTACGGCCTCCCCTATAACTAGTCCCCAGCTCATCTGCAGCATCATACGCGAATATTTTATAACCACCTCAATATGCGAACACCTGAAGCAGGGTCTTATTATTATTGCATCTTATTATCACACTGGAAATAAGAGTATCTGTCAAATAATAAACAAGAGGCTAACGACAGCATTCAATCCAACGAACAGTCACTAGAAAGGACATCCCCACTATACTTGAGATCAAGGAAATGTCCAAGGAAATTATAGACTTTCCAAAAACTATTTATAGCAACGCAAGTTGTCTGATCTTCCATCAAGGATGTGTGTGTTAGCGAATGTATATGAATAAGGTCTGTTATAAAGTAATAATGTATTGATTAAGCTGAAGATCTTAAAATCTATGTAAACAAGGTTAATTCAACTTTTTTTGGTAATGATTATGCTGCATATGTGTTTCATGTTAATCTAACATAAATAAACTAAATATGAAATATATTAATGATTTGAACGGGCTAAAGTTCGTATCGCTTTTTTTAAGCCAAATTAAATGTGATAATTATTAATGAACAAATAACATCAAAGTAACTGTTCTGACAAGACATAGTTGAACGTTTCCGAAGGCCACTAAACCTTCAGCATCAGCGTTCTTCTGTAATTTGGCTTAAAAAAACGAATCAAACTTTAGCCCGTTCAAATCATTAATATACAAACAAATGAAGTTCGAAAAATAATAACTAAAATTAACTAAAACATGAAGTAACTTTATATCATGCTAATTTAGCATTTCCGTACTGTTAAATCAAAATGAAGATTCATGTTGAATCAAAGCTTTTTCAAGTTCAAACAACGTAAATTCTATACTGAAATAACATAAAGAACCATCTTTAACCAAAGTTATTTCAAGTTAAACTTACATGAATTTAATTTAATTTAGTCATTGCATTTTATTAATTATTTTTGCATGTACTATATAACGGGATTTCTCGCCCAAGATTTGAACTCAGAACGCGCTTACCGTTGCAGCCACAATAAGATCAAATATTTTTTAGGTACACACTAATGGCCTTATTCATAAAAAATAATTTGGTTTTATAAAAGGTTTATTAATGAAATTTCCATACAAAATTTGTTTTATAAACGCTTCATAAACCAAAAATATTTTTTATGAATAACGCCATAAATATATACCAGCATGAATAAAATTTTAATTCAACATTATTTAATTGATAATTTAAAATACAATTTATATGAAAAGTTTTACGAGTAGATTAAAAAAATAGAAAATACTTTGACTTTTGACCAGGATAAGAACCTGAGATCCTCCAACTACAAGACTAGTACACTGCCTACTCGTTCATTTTTGCAACAAACCTATGATCAAACCCATTTAAATTACATGCGTGTGGCAAAAATTAACGAATGAACGAGTTGGAGCCAGGTCTACAAGCATCAAAATAAACAACAACAATACAAAAACAAGTCACTCATCTAAGCATAACAATGTATTGTTGCTATGAACAAAGCACACACTTAAACAACATATTATTTCTTGTAAGTTTAATAGGATTTGAAATCAAAATGTTTGCATGGTGATTTTAAATTGGTATCTTTTCTGCGACAACATGTTAACTCTTTGAGTATGCCGTTGGCTGAAGTAGTTAGAACGTTGACTATGAATCCGGAGATTTTGAGTTCGAGCCGGTTCACGACAAGTCATTATAAAAAAATAGCAACACCAAACATTTTGCTGATGTACATTAGCGTCCCTTTGTATCAGTTGCTGTTGCTGAAAGTACAAGTGATGAAGGCATAGCCACTGGTCACTGAACTATACCGACTTCAGCGGATACAAATCCTGATTTAAAATAATAACGCCTCTCTTCCTTCGTTAGTACTGTGTTGCAGAATCATCAGCTTCGAAAGTTTAATAAAAAATGTGCAAAAATCAGTGTTGTAAAAGAATTAAGGATTTCTCTATGTTTTCCTTCAATACCACTATCCCTTTCCTTGAGGGTTGCGTTGGTTGAAGTAGTTAGAACGTTGACTACAAAACAGGACATCCTGGGTTCGAATCCAGTCACCGATAAAGTTAATATAAAAAATGACAACACCCAACATTTTTCTGATGTGCATTAGCGTCCCTTTGTATCAGTTGTTGTAGAAAAGAGTGATGAAGGGATAGTCAATGGTCGCTGAACTATATCGACTTCAGCGGATACTAATCTTAATGTATTGTCAGAGCGCCCTCCTTCTTCGGTATTGTATAGCAGAATCATCAGCTTCGAAAATTTAATGCATCTCATTGGCTTTAAAAATAAAAAATTTGCAAAAAGCAGAGCTGTAAAAGAAGAAGGTAGTAGTTGTAGGAAGTCGTTGCCTTTCAAAAAAAATTTAAGTAGATCTTATTAACTTCTTTGAATGTTGAAGTTTTTTCCTAAGATGGCACTGTTAAATATTGCCAAAATTTCCAAATTTTCAGAGCTTGAAAAATCTCTCTAGTTATACAACGAAAGTATGTATATGTACTGTGAATTTTTTTAATAGAACTCTGGTAACACTTTTATTCACTTAACTCAACAAAATTTCGTTTAGAAAGAATTACTTGCACAATGAATTAGATTAGGCAGCAAACAAGTCAAAGAAACACACACAAACACAACAAACTTATAGATTCCGGCAAAAATTCCAACCAAGTCGTGTTGTATTTTAACTTGTACGACTATAATATCCTGATGATCTTTTTTTTTTGTTAGCCTTTTTTTATTTTTTTGTTAATATTACTGGTATCATAACGATTTCTTATTTTACCAGAAATTGGGAACGGTTAAGTGCATTTGAACATAGGCGAGCAGCAAGAACAAACGACTAGCAACAGCAACAGCAAAAGCAACATTAATATCATAACTATCGTATAAATATTTGTTACTTCTTCAATGCAACAAACATACAGAACACATTTGTTAAGGATAAAAAAATAAAATAGAAGAATGTATGTATATATAGTAGACACAACAGCAGAAACAGACAAACAGTCAGACAGCAGACAATCGAACAGACCCCAAGCAGTCTACTATGGTCGAAAGAAATATAACCTGGGCAATATGTACTTGTACTCTCCAAGCAACAAAAATAAAAAAACAAACAATCTTTTAATAAATAAAAGAACAACAGCAGCAATTGTACAAACAAACGTTTAAATGCCATCTCATATTTATATTTTATTTATTATTGTATAAAGAAAGTTCAAAAATGAATCAAATGGCATACGGCAGATACTCACAGACAACACATGCCCCCAACTCGATCGATGGTATGGTTGACTTTTTTTTTGCTGTTGTGTAGCCGCCCTACTGTGGCAACAAATGTTGCATGCATTCTTAAAAGGCAACAAAAATGAAAAAAAATCAAATCGTCATCTGCAGAAGCAGCAGCACCCACCAGATTTAAACACCACAAACCATCAACACACAGCACTTGGCAAAAAAAATTAAAAAATCCTTTGTGAGCAAGACCTCTGCTCAAATTACTAAACATTTTTCTACCACCCTCGCATGTTGTGTGTTTGTTTTTTTGTTTCCTTTTTTTTTTGCTAAGATTTTTGTCAGGTTAACAGGTTAAGTCTGATCCTGACTGAACTTTTTCTTTTGTTTCAAGATTTTTTATTTTTGTTACCTTTTTTGCCACTCACTCACTGGCTGGGACTGAATGACTGGATGACTGGCCTGGCTTTTAGTGGTGCTGCGATACCTGTAGGTACTTCGTGTGAAATTCCAAACATTTTAGTTTATTTTGCCAATACTTTGAGTGAAAAGCCAAACTCAGGCGACCATGGTACCATTGTTTCATAAGCATGTTAACGCATTTATTGCATGTCAATTGTTAACATTTTTTTTTAAAACATTTTTCTCATCATGTGTATGTAGTACATATTTTAGTTGTGAAAATTTTTCAAATATTTTGTCAAGTTAGAACTTTGCTAAAATGGCAGTTAAATACTAAATTAACTGCAAAAATGTTTAAGGCTTATTTTGTATATTGAAGAGTTTATTAAAAACTGGGAAGAAAAAAAAAGCGAGCATTAAACACACGACTTCAAATATTGCTAGCTGAGCTTGTCGTTCTGTAACCAAAGCCGACATTAGCGACATTATAAACACTTTAGCGTTAAACACATTCACCACAGCAGGCTACACGAACACACGACTTCAAATGTCGCCAGTTGCATTTGTCGTCTCGTAGCCATCTACTTAATTCTTTTGGAGACGGCAGCAGCACCATCTGCATCTGATATTCAAGTACAAATATATAGTTCAGTATTGCCACTTTCATATATTGTGCATTTATAAAAACTAATTACTCTCTCAATATGCACTTATTTCACATAAAAATACAAAAATGAATCCGTTTATTCTTTATATCTATTTTTGGATATTGTTTCTGGTAAATAATATGAAATAATTGTACGATATCATCCATTCAATATTTTGTATTATAATGGCAACACGGCATTTGCTCATTGTAGCAAAAGAAATAGAAATTGGTTTAATTGGAGTACAACTAAAAAAATTTGCGTAGACAACAACCTGCCGCCCTGTTGCCTTGCTGTGTATTCTATCCATGACATTTTGTAGTCGGTAGCTTGCTGTGGTGAATGTGTTTAATTAATGCATTTATATTGAAGTGTATATGCTTACATCAGTGGTGCCACTTTCAATCATTATAAATTTCAAAACTAGAATTACTTACACCAACTTCAAATAGTCAAATAGTTAAGGCATTTAATAATACTTTTTAGGGTTCCGTACACCAAAGGTGTAAAAAGGAACCCTATTGTTTTCGCTACGCTGTCCGTCTGTCCGCCTGTACGCCTGTCCGCCTGTCCGTCACACGGTATTTCCACAGGAACCGTAAGAGCTACGAGCCTGAAATTTGGACAGAGTATGTAGAACCTTGGCCGCTACAACAACAAATACATGACAGTTAAAAGTAAAGGGTGTTCCAAAACGAGCATAGAAAAATTTTAAAATCCCATATAATATACATACAATTGTATGTACATTCATATGTATATTGACACTTGAAATTTGTAAAATTAGTGTATTTATATACAGACTACAACAATTAACCCTAAAATTTAAAAAAAAAATATTTAAAGGGTGTTCTATCAGTTAATGCAATTTTGAATAAAAAGTTTTGACAACTTACTGTATCTTGGAAACCGTAAGAGGCAAACTCTTGAATTTATCAAAAACGGTAAAACTAAAAAATCCCAAAATTATAAAATCGCCAAACCGAAAAAAATCGCAAAGAATAAAAAAAATGTCTTACACTAAAATAAATCGCCAAATTTTAAAAAATCGCCAAATGAAAACAAAATCGCATAAATGAAAAAACGCCAAAAACCGAAAAAAATAGTTAAATCGAAAAAGAAAGTGTCAAAACAAAAAAATTGTGTATATGAAAAAAATCGCCAAAATGAAAAAAATTTGCCAAAATGGAAAAATGCCAACAACCGAAAAAAATCGCCAAAACGTGAAAAACAGTGTCAAAACTAAAAAAGCGCCTAAATGAAAAAAATTGCCAAAATGAAAGAAGGCCAAAAACCGAAAAAATCGACATAACTAAAAAAGTCGCCTTCATAAAAAAACGCCAAAATTAAAAACAAACTCCAAAACTAAAAAAAATCCAAAAATATATAACCGCCAAAAACCGAAAACATCGCCCAAACTATATTTTATATAGGCTAAAGGTCGTATTGAATTACATGTCTAGTGCCCGTACGGACCCATCGTGCGCTGGTCAAAGTCGCACTTCACTGAATTTATTTTAAACTTTATAGTGCATAAAGTCGGTTTAGTTTTTTTTTTAAGTTTTTCCTATATGTATTAGTTTTATTCCAATTGAAATGAAATTTTATTAAATATATGTACCTTCATATGTATGTGTGTAAATAAGTAAAGCGTGTTTGTTTTTACAGTGTCACAACTTTGAGTTGGCATCGCTGCTTTATTTGAGCACCCATTTAACAGCTGATAGTTGCATTTTGTTTAGTTTGCTTTGAAATTTCATTATTAATTGACTTACACCAGAGCAACGCGAGCAAATTGTTGAAATTTTGAATCAAAATAATTGTTCTATTCGTCAAGTTCATCGTGCACTTCTTCAATTTTACGGCGTACATAATCGATCTTCAGAGCGGTTAATTCGAAGAACAATAGATCGTTTTCGGACCGCATTTACTGTTACTGATAATGTGCATCCCATGAGACGCCGAACAGTGCGCTCTGAAGAAGCTGTAGCCACTGTACCGGAAAGCATTGAATATGATACTAGTCAATCAATTCGTCGCCGTTCTCAGTAAGTGGGATTGTGTCCTTCCATTTTATGGAAGATTTTATAAAAGCTTTCAAGATTCAACTTGTGCAGGAATTAAAATCAAACGAGGATCGTGTGCGCCGGCAATTCGGCGAATGGGCTGAATCACAAATTGATATTAATTATGATTTTCAATTAAAAATTTTATTTTCCGATGAAAAATAATGTTAATATTTGAATACGAAAATCGTTGATTTAATGAAATAATATTTTGAATTTTCTGTGATGACGATTTTTGCATTATTGATAAATAAAATTGTAAGCACGTTTATGTAAAATAAACTCAATAAAGAAATTTAATGAATCAAAGACAAAAGTTGTTGACTGAAATTTTATTTTCAGTGATAATTGTTATTCACCCTTATTCCAGTTGTCGCCATCGACGTTACTTTTAAAACACAACACCAAAAAATTGCGCGTTTTTGATAAAAAGGGCTAAGATGAAAAAAAGCGCGTTTGGCATAGTTAAAACTCGCTAAGTCTATCGCGAAATGCGCTAAATTGGCATCGCTGGTTCGAATTCACACGTATACAACACGAGCAATAAAAAAACAACAACATCAGCACATGACCAACAAGCAAGGAAAACACTAACACAAGCAAATTAAATTAAATGATATTTTAAAATGCGCGGAATTGATAAATACAATATTCAAGTTAATGACAAATATTATTGAAATTAAAAATTTTATTCAATAACATGGTTTTATTGAAAATAATTCTTGTCTATTTTTTTCTGTGTTTAAATCTGTTCTGCTGTAGCAGATGCAACTTTTTATTGAAAATAAATTTTACAGTTTCAAAGTAGATATTGTACCAAAGTTATTGAGTTGAAATAAAATTTTTAATTATATTTAATTAATAGTTTTTATAGAGATTTAATGGTTTGTAACATACTTGTAACACGGAGTGATTAAGGGTTAAGACAAATCGAACGACATAAAAATCATAAAAATTGGCCGACGCTCTCATTTATATAGTGTCGGAAAGGAACACACATACATATGTATATATATATATATTTTTTTAATTAATATTATTTTTTAAAGAATACAAAAAAAGTTAAATTAGGCTGGTTTGTGAAATTATTTTCCTTGCTATTCAGTTAAAAAAATTTTTTTATATACAATTGAAATCGTGATATAACTATCTTCTTTTCAATTAAATAAAATTTTTATATAAAAAATTAATTCAACACCTTGTACGCTCTTTTCTCTTATTTAAACTTGCGATGCGTCGCGACATTACATTACATGTCTCCACTTATATACGAATGTATATTTCTAAGTACTTTGTTTTCACTTTTATTTAAAATAATAATAATAAGAAAAAACACCTTTTTCCTTTTAAATTAAAAAGAAAAGCAAAAATATTTCCTTGTAAATCATCATTAATCATAATCCGCATGCATTCCGGATGCCACAAACTGTGGAAGAAACAGCAAAAGCATTTTGTTGAATTTATTTTTTATTTTTGAATATTTTGCCTGTGTTTCTTGCTTTACACAATGGGACACGAATCAACATAATTACACGTTTTGGTAGCACACTGGCAACAAATACATAATTGATGACAAATACAATGCAACACAACGCGTTGCAACATCAGTTGATCATACGACTATGACGAAATATTTGTCCACTAGCGGCCAAAATAAGAAAACAAAGAAAGAATATTCGTATACAAAAAAGAGAATAGAAAAGGCGGTAATTTTTTTACTTGAAAAAAATCTATATGTATAAAATTTGTTTCAGCCAAAACGAAGAGGTGGAGGATTTTTAATGTTTAATGTCAAACAATAAGTGTGTATATTTGTTGGACTCATGCATTAGCAACCTGAAGGTATTTATCCTCTGCAAACTGCACATTAATGGTGCCGCAGCATTTTTATTGCAACAATGTGCTGTTAAGCTATTTTTTATGAGACTATTATTTCTTCGAAAAAAAAAAGCAAAACCCCAAAATAAAAGTGCACTCAGTAGACAATAATTGAGCAAGTATGGGGTGTTTTTTTAAGATGAATTAAGTAATATACTGATCAGTCTTGAAAGTACAATATACAATTAAGAACAACGCAGGCCATGAGAGACATAATAAGATCTAGGAAAATAATATTCTTTGATTCTTGGAGAAAGAAGGTTATTGTAATAGTTCTGCTGTTACCGAGAGTTTTTTCCTGAAACTAAATTGGGAATATATACTTATGTTATGTGTGGGGTCTCGTCTTAGCTATAAGTCTATAGGACTAATAAATGTTTAGTGCAGTGCGGGCTTTGTAGACAATCTGGGCATCCATTTAAGGTACCGGGACTACTCTGGCTCTAAGTAATGCCAAGGTTGTGCGACATTATTAATTGTCGCTCAATGTCCGAAATTGCTGCCGGATGAGCATTAGGGACTATTAGACCCCTGCACAAGACCACTTAAAGAACTCTTAAAACATGAGGGATTTTTTAAATGATTTACTACAGCGAAATTTTCTAAACAACTGCTTACAAGAAATTTGTTTCAATTATTGCAGGTATAGGAGTAAAAGAGAAAATACCTACTTCGTGACGAAAAAATTTGTGATGATTGCTTCTTCCTACGCATCGGCTTTTAAATAAAAGTCATGCATGTACACACGCACACACGTTGTGCGTATGATCCCTGCAGGAAATGCGAATTTGCTATTGACATTGTGAGTAGTACTATTGACTAGGTGTATCCCAAAGAATGTAATCGCTATTGACATAAAGATAAGGCTGTCATTGAAAATTTGCCACTAGACTGTTGCAGTACTGACTAAGTAGTTCTTTTGGAACTACATGGACACATTGTCACCAAAGATTTACTAGGAAATTTTAGGGGCTCTAGTCTACAATATCGATATTTCCTCGCTCAATGTCAATAGTAAAATTGTAGTGGTTTACTAGTGACATTGTCAATAGTACTACTGACTAGGTTTACCCCAGACAATGTAATCGCTTATTGAAATATAAGATAAGGCTGTCATTGAAAATCTACAAGTAGACTTCAGCACTATTGACGAGTTAGTCCTTTTATGATTATATGGAGACATTTTAACCAAAGGCTCACTAGTACGTTTTAGTGACCCTCGTGTAAAATTTTATAAAGGTTTATTTGTTTAATATTATTTTTCCTTTCCGAAATTCAATCAAATGATTTTTTCTAGTTTTCCAAAAACTTATCTCATATATGACAAACAGAAGAACGTAACTAAATTTGAATACATAACACTATTTCTTTAAAGACTTAGAAAAAATACAACCATTGCTTGAAATTTTTGAAAGTCCATTCACTTGTGACGTAACCAACTCCAATTTTGATATTCAAAGCGAACTGATTATACTTCGAAGTGAATTAAATGCGGCAGAGAAAACGAATGTTACAGAGTTCTGGAAAAATTTGGATACAAACTAATTTGTTCAAAGCAACGCAATAGCCTAAGTTCTTCGCATTTGAAGCATATTTTAATGATAAGGAATTGCCACAAGAGTATTAACACCGAAAATCGTACTGCAAAACTTTAAAATGTGATCAGTTCCGTATTCGTAATAATTCCCTAATAATGCATAATGTTTGTTGGGTTGCAGGGTGTTTTCTCACTAACACAACCTCATTTTATGTTGTGGCTGGCTCTGCTTTAAACACATAATAGCTTACCATCTACATCTTACACACACACTCAAACATACAATATGCAAAATAGCAAGCATACAAGCATCAATACTATTTCTTTTGATTGTTAGTTATAAACAAGAAGTCTTGGCGACATCGCTTGTTAACACTCAAATACACAAACATCAATACATCCATCGTGCTTCGCATATTAAACGACAGCATTTATTATTGCTACAACAATACATTTTAAAAACAAGATGTATTTAAATGTCAAGTCTGTTTACGCAATATCTTATGTAATGTAATATCTATGAGAATAACTATTGATGGTTTCAGTAATCATTTGTTGGTGTAGTGCTTTCAGGGCCTTGGTAATGGATATTCTGTTAATGCCGGGTCGAATAACGTTTCTAATTACGAATAATATTTGAAGATAAGGATTGCATGGCTGGTGACATGCCATCAGGAACTGGCATGTAAGAATTATAATATGTTGCCTAACCTTTGGCATTAATGTCTCCTCGTGTATATGGTCCATTCGGATTTCATTGATCTGGGTAGATTGCACTGCTCGCCATTGTGTATCGCTAATTGAAAAGGTCCATACTGAGGCAGCGTAGTTAAAAAAAGAGCGAATAATAGATTTATATGATTCAAAAGGCAACCCTTTATTCATACCCCAAGAAGTGCCAAAGAGAGCTTCTAGGACCTCATTTCAAAATTTCACTTTTGTTTTGTTTGATGTCAGTGGCTTGCACAGCAAAGTGAAGGGAGTAGTCGAATGCTACGCCGAAATTTTTAGGGTTACGCATTGTATGTATGTGACTGCCCTCGATAAAAATGTCTTGTTCCAACCTTAATTACTTTACCCAAGAAGAGAACAGAGAAACTGGTGACTTTAAGGATGATAGCTTCAAGTTAAGTCCTGTCAAGTAGTTTGTAAACTGTAATAGGCAATTGACGCTGATGTAGAATGAAGTATAAATATGTTTTCAACAATTTTCCGTCATCCCATATCAACTTTGATCAAATTCCCCCCTTAACGGAACGTGGCCCGTACAGCACATCTTATCATTTCTCAATGTTGTTTAACGCTTTATCCGCCCATGGTGATTTGACAAAAGAGACTAAATAAATGACACTTAAAGCCATTATTACAATTTAAAGTTAGTTAAAAGTAGGATTTTATCAGACGTATAAAAAGTTTTATACATGTACAATTTTGTTTTCACCTAAAGTGAGCGCTAAATTAAAAGAAAATGTATCCTTCTTTGTAAGATAAATTAAATTTATAATAATGAATATCGTTTTATACGTCCGACAAAATCCTACTTTTAACTAACTTTAATAATGGCCCTTAATTCAACAAATGTAGATTCAAGAATATGGCCGTTAACAATTGTCAAACCTCGAAAGTCCCTATTGGAAGACCCTCTTTAGCAGCTCTTTTAATGGGTCGTGAGCAGAGAAACAAGCCACCTTATAAAGTCGGTGGCAGTGGCTTAGGAAAAAAATATTCGACGGCGCCTTATAAGCCGGCTGATATAGACAGCCGCTGGTTTTGATATTGATAACTTTTTTAAACATATTTCAATAAAAAAAAATTCAAACACCTGATGACTTCCATATAAATTGTAAGATGTGGTAAAAATTTGTCACTACAAAAAACAATTAGAAGGGTGAAATTTTGAAATTACGTTGAAAGTCGGCGGCGGGCCTTAAGCCAGCTATGAACCGATCGGCTTATTTCCCTGGTCTTGAGATTGGTGTTTAAACATCGTGACGCAAATTGATAAATTGGAACCCAGGAAAAGGCGTTATTTGGCGAGAAAGGTGACTCGGGTCATGTTCACCATTTTCGTGAGAGTATCAAATCTCTATTAACGTAATTTATTATAATATATTTTTATCTTAGGATGAGGCCAATGGCATCAGGCTCTTACCCGACATTTATGTTTCATTTTGGAATATTCACTTCAGTCGAATTAAACAAATTTATGGGAAATTTTAGAGCTTACAATACCATGTATGCAAAGAAAGAATCGATCGATCACACTAAAATAGAATTATGTGTTACAGCGCTTTAATCTCTTTCGAAAAACTCTTGTCTATTTAAGTCGACTGAAGGGATTATTCCATAATGCCACAGATATAAAAACCACTCCTTTAATTTGGGTTTCAGCGGTCCCCGAACACATACCATAGTAAATCTTTCCACCCCAAGCCTAAACTATTATTTAACTGAAGTCACTTTTTAAAACATTTTTGAAAAAAAATTCTATATTTCTTTGCCATTAAAACTTACGAAAATATATACCCGATAATAGCTATTGCTATTGCTGCAGTGCCTCTCAGTGGTGGTTTGCAATTGCACATATTCATATTTATATTGCATTATTTTACATTTTCTTCTCTTTTACTTGTGTCGCTTTGCCAATTAAGTACGAGTACGAGTATACACAATGTTGACGATCAGTTCAACAAACAAAATAATGCCTTGGCGTTGATGTTTTTGTTGCTTTGTTGTTGGTTGAATGTTGCAGCAATTAAAAGGCCGTACTTAACCATGTGTAAAGATTTAGATAAGCGCCTTATTTTTGTTTTTTATTTTTTTTATTTTATATTTTTCGTTTCATACTCGTATTATTCTCTTCTGTTCGTACTTACAATTAGTATCGAAAATCCCCGTCCCAAATATGGCAAAACTAATAAACTTATAATTATTATAGTCAAATACATAAAATGTACCCTGAGTGCATGTTTGAAAAAATTCACAATTGTCTGTCGCATTTGGTTATTTTTCGTATACATACATATAAGCAGTGGACAATTAAAATGTACTTTTTTAATTTTGTAAATAATACCTTTAATATTCCAATGTTTGTAAGGGAAATGTATGCATGTATATTGTCAGCAAAAGTCCCAAAAGCCTTAAGTATACTTTTTATTTTTTAAAAAGGAATTAAGTTTTAGTGTATTTAATTCTTAGTTTTTTTTCAGTTTCATTAGACTATATTTACACAAACAAAATATACTTTCAAATATTTCCTTGAATTTTCTTTTGAACTTTCCTTGTTATTTAGACACACGAAGTATACTTTGTATAATTTTAACTATAGAAAGGAGTAATTATGTACAAGTAGAGAACAGAACAACAAAAGAAACAAGTGTGCCCTTAATTATGAAAGTGGTCTAAGTCAAGATATTTAGTAGACTACATATGAACAAATTAAAAAGTATTTTTATATTATGCTGCATTTTCATTTAGACTTATATAGTCTCGATTTATATAGAGTTATTTAAAATATTTTTAATTTTTATTGAAGTTTTTTAAAGATTTATTTGATATTTCGAAGCAAAAATGCACATGACTTAGACCACTTTCATAATTAAGGGCACAAATGAAGAACAAAATGACTCTTGGAGTACAAGGCCAAGGACTATAGCTTTATAAATCTATAGTGTTTGAGAAGATAGTCTACGATTTGTTTTTCTATTCTATCAAATTAAGACATCAGCATTATATCAGTATATTAAAATAATATTTTGTACCTGAAGCCGATACTTGGCAACGAGATGAAAATGATCTTCATCTGAAGGCACAATTTTTCGGTAAAATTCTTTATCTGCTGCCAAACAAACTCCAGCCCATTAAATGGGGTACTGCATAGTCAGCCGTGATAAATGATATTGTTTTCCCTTCTTAAATGACAAAGTTCAACCTCTCCTAAGCTAACGTGAAATATACATTATAGTATGGTTCGAAACGTGGAATAAAACACAATGCAATATCTTGCTGGATATATACAGACCCTCTTAATATCCGATGCCCAAATAGATATCAGCAAACAATTGAGATGAAAACGATGCAAATTACGCTGCCTTGAATACATCCTCTATAAGTCACCATATCACCAAACAGGTCGTAGACTGAAATCCACATTGAAGCCGGCGTATCAGACGACCAGCATACATCTGGAAACACCAAATCACTACCGAACTCCAACTACAGTGAAATAATGATGGTAAAATTCATTGAAATCATCTTATTACGATTTACCTTAATAGGCCATTTACACCTGCAGAATATCTAACAGATTTCACTTAAAATCTTTATGAACCGTTTACACCAGCTCTTTTTGACATTCATCAAAATTTCTTTCTTTTCGAACAGCTGTTTTTTATAGTTATGTTTACGGCACGTTTAATAATAAAGGTGTAGAAAAATAAAATAGATTCATAACGAATATAAATTATTTGCTGGGTTTTGTATCAGTTTCAAAGCCTACTAAGCTTATTTTGTCTTTGTGATTTTCAAAAATATTATTATATGTGAATTCTCAAATAGTTCTTGAAAGTCTGTACATAAGATAAGAGGTTTGTGACTATTCAAAATGTGTGGTTGAAGTCTACTGATGATTTGTTACAGCAACAATGAAATGCATATAGACCGGGCTGAACCACCAGCAAATAAATTTTAAATTATAATATGAAATATTTTATATATATATTTTATTTCCACCAAAGTGACGATGAAGACTTGGGACTTTGAAAAAATCTCTTTAAATTAGCAAATGTTGAGAGAAAGAATGTTGGAAAAATTAAAATTTGCTATAATCCACTTATGACTAACGACGAATCGTGATCATAAGCATCTTACATACGAGTATATCACATTGACACAGAAACCATGTATGCATGAGCAAAAATTTTGCCACGATACCCTTTCTAATATGAGCTTTAGACGATGTCAGAGTCAATGCTGAGTACACATGATGACAGTTTGTGACATCACAAGGGTGTGGACTAGTGGCAACGTTTGTCATTTCTGAAATTTTTCATTGTGTGGCAAAAATGGTTTTCAAATAGTTTTTCTTCGTATAAAAATAAACGCCCTATTTGGCATAAAATCTATTTAATAATATTTTTATACCGCCAATATGCGATATAAAAAACATGTTCCTGTTCACGTTTCCCTCTACTTTAAAGGCGCTTAAATACATAGTGTTGATTTTTTTAGACAGATGAGCATTAAATATAAAAACAATTAAGATTTTTATATCACTGCATACTCTCTCTACACGTTCGGATTGTTAAGATAGAAATGCACATATTCACACTGATCATTTACTTTAGAGTGGCAATAAGAAATTAATTCCACAAATTTTGTCATGTGTAAGTAATCGGCCGCATAAATCTCAAATGCAATCACATTAAGCCGCATTAACAAACCCACAAATACAAACAGACAACCAATTGAAATCGCATTTGATTTCTTTCATTCTCTCTTCTTTTTTGATGACCGAAAAAGTAAAACGCAGAAATTGCAAATCAAACAAATTTTACGCTTGAAGTGCGCAAACGCAAAATGCTTATTGTTTGTGTAATTGATACGTTTTTAAGCCGATTTGTTATTTTGTGGTTGGGCAATTTTATGAAAAAAAATCAATATTGGGTTGTTGATTAGATACCTATAAAATAAAAATTAAATAGTATCACAACTTGTGTACATATGTACGTGCGTATTTAACATCTTGTTATAGATTTATTGGTTTATGTGCCAGTGTTGACAGATTTTTTTAGCTTCCCCGTAAAAAATGTTTAGTAATATTTAAAAACCGTTAAACAGAAAAAATTTAACAGTCTTAAAATTGAAGCACTAAAAAGTAAAAAATAATTTACTACATTAAGTTAAATATCACATGTTTAAACACACACATATGTATGTCTGTCTTAACACACATATGTATGTAGGTCTTAACGTTAAAACCATAAACAGCTGATTTTGCATTTACACTGAAAGTTTGTTAAATTCAGGTCTTAATCACAGACGGTCCTATGTATAATCAAAAATTGGCATGAAGTTAGCATAAGTGACAAAATTGAACTACGTGTTGACGAGTTCCTTTATAAGAATTCAACATAAAAATCGCCGCATACAGTAGTTTTAACACACGATTACATCCTAGCATGATTTTTAATATAAAATTGTATGGCAAAACAAGTCAGAACCATGTTCAATTTTGCCACTTATTTTAACTTCATACCAATTTGTGATTATACATAAGGCCGAGACTCTCTAATAACTTTGCTCAAAATAAAATAAATCTCCTGCCGAAATGCGTGTGTTTGTTGTTGTATTTTTTTCTGCTTTTTATAACACTTATTTGACAAACTGTACAATAACTGTTTTTATTTGTATGAAAGACCCGGTTATTTCACAATGTGCTCTAAAATGGAAATTATTTTGTATTATACATCATAAGATAAACCTTTTTTATAGGCAGAAGGATGGCAGTCATATCGTCTATTTTCACTTTCCAGAGGTTAGTGAAAATATTTTCGTTGTTTTCCTTCCAAAAAAAAAATAATTTCTATAAGTTTTTGATTATTGTTGCGGCTGCACTAATTTTTAAGTTGAAAATCTTTCAATCGGTATCTATTCTTATTGACTGGCATACGCATTATCAACTGCTTTCTGTCATTTTAACTTGGCAGCACTGAATTTAGCACAGCGAAAAAAAGGTTGCATTTCATAGAACCAACTTCAAACCAATTCAAAAATGGTTTTAATTAAGTTGGTTTTAACAACAACAATTTGTATGGTAAAATCAGGTTTTAGAAGTTGGTTTTAACGTTAAATGATGTTAATACAGTTAATACAATTTTGACTATGTAATTTTGACAACTTGCTATATTTCGGAAACCGTAAGAGGTAATTTCTTGAAATTTTCAAAAACGGTAAAGCTAAAAAATCCGAAAATTGTAAAAGCGCCAAACCAAAAAAAAATCGCCAAAAAAAAATTTCCGAAAATTAAAAAAAAAAATTCTAACACTAAAATAAATCGCCAAATTCGAAAAAATCGCCCAAATGAAATAAATAGCCAAAATTAATAAAACCCCAAAAACCGAAAAAAAACGCCAAAAACCGAAAAAATCAACAAAATGAGAAAAAAGTGTCAAAACTAAGAAAGCGCCTAAATGAAAAAACTCGCCAAAATCCAAAAACTTCAAAAACCGAAAAAATTTACATAACTAAAAAAATCGCCAAAATTAATAAAAATCACCAAAACGAAAAAAGTCGCCAAACTTAAAAAAGGCAAACAAACCGGAAAAAAATCGCCAAAACGAGAAAAAAAGTCCAAACTACATAAATTGCCGAAATGAAAAAAACGCCATAAACCAAAAAAAATCGCTAAAACGTATGAAATAAATTCCACAAAATGAAAAAAAATCTAAATTGAAAAAACGCCAAAAACCGAAAAAATCGCCAAAATGATAAAAAAAAGTGTCATAACTAAAAAGCGCCTGATTGCCAAAACGAAAAAAAACCCAAAAACCGAAATAATCGTCTATATAAAGAAAAGAAATCACCAAAATTAAAAAAAAATCGTCATAATAAAAAAAATCGCCAAATTTAAAAAAACGTCAAAAACAAAACAAAAATGCCAAAACTATATTTTATATAGGCTAAAAAGTTTGTATTGAATTAAATATCTCGTGTCCGTACGGTTTAAAGTCTCATTTCACTGAATTTATTTAAACTGATAATGCGACAATTAACAATACCTGTGGCCAGTTAGCAAATCTCCAACAAAATTTCCTCTCGCATATGAAATATGTTAAGTATTCTTAAAAATTTTCTAAGCATTTCGTTTATTTGGAATGTCCAACACAACACATAAATAAATAAATAAATTTTGTATTCCCAATAAATTCGTTACAAAACTTATTGGCAATCAATTCCTTAATCCTTTAACTACTCTGCACGTGAAATAAGTTGAAATATATTTTTGCAACATTCAATTTGCCATAAAATCCTTTATCCCTTAAGACGATATAAAAAAATAATCAATGGACAAATAACATTGCAAATACTTCTCTTATATTTGAACTTCAACCCTTCCATTCATTTCATACGGTCAAAGTGTCATCGCTAATGGAAAACTATAAAAAAAAATTATCTACTGCAAACAGTCGGTAACAGTCAAAGTGCTGGAGAGGACTTTTCATTACACACTGACGCACTCATTCGATAACCATGAATAATATTTTTTTTTCTAAGTTATTCACAATTATTTTGTACTTTCGGTCAAAATGTTTCATTTCGAATTCCTAAAGAAAAGAGTTGTAAATGTATGTATGTATGTAGCTAAAATGCAGATGGATAAAAGAAAGAGGTTCAAATAGTAAATAAAAAGATTATGAAGGGAAAAAATTTATATCCATATTCGTATTAAGAATTATGCAATCGGGGAAAATGGGGAGAAAGAAGGTTGGGTTTATAACAAACTTGCGGGCTTATTTGTATCCATAGTTATGAAAGTAGACCACTTATATATCATATATTTTTTGGTAACTTTCATAGGTATGGACCCATTTGTCAATGCACTTTGCCGTTAAATAACAACAGTGGTAATAAATCCACTGCTAGTAAGTTACTCAAACTATTTCCAATTTTCAACTGCTAACTGCCCTAGAGACCGTCAAATAAATCCTTCAAACAGTGCATATGTGTGAGTGTCGTGTGTTTGTCGCTTAAGAGGCGACGTACAAATAACCTCACCATTTAGGGTTTGACTTCATGGCGCAATATAAGCTTTCGTTAGTGCACGCATTTCTCCATCATTGGGAAGAATCACACAGAAACTGATGGTTTTGTCAATCAGAGCTGGAGACAATCAAATTGTCAGCCGTCAAATCCTAACTAATATTATGAAATGTGAAAGTGAATTTGTTTTTTTGTTTGCTACGATTTCACGACCAAACTACTGAACCGATTTTGAAACTTCTTACACCAATAGAAAGCTACATTAAAAACGTCAAAATTAAGCTATTTTTTATCCGGTTCAGAATCGGTTTTGTATGTTTGGCATGGATTTTCAAACCGCTTAATTGGCTTTTTAAAAATCTTTCACCAATAGAAAGCTACATTATCAGCATCAAATGTAGAATATTTTTTATCCGTTTCGGAACCGGGGTTTGTATATTTGGTACGGATTTTCAAAAAGCTAGATCGATTTTGAAAATTCTTTCACCAATGAAAAGCTACATTACCAGCGGCAAAAATCGCTAATATTTTATCCGGTTCGGAACTGATTTTTTATTTAGTTCGAATTTTTTCCGAAAAACATATTTTGTGGCTGGTTAGAGCACTTTTCGTTTCGGGTTTGATTTTTTAAACAGTTTTACAACCGGTTTTTATTCTCCTATTTTTATAATTTTTTTAACATTATCAGTTAGTAACAAATAATAAAACATTCATAAATTTTAAATATAGTTACGAAAATATCAAATCAACGCGATCGAAGCCACGGGTAAAAACCAGTAATAAATCTAGATAAAAATTTAAAGTTTTTGACTTTCACCAACCATTCAACCATTGTAGCCGAAAAACCACCACTGTACTACGTGATTGATGGGTTCATTTGATCGTCTTGAGGGCACTGTACATTTAAAGGCATCCGATATTAATCAAATTCGGTATACAGACTGGTAATATGCTGGATTGAGACATGAGATACTTTTTGTCACGAAAATGACAAAGTTTAACGCATTATGGGTCTGTCTTACTCTTAAGAATTTTAAGAATTACAATCAGGGGCAAATTTTTGCTAATAGAATAAAAAATATTGTTGAAAAAAATGTTTTAAAATGTTTGACATGAATTAACCCATTTTACTTGCCAATAATACATAGATTACTAAGGAACTTAATTATTTGGTTTTTAAGCTTTATTAAGGGCATGGGAAATATGTCAAATAATTTGTGATAAACCTAAAATAGTTTTTATGAATATGGCAGTTAATGTTTAATAAAATTAAAATATTCTCACAAATAATTAAATCTGTAAGTCACTTGGTGGTGCTAGTGTACCCACTTTCCCCTCTATACGTAAATATCATACAATATTTACTCCTTTGGTCACTCAGAATTGATTTTACAATACAATGCGCCCCATAAATTTATTGGAAATCCTTAGGTTGCCTCAAGATGGCCTGTCTCTTATGTACACTGGTGTTCATATTAATAGCGAAAATTTAGCAATTCAAAGTTTAATATTAAATACATATGTACATATGTATTATAAACTAACAGACCTTTTTACAATGTATGATTAATTTATTCTTAACGAAAGACCAACTAATTTACGATTTGTTTAACAGAAATTATTTAACCAACGGTTACGGTTACGTCATCCAGCTGTTGCCTAACAAAAACATACGTTAGAAAATATGGCAATAATGTCTCTATTGCTGACGAAAAAAAAGTATTGTAATGAAAAATATTTAAAAAAAATATCAAAAATATTTAAATCTGCACCCAATTTGTTTTGTTGTCTAAAATCATGAATCTGAACGGGAAAAGTGGTCGACTCGAAGGAAAATTATTTTTCCGGTCCTTGCTTTTTAGGGTTCCGTACACCAAAGGTGAAGTGGAACCCTATTGTTTTCGCTACGCTATCCGTCCGTCCGTCTGTCTGCCGTTAAAACAACATACTTATATACGACAGTTAAAAATTAAAGGGTGAAACCAGTAAAATATTTACTAAATTTTTAGTTCATTAATGAACTAGTTTATAGTAATTATATTTTCATATTTAAGTAAAATTTTGCTAAAATTAAGTAAAATTTTCCAATAAAATTCGGAGATTTGAAAAAAAATTGTTTCTTCTTTGACCTCAAATTTAGTAAGTTTTCAATTATTTTGTCTTTAATTCTGGTACTTATTTTTATTTTTAATTAAATTCTATACTAAATGATATGTTATTTATTATATCTTCATATATTCTTAATTATAATTCACCATACATACATATAAATTCCTTGAGAGGAGACAAGTATTGAGTCAGCAAGCTTCTGATTGATAAGCAAGCACTCTAACCAATTGCCCAACAAGGCAGCCTGAATAAGCATTGCAATTATTGAGTTTTAAAATTTTATTTTATTTACAATAAAATAAATTTCAAGTTCAAATATTCCTCGAAAATATGAAGAATTTACTTATATTTTTTGCTTAATTAATTTTACTTTTTTGATTAATTTTACTTTTTTGATCTCATATAACAACGTTTTTCGTGTTGGAAAAAACCTTTGAGGAATTAAAAAACTATAATTTAAATAAATTCAGTGAAGTGCGGCCTTGACCCGCGCACGAAGGGTTCCGTACGGACACGAGATATGTAATTCAATACGAACTTTAGCCAAAATATAAACTATAGTTTTGGCATTTTTTTCGTTTTTGGGTATTTTTCGGTTTAAAGCGTTTGTTTTAGTTTTGAGGTTTTTTGAATTTATTGGCGCTTTCTGAGTCTTGGCACTTTTTTCTCGTTTTAGTGATTTTTTTTGGTTTTTGAAGTTTTTTTAATATTAGCGATTTTTTTATTTTGGCGATTTTTTTATTTAGGCGATTTTTTTATTTGTGACACTTTTTTCTGGTTTTGACAACTTTTTTCGTTTTTTGGCGTTTTTCCAATTTGACGATTTTTTTTCATTTTGGCGATTTTTTTCATTTGGCAATTTTTTTCGGTTTTTGGCTTTATTTATTTAACTTTGGCTTTTTTTTAATTTTGGCAATTTTTTTTTAATTTTGGCGATTTTTTTCATTTTGCAGATTTTTTTTCATACAATTAATTATTTTGGTTTTGGCGCGTTTTTTGCGTTTTGGCCTTTTTTTCCGGTTTTGACGTTTTTTCAATTTGGCGATTTTTTTCTTTTGTGCGATTTTTTCGAATTTGGCGATTTATTTTAGTGTTAGACATTTTTTCTTAATTTTGGCGATTTTTTTTTTAATTTTTGGCGATTTTTTTAAGTTTTTTTTTGATTTTTCTTTTTTTGGTTTGGCGATTTTATAATTTTTGGATTTTTTAGTTTTTCTGTTTTTGCAAATTTCAAGAGTTTACCTCTTACGGTTTCCAAGATATATGTAGCAAATTGTCAAAATTACATAGTCAAAATTGCATTAACTGATGGACCACACTTTAATAAAATTTTTTTAAATTTTAGTTTTAATTGTTGTAGTCTATATAAAAATACAATAATTTTACAAATTTCAATTGTCAATATACATATTTATATACAATTGTATGTATATTACATGGGACTTTAAAATTTTTCGTTGTTCGTTTTGGAACACCCTTTAATTTTTAATTCTCATGTATTTGTTGTTGTAGTGGCCAAGGTTCTACATACTCTGTCCAAATTTCAGATCCATAGCTCTTATGGTTCCTGAGAAAATACCGTGTGACGGACAGACGGACGGACAGCGTAGCGAAAACAATAGAGTCCTTTTTTCACCTTTCGTGTACGGAACCCTAAAAAATATAGTTCCTGTCTCAAAATTCAATGAACATACAAGTATTTATGTATTATTAATACATAAGATATGTTCTAGTTAGTGTTTAAGACTTTCTAATTAAATTTGTTTGGCAAATTTAATTTTTATTATTTCCTTGAAGCGGGTTCCGGGGATATTTAAAATAAACTTCCCGCTTTCCCGGGAAATAAAAAAGTTCGGGAAAAAACTCTAATTGCAGGTCTCTAGTATAAGTTGAGTACAGAATTTAGCAGAAGATTTTGTATGTGACAGCAGAGTTGCATAAGTAATTTTATAAGTTTTAGCATTTATCTTTTATTGAAGTCTTGAGAGACTTTTTTTCATTTCCAATATTTTCCATACACCATTCATATATTTTTCACCACCACTGTTAATTTTTATTACTTTTTAAATCCATACATACTTACTTATATTTTTTGTATAAGAAAAGAGTTAAGAAGAGTGATTTTTTATTTATCGCAAACTGGACATTGGTGACAAATTAACTTGGGTAAAATACATTGAGCCGGGGCGATTGGTAGGTGTAATCTAGTGTGAAATTGTTTCGGATTTTATTTCGCAAACAACTTCTGTCTGAAAAGATAAACAAGCTTATGTATCTTGTTAAGCGTATAGTCTAGAACATGCTTAGGTCGCATGCATGCACAAACATACTATGCATACTTACATATGTACGTAAAAACATAAAATAGAACATAATTTAGAATTGTGTAAAATGAATTTTTTAATAAATCCCTTTTGGACAAGAAAAAAAGCTATAAATAAATAGCTCTTGGGTAGAAAAAGTGCTTAAGTCATATTTTAATGTTTTTGCAGGAGAGCACTGTTAAGCTTTCAAGTCGATTTTCAGAAACTTATTTCTTTTGCATTAAAATTTCGGAAAATCTCTGTTAACCTTTATTTTTTAAGCAAACATCGTTCTACACAGTATAAGTAATTCATTTAAGTTGAAATATACCAAAGTATAACCTAAATTGAGCTATTAATCCAAATAAGATTAGAGAGTAAAAAATAATAAGTCGCAAGTCTTAGTACTATAACTTCCTGAAAAATTACACAAATTAACTGAAATTTTGACCAGCGATACTTTCAAATATGCAGCTTACCGAAATACCATTAACTCAAAATCAGCTTATCTCGACTTAAGCACTTTTTCCTTTTTGCCACAGATTTATTAATTTTGAAAGCTTCGAAATCCTTAAACCATTTCAACACAAATAAAATTTGATTCAATTTGTAATTTCATTATAACTATTGACCGTTACAATAAATTTAAATTTATTTGACGATTATTTTAAACAATTTAAACGATTTACAGCCATGACAACAAATTGTCATTATTTTACATCATTATCGTATGGGAAATGAATGGGTATTGAGTGGTTGAGCTGATTTGTTTCGTTCTCGTGTATTGATTTGATTGCAAAAAAATCAAAGAAAACATTTAAATATTTATTTATTTTGAAGACAAAATGTCACGTTTAATTGAATTTTATGCCTTTGTTTGTTTGTTGTTGTTGTTGCTGTTGTTTTGAGCTTGAGTCAGTCTAAGATTCAAATTTAATTTTCTAGTGTGTGTGTGTGTGTGTTCCTGTCACAATAATTTACAAATTTGCATGCAACGTACAGAAGCGCAGTACTCGTACAACAAACTACTCAAATGTAGAAAGTAATAAACATGTCACATTGACGACAGATGTGGTCGCTCAAGAAAAAAAGATTTTTTTCTTATTGTTTTTATATGTATGTACGAGTGAGTACATGTTGTTGCACTGATCAGTTTTCGAAATGAATCGCTGAACTGACAATTCTCTATTCATTGGAAGCCAATCAGCAGTAGATCTACAACAGCAACAAGTATTCGTAGTTGGCAGTAGTAGCAAGCAGCCAATTTAATGCAATTTTTTTTTATTATTTTACAAAGAAAATGCATACTAAAATTATGTACGAAGATTTTGTTTTGTTTTATTTTATTTTATTATTAAAACAATCACAAATAAATTTGCATTGATGCTTGATGAAGCATTTGTGTCATGTAGCAAACAACGACATTTTGATGCTGCATTTTATGGTTGTATATTTTTTGACAAGCGATACGAATTCAGCAAAGTTTTAAATTTGGCTAAATTGGAATTTTGTTATGTAGTTATGTATGTATCTGCAATCACCATTTTTGGGAGGATCTAATTTTTATAAGGAGAAGGTAAATTTCAAATTACAAGCTCTATTTCGAAAAAATTAATATATACATACAAAATTGTCTTAACAATTAGGGTTAGCGTGAACAGCAGAAAACATTTGACTTCTGGCCCAATTCCAAGGAACAGTGCAATTATTTTATTTTAAATTATTTTAACAAAATTTTCTACAAAACTATATATTTACTCACTATTAGATTGACGTAGCAATCAAATCAAGTTTTGTTTTGGAGATTTAAAACTTCAAGTTAGAAAAATGAGACGAAAATTTCACTGGCAACACCGGCTCATGGTAAAATTTTTGCTGTTAGTGGTGTATCGTATACTATCGATAGTGATTAATAAATATCGATTGTTTTCAAGTATTAATCAACTGCAGAATAAAAACACCGATAGTCACAAGAAAATTAACTATCGATAGTATCGATAGTGCTATTGATAGTTTTCAACAACTGCATAATTGCGAAAAATTCACACATACATATTCTTTTTTGGTATAAAATAATTTCAACAGACAACAACAACAAGAAAAAAAATAAATGGAAAGAAAATGAATTCAGTAAAGTGCGACTTTGACTCGAGCACTCATAATACTTTACGAACTTTAGCCTATATAATCGACTATCTTCCCTGATATAGAAATTTTTAAACACGGTAAGCTTTTGTCGGTTTCTGGTGATTTTTTTTAGTTTTGGCGCTTTTACTTAGTTTTGGCGTTTTTTCGATTTTCGGACTCTTTTCGGATTTTGAAGTTTTTTTATTTTTTTTCAGTTTTTGCGATTTATTTTAGTTTTAGCGCCTTTTTTGTAGCCATTTTTTTATTTTGGGATTTTTTTTAGTTTTAACGCTTTTCAGGGTGGCGTTGGCTGCAGTAGTTAGCCCGTTGACTACAAAACCGAAGGCCCTGGGTTTGAGCCCGGTATCCGACATGTGCATTAATGTCCCTTTGTATCATTTGTTGTAGGAAAGTACAAGTGACGAAGGCATAGTCACTGGCCACTGTGCTGATTTACACGGGCATAATTATGCTGGCATAACATGACAGTTTGTTGGCAAATTCGGTGAAGAGAATGGTTTTGTGGTTGACGTAATTCTTCAACCACCGACAAGCCCTTATTAGCAGCATAAAACCAATACATACACAACAGCAAATGTGTACGTATACATTTTATGCCAAATGAATTAGTCTCGTGTAATTTGGAAAAGAGCAAAAATTGTGAGGCTTAAAAATTGTACTCGTGTAAATTACCTCACTGAACTATACCGACTTTACCAGATAATAATCCTAATGTAACAGCAGAGCGCCCTCGTTTGTTGCGTAGCAGAATCATTGGCGAAGTAAAATAACCAATAAAATGGCTACTAAGCACAAATTTAATACGCCTCATTTACACCAGAGGCGCTTCAAGTCTGCATTATTTAAAAAAACTTGCAAAAAGCAGAGTTGTCAAAGAATGAAGCTTTCCTCTATCTCTTCCTTCACCACACAGAAAAGAGTGTTCAACAATTAATATTTTTAATTAAGAATTTAAATGCATTAATTAATTTGACTGGAAAAACTTAATTGATATTATCAAATTGTTTATAGATGAAAATTTAATTAATTTTTTAATTGATACTACAAATATTTTAATTAATATTACAAAATCATTCATATTACTTTTTTGTGTGCATCTGTCTTCTCTATCACTTTCCCTTTCCTAAAGAAGGTAACACTCAGTAATAGTAGTGGACATTCATTGTCTGAGTGTTAATTATCTGTAAACAAAATTTAAAAAAAGAGTTTGCCTCTCACGGTTTCCAAGATACAGCAAGTTGTCAAAATTACATTCTCAAAATTACCTTAACTGTTAGAATACCCTTTAATTTTGATTTTTTAAATTTCAGTGTTAGATAATTGGTGCAGTCTGCTGCAGTCGAAATATAGAGTGTGTGTATAGTCGACTGCGTATCTATGTACATACATATGTATGTATATAGTTCGACTGTGTATACATATGTATATTGGTTCCTTTAACATCTTATAAGGAACATAGGGCCTCTTTACTTGAGGTTTCGTTAATCTTTGATTAATTCTGATGAGTAGCTGATTGGGCTTCTGCATTCGATCCTAGATCTGGAGCTGCCACACGTCTCCAGGAAGACAGTTGACAGTGGAGATTTATCCGCCACCGCTTGTGAAGGTTATACCGCCTATGGTGGGTCGTCAGAGCCTTGCCAGCTAATAGTGTAGTGGAGGTTGATAGTTGTGCAGGAGAGGCTGTGAGGCGCATCACTACATTAGCACCAAAAAAAAATACACTACCTTTGAACATTTCAAGTGTCTATGTACACTGAAAGAATTTTTTTCATAAGTTCTATGAATTTCTACATTAACCCAATGAAAAAATTCATTAAAGTTCAACCAACGTCACGCTTCGTTGGATTAATGAAACCAGTTTCGTTAAAATTATTTTAATGAAAATTACGTCAAATGTATTAAACAGTGTCATCAATGCAATAAAATAATTTCATTTAAACGACCAAATAATTTCATTAAAACCACAAAATAGTTTCATTAAAGCAACGAGATAATCTCCAACGAGATAATTTCCAACGAAATAAATTCATTAAAATAACTAAATAATTTCATTAAAAGAATGAAATAACTTCACAAAAACAGTGATATAACTTTATTATAACAACGAAATATCTTAATTGAAACTGGGTGTAAATAAACATACAAAGAGTACAAGAACAATCATAAAGACCTACCTTTGATGCAAGCTTTTGGTTGACAACTGTTGAAAGACATTTAATTTATCGGACTTTCATGACTACAATGAAATTTTCATTGGGACAACGAATACATTTCATAACTATAATGAAATTCTAAATTGCTGTATATATTATTCATTTTTTTAGTTTTAAAAATTAATCTTTAACTTAATTGTTTTAAGGTATGTACTTATCTATATATTGTTTATTTCAAGCACCAACTGTAAATGTTTCTTAAATATAAAGGGGTTTCTTAATAATTAGAAAATATTGTTGTCATAAATCCAATGAAATATTGTTACGAAACTAGAATACCAACGAAGCAATTCCAGTGAAATTCTTTCACAATATTCGTGAAATTTTCATTAGATTTGTGAAATTATCATTAGATTTGTGAAAAAAATATAATGAAATTGTTTCGTTGGATTTATGAAGCAAAATTCTTTCGGTGTACTAGCGTAATTCTAGGTATATTACATTTTTCGTTGTTTCGTTGTTGGAACACCCTTTAATTTTTAGCTCTCCTATATGTATTTTTGTTGTAGCGGTCAAAAATTTCTACATATTCTGTCGAAGTTTGAGGTCCGTAGCTCTTACGGTGACAGACATACGCACATCGTAGCGAAAACAATAGGGTTCCTGTTCCCCTTTGGTGTACTTAAAAGCCATTCGCTTACGTTATGCATACTCGTAAGGCGGAGGGGGAGCACTGTATGCTTTTGCCCATTTCCGAAGCGCTTTTTTATGCCTTAGTGCTTACTTATATATAATTTAGTTTTGCTGGTTAATATGGGATTAAGTTCCATTTTTGTGGTTGTGTAAAGTGTAACCCTAAACAATACCCAGGAGACACTTCCCACTTGATACTCATAGTTTCATTTAACTTCTGACAATTTTCTTTGCATGTTGTTGTTAATTTTGTCGCTGTTGTTGCTATTGTTATTGTTGTTTTTGCCATTTCATTGCTGTTATTGTTGCTGTTGTTGTAATTTTCTTAGCAATATTGGCTTTGAGACCATTTTTTTAGTTGTTGTTTTGTGTTGCTCTTTCTTTTCTTTTTTATTATTTTGTGTTTAAGCCAATAAAATTCCCAACGACATCGAGTTGCAAGTTTTAAAATCATAATTTATACCACATGCCAGCATAAACTGTTGCTGGCTGATGCTGGTTGCAAGATGCTCCGCCTTTTGGCCAATCAGGTGAGACAAATGTGAGCACGAAAAGAGGATGGAGAATCAAAACAACAACAATAACCGAAGCAAAAAGTTTTTATCGTATAAAAAAAGTTAAAACAAAAATTTTTAAAAACTATTAATTTGATAATTTAAGTAGAATGGGGCGTAGATAACACATCTTAAAACATTAACATAATAACTGCCAATTTCTTAATATATAATTTACTTCAAATGCTAAAATTTTACTTTATGCTGGTATTTACTTAAGAAGAAAGACTCCTCAAAAAAAAAAATACTCAAATAAAATATTTCAGCTCAATAATAACCATTTATCAATAAATATCTATAAAAAAAATATGAAAAAGGCAAAATACGAATATTTTCAAATAAGTTTAAAGGCAGATTGATTAAAAATATGAGCGATCAGCCGTTAAATGTTGTTTTAACGGCTTCCCGAAAACGAAAAGCCAAAAACAAAATCGCAAGTCTTCAATAAATTGCATTTAATGCATTTGGTTGCATTTTTGTACGAGTACTTTCGAGTTGAACAGCCCATCGAAAAGATATTAATCTATTAGTAAGTTTATGTATTTTATATTTTATATAACAATACATCATCATTACACACACATACATACTCATAATGCCCGTATGGCTGTTCTACATGAAATATGTACTCATTAACAAATTTGCTTGGTTATTGAACTGACAAAGAAAGACTTTAAAAAAAATTATGAACTTAAACTAAAACGTAAGCAATGAAAAACAAAAAATATTAAAATACTCCCAATCCAGCCGTTAAACTTATTCCTTTTCATTGGCAAATTATGACGATCAAGATGAGTGTGAAGGGTTTATCTTTACCCTCAGGTACAGTGGGCTTAATTTGTAAAGCAAATTTGACAAACAAAAATGTATTAGAAATAAAATTTATTCATTTTTGTGGCAAATATATAAATGCTTTTATGATTTGAACGGGCTAAAGTTCGTATCGCTTTTTAAGCCAAATTACATGTGATAATTATTATTGAACAATTAACATCAAAGTTAGTTGTAAATATTCTGACAACACATAGTTGAACGGAACAGCCAGCCATTTTCGAAATCCACTAAACCTTCATCATCAGCGTTCTTCTGTGTTGGTCCACTGTGTGTGGTGTCAGTTGATGCAAATTT
This sequence comes from Tachina fera, assembly GCA_905220375.1. NCBI lineage: Eukaryota > Metazoa > Arthropoda > Insecta > Diptera > Tachinidae > Tachina > Tachina fera. The sequence continues at coordinate 20,374,173 of LR999963.1, read as the reverse complement.
CTGCCCCATATACGAAACTTTAATAGTAACAAACCAAAAAAGTTTGTCTTATGTAGAACAAAAAATAAGCAAATTAACTAACATGTGCATAATTAGTAAAGAATAAACGACAAGGGTAAGACTGTTGTAAATTAGAGATGGTAAATTTGAGCTTTCATTACAAAACAACTTTCAGCAAATTGAAATACGATGAATCAAACCAATTCACATATTCCATTTGCAAAAAGGCTTAGTATATAAGGCACAAATCTACATCAATTGATACCACACACAGTGGACCAAACACAGAAGAACGCTGATAATGAAGGTTTAGTGGCATTCGAAAACAGCTAATTGTTCCGTTCAACTATGTAAAAAAAGCGTAACCAACAAACACTAATGAAAAAAGTTTTGATCCAGACACTTATTTATTAAATTAAACAGTTTCGAACACAACTAATAAAAAATGTGATATAATCCAACATTATTGGCTACTCTTTAACTGCACAAGCTTTTCTCTGAATTTTAACGATTTTTCATTAGCATTTAGTGGTTACGCTTTTTTGGGCAAATGTTTGACAAGTGTGACCGTACCTTTACTGTTGTTTGATTGTTTTGCATAGCAATCAAATAACTCACAAAAGCATGTTGACTAGATGAAGTCTTAAGTTACTAAAACATGGCGTATTAACTAATAGTTTTTCTCGTATTACAACAATAAAATTATAAAATAAAATTTTATTTTATAATATTAAGCTAAGTCTAGACGATATGTTGAATCAACAAATATATGGTTACATTCATATGCTAAAATCTTGCACAAACCTTTGTTGGCAACTTTAACAAATGCCTTTCATATGTAGTTAAGCATACGTATATTGAAAACATTTTCCCCCTTATGCAAAAACAATTGGTAAGCTTAAAGTTGGTTTAATAAACGAATTTTTTGTGGCAAAACCGGTTTTAATGCATGCTTTAACCTTAACAATCGTTTTTGCATAAGAGCATTTGTGTCTACACGATATGTTGGCACTGGTAACAAATTTTTCACCATAAATATGCTGATTCAACATATCGTCTAGACTAAGCTTTACATAAAACTATATTTGTCAGAAGGGGTTTTAAGAAGTAATCATACTGATTCATTGCTTTAGTGAATCATATGAATGAATAGAGATTGCAAGCAGTGGCATGCATTTATTAACAACAGTCTCATTGATATGAATCATGCAATAACATTATTCATTATTTTATTGTTAATTGCTAGCTCAATATATATTCACTTTAGAAAACGCAAAATTATGCCGTTTGATTCATAATCATGCAGATCACTGGTAGAAAACGGCTGATCGATATTGTTAAATGAAAAGTAATGTACAGATTTTTATATTCCGGTTACATCTCTATAACCATTTTCATAACTTTTCACATAAAAATATCCTATAAAGTTCGTACAAGTTTGTACGGGGAGTGAAAAAATTACTCAATCATACGCTTTCAAAATTGCAAAAAAAAAAAATTTTTGTCTGGAACGTTTTTCGGTAAGTTGGTACAATTTCGGACTGTTTCGTTATCCATCAGGAACAGAACTATTATGCAAAATATTCTCCTAGTTCCGGAGAGGTTAGATCGACAACTAAAATTCGACTAAAGGAGCTCCCAACGAAATCCAGAAGAGTAGTACTTTGATCTTGCAATGTGAATATGAAAATTTCCTACTTGGCCCACTGTCTGAAGCGATAACCTAAAGTCAAAAACCCATAAAGAAAACAATGCTGTGGTATTTATGTGAATTATTATAACAACAATAAAGAATAAAATGTATAAATAGGCCTTCTTTTTGGTTGTAGTAGCGAATATGCCTTATTAGTCGTTATTACACCACGCAGTGCACCTTAAACTTACGGGGAAAAAACACAAAATGAAAAAATGCCAAAAAAAATTAAAACAATATCGTGCAGCAAAATATGCAGTCATACAAACATACAGGCATACTTACATACATTTGTATGTATATGTATATACATATGTATGTATGTATATAAGGGAATATGAACTGCGATATGTTTGTATCTCTACAAGATGGTCGTAATAATGTTGAGCACTAATCAAACAGATGATCTTGATGCACTTAATAATTGTTGCTGCTGACTGCCTCAAACAACAATAGCAACAACACCAACAACAACACAACAACAAAAAACTTCAATGCTTTCGTTTTAGGAATTGAATTTGAGATTTGAATCTCCGGAAGCAATATAATCAACATACATACGAGTTACTCTTAGCAAGTTTAGTAAGTTGTAGGGTTACGGGCAATAGCAAACATAAGCATGGCAAAAGCTAAAAACTAGTGAAGCGATAAATACTTATACATAAATACAAACAAATATGTACATATGTATGAATGTATGCATGTGTATCTGAAGATTAGTTATTGCAAGTTCAAACAGTTAAGCAGATAGTACACACATGCACGGCTAGATATTCAATATTGAGATATCATCATGTTACCCATAGCGATATGAACCAAACGGATAGCAAATTCATTTAATCGATTTGTGGCATTGAAGCCATAAAAAATCCTCAGCTATCAAAATTGTAAATTAACTTGATAATTATATTACGAGTACATACGAACATGTGCTGAGTTTGTAAATCAAATTAATTTTAATTACATATGTACTTTTAAAGCCCACAACCATTCACAAGCATCAGTCATTACTATTCACAACATCATAAGTTCTATACATATGTGCATTAGGGTGATAACATTTTTCTTTTTTTTTTTTTTTTGTTGCAAATATTATACACGTCCCAAGGTAAACTCACGTAGGGCATATAAAGTATTAACAACTGCATTTTTAGTTTATGCTATTAAGATATGCTCACAATTTAATCTTGACAGGGTCTATAGAGTCAGAGAAATAGCCATCTGCTCAGCCTGACTATCTGAAAAAATTCTAACACTAAAATAAATCGCCAAATATGAAAAAATTGCCAAAATGAAAAAAATCAACAAAATCAAAAAAAAGGCCAAAAACCGAAAACAATCGCCAAAACGCGAAAAAGGCGCCAAAACAAAAAAAATATAAGAGAAAAAATCACCAAAATAAAATAAGCGCAAAAAACCGAAGAAAATCGACAAAACGATAAAAAAATGTCAAAGCTAAAAAAGCTCATAAATGAAAAAAATCGCCAAAATGAAAAAAACGCCAAAAACCGAAAAAATCGACAAAACTAAAACAAATCGCCTATATGAAAAAATCGCCAAAATAAAAAAAATCACCTAAATAAAAAAGAAAAATCGCTAAAATGAGAAAAAAAAGTGTAAAAACTAAAAAAGTGCCAAAACTTAAAGAAATCGCCAAAACCGAAAAACGCAAAATAACGCTCAAAACCGAAAAAACCCAAACACGGAAAAAAATGCAAAAATATATTTTATATAGGCTAAAGTTCGTATTGAATTACATATCTAGTGTCCGTACGGAACCCTTCGTGTGCGGGTCAAAGTCTCACTTCACTGAATTTATTTTTAATGTTGCCCTCTTTTTTTTTTTGATAAATCCCCTATTTGGCGGCACTTTTTGAAAAATGTCATCGGACACCCTGATTGGAAAGTACAACCAAAATCGTTTCATAGCTCTCATGTTCCTGATTAAAAACAATTTAAGAATGTTCACAGGCTTCCCTACAGGCCATTGCAGACTGAGACAACACCTCAATAGACTTGGGATTGAGAGTAACCGACTGTGCAGATTCTGTGATTACGAAGATGAAACTCCAGACCATATTCTGAAGGACTGTGAAGCGTTATGCCACAGACGATTTAGCTAATTTAAGCAATCACCTATTGGAGGATTGAGAACTGCCAACACTAGACCCAATGGCAATCTTCAGATTCATCAGGAGAGTAGGACTAGATGAAGTACTCTAGCACCTGGCAAGGGATACAATATAACTGCTTTGGTCGTGGTATCCTGTGTTTCCCGTTTGACTTAAATAATTCATTCATACTGAAATTATATAATAATTATGTATGTATATCCTGAGATAACTGAAGTTGGCTAGTCGATAAGATTTCTGAAAGCAAACAAATCTCCTGGCTTGGATAATATCGCTCCAGAACTGCTTACAGCCGACCGAACAACCAGTGCACGATTACTGGAACCCATTATTAGCGCTTTTTGGACCCACGAATCCTTACCTGACGAGCTCTCTGATGGAGTCATTATAAATCTTCCCAAAAAAGGTGATTTGACCAACATGAAAAATTGGAGAGGCATAACCTTGTTAAGCATGGTAAATAAGGTAATAATAATACCGTAATATCGATAATAATTTCCCCATCACTCAGAAATGAGCAAGCTGGCTTTCGCTCCGGAAAATCTCGCGTTGACCTAGTAAATAGTCTTAGGATTATCGTTGAGCAATCAGTGGAATGGAGATCACCATTATACCTAATTTTTATAGACTTTGAGAAGGCATTTGGAACTCGCTGGTATGCAAAGGTGTACCCGAAAAACTAATACGATTAATCAATGCCGTGTACAAAAATGCCACCTACCGTGCTTTGCATGAAAAACAACTGAGCAACAGGATAACGGTGAAAACTGGAGTCAGGCAAGTTTGTGTCTTGACACCTCTACTCTTTAACTGCGTCCTCGATGCCATCAGATTAGAGGAATTACATGGGGCTTACAAAGACGGTTGGAGGGCCTAGACTATGCCGATGACATATGTCTACTTAGCCATTCATTCTCAGAGATGCAGACGAAAATTTCCATCATCAGTGACATCGCAAGATTGGTTGGGCTGAAGATAAACATACCCAAAAAATAGTAACACTAAATAGTAACACTTCTTCGAATGTGATCAAGAGGTTGAAGATGTTAAGTCCTTCTTCTACCTAGGTAGCATAATTTGACACAACTGCTGGCTCAGCAGCAGATATATCTAATCGCACAGTTAAACCCGGTTTGAAAATCTTCCAATATTTCGAAACCAAACAAAATCAAATTATTTAATTCTAATATAAAATCCACTCTATTATATGCATGCGAGACTTGGAATAGGCAGCACGTGACATACAGCGCCTTCAGGTATTTCTCAACAAATGCTTCCGCAAAATCTTGCGGATTTTCTGGCCTGCAACAATATCCAATAACCAGCTCTGGGTCGAGGCAAACCAGCAGCCTATTAGAAAGGAGTTAAGTAAACGGGAATGGAGTTCAGTAGGTCACATCCTCCGTAAACCAGACCATGATATTGCTAAGAAATGCCTGGATTGGAACCCGCAGGGAAGCAGTCGAGTCTGGAGACCAGCGCATACCTGGAAGCGGCAACTGACAGTAGAACTTTCGAGGTTACGTATGAAGTGGAACGAAGTCAAGCATCGAGCAGAAGATACAGATTATTGGAATTGCCTTTTTATAGCCCTATGCTCCCTCGAGGAGTAAAAGGAACATATACTCATTTGTAGTTATACATACATACACATATTTATAGTAATTGCATACATGTATTTACGTACCGCATTTGAAAAAAAGTTATTTGAAAACTTTTAACAAAATATTAAATGCATTTTAGAAATTTCCGAATTGAACAAAAAAAATGTTTTTTATTATCAAAACAATGTTTACCGTAAGATAGACCCTTGGGAGAAAGACGTCCAAAAAAAGTTATACCCTAATGTGTATATGGATTTTCTATATTTGACTAGACTCATACATTGTGGCTTATCTGCTTTAAATTGCCATCGAACCACCCAACTGCAGGCAATACGACTATCCCACACAACAAATCCATCAAGTTGACAACACAACTAAACTGAGCACACAAAATACATAAACAACCAAAAGAAAACCTGGGAGCTACTTACACAAACATACATGTATACATACATACATATTTATGTATGTACATAAGCAAGGAGGCTAAGAATTATTGGGAAACAAAGAAGCTGGTTATAGCAAAAACAACATACGATCATGTTTGGCACTTGGTGAATTATTTGATCGTAGTGAATTTATATAAATTGACAGCGAATTTAAACTTAAATTGAATACGCAACAGAAAATTGGATAATTTCGCGTAAAACCTTAACAAACACAAACACAAGCACACGCACTCACAAACATACATACATACATACATACATACATACATACAAATGTACATACAAAATCAATGCTGTAGATCTGTGTTACTGTTGCAGGGATCCTCGTCGCATCAATGGAAATTTTGTGACCAAATTGACTGTGCCAGGAAGATGAAGGAGACGTTGAAGCAGCAATAACAGCAACAATAGCAACAATGAGCGTAACACGATTGATATATGCAGATACCGTAAAGCATTCCCAGGAGCATTATTTTTTTTAATCCACAAAAAAGGCAATCAATAACAATAATGACCCAAAAAAAAGACACTTGCAGCCACGGTATAATTTTCTGGTAAAAACAATAACAGCTTTGAGAGAATGTAGTAGATGACCAAATGAAAGGTTTGTTATTTTACAATTCGGCATTATTAGTTTATAAAAGTATTTGCCTTCAGTCTTTGGAAATATGGCTTATAGCGTAACTTAATCAGCCCAATTCAAAATATTAAATGGCATATAATACCTGGGAAACTAGTTTTTTCCGAAACTAGAATCCTCCTAATCTAAACAGATGGACACCCATTTTGCGGGCTGCCAACCTTATGCCTCTCATGCCCAGTCACATGTATCCATAAACATTACTGTGCAAAAAATTAAATGGGCATCGAAAAGCTTCCATGCATTCAAATCGCCAGGGCCGGATGATATCATTCCTGCGGATGTACAACATAACGAAGATCTCGTAATTCCTTGACTACATTCCATACACAAAGCATGTATCTTATGGTCATATATTCTCATTGCATGAACTAAATACGATCTTATCTTTGTCCACAAAGGAGGGAAGCATGACATACCAAAGCAAAACATTTTAGAGTCTAAAATTTAGACCCACAAGTTTAACTTCCTTACTTTTAAAACCCTAAAGAGTGTTATGGGTGCTCATTTAGAACAACCAGATGACTATCTCCTCTCAGCCTCTCAACACATACACCACGGGTAAATCGGTTGAGACCACATTACATTCGCTTGTAAGATACATACAACAGTCAATTTAGCACAAAACCATTGTAGCCTTCATGGACATTGAAGGTGTTTTTAATAATATTGAGCCGACGGCAGTCATTCAGTCTCTTAGAGAACTGGGGCTGACCGAGATATTTGGCAGCTAATGGAAAATCTGCTTCTAGGCAGAATCATCACTTCCACCTTAAGAACAGCCACCATCACTAGGCAGGCTCACAGATGTGGTGTGCTATCACCTCTGATGTGGAATGTGATTGTCAACATACTACTCTGCATACGCAAATGATGCAACGACAGCAATATCAGGATTTCATCTTGATGCGATATCACAAGGACTGGAAAGGACACTAAATCAGGTTAGTGATTGTTTCTCAAAGAGCGACCTAAATGTCAACCCAACCAAAACAGAACTAGTACTCTTTACCAGGAGTTAAAAAGTTCCCACTTCAGTTACCAAAAACGGCATTACCCTAAATATCTGGTTGTTGTCCTTGACAGTAAACTTTCCTAGAGAGAAAATTTTCAGGCAAGATTGGCGGAAGCCTCTACGGCAATTTACACATGAAGGAACGTAATCGGCTCTGCTAAAGGAATAAGCCCCAAAGGAGTCGGAAGTGGATACTAGAGATAGTCTCAGTTTGTTGGAAATAACTAGAATCAGTGACCAATCAGTCCCGTACAGAAGGTATTCTCCAGAAAATGGAATATTATGATAACAGCTGCTCTTAGGTCGACACCGAAAAACTCTGTTCGCTATGCTATGTTGGCTTCTGGTAGACTTAAGAAGAAAACAAGAAGAAGCTACCTCTACGCACTGCCATTAGACTAAATATAACAGGCGCATGGAAGTATAAATCATTTGGACATTCGAGCATTTTAAACACAACATACTTCAATAGGAATTTTCGTATTTCATTGACAGAATGGTTCTCTTCACGGATGAGGTGGAAAGTTACAAAGACGTATATATTCCAAAATTTTATATTGAAATGTCCTTCAGACTCCCGAACGATTGTAGCATATTACAAGCAGAGATATCTGCCATTAAAAGAGCAATTTACTGGCTAAGGTTTTATCGCATATCAAACATAGAGATATCCATATTATAACTAACAGCCAATCTACAATTAAGTCCCTCACAGGTGTGTACTCCACATATGTCCTTGTACAAGCCTTCGATAAGCTCGCGCAGCACTCGTGTATCATATTGAAATGGTTGTGTGGACATGAAACTGTTTGAAGCAACATACATAGTTGCAGATGACTGGCAAAGATGAGAATCATACTCAGAGTATTCAATACCGACAATCAACGTTATTCCATTTGTCGACATCCACGTCACTTAAACACAATACTAAAAAATTGGGACCCGTTGCCGAAAATAACTGACTCCTGCTGGAAGCTTTATGCAATTTTCTAGATCTTAGGGAACGGAAATAGATTGTCAGTAACAGAAAATTGTTCTCGAGATGTCGACAACTGGAATAAAGGTGAATATCTCTGAGCTCCCACTCTCATCCTAGTGGAGGCGCTTCAATGTTGCCTTTCTCAAATCAGCTCAAGACAAATGGTTTAATGAGCCCACTTGCGTAATAGCGAGAACCTTTTGGCTTCACTTAAACCACCACCAAACTAAAAACCACATGAACTTTACTAGGAAGCACTTGAGGAATCTCTTGGCCACACTGACCGGCAACTGCACTTTTGAAAGATATGCTAAGCGTATGGTACTCCCATAAAATGATTACTGCTCCAGTTGTTATGATAAAGAAGCAGAAGGAAGTATTTCGCATCTTTTCTGCTACGGTCCCGCCTTGGAAGATCTCCATCTGTACTTCTTTGGCAGATTATCCTTTAGCAGCCTATCCCAGTTATGGGAATTAAAACTCCATAATCTTTTTATGGCGTGTGTACACGCCCTACCCTTTTCCTGAACAACTCTATCCTCTCTTCTAATAACTATCACATATATCTTCTTCTTTTATCTTCATCTTCCGTTTTTCTATTTCTATATACAGTCCAACTTTCAGGTAGCACAAACAAATCATTGAATTGTACACAAATGAGCTGGATCCTAAGCTTTCATCCTCTACCAGCAATCCTGCTAACCTAATCTTACCTAAACAGACGAAGAGAAATAAGAAGCGAGAGAGAACTTTGAATTTTCGAAGTTAGCTCATTTGCTTCCAGCCGTTTCGTTTTTCCTTTCAGTAATCTTTTATGAATACTAAAGTTATATTTGAAAGCAAGCAAAGGTGCATAATTGAATGCATTTCATATTAAAGGCGATAAGCATATTTAACCTTAATAACTTTAGTAGGGTGCTTTTGGGAATTTTGTTACCAATTTCAAAATATACGCTTACAATATACCATCTTTCGACGCCACCAACACACAACATACATTTGTTATTTAAATACACTCAGAAGAAAGTCGCAACTTTTATTTCATTATAATGTTTGAACGTTGTCACTACCTACGTCATTCAAATTACCGCCTATAGATTGGTTGCATGTTAAGAGATTACTCACGATTTGGTCAAGAAACACTAATTTTCAAAACTTGCTACAAAATGACATCTTATATTTATATTTAAAATTCATTTGCTGGTGGTTCAGCTTGGTCTATATGCATTTCATTGTTGTTGTAACAAATCATCAGTAGACTTCAACCACACATTTGAATAGTCACAAACTGATGATTTGTTACTGCAACAATGAAATGCATATAGACCAAGCTGAACCACCATCAAATAAATTTATTTATAAATTAGAATATAATTATGACAATATGTCGATTAATAAGTTTCTTGAATCTTATATTTATATTTTATAATTTTCGATTCGTTGTTCGAAAACTTTAATGCAGATTTCACAACCTTTCAGTAATCTGCTTACACAATCTCACGCGGTCTTAACATTTTCATACTCACACGATTAGAAAAAAATATTGTTCAGAATTTTTAGTAATGGTCATCTCTATCCTGCAAATAATACTAGACTACGTGCTCCAATCTAGATGAAACAGACTAGTTACATAATGGCTCCATGTAATGCAGTCATGGATCATGTCGTTTTCACATACGCATTCAATGCTGCACGATAAATGTTCGTGCTTAAACGATTATGATCGTTCTTCTTAGGCGCTTACAAAATGTATGCGAGTAGTCTATAACTATTCCACATGGGGTAGTTTTGGGGAAGGTCCGATGCAATGCAAATTTGGACTATGTGACCCTTACCATACATTTGAACTATATTTTGACTAGTCCTGGTCCTTTATGGAGCAGTCCTTACATATATGTATGGACTAGTTGCGTTATTTGCAGGGTAGCTTCAATGTTTCTTTGTATGTATATGTTTATAAACATTAAAACTATGTTACTCCTTTGTCTCAGTGTATTCCGAAATGCCTAATATAATGATGAAACTGAAAATAACATGTTTTACATATGTATGTCCTGCACCTTGCCTTGTTTTACGACTATGAATTGTATTTTGTTATTTGGAAATTTATTATAGAACATTGCGAATATATTCCTGAGTTCTACGTGTCTTTTTTTGTGGTAAACAATGGTTCACACACAAGCACATACACATACACACACGTAGCGCGCTTGCACCACTCAACTCAGGAGACTGTTTTTTTATAATTGTATCCCTAAAGTCGTACAACAAAAACGGATCATCTGAAAATAAATAAAAACTCAAAGAAGATCCTCCGCGGCTGCACAAGAGTAGAATACAATCGATATTCGTGCAAAACGTTTACAATGAAATGAAAAAGCAAACTTTTTAATTTTGTTTTTTTTTATTCAACGTATGCAAACGAGTTCAATTTTCAACATAAAAATCAATTGTTCAGACCACCAACAAATGTCAATTGCTGGTTTCTTTAAAAGAAAAAAGTAATGGTTGTGTCATTAACAAACCTCATCTAACGGAGGGATATAAAATTTATCATACGAGTAACAGACTAAAGTAGATAGAGTAAAAGATTTGAAAACAATTTTTAAAAGTTGTGTAATTTTTGCCTTCAATTTTCTTAAGGTCAAACGAATTTTGACCTTGAGATGGATTTGCACTTTGGGAAAATCAAAAACTATCCAGTACCCCATTTCTGTAAATTGTGAGAAGATCTCGCATCGAGAAAAATTAAATAATTATATTGATTGTCCTATTTGATACAGTTTTACTCACATACAAATTTATTTAAACTTACAAAAAATATCAAAGAGTACAGTTTTTTTCTCACTCACCCTGTGTTTCACAGGATGACAACAATTTTTTCGACTCGAAAAGTTCTCACATTCCTTACAGAAACGAGGCACTGGTCTTGAGGTGCCTTTTTGAAAAGTTTTTGAAACTCAAAATTGAAGGAAAAGTATTTATCCATTGCTCTTAAAACTATATCGGAAATATTTTTGCTTATTTTATTTGAATTATACCCTAACTCTGTTCGACGATTGTGTCGTCTTGTTTATGGACGAACCAAAGCCGCAGTTGTGATTCTTTAAAACAATTATTATTTATTGTCTATTGCTAGAAGGTTCGTGTATTTGCTGTATGATTTTTTTTCCAAACATTATATCCAACACATATTTTTTCAAATATTTTTCAAACTATTGTATAATACTTCAATTTAGTTTTTATGTTTTTATGTGTTAATAATTTACTGAATTCAAACACAAGAACTTAGAAGTATTTTCAAACATAAACGTCCTAAATCGACTTGCTGAATTAGCGCATAATTTAATTAAAATGGAATATAACTTCATTATTTGTTATAATTTATTATTAAAATGGAATTAATTATTATCTAAAAATTTTTTTAAATAATTTCAATAAAATTTTTGTCGAACATATTATTATAACAGCAAAATTGTGATTATATTTAAGACGATTTTTGCAAGAAAAATTTGTATAACTCTAACAAAGAATTTATTCTTCGATAAAAAAGTATGTACTTCAATGTCTGCAGGGATTTTATTCATTTATTCATTTGGTGACAATTAATCCAAATGTACTTGAGAAAATGGGGGTGTTACCAAAAGTAGAGAGTAGTGTATGGTGAAAAATGGTTACATATTCACCATGTCAATTTAATTGGGCTTGGTCTAGTATTATAGTAAACGGCACTGAACAAGTTCGATGTGGTTGGATCCAGAACCTATCAAATATTACAAATAAAATGTAAATTGTTGCCTCCAATAATACCGCCAAGCAACTCTTTAACCAGTCCCATAACTATGCTTAAATATTAACCTAAGCTTAACTAGTATTTATACTTTTAAAATTTGTGCGCCCCTGTGGTCGAGTGAATAGTGTACAAGCCTGTCACGGCGGAGGTAGTCGGTTTGAATTCCCAAAAAATACCTTCTTAAAAAAAATATAATTGCATTTGTAACAATAAAAAAAAATATAAGCTTTCATTGTTACATACTACGTTTATACGCACGGCTTATTTGCAAATAAAATTGTAAATTGTTGCCATATTACTGTTTTTATTGCGACTTACTAACTCAGAAAACTATTCACGTTTAACGCACTATTTGCAAATAAAATACTTGAGGTGGCCACACTTACAAATTTTTGCTAATAAAAAAGAATAAATTGATAAAAATAATACACAAAAAACATTGATAGAAAAAAAATTACGATAAAATCAAATTATTATTTGTTATTTTATACATTTACACATTTTTTTTGCAAACATCAGTAACATTTCTAAGGAAGTGCTACCAAGTTTTTATACCCTTTACCAAAAAATGGTAAAAGGGTATATATAGGTTTGTCATTCCGTTTGTAATTTCTACAATATTAATAAGAGACACATAAAGTATATATATTCTGGATCCTTATGCATAGGGAAGACGAACAAGCGATGTCCGTCTGTCCGTCTGTCCGTCTGTCTGTACGTGAAATCGGTTTTCCCAAGCTCCCAGAAGAGCTAGAGACTTCGTTCTTGGACTGGTGTGTCAGAAATTTTCCGAAAAATTTTGCTATTGAAAATCAGCAAAATCGAGCGGACGGTTTCAGAGCTGGAAAACTCAAACTCAATTTACCCATAGAAAATAACTACCGAAAACAAGTTTGTATTACTTTTTTATTAAATTAACTTATTTTATACTTTGGTATAAATAAAATTGGTATTTATAATTAAAAAAAAAATTTTAAAAACTTAACATACTAAAAAACGTTTCCAGGGTTGGAAAACTTTAACTTTTTTCCTAATAATTAAACATATTTGATGTTTTAGGAAGAAAGCTACTTTCTCAGGAACGGTAAAAGCTACGGGTCTGAAATTTGGACAGTATATGTAGAATTTTGGTCGCTACAACAACAAATATATAAAAGTTAAAAATTAAAGGGTGTTCCAAAATGAGTGACGAAAACTTTTAAAATCCCATGTAATATACATACAATTGTATTATGTATGTACATATGCATATTGACACTTGAAATTTGCAAAAATTAGTGTATTTTTATATAGGCTACAACAATTAACACTAAAATTAGAAAAATTTTAATTAAAGGGTGGTCCATCAGTTAATGAAATTTTTACTATGTAATTTTGACAAATTGCTATATCTTGGAAACTGTAAGAGTTAAACTCTTGAAATTTTCAAAAACGGTCAAACTAAAAAATCCGAAAATTATAAAATCGCCAAAAACTTAAAAAAATCGCCAAAACGAAAAAAATCGCCAAAATGAAAAAAAAACTCTAAAATTAAAAAAAAACGCCAAAAACCGAAAAAAGTCGCCAAAACAAACAAAAAAATGCTTATGTGAACAAAAATCGCCACATATTAAAAAAAAATCGCTTATATGAAAAAAATCGCCTAAATGAAAAAAAATCGCCAAAATCCAAAAAAATCGCCAAAACGAAAATAAATCGCCAAAATTAAAAAAAACGCCATATCAAAAAAAAAATTGCCTAAATGAAATAAAATCGCCAAAAAATAAAAAAATCGCCTAATTGAAAAAAATCGCCAAAATGAAAAAAACGCCATAAACCGAAAAAGTCGCCAAAACAAAAAAAATGCTTATGTGAACAAAAATCGCCAAATATTAAAAAAAAATCGCCTAAATGAAAAAAAATCGCCAAAATCAAAAACAAAATCGCCAAAACGAAAATAAATCGCCAAAATTAAAAAAAACGTCATAAACCGAAAAAAATCGCCAAAAACCGAAAAAAGTTGCCAAAACAAAAAAAAATGCTTATGTAAACAAAAATCGCCAAATATTAAAAAAAAATCGCTTATATGAAAAAAATCGGCAAAATCCAAAAAATCGCCAAAACGAAAAAAAATCGCCAAAACGGAAATAAATCGCCAAAATTAAAAAAATAAAACGCCAAAACCGGAAAAAGTCGCCAAAACAAAAAAAAATCGCCTAAATGAAAAAAAATCGCCAAAACGAAAATAAATCGCCAAAACGAAAATAAATCGCCAAAATTAAAAATAAAACGCCAAAAACCGGAAAAAGTCGCCAAAACAAAAAAAATTGCCTATATGAAAAAAAAATCGCCAAAAATTTAAAAAATTCGCCTAAATGAAAAAAATCGCCAAAACGAAAATAAATCGCCAAAACGAAAATAAATCGCCAAAATTAAAAAATAAAACCCCAAAAACCGAAAAAAATCGCCAAAAACCGAAAAAAGTCGCCAAAACAAACAAAAAATGGTTATGTGAACAAAAATCGCCAAATATTAAAAAAAAATCGCCTAAATGAAAAAAAATCGCCAAAATCAAAAAAAATCGCCAAAACGAAAATAAATCGCCAAGATTAAAATAACGCCAAAAACCGAAAAAAATCGCCAAAACGAGAAAAAAGTGTCAAAACAAAAAAAAATTCCCACATGACAAAAATACGCAAAAATCGCCAAAACAAAATATATGCTTATATGAACAAAAATCGTCAAAAATTAAAAAAAATCGCCTAAATGAAAAAAAATCGCCAAAATCAAAAGAAAATCGCCAAAACGAAAATAAATCTCCAAAATTAAAAAATAAAACGCCAAAAGCCGGAAAAAGTCGCCAAAACAAAAACAAAATTGCCTATATGAAAAAAAATCGCCAAAAAATAAAAAAATCGCCTAAATGAAAAAAAAACGCTAAAATTAAAAAAACGCCAAAAACCGAAACAAGTCGCCAAAACAAAAAAAATGCTTATGTGAACAAAAATCGCCAAATATTAAAAAAAAATCGCCTAAATGAAAAAAAATCGCCAAAATCCAAAAAAATCGCCAAAACGAAAATAAATCGCCAAAATTAAAAAAAAGCCATAAACCGAAATAAAATCGCCAAATCAAAAAAAAATTGTCTATATGAAATAAAATCGCCAAAAATTAAAAAAAATCGCTTATATGAAAAAAATCGGCAAAATCCAAAAAATCTTTAGAACGAAAAAAATCGCCAAAATTAAAATAAACACCAAAAACCGAAAAAAATCGCCAAAACGAGAAAAAAGTGTCAAAACAAAAAAAAATCCCACAATGACAAAAATACGCAAAAATCGCAAAAAAAATAAATGCTTATATGAACAAAAATCGTCAAAAATTTAATAAAATCGCCAAAACGAAAATAAATCGCGAAAATTAAAAAATAAAACGCCAAAAGCCGGAAAAAGTCGCCAAAACAAAAAAAAAATTGCCTATATGAAAAAAAATCGCCAAAAACTAAAAAAATCGCTTAAATGAAAAAAAAATCGGCAAAATCAAAAAATCTGCCAAAACGAAAAAAAAAACGCCCAAATTAAAAAACGCCAAAAACCGAAAAAAGCGCCACAACGAGAAAAAACTGTCAAAACTAAAAAATTGCCAAAAAGAAATAAAAACGCCAAAAAACGAAAAAATCTTCAAAACAAAAAACAAATTGCCTATATGAAAAAAAATCGCCTAAATGAAATAAATCGTCAAAATCAAAAAAATCAAAAAAAATTGCCTATATGAAAAAAAAATCGCCAAAAAATTAAAAAGCACCAAATTTAACATAATGCCGAAAACCTAAAAATTGCACTACAAAAAAAGTATGAATTTTTTCACAAAATGAATATGTACCTACATATCTCTGTGCTTATGTATGTATCTACATAACGCACTTTGGTAAAGGGTATATAAGATTCGGCACAGCCGAATATAGCACTCTTACTTGTTATACATTTACTGTGTCGTATAAACAGTGAGTTTATTTGTTTGCAAATATTTTTATTTGCAAGTAGTGCGCGCATAAACGTAGTAACAGTTAAGTGTCGAAATGACATTTTTAATTCATTTGTATTGTTATATTATAGTTGAGTGACAAATCACAAGGTGCATATGAAGCCCTCCTAGGTCATCCTCATATAAAAGTGGATAGTCCGCTTCATAGGAAGTGTTAGAACTCGCACTAGTCCCTATTACTTAGCAACCGATCACGTGACTAGTCTTGTGTCAGTTCCATTTCCTGTAGGGATGTTTGCGAAATTAGCTTAAATGTGTTTTACTACCTGTATGAACATTTTTGATTTCGTGTCAGCCTGAATGGTCTATAACAGTGTACGGAATATACTGCTTTTGGGCAAGTGTTACTACGTTTATACGTGCACTATTTCGAAATAAAAATATTTGCAAATAAATTAATTCGCTGTTTGTACAGAACTTGGTAGCACTTCGATTAAAAAGTTATTTATGCTTATAAAAAAAATTTTGCAAATGTATAATGTTAATAATTAAAATTTAAATAATTATTTCCTTTTGTTGTTATTATATTATTCTATCACTGTTTTTTGTGCAAATAATGCGTTAATCATGATTAGTTTCCGTGTGCTAATAAGTCGCAATAAAAAAATTATATGGCAACTATTTACAGTTTCATTTGCAAATACATAAGTCATGCGTATAAACGTAGTAGGTGATAAATAGTATTTACATGAATTAGTTAAATAATTGTAACCTAAGACAACACACATTTTATATTACTTTATTTTTCTCTGAGGTTTTCTCTTTTTTTATATTTCTTAAAATAGATTTTCCCTATTTGAGTTAATCTGCACCTACGAACTTAAAGTTAATCCAAAATGGACTTTGCCGTGAGTTTACACATGAGAGTAATAGTACGAAAAACTCAATACACTCACACTTTTTTACTAACCCCTTCACATTTTTCGCACTCGCAGCTATACTCGCAGCAAATTTTGCATACGAGTGATATTTTCACACTTTCATGCAATCAAATGTCAAATAAACTAATGGAGTTACCCTATCAACAATATTAAGCAAATCCAGTTAATCATCTTATAACTAAAACTAAAAATTTCGATTGTTTTCGATTAGATTGTGTGTTAGTTTCTTAAAATTAATACAATAAAAGGAAATATTATAACACAAATATTGCTAATATCATTAAAATGTTGATAATAATAATTAATGACAATTATTTCCTTAAAAATGGTTCTATGTTGAGAATTTGGCAACTCTATTTTGTAAACAAAACAAAATGAAATGAAAAGAAATTTATAGTTACGATTAAGGACTTTAAAGAAATAAAAATGGATGTATAATTGTGCCAAAAAAAAAACATTATAAAACTAATACATAAATATATACCACACCCACCGACTTTTATGGGATATGAACGGTGGAGTTTACTCCTTGGCGACATTTTTAAAATGAACTTTCACTCTCATGTGTAAACAGAAATGCAAATTGCAAGAGATTCGAGTATTTCGAACAATTTTTCGTCGATAATACGTATACAGCACTTGCCTGAGAGTACTCGTATGTGTAAAGGCATGGTTAAAGAAATCAAAAGTTTCATCACACACAGTTTCTCAGCTGGAAGACGTTAGTGGTTTTTTTTTTTAAATTTATATACTCTTCCACCATTCTCAACTTAAGACAGATTTCTTTATCACATGAACAGGACAAAAACCAAAAAATGGCAAAAATTTCGCCATAACAAGAAAAATTCGTTATCTTAAATCGAATAAAAATGTTTAAAAAAAAAGTGCAGGAAAAAGAGAATCGACTTAAAACAAACCCTTCGTTGTTAATCGCAGTGAACATCTTAACTTCTTAAAGAAAAACAAAACTGCCTGGAATTTCTAAACAATGTCATCAATTAAAGGCAAGAAATACAATGTTCACACCTGAAAACTCTATTAACAAAATTATACATACGTACACTCGAGCTAAGGACTTGGAAACAACAAAATGTGGTCGTAAATTAACACGGTGGTGCTGCTTAAAGCCAATGAAGATGTATTTATTTATTTAATTTGTGCGTCAGTTTGTGTTTATGTAGTAAAACATAATTTTAAAATATGTACATATGTATGTACACATATTCTAACCTTACCGTGGACTGCAGGCTTTTATGTATGCATGCATGTATGTACGAGTATGAAAGATCCCCTGCAGGAAATGTCACTAGTGAATCAGTACTGATTCACTATTGACTTTGTCGCCAGTACTACTGACTAATTATACCCCACTCAATGCTTTTTCCTAAAGACATTTAACATGTGCGTGTCATTCAAAAGCAACTACTGACATTGGAACTACTACACGCAAAGAAAAAATATGGTTGAGGTAACCATAATCAAACAGCAACATACTATGGTTAAATTATATGGTTGTAGTTAAATCATATTATTGTCAATCTGCGTTAATAATAATATTATCAACAAAAACAATGAACTTTGTTACACCTAATCTTATTATTGTAATTATGACAACACTATTGTTAGATGCGACTAAAATATAATTGAGCCTCACCATACCATGTTCTTATATTATAATAATATTGTTAAATACAACAACAGTATTATTTAATATAATAATAATATTTTGTTTTTCAATCATATATTTATTGGTAGATCTTTTATTTAAAACAGCTGTGCGATAAATCCGAAATAAAAATAAATTAATATTATTGAAATAAAATGTATGTATAGAAATACTTGCATTTGTGTGTATCCTCGAAATACAGATACGTCTGTATAAAGAGATAAACATATGTACGTATGTATATGTTTTTATTTATCTACCCTTTTGTTTGTTTGTACCTTATTTATTTATTTAACACGACGCGTGCAATACCGATGGCTTACAAATGAAACACTGAACTGACAGAAGATGTTCCTGAAAATAATTTTTAAAACTTAACATAGTATGGTTTTGATTAACATTAGATTGTTATTTACGTTATATTATTTTTAAATAATAACAAAAATTATGTTGCAGTCATAAATTTTTAACAAAACTATATTGCTAAACTCTAACCATATCACACTTTTTTATGAATATAATAACGTAATAATTAAATTCAAATATTACTTTGCTTAACGTAACAAAATGTATGTTCCAAATAACAATAACTTGTTTTCAACGACCACACATTTGTTTTCGAGAACATAATATTGTTTTCTCAACCATTTTACAACCATATCTTTTCTTTGCGTGTAATTAGATAGTTCTTTAGGGACCATATGAAGATATTGGAAACAGATAGTAACTAGCACATTTTAGTTATCCTTGTATACTCCTTTGATAATGAAATTGCGTATTTGCGTGTTAAAATTTTGGTATTTTATTAAACAAATATATCAAAAATGGAACTTATAATTTAAAAAAAATGCAATAATCGGGATTAATTCATTTATTCGTTCAGCATATCACCAGCAACTAGGGATTTTGTTTGTTTGTATGTTAATCAAAAATTTTATGTTTCGCTGAATTAGTAAAATCAAAAACTTACGAATGAATCTGCAAGTATGACAAATCTTTAACTGATGGCACAAAATCTTCCACAGGGTAAAACAATTTCCATAATTGGCACTTTGGCTTAAAATTTTTTAATTTTAAAATTTTTTGCAAATTCTTTTTGTGTATTTTTTTAAATTATTGCTCAATACATTTAAATTCGCCTTTTAATTTGATTTCTTAAACTAATTTTTATAAACACTTAAATTTTGCTTTACGTCACTTTTGTTTTCAACAAACCAATAAAACAAGAAGAAGCATAGTTGTGTGTATATGAAAAAATATTTTCTACGCATTAAAAACAATACTAATAGACGCTCTGTTGACAATGTCACCAAAATAGTCGACAAAAGTGGTGACTTGGGGACACTTAATCCCACGTTTCCTTCAGGGATCGTAATGTAATAAGAAATTGTTTTTCAATCATATGTCTTGGCATTTATGAATCTGTTTAGAAGTTAAAATAATTTGCGGCCAATATCTGTATCAATACGAAGTGGCCTTATCATTACAATAATATACATAAAAAAAGTTTTGTTGGATTATTTTTATTTTTGTGTTGACAGCTGGGGTTAAGATTTTATGTGGAGTTTGACGGATTGGTTAGATGCGCCGCTGGACCACCTGGTACTGAATACGCCTTGATTTGTACAAAATTTACTACACTCAGTTACCTAATGATCCTTGGAAAATCATTTTAAAACCCAGATGAATAGACATCTTTAATTCGGATTCACTACATGGTGAGCATAAGTGACATATTTTTTAACTTGTTCAAACAAATTGTATTCGATTAATCGAAGAATTTCTTGTGAGTCATATCTTTCAATTGATTCCTATTCAATATTGCCATAATTTTTGACTAAAGGTTTTGATAAATGTATTATTCAAGTATTAATAACCATTAGAATAATCGCGTAAAAGCTAAAATCTATTCAATTACTCGAATCAAAATTTTTCGACGTTTTTCCGAACAAAATATGAACTTAAGCATAATTAAAATCAAAAAAAAAGAACTTTTTTAGTTTGTTGTTTTACTTAAGGCTATTTCTGTGAAAATTTTATGTTTTTCTGTTCCTAAATTTTTGTATAGGGACACCTCTAATGATTGAAGATGGAAGCTAGATGTGTTCTGAACAAATGCTGCGTCAACAATAATATTGGGGGTCGGTCATATATATGACACCTCTAGGGGCAATCTGGGCCTAACTAGGGCGATGGAGGTAATTCCCAGTAAAAAATGTTCATGTTTTTTAAAATACGAGCTTGTTAAAAAGCAGTGAACGTATATGAAGCAAACTATAGGAAAAAATCGATTTAATAGTGAGCAAAAATGTAGTGCTCCAAACCGAGAACTCGGCATACAAAAATCATCGATATCAGCAGGTTTGTCAGCGCTACTTTTATTATTATAATAGTAAAAACCTGCTTTTTTGAAGCAAAATTTTTGCTCGGTTGTATAACAAATAATATCTTGCATGCGAAGTTCCTTAAGGAGCGCCGATAGGGGCTTAGTATGTGCATAGAAATTTTAGTGGGTTGGGGG
Organism: Tachina fera; assembly: GCA_905220375.1. Taxonomy (NCBI): domain Eukaryota; kingdom Metazoa; phylum Arthropoda; class Insecta; order Diptera; family Tachinidae; genus Tachina; species Tachina fera. The sequence continues at coordinate 20,352,777 of LR999963.1, read as the reverse complement.
GGATAATAATAGTGGCGGTCGGCCTTAACTTTTAACTTTGTAGGAACAACTGAGGGACAATTGTGAAGTTTTTAGTGGATTTTTCCTCATTTGCCCCTCCGATGATGTATCCCCTTAGGTGGGGTGGCGGACCGCAATTTTTTGGCTCATGCATTTTTTTTCTAATCCTTAGAAAACTTTTCAAAATGGAAACTTTGTCTGTGAGCTCATTCTAATCGAAATCCAAGAAATTTTCTGCTTTCAGCAAACTATTTAACATGTTAATGAGGCGGTTTGCTTACCAGGAATTCTAAATCAAATTTATTTCCAAATACACACGAGCATATTTCTAATTTCGGCTAAAAACAAAAAACTAAATGATATAAATTTAAAACTAGAGAAAACATAAATGTTTATTTGAACATTTGATTAATGTTAAACATAATAAAAAGGCGATAAGTTTATGCGTCTAATTAACGCCATAAAATTGTGTGTAATCTATACCAATGAATCTTCTTCGCCAGATACCATACTACATACAAACAAACATGCATACATATTGTATGTATGCAGAACTGATGACCAGCAAAACATACATACAGACGTGCTGGTCAAGGGAACAATCAGACAAAAACATACAATAAGACAAGATACAATAGTAGCAAAGAAATTAACAACATCATACAACAACAGTGTGCAACAATTACGCATACAAATTTACCACATATGGACATTTCCACAGAAATCTGTACCATCATTGAAAATTATTTTGTTAGAAAACAAATTATTTTTTTCTAATATTATATTAAAAAGGGTTAAAATTTTTACACTCAAAAAAAATACGTACTATTATTAAGAACATTTTTTTCTTAAGTTCAAGTAAAAATAATTTCTAAGTCTAAGTAATTTTTTCTAAGTTTAAGTAAATTTTTAAAAAAATCTAGTAAAAATTACTTAATATGAGTAAAAAATAAAAAGTTAATATCCTCAAAAATAGTTCATAAAAATACACAATAAATCTCTCACATTTCAGGAAATGTTAACTGACTTAAAGGAAATATTTACTAAGAGTAGGAAAATGGTTATGAACTGAAGGAAATTTTATATTAAGGACTAGTCAATTTCGTCTTAAATCAAAAAATAAACTTTAGGAAATGAATTACTCCTGATTAGTTCATGAAAGTGTACTTAATTAAAATATGTAAAAAGGTATACTAAATTTTAGGAAAATATTTACCAGTTTTAAGTATTTTTTCTTTGAATTATAGAATTTGTTATTAATTTGCATGTAGCAAGAAATCTAAGTAAATTTTCATATTTTCGAGGAATATTTGAACTTGAAATTTATTTTTTTGTAAATAAAATAAAATTTTAAAACTCAATTATTTCAATGCTTATTCAGGCTGCCTTGTTAGGCAATTGATTAGAGTGCTTGCTTATCAATCAGAAGGTTGCTGACTCAATACTTGTCTCCTCTCAAGGAATTTATATATGTATGGTGAATTATAATTAAGAATATAATATGAAAATAACATATCATTTGGTATAGAATTTAATAAAAAATAAAAATAAGTACCAGAATTAAAGACAAAAAAATTGAAAAATTTACTAAATTTGAGATCAAAGACGAAAAAAATTTTTTGCAAAGCTCCGAATTTTGTGGGAAAATTTTACTTAATTTTAGGAAAATTTTACTTAAATTTGAAAATATAATTAATATATTATATTATAGTGAATATTTCACTGGTTTCAAGTAAAAACAGCTTTGGCGCCATACGACAACTTGTTTTTATTCAAATTTAGAAAATTTTCCCAAGTTTTAATTATTTTTTTGAGTGCTGAAATCTCTACCATCATTGAAAATTATTTTGTTAGAAAACAAATTATTTTTCTCTAACATTATATTAAAAAGGGTTAAAATTTTTATAAGCACCTTTATTCCAGTTGTCGAAGTCCACGTCACTTTAGCACAATATCAAAAAATTGGAGCTACAAACAAAGCAGGAAAATATGTTCCGTGCTAAATCATACTAAGGGTTGTTAAAAAAAGGAGAAACACAAATATTTCAAAAATCACAATCAAAATTATGTTATAATTCCCAGATCTATTTTATTCTTCTAGATGCTGTCAAAAATCAGTTCTAAATGTTGTCCCGTTCGCGATACCAGGGGGCAAATTACGGCACACGATACCGTTCGAAGTTTTAAAATATTTCTATATAAACTCTATTGAAATATTTCGTAATTTTGCTCGTTAGCGAGTGCCGTAATTTGCCCCCAGGTTAATTGCTTATAAATTCAAAACAACAAATCAATAAAACCATAATTTTGCTCTAAACATAGTCAGCCTTATTTATAAAAATTATTAAGGCTTTACAAAGGTTTAATAAGACAAATTTTGTATGAAAATGTGTTCTAGAAAGCATTTATAAAGTCTTAATAATTTTTATAAATAAGGCCGAGTATTATTAACGTGCTATCAAAAACTGGCAAGAAGCAAAAAAAATATATATACATATAAGATTTCTTTATATTATCCTACTTCAAAGGCAGGCGAGCAATCGAGTTCTAAATCATGGAAATGCCCATATGCATTAAATGCATGCCACAACAGCAAAGCAACTCAGCTAATGAAGCAAAAACAGCAATAAAACATTGTTGCTTTTTCGCGTGAGTTTTATTAAATAGTAGTATTCTGTATTTAATACAAAGCAATTTACACTTGTGGCAAATAAAATAGCACACTTGGGTACATTTGTTTTTTTAGCAGCTGTTCTCTTAAGGTACGTTCACATTGAGGTAAGTATCACTCACTTCATTGTAACTAGAGTTGAGCGATATTTTGAAACCTGTTCTTTTTTCACAGCGATTGAAAAATCACTAAACACAACGGTGACTGAATTTATCTAGTAACAGGTTTTGGAAATATAGTTCTTTTATACAAACTGTGATTGTTTTTATTCTTATATGCTTACTTAACATTAGATAAGGCTACCACATGAATTTTTTTTATATTTTCAGCTTTTGTAGATAAAAAATCGTCAAATGGTGTCAAATCGTCTTTTCTGGCAACTATGTACATCTCACATGTTCATATTTGCAATTCTTGTCTCTCTGCCTCTTATAAGAAAATCTCAATATTTGGACGGGGCTGATTGCTAATTTTTTGTTCTTCTCGCTCTTCTTATTAGTATTTATCAAAATATCAATACTAATAAAGACTTTTAAAGCAGAAGAGCTGAAATGAGTTAAACCGTGATCAACAAGTTGACCGATGACATTTTTCAAAAAGTGGCACCAAAAAGGGGATTTATCAAAAAAAGGGGAAAAATTAAATAAAACGAGAAAACTACACTAAACTTTTTATTTTTAATGTATTTTTATATAATTTACTCTAAAAAATGGAGACAAAAAGTGGCAAATGCACTCGAAAAAGTGGCAAGGCAGTCGAAAAAGTGGCAATTTGCCACTTTAGTCGGTCAAACGGTCACGCTGGTGATCAGTCACAGTTTAATTTCACTGCAGCGTTGTCAACTCGGAGCTTTTCGCACCGTTTCTAATGCTTTTTAAAATTTTCGACGCGAAAAATTTTGTAGTTAGTGCTCAGTGCTTTTTTAAATTCATTTTCGGTGCTTTTTGTTTCGAGGCGGTGGCACTAAACCAAAAATTCAAAGATAAATTTCCTAGCCTATAATTTAAAAAGCATAAGCGCTAAAGTTAACTGGAGCATTTCAAAAAATTCTACTAAGATTGTACAAGGCTTGGTTGAAAAAATACGTGACATATAACCCTTAAAATTTAACATTTAAACGCAGAAGTTGATCGCGTTTTGCTTTACATAAAAAAATTTCCAGAAAATTGTGTTGTGAATATAGCTGCTGTTTTTGGTTATTTGTAACCAAAACTGATTCTTATATGTATACATAATTAAAATGTGTATCGCATGCCTGAAATTTTAAATTTTAGGAATGGAATGTAAGATCAACAGTTTCGTATGTTTTTTATATACATACATACATGCATACATATTTATGCTTTTGTGCTTTTTTACTTAAATTACGCGCTGTTTCACTGCTGCTCTTCTTATTAGATTTTCTCAAAATAACAGAACTGCTTCAAACAAAATACTGCTAAACTGTGATCACAGTCACAGTTTAAAAGAGCACAAGGAGCAACATTATTAAACAAAATCACGTTATAGCTCATCACTAATTGTAACCCATTAAATACCTTTAGAAATGCATTTATCTGAACTCATTGTGTTATGTAGTACATAATCACTTGAAATAAAATTCACATATGCATGAAGATAATTATGCATTTCTTCAAACAAAATATTTTATTATATAACAAAAACAATTCATATTACAATAAATTCAGTGAAGTGCGACTTTGACCCGCGCACGGACACTAGCGTTTTTTTCGTTTTAGTTTTTTTTTCTGTTTAGGCGATTTTTTTTTAAGTTTTGGCTCTTTTTTAAGTTTTGACACTTTTTTCTTCGTTTTGGCGTTTTTTAGCTTTAGCGTTTTTTTTTAATTTTGGCAATTTTATTTTGTATAATCAATTTTTTTAGTTTTGGCCTTTTTCGAGTTTTGGCGATTTTCTTAGTTTTTTGGCGTTTTTTTTTCATTTTGGCGATTTTTTCATTTGGGCGACTTTTTCGAATTTAATTTAATTTATTTTAGTGTTGGATTTTTTTTTTAATTTTATTTAAAAAATGGGCTTGAAGGCCAACTTTAAAGGGCGCACGCCGCACAATTTATCGCTGTGAATTATTTTTTGAATTTTTTTTCATAAAACTGAACTCAAAAACTGTTCAGGGGTGGGGGGAGAGAAAATATAAGAAATCAAAAAATTAATAAATAACAGCCACTCTAATGTACATACATACATACGTACGAATTTATGTATGTAAAGAAACCCCACAATAACACTACAACATAATATTCGCTTTTATACGAGTACCACACTACCGATATTGTCGCTAATTTATCAAAAGAAATATAAAAGAAAAAATTAAATACAAAATAAAAAATTAGCACTAAACAAAAACCAAAAAAAGAATTCAATAAGCAGAATTTAATTTAAAAATAAAAATAAAAATAAAAACAAAAAAACAAAAAAACTTCATGTCTTTTTATATAAAGTTATTTGGAATTTAACGCTGGTACTTAAAACTTTAACTTCTTCACTCTAGGCTTGTATGGATGGCATGCTCGTACTCGTATATTTATGTATTTAAATGTGTGTAAAACACCTTTTTAAATGAAATACAACATTAAAAACAACAAGAGATATTTAAAAAAATCCACATACAATAAATATTTAGCATAATGTCTTCTTTGTTTTTATATTTTATATTTAAATCTAAATTTTTTTGTATTTCTTATTACGAGTATTTGTAACTATTTGTGTATAAAGAGGAATTATGTATGTATTTTTTTAGGAAAGCGAACAAGCGAAATTTTATTATTTCTGGGTTTTTATTTTAATGTTGCCGCCGAAAAGTTTACCAAACTTTTTAGTTTGATGTGCACGCGCAAAGCACACTTTAATTGCTACAACCAACTACTCGTACATTCGAATACAACATTTTGCTCTTTAACAGTATTTTGGTTGTACAACAAATATGTAACGTAACATAAATTTTGTGTAAAATTCAAAAATAAAATAAAAAGATAAAAGGTAAACTTACTTGGTTAATTTATGTTTTTGGACATGTGATGATGAGTGTTTCTTTGTTTGTTGGTTAAGGGAATTCAACACAAATTTCTAGATAAAAATCTTTGAGTTTTCGGCCTTGTAGCGGACTGTATTTTTTTTTTTTTGGAATTGAATGACTGATTTGTTGTGATATAAGACAGCAAGGATTTGAAAAAAAGAAGATTTAGAGAGTATGTAGTATGTAGTTATTGTATTAGAAGTTAAAGAATTTGTAATTTTACGTGCAATTTTACATGTGATTCATTTTTTATTTTAGACAAAAAAAATCGTTGTTTTTTTCCTGTAACAAAAAAACCAGAAAACGTGCGAAGAAATATTTATTTGCAAAGCCCGCAGCTACACTCAATTTAAACTTGTGTACTCCGAAAAGTTCAAAATGAATACGATAAAGTTCGTATGGCTTTATAAGCCAAATAACATGTGATAATTATTAAGTAACAAATAACACCAAAGTTAATTGTAAAAAATTGTATTCTGACAAACACTTAGTAGAACGGAACAACTAGCTGTTCATCATCAGCGTTCTTTTGTTTCTGATATCAATTGATATAAATTTCTGCTTTATATACTGAGCTGTACTCAGCTTTTATTGCAAATGGAATATGTGAATTGTTTTGATTCATCGTATTACAATTTGCTGAAAGTTTTTTTTGTAATGAAAGCTCTACCTGCTCTAAATGTACAACAGTCTTGCCAATGTTGTTTGTTCTTTACTAATTATGCACATGGTAGTTAATTTGTTGGTTAATCACGTCTAGACAACAAACTTTTTTTTTAATACAGTAGTTTTCCGATTTAACGAACCTAATTGTTGTGGGGCCTGTTCGTTAAAGTGAATTGTTCGTTATATCCAATACTAAGTTAAAAAGGAAAAGCGTCCTTTATTTTATTCAAAACTCAAAGCATATCTATTGGTAGTATTTTTAATATTTTTTTAAAAGATCATGTGTACTTATATAATTAAAATATCAATAAAAGAAAAATTGATAAAGCACTATAATACAAAAATATTATTTATTTAAAAAACTAATAATTTTTTTTTTTTTTTTGATTTGATATCATTCTCTGAATGTCATCTTCTTAAAGCTCTCTACAAAGCATTATATTTGAGCTACTAATTTTGTTTTGTTGAGTCTATTTAACACAAATTTCGAAATGATTAATGACATCTTCGTGTTTTATTTTGGGCTCTTGAATTTCAGTTCCATCCAGCTCTTTTTAACTTTCGTTTTGTTTATACGGTAAATGGCTATTTTCAATCCATCTATTCAAATTTAAATTAATTTTTTTTTTAATCTGATCAGACAACCAATCCTGGCTTGCATTCAACTACTATCCTCCATAAATTTTGTTGTGAATTTCTTTGGCTTTGTATTTTAAAATGGTAATTGCGCTGCATGAGGGAGGAACCATTGAAAAAAGTTTGTTTTCACCTTGCTTTACAGCTCTTCTATTGCGATACCAAAAAAGACTATTTTTAACATTTTTTAAAAAAATTTCCTTTTATTTTAGGATTGTACCAATGGAGAATTTATGCAGCCCATATTTTTTATATATGTAAATATGTAATCCGCAGACCATTTCGATGATCACCGATAATTTTAACTTTATCCCTTAATCCTTAATCTATTTCTTTTACCCATTTTGATATTCGTAGCAAAAATTACTTCACACAACTTACTCTCAAATGATATCAAACAAAACCATAAAAAGAAGAAAACTTACGGTAGATTTTTTCTTATATTCTTTCCCATTAACTTTCTGGTAGCAATTATGTTTCTTATATAATTTTACATTTGTTCGTTATACCGAGCACAAAATAGAGTTTTCGTTCGTTATATAAGGTACTCAGTAGAAAAAAATTGGATGTTCGCTAAATGCGATGTTCACTAAATCGAACAGTGATGCCAACAATTCGAAGGCAAAACGAGCCAACTGAGCAGCCAAAAAGAGCTAAATTTAAAAACTCAAGTTTTTTCCGTTTTAAATCTTTGAATGTATTTATTATTAAATTTGCTTTAGAAGGATCTTCTGTTGGTTTAATCCATTTTATAAACATAGGATTTGATTTCCAAGCTTTCCTATATTTTTGGCAGTTCATTTCCATTTCAATATGTGGAAAATTTTCTAATTACTCAGAAACGAACACTTTGTAATAAAAACATGGTTTTACAATTTGAAATACCTAAATACATAAATATATCTTACATATTTGCAAAAAAAAAGTATCTGCATTTGCAAAAACATAGTTGCCAAAAACGTAAATGCCCAAAAGAAGAAACAATAGGGTAAAAACAGGAAAATTTACTATAAGATGCAAAAAGTGCCGTTTCCACAATTGAAAAGAGCAGTGTTAGCTCTTTTTATTAAAAAAGAGCTAAAGCGAGTTAGCTCTAAAATAGCTAAGTTGGCATCGCTGAAATCGAAAGTTCGTTAAATCGGAAAACTACTGTAATTTAAAATTTTTTTAAAATGTTTTCTATTATTTGTTTTAATTAATAACACTACGCAACAAATGAAGACTTGTGGGAAAAAACACGGAGTGGGCAATATATGTTCGACTGTACTACCAAAGGTTACTACAATCCTATTCTCAGTTTGACGATTTTGGTGACCAATTTTTTGGGCCTTCAAGGATTTCGAAAATCACTGCACCCTCAAAAAATGGTAAATCTGGAAAAATTTTGTGAACACGTCAATATAATATCAACGTGTCTAGGCCCCCTAAATACTTTAGAAAGACCAGTTTATACCAAAAAATTTTTAAGCATCGAAAAATTGTGACAAAGCACAATTTTTAAGGTAAAAGGTGGTCTGTATGAGCTATTCGGGTGCCTAGACATGTTCAAATTGTGTTGATATGTTCACAAACTTTGGTCAGCTTTATCGTGGCTACAACTTTGTCAAAGGAAAAAAGTGTACAAATAAATTGTTTTCCTTTGCTTTTCCAAAAAAAGTGCACGAAGAAACAATTTTTTTTTTGCATAATGAGACGTTTTCTTAAATTGTGTTTTAACAGTTAAATATGCACAGAAAGTATACATATAATACATATATATACTCATTTTCCCTCTCTCACGCGCACACAAAATCAAAACTTGAGCATCAAACAAGGATGCATGTAAAGTGGCGCACTATGAGCCGTTTTATTAAATTGTGTGATCAAAACATGAAAAACAATATTTAAATACATACATAGAAAAGATATTTTTTATATTGAAAAGGAAATAATTTTCATAGAAAATATACGTTTAATAAAAACTAGTTTTTTATAGAGAATTCAGTTTTAATAGAAAAGTTATTGAAAAAAAGTACTTCTCCCAGAAAACGAATTTCGCATAGAAAAAAAGTTACTTCTTTCTTGGAAAACTAATTTTTCATAGAAAGTATATTTTTTCATATAAAGGAAAGCTACTTTCTTCAAATCACTTAAATATGTGATCAGCCAAAAATTCAAAACAATTCAACTGACTTTCCCCCCCCAAAAAAAGGACAGTTTACACCTTAATCCTTTGCATTTCTTGTAAATAAGAAAAAAACACATTTCTGAGTTACATGTTGCACATACAAATTAATGTGTCTTTCGTTTGAAACAATAAATTAACAATAATAACAAAAAAAATATGTTAATTTTTCTAATTTTTCTTCAAAATAAATTTAAAAAACAAGGAAACACACGCACAAAGCAAAACGAAGAAAGAAAAAAAAAACATTTTTAATTACACGATGATGAGGATGATCAACAACCTTTTTGGTCTGCTTTTAAAAGTGAATAAAAAATATTTATGAGTTTTGTACGACAACAAGACCTGAGCTGAGGAGCCGTTGCATGTTCGCACGCGTACAATCCGCTTGATGATTCAGAACGACAAATATAATGCAACGGCATGAAGCAGTAGAAGTCGAAGGCTAAAGCAACCTGAGTTCTTGGAAAAATATTTCTTCTCTACGACGCGTCGTCGTAGTCGTCTTGTATGACTAAATAAAGGCATATTATGTTCAGTAGAAATATCTAATTAGCAGTCTATTGGTGTTTCAATTATTTGATTTCCTAACTCCTCCTCAATGTTTGTGGTTACGAACAGAGCTTCTTAAGAACTAATTCATGGAATTTTTTTTTATTTAAGCTCGCAGATTTTTTTAAATTAAAGTGATAGTTTGAAGTCTTTTTTTTTTTGCTTCCATTACTGAAATGAGTTTCTGGTACTAAATTTTACTTAAAGTGGACGGACGTGAAAAGTGCTGTTTTTTCCCGTAGAGTTGACACTTTAACGTTTACTCTCTGTTCAGTAATGTCAATCAGTGATGGGAAATGTGGCACAATTGTGCCATTTTTGGCACTATTGGATGCAGGCTGGCACTGTGGTACTCTCGCTCCTTTTCTGGCACTTTTTTACCATTAATATGAAAACTTTTTGTGCTGCAATAATAAGTAATTTTCTTGTATTTGTATGTTTTTAAGTATTGAAAGCTTAGTAGGCTTTGGGGCTGACAACTTTTCGGTTATGATGGAGAACGTTTGCCTAGAGACATTGACGATTTCTTAAGAGGAAGAAATGAATTGTTTGCAACAGCCCTTGTCCAAAAGATATTTTTTTTTTAATTTTCGGTAATATATCATCTAATTTTGAAGTAATCCCGAAAACGTTGGTGGTCTCACCTAGTAGTGTCCTGCACCATACCATTTATAAGACCTTTCAAGACATGAGAGATTTTTTAAATGCTTTACTAAAACAAACGCTAAACAACACTGTTGGCAAGACAAACAACTGAAACGAATGTCTTGCCAACAGAGTTGTTTAGCATTTGTTTTAGAATACTTCGCTGTGGTAAAGCATTTAAAAAATCTCTCATGTCTTGAAAGGTCTTATAAATGGTATTGTGCAGGACTTTATCACCTACGAGTAGCTGCTGCAGATAGAGTCTTTAAACAGTGGGTTGCAATGATGAATCTTAATTTATATGAAACAGCTTGATGGATAATATAAGCAAGATGTATACTTGTTTTTTATTATCTTCGTAAATAATAAATGATATTTTTGTTGAAAAGCAATCTGGCGGTGTAAGAGTGCACTCAATTTTAAAGAGGTTTTATTGTTAATTCATCATTTGTATCGACAGTTTTTAATCAAAAAATACATTGATGATGATCATGTTGATAATATAAATCTAAATTCACAATATCTTCCAACGGAAGAAATGCATTTCGGTGTTGAAGTTGAACTATTAATAACCAAAAAATCAGTTTTCCAACATAAAGTTGTAGAATTCGGAAATAAAATGAAGTATTTTTTACATTTATTTTATGTCATATTTGAAAACTAGGTATAACTTCAAGGACTATTATTGGAACTGGTTTCAAAAGTTTGCACCAGAACATGTTGTATGTAAGTGGAGACACGAATAATATGGTTCCTTTTGTTACACAAATGTTTCCAAACAAAAGAAATTACGCTCAAAAAATTTAAAGTGAATACTGATCCATATCAGACTTAAATATGTATTTAAGAAATTCAGGAACTTAAGTAAGGTTAAGGTCAATGAGAGTCGTCAGGTTTCTGTCGGTGTTATAATTATGTGAGTGAGTAAGTTTTGTAAAGATTCTCCGATATCGTAAAATATACAAGAGTTTCCATAGAAGACAAGAGGAAAGAGCTCTTACATAAAGGAATACTATAAATTTCGCATTTACCAAGATGTTCGCTCTCAAGTGGGAACTGATGTAATTATTACACAGAAAATAAAAACTAATAGAATTTGCTTGTGAGTTCCGAGCGATTCCTAAAAAATTTTCCAAATATACCAAAAGTGGGATTTTTCAGTGATTTTCGCCGGGCTCAAAAAATATTTTTGGAAATATTTAAAAACATATCATATCTTAAGGTGGCATAATAAATTTTTTTATTCCAGCTTTGGAATGTAGGGAAACCCCTTAAATTTGATATTTATAGAAAAAATAGGTCCATTTCAAAGCGATCTGATTTCTTAAATAACGAAAATTTTTAACGATAAATTTCTTTGTAATATATCTTAAAGTATTAAATAAGTATAAATGCGGGGTGGGAAGATTTGCAAAAATTTTTTTATATTTGCGAAATAATTAACAAATAATTAAAATTCGAAAATAAATTATTTTAACATTTTAATTTAAATTCCGTATATCTTTTTAAAAAGTTATGCTTTTGATACCAAAATTGTTTTCGAATATTAAATATTTTGTTTTAAATCAATAAAAATCGAATCGAAAAAGATTTGACTTCTCATCATCCGTAACAGTTGAATAAACTCGTAATATGGTTTTAGCCGATCGAAGAATGAAAGTGAGAGAGATTGTGGAAGCCATAGGCATCTCACATGGCCAAGTTTGCTCAAAGTCGACCACAAACGAATGTGCAAACTGCATTGCAAAAATCTATGAATTGGGATACGAATTACTCCCTCATCTGCCCCTATTCTTAAGACTTAGCCCAGAGTGATTATTTTTTGTTCCTAAACGGAAAGAGATTTGACTCGAACAACGAATCATCTCACAAGCCAATGCCTATTATGATGACATCGACAAATCATATTTCTCGGAAGGGTTACAAAACTGAAGAAACGTTGGACTAAGTGTACTCAAGGAGACTATTTTGAAAAATAAAATAACTTTATATATATATATATATATATGTATATATATATATTTACAGAGTTAATGAACCACCCTCGTATAAACGGAAACCCATATATGTGCCAGACTTTTTTTACCTCTTGAAAAGAAAAATCTACATTTAAAAAATTTTTTTATCAGATCAAAAACATCAAATGGGCATCGGTTTGAATTTTTCATAAGTTCGTACCACTTTAATGATATAGTCCAAATTCCAGTGGTCTAAGGGTCGCTTTCGATAATGAGCTGATCACGATCACGTTTTTTCAGTTTGAGATTATGGCATTCGATATAGTACCATATTATTACATTGTTCGATAGGGAATGCCATAATCTCAAACTGAAAAACGTGATCGAATCAGCACGTTATCGAAAGTGACGATTAAAACTGTAACACCTCAAAAAATTCTGCGTTAATTATTATATTTTTTTGTCAAAATCCCCCACTGTGCGTTCTTGTAGGAATTAGGTAGCACAGTTTTCGTTATTGGCAACGCAACTGAAGTTCCATTGCCATTCATAATCGACGAATTCGAATTTTATTATTTTTATGAATTTTTTTATTACAAAAAATAAAAATAAATTCAACAGACAATAAGCAACACAAGTAACTCTTTTGCAGCTCTGCTGTTAGTCTTGCTTTTCCTCAGTTTACTTGTTGTTTCTACTTATGTCCTGAGTGTTGTTCCATTGGGATAGATAGTGCTGATGACGATGATGCATTTCCACTACTATGTAAGTATTTCATGTCAAACAACAAGTTACAATAAAATTTATAATGTCCAATAGTCAATATGGGTGGTAGGATTCTTATAACAATATAATTTGTTATATTTGATTTTGAATAAATTTATGGTTTTTTTCTTTTACTGCTTTTTTTTCATAATTCTCATGTCCTTCAAGGAAAATTTATTAATTTTACCTTCATTCATTTCTTGAACGTTTTCTTACGCATTTAAATGCAAAAGCAAGTGTAGTAGTAATTGGTGACGAGTGTGTAAAAAAGAGTTTTAGAAATTCTAGTGGTGTTTTCGAAAATATTTTCAAATTTCTGCCTTAAATCAATACCAAGTCAACTACCAGTGTTACTTTCTTGTTGCATGGTAAAATATTGTTTCAAATGCGCGTGATGCATGCATTAAGTTGCAACGCTTTAAGTATGTAAATGTATGCATTTGCCCTGGCGCATTTGAATAAGAAATTTCGTATCATTTTAAAACCATAAATCAAAATATCTACACATTTTCAAAATATTTTAAATCAATTGTAATTGAAAATGACACTAAAAATATTAAATACCTTTGGAATGGACTTACCGTCCGTCTGTCTGTCTGCCTGTCTGACTGCACTGTCTTCTATTCGTTCACTCGTCGTTATCATTTAAAGCAGTCTTTAGGGAATGCGTTTGACACTTGTTTTAGCAGAGGCGGATGCACTGGTTTTGTATGCTTAACCAGGGGGTCGACTATTGATTTTGTCTATCATTTTTATGTCATGAATGATAAATAGGAGTTTGTTCAAAGATCACTATCAGATGCAAACTACCCATAAAAAGTAATAAAGGAATTTATGTACTTAAATATGTACTCGTATGTATGTACGTTGAGTGCAGATATTAGTATCATATATTAGGTTTGTTCATTTACTAAAAATTTTTACGAATTTGTTAAGCACCCCATACACGTTCCAACTCAATTGGCAACTGACTCAGTTGTTGTCCAAATCAAGGCGTGTATGGCTCTGTCAATTGATTAGTTTTGCAGTTGTGGAGTTGGTTAAAGAAAAATCAAAAAGATTTAGATTTTTTTTCAAGTTGACTAGTAAGTCCTTCAATTCGATTGTGCTGTGTATGTTCAACCGTCTTGATCAGCTGTCAAAACTTATGTTTGTAGTTTTATTTTGCAAAGAAAAAGTCAAGTATATTTGAATTTTTGAAATATGTATAAAAATTAATGAATGAATGCAATAGAAGTTTTTAATTTTTAAATTTGTAATTGCGAAAAAAAATATAAATTTGATAGTTGAATGAAAATCTTTCAATTTAGTTTATGAAGTGTGTGGGCCAAGAATTCAATTAAATTGAGACTCAATTAAGAATTGAATTAACTTAACAATTGTTACTAGAAAGTACCGATGAGAATTTAGGGCGTTTCGCGCTAGATTTAGCGCGTTTTAACTATGCCAAACACGCTTTTTTCGTCTTAGCGCTTTTTGTAAAAAAACGCACTAATTTAGCGCGTTTTGAATAAAGTCGATAACATCATTTCAGTTCAATATTTTTTTACTTTTTTTGTATAAGTTTAACAATTTTCTAATATCCAAAACTCTGATAAAAATTTTCAAGTTGGTTATTGATTCAGCTGTCGCAAATAAAATTACCTTGACTGTGGTTAGAATTAAAAACGTAAATGGCAAATGTTTTGAAATTTCACAGCTAAAAATATTAATGACCCAAAAAGTTTACATAACTTATTAAGCATATATTCTAGCTAAAGTACAAAAAAGCATTTGAATCGCAAAACTATTCGACAACTTATGTACATTATGTATATGTTGTTACAAAGTTTGACAAATAAAATTAAAATAAAAACTAGGGATTTCGATTATTTGGAAGGCGATTCTGATTCTGTATTAGATGATTTTAGTTATTTAGAATATAATTTCGAAGATGCAATATAGCAAAATCTCAAAAAGGATTACAAAAAAAAAAATACATCGACTTTTATTAAAATTTAATTTAGCGCGCTAGAAAATAGCGCCTTTTTGCTATAAATAGTTGACAATTTTGTAACTTAGAGCGTTTTGAGAAGGGCAATAACGCATTTGGGTTGTAAATAGTTGGCAACGCTGCTGGAAAGTGTTCATTAGCCCGAAAAGTTTGCAAGGAGAGTGTCAAAAGAGAGAGAAAAAAATTGGGAGCCTAAAGAATCTTAGAAATTATTACCAGTGATGCCAACTTTTTTGGTTCTAACAACATATAAAATTTTAAAAAGCGTAAAAAGCACTAACGTGCAAAACGACTCAAGATCCAAACGACTGAAGTTTAATAATGTTTAAATTTTTAAGCTATTCTCTATTTAATGAAATGCATATCGAGAGCCTATATTCAAAATACGTCAACTCAAAAAAGCTAACTTTTCAGCAGAGTAAAAAAAAACTAGTTAATTCGTACATTGTTGTAAAAATAAATTATGTGGCTTCCATAATATGGTTTAAATATGCTTACTAACTTATAGGTCTGCAAAAAATATTTTATTTTGCACTGGTTTACGTATTTTTGTGAGATAGCATATTTTAGTCGATCAAAAAACAAATAATTCTTTAGAGTTAGCACATTTTGTCGGAAAAAAATTGAGTTTTTTTATATATTTATTTTTTTAATCAATTTGTGAAAGCTTTTACTAAATACCAGATATAAGAATTGAAAAACTTCAAGAAAAATCTTCAAATACCATTAAAAAATTACTTAAGCTTGACTTAAAGCCTCTTCCATATCGAGGTAGTCAGCTTTAGCACTCTCTAACTCAATCATTAGTGTAACAGGGTTACTCCAAGTTATCAATTTCGAAAGCTTATATCATTGACTATAACTGGTGCATACATTATGTTTCTATTCGATTAACAGTTTAAAAGTTATATTTACATTACCAATTTTTTTTATCGGAACCCCCATGTACTGATATGTTTAAAGTGACCATATCTCAAAAACGCAAATTTATAATAAATTAGTAATTTTTTAACAATATTGGAGTTAGCATTTATTTTCACCAAAAAAATATATTTTGAGATACCAAAATAAGAAAAATTTATATAAAACGAGAAAAAATTATTTTTTTGATTCGAAATTTATACTACCGATGAATATTGCTTGCATAGGGGAGCTATTTGCCATCGGTAAATCATTTTGACCAAATTTGAGTTAACGTGTTTTGAATATAGGCTCTCGATATATCAAACAAAAAAGGTACACTGAAAATATAAATACACCAAGTTTTTTATTAAAGTAATGTTAAGAAATACCCAAATTTCTTAAAAGCGATAATTAGTGCTTTTTCTTAGTTTGGCACTAACGCTCAAAATTTGACATTTCGATTCTTCAAAAAGCACTAACAACAGTGCGAAAAGCACCAAGTTGGCATCGCTGATTGTTACTAGTAAAATTTTTACTTGCAAGAGTTATCCAGACAGCTGTTCTGTTTTGTTTTTAAATTAATTATTTGAAAATATCTGAAAAAGGGAAGCTGAATTTCTTTATTTAAAAAATATAAGTATGTATGTATGAGTATGTATGTTAAAAGAAAGCAAGTTTTCTTAATTTATTGTTTTTCTTTGGTAAAGCCACATAAATTCAATTTTATTGTCAAAGAATTTTTTTTGTTTCTCATATCTGATACGTAAATGTCAATTTTTAAAAAAATTTTCAATTTAAAATATTATCAAATAAAATACACCAGAAAAAGTACAATTTGTCGATGGTTATTGGTTTGCGGCACAGTATATTCAAAATACTCGTACATTATGTCTGCAACAAACCAATAGCCAACCGACGATTGTACCATAATTTCCGTCTATGGTTCTGATATGAATAAAATTTTCCTGCAAGTAATGCAATAAACACAACTGGGACGAACGACGAATTCGTCGATGAGCATTCTCTGCGTAAATTCGTCGTGTGAAGCACAATAACGACGAATTTACTCACCGAATTCCACTCTCATATTTGATAAAATTGGTTCTTCTGTGTATAAATACAGAGAAGGAGAGAGAAAATTTGTTTTTTCGTCGTTCGTCGGCGTACAAAATATAAATAAATCTATTGCAAGTTTCGTCCAACGTACTGATTGTGTGTATTTTCATATAAACACGTGTATTCTGTAACCGGAAATTCGTCTTTCGTCCCAGTTGTGTTTATAGCCAGGCTGCTTTTTATACAAATGAATACCCATACGCTTATACATTTCTCTCAGATCTCTCTCTCTCTCTCTCTCTGTGAGCAGCTCTGGTTTATAGCATAAAGCGTTCATTTACTTTTTCGTATCTGGGAGAATAATTTTGTAAATTTCTGCTTTAGAGTCTGAACACAATGTAACGATTATTTATTGCGGTGCGGTTTTCCATACGATTTTGAAGTAAAAATCCGCAATGCGGGACGGAATAAAATTAAAATCTATTATATTTTCACTGCGGGCTTTCTTATTCTCTCAATTTTCTCTTGCTGACTTTGCCATAGTTTTCGAATAATTGGCTGTGTTCACAACATTATTGTAAAAAAAACACGATTTTGAAGTTCAAACATTTTTGTCATAGATTATAAAAGTTTAAAAAATATATAAAATATATCTGCGAATGTATAAAATGTTAATCATTTTTTGTTTTTAGTTATAAAAATGTAAGCACAAAAAAATTAATTAAAATTTAAACAAACAATGACAAGTATTGCCGTCGCCGGCTTCCGTTGTATTATGTTTATTTTTCTCTCCCGCAACAAGAAATCGCACTGCACCGGAAACATTCTCTTTAGACACTTACTCTCTCATTGCTGGTTTCTGCTGGGAAAGTAAATGAACAGACCCATTGTAGCGGCAGTTTCCCTGTTTTTCGAGCAGGGAACTTGTCAGATAACAGTATGTGACAAAAAAAATTACCTGTGACGTGTTACTATTTTTCTGGCAGGTATTGTCGAGTATAACAGCAATCTCTATTTCAAATTTTCCAAACACCCCCAAAATCATGAGTTACGGGTTAAAAAACCAGGCAGCCGTATTTAAGATTCAAGTCAATTTTTATAACTTAAACAATTTCTAGAAGAAAAGTTTTTACTTATGCAACGAGCTCCTAGAAACTGTAGAAAAAAATATTTTCGTTAGTGTTCGTAGAATTCCAAGCAAGACAAGAAATTTTTTAATTTTGTGTATAAAAACTGATTACATTTGTGTTAAATATAAAACTTTTATTGGTTTTTATGGCCTGTCGTATGTAATAATATGGTTGTATTTGTGTATGTTTGTTAAATATGCAATGCATAGTAATAATTGCATAATGTGTAATATACAATTGTATATACATACGTATGTATATACATACATACAAATGTATATACTACACATACATATCGTGCCACAACCGCCAAAAAAATTGAATGACATAGTTTTCGAAGTTGATTTTTTTACCAAAACCGATTATTTGCTCTCGTAAATAAACTATTTTCGTCACAAAAAAAACGAGGTCCAAAAAATGTGTCGCTTAACCTTTTCTGGCCGTTATGGCTCGTTATGCGCATATATCTATGTATTTAAATTTCGTGGTTGTATTGTTCATAACCAATTAAAAATAACAATTATATTAAAAAGCTTTCTGTAGTTTTATTTTTCTTTTCGTAATTATTATTTTGTTTGGTTTAAATTTAAAATTTATTTATAGAATTGGTTACCGTTTTCAATTTATTTTTTTTTTTTTTTTGAGATGCATTTTAGGTTTTTTGTTTATAGTTTGCAATTTTCTTTTTCTTTCTTTTGGTTTTAAATAAACTTAATTTTTATTCAATGTTTTCTTTTTAGTTCCATTACACATTTTTTTTTTTATAAAATACAAAAATTAAACGAAAACAATGTGTGTGAATTCGATTAGTTAATAATAAGGATATTTCTTTGTTTTGTGGTTTTTTGTTGTTGTTGTTGTAATAAATTTACATGTAACACTAGACATACATAATAAATATCTACTAATCAATTAATTGAAGAAAAAATAAGAATCGCTGTATTGTTAGCAGAAACTAAATTTCATTTTATACAAATTCGAAGTGAATAATTTGGTTGTTTTTATTTATAGTTTTTCACGTGCTTATTTTGTTTTAAATAAATATATGTTTAAAATAATTAAAAATAAAGTAAAGAAAAAAAGCTTTTCCTTACTTAAATTGCAACTTAGAAATATACATAAATACGAATAAAGTTACGGAAAAGTGAATTTATGTATAAGGAGCTACAGTAAGAAGCAGCAAATATTTTGAAAAAAAAAATATTTAAAGAATTATAAAAATCCTAACCCAATATACTCGTATGCAATAATAAAACAAATAAATTGTTGTGACTTGTTATAACATGCATTTGAAATATTTAAAAGAAGTGCAAAATAAAATTTGCCAAGCCAAGATTTTGAAACTTTTTGCATTCCAGGAAATTAAATTGTTTTTATAAAAATTTTTGAAAGCACTTTATTATTATAATACATAGTGTACAAAGAGATTTGCCTGATTTCATTTTAAAATTTATAATTTTATAACTATATAAAATATGAAAGGAACCACTCCTTAATATTTTCATAATGTATTAATTGCTTAGACTTTTTTTTTAGCGTTTTATGTGATTCTTTAAGTTAATATATAATCCCTTATTAATCGTGTGTCAAATTAATAAAAGTACACGTATGTATGTTTGAAAATAATCATTATTCGCTGCTCTATTTGTTTTGTTTTTTTTATAAAGAAACTTGAGACGCTGTTCTATAAATCGATTCGATTAAAAACAAACTAATTCTATTCAGAGAGTTTTTTATCTTCATTAATTTATACGATTTGAAAAGCGCACGATTTAAATCTAATCGATTTACAGAACTGGTCCGACAATATTTTATATTTAAAAAATCTTGCAAGTTTTCAAGAGCTATGTATGTATGTATGTTTTTTTTCTTATAGAAGTATATTTTTTTCTAGTTTCCTTCTCATTTAAAGGCATCGATCGATAATCAATTTGAAAAAGAAACTCAAAAGAGAGAATAACATAATTAAATAACTATCCTACATTAATTCACCATTCATTTATCGTAATCATCATTCATCAGCTTTTATCATTAGAAACATCACATCGATCCATCACAAGCTTAGTACACGTAAATTCATTTGAGTCTTATTAAAAGTGACCCAATTGTCTTCATCTGGGTACTGAAGAAGGGACTTTTAACGACTCTGACTTTTCGAATGGGCGATCAGCCACTGCAGAGTTATGTCGATGTTGTCTTTCTCTTTACACGAAATACTATAGCAGCATATTTCTCTGTCCTGTATACTAGATAAATTCCTGGAAATTTTGATTAAAATAAAATTTTTTTTAATAATAATTCGTAAAAGAAATGGTTTAGAAAATAATATTAGGAGTTTGCGGACAGGACAGCCCATCTAAAAGCACCACAATTTTTATTCTTGAACAAATGTATGTAAAGACGTTGTCAGAATAACGACACAAGTTTATGTTTTAAAAGAATATAAACACTTGAAAAACTTTACAAAAAACTTAAATAGACTTTAGCTGTTTTTACATTTGTCTCAGTTATATTCTGATAACTTGAAGAATATGTTAGTTAACGCATCACATAAACCTGAAATTTAATACATGTTTTTAATTGAGGTTGGAAAGAATAATCGAAAGAGAACAAGAACAAGACTTATAGCTCGATTATGGATGGCAACCGAACTGTAGTTGCGTTGCTAGTTGCCGAAATTGTATTACGTATGGCAACTGGCAACTAACAGCTGGTAATTTCAGTTGACATATTGGCAACCACAAATTTGTAGTTGCTGTATAGTAAAAAGTGAAAAAATTAGAAAATTATGTGCTATATTATTTTTATTTTTGAGTTTCTTCCTTGCATATTAAAAAGAAAATATGATTTAAAGTTAAAAAAGATTGTTAAAACCTATTTTAGGCCGTCTAAGGGCGACTTTTTGAGTTGAAGATTAGAGATTAAATTAACCTTAATCTTCATTTGCAATTTTTGGGTAGTCGACTATATTGGTTTACTTGCTAGTTTAAGCGACCAATCGTGGTGGTTTAATCTTACTTTAGTAGTGACAACAAACACTTGTGAAACATAAATTTTTGTAAAAATTATATGATAAAATAATTTAAAACACATAAATATACATATGTATTTTATATTATTTATATATTTCGTTTAACACGCAAAATATTTACTTGTAAATAATAAAATATTACAGTTTCTTCTTCTTCCAACAAAAAAATCAAAGTGTGTTGATAACATGTATGATTTTTGCTTAGAAATTGTTGCCACTATTTTGTTTCTCAGTATGGTAATACTGCAAATAACAAGAAGTTTAAACTACCACTCAAAAATATCAAACTCAATTATATGAGATTAAGTTAATTTTCGGATTAGCTAATTAGAGAAATAAACTAATCTTAATCTCGAACCCAAAAAGTCGCCCTAATAGATTCAACATTTTGCATTTCTTTCTCTTCATCAGCAATTAATTCCACTTAACTAATAATTTTTAAGATAAGTATTATTTTAAGCACTTTTACTAAATGATTTGGTTTTAAGCACTTGTATTTCTTATATTTTGCATTTTTGTTCACATTATTTTCAGTTGGAAATCTGTCGATAACTTTTTGCCAACTGGAGGAAGTTGCCATACATAATAACAACTTTAGTTTCAGTTGCGTTGCTAGTTAACTCGGCAACTGAAGTTCTGTTGCCATCCATAATCGAGTCATTAAACTAACACGCGAAGCTTAAAACTTTTTTAAACTTAATCACCCCTATCGTGTACAACAAGTGGAATTTTTGTTCACGTGAAATTTTCATTCCCCTCGAAGGGAAAAATGCTATTGTGAATCTCCCGTGAAATTTTTCCCCGCCATCAGTTCCAGTGAATGTAAAAAATTTAAGATTTTTACAGGGTGACCGGTGACATTTTTCAAAAAGTGGCACCCAATAGGGGATTTATCAAAAAAAAAAAAGGCAAAATTAAAAAACACGAGAAAACTACACTAAACTTTTTATTTTTGACCCCATATTTATAAAATTTAAAATGAATTTGAAATTCATTTTATTTAAAATTTTTCATACAAAATTTTACTAAATGGACTTCAAATTCAATTTATTTTTTTTATGAATATGGGGGTTAATGTATTTTCATCACAGCTCGCAAAATATGCTCAATCAAATTTCTCTGTGCGGTCTTCTCACTCAAAAGACCTAAAAAATGAAACTTAATCACTCCACGGCCCTATGTATAAGCAAAAATTGGCATGAAGTTAGCATAAAATTGAACATGATCTTAAAGAGTTTTGCTATGAAACTTCACATTAAAAATCATGCTAGGACCTAGAGTTGGGTTAAAATTAGGTAATGCTACTGTTTTTAATGTCAAATTGTATGGAGGAACTCGTTAACACCTAATTCAATTTCGTCACTAATGCTAACTTCATGCCAATTTTTGCAGTGTCTGAACAGCAACCCTCTTTTTCGTTTCAATCGTGTTCTGGCTCCCGGGGTATTGGTTGCGCGTAACACACGAATCGGTCTCTTACTGACCGCATGATGCGAACAGAATCGTTCCTTGCTCAGCTACTGAGGGTCAATAAAAATAACTGTAAATTAAACTATTCCTCAACGACGTGTAAATGTAAAATAAAAGGCAAATATGGGTACAACAAAAACAAAATTAATCTTCATGAATTTTGTTCAATAATATTTATAAAATTAAAAATCGCAACACACATACCTACTCAAAACACCGCTTGCCAAGATTTTTACAAAATAAAGGGTCTCGAGTGAACACATGAGCCGAACGATCGAAAAAAACGGTCGTTGGTTGAGCGAAGAGCAAGCCAAAGAAGAACAAGTTTGAGGTTTTTTTCGCGACAGTGTAGCATCGTGTAGCACGAGAAAGACCAATTATTGCGAGCTCTGATTTTCATATAACTCACCCTAAAAAAAGGGGGACAAAAAGTGGCAAGGAAGTCGAAAAAGTGGCAATTTGCCACTTTAGTCGGTCAAACGGTCACGCTGGATTTGTAAAACTTAAAAATTAATTTAAAATCCCACAAATTTATTATTATTTATTAGAAAAAAACTAACTTGCATCACCTCCCATCAGCAATTAAAAAAGGTGAATGTGATTAAAACGAAAATACGTAAAAGAACCATGAAGTTAGCCGTTATATACCATCAAATCACGGCCCTATCCATCAATATATCTGTGGCAAAAAGGAAAAAGTGCTTAAGTCGAGATAAGCTGTTTTCGAGTTAATCCTACCTCCGTAATCTGCATATTTCAAAGTACCCCTGGTCAAAATTTCAATTAATTCGTGCGATTTTTCAAGAAGTTTTAGCAAAATTACTTGCAACTTATCTTTTTTAGACTTCTAATCTAATTTGGAATAATACATAGCTTAATTGAGGTTATACTTTGGGTTATTTCAACTTAAATGTATTACTTGTAGTGTTTAGAACGATGTTTGCTTAAAAAACTATAGGTGTAAACTAAATTCATTTCTGCAAATCGACTTGAACGCTTAAGATTGCTCTCCTGAAAAACATTAAAATATGACTTAAGCACTTTTTCCTTATTTCCACAGATATGTATGTATGTATATCTTTTTTTTATTTGTTAGTTTGTTTCTATAATTTTTTCCGCCACTGTATACATATATGAAGTCTATCAGTTGCAAAAGCGACTTTAAAAAATGTTGAGCTCTTATTATCATAAATTATTACTTACATTCTTTCGATTAGGCCGGTTTCATCTAAAGCACCTGGAAGATCACGTTTATTACCCAATACTAAGACAGGTATACCAGTTAATTGTGGCTTATCTAATAGTGAATGTAATTCATTGCGAGATGCTTCCATTTTGTCTTTATCAGCAGCATCCACCATATAACTACAATTAATTTTTATTATTTACATTATTTTTTTTATTAAAATCTTATGCATAAAATATATTTATATGTATGTATAACTTACACAATTGCATTCACACCACGACAATATCTTTCCCACATTGATCTGAATCGAGGTTGACCTCCAATGTCCCACACCTTAATTGTGACATTACCTTTGGTTATGCGACGCATATTGAAACCAACAGTTGGTATCATATCTTCGGTAAATTGTCCCGACTAAAAGATATATATATTTTTTAATACTATTTATAAAGTATACTTGATTTGTTTTTAAAAATTTTATATTGTGTGCAAGATGTTACAGTGGTTATGTAAATATCTGAATTAAACTGTCAATTGTCTGATATTTTTATGAATGAAAGTACCTGTTAATACCAGACTCATTTGCCATGGCTTAATTGCTGTGTAAACGTTTGAGGTTTTATCCAAATGGTACACAAGGATAAATAAATGGGATTTTTTTATTCAAGTGGTACACATAGATAAATCAATTAGTTATTCAATTACTACACCAGGATAATATAATTGACCGAAGTCTAGTGGATGATGATTTAAGTTGCATCACAAACTTTATAGAATAAATATTATATTTACTATTATTTTACTATTTTTTATAAAAAAGAAAGAAATATCCTGAAGAAGTTAGCCAATGGTTAACGAAATATCGATCAATTAAAAACAATATATATTAAATTGACCTAAAGCTTAAAAAATAGTTTCATTAAATAGAAAATTATTCTTATTTTTTAGCCAAATTCATTTCCATCGTAAGCTAATCAAAACAGATATTCAATTTCACTACTGTCTGGCTGGTAATTTGAAGCACACATGGAATAGAATTTATTTTATTCATTTCATTGTGCCATCAATTATGCTGACACGGTGGTTTTCACACTTTGCTTGATAAAAATGTGGGAAATAAATTAATTTTATTTTAATTAAAATTTGGAAAAGAATTTCAGTTTATTTGAGACTTGACTAAAATATGAACAAAAAACAAACAAACAAAATCGAAGTAAGAGTTTTGCTTAAGTTTTAATACGAGAGGAGAAAACTTTACATATGTATATTAAAAAGTATCCACATACATACATATGTATATAAAAAAAGTAAAACTTAAAATTTGTTCTTTTTCAGTTAAAAAATCATAATAAGCGGCATCATTTTAGAAATTATCGGGTATGTTCTGCATTCCACGTGAAATTAAAACGAATGGAATTGCCATAGCATTGTTGTTATAAATACATATTTTATCGCAACTCCACTCGTTTTAATCTCACGTGGAATGCAGAACATACCCATATATTCCATTAATTCCTAGTAAGTTTGCACTTCTTTATGAATAGGAAATTTATTTTATTTTAAATATTCTTTTAAAAAATTCTAGACTTATATTGAGTAAAGAAAACGAAGGAATTTGTATATAATTATATTTTGGAAAACAAAATTGCAGATGATAGATTTTTTCATTTAACTCGAAAGTTTAACATCGAAATAAATATCATTTACATCCCAGCAAAAGATAAAATGAGTACTTCTTTAAAAAGGACTTCTTAATTACTTCCAAAATAGTTTATGCATTTTATTCTGATTTAACAAAAGTTAGTTTTAATCACATATCTAAAGTAACGATAAATCACCTATTTTAATATTATTATGCTCTAAAATAAAAACCCAGTAAACAAGTGGTGAAAAAGTAGAAAAAACACCACTGCCTGGTTGATTGATTTAAATACTTAAAAGTACAAATTCTTCAACTTCAAAAACGAACAGAAAATAGAACAGAAGGCAAATTATTTCTTGTGAGACAATTATTTTAATAAGTAGAATACTTTAAGGAATTAAATTGCTTTCCAAGTTTGTTAATAAACAAGTGAATAAGCACCACTTCCCAGATTTAAGTGCTTTGGAAAAGTGGCTAATAACCACATCCTAACCGCCATATTCATAATAAATATTTTATGTTTATTACAGGTTTATTTGACAAATTTCCCATATAAATACGTCAAATAAGCGTTTAATAAACCTTTAATATTTTTTATGAATACGGCTGTAAATGTAAAATATATTGGATTTACTTTACCAATAAAAAATCACACCTTATTTTAGAGTTTTTATTGCAAATAAAAAGTACTACCTCGCTCCAATGACACGCTAATGTAAAATTTACTACTTTGTGCTCGCAGTTTGAAGTCCTTCGTATTAGTATACGAAAAAGCAAAAACTGCCAAAAAAGACTGGTACAGTTAAGGCAAAGCTCGCTAAAAAGGTACCAGCACCCAAAGCCAAGACCGCAACTGCAGCAAAACCCAAAAAAGCTGTACCAGCTAAAAAAACCAGCTGCCAAAAAGACCGCAGCACAGTGGCTGAAAATCGTTTTTCATTGGCCAAAATTCTGTAACTTTTGAACTGATCAAAATATTGAAGTAATTTTTATTTTAGTGGATAGATATTTAGTTCAGTTTGACTCAGTTTTAATTACATTAAAATTGATTGAGGACTTTTTAAGGAATTCTAGCTCAAAGTTGAACTTTTGAATTTTTTTAAGTTTTAGAGTGAAATATGGGTTTATTATTTTTTATTTATTAAAAAATTTAATATATGGAAATTAGTAATAATTATAAATATGTTTTGTAATAATGGAATTTATTTAATGTTACACTCAAAAAAAATTTTACACTAAAAAAAAATAGTAAAATCAACGATTTTGCTATTATTACAGAAAAATTAAAAATTTTTTGCTGTCTAATTTGCAATTTTGTTTACACTCAAAGAATAGTTACACTTAAAAAAAAACTTTAATAATATTATCTAAAAATATTGCTATTACTACAGAAAAATTTATTATTTTTTGCTGTCAAATTTGATCATTTTAAAAAACATATTAAAAATAAAAACTGCAATAAATTTTAATAGCATTTGTAACAATGGTAGGTTCTGTTTATTATTATTTTTTACTAATAGTATGCTTTTCGTACCTTAAATAACAATGAAAGGCAATTATGATTATTATTCATTTGACTCAAATATTGATTGTAAATATTCCATATTTTGTTCTGTGCTATTTCTGTTCTTTAGTAGTTTTTTGGCTTCTTCATCTAAACCCCGATGTTCCACTTTCCATTGATTTCGAATACTGGAGATGAACGGATCTGACGTTGCCAATAATATATTAAAAAGATCTTCATTTGTTGAATTTCGTGAAATTTTTCTAGTATTGTGCTCTCTATAAAATCTGTAATCCTTGTTTCTTTTTTCCTGAGCCTCCTCTGATAGATCTCCAAGTGGCACCAAATGATATTTAATGATATCTTCTCCATGATAAAGGATTTTATGAACTGTTGCAGACATATTTCTCCATGGGTAGTTGGTTGTATATATTTTTGCAGTTTCCTTAGCATAATCTCCAAATTTTCTAGAGTCAATTTCTTCATTGCACGCAAGTACTTCTAGGATTATTTTAAACCTGAAAATAAGGTTTAAATCGACTCCTGTTATTTCAGATGCTGTTTCTGGATCTGAAAAGAATCTTCTTGCGGTATTGCCATCATTTGTATTGCCTGACCCTTGTTTTGGCTGATCTATAATCAATCCTAATTTGCGATATTCATCTAGAACATGTTTCTTTTTTGAACTTCTTAACTCTTTGTTGGTTTCGTTGTTTCTTATTGATCCTGAAGACCCGAAATCCAAATCATAACTGATTTTTAGTATGTGTTCCATAAGTCGTATTCTTGCATGTAGTGGTGATAATCCAAATTCATATGCATCGGTATTATCTAATGATTTTGTCGGGACTTGGTTTAATTGGGTTGATGTTGCTTGGCATATAATGCAGCTGGATGCAGCCTTCGTGTTAGTCAAAGCCTGAGCTACTTTTCCATCTATCATTGTCAGCACTAATTGGTAGCTTACTTCAGTTTGCTGCCCATCTAACTGTAATTGTAATGGCTGTAGTGTTGCAATTTGGGCCTTGATATCACTAACTTCTTTGTTAATGGCATCATGAGTTTCTTTTTTGAATTCAAATTTAATTGGCCTGCAGTATTTCGTAGAAGATGGTGTCTCATTTTTCCAAATATCCATTGTTTGCGTTGTACTAGTCGAAGGCTCTGAATCTTCCAAAATCTTTTTCAATCGCAATGGTACAAATGATACCATGAACATATCTGAGTCCGAAATATTTTCACATACAGCTTGTTTGTATTGTTTTTGTCCCGAGGAACCATCACATCCCCATTTACAAAAAAGAATTAACTTTGTGTTTCCATATTTCTTTAACTCATTTCCTGTTATTGATTGTAGCAAGCGTTCGGCTGTGTGATCAAGTAGAGATTGTAGTTGTACCTCTGCCGAAATTGGTGTGATTGTAATAGTGTCCTTTGATGGCAAACAGTCTATTTTAGCAGCGGTTATGTAATGATATGCTGGATACATATTTGACCCTTTTTCAATCGCACGCAGTCTGAGCTTAATATATTGCTGTTTTGTTAATTTCAAATCCAGAAATAATGCTAATGCCTCCTCTTTTGTGTACTGTATTGCATCACTCGGAGTTGGTATACTTTTAAGAATCCGTTTTGTTCTCACTGGACTAGCTTTAACAACTTTTTCAATGATATCCACTTTTGATAATTGGTTCTGTGATCGTAAATGATGTAGGAAAGATTCTTTTATATTTGTACAACCAATTGCATCGTTAAAATCTTTAAGTTTCCGCCTCTTAGATCTATCACTGCAGTTGCCCATTAATGATTTGCGTGGTCTTCCAGCCTTATCTTGCTTTGCTGTTTCTGCAGCGACAGTAAGTTGGCCTTCTAACCAGTTTGCACTTTTTATATAAAAGTTTTGTTTACTGTAGCTAACTTCTTTGTAGCGTTTTTTTAGTGCTTTGACGAAATTAAATAATTGCTCTTGCATTTCGGTGCTACACGAATTTAAGTTTATTTTTATTTTAACGTAACTAAGAACATCTTCCTGGTTTTTGTTTCTAAAATACTCTTCGGCCAGTTCTTTATAACTGAAGCTCTCCATATTTATCTGAATATTTTTATTTGTTATATTTTATCCGTACAATTAAAGGATTAACTTATTACTGAGTAATCCCTTATGGAATCCGTAGTTTTATACATTTTTAGATACATGTTATTCACACATTGATCTTCAATTTCATAGCAGGTAGTGCTTAAATTGAACAAAACTGCACATGTTATTCAGACCTTAATATCAGGTAAAACTGATTAGTATCTCGCCAATATGGGGTTGTTTTTTATCTTTAGTGGTTTAATGTCGCCATTATTGTTATAAAAATGTTTATGACTTTGGTTGACCCTAACATTTGATAACAGGTAAATTCAGAAAGAGATCATATGTTTACTGTAGAACCTATTGTGATAATTTTATGACTTATTTTTTGCTGATCAAAACAAAGCCATTAAACCCTTTCGCAGGTATTATATTTAATTTTTTTCGTTTTACGTAGTCTAAAGTAAAAAAAACAAACTTTTAGGCAAAAAGGTGAAAATTTAAGACACTATTGTATACGAGTACTTATAGGGCTGTTTAAATTAATTAGAATTTTTTTTAGAGTAATTTCATTAAAATGAAAAAAGTGTTCTACCCACGGGTCGTCACGGGTGCAAAAGTATATATAGCGTTAAAGAGGACACTTTCACCTTTTTCCTGGTGGTATACGTTTCTTGTTCCCTTTTGTTCCCTAGAAGTTCTATTCCACTAAAATTTAAATTTGAGAAAAATATAGTAGTTTCATAAATATTTCATAACGCCCGTAATATTAAACGCTAGAGCTGTGACCACTTACAACAACTAAAGACTATAGTCCTACCAACATTATAAAAAAGACCGCAGGCCGTTATCGATGATAGCTTGCGAGTAGTAACCATTTATTTTTGATAAAAAACAAAAGAAAAACACCTTTTTCTGAAATTAAAAAAACGGTTGAGTTTGACAGCATGCCACGCCCACAATTATCAATAGTTTAACCTAAGTTTTTGGCTACCTTAATCTGGATATATTAGCTACAAAAAGGCGTAAAAATTTTAAAAATCGGTGACAAAAAAAAATTAGACTTTTGGCCAATGAAAAACGATTTTCAGCCACTGTGCGCCGCAAAAAAGTAAATTCATGTTTCCTTTAATCTTCAAAATAAATTCTTTTTCGATATTCATACATACATATATTTTTTGGGTTTTCTAATGTACATACATGTATGAATAGTATTAAATGAGTCACTGGAGTACCATGGTACTCTTAAGGTTTGAGTTTCAGCAAAAATATTACAAATGGTACAAATTATACAAAATTTGGTCGATATTTGCAATACCAAATGTATAGTTGTTAGAAAAGAACTTTCTACTAAAATCGAACATAAAAATGTTATCAAAATTGACTACTTGCTTATCACTTAGTATACCTATTCAAAAAATATGCCTATTTACTCATACCTAATGACGTAACCTATAAAAATATTCGTCAAAAATAAGATATTGCAAGATTGAAGTGATTTTTTTTTTGAATCGACATGCAATCTACTAATGACGTTACGATATTGCAATTTAAAGTTTCGATAGAAGTAAATGTATTTGAAAACAAAAACTAAAACCCTTATCTCCTCTGTGGTCTCAGTATGACTACAACGGATTAAAATATATAATAATACATCATTGTACTTAGAATTACGAAACAAAGAAATTATTATAACAAAAGAAAAACATATATTCCTTATGCTCATATTATTAGTTAAATTAAAGTGATGACTGCATTATGAAAACAATCATATGTATACATAGCTATTGCATTAACAAATCTTAACTTGCAACTTGACTTGCAAAAACCCATTCTTTCATTTGTTTAAACTTGCCACAGAAGCAATTTAAAAAAGTTCGCTCTTAACTATTCATTTTAAAATGTTGCCTTTGTTATATTAATTAATGTTTCATTCATTCGTTTTAACATTTAAAAACTATCGTCACATGTTAGGGTAAGCCTCGCATTCTCGAATAAAAACTCACCCCCACTCCACAGACAGGAGAAGAATTTTCAATATTACGACAGCAACATTGTATGGTGGTCGCTGAATTCATTATACACAACAGCAGTATAACTCGCACTATGGTATGGGTTTTTGGTAGACGTTGTTAAAGGGGTATTAAGAAGTTGGGTGTTAGTTGGATGATTTATCTCTTGGTCGGTTGGTTAATTTTTATGTTTTATGAGTAGCAATACACAGTACGTTTATTTGAAAAAATTGCATTAATACACTATGCCTATGTTTGTTTTTGTAATTGAGCCAAATAATGAAAAAGTTTTTTACTTACAGCTATAACATTAACAAATGTCGTCTTTCCCGAATACTGCAGTCCTACCAGCGTCAATTCCATTTCTTCTTTCCAAAAAATGCTTTTGAACCAATCCAATATTCTGTTTATTAATGCAAGCATTTTTGCTGTGGATTTTTTTTTAATATAAATTAATATTTCCACAAAATTTTCACAATTACAATTTTCTTGACGCCCAAATAAAAAAAATACTGCCAGTTTCTCTGCTTTAATTTTTTCGTTTCTCTTTGTCTTTTGTTTTCTTTTGCTGTGTATCTGTGATGTTAACTTTTTGTAATTTAAAAAACTGGAAAGTAATAATTTAAAATCGCTAGAAAGTGACTAGTACAACAAATTTTTACCAGATGATCTCAATTTGAAATGAAATGCAACACTGCCGGAAAACACATGTGAATCCATTAGTTAGAAATTTCCTGCTGTCATAACCCCAATTTCCAAAACAGTTGACTAAAATAACAATATTTTAATATCTTCATCTACGAACAATATGTTTAATATATAATTTTACTATCAGTCGTTAAGCAGCTCTGGGTCGGGGAACATCTCTCGCGTCATCGTAATAATTTCTTAACTGCGGTCAGGTTTGTTTTTGTTGTTTGGCCTTCGAGAGTCTTTCGTCTCACTCGCACTGGTTGACTGATCTGCCACGGATTACCGTATAATCTTGCGGTATATTGTGGAATTTCTTTGACAACCACATTGCTACTTCCTATGTGAATGCATAGGTCGTGTACAGTCAGTCACAAAAATTTTTAAATTACTGTTAATAACATCTTGGGCATATGGTCTACGTTACTCCGCATATATTTGTGCAACACCATATTATGCAAATTTACTTTGCATTAATATGTTTAAAATAAATAATTTTACTATAACAAAATAATATACAAATTAATTTTTAGCTGATGTTTTTAATCTTTTTTATCTAAAACGTATTAGAAAAAACAGATTTTGGCAGAGAGCTGATTATAGCAGGGCTAATGATGTGATTTGAAGATTTTGAAGATACGTAGCTATGCGAAAAAAATATTTTTATCATATTAAAATTATTGTCACACCAAAAGAGCTCATCATAATAATGAGTGTTTTATTGCATTTCTTAAAACTCTTATTTTGAATATGCCATAAAAGTTTACACGATTATTTTTACAAAATTCCACGACTTATAGTCATTCTATCTGGTAACTACGACAATCAAAGTGCTGCCAAGTCAAGAATCAAGTTTAATGTAGTTTTATATTGAATCGTTTTGAAGCACTAGCATTTCTCTACACAGTGAAAAACAGCTCGCTTAGTAGTGTTGTAAAAAGCAGCCTCCCTTGAATACTTGATACTTTTTCAAGTGGGTGGTACTCGGTACTATTCAAACTCTAACGGTTATTTGTATTTGAAAACAAACACACACATCGTTAGTATCAAGTAGAAATAGCCTAACTCAAATAATTGTGAATGTACAGGAGAAGGTAAAAGCATATTAGAAACTGTAATACTCACAATGTGACTTTTTTCTTATACAACTGCTTCTAAAAGCGTTATTTTTTATACTATTGCAATACATTTTTGTGACGAGGTGTAGTTATGTGAAATGTATTGATTTCACCGAAAAACAGAATTTCGTAAAAAAATAAGAGTTAAGTTAGGCCTTTTCTACTTGAGACCATCGACATATCTACATTCGCTCGTTTACTAAAACAACGTCATAACTCAAGATAAAATTTTTGAACTAATGATGCCGAACTAATCATAATAGTGTTATTCCTATTGTGTAAAAATTTCATACTTTTGAGAGCAAAATAAAATTGTCTCTTTCAATCAAGTTGTTTCTAAGTTAAATTGAAAACTTTTACGGCCTGGCCCACGATGTCAACAAGAAATTATCTGTCGCTTAGTTATATTGAAAACAAAAACAGATTTTCTTATTTTGTCGCTAAGGACCACTCAGACTATAATACAAGTATTAATACTTTTGACGAAAGTGCATCCCTTGTCTTATATTTGTTTCAAAATTTTCAAAAAAACAATAACAACTTTCCACAAAAGTATTAATACTTGTATAATAGTCTGAACGGGGCCTTAGTTATATAGAAAACAAAAACAAAATAAGAAAATTTGTTTTTGTTTTCAATATAACTAAGCGACAGTTAGTTTCTTGTCGACATCGTGGGTCAGGCCGCTAACTTTTTACCTGACAAAGTCCGTGTTTACACTATGCAAGTCTTATTGCTAAGCTGATTAGTTTGAAGGAGAGAGCGTGACGAGGGGAACAGAAGCGTGTTTTCCCGCAGCTTAGCAATCAGCGTGACCGTTTGACCGACTAAAGTCGCAAATTGCCACTTTTTAGACTGCCTTACCACTATTTGTCGCCCTTTTTCCAGAGTGAATTATATAATACATTAAAAATAAGAAGTTTTGTGCAGTTGTCTCGTTTGTTTTTTAATGTTGCCCCTTTTTTTATATCCCCTTTTTGAAAATTGACATCGGTCACCCTGTTAGCAATAAGACTTGCATGGTGTAAACTACGACAAACTAGTTTTTTGCTAGTTATGGCGTTGTTTTAGTAAATGAGCGATACATTTTTCACCACTAGGCAGTTGAATCCCTACATGCAGTTTTCCTCTACTGAGAATTAGTAAATTTTTAGTTGCCTGATTTAGAGCAACAAGTGCCGACATATAGAATAAACTACATTTTAAAATTTTATGTTTTATTTTATAGTAATTATATCCTTTATTTAATATGCAATTAGTAGTAGTAGTTCTTGTTATTAAATGTGAGCTCTTACATTACTAAAATGACACAATTGTTTGTTTTATTTCATATTTATTAAGTTGTAACTTTTTCTATTAAATTTTGCATATACATACATACATATATAAATACACATGTAGTATGTACATATGTATGTAATTTGATTTTTTTTGGGGGGTCTCTAATGTAATTCGAAACGAAAGAACATAATTTCCAATCTTTGTGTCAATATCAGGAAAATTCCAAAGCATTTGCTTTCATTTCGAATTACAGAGTAGTCCCCTATTTTTATTGAAATATTTAGTTGCAGTGAATCCAAAATTGAGTTATCTTTTAAGTTTATTTTGCAAATATTGTTGAACATTGTGGAATTGTAAGTTATAAATGACATTTTTTTTTTCTTAAAATCTTAAAAAATACATTATTTTTATTAAAACTGCAATTTTTTAGTTCTAACGAAACTACTAGAGACTATATACGACTATATATTAATGACTATATTTATCATCCGTTCATTCATCCAATATTATAATATCATCAAAATACATATAAAAAACTTGCTCATATTTTATGGTAAAAAATATTTATGTATGTAGTATGTATGTACGTAAAAAAGCAATAAAGAATACTTATAAAATTAAGAATACGTTTACTAATATTAAGGAATTTCCAATTTGTTTTTAGTTTAATGTTTTCATTGTTTAACATAAAAACAAAACATTTAAGGCAGAGTTAAACTTGGCAAATATTTAATGAAATTTTACGTATGTAATTACAAAAATGTTCACACTTCATTTTATATACATTATTATATGCCACATACACATACAAACATATGTACATATAATTATGTATATAAAATTAAGTTAAATAACACACATACATATGTACATATGCCATATTTTAATATATGAAGATGTTTTGTATTTTAAAAAGATTTTCTTTTTATCAAGTGTATGTATATGCCAAGTCTATTCTCTTCTAAAATTTAGTCAATATATATTTTATTGCTTTTTTAATTCTGTTGATTTTCAACATTTTTACTTAAATCAAAAACACATATTTCTCACTGGGATTTTGGTGTCATGATTATTTATACAAACATTTATTTACAATCGCTAAAACATTAATGTGGAAATTTCAATTGCACATAGATACATAGATAAAGAGGCAGGGCTAAATTTATTTGTTTTATATGTAATTTATTTTTAATATATACAATATTTTTACAAAATTTTGTTAGTTTGACCGAAAACGACGTTTTAAGGTCGAAAGCAAAATTCGATTGGGAGATGCGAACCAAAATTGGCCCAACATTATCCAAAACCAAAACTTAAAACCACTACGAGTCCCAATACTTAGTCGCAAATTTGTTTTAAACATTAAGATCGTATGTATAATTACGTAATGACACTTCAGATTTCAAGTATAAAAAGAAGTATTTTTTCTCGTCCATGTCTAGAAATCATAAAATGTTCGTTCGTTTTATTTCACAGTACTTTCTTCTTTAACAAAAAACTATGTAATTCTTTATTTTTTATGATACAAAAAAACTATGTATTCCAATTTCACAAAGGTGTTTTAAACATTAAGATCGTATGTATAAATAAGCAGTAGGAGGGAGGTTATTATGCGATTCGAATCGAAAGTAGATGTTCGATTCGAATTACGTAATGACCCTTCAAATTTCAAGTATAAAATCGAAAAAGATATTTTTGCTTCTTGGTTAGTAGAAGTATTTTTTCTCGTCCATGTTTAGAAATTATAAAATGTTCGTTCGTTTTATTTCACAGTACTTGAGCTTTAACAAAACTATGTAATTCTTTATTTTTTATGATACAAAAAAAACTATGTATCGAAAAATCCAGCTGAATTGGTTCAAACTTTGGTAAGCATACATACATATGGTCGTTACCCTGATATAGAAACGCCCTAACTTATAAATTTTTCTCAAATCGAGTTTTTTGCATATTTCAATATATTATAGAAGTTCATTTATCGAAATATGCAAAAAACTCGATTTGAAAAAAATAATAATAATAGCGCCTTTTCTTATTAAGGTAAATTTATGTACATATGTATAATAAAATAATGAAAATTGACATGTAAATTTGTTTAAAGCTTTAAATACTTTGAAATTGTTTTAATACAAATACAGGCTAAATAATAAAATAAAATAAATTAACATAAATTGGTGAAAATTGTCAAATGAACCATATGTATTTATTTGTACCTACGTATGTATGTAAAAAATTAAATTAATAAATACTGAAAATTTAGGAAATTTAGTAAGTACATCCAATTTGAAAAACTGGTCCCAATACCGCACACAAAAATTGGCATTCCTATTGCAGTTTAAAATTCTGTTTATCTAGCTGTTGCAGTTAAAAACAAATTTTGGTGTTATTAAAAATTATTTTACTATGTTAGCTTTGAATTATGATAATACATACACACCCAAATATGAATGTATCTGCGTAAAACTGGAGAAAAAAGTTTACCGAATTCATTTTTTGCATTGGGAACCCTTTCATTTTATTCATATACATATATTCCTCCTGCAGGTTGCAGATTATTTCACCTCTTTTGCTTATAAATTTTATTTCTAATTCAATTGTTTTAGAAGAACTTTAGAGCTTTGATTTTTGATTTAACTCAAGTCATGGGTTCATTTTGTATTGTAACCTTTTATGGGTCATCAGTCGAGAAAATTCTTTGGAAACGCCGGCCGCCCAACCATGTTAAGACTGTGAAGAAAAATTAAATAATAAATTATTCTCGAGACAGAAAAACTTCGAAAGAAAATTTGCCTAATTACGAGTGCCGTATTTAGACTACGACTACGAGATTTTGATCTAGATTAAAGAAAAAATGTTGGCCATGTTCTTTGGTCTATTACAAAATCGTCGTAGTGAAAGTCAAAATACGATACTCACAATAAGGAATTGAGGAATTAGTTTCAAATACTACGGGTCCTATTTTGTAAAACGCAACGCTTAGTCCTCGTCCATACAGTGAAACATTTGCTGCAAAACATTTTTGATTTCTTTTTTGAAACAGCATTCGTGTCCACACTGTGAAGTTTTAGTTTTGCAGCTTAATACATTTTCTTGTACATATATTTGTCATGAGAATGAGAATGACGTACTCAACAAGAACTGCATGTACATGAAACAAAGTATCCTTTTCCATTCCTCTTCCCCTTTCGTCGACAAACTCAAAAAAGTTTTGCAGCAAATGTTTCACTGTATGGGCGGGCACTTAGCGTTGACAAATTTTTTATGTATTTAGGAGTATTTTGTTTTTGTAATTTAAATTTTTTCCACACAAAATTGTTCAACGCTTGGCATGGCGTTTTAAAAAATTAGGCTCTAAATTTTATTATTATTAGCAAGCACTAGCAAGCTAGAAAGTAAAATTTATCACGAGCATTAAATCTTAAAACGAAAATAAATTCTAATGATCGCGATTAATTTGTTTATCATATTTTGAGTTTCGATTGACATAAGGAACTGAATATGTGGCTGTCAGCCCAATTATGAATATTCCCTCGCAATCAATTTCTCACAAAAAAAAATTCTCCAATCATAAATTAGTTGGGAACAAAAACAGAGCAATACGGTGGCATCACCGCATTACGAAGCTCGTTGTTTTGTTTGTTTGTTGATATTTAGTTTTCTCCGTTTTTTCGTGCAAGCAAAAACAAAATTATTGAAATTCACCAACTTTAAAAAAATATATGTATAAAAAAGTGTACAAATGATGTATTTGCTCATTATTTTTGTTTTTCGAAATAAAAGAAGCATAAAATACTATTTTATTTATAAAGGATGTTTTTATAGATGTATGTATAAAACTTTAAGTTGGCAACAATTTTTAAACCTGCGGCCATTTTGTGTAGATTCGGTGAGGCCCATAACAAGATTGTCGTTGATCCCGATTTTCATAAGAGAATTTTGTTTATCGATGTAGGCTCGCTTTTGTTTGAATAGTTACGTCAATAAACAAAACTTTCGTATTTGAAGTGATGATAATCCTCAAGTGTATGTTGAGACACCGTTAGATCCAGAAAAACTGACTTTTTGAATTGAAATCGGCTAGTCTACGCTGATAAGCCCGATCACAAGGGATATTCCCACCAGCGAGATCACAAGCCAGTGAGGCTGGTAAGGAACAACAGCATGGTGACGCAGACTATTCATCGGGAGATGAAAACTTAAATAATATGATGATCTATACAAATTGTGTTCCAAATGATGGTGCCGGTGTTATGGGCACGCCAGCACCATCAACTATTATGCTGTCGACAGGTCTGTCAAGGCCGGACGTGCTCTCAACATTAATGTATACAATGACTTCTCTAAATACCGCAAATTACATACAACAACTGCAACCACCGCCCGCACAATCATCAACAGCAGGAGCATTTACCATCACATCAGTAACAGCGATTGCCGCCAACACAACAATTGCCACCGCCGTATTATTATGTACAATTCTCGCCGCCGTAAAATCATTTACATTGTCCGCCGTCAACAAATGCAGTAAATATTAGACAAAATCTGACAACGCCGTCAACGTGAATAGGCCTTTATTACACAACAATGCTAACTACTAGACAATGTAGTGAATTTTTAACAAACCTATACCATGGAAAGCCTGAGGATTGTCCATTATTTTTGGCAATCCATAAAGACACTAACATGGAGTTTGGGTACACCAACAGACAGAATTTAATACGACTACAGAAATCGCTACAGGGCAGAGCAAAGGACTCTGTGAATTCAATGTTTATCTACCCTTAAAACGTTTCACAGGTAATTGAGGAATTAAAATTTAATTTTGATCGTCCCGTGCTGTTAATACGGGCACAATTGAAAAAATAAAGGTATACCTGAAAGTCTTATTAAGGGTATAGTGCTAAGAACATTGTCGCATTTTTTAAATTACCAAATGTGACAATCATTTGATGAATCCAACTTTGTATGAATGGGAAACTTTTTCGGCTTGTTTTGTCGTTTGCAACCGTAGAGCACTTTGCTAAATGGGTTAGCGATTTGGTAGTTTAATACCACAATTTGCAAATGATCACCAACTGCCGCCGCCAGTAAAAGCACGCAGGGTACTTCACAGTAAAGAATAGCAGTCTTCTCGTAAAGTGTATTGTCACTGTAAGGGCACCCATGAGCTCACTGAGTGGAACAAATTCAAGGAATTGTCAACGAATATTAAATGGGAATGAGTAAAACGCTTTCGAGTGTGCTTGTCTCCGCAAAGGTTATAATTTATTTGCAGTGCAGGAATAAGAAATTATGTACTACCAATGAGTGCAGTCGCTATCAACACCCTATGTTTCAGGCTTCGCTACACCAAATCATATAGAACAACCAGAACATATTTTACAGTTTTCCCAGACAAAATTTACAAAAATTGTTTTAATTAAGGAAAATCAGAAAAATAAATCTGTTACAAAATAAAATATAAAAAACATACCTACCTGATTTTCCAAAATAATAATAATAAATTTAATTAAAACGATAACGATAAACACCGCTCACCAAACTACCATCGCTGTACTTCACCAATAACGTTGCTAGAATTGCTAGAAAAAAATCAACACTCAGTGTATCGGCTAGAAAAGAAAAGCCAGGCATAAAGACATCTTTCATCCTTGACAGGAACCACCATACGACCCAGTGGACGAATATGTATAGTATTCTTATAGTTACAAGTTTTTTTTTGTTGTTACTTAAGGGCCACTCAGACTATTATACATGTATAAAGACTTTTGTGGAAAATGCAGCTCTGACATGTTGAGTTGTTATTGTTTTTTTGAACTTTTTGAAACAAATATAAGAGCAGGGATGAATTTTCGTCAAAAGTATTAATACTTGTATTATAGTCTGGAATAGCCTTTAAATAGTTTATCGTTAAGAGAAACCCCACCCCAACAAAACAAAAAGAATATAAAATTGATGTGCCTTTAAAGCAAAAGTCTACAAATTCTGTTGTAAAAGAATTAAATTAGCCATAAGAATAATAGTAACAAAAAAAAAAGAAATTCTGTAAAAATAAAAAGACTCATCAGACCAAGCAAAGAGAGTTAAGGACATCAAGTCAAATATCACACATATGTAGTTCTTTTTCAGCATCTAAGTACAAATCGTTTAAAACGAGCTCCGGAGGCCTTCGAGGACTACGACGCATGATTGGTGAGTTTTTTTAATATTTACCTATCTTCCAAGGGTTAATCTAGAAGTTTTTTTTGGAAAATTATGTATTTGGTTTTATCCCCTTAACCTAATTTTCCTTTTTCCTAATTTTCTATCCTGATTAATTAATACTTTTATTTTCTTATTATTTCTCATTTATAATACTCATATCTTAAAATATAAAAAAAGAGAAACAAGGTTAGGTTAGGATTAGGAAGGGTGGTGCTTTACCGCACCTCCACTCGGACACCACATTGGGTCCATTGTGATTTCCTTCTGTTGCCCAAAAAAAGTAATATGCACCCATTTGCAGCCAGAAGTGACCATATTATCCATTACTAAGCCACCAAATTCCCATGATGAAGCCCCTGATGTCCTCTAGTTAACACTTCCCGACATCAGTAATGCTTTCATGAAAATGTCTGCTCAGCCATCTAAGTCTATGACGTTGCAGGCTTCTAGCAATGACAGATATGTTCAATTCTTTCTTGTTTCTCTTCATCCCCGCACATCCTACAAAAATCTGGAGTGCCAGTCTCCGATCGAGCAGTGACTTATCAACATGCCTATCAAGATTCGAATCGCCTTCCTATTCATGTCCAGTAGAAGTTTAATCTTCCTGAGTCTAGTTTTGACCAAAAACCCCTCGAGAGTCTACAATCCTCCCTACTTCGCCATGAACTGTTCGTTCTTTATATTAATGACCTATCGGTAATTGCACCGATCGCTCCGACATTTCCTTATCTAACGCCGACCTTGCCAGCTCATCGGCAATTTCATTTCCTTCAACACTGCTGTGGGCAGGAACCCAATATAGTATGACATTATACTCATCCATTAGCAAGTTGAGGGCTTCCCTACAGTCACTAACAAGTTTCGATTTGACATTGTGTCCCTTCAATGCTTTTAGCGCTGCCTGGCTGTTGACGTAGAAGGTGACCTTCTCACCTTCAGCTACATTCCTGGACACCAGCTCCGTGGCCCTGAGGATCGCCAAGATCTCAGCCTGGAAAACACTACATTCATTCGGCAATGTGAAAGAACTACGAATGTTCGTTTCCAAGATATATATATATATATATATATATATATATATACATTAGCCCCTGTGCCTTGCCCCATTTTTGGACCGTAAGAGTAACAATATGTAAACAAAAAATTTTATATTTTTTATAAATTAACTGGAAATACCAATATATATAGAAATATCCTTAATTTAGGATGAGAATGTAATATTTAATAATTTAAAAGAAAGAAAAACTATATTTAGCAGTGAAATCTATCAATAACATGGAATAAATGCTGCTCTTTTCTTCTAAGGTTTGGTATAACAGGGTGATTTTTTTAGAGGTCCAACAAAACTATTGGTGGCAGGACATTCGTGGCGGTAGGGTAGTGACCAAGCTCGTAAATAACACCTGATGCAGCTTCTTTTTAGAGATACCGCCCACAAAATAGGGTTTCCATACTTAATTTAGTTTATTTGATGATCATATCGGGCATTAAATTTTTTAGGATAATTTTAATCCTCATAAAGTAACTTCATAGCAACTTAGAAAAAAAAATATAGGGAGTCTAAAAAAACAAATCCAGCTGTTTAAATATGAAGCTCGTTTAATGCGGGCCGAACTCCCCTCCCCCCCCCGGCCCGACTGTTAGCAGTCCAAATTAAGCGAACTTCTTCTATTAGACTTGTGTCGAATAAGAAACCAACACCTATCGATTTGTTCGTGTTCACAACACCTGCCGGTACAGTTTCAACAAATCAACCTTCAATTATGTATTTAAAACACTTTCCAATTCCACGAAAATGGGAAGCCATCGATTTTAATTCTCTTGGACAACTATATCCTTGGGTTGGCTGAGCAAGTCGTCGAGGCAGGTCCTCATTTGCCAGTAACATCGGCCACTAAACTCGGCTGGGTGTCTTATGGTCCAACTTTGGGTAAAAGAAATAATATTGCAAGGATATGTCATATAAATGAAAGCAGCGCATGGAAAGAAATTTATAAATTAGTACAAGACTACCTTTCTGTCTGTGGAGAATTTAGGTGTAAAGGCAACGAATATGATCTTGGAATCTGAGGATAATAATAGAAACATCTTAGAAAACTCAACCAAGAAAGTAAACGATCGATACGATACGGATCTACTTTGGAAAGAAGCTGATACTACCCTGCCGGATAATTTTGGAATGTGCCAAACATCGTTTAGTTATGGTCGAAAAAAAGATGAAGCGAAATCCAGTTTATGCCGCAAAATATAAGAGAGATTGACAAAAACGTTAATAAAGGTTATGCAAGACCACTAAAAAGTTACGGTATTTACCACATTTTGGGGTGACAAATCCTCATAAGCCTGAGAAATATCAAAAAATGACTTGAATCTGAAGAGGATTCTGGTACTTGAGAACCTGGGTATTACGGAAGCAAGAATTAAATACGGGCAACCGATTTGACATATATTGAGAGAAGGCGGTATGGAGAATGTGTTTCCGAGGCAGCCTAATAGTGAAAGGCAAAGAATCAACAACACCGCTGGCCTTCCACATTTATCCACAAATCTAACTGGTATGCCAAAGTACAAAAAAAAGACAACAGATATAGAGAAGTAGCAAATGCAAAAAAATCTGGAGAATTGAAAGTCAATTACAAGAGATTTTAATGCTCCATCGAGTGCATACTGTTTCTGAGGTAGAAAAGTTGTCAACACAGTTGCAGACGGTGGAAAATTGCTGAATGTGCCCCACACAGAGAAAACAGTGCCTAATAAATACCTCATAAAATAGAACAAAATTAATAAGATATCTCTCTGGTATTTTTTTTCAATAAGGAAATCTTATTAATTTCATAGAGAAACCCTCTTTGAAAAAATCAAGAAGAAATCATGTAGTTTGGGGTTTTTTGAAGTCAGTGGTTTACGCGAATAAGCCGATGACGACGCAAGCCTTAACGGAGGAAATTGGACGCTGCATTAATGAAATACCGCAGCATTTATGCAAAACGGTCATTGAAAATTTCATTAAAAGATCGCGTGTGTGCCAGCAAAGCCGCGGCACATATGCGATGCCCGATATGTTGTTCCACACATAACCTCATTCTGTATA
The DNA here is from genome assembly GCA_905220375.1 of Tachina fera. Classification (NCBI taxonomy): domain Eukaryota; kingdom Metazoa; phylum Arthropoda; class Insecta; order Diptera; family Tachinidae; genus Tachina; species Tachina fera. The sequence continues at coordinate 20,309,295 of LR999963.1, read as the reverse complement.
CTTTACGATATAACGAATTAACGAGTACAAACTATCTCTTTCTTTCTTCGGATTGAACAATGCAATTTAAACACGTTCTATCAATTATTTTTCCAATAGACTTTGTCATGGGAGCGATAGTATATTCACCCAACTCATGTGTTACTGCACTAGGAAAATGTGATCCTGGAGTTGAACAACTAACAATAATATTTGATTATACAACTATTATAGGAGATAAATCAGAAATAAATGACAAATGCAATTACATAAAGGAGAATGTTTTAGACCCAAATGATTTAATTGATTGCAGATATTGCTTTTCCCAGGCGTTCCTGAAAGATCTTTATCGGTTAACTACAAAAAACAAGAGTTCCTTCATAAGAAATCAACTTTTCTTCCGGGGAATTAGGCAACATGACTTGCGGATCGAGATTATTACATTTCAGTTTCTTCCTGTCTATTGCTGGAGCTTTGATATATGTAGCATTGTTAATCAACAATAAAGAAAGGGTGGAAAATAGATCCTAAAGTGGGAAACACAATATTTTTAGTGTTGTCAACTATTGTCTTCTTAATTTTTTTCCTATCCTACCATGATTTTATAATAATAAAGTTTCACGATTTTTTTTTAAATATCTATGTTTCGTTTAAAATTTAAATCTTGCATTATTGTTGGGACACCCTTTATAATTACCATAACTCATAAATATTATTAAAAATTTCGGTATGTGTTGATTTTTGACTTATTACTAAAGTACAAACTAAATATAAGAATATATAGTATCTACATATACATATTTTTTTTTTGTCTAGATGAGAAGTTTAAAGCCGATCAAGATATCCCAAAGGCCTAGGAGAAGGTCACAAACCAGCCAGGAAAATTAAGAAATTGGTAATCCATAACATGACAAAAACTTAAACAACAAAGTTGTTAATGCTGATCTCACATCTGAACAAAATAGCGATGAAACACTAGCCAAGCCACATAAAAGAGAAAAATACAGATAACATGTCATCCACTTCAAATTTGCAGCAATTCCCGTCATTAATAAATAACTTAGAACAAACGCCGCCGCCACTGAACACACAAAATTTACCGGCGTCATCGATGTACAACAGTTAGCGCCATCATCAATTCATCAACAATTACCACCGTATTTTACACCCGTCGCAACACAATGAATTTTCCACGAAATTGTACGGCCCTATGTATAAGCAAAAATTGGAATGAAGTTAGCATAAGTGGCAAAATTTAAGATGATCTTAAAGAGTTTTGGATTGGCCGCCTAGATCGTGCGATTTAACACCATTAGACTTTTTTCTTTGGGGTTTTTTGAAGTCGGTGGTTTACGCGAATAAGCCGATGACTACGCAAGTCTTAACGGAGGGAATTGGACGCTGCATTAATGAAATACCGCAGCATTTATGCAAAACGGTCATTGAAAATTTCATTAAAAGATCGCGTGTGTGCCAGCAAAGCCGCGGCGGCCATCTGCCCGATATGTTGTTCCACACATAACCTCATTCGGTCTACGTTACGATATAACGACTTAATGAGTACAAACTATCTCTTTCTTTCTTCGGATTGAACAATGCAATTTAAACACGTTCTATCAATTATTTTTCCAATAGAGTTTGTCATTGGAGCGATAGTATATTCACCCAACTCATGTGTTACTGCACTAGGAAAATGTGACCCTGGAGTTGAACAACTAACAATAATATTTGATGATAAAACTATTATAGGAGATAAATCAGAAATAAATGATAAATGCAATTATATAAAGGAGAATGTTTTAGACCCAAATGATTTGATGTGCAGAATAAAAAATTAAATAATTGATTGCAGATATTGCTTTACCCAGGCGTTCCTGAAAGATATTTATCGGTTAACTACAAAAAACAATAGATCCTAAAGTGGGAAATAAAAAACGAAATAATTGATTGCAAATATTGCTTTACCCAGGCGTTCCTGAAAGAGCTTTATCGGTTAACTACAAAAAACAAGAGTTCCTTCATAAGAAATCACCTTTTCTTCCGGGGAATTAGGCAACATGACTTGCGGATCGAGATCATTACATTTCAGTTTCTTCCTGTCTATTGCTGGAGCTTTGATATCTGTAGTGTTGTTAATAAGAATAAAGAAAGGGTGGAAAATAGATCCTAAAGTGGGAAATAAAAAATGAAATTATTGATTGCAAATATTGCTTTACCTAGGAATTTTCCACGAAATTGTACGGCCCTATGTATAAGCAAAAATTGGCATGAAGTTAGCATAAGTGGCAAAATTTAAGATGATTTTAAAGGGTTTTGCGATGAAACTTTACAATAAAAATCATGCTAGGACGGGTTAAAATTAGGTAATGCTACCGTTTTTAATGTCAAATTGTATGGAGGAACTCGTTAATACCTAATTCAATTTCGTCACATATGCTAACTTCATGCCAACTTTCGCTTATACATAGGGCCGGTATAATCTACACCAATTCGACGGAAAGCCAAAAGAATGGCCACTGTTAAAATTTAATTTTGATCGTCCCGTGCTGTTAATACGGGCACAATTGAAAAAATAAAGGTATACCTGAAAGTCTTATTAAGGGTATAGTGCTAAGAACATTGTCGCATTTTTTAAATTACCAAATGTGACAATCATTTGATGAATCCAACTTTGTATGAATGGGAAACTTTTTCGGCTTGTTTTGTCGTTTGCAACCGTAGAGCACTTTGCTAAATGGGTTAGCGATTTGGTAGTTTAATACCACAATTTGCAAATGATCACCAACTGCCGCCGCCAGTAAAAGCACGCAGGGTACTTCACAGTAAAGAATAGCAGTCTTCTCGTAAAGTGTATTGTCACTGTAAGGGCACCCATGAGCTCACTGAGTGGAACAAATTCAAGGAATTGTCAACGAATATTAAATGGGAATGAGTAAAACGCTTTCGAGTGTGCTTGTCTCCGCAAAGGTTATAATTTATTTGCAGTGCAGGAATAAGAAATTATGTACTACCAATGAGTGCAGTCGCTATCAACACCCTATGTTTCAGGCTTCGCTACACCAAATCATATAGAACAACCAGAACATATTTTACAGTTTTCCCAGACAAAATTTACAAAAATTGTTTTAATTAAGGAAAATCAGAAAAATAAATCTGTTACAAAATAAAATATAAAAAACATACCTACCTGATTTTCCAAAATAATAATAATAAATTTAATTAAAACGATAACGATAAACACCGCTCACCAAACTACCATCGCTGTACTTCACCAATAACGTTGCTAGAATTGCTAGAAAAAAATCAACACTCAGTGTATCGGCTAGAAAAGAAAAGCCAGGCATAAAGACATCTTTCATCCTTGACAGGAACCACCATACGACCCAGTGGACGAATATGTATAGTATTCTTATAGTTACAAGTTTTTTTTTGTTGTTACTTAAGGGCCACTCAGACTATTATACATGTATAAAGACTTTTGTGGAAAATGCAGCTCTGACATGTTGAGTTGTTATTGTTTTTTTGAACTTTTTGAAACAAATATAAGAGCAGGGATGAATTTTCGTCAAAAGTATTAATACTTGTATTATAGTCTGGAATAGCCTTTAAATAGTTTATCGTTAAGAGAAACCCCACCCCAACAAAACAAAAAGAATATAAAATTGATGTGCCTTTAAAGCAAAAGTCTACAAATTCTGTTGTAAAAGAATTAAATTAGCCATAAGAATAATAGTAACAAAAAAAAAAGAAATTCTGTAAAAATAAAAAGACTCATCAGACCAAGCAAAGAGAGTTAAGGACATCAAGTCAAATATCACACATATGTAGTTCTTTTTCAGCATCTAAGTACAAATCGTTTAAAACGAGCTCCGGAGGCCTTCGAGGACTACGACGCATGATTGGTGAGTTTTTTTAATATTTACCTATCTTCCAAGGGTTAATCTAGAAGTTTTTTTTGGAAAATTATGTATTTGGTTTTATCCCCTTAACCTAATTTTCCTTTTTCCTAATTTTCTATCCTGATTAATTAATACTTTTATTTTCTTATTATTTCTCATTTATAATACTCATATCTTAAAATATAAAAAAAGAGAAACAAGGTTAGGTTAGGATTAGGAAGGGTGGTGCTTTACCGCACCTCCACTCGGACACCACATTGGGTCCATTGTGATTTCCTTCTGTTGCCCAAAAAAAGTAATATGCACCCATTTGCAGCCAGAAGTGACCATATTATCCATTACTAAGCCACCAAATTCCCATGATGAAGCCCCTGATGTCCTCTAGTTAACACTTCCCGACATCAGTAATGCTTTCATGAAAATGTCTGCTCAGCCATCTAAGTCTATGACGTTGCAGGCTTCTAGCAATGACAGATATGTTCAATTCTTTCTTGTTTCTCTTCATCCCCGCACATCCTACAAAAATCTGGAGTGCCAGTCTCCGATCGAGCAGTGACTTATCAACATGCCTATCAAGATTCGAATCGCCTTCCTATTCATGTCCAGTAGAAGTTTAATCTTCCTGAGTCTAGTTTTGACCAAAAACCCCTCGAGAGTCTACAATCCTCCCTACTTCGCCATGAACTGTTCGTTCTTTATATTAATGACCTATCGGTAATTGCACCGATCGCTCCGACATTTCCTTATCTAACGCCGACCTTGCCAGCTCATCGGCAATTTCATTTCCTTCAACACTGCTGTGGGCAGGAACCCAATATAGTATGACATTATACTCATCCATTAGCAAGTTGAGGGCTTCCCTACAGTCACTAACAAGTTTCGATTTGACATTGTGTCCCTTCAATGCTTTTAGCGCTGCCTGGCTGTTGACGTAGAAGGTGACCTTCTCACCTTCAGCTACATTCCTGGACACCAGCTCCGTGGCCCTGAGGATCGCCAAGATCTCAGCCTGGAAAACACTACATTCATTCGGCAATGTGAAAGAACTACGAATGTTCGTTTCCAAGATATATATATATATATATATATATATATATATATATACATTAGCCCCTGTGCCTTGCCCCATTTTTGGACCGTAAGAGTAACAATATGTAAACAAAAAATTTTATATTTTTTATAAATTAACTGGAAATACCAATATATATAGAAATATCCTTAATTTAGGATGAGAATGTAATATTTAATAATTTAAAAGAAAGAAAAACTATATTTAGCAGTGAAATCTATCAATAACATGGAATAAATGCTGCTCTTTTCTTCTAAGGTTTGGTATAACAGGGTGATTTTTTTAGAGGTCCAACAAAACTATTGGTGGCAGGACATTCGTGGCGGTAGGGTAGTGACCAAGCTCGTAAATAACACCTGATGCAGCTTCTTTTTAGAGATACCGCCCACAAAATAGGGTTTCCATACTTAATTTAGTTTATTTGATGATCATATCGGGCATTAAATTTTTTAGGATAATTTTAATCCTCATAAAGTAACTTCATAGCAACTTAGAAAAAAAAATATAGGGAGTCTAAAAAAACAAATCCAGCTGTTTAAATATGAAGCTCGTTTAATGCGGGCCGAACTCCCCTCCCCCCCCGGCCCGACTGTTAGCAGTCCAAATTAAGCGAACTTCTTCTATTAGACTTGTGTCGAATAAGAAACCAACACCTATCGATTTGTTCGTGTTCACAACACCTGCCGGTACAGTTTCAACAAATCAACCTTCAATTATGTATTTAAAACACTTTCCAATTCCACGAAAATGGGAAGCCATCGATTTTAATTCTCTTGGACAACTATATCCTTGGGTTGGCTGAGCAAGTCGTCGAGACAGGTCCTCATTTGCCAGTAACATCGGCCACTAAACTCGGCTGGGTGTCTTATGGTCCAACTTTGGGTAAAAGAAATAATATTGCAAGGATATGTCATATAAATGAAAGCAGCGCATGGAAAGAAATTTATAAATTAGTACAAGACTACCTTTCTGTCTGTGGAGAATTTAGGTGTAAAGGCAACGAATATGATCTTGGAATCTGAGGATAATAATAGAAACATCTTAGAAAACTCAACCAAGAAAGTAAACGATCGATACGATACGGATCTACTTTGGAAAGAAGCTGATACTACCCTGCCGGATAATTTTGGAATGTGCCAAACATCGTTTAGTTATGGTCGAAAAAAAGATGAAGCGAAATCCAGTTTATGCCGCAAAATATAAGAGAGATTGACAAAAACGTTAATAAAGGTTATGCAAGACCACTAAAAAGTTACGGTATTTACCACATTTTGGGGTGACAAATCCTCATAAGCCTGAGAAATATCAAAAAATGACTTGAATCTGAAGAGGATTCTGGTACTTGAGAACCTGGGTATTACGGAAGCAAGAATTAAATACGGGCAACCGATTTGACATATATTGAGAGAAGGCGGTATGGAGAATGTGTTTCCGAGGCAGCCTAATAGTGAAAGGCAAAGAATCAACAACACCGCTGGCCTTCCACATTTATCCACAAATCTAACTGGTATGCCAAAGTACAAAAAAAAGACAACAGATATAGAGAAGTAGCAAATGCAAAAAAATCTGGAGAATTGAAAGTCAATTACAAGAGATTTTAATGCTCCATCGAGTGCATACTGTTTCTGAGGTAGAAAAGTTGTCAACACAGTTGCAGACGGTGGAAAATTGCTGAATGTGCCCCACACAGAGAAAACAGTGCCTAATAAATACCTCATAAAATAGAACAAAATTAATAAGATATCTCTCTGGTATTTTTTTTCAATAAGGAAATCTTATTAATTTCATAGAGAAACCCTCTTTGAAAAAATCAAGAAGAAATCATGTAGTTTGGGGTTTTTTGAAGTCAGTGGTTTACGCGAATAAGCCGATGACGACGCAAGCCTTAACGGAGGAAATTGGACGCTGCATTAATGAAATACCGCAGCATTTATGCAAAACGGTCATTGAAAATTTCATTAAAAGATCGCGTGTGTGCCAGCAAAGCCGCGGCACATATGCGATGCCCGATATGTTGTTCCACACATAACCTCATTCTGTATACTTTACGATATAACGAATTAACGAGTACAAACTATCTCTTTCTTTCTTCGGATTGAACAATGCAATTTAAACACGTTCTATCAATTATTTTTCCAATAGACTTTGTCATGGGAGCGATAGTATATTCACCCAACTCATGTGTTACTGCACTAGGAAAATGTGATCCTGGAGTTGAACAACTAACAATAATATTTGATTATACAACTATTATAGGAGATAAATCAGAAATAAATGACAAATGCAATTACATAAAGGAGAATGTTTTAGACCCAAATGATTTAATTGATTGCAGATATTGCTTTTCCCAGGCGTTCCTGAAAGATCTTTATCGGTTAACTACAAAAAACAAGAGTTCCTTCATAAGAAATCAACTTTTCTTCCGGGGAATTAGGCAACATGACTTGCGGATCGAGATTATTACATTTCAGTTTCTTCCTGTCTATTGCTGGAGCTTTGATATACGTAGCATTGTTAATCAACAATAAAGAAAGGGTGGAAAATAGATCCTAAAGTGGGAAACACAATATTTTTAGTGTTGTCAACTATTGTCTTCTTAATTTTTTTCCTATCCTACCATGATTTTATAATAATAAAGTTTCACGATTTTTTTTTAAATATCTATGTTTCGTTTAAAATTTAAATCTTGCATTATTGTTGGGACACCCTTTATAATTACCATAACTCATAAATATTATTAAAAATTTCGGTATGTGTTGATTTTTGACTTATTACTAAAGTACAAACTAAATATAAGAATATATAGTATCTACATATACATATTTTTTTTTTGTCTAGATGAGAAGTTTAAAGCCGATCAAGATATCCCAAAGGCCTAGGAGAAGGTCACAAACCAGCCAGGAAAATTAAGAAATTGGTAATCCATAACATGACAAAAACTTAAACAACAAAGTTGTTAATGCTGATCTCACATCTGAACAAAATAGCGATGAAACACTAGCCAAGCCACATAAAAGAGAAAAATACAGATAACATGTCATCCACTTCAAATTTGCAGCAATTCCCGTCATTAATAAATAACTTAGAACAAACGCCGCCGCCACTGAACACACAAAATTTACCGGCGTCATCGATGTACAACAGTTAGCGCCATCATCAATTCATCAACAATTACCACCGTATTTTACACCCGTCGCAACACAATGAATTTTCCACGAAATTGTACGGCCCTATGTATAAGCAAAAATTGGAATGAAGTTAGCATAAGTGGCAAAATTTAAGATGATCTTAAAGAGTTTTGGATTGGCCGCCTAGATCGTGCGATTTAACACCATTAGACTTTTTTCTTTGGGGTTTTTTGAAGTCGGTGGTTTACGCGAATAAGCCGATGACTACGCAAGTCTTAACGGAGGGAATTGGACGCTGCATTAATGAAATACCGCAGCATTTATGCAAAACGGTCATTGAAAATTTCATTAAAAGATCGCGTGTGTGCCAGCAAAGCCGCGGCGGCCATCTGCCCGATATGTTGTTCCACACATAACCTCATTCGGTCTACGTTACGATATAACGACTTAATGAGTACAAACTATCTCTTTCTTTCTTCGGATTGAACAATGCAATTTAAACACGTTCTATCAATTATTTTTCCAATAGAGTTTGTCATTGGAGCGATAGTATATTCACCCAACTCATGTGTTACTGCACTAGGAAAATGTGACCCTGGAGTTGAACAACTAACAATAATATTTGATGATAAAACTATTATAGGAGATAAATCAGAAATAAATGATAAATGCAATTATATAAAGGAGAATGTTTTAGACCCAAATGATTTGATGTGCAGAATAAAAAATTAAATAATTGATTGCAGATATTGCTTTACCCAGGCGTTCCTGAAAGATATTTATCGGTTAACTACAAAAAACAATAGATCCTAAAGTGGGAAATAAAAAACGAAATAATTGATTGCAAATATTGCTTTACCCAGGCGTTCCTGAAAGAGCTTTATCGGTTAACTACAAAAAACAAGAGTTCCTTCATAAGAAATCACCTTTTCTTCCGGGGAATTAGGCAACATGACTTGCGGATCGAGATCATTACATTTCAGTTTCTTCCTGTCTATTGCTGGAGCTTTGATATCTGTAGTGTTGTTAATAAGAATAAAGAAAGGGTGGAAAATAGATCCTAAAGTGGGAAATAAAAAATGAAATTATTGATTGCAAATATTGCTTTACCTAGGAATTTTCCACGAAATTGTACGGCCCTATGTATAAGCAAAAATTGGCATGAAGTTAGCATAAGTGGCAAAATTTAAGATGATTTTAAAGGGTTTTGCGATGAAACTTTACAATAAAAATCATGCTAGGACGGGTTAAAATTAGGTAATGCTACCGTTTTTAATGTCAAATTGTATGGAGGAACTCGTTAATACCTAATTCAATTTCGTCACATATGCTAACTTCATGCCAACTTTCGCTTATACATAGGGCCGGTATAATCTACACCAATTCGACGGAAAGCCAAAAGAATGGCCACTGTTCCTTGCAGCTTATGATGATACTGCTGCAGAATTCACTCAGGTATACTAATAGACACAATTTGATGAGATTGCAAAAGGCCCACCAAAAATTGTGTTATGTCTATGCTAATATAACCAGAAAATGTCAGTTGGAGAAGGTACAAATGTATTCCAGCATAACTGAAGGACGCCTTGAAGGTGTTTTAGGTTTAGCTACATGTGCAAAGAACATTGACGGATTTTTTAAGTCGGAACAGTATTTAATGAACCATATTTTATTACAGCAACTCGTTTAGAAGCTGCCTTTTTTCAAGCAATATGAGTCTGCATAAAACTCGGCATCAAATTTTAGAATTCTTACAGTTGAAGATTTTGCTAAATGGCTAGGCGATTTAGCTCGTTTCTGCAACATAATGCCACAACGTAATACAATTGCCCACTGACAATACACACGTAGAGTGCTATAAATTCCAGCGAGATTCAGGCGATACGTAGAGTGTCTTCAATATAAAAGCACTCAAGAGCTTATAGAATGCAAACAGTTTGATGTTAAGTGGGAGAATGTAAAATATTTTCGTGTATGTCATTCTTACCTACGTAAAGGTTACAACAATTTAACACAGTGCCACAAAAAGAAGGTATGTGATAATAACGGCTGCAGCCGCTATCACCACCCTATACTGCAAAAACATCTAAACCTGCGCATTAGGGGTACAACTTTTTGAATTTTTTGAAAAAAAAAAATTTACATGGCATAACACGATGAGGAATAGTAAAAAAATGATAACTGCGTTTTTAGTTTTTCGATTTATTTCAAAAACTTCACGCAGAATTTAAATTGAAAATTCGTATGCAAATTTCATTCATATGCCAAGAAAAAACACCATATGAGATTATGTTCTTTTCTTTGTGTCTGTTTTGTTTTGCTCTTCTTCTGTTATTCATCGTATTTTTGCATATGACAAAAGTACATAACGGTAAATTTGAGTAAATGGTTTATGAATGATTGAAACTTCGTACAAGCGTCGCGCCAGTTGCTTTTATTTAGCTGTCGATCTCTCATTCAGTACGTGGCGGCTTGAGTGAAAGTGTCTTTTTTAATTAACAATGTCTTTTAAAAAAAGTGGTGCTGAAGTTTTAAAAAATTCAAAAAAATGGGAAAACAATTTAATAACATTTGAAAAATCTAAGAATAAGAGAAGAGAAATCAATAACATTGAACCCCCTTTGAGTGAATTGTGTAAGATTCCAAAAAAGACCGTGATTATAGGAAGGTATAATGAATTAGCAAAAACGGAGAAATTTAAAAAGAAAAGATGCCAGATTATTACAAACGAAATGATTGTATTGTGGTCGAAACTAAACTTTCCGAGCATAACACGTATAGCTGCAGAACGGAAGATAACAAAAGTTTTAAATGATTATTCAACATTTTTAAAATTCCCTGATGGCAGAAATGTTACAATGACGTTGAACAAGTTATGTGGTATAACTGATTTAAATGGTGTCTGGCTAGGAACTGAGGACAAAAAGTTGTATGAACTCCAAACAACTACAAATGGAGAAGTTGGGTACACGACAGCTAAAGCAGTTAATGTGCATCCCTCCAAAGCTGCCCTTTCAAGAAAAAATTTTCAAAGCACCTCGTGTTTAAATAAAGTGGCGCTCAACACGTCAACATCATCAGCTGAATCTGTCGAGCAATCACATTCTCCACCTGTTGGTGAATATAAAGCTCCTCTTCCAAGAAAAAGAAATGCGAAGTGTTCAACAAAAGCAGCAGTGACAATGGTAACAACAGCCCATGTAAGCACCAAAAATGCCGCTAAAATATGCAAAGAATTGTCCAAAGAAGGAATAAATATAGCAACACCAACACAAGCAGGTATTCACAAAACGATGATTAAAGCAGCGCTGAACTTGGAAAAAAATTATAAGAATTCCTTAAGAGATGACATTTGGTGTATTCATTTCGACGGCAAGAAATTTGGGAAGAAAGAAGTGCAGGCCGTGGTGTTAACAAATGAAACTAAAGCTATGTACAGACGGTTGTCAGATCTTACAATATTGCCAGTAAAATGTGCTCAAAATTTCTTACAACCGAGTGAACTGACAAATTCTGTCAGACGTCGTTGCCAGAAAATGCATTCGTCAGTCCATTGCAAGACTAGCAGCTGGCAACAAATTGACAGACATCTTACAATCGTGTGAACACATTGTAAAATTATTGCCAGATATTTGTCAGAGATTTTAATATTGTCAGATGTGGAAAGTTTATGCATCTGACAATGGCGTCATTGTAAGAGAATTATTTCTATGGGCAACACTGCCCACGCTTTTTTTTATGAAAAAATTTATAGTAAAATATATGCGCACAAAATCATTGCAATTGCTTCTTTATGGTCCATAATAATTGATACTTTCACTTTTAACATTTAACACAGACACAAACGATTGATATTTAACAATTTCTAACAAATGTTTTGAGTCTGGCAACGCATAACAACAGATCTGACACTTTGTACATTTGACAACCGTGTGAACTGACAATTTTTTGACTGACGATTTTGTCAGATGAATTTATTGCCATACAACCGTCTGGCAATAAATTGTAAGCTTTTCTTACAACCGTGTGAACTGACAAGGAATATTGTACTGACAATTTTTGATTGCCAGTACATTGTCAGCACATTGCCAGATCTGACAATATTGTAAGATCTGACAATCGTCTGTACATAGCTTAAGGAAGTAAGAGTAGCGGCAATGGTTCTTGAAAACGGGAAAAGTTTGTCAATTTTTGAAGGTTTCTATTTAATAATATATTTTTAGAGCATTAATTAACTTTCTATAACTTTTTTAAGGAATAAGGAATGTCTGGATAAATTTAACCTTTGGAATTCCATAAAAATGATTGTTAGTGACACAACAAACGTTAATACAGGGGTTAAAAGTGGAGTTGTTCGTTTAGTGCAGAATTGTTTTAAGGAAAAACATTTGTCCCCACCGCAGTATATTGGATGCCAACATCATGTATTAGATTTAATTTTGAAGCATGTGATAAATGAGTTACTAAGTGGAAAGTCGACATCGCCAAACATCAGTTATGACATATTTACCGAATTGATTATGAACTACGAAAACCTAAAACAAAACTACAAACAAAACGAAGAAAAGTTGACCTTAAGATCTATTAAATGGCGTGATGACATGCAATTTTTATATGAACTAGGGTAATATTTTAAATATTATGAAGTAAGCAACAAGTTCCTATACATAAAATTTAGAGTTTTACCAGCGCTCAGCAACGCTCCATGGAATTCTAGAGCTATTCTAGCGATTTTAACGTTCATACTAATACCGGAACACAGAATACAACTTTTGCCAATTTGCCAATTCATATGCAGCGCATGTAATGATGTTTGGTTCTCGGATCACCGTTTTCATAACAATGATTTTGAAATATTGGAAAAATCCGTCAAGCAATTCGAAACTGCGCATAAGTGTTTTCTAAAACACTGGGTAAAGGAAGATTCTGCCATTCTGAATTTAAAAAGATCTAATATTTGCGCTGAAAGAGCCATCAAAGTTATTCAGGAAATTTACCCTTTTTGTAAATCTGAATATAGTTTAAATCTATACTAAAAACGCAGTTATCATTTTTTACTATTCCTCATCGTGTTATGCCATGTAAAGTAGATGTTACAAAAATAGACTACCCCTACTGCGCATCCTACTCACGTTTTACAATACCACCAAGGGAATGGCAACAGCATACGCTTTAATTGATGATGCATCATCCGTTTCGTTTCTTGATGAAGGTGTGGCTAAATGCTTGGTAAAACAGAAGTCGGAATGAAAGTTACTGCTGAAAGTTCATCAGTAGAGGAGTTAGGCACGAAATTTATTCTCAGAAATTTCCAGACAATAAAGGAGTTGGATCTTCTTGTGCAAAGCATTTGAGCACCTAAAACACCTTCCAGTGGAAGATTATTAAGGTAAGAAACTATCAATTCTAATCGGTTTAGATAATTGCTACTTAAGTGTACCTGAGAGGATAATTGAGGCTGGGCTAGACAGGCTCTGTAGCAAGAGAATTTTTTCACACTGAAGAGACGCTAACACCAAATCCCTTTCTTCTCGGTGAGCTTAATGCAACTCAAACGCCCGATGATGGTAAGGAGACTGTATGTATGCCTGCTCAAAATTTTAAGGACCGAATTTGGAGGTGGGTGGTAGAATATTTACCCCAACTATTAACTCTGCCAATATGTAGGGAACAGGTTTTTCCATTGCAACCAGAAGACATCATAATTCCTTTGGACCCTAACCAGCCGAGAAGCCAATAGAAGATGGGAAGAATTACCGAGGTATTTAAGGGAGGAGATGGTCAGGTGCGCTCAGCTAAAATAAAATCATGCAACGGAATAGTTCGACGGCCGGCGATGGAACTGGCGGTGCTTAAATGTTGGCATCCCTTGGCGAAATATTATTCTGTCTTAGTACGAAATAAATGCACTTAGATCGAGCATTAATATCTCGTACTTTTGAAATTTTCGTCAGTCGTCAACGAGTCAAGTTCATTTTTCATTCAAGTTTCATTTCATGTTACAGCGTCATATTTTATGAACCTTTAATTAATTAAACCTTTTTAATATTAATTTTTATCTTTTATTTGGCGCCGCACTGTGTTGCGGCTAGTGGAAAAGTAACTTTTTTCCGATTATTTTTTTCAGTGTTTTTAATGATGCAATTTTGTCACAGACATTCCAAGTAAACAAAAAACACAAAGCTATTTTTATGTTGGCCCGTTGATTTTTAATTGATTTTAGAAGTCAAATATACAAAATTTTCACGAAAAGAGGGGATTTCAGGGCTGTATTCAAAATGATCTCATTTGATTTTGGTGACAGATATTTTGATTCGGAAAAAAATCTGCCTTCGGACAAGTATCTTCTGTAAAAAAAAGGAATGTTGTTTGAGACATTTTCATATGCACCTTTTTTAGAGCGAAAACCCGACTAAAGGTCCATTTTTCCTTAAAATTTGGGTAGGTAAGCAATATCTAAAAAGTGCCAGAGAGTCCCAGTTCCAAACCACTACAGAAATGTTACATAATTTGTTTTCAACGAACTGTGAAAAAATCAGCTACCCATACCTGCCCTCCTGGGAGTTATAGCGATTTTAGTATATCACTCTCAGTATTTATTCCATAGAAATAGAACGGAAATTCTCGGAATTACTTATTGAATAATTTAATCATATTGGTTTTCGGGTGACTTTCCGTCATCCCACGTCAAATTTTTATTATTTTCAGACCGGTTTCGGCTAATCGCCATCTTCAGTGTTTTCTTTTTTGTCACTAATTAGTCCGCATGTGTGTCCGTCTTTATATAGTGTTTTCTTTTAGCTTGTGGTGGTACCTTTCTCTCTCTCTGTTGTTTTACTATTTTATTCTCTCTCTTTCGCTCTCTCTCTTCCCCTTTGTTTTTATGGTGGAATGCGGCCTTTACGTTTAGGTAGTTTATTTTCCTGCTTCGTATATTGTGCGCGCTTATGCTATCCTCTTATCTGTTTTCAGTTATGTTGCATTTTTTTCGTTACCTGGCTGGTGGGTGAAATAATCCGTTATTGCGCGCTTATTTGTATTGTTTTTATTTTGTGGTTTCCCTTCATTTACTACATTTAATTGCTTTCTGATGCGTTTTTCATATAAGTGTTTTAATGGGTCGAATATTACATCATTACATATAATTTTTATTGTTAGATCCAGGTAGTTAATGCTGTTGTTCTCTTGTTTCTCCATTGTGAATACGATGTTTTTGTGTTGTTTGTTCAATAAGTTCATGATCTCCTCCTAGTTATCTTTCTCCACTATGCATATAAAAGTGCAATGAAGTTCACTGTGGTTTCCATTATAATTTTGACAGTCAAGAATTATGGAATACATTAAAATTTCCTATCAGGAACTGCATGAGGTGATGCAACAGAGTAAAACTAGAAACGTGGAGGATGTTTTGGAATTGCTTGATCATGAGGATGGAGTGAAAAGTAGTTTAATATTTCCAAACATAAAAGATACATTGAAAAAGTTCGTCAATAAGTACAATACACGTCTTCAAGAGTTTAACAGGATGTATGAACGGCTTGGAGCTACGGACTGGATTCAAGAGGGCTATATTGAAGTTGGAAATCATCCAACTACTTCAAAACGAAACCCCGAACCTAAGGAATTTACATTATGCTGTGAGAAAACAAAGAAGAAAAGAAGTATGGAACTAATGGAAACAGAAGAGGTTTCTGCAGATTTAATTAAATACACAGCTGAAGAATTGAGCAAAGAGGAAGAAGGGGATATAAAGGCAGCTTTGGCTTTCTTCATGGACATGAAACTCAGCGTTTATCAGTGGCAAAAGTTAAAAGAATATCATGAAAAATACAATTACTTTCCTAGTTACAGAAAACTTTTAGAGGAGAAAAAGAAATGTTATCCAGAGGATGTCGAGGTAACTGAAAAGTCTGCTTCAGTCAAACTACAATCTCTTTTGGATCACACCGCGAATAGAATACTGGAATCCCAATCAATTGACCACCTTCAAGCATATGCAGAGAAAGAAATGTTATTGATTAGCAAATGGGGTATGGATGGATCTTCAGGACATAGCCAGTATAAACAAAGCTTTACTGACAATACAGCAACTGATAGTAGCTTGTTCAGTATATCTATGGTTCCTTTAGTTATTTCATGCAATAAAGAACAAGTATGGGAGAATCCAACACCATCATCAACCAGATATTGCAGACCAATCAAGTTTGAATATGCTAAGGAGACTGGAGAGTACACAAAGCAACAGGACGATCTCATGAAAGAACAAATAAATAGTATACACGAAAAGATTATCAACATAAGCGGATTACAATTTAAAGTAGAACATAAACTGGAGGAAACAATGGTTGATGGAAAAGTCTATAATTCTTTATCTGATAACAAGTCTGCAGCAACGTGTTACATTTGCCACGCAAAGCCCAGTGAAATGAATCAGTTGAACAGAATTGTTAAAAGGATACCCAATCAGGAAGCTTATAGATTTGGATTATCAACATTACATTGTAGAATAAGATTTATGGAAACCCTACTGAACACTGCTTATCAAATCACAAACAAAAACAAAGAGAACTAAGCTCAGTGAAGATGAGAAGATTATTAGAGATCAAAGAAAAAAGGAAGTTCAACAAAATCTGAAAGATCAGCTCCAAATAACTGTTGATGTTGTGAAACAAGGAAGTGGAACAACTAATGATGGTAACACAGCAAGGAAATTCTTTAGTGATCCTGAGAAAACCGCTCTGGCCACAGGAGTAGATACCGAACTTATAAGAAGGTTTTCTAGTATTCTTCAAGGTATAACTTCTGGA
The DNA here is from genome assembly GCA_905220375.1 of Tachina fera. Classification (NCBI taxonomy): domain Eukaryota; kingdom Metazoa; phylum Arthropoda; class Insecta; order Diptera; family Tachinidae; genus Tachina; species Tachina fera. The sequence goes on along the minus strand of LR999963.1, from coordinate 20,292,413 downwards.
TATAAGATAGACTGCGATAAGTTCTCGAAGTACGGAAAAGAAACTGCTGGTCTCTATGTAAAGAAATATTCGTGGCATTATATGCCACCAACTGTCCACAAGGTTCTTATTCATGGAGCTGAAATAATTCGTTCATTTTTGGTCCCCATTGGCCAACTATCAGAAGAAGCATTGGAAGCAGGAAACAAGGACATCAGAAACACAAGGCTTTACCATGCGAGGAAAACATCAAGAAAATACAATTGTGAAGACATATTACATTATCTGCTCGCCAATTCTGATCCCGCAATCACAAGTTGGAGAATACTGAAGGAGAAGAAACACCTGGAATTATCAGAGGAAGCAATGAACTTATTGGTAGATGACTGATAATTTTTAATTTTTCTGTAGAATGGAATAAAATATGCCTGTGTTATAAAATAGTATTTTCAAAGTTTTTTTTTATTCTACATCTATTCTAGCACTCCACAAAAATGAGCATAACTCTCTTAAAACTGAAGCTTTGACTTCAAACCTGTATCAAATTAAAGCTTTTATTGCCACCTTTCAAATAAGAAATGAAATAGATTTTGGTTTTATATAAAATTTCAGAGTTTTTCAGCAAATATCGAAAAATCATGAAAATTTGACGTTTATAATTATTGTTCTGACCACCCTATAATTTATTTTAAAAACTAATCATAGGGTATTTATCAGAAATAAAAGAATTAAAATAAATTTTTTTTTAAATTTTTTTTTTATTTTTGACTTTTGTTGAAAATTTGACCCAACAATTTTTTTCGGTGTAAATTTTTTTTCACTTATTCTGTTTGGGATTTCATTCTGACCAATCTGTGGAAGTTTCTCATCGATACAATTAAAATTACAGTTTAGGCAATATGATTTCCAAAAAATTCCGGTTTCGCAACACTGTGCGCCGTAACATTATGTATGAATGGCGTTCAACATAACATAGGATGTGAAAATAAAATTATTTTGCATAGCAACGCGATTGATGAAAATAAATCATATAAGGAAAAACATATTTTGCCTGGCAACGTAAATAATGAAAACAAAGCAATGCCTACTGCGACATTTAATACGAATTTTAAGAAAATTAATTCGCCTGGTAACGTAAATGTTGCAAATAATAACAATTTAGAGCCTACTATGACGAATAATATTATTGATGAAATTATTTATTATCCGGTAGAACATATCTAATGGTGACATTATTGTCCTATTGGATACATCCAAATCAGATATAATCACTGGAAGATTTAAGAATGTCCTCTTTTTATGGCAGAAAATACGGGATGTTAATCTCAGGGGTATGAAACTTATTAAAGCAATAGTGGCTAACTCTTATAAAATTTATTTTAATTGTATGTAACAAAAAGGAAAGAAGAAATTAGAACGATAATAAAAATAAATTAAATACAACAAATGGTTAAAATAAGTGATTTACGATTGGAACAAATTAAACGATTACTACGCGATCGCGATATGTCAAGTGCTGGAAATCGGGCAGAATTGGTTCAGCGTTATGTAGAAGTGATGGGCAGTGAAGAGATTGACAATGTGCAATCACAAGTAGATGATTTAAAACCGAACGTTTAACGTGCCATCTAGTGCAAGTGGTACTAATGCACGTATTAGTAATATGAACGACAGTGGTAATGGTAACGAAAACATTACAAGAAATTATATGAACTGTAATGGAAACAGTGAAATTAACTATAATAGTAATGGCAACGAAAACATTACAAGAGACAATACGGGAGTAACTATGACTCTCTTAAGTGTAGCCAAATGCCTCGTCATCGTATTAGTGACGTCCATATATGGATATATAAAAGGGGGCATGGATGTGCCTATTCTACACCTCTTCGTGGTTCTCGCCAGTAACATTAGTCCTAGACTAATGGCTAAGTTAGGAAGGCTTAAAGGAAATTTGGGTTGCCAGCCCATTTTTCTTTAAAAATGTTGGCCCAAATCAAAGAAGAAATAATAATGAAAATCCTCCGTCCACTGACGAGGGAAACCAACAAAATAATCCTTTACTTTCCTCTAACTATCCAGAAACAATGTTCCAATGCAGTATCTGTTCTAGATCTTTCACTACAAAAACAGGACTTGGTGTCCATATAAGACGTGCTCATCCAAATGAAAGTGATATAATAAATGCCCGTATTGAGGTAAAAAGCGGAAACGGTGAAGTGAACGATTACGATAATGGTAACGAAAACATTATAAGAGGTAACGTAAACGTAGACATACTCAATCAAAATCGAGCTGTTAATGGTTGTTTCGGCGTATATCCGTTTTTTGGTTCAATAAAAGAAATAAAACACAGGTATACGCCGAAACATTGGTCCTTACGAACCGGATTAATTTACTGGAAAACTTTTCTTTGCTCTTGGGTCATTACCTACATACAATCATCTTTTAAAAAAAAAGTCATCAAAAAAAATTTTAGTAAATTTGAGTTAGTGATGGGGAAAATTCAATTTAATAAAAGCATTCATACATACATACATATATTAGTATATGTTTGTATATTTATAATAGAAACAACAAGTGGTTTACGACCATATAAAAAATATAAAGGTGAAGATAACACAGTGGTAATCCTATGCAATAACACAGTATACCTTATTGTGAATTGTTACATTAGTATTAAGTACCATTTTTTACACACGTTCTTCAATAAATAATAAGAAATTTTGCGAAAATCTCACATAAGAGAAACAAAATTAAAATAATTTGCAAAATTTACAAGAATTAAACTTTACTAGTGAAAAAAAATATATAAATATTATTGAATATTGTGTCAATAATCTGAGACACAATTGAAAGTAAAATATTTGTGCGGTAAATTATTTGTGCAAAATTATTCGCTGTGGAAAATTTAATACGAGGCAGCAGTTCTTGTACAAATAATAAAACAATAATAAATATTTGTACATTTCCTGAGTATAAAGGTGAATTGTTCATTAAAATAAAATAAATAATTAATAAAAGGTGTGAAATTAATTTGTTAAAAGTTAATTAGTGTAAAGAAAGTTACATTATCACATTCTTCTTTCAACTCTTTATATTTACAAGTTACATTAACAGGCACCGTCGGTCGATTTGACTACGTACATTTTTTAACTAAAAGGTTGATAAGAAATTACATTTCAAAATTAAAATTCATCTTATAATAACTAGTTGCAAATGTCTTTTAAATAAGAGACAATTACCTGCAAAAAGTTCGTTAATAACCTTAAATCCATTTCTTGATGAAAAAGAAGTCATGAGAGTAAATGGACGATTAATCAAATCACCCTCAATGTCTTATGATGAACAATATCCCATCATTCTACCACATGGATGTCGTTTCTCGAGACTTATTGCTGAATTTATACACGTCCTTACTATTCATGGTGGTAATCAATTAATGCTAAGTCTTTCGATGTGAATATTGGGTAACTAGATTACGAATATTAATCCGTACCGTAATACATCAATGTAAACGTTGCTTAATTGATCGACAACGTACTTGTAGTCAAATAATGGCTGCAATTCCTCCGGAACGTGTGACTCTCGGTAGACCATTTACAAACACTGGCGTTGATTATGCAGGCCCTTTTGATGTAAAAAATTATAATAGAAGATATTGTGAAATTACGAAAGGGTATGTTTGCATTTTTGTATGCTTTTCTACGAAAGCCATACATTTGGAAGCCGCGTCTAATTTATCATCGGACACATTTTTAGCAGCCTTTAATCGATTTATAACTAGAAGAGGTTGTCCACATACCATGTTTTCTGACAATGGTACTAATTTCGTTGGAGCGTCAAATGAATTAACACGAGATTTTCAAACGTTTATCAAAGAGTGTCAAGCGCGTATGTGCTCCTCCTTTGGACATAGAGGTTTAACGTGGAAGTTCATTCTAGCGGGTGCCTCCCATATGGGAGGGTTATGGAAGCTGGAGTTAAAAGTTTTAAATTACATTTCAGAAAAGAAATCCAATCTTGTACTTATACATTTGAAGAGTTATCTACTATTTTAACAAGAATAGAGGCGTGTTTGAATTAACGTCCTTTATACCCCATGCCTGATAGTCCAGGTGAGCCAGTAGCTTTAACACCAGGACATTTTCTGATAGGTTCAGCTATTTTAGCACCTCCCGAACCAACGATTTTTGATACGCCAATAAGCGTTGTCAATAGATATCGAAGTCAAAGCTATGATACATCAATTTTGCAAAAGATCGAAGGAAGAATATTTGGTAACTTTACACAAACGCTATAAATGGCAACATCCTCAACAAGATGTGACGTTAAACGATTTAGTTGTAATCAAAAATGAACAATTACCTGCCACTTCCTGGAAACTAGGTGTTGTAATAAAACTTCTCACCACTAGGCCAATAACCAAACTTGTTGTTCTACCTAATTTATAATTTCCTCTCACTTTCTCTTTTTTACAATTTACTAATCATTTTTTTCCTAGCAAAATGGAAACCGCTATTAAATCTATCCAAGCCGCAAATGAGTTTGAAGAAGAGGGTTTGTTGGATTATGAGGAAGCAATGGATACTGTTGATGTGAATCCATCTATTGGGACTCTTTCTTCTGAACCTCATTATTAAATTCCAGAAAATATTTTGATTTCTGGTATAAATACCCAACCACTGGCAACAAATATATCTACGCCAATCGTCGAGACAACCAAAAATAACCCAACATTGCAGCAAGTGGGCATATCCAACTTAGCAACAATAATATCAGCTCATGCAATTAATTCAAAAACTATTAACTTTAAGAGAAAATGTTGGAAAAAAGAAATGCCAAATTTGCAACAAAAATCACCCTATACGTTTTTGTTACAAGTTTCGTGACATGGGTCTTGAACGTAGATTACGCTTAGTAGCCTTTCATCGTATGTGTCCACGTTGTTTGGCTACCAGTCATAATCGAGTGCTGTCGGCGCAATCGATCTGGATGACGTGGGGCCTGGCTCGGGTGATATGATGGAGAGGTGGGAGGATATGAAAGATCTTGATCCTGGTTTAGATCAAAGGGATGCGGATGACTTCTACAGAGCGATAGAGATACGGCTGAAGAATGATGTGTCAACGTTTACCGCCCCTCAGCGGTTATCGCATAGGGAAGGTGAGTTACGGAGGACACTTGATAATTTACTTCGACGGGGAATAGTTATGCCTAGTGATTCGTCCTATGCTTCGCCATTGGTGTTGGTTAGGAAAAATAGTGGGGGTTTACGTATGGGAGTAGATTACCGTGCGCTTAATAGGATAATTTCCCTCTACTTGGATGACAAAAGGTACTTTAGTACCTTGGACCTAAAGGAAAGTTTCCATCAGGTTCGGATGCATCACGGCTCGATTAAGTATACAGCGTTTGTCACGCCAATATATGAATTGTTCTATGCCTTTCGGGTTGTGGAACGCACCGGCTGTATTTCAGCGATTTACTAGTATATTTATGGAGCTTATTGACATAGGCAGGATTGTCGTACATATTGACGATATTATTTAGTGACGAGAGCTATAAAGAACCATATAGAGGTGGTGTGGTGAATTGCGTGAATGAGATGCGTGGTAATGAGTCTAATGTCGATTTGTGAGTATTTTAAACAACATACTGTTCATTTCGATAACTTTTTCACCGGACTTGTTCTGCCTGCTAAAATAAAAAGGTTTTTGTGCATCTGAAACAATCCGAGCAAACAGACTGGTAGACGCAGGCCTATAAACAAAATTACCTCAACATGATATGGATTACTTATTCGACCAAGAGCATAAGATTGCATTGGTTCGATGGAGAGACAATGCAGAGGTCACTTTGGCTACGAACTATGATCAGATGGATCCGATAAGAAATGTAATGCGATACGATAGAAAACAGAAATAAAACGGATCGCTGTACCCCAAGCCAACGTTATAGCTAATTACAATAAATATATGGGCGGAGTTGACTTGCATTATAATGCGTTCGCTCATTATCGGATTGAAATCAGAGGAAGGAAGTGGTAATGGGCACTCTGAGTTACCTGCTTGGACATCGTGCATGATTGCTCAAAAAACCAATCAGAAGCATATGAGTCAAATTGATTTTAATAACTTCATAACAAAAACTCTGTTATTATCCGTCGAGCCGATAACAAACGCCGCATCTGATGAAGGAAACGAAAGCGACGACTACTTCATAGATCGACCAACATCATTAGTGGAGGTATTTAAGATCGGGTTCGGCCGATGCAAAATTAATTTCGATAAATATTTTGTCCGCAAATGAATTTGTAACGGAGGAGAGAATTAGGGATGCGAAGTATTCGGCAGGGATATTGGCGCATTTTGTTTCATATGTAGGAATACTATTTGGTATACCCAGGGAGTTTGCCAGTTCGGCCCGATTAAGGATACCGACACTGAAGTGCTTCAGAAAATAGCCACAGGAAGGATTAAGATCATTTTTTAAGTTCTGGACATCCCAAGTGAGATACTCCTAGAATACACAAAAATTCCGGTAAGACAATTCATTATTTACGGACAGTGCTATAAATGCTACCGCTTCAATAATTTTGTGGAACATTGTAAACAAATATTTGTTACATGCAAGTTTTTAGTTTTTTTTATATCGACAATATCTTTTTTCAGACAGGTTTTGTTTTGCGTTTCAACTTATATTTACAGAATCTTTAAGTTCGTGTCGCATAACGTATATGTCGTGACATAAAATTGCCTTTGAAGAACATGTACTTAAACGTTTTACGTTCAATATAGTATTGACATCACTGTTGCAATGTGTGTCATAAAAAAATACTAGTTGGCAATGATCTTCAGTGGATCTTAATTGATAGTATACGTGTTTTCCTTTAAACTATGTATATTCTTTATAACGCAAAATCTGATGTTTTATTTAAGAAAAGTTCTAGAAAAATCTGAGGAAGAGAGAAAAAGGAAGATATAAAAGGCAGTTGGCGTCAGTCTAGAAGTGAGCGTGGACCAAAAAAAAGTTAAAGAAAATTGAATATTAAGAAGTATACACAAAAATATAAATTAAATAAGTAAAGAAATTTTGCATTTTAACTCCAAGCAAAGGTGAGAAGGAACTTCAAATGTAACTCAAAGCCAATGTACAAAGAAACCAAAATTTTAAAGAAAAGTGAAACGAGTGAAACTAAAACTTAAAGTTTAAAAAAGAAAAAAACTTGAAAGTATAAGAACGTGGTTTTACATTTCCCCAGTGATTTTTCTTTTCTGTAAATGCAAAAAGAATACTTCGTATATTGGGATTGGTATTCAGTGTATAATGTGTGAAAGTTTATTTTCAAATTAAAAAAAACATATTTAATTTAGTGTTTTTCATAACGAAGGTAAGTTTTTCTTGCTTAGTATTTTTGTACTTTTCTAATGTAAGCATTTTACATACACAAATACGATGTTTGAGGCGTTAATGATAACTAGAAAAAAGAATGTACATTTAGTGAAATCTTCAATGTACATTTAAATGTACATTGCATTTTAATATACAAATAATTAGCCAAAAGTTATGATTTTTTTAAATAGAAATTATGTCGAAATTAACAGTTAAAAAAATTTTTAATATACTGAATGACATCGAAGAAGATATCGAATTATCTGAAAATGATAATTATATTGAAAATCAAAACGAGGATATTGTTATCGTAAATCGCCCCACACGTAGTTCGTCGGATAATGAAGAAGATGACGCAGACAATATTCCGAATGCTGATATAAACCGTGAAAGTTCTGTCGATATTAATGAATCCGATGTTAATCCATCGACAAATTATGCATATACAAAGAAGCCAGATATAGAATGGTGACGAAAGAACTCTAAATATGACCCTATTCCATTTCAATGTGAAAATATTGAAAGCCATGAAGATGAGAAAACACCATATCAATTTTTTCAACAATATTTTACGGATGAACTATTGCAAAATTTTGCTTTCTACACAAATTTATATGCAACTCACAAGAATTTAGGATACTTCAAAAATACTGATTGCAGCGAAATTAAAAAATTATTTGGCTTGCACGTTTTCATTGGTAGTATGAAGTTTTCTAGGCTCAGACTTTACTGGGATCCATTGCTTGACATTGAAAGCTTTCGAAACACATTAAGTTGTGACAGGTTTTGCCAGTTGCGGAATAATTTACATATCGTAAATAATTTGGATATAAATAAAGATACTACTGACAAATTTTGGAAAGTCAGACCTGTTATTGATGCCGTCAGAAAGAGGTGTTTAGAGTTAGAAGTAGAAGAAGTATTATCCGTAGACGAGCAAATCATACCATATACTGGAAAATTGTCAACGAAGCAGTATATTAAAGGAAAACCTAATCCTTGGGGTGTAAAAGTATTTGTATTAGCTGGCAAATCTGGGATGCCGTACGACTTTTTCCTTTATCAAGGAAGTTCTACAAATATTAGCACCAATAATTTATCCCAATTTGGGTTTGGAGCTTCAGTTGTTCTCCAATTATCTGAAAGGATTAAAAATAAAGGTCATACACTATATATTGTGATAATTTTTTTACATCGTACCAGCTATTGGAAATACTGCTTCAAAAATATGTAAATGCAGTAGGAACTGTAAGAATCAATCGGTTTGCATCACCTCCCCTAATAGATGACAAAGCATTGAAGAAAAAAGGACGAGGAAGTTCAGATCAGGTGGTAAGCAGGGACGGAAACATATTCTTGGTGAAATGGTATGACAACAAACCCATACATTTGGCATCGAATTTTATGGGACCACAAGAAGATGAAATTGTTAAAAGGTAGTTCTATACGACGAACGTTATCGTCAGTTCTTATTTACATATATATTATTTTATATTTTACATACAGTTACAATAAGTCGACTAAAGCTTTTGAAGAATTCAATCGTCCCAACATCGTAAAGCTATATAATTCAGGAATGGGTGGAGTTGATCTCCTCGATCAATATATATCCTACTATAGGGTTTTCTTGAAATATAGAAAATGGGCTCTTCGGATAATAACACATTTCCTCGATTTCGCATTAGTTGCTAGTTTCCTCGAATATCAAAGTTATGCCTTAAAACAGGGAAGGTCAAAACGAGAGATATTAGATCTTATGCATTTTCGATTAGAAATTGGGAATGCTCTTCTATACAAAGGTCAGAAGTCGGTACCAAAGCGGGGACGCCCTTCGAATTCTAATCCTTCAAGTCCTTCAACTTCATCACCTGTTTCATCTAAGAGAAAAATTGAGAAAAGACCGATTCGAGATGTACAATTGGACGGCATGGATCCCATGCCATGCCATGACGGCAAAAAAGAAGCAACACGATGCAAAAATAATTGCAAAACAAGTCAAGGAGTAGCTGGAAGAACTCATTTCTTTTGCCAAAAGTGTAAAATTCATTTATGTATTACTAAAGAACGAAACTGCTTTCTACAAATGCATACCAAATAATATTTTTTCAGATATTTATATGCGTATTTACATACATACATACGTATACATACAAACATATTTCTATTGTATTTTTTATGTATATTTAACCTTACAATGAATTTGTTCGTATTTTTTTTAATGACTTTTTAAATGTGTTCCTTTTATATGTATACATTTTATGTACATATGTATACAAAAGAAAATAAAACCAGTAAAAAAAATAAAATAAAATGAAAAAGTGTATGTATTGAAGCGGATTGTACATTAAAATGTACATCTTCAAACCCCATTTTTTAATAAAAATTTGTCCACACAAATTTTTACACATGTTTTTTTAGGCCTATTTAAGCTATAAGAACCACATATACAATTTTGCAATGCCCAGAATTAATTCCCGTGTCAAAGGGCTATAATTGTAAATATGTAAGTATATATTTATATACATATAGAAAACCCCAGTATACATAATTATAATTTTGTTAAGGAAAATCCCTTAATGTTAACTTGTTTTTTTATTATTATTGTTTTAAAACTAAAGCCCAAAACAATTTAAAACTTACAAGAAGTATTAAAAAAAATAGATAAAATGAGACATTTTTAGATTTTTAATTGAACTGTAGTGAAATTTAATAAAAAAAAAATTACAAAAAGTTATCTCTTAGGGCCAATTTCACCAACTCTATTTAAATACCAATTCATATTTAAATGTCGATTTCCATTAATTTTTGTATGGAAAAATTACTTTTAAATATGAATTGATATTTAAATAAGTTGATGAAATTGGCCCTTAATAACTTTTTTTTGGTAATAACTTTTGTGATAAATTTGTACCAAATTAGTCTGAAACATAAAAAAATAAAAATAAAAGCAATAAGCAGAAGTGTTCAAATTGTAAATAGTGTGAGCATTAATAACCCAGGAGTGCAAATATTTGAAGTTACCAGGTAGAGAAATTTTGTTTTCATTTCAGCAAAATTAAAAAAAAAAAAAACTTCGACACAGAGCAGTATTTGGTGAGTCATAAATTTTCAATCTATTAAATTTTTACCCTTTCGTGATTTAATCTTAAAAACGAAAATTTCGCTTACTGATCACTGTTTTTATTATTGTTTTAAAAAAATACCTTTTTTCATTAAAGTTGTTTTATTTGGACTCTGTCATACTCCCTAATGGTTTTCATATTTATATATATGTACATACATATATATGTATATATGTGTACATACATATATATAAATATGCCTCTAAATGTATGTATTTGTTTATGTCGACCTTTAGTAATGTGATGTAATTTTGTTTTTTCAACCCAGAGTGGATTGATCATCTAACAAAATATTACAATTTAAATTTCCCACTATGTTTCAAAATTCAAAATACAATTTTCCCACTATGTTTCAAAATTAAATATACAGTTTCCCTCTTTCAAATTAAATTGCAAAATTTACCGAAATTAAAATTATTATAAAATTTTTAATTACAACTGTCATATACATACACCGAAAAAGTTAAGAATTGACTTGCAAAAAAACTACTATACTTCCAAGTATAAACTTTTCATTTATTATTCTTCTGTGTATGTATGTACATATAAACGTATGTAACTTAAATACCATATTCTCACATTAATTCAAAATTTTATTGTTAAAAATCATATGGATTGCAATAAATGAATAAGAAATTCCTTATCTAAAATTTAATAACTAAATAACTTTTCTTTCTTGGGTTGGTTATGTGGTAAAGTAAGATAGATATATTTGAGTTCACTATGACACACGGGAGGTAGGGTCAGGGACATAGAGCAACAACAACACCGGATGTCGCATTTCCAACAAGGACACACAACAAATAAAGTAAATCTCTATAGTAAATATTTTTTTCTGTTCGTATCTATCTACATATGCATATGTACATATGTACATATGTACTGTTTTTTCTCATAACTATGGTCCATTTTCAAATCTAATTATTTTTTCTGTAATTATTCCTTTACAAATGTAGTTATTCCTTAAAACAAATAAAAACGATTCAATATTTTTCATTCAAACATTCTCTTGCCACCCACTCCAGGCAGACGTGTTTATTCGTGTTCATAACAAACTTTCTGCATCTATCGCTTAAAGAAGCCAAAATCAAATACAGCTCGATATTTTCGAATAGATTTGAATTATTCAGTGACAACGAACAGATGGTCTTCCCCGCCATCCGTTCAAAAACCCAGGAAAATACCCACAATAAACAACACCTCGGAATCGGACAATCGTATGCGGTGCGCAACAACAACAGCAACAGCAGCAATACCAGAAAACGCTAGAGTAACAAAATAATGTACTGAGAGAATACAGTACTAACAATTCGCATAACAGCGGACAAGCTTTTAACCCTTACAGACTATCTTAGGCATATGATCAAATCTATTGAGGCCGAGTGAGCCTTGTACTTAATACAATATAACTTAGCTTAATTAATAAGAAAAATGTACATATGTATACTTAGGGAAAGCATAACCCTACGATGATGAAAGAACTAGACAGGGTAATAGATGACATTGCCAGAGAACTGAATCTGATATATTCTAGATATATGTCAGTGTCCAAAGAATCCAAATTGAATCAGTCTACTAAAACACAAGTCAGCAAAATGAAGCTGCTACAATATAATATGTATGAAGTTTTTTTTAAGACCTGCTTTAAAAAATTCCAATTTTTTTTCTCACTAACACTGGATTCCCATTATTTTTTACAGAATAAATATTGTAACTTAAAATGTTTTATATCCTTTACTACTTATCCATACATACTCGTACTATGAATTAGATTCATTCGGAAGTTGAAGATTTTATGTATGCACATGTAAATGGAACAATAACCGAAGAACATTTATATAGTTGTGCACTGTAATCGCGTTTTCAGCGTAAACATACATATGTGTAGGTGCTCGTAAGTATTGGGAGCTAGGTAAGTATGTTTTAAATATTTTAGTATGCTTTCATTATGCTTAAATTGTATTAATATTATGATATATATATGTATGTATATTATATTTAATTGTAAAAATTAGTTATAATTAATATGTATATTTATATAGAGATACTTAAGTAAATTTAATATAAGTTATAGTTATTATCTCTTTCATTATAAAATTAATTTCATTATATATTATTTTTTTTAATTCTATATATTTTCCGTCTTTGTTAGCACAACAAAAAGTATCAAATTTATAATTCGAAGTAAGTGAACTGAAATTGTCGTGCTTGATAAGGGAGTTAGTTATAAGAAATACTTACAGTTAAAGTTCTAGTTAATTTACCATAAGTGTGTGAGATTCCATAGGAGCTGCTGAATCATAAAGTGTATCAGTGTCTTGGGTGGGCTCACCCTGTAATTGACACTGATTGGATAAGGTGCCGGCACCACAATCACAGAAGAAACTGAAAAGAAAATTATAACAAGTGTAAACATTAGTTAATAAGGTTTATATGTACTGGTGGAGACCATTAAAACTATAATAGGTCTGTCTGCGTACACATATTTTGTAAATTTTGTGCAAAATGTTATAAACTCTTGCAAAATGTTGTCTGCGTACTCCAAATCTCTTGCAGCGAGAGAGCCAAAAAGAGAATTTGTTGACAGTTGGAAGTTAGAGATGTTGCAAAATGTTGCTGGAGAAATTTCCGCTTGCAAGATTTTGCAACTAGTTTGAACAGCTGTTTTTCTTACTTTTTGAATGAAATAATTTTTGTGAAATGATAATAAAAATTGAAATTTAACAATGACAGAGGTAAATAGTTAGAATTGTGTTGATTTTTAACGTTTATAATAAATTATAATAAACAAAACATTTTATTTCATGCTAGAAACATCCAAATATACAGTGCGACCATGATTCCAATAATGCTATTTTTCGGGCTAAAATTATTTTGCTTTGTTATTTCAAAGTGTTACACCGATCAGCTGTTTTCTTGCAAGATTTGACTGGTTACTGTCTGCGTACTTTTTAAGATATTTTCACCCGATCGCCAATTTGTATTTTTGAATATATATATGTAGTTAATTCGTTATTTTGTATTTATATAATTTGTTTAAAATATTCATTACTATTTATTATTTTAAAATTGTATGTAAATAGTTTTTTTTGAGTAGTATGATGTGACCGAATATGGCCCATAGGCTAATAATACATAATGAATAAAACTATGAAATGAAATGAAAATAATTAATAAAAATAATAATAATAAAAATAATAATAATAAAAATAATAAAAATAATGAGTTAGGGCATTTTTGTATTAAGGTAACGACGTTATGTAAATTGTACATACTTATAATAAAAATTATAGTAAAATGTTATTGAAAATATATGTGAAACATTTGAAATTTAATTGAACTATAGTGAATTTTATTTAGAAATAATTTCTTAATCAGGCTTAAGTCCAGTCATTTCAATTCTTATTGAATGAAATATTTTTATTAATTAAGAAATTATTAAATGAAACTATTTTTTTAAGCTTTAGGTCAAAAAAAAAAAAATTGTTTCATTTAATACATAAAAAAGGTCGAAAAATTAGATAAACAATTTAAGAAATTATTTCTGATTAAAATTTACAATTTATTCATATACATTCATATACTTACCGATCATGTCTTATAAATTCGACATCATGGCCTGCATGACAGTTTTTAATACAATTAACACAGATAGCATTGCGATCGGTAGTATTACAAGTTTGACATCGATAAAAATCGTGCATAGGAAAGGATGTGTAACTGCTAATTTTATAGAGGCATTGACCGCCTGAAACGGCCTTTTCCACCTCATCTTCGTTGTTAAATATTTGGTTGCCACGCGTTATGGGCTGAACACCACTGGCCAAACACAATCCTCCAAATTTATTCTTAAAGATTTGATTATACTCTAGAGTGGCGGTTGCATTATTTGTTATTTCAACACCTGCTGCTTGGCCATCGTAAATGCGATTACGTCGTAATATAGGATGAGATTGCGTTGATATCAAAACGCCAGCTTGTGTATTGCGAAATATATCATTCTCTTCGAGTATGCCCTTGCCACCGTTGAAAATACAAATACCGCCATCGCGTCCATCATATATTTTGTTACGTTTCAAAGTGGGATTAGAATCAGTCTTTATCCAAACGCCAGCCATGGCATTATCAAATATTTCATTTTGTTCCAACAGTCCTAGGCCGCCATTATAAACGAGGACACCACCGTTTTGTCCACCCCAAATTTTATTACCCCTAATGACTGGATTGCTACCAGTACGTATTTGCACTCCCGAATACAAATGATTGAAAATGTCATTATCCTCCAGCTTACCATGTCCATTGTCATAGAAATACACTCCAACCTTTATTAAAAATGTAAACCTTTACCTATAAAATATATTAATATGGAGAAAAGCAATCGTTACCTGTTTGCCAGAATGTATACGATTTCGTCTTAATACAGGTGTGCTCCCTGTTGTTATCCATACGCCCGCCAAAGTGTTCGAATACACCTCGTTCTCTTCGATTAAACCTTGTCCTTTTTCATGCACATAAATTCCACCATGCTGACCATGATGAATTTTATTGTGTCGAACAATCGGATCACTATTTGTGCGTATTTGTATTCCAGCCAAAGCATTGCCGTATATATTATTATGTTCGATAAGACCACGCCCTTCGCCGAATATATAAACCCCGCCCTGGTGGCCGTTGTAGATCTCATTCTTACGTATAGTAGGATTGCTATTCGATGTTATCCAAACACCTGCAAAAAATACAGCAAAATTTATTCTTTTCATTTCTTTACATTTACTTTTAAGTAGATTTTTACCTGCAAAATTATTTGAGTGTATGCGGTTTTCTATGAACTGGCCCAAACCATTTTCGTGCACATAAATCCCACCTGTCTGACCGTGGTGTATTTCGCATTTCACCACTGTGGGGTTAGCACCAGCCTTAACTTCAAATCCAGCGATACGGTTGTTGTGTATATCGTTCTTTTCAAAGTAACCCTAAATAAAAATGGTTGAAAATAAGTAAATAAATAATATAAATAATATATATATATATATGTGTTTACCATTCCATTTTCAAATGTAAAAATGCCCACGTCGCGTCCATGATGTATATGATTTTCTCGCATTATAGGACTAGCAAAATTCTTTACCCAGATACCTGCCAACGCGTTACGACTAATTTCGTTGTGTTCGTAAGTGCCCTGAGCATAATCAGTGACATATAGACCAACATTCTCACAATCGCTAATATCGCAATTTCGTATAATAGGATTTGCATTGACGCCACCAACACACACGGCGGCTCCTACCACCGATGAACTACGTATAATACAATTATCAACAGTGGGTGAACAATTTTCGCCAATATCTAGACAATAGTGTTTGTGATGCGATACAGTCGATGTGACATCCGGAGAAAATTTGAGTGTCAAGTAGCCAACATAAGCGTATTTCGCACCTTCTACAAACATGACGGTAGAGCCGGCTTCACGTTCAAGCACCACTGCTTCTGCTACATTACCAGGAGCTGCACCGATAAGCGCCACATCCGAATCAATGAAAAGATATTCTCCTTTGTAATGACCAGCATGCAGAAATATCAAAGGACCTGGATGATCGAGCGGCGGTACAGTATCTTCGTACATGTTAGACAAAGCATTGACACTGGCTCCACCAGCCGAAGGATTCGAGAGACCAGCATTGATCACAGCACTTGATGCAGAGGGTGCTCCTGCTGCAGCAGCTCTTTCTTCCGGATAATCCAAAGCGGCTTGAATGGTATCGAAGAAGATTATGGCACGTCCAGTACACTTTTTATTTTGATACCCTGGCCTTACATGAACGCCACGATATAAATGGCGGAAGCTCTCTTTCCAAGCATTCGGATATTCCGAATCTTCCGGTTTTTCAAAGACAAACTTGGAAATTTCAGGATTAAATAATGGTAAATCGTATTCAAAAACTGACTGATACAAACGCCTCCACAGCTCTGTGTCATTTGCAATTGTATTAAAACGTTTGCAGACTTGAGCCAAACGACAAAGATCCTGTTCCAATACGTAAGAGAAAATAGCCAATAAAACCTCATCGGGAAGTTCATATTGTAGATATTGAGCCGCCGAAGGTCCAATGTACGAGTTTGAAATACTGGGCGGTGACATTAAAGCTGTATCAACGCTAATTGCATACAGACGTCTCGATCTCTTCCGTGCTGGCAACATAAAACTGTTAGTATCAGAGCCTCCTATGGGTAGAGCACTGCAGTGCTGTTGTGGTATGGAACTGTGTACGGTTGGCGGGTGTGTCAAAGGTGCGCCTGTTGTATGAGCATTATTTACAGGAAATGATGCATTAGTGCAAGGTGCATGTATTACTGGTGAAGTCTGGTTATTTGAAGGGGATGTCGATGATGATGATGATGCTGATGATGGTGCTGATGATGTTGCTGTTGATGATGCTGATGATGATGCAGATGATGATGATGCTGATGATGATGATGATCCCGACGGTAATACATTCAAATTTGAGACAGATGAAGGCCCGACAATCACTCCCGTTGATATGCTCATGCCGCATAACGTATTATTCATTGATGCGGCAGAGGAAGTTGAGGATGAGGAAGAAGCGTTTGAGGACAATACTGTAGTAGACCATTGATCGTGGTTGCCGCTGGCTGGTAACTTACTTCGTAAATCATATGGTGGTTGATGCACACACACCGATGATGACGATGAGCATGATGGCGAAGCTGATGCAGTAGAATTTCCAATACTCCCCAATAGTGATGACGAGGAAATTGCTTAAAGTAAAAGTTAAAGTAATGATGAGTAAAATATATGTACATACATATGTATACCGTTTAATGTACTAAAATTTAAATAATAAAATAAACAATTCAGTCGTTAAGCAGCTCTGGGACGGGGAACATCTCTCGCGTCATCGTAATTATTTCTTAAGTGCGGTCAGGCTTGTGTGTGTTGTTTGGCCTTCGAGACTTTTTCGTCTCGCTCGCACTGGTTGACTTATCTGCCACGGATAACCGTATAATCTTGCGGTTTTTTGTGGAATTTCTTTAACAACCACGTTGCCTACTTCCTATGTGAAGGCATAGGTCGTGTACAGTCAGTCACAAAACCATATAAAATACTGTTAATACCATCTTGGGCATATGGTCTACGTTACTCCGACCATATTTGTGCAACACCATATTATGCAAATTTACTTTGCATTAATATGTTTAATAAATAAATAAATAAAATAAGCAAATGAATACTAACCACTACCAGAGGGACCTGCTTCATTATCATTTATATGCATTCCAACATATTCTGGTGAAGAAGGCCTATTAAATGATGACATTTGACTACATGGTGATGCATTCGCTGAGCTCGAACCCAATTGAACCATGGATGTGTTTGAAGGAGATGAGGATGACGCATGCGAACAGGAAGCACCGGACTGTGATTTCGAACAAGATGGTCCAGATGCATCATACATATCGACCGAGGAAGATGACCCCAATGATTGTTTTTGTGGTAATAAAACGCCAACACTGCTGGATGTGCAGCATGATGATGATGAAGCTGAAGATGATGCATTTGTAGTTGTTGATGTTGATGCTGCAGATGCAATGGTTGAAGTCGTTGCTGACATTGCAGAGGGATTTTGTATTAAATTTGCATTAATTTGTGAAGTTGACGTTGAAGCTGAATTCTGGAGCATAGGATCCATAATGTTTCCTTGATATATAAAATATTGTAAGACGTCAATAAATTTAAATAAACACAGTTTGAAGGTCTGACAGTCAGCACAACTTTCTCGCAACCAAAAAAATTTTTTGATATTGCGAACCAACACTAATTTTTACATAAAACTGTTATGGCATGAGGCAACGGCAAACTCAACCGTTACTTAAGTTGTGAATGGCAATACCAATGTGAAATTTGGGCTGACTTCCAGACAACCAAACAAGCTGAGTTGAAAACCTCAATGGGACCTTTAAAAATCTATTAACCTGAATTTGTCTTACCCGTTGGACGATTTGGTAACGCTATACGATTTGCACCCTTACGTCTGGAACGTCGCACATAGGAGCGCGATGATGTAAAAGAGGCACTAGGCATTTTGCCCAAATTGGTCTGTGTAACTGTTTTCTTTTGTTGTTGTTATGTGTGTTTCTGCTACAATTTTATGCAAAAATGCTTTCAGCTCTTCGGTTTCTTTAACTATTATTGTGTTGCTTGCTCCCCTTTTATTTTAACAAACTAATTCACACTTATACAGAAATGCAATCAACCATACTCGATATTCAACCCTTCTTCCTGCTTTCACGGCATATAAAATAGCGAAAAATCTTTATTTCTGTACGTCAAGTTGAGCTATTTATTCATACTGGAATTGATTCCTTTTTACATTTATTGCATTACATACCAAAATAACTGAAATAAAGTTCAAAGATTTAGCAATTTAAACAATATGAATTATTTTATTTACACAATTTTATGTCTTTTTAATGCATATGAGAAACATTTCCCAGCTGCATGGATAACAAAAGGAACGCCATTTTCATTTTCCCTTCGCTCATTACTGAGATGCCATTCAAATGGATTGTGTATTTTACGGGGAATATTGTTTTAGGAAATTATATATGTAGTGCTTTAGGAATATCTGTAATATGTTCTTCTGTTAGATTTAAGACAGCTGCGGATAAAGGGTAGAATGAATAAAAATAAAAAGAATTTGCTTTTTACTTAAACATTTGTTTTAAAACAGCAAATTCTAGGAATTATCTATACTAATGAAAAGTTTTGTATGTTTCTATGTTTGTAAGAAGTAGTCTCGTGAACTGTCGGGCCGATTTAAGATATGTTTTCATCAAAAAGAACAATGGAACCTCCTAATGAACATAGGCATAAAATAATATTTCAAGTTCCATATTTTTTTACAGCAATGTAGATGTACATTGCATTGCTCTGACCAATAATGCTGACCAATAAAAGAATTTAACATATATTAAAAATTAATAAACCACTGAATTGATTTCAACATCAAGCTGTGTCTTTCATTTCGATCCTCTGAAAATTGTATTTTTATGTTCGGCTAATGCGGCAGAAGTCATAAGGTAATACTAAAAAAACTATGACCTTTAAGAACACAAAGAATATATATATATTCTACAATATATACACTAAATACCCGAAGAACCTCCAAATTATCAACCAACACCAAGGGAAGCTGGTCCCAAGCCTATAACAATAGAAAAATACAAAAAAAAAGACAGGCAAAATAAAGTCTCATCCAAGAACTAGGCGCACTGAAGAAAGGCTGCAGAGACAGACACTATATACTCTCGAAGTAACAGAGGAAGGTAGGATAGAACAAATAACAGATACAAAACTTGAACTGACATCTAATACAAATACGATAAATGACAATATGGTATCCCTAACTTTGGATGTAATAATTCTTTTAGTAATATTTTGGAAATTGTTAAAAAATTATATAAATAAATTCAGTAAAGTGCGACTTTGACCCGCGCGCGAAGGGTTCCGTACGGACACGAGATATGTAATTCAATACGAACTTAAGTAGCCTATATAAAATATAGTTTTGGCATTTTTTTTCGTTTTTGACGTTTTTTTAATTTTGGCGATTTTTTTATTTTGGCGATTTGTTTAATTTTGGTGATTTTTTTTTTGGTTTTGGAGATTTTTTCGGTTTTTGGAGTTTTTTTTCATTTTAGCAATTTTTTTAGTTTTGAAATTTTTTCTCGTTTTGGCGATTTATTTCGGTTTTTGGCGTTTTTTTATTTTTTGGAGATTTTTTTGTTTTGGCGATTTTCGGTTTTTTGGCGCTTTTTCATTTTAGCGATTTTTTTCATTTGGACGATTTTTTCGAATTTTGCGACTTATTTTGGTGTTAGAAATTTTTTTTAATTCTGGTGATTTTTTTTTTTGAATTTTTGGCGATTTTTTTTTGGTTTGGCGATTTTATAATTTTCAGATTTTTTAGTTTTACAGTTTTTGAACATTTCAAGAGTTTATCTCTTACGGTTTCCAAGATATAGCAAGTTGTCAAAATTGCATTAACTGATATACCTACCACCCTTTAAATGAAATTTTTTTAAATTTTTGTGTTAATTGTTTAGCATTTTTCGTTGCTCGTTTTGGAACACCCTTTAACTTTTAATTCGCATGTATTTGTTGTTGTAGCAGCCAAGGTTCTACATACTCTGTCCAAATTTCGGGTCCGTAACTCTTACGGTTTCTGAGGAAATAGCGTGTGACGGACAGACGGACAGCGTAGCGAAAACAATAGGGTTCCTTTTTTCACCTTTGGTTTACGGACGGAGAAGAAGTTACTACTAATGCAGTAACAAACAATTAATTAAATAAATTAACAAACAAAAATATATACATATATGTACATATATGTATATTCTGTTTATGGAACAAATTATAGACGAGCTCAAAAAACTAATAGCGAACGCTAAAAAATAAAAAAATTGGAGATATACTTTAGAAACAATAAAAGGAAACGAACATTTAATTAACGATCTTAGCAGACAATTCGGATCATCGAAAACAAAACACACAGGGTTAATAAAATTAATTAAGGGTAAGACAACGTTTATCAGGCTCATCTATTTGAATATAAAACTAATAATTTTCGGTTTTAAAATAAATTTTTATGTAAAAAGCAAATACTTTTTTTCATTCATAGCACGCAATGAAAATGCTGATTATTGTCTGATTTGACTTTCAATCGTCCAGGAATTAATTTGATAATAAAAATATTTAGATATCACCTGTTTAAAACAAAATAACCGCATCGATATTATCATATTTTATGTATGTTTGAGTCTTTCATTTTTAGTTGTTGTATATATAAAATCATTGCCCGATCTTCTATTTTCGAAATATTTAAGACAATCTTTCAGACAGTTTACAAAGTTTTATAATATAATAGGCCTAATTACGTGTCGTATTTCGACTACTACAACGACGATTTTGTATTTTGTATTTATTTTTTCAATCATAATATTTTAAATACGTAATAAATTAATTAAATGAATAACTTAATATCTTTTTTGTTGATTTTTATACTAAAATGTAAAACTTTGTACGAAAGAATTTATATATTTATATTTTCAAGATATTTTGTTATTTGCTTTGTGATTTAAAAAAAAAGTTAAAACGTGTGTGATTTTCAGAATACCATCAAATCACAATTGTGATTTTAAAATCACAAGTGATTTCAAATGTAGGGATTTCAAATCTAGTGATTTCCAGAAGATGTTTGAATTTGATTTGATATTATGTAAAGGCCGTGATACGCTATCCTACAAAGACGTGCGATCTACAAAAAAACTACAACCCTGGTGTGATGAATTGTTATTGTCTTTTGAAAATTTTCAAATACCATCATACCATTGATGTACTTTCGTAGATCGCACGGCTTTGTAGGATAGTGTATCAGGGCCTTAAATAAATGTATTTTATTTTTTGGGATTCTGTGTTACAGATGGAACCAAAAATTACAAAGGCACAATTTCAGATGAATTAAAGTCACGTTGAATGATACTTTACATGAATAGACCGTGAATTGTCCAAACATACTTTGGAAAAAAAGGGAACCAAGTGAGCTGGACTCTAATTATTTTCCTTTTTTGCCAGCAGCCTGCTAATCTAACTTAACCTTGACCAATGAAAAATGCTACTTTCATAAGTAGTTCAAGGAAAACATGTATAAACACTTTTTTAAATTAAATAAAATTAGCTGTATTAGCTCCATCAATATAATTTCGAAAAAAACATTATTAATTCCGACATAAAAAATTATGTTTGGTACATCTTGAAGTAATTTTATGAGCTTTCCCGTAAAGTTAATTAGAAACATTGGCAACTCTTTATTATACTCTTTCATTCTCTGCTCTTTCATATTTTTCTGTGTTGCCGGATCAGAATAAGCAGAATAGCAAATTGAATACCCATTAAGAGTTTTCACAATGGTGGTTGGGCAAATTAATTTAATTCTTCAATCAAATAAAAACAAGATTAACATAACAAAAACTTATCAACAAAAACTGAAGCTAGTTTAGAGTTATGTACAAATCATGAAAAAGAAATCGAGGCTTTCTTCTCTACAGCATTCACTAACAAACACAAAGTGACGTCGAATTGACGTCATAAGTTCTATCGTGTGAATTAGGTGTTTTTATGTCATACATGACGTTTTAAAGCTTTAAAACTTTGCTATTATAAATTCAGGCGGCAATATCATATTAATTAGAGCGCATTCAATGACACAAGTGTGAAGTTACATATAAGTTGCATGTCTGACAAGTATCATACGTATATGTATAAAAATGCGATACGCCAAAAATATTTCGTAATATGGGAGTATGGTTGCAAAAGTTACATCTCAAGAGATTAACGTTTTTTTACTTACAGTACAAAATAGTTCGTCGGAAGTCGAAAAAAGTCTAATATATTCGCTGATAAACAATCTTTTTTGATTTATAAAATTCATGCAATAGAGGAACGATGTGAATATATAAGGAATAACTTCACTAGTGGAGACGATATATACCGTATAATTTCTGCAGGCTCCAATTTTGTTTTATACCATAGAATTATAACTTATACTTAATTTATTGAACTCCAAAAACATTACATTATGGATCGAAACGCAGTTTTTATGTATTAAATTAGCTATGTATATTATAATTTGTATTACCAATCATGTTCGTGTTGTTCTAAAGATTGCGTTCATATAATATGTTATGTCCCACTGTAATTAATTAAATTTCAGCGTTGTCAACTTTGAAATTTCAAAAAGCACTGAAACCACTAAAAAAGCGCGTAATTTAAGTAAATAAGCACTAAATTTTTAATTATCATATTTAAAAAAAATTGTTATACACAAATATGCATATAAAAAATATCATAATCGGTTGACTTTGCAATACATTTTTAAAGCTATAAATTTGAGGCATCCGATACACATTTTAATTGTATAAGAATCAGTGAATTCTCAAATCAGTTTGACGAAGCCTTTTGTAGTTATTATAAAAAATATTTATGTTTAATAATTTTTCGTTAGGAAACAAACGTATTTTTCGAAAGCAGTCAAATTATAAATATCCGATAATTCTCAACTGAAAACTCGATAGTGGACTAAATATATTTTCCCTAGACTAGACAAAATTTCGATATTAAACTATACTTGGTAAATACTTCAATTATGTCTTCCTTGTTGCGTGACAAAACATTTTTTATATTAATTATGATTTAAATGTTAAAGTTTAAGGGAAACATGTCGCTTATTTCTTCACCAAGCCTTGTACAAACTTGGTAGAATTTTTTTAAATGCTCCACTTAAGTTCAGAGCTTATTTTTTTATATATATGTACATTTCCTCGAAAGAAAAAATAGGTGAAGAATTTTTTCTACGCATTTTTGGTTTAGTGCCACCGACTCGAAACAAAAAGCACCGAAATGAATTTAAAATAAGCACTGAGCACTAACTTCAAAATTTTTCGCGTCGAAAATTTCAAGAAGCACTAAAAACGGTGCGAAAAGCACCGAGTTGACAACGCTGTTAAATTTCATTGTTATTCGGGTATTCATTTTTTTCTAATTCACTTTCGGTGTCTATGCTTTGTTTTGTCTTTTTTCTTTCTTTTCTTTTGTGCACATGAAAATTTTCTTATAGCCGTAATTTTTATTTGCTATTGTAAAACTTACATTTCCTTTCGATTCACATCAATTGTTTAAATTTTAGTCATATACTATATTTTCCTTTAGCGCACTGTTTAAGTTTATTAAATATTCCTCCCAATTGCACAATTCAACCAAAAATTTCACAGTAATTTACACTCCGTCGGCCACCACAAAATCATTTCCAATTAACGTCTGATTACTGAATACAAACTATTGCTCTTAAGTAATCACCAGGCAAATTAATATAATAAGAGTAGCCGGTAGTTGTATTTATAAAAATAAAGCTGCCAGATTTCGGAATGGCAACGCTTACCTGGATATACACATGATGCTACCACGATGGCGACAAAAACCGTTCCATCAAGAACTTCTAGGGAAAACAACAATAAGATAAGAAAATTTGTTTAAGTTTTCATTACAAGTAATAGATCAAACATTTTCTATCCTCATCTTGAGATAGGCCGTTAATATCCATTGATATGGTCTTCTTTATATTAAACTTAGCAACCTACACCAATAAAAAAACGCCATCCGATAACAAATTAAAATGTATGAAGTTAATAAGAAAATTGTAGGCGAGCCTTTTCGAGTGCCATGCCTCTGAAGTTATAATACAAGAAATATTTTCTGGCGAATGCGGGAAGTATTGACATCATTTTTGCGAAAAGATTAATCAAATCTTTAATAGACTATGGAAGGAACCCTTAGTATGTAGTGCATAATTAGTGTGCTTTTGTAGCTTTCGAACACAGAATATGAATTTAGTAGTCTATGCTTTCGAATGTTAAAAAAGAGCTAAGATTTGTGATGGCTTTTAGTTGATATCAATATTGACCTCAGATATATAACGCATAATAATTGTTTTATATGAATATGTAGTATATGATGTAATATATCCCCTTTTTCCAGCGATAGAGTTTGGAGTTAGTCTGGTAACGCCAATCCGCAAAGTAGTTTGCTTTAATAATTTTGTTTAGGGGATATCTACATATAATACCGTTTTAACTTTGCTTGAAATTTGAGAACACGAGTTTGTGAAAAGAAAAAACATAAATTTAAACAAGCTTTTAAAATGTCCGATTGGGAAGATGATGATAATTGTGGTAGTACCGTGAACAGGTATGACCAGGGCTTTAATCGAAGCGGTGGTCGAAGCAGTCCGCCAACGAGCAGCCGATGGGGTCAGGATAGACGAGACAATGATTTTGGTAGACGCGGAGAACGTGGTCGTGGTGATGCTGGTGGCAGTAGAAGCGGTAGAAATCATGACCACAAGGAAACTATTGATGTACGGAGTGATTGCATTGGCATGATAATCGGCAAAGGCGGCTCAAACATTCAGCGTCTTCAAACAGATTATAATGTGCGTGTTGATTTAGATAAGGGAAGTGGCACCGTTACTGTATCCGGTAATGATCAAAATGATGTAAGAAGTGCCTTGGATAAAATTAAGGACCAAATGGAGAGATCAGATAATCGGGGTGCAGGAGGAAGTGGACGTGGAAATGGTGGAGGAGGTGGAAGTTACCGCGACCGAGAAAATTCATATAAAAGTTATAACGAGCCGGTTGAAAAAGCTGGATTTTATGGTGAAGCTAGTAGTGCAAAATATGGGAAATCTGATAATGACTTCTATGGTGGCGGTGGGGGAGCCTCCAGTTATAATGACGATAATGAGGATAAGAGCGGAATAATAGATTGGAACGCTATGAACGAAAAAGCAGAAATCGCTAGGAAAAAGCGATGGGCCAAGTGTCCTGCTCTGACAAAGAATTTTTATCAGGAAGCCCCTGAAGTCGCTGCTCTAACGAATGATGAAATACAGAGGATACGTTTGGAGAATAATAGCACAACCGTATCAAGAGTTTTTATACCAGAAGGCGGTGATTGCGAAAAAATTCCTAATCCTGTATGGAAATTTGAGCAATGTTTTTCTTCGTACCCAGATTTATTGGCTGAAATAAAAAAACAAGATTTCCAAAAACCTTCACCCATTCAGGCCCAAGCTTGGCCTATACTTTTAAAAGGTGAGGACATGATTGGTATAGCTCAGACGGGTACGGGTAAAACACTAGCATTTCTTTTGCCCGCTATGATACATACTGAATACCAAAGTCTTCCACGATCAGAAAGAGGAGGACCCAATGTATTAATTATGGCTCCAACTCGCGAGCTTGCATTGCAGATTGAAAAGGAAGTTAACAAATATCAGTTTAGAGGCATGAGAGCGTACGTATTTTATTTTTTAGGGTTCCTCAAATAACTAGTAAAATTTGTTTACATATTTGACAGCGTTTGCGTTTATGGTGGTGGAAATCGGCGCGATCAAATTGGTAGCGTTGAAAGTGGTGCTGAAATTATTATTTGCACCCCCGGACGTTTGAATGATCTTATACAAGCTAAAGTTATCGATGTGGGCACCATCACGTATTTGGTACTAGATGAGGCCGATCGTATGTTGGATATGGGCTTTGAACCACAAATTCGAAAGATTTTATTAGACATTCGTCCTGATCGCCAAACAGTGATGACTAGTGCTACTTGGCCAGCAGGTGTAAGACGTTTAGCTCAAAGTTACATGAACAATCCTATACAAGTATGTGTAGGTTCATTGGATTTAGCAGCTACTCACACTGTACATCAAATCATAGACATACTGGAGGAAGAAGACAAATTTGATACGGTTAGCTGAAAAGAATGTTGTAATCCGAAATTTAATCAGTTTTAAAAGTTTTGTTTGATTTTTGACTGTTGTAGGTTAAAAGTTTTATAAAAAATATGAAACCTGACGACAAGATCATAATATTTTGTGGTAAGAAAGTGAGAGCTGACGATTTGTCAAGTGATTTGACGTTAGATGGCTATATGTGTCAATGTATACATGGATCTCGTGATCAAGTATGATCTTTGGAATATATTTTTATTAACAGTTACATAAATATTTTAGAAACAATTGCTTAATTCACAACAATTTGAATCGTGTACTTGTGTATCAAATACACTTTTCGTTTTTTAATTGTGAACACCCTCTGTGTAGTGTATTAATGTATTTTGTACTTAAAATGAAAAAAGAAGAACAAGCTACATACAATTTCTCTCAGAGAGCCTCTCTCCGAATACAACATTTTAAAAACATATGAAATAAAATTGTAAAAATGTTACACTCTTGTATTTAATATGATAATACAATAGATACAGAGATATAAAAGGTTTTGTGAATTAAGCAAATATATCTATTGTACAGGGTGGCCCAGAAAGACCGAAGTGGTGTAAATTCCTTATAACTTTTTATTTAAGACATATTTTTTTAATTTTTTGTTTTTTAAATACAGTAAATTTATAGGGAATATTTTTAGATTAGTTGTTAAAAATGATATCCCGCAAGTGGAGGCCATTTTCTGCTTCGCACAAATGTGCTCTTTCCATTTCCATTATTTATAACTTATTTATGAGTGACGAAGCCCATTTCCAATTAAATGGGTTTGTTAACAAGCAAAACTTTAGGATATGGGCTAAGGAAAACCCGAGAGTACTTCATCAACGACAATTACACCCAGTTAAGTGTACTGTTTGGTGCGGTGTTTCTTCAGAAAGGATCATTGGCCCATATTTTTGGGAAAATGAAAGAGATGTCGCCATTTCCATCAATGGTGATCGATATCGGGCCCTGTTGGAAAATTTTGTAAGGCCAGCCGTGGAATACCATCCGCAAATATGGTTCCAACAGGATGGAGCCACAGCGCACACTCCGAGGGCCACAATGGCTATTTTACGCGACATCTTTGGGGAAAGAATAAATTCGCGTAGAAGCAATTTTAATTGGCCTCCGCGTTCCCCGGATTTAACCGCTCCAGACTGTTTCCTTTGGAGTTATTTAAAAGGGAAAGTTTATGTTAATAAGCCTAGGACTATTGAGGAATTAAAAACCAATATTCCAGACGAAATTAACAACATAACACCGGAAGTTTTGCGAAAGGTCATGGAAAATGGGTTGAAAAGAGATCATTTGTGCGATGCACAAAATGGCCTCCACTTGCGGGATATCATTTTTAACAACTAATCTAAAAATATTCCCTATAAATTTACTGTATTTAAAAAACAAAAAATTAAAAAAATATGTCTTAAATAAAAAGTTATAAGGAATTTACACCACTTCGGTCTTTCTGGGCCACCCTGTACATATATGAGTTAATATATAATATTTTATTATTTCAGGCTGATCGCGAACAAGCAATTGCCGACATTACTTCAGGAGAAGTAAAGATACTTATTGCTACCGATGTGGCATCACGAGGACTCGACATTGAAGATATAACGTAAGATTTTTTAAAATTAAGTAATTATTGATTTGTACGTTCTTGAAATCTTGTTACATACAAGTTAGTGGGATTTTTCGCGCACAAATCCCAATTTAGTGAGAGTGATTGTAAGAAAACATTGATTTTTTTTATTTTACGAAACGTTAAAGTGAATTTATAACAGAAATTTATGTAATTTTCAATTGAATTTATTTAACATTTCCGTCTTTGGCAATAGAATGGACCCAATTGGGTCTCCGAGTGGAGGTGTGGTATAGGACCACCACTCCTGTGCTTATAGTCTCATATATTCGGCCCTGTTCTGTACACCGAATCCGAGCAAATTTCTTGCTTTTAAATCGAGAAAAAAGTGTTGGTGTTTTCTAAACCGAATTCACATATGAAGTTTATATTTTGTTTGTATTCTATTATCAAAATACTTGGGTATTTTTACGATTTGTAATAATTTATTTGCCTTGTAGGCCTATTATTACAAGAAATAAATAAATAAATAAATAGTTTTACTAGTTTTTAAATAGAGTAAATATCCCATTATTCCAATAAATCACTGATGAAATATCAAAAAACAATTAGCATTAACAATTTAAGGTCTTTAATACCAAAAATTATAACCAAATCACATGCAGTTTGATACATTTAAATGTACAAAATTGGTTTTAAAAACACTTTAACGTTTGTTTCCAGTTTTACTGCAAGAATGAAGGAAATTTATTTGTATGAAGTAAAAACTTTTTCTCAAATATTTAGAGCCTGGCATTTTAAATGCCTATTTGTTATTTAAAGGTAAAT
Source organism: Tachina fera (assembly GCA_905220375.1). Taxonomy (NCBI): domain Eukaryota; kingdom Metazoa; phylum Arthropoda; class Insecta; order Diptera; family Tachinidae; genus Tachina; species Tachina fera. The sequence continues at coordinate 20,263,107 of LR999963.1, read as the reverse complement.
TTTGTAAATAGAAGCTTTTTTTCGTTTTAAAATTTGTATGGAAAAAATATTTTTTGAAACGAATTTTCGTTATTTTTCATACAAATTTGAAGCGTTTAGAAACGAAAAAAATTACAAAATAGGCCTATTAAATGTGATTTCTTTAATTAACAACTGACTGACGTTCAAATATTTTATTCAACTAAATTTCGAATGTCACCAAATCAAGTAATTTGTAAAAAAAAACCAAAAACGATTCGGTTTACAGAACATATCCGATTATTCCCAATCACAAATACATAAACGTAAAAAGTTTAAAAGCCTTAAACCAAAATCTTACGCATCTTTATTCAATATTGCATATACATTTCAAAACTGGATGATTAATAAATATATTTCGTTATTTCCTATATGAAAATTTCTTTATTTTAGTCACGTGATAAATTTTGACTTTCCACGCAATATTGAAGAATATGTTCATCGTGTTGGTCGTACTGGACGCGCTGGTCGCACTGGCACTTCAATCAGTTATATAACTCGTTCTGATTGGGGTATGGCTCCCGAATTAATATCCATACTTGAAGAGGCTGATCAGCATGTGCCACATGAATTGCGTGATATGGCCGAACGTTTCTCCAAAATGAAAGAAAGAAAAAATGATGAGATGTCCAAGTTTAATAACAATTTTAGAGGTTCACGTTCAGGCGGTTATGGTGGTGGACGTGGAGGAGGAGGCGGTGGTGGTGGAGGACGTGGAGGAGGAGGTGGACGTCGCAACTATTACTAAATACATCTTTATATCTCTAAGCATATTTCACACTAATGGTCTTATGCGTTCGAAATTTTAAACCATGAATATCAGAATGTTAGAAGCATTTATTATAAAATACATGAATACTATTTTACAATTTCTTTCAAAGATGAAATTTTCATTTAAATCGTTTATCGTTATTTTGTCAAAAGATTCATTTTTTCAAATATGACGAAATGTATTTACTTATTTTAAGAAATTCCAATTATAATATCATATAACTAGATACGTATACAGTTAAATAGAAAAACAAATATTCAAACAAAAATGTGTTTTATATATTACTAGCTTTTACTTAACAATACAAAAAACCGATCTTCAGACTGGTGAAACAATTAAACCCGAAACGAAAATTATTCTAACCGGACCAAAAATTGCTTTCAGAAAAAAACGTACCAAATATAAAAAAAACTATTCCGAACCGGATAAAAAATAACCTATCCTATATTTGACGTTGGTAATGTAGTTGTCCATTGGTGAAAGAATTTTCAAAATCGGTTTAGCAGTTTCGGCCTAGATATTTAGTAAACTACATTTGAACAAATCAAAATATACGTTAATATGCAAAATTTTAATTAAGAGTTGTATCAAACTCGATTAATTGAAATAGTACCATTTATTCTATAAATATTTGTCGACATAACGTCAATACAATATCAAAAATCTTTGGCCGGGTTTACATCTGTGTGCCAAATGCCACACAAGCGCAAAAAAATCGTAACCAAGTAATTACTAATGAAAAGCTGTTTGATTCAAACATGTATTTATTAAGTTAAACAGTTTAATACATAATTAATAGACAATTTTATAGAATCCAAAATGATTGAAAACTATTTAAATCAATAAATACATGTCTGAATCAAACAGTTTTTCATTAGTAATTAGTTGGTTACTTTTTTTTGGGCAAATGACACACAAGAAATTCCAGATGTAAACTCAGCCTTTGTTCTGACGTAATTAAATTATGACGTTATCATGAAGGTACATATGCTACATGCCGTGTCCTGGTAACATATGTACATGTGCTGCCTCGGGAAATATGTCCGTTTCGTTTAAGTGTGGCATCACTTCTTCAGCTAAGCCGGTTAATTAAAAAAATTATATACAATCGTAATCTTATGGAAAAACCTAATCCTCAATGAATAAAAGACGCTAGCTTGATATAAATAGAAAAAGCAAGTTGTTCTGGAAGCTGGCTCGAGTGAATGTTAAATTTTAACGGTCGATTCTTATCTGTGCTACCAGGTAATAAACATGAAAACTCATTAAACTTTCTTTCCGTCTGGCAACCTCAAATTGAAGAAAGCAAATTCGCGGCAATTAAATTGTGCTAGTGTTAATTCTGCATTGTGTATTTTCTTCAAAATTTAATAAAAACCTGCATTGGATAGTTTTTTTTTATAATTTGTATGTGTATATATAAAGTGTAAAGTGTCTTTAGTAAAGTAAAGCTGTTTCTCTTTATGTTAAAATTTAGTAAAAATATTTTTGCACAGTGTTTCCTTTTAATAATTTTGTCAAAAATAAAGAGTAAAAATGTGTTTTAAAAGCAATAAAATGGTAAAGAAAATTAATTGGAGGTCATATCGAGCGCTAAAGCAGATCTGGAACTGTAAGTAAACTTTTTCTTAAGTCTCCGTGTTGTGTGAACATGAATAGGAAAAACCTTTCTTCGAGATCTGAAAGATTTACATGATTTGTATTGTACAAACATACAAATGTAAATGTAATCGCAATGGACCCAACTGGGCCTTCGAGTAGAGGTGCGTTTTAGCACCCCATTCCTAACCTACATAAATACATACACATACATGATTATACATATGCATGCCCAGATTAGCTAAAGCAGCTTTCTTGTGCTTTTGTACAATCAAACACTGCCAAAATTAAGACATTTTGGAACAATTTGTGTTACAATTGCTGCAAATGAAATACGAAATACTTAAACTTAAGTACTTTGAAGACACTGACAATTTCATTTTGGATGTCTATTCCTTATCAACTTCTTTTCAAAAAGTTTATTTTACAAGACACAATACTGGCGTGCAGGCATGACATGAAGCACACAAAGTCCTCAATGTTTTGATATGTTTCAAAAGTTTCACATGGTAATATGGGTATTTTCCCATATTACGTAACGCTCCCAGGGGGAGGGGTATATGTTAAGGATTTACGATTTAGAAATTTTATACTTTTAACAGGGGTACTAATGGAAGGGGGCGTTGTATAAAAACTCCGAAAATAGATTAACTGTGAATGAGCAAGTAATTAATGTCAGAGAATTATATTCTTTTATATTATATTCTGTCAATTGGGCTTAAATATTTTATATTGTATAAAATACAATATAAGTTTTAACGAGAGAGAGAGAACAAGCAATGCTGATGGTTGACTTTGGAGCTTTTCAGTGATTGTCCCTAAAAATAATTAAATCATGTTTTATTCTATTTTATCTATATATTTTATCATCTAAAAGTTGAATTAAAAAAATATTTTGCAGTGTGTCAACTTTTCTTAAATTAATTAATTGTATGTACTATTTATGACCGATTTTAAATTCCTTTCTATAAAAAGAATTTCCTCAAAGCCCGCCCGTCGTCATTAGGGAAATACTCGGCTCAATTCGCTTTAAGAAATTTATACTTTTTACTGTCAAAAAATATACTGAAAAATGTGTGTTGCGACGTATACAAGTCAAGGCCACCTGGGAGTCTACTCTGTAATTCGAAACGAAAGCAATTGCTTTCGAATTGTAATATAGACCCCCTGGTTTGAACTCGCCTTTATACTTATGTAACACCTTTCCATGTGAAACTAACGAAAAGCATAATTTTGAATTCAAAATTTAAAAACGATAAATGAGGACCCAAATAAATAGAGAGATGTTTTAAATTGTTGTCCATGTGATATTATTTCATTATTATTTTTTATTTCATTATTTTTTTGTTGTATGTAGATGTTGCTCTGTTTAATATGTAACATTCATTGACTTATAAATATAAGAATTATTTAAATTACATTAAAATACTTAATATGTAAATAGTTGTTTGTTTTGTTTTATACATATACATACACACATAAATATGTGCATATACATACATATGTATGTATATTTCTACATTGTATAATATATGTACATACATGTGTTTTTATTTTATAAATTAATATTTTTACAATCAACGCTGCACTAAAATAATTTCAATATTTATATATACTTATTTTTGCTTTCATTTTTGTTTATTTCTAATTAGTACTTTATTTATGTACTATATACACAATTAATATTTTACTATTAAATATTTTAAAATAGTAATAAAAAAAATTTGCGTTTGCATATACAATTCTAAAAAATTTTTTAAACATACATACTTTTAAAATTTTAATTCAATTTTCTTTATACAACATATCGACTGCTTGAAATGAAACTACGTTGAATCGACTTTGTGCTTTTGGTTTCTTCAAATTTTAACATCAAAATTTGAGTTTTTCGTAATATCGATTACTTTTTGGACTTGGCGCAGTTTAGCTGGTAGGCGTCGATTTGTCAATATTGACATGCAAAGTACGAATTTTTCAAGCGAATTAAAGTGAGTTTACTGTATATGAATAGGCATTTGTGTACGAGTAGAAGCAAAATGTAGCGAGAACGTTTTCTTTACGATTGGTTTGATAGTTTTACCAATCATCATTTCATTCCGATCTAACAAAACCGTTTCTTTTTTTTTTTGTAAAAAGAAAATTTAACTAGGTACAGCTTATATGTTTTCAAAGCTTTATAGCATAGACATACGACAGCGTTGATTTGCATTAAAAGCTCACTAATGTGAATTAAAAATTTACCCTGACAGACGACAATTTTTGCATTAAGTAAAAAAAATCTGTGCACCCCTTTCGTACCACACTCTTCGATTGTTTTCTTTGGAAATCTTAAAATAGAAAAAATGTGTTTCCATTTTAATATTTCTTTTTTCTCTTTTAAAAACTAATTAAAATTACTTATATTTCCTCACTTTGAATCCATTTTAATTTTGAAAACGAAAACAATTTGCCATTTGATTGATTGTTGACGGTGCTACCATATGGGGACGGTGTTATCATATAGCCAAATTCAGTTTTATTTAATTCACTTTCATTTACATAGTGCATTTACGGTAAATCTAATACGCATTGGGATGGTGATAATTCACAAGTTAATTTGAATTAAGACTGCTAATGCAAATTACCGCTGTCGTCTGTCTATGCTAGTAATGAACGTTTTTGTACGCTTACTTTTCCGAAAAAATTAGTAGACGTTTAACTTGCTGCTTCAGAAGTTGAAAATTTCCACTGGAAAGGACGAAAAAATTTCCAAATATTTACAGAAAAAAACGCTGTTACTGCCAATACTGCAAAAAAAGCATGCTTCATATTTTGTGTACAAAAAATTAAAAAATTACTTTATTTTAAACGGTTTCTTTTACTGTGATCAGTATTGCCATATACGTTTGAGGGGAAAATGCCCACAAGTTTTTCATTTAAATACATTTTAGCATAATGTGATCAATGCTGCAAAGAAGTTAGTGGTTATTATGAGCACAATCGTAGAAAACTCTGTGTATAGAAAGTAAAAACTGTGTGTATAGAAAGTAAAAATAAAATATCATAATTTTTAAATTTTTCATACAATTTCTTTCCCGAAGAAACGTATTGGAATTCAAACGATGCTTTGATTTCATAATTTTTGACACTTGTATGAAAAATTAAAAATTATTAAGGCTTTATAAAGGGTTTTAGAATTTTTGTTTTCCATACAAAAATTTGATTATTAAGCCTTAATAATTTTTATAAATATATAAAAATTGTATTTAAAAAAAAATTGCAGCAATGCTCAACTTTAAAAAAAAACTGCGAAAACCAAATAAATCTGCAAATTTGGCAACGCTGCTGTGATAAACCTTTGTCCGTTATAGAAACGAAGTATGTAAGTATGTTTGTATGTACATATATGCATTACACAAATTCGCTGTGCCTGGCCTGCATTAAGGCGAATTGATTTTAAATCGCTTTAGTAGAAAGCCTGTTTGTTCATTTATAAATTAAATTATAATTAATTAAAAACTAGAGATATTTAAATAAATAAGCTTTAATGAAAATGATGTGAGATTTATCATTTTCTAAGCAAGGCCTACTAATAAGTTAAGCGACAAGTGTGATAAGCTAATTCGACCGTGAACAAATTCACCCTTGCACAGATCTTATTAATGAGGCTTTTGTTTTTAAGTTTGAATTTTTACTTAGAAAATTATTTTGACGACTTTTCGCAAAATAAAATATGTAATGTGTGATGTTTATTTATAATTATATGAATGTACATATACATATGTACATATGCATACATATATTTTTTTTGGGAAAATAGGGGTGATAGATTCTGAAATTTTTGCCTTTCTTTAAAATAGTTCAATGAGGTTTTTCATTGAATTTCGAATTTGCATTTCATACTGTATTTTCGTTGGCAAAATTATCAAAATCTATTAAAACTTAAAACAGTTTTGACTATGTGTAGAGGTTTGTGTGTAAAGAAGAATAAGAACATTTATTTTTGTAATAATAAATATTTTAGATCGCTTTCGCTTATACATACATACGTATTTATCTGTGTCAATGAGGAAAAGCTGCTTAAATCTCATTTTGTAGTTTATATTTACGAAAAATACTTATACAATTTAATTTTTGTTCTTTAATTTATTTCTATTGCAATAACATTTGTCACGTTTTTGCGTAGTATTAAGTACCGATTTTATATATGTAAGTCAGATTAAAATAAAATAAAAATAAATTGAAACTTTCTCAGAGATCCTTCAAATAAGGAAATCATAATAGTGAGATTATTTCAATTTGATTGAAAGTTGTATTAAGCACTTATTCCTTTTTGTCACAGATATTTAGTATGTATTTTGCAATCAATTTTTACAGAACAATTTTGAATTAGTATGTATGTAGGTATTTCAAAATATAACAAACATCTGCTTGATTGAGATCTTTGTATATAATTATATATTTATCTAAGGTGGTTATGCTGGTTTGTCAAATGTTAAATTAAAAAAAAATCACTTTTGAATCCTGATTATAGAAATACAATACATTTTGGTCAATTTATTTTTAGAGAAACTTTAACCATTTTAAACAACTGGAAAATTAAAGTTATTTCAATTCCAATTGCGTGTGAAAATGTTCTAAAATTCACTTTCATTTACTGCATATATGTATGCCCTTAATTATGCAAGTGGTGTAAGTCATATATTTCTTTAGTAGATTACATTTGAACGAATTTAAAAAATATTTTTTTATTATGCAACATTTTAATTTAGAGTTGTACTAATCTCGATTTATTGAAGTTTTTTAAAGATTTATTTAAGCATAAATTCATATGGATTGCACCACTTTCATAATTAAGGGCACATATACATATACAATTACATATGTAAGTATGTATGCATTTCACTTTCAAAGTACATATTTTCTTATTTTCTATTTCAAGACAAATCTTGCCAGTGTACGTTTATACAAGGTAAACTTTTGTTTTAGTATACTAATATGTATATATTACTATCCTATATGTTTTACTTGAATGTGTTTTAGTGGTTTTAAACATTAATCACTTGTACTACTGCTCATGGGCAAATCACAGTTTGGTGTTGTGGGTGCATCTTTACAAATGGGACTAATGCCAGCATTTTGTATAGACATACAGGATAAAGATTTGGGGATGGGAGCATAGGTCGTTTGCAGATTAAGCCTCAGTTTGGCAGGTGAATTTCGTTTGAATCGTGCTGGCCGGCTGACATTCAACAACGACGTCGAAGACGATGCTGAGGCCGGCGAAAGACAGGAGGATGAGGAGGTTGTGGCGGCATTTGAAGAGCAGGGCATTTCATCCTCCGGTGTTACAGGTGGTGAGGTCAATCGTGACGAGCAACTACTACTGGCTCCACTACTATGACCACTATCGCATTCATCCATTTCAATATTTTGACTTTGACATTTTCTGGTGGTGCTGCTGGCAGCCACATCGTCATCGTCTTCGTCCATATCATCGACCATTTCGCCGTGATTATTATCGAGGTGACTAGATGTTTTTGTAATAGTTGTAGGTAGAGGTGCTGGTGAAAGTGGCTCTAATACCCCACTCATGCGCAAGCTTTGTTCCAATTCAAGCAACTGGCCCATAAAGTTTAGATTGGGTGAGATAATGGGACGTGCTAATTTAACTAGTTTGTACGCTTCCAGCAGTGTTAAAGATTTGTAACGCATAACATATGCAATGGCAATGGTGGCACTGCGAGATATACCCGCATGACAATGTAGTAATACCCGAGAACCGGTTTTACGGGCATCTTCTGCAAAAAGAAATTAAAAGAAAAAAATATATTAGTTACTATTAAGACGGATTAAACACACGCTAAACTAAAGTTCCTCAGATGTATAAAAATTTGGTAGAAATATTAAAATTCAAATGTATATTCAACTAATGTCTAGCCATAACCGCTAAAAAATCTTAAGCGTCACATATTTTGGATTTTTTTTTGACAAATCGCAAATAATTGATTTTGGTAAAAATTTTTTTGGCGATTATGGCACGATATTATTAATTGACAGAATTTACATTGTGAAACTTTTTGATATTAGTTACACTTCTCATTTGTTTAAATGAAATTTTAATATAATATCTGTAATTGTTCTAAGAAATATTTGTGTAAAGGTCTCCTGATTATCTCTATTAGGAACAGTCAAAGGCTCCAAAAATAATCAATTTCAATGTATAAAAATCTTGATGACTATTTTAACAAAAATCACTTTATCGGGGTAAGACAGAAAACTTTTGAAAAATTCAGCTTCAGTGGCATAAAAGTTTTGTTAAGAGATTCGTGCTAAGTTATTTTTCTCATATATAAATTTCATAAAATAGGTATGTACTTATTTACATATGTACATAGTCATCCCAATCATAAATAACAATTCCGTGTGAGTTTTTTCACTCTTCCCTCTTCTCCAATTATGAATTTGTTTTTTCCCCTTTTTTTACCAAATTCGGGAATAAAAAATTCCCCGGGAATAAAAGTAGGTATATTATGAACGCCATTGAACTTGCTTTTTTTCACTAAAAATATTTCCCTTGCAAAACAGAAGAGAGTTTACATAAAAACATAGTTAATACACAATTAAAACACAATTTATATACATAAACTTGTAGTTTATAGTTCTTTTATGTTGGAAAACACAAATAATGCTGAAATAAATACTTTATAAACTTATGTTTACATATTTTTCAAGTTGGTGAATTTTAATAATTTTGTTTACTCTCTCACTAAAAAAAGGAGAAACAAAATGTCAACAAATAAGCAAAACACGAGCTTCGTAATGCGGTGATGCCACGTTCCGAAGGAATTTATGATTGGCGGAATGTTTTCTCGAGAAAATTATTTTCCGCGAGAAAGATATTCCGAGGGAATATTCATGATTGGGCTGAGTATGTATTTACATATGTATATATTTCCATGTATATGTACAAATATGAAATATAACTCATTATTTTTTGAAATAGAGTTTTTTGTATATTTCAATAAAAGAACATCTAACGTATCGAAAAATGCAAAAAGTCTTGATTTCAAAAAAAAAATTAGTAAGTGTTTTTCTTTATTAAGGTAACGATATGCATATTATACATATGTATTTGTTATACCCATAATAAAAATATTATTCTAAACGTTTTATTTACTTCTCTTACACTTTTATTTAATTTTTTTTTGTTCTAAAAGTACTTGGAACGTTTTTAAATCCTTTATTATATGGCATTTTTGTCAGATAATCATTTATAAAAAAATGTGAGATTTTGATTTATACTTGTCAAAAAAATTTATAAGTTGGATTTAAACGAGTACAAATAGTGAGCAATTGGGCTTTTCGTTTAATTAGTGGCACATATATTTGTATGCACGTACATATGTACATACATGTGTATGTATGTATGAATGTATTAGTGACCTAACGAATAATTGTATTCATATTCCCGAATATTCGCTTATTTCATGATATTTAAATATGTCTTCGTTGCAATTTATCCTCAAACATAAACTTATTTTAAAACTAAAATTAAAAAAGTTAAAGTAATTTTTCATTTAATAACAATAATGTTAATATTAAATATACAGATGTATATGGCAGTGTTGCATTTTTTCCCATTGTATTGTTCTTGAGTACTTTACATTAATAATATTCCAGTAATTTTATGATAGAAATTTTTACTTTCTATTTTCTTTGAAAGTAATGGAATAACATCGATTAAAAGTGTGTGATATTTTTTAAATTCGAATAAATATTCGCTAATATTATTTCAGATACATGTATGTATGTAGAACTAAAAGTCAACATTCGTTACATCACTAGTATGTATGCATATAGTTTGATAAGAATGTTGTCATTCATTAAGTTTGCCCGTAATCTTATCAGTTAAGAGCGCAAAAAGGCCATGTATGTGCATACATATATAAGGAATATAGTTATGTATGCATGTGTGTATGTATTTGTATAAAAGTGTACTCGACTTAGAACTAATAATAATAATCGAAATATTACTTTTATAAAAAAACGAGCCGTAACAAAATGTTATTCAAGGCTGTGGTGATTGCGATAGCCAATTAAAAATATGCCTAACTGGATGTTCATAAATTTTGAATAATATATGTACACATAGATACGTGAAGTTAACTTCGGCATAACAATGTTACAGGTACAACTCATGAACAGTTTGTGCAAACAAAAAACTCGAAAATCCAATATTATATTCTTTAAGCGCCCTGCAGACGATCAAATAAAGCCATCAAACACATAATTTTGTGCGTTATTACGTCTAAAAGGAACGCTTTAATGAAACTCATAATAAAGTTTTTATTTATTTGACGGCTAATTATTTGATCGTCTCTCACTCTGATTGACAAAACAAAACACATCGTTTTATTTGTCATCCTTAATAATGAGAAAAAATCTGTACATTTGGCTGCAAAGTCAAAATAGAAATGGTGAATGGCACGACACTCACGGCACTCAAGGCACTTTAAAAAATTAGAAACAAGAAAAATATAATGCAATTTGCCTTTTTTGAAACTCATTCGTTTTTCTTACGATTTATGTATATCAGCTGTTTGTTGAAATCGCTAGTGTATAATAAAACAATAATAGACAAAATGGATAAAATGTAAAAACGTTTTTAAATTAAAAATTGTCAATAAAAATTTTGAGAAAATATTACGAGTCATGATTCAAATTTAAATAAAACTTACTTATATTTAATTTAATTTTTATTTTTTATTAATTGGTTTAGGCTTAAACACGTCAATTCACTGCAATATGCTGCATAATCTTGCGATTTTAACTCGCCAAAGTTCTTGCGATTACGGTTTACAGAACACACTTCTTGCGTGTTCAAGTCACAATCGCTGCAATTATGCAAAATGCGTGTATTAGAACCTGCTCGGTAGCTCAATGTGTTTCAAACAAAATGAGCAATATTTAATTGGAATTTATGCACTCATTTTGATTTTATTCCTAGAACTTGTTTTCTATTTGCAATTATATTATATTTGTGCACATCCAAATCTTTGTACCTATGTACAAATGTATTATATTTATAAATTAATCATTGTTTTCTAATACATAGTATCTCCGAAATTATATTAATCAATTCCATTTTGTTCTCATTATAATGAAAACGAATTAATCATCGCAGAATTCTTATTCTCACTCATTTTAACCGGAAAAACTTTTCCAAAGATTATGATGAATCGAATTGATAATAATCATCGAAGTTTCTCACATCGGCATTCCTTTCTCCAAAATAATAATATTTAAAACATTTGCATACAAATGACTAATTTCAAATATGTATGTACGTACATACAGGTATGTCAGTATTATTTGTTCTCCTTATACATAAATATTTTAATGGCAAATTACGTGTAATAACCTTTCGAATTATATCGAAATTTGAAAAGAGTAAATTAAGTAATGAGCAATAATGTACTGTACATTTGATTTGTTCACACGTCCATATGTATGAATGAATGTATGGATGTTTGTATGCATGTATGTATGTATGTACATATGTATGTATATATGTGTGTATATACATATGTATATAGCTCAGGTTTGTTTCGTAGTTGGAGGAACTCCAAATTGTGTCGGCCATTCAGACAATTTATTCATTTGATCACTTGTAATTACTCATGCTCAATGAACTTTGCTAATTCAAATATTTGCCAGATGAGTAATTTCGATATAATTAAAATTTCATTTCAAATATGTATAAACATACTTTGAAATTGCACATACATACATACATATGTATGTATGTATGTACATATGTATGTATATATGAGTATATAAATATACATACATGTACGAACATACTCGTATTTACTTTCGATGAATCAATAAAGCAATTTTATTGGGATGTAATTGTAATTGGGTAGTTTAATTATAAACGCATTCAATTATGCACACAAGTACCCTATCGGAGAATGTGTAGTTGACTACAAAAATAGTTAACTTATAGTTAACTTTTCTTAGACTGACTAAAAGCTAACTGCAATGTCACCCGAACAAATCCAAAATTAATTCTTAAGTTGAGTAGTAATCGAATTTGGTGAGAGCCAACAAATTTATTCTCAGCTATTTTGAAACTCATTTCAGTTTTATATTAACATTTTGCTGTTATTATTATAGATGGTACCTTATGATACGATGAGTATCATCTGTGATGAGTACACACCTTGTGATGATACGTGTACGAAGCCCAGAAATTTTTTTTAAATTTACTGACTACCCAGTGATTTAAAAAAATCAACTTTAAGTTAGTTGAAAAATAAAACAGGACAACGCAATGTTAAAATAATCAGTTGATTACATTGAAAAGTAATCCAAGTGTCAGTCAGTACTAGTTGCGAAATAGCTAGCTTAAAGTTAGTTTAAAATTAACGGAATTTCCGACAGGGGGTGTACAGTAGAGCCTTGTTACTCCCGACAGATATGTATAGTTTCTGCCTTCGTCCGGATTACTGAATGGTCCGGACTACAGTTAAAAAACTCAAAATATAATTTTGATTATTATTTATTGTCGGGAAAATCAGTTAAACAGCTAAAAGAAAAATAAATATTCGGAAGAATTAATTTTCATTTAATTAATTTACAAAAAACATTTAAAAACTAAAAGTGAATAAATATATTCATTGTGTGAAATAAAAATACACATACACATCTGTATGATATTTAACTTTTTTTTAATGCTTTTAAAAATAAAAATTCCTTTTTGTCGCTTTTGTTTTTTCGGCCTATATACTAGCTCTTGAAAAAAGTTCATTTGTTTGTTTATTTGAAAATTTGTTTTAATCATTCTCAGATTTCTCGAGAGAACAATCAGGGTCTTTAATATTTGTTTTGCATTTACCTATTGAACTACATATGTATAAGTATCTTCAACAGAGAAATCGAAAGCCTAGGCATTTTCGCCGCGTGCGTAAGTATCGATTTCAGAAGGGCAGAAATTAACGAAAGGTTTAAGAGTAGATATCATTCATATGCTGTCAAATCGTATCTGTGTGTGGCTTTTCTTGATTTTATATAAAATATTGTGGATTTTGAGACACTTTTATTTTGTTCAGCCACTTGTCTGATCGATTTTCCACTATCAATTGTTTTTATTAAATATTTTACTGCTCATAGGAAGTTTTAAGCGTACATTGTTAAAATTTCTACACAGTGCTTAATTAGTCAGCCATCATTATTTTGTGAATCATGTATGACATACTTACATACATGTGTACACATGTACATCGTTCCTTTTTTACAACATAGTCATGTCTCAAAAAATGCATTTTTGGACTAATTCGTCATATCGTATGAATTTTATCGTATGTAAAAATTTTGTATTTATTATTATTTATTTATACATTTTATATCTACAATATTTTTTATATTTTTACTTAGTTGTAGTAGTTATGTATGTAAATTTAAAACTTTAAACTCGTTTTCAGTAAAAATAGCTATTCCGAGTTATGACAATGTTGCAATAAGCGATATGTAATTAAGTATCTACAAAAATAATACAATCGCTGAAAAGGCTTTTTTCAGAATAAATTCTTATCAAAAAGATAATCAATCATTCAGATTCTCATTTGAATGTCGTTTTAAAAGGACACAAAAAACAACAACAAGCATTGAAAAGATACCGTATTACCCTTGTACCGTATTATCATATACACAGAATTCTTTTATTATGTATCGTCTTTAAACGATAATAGGCCCAAATATCTCCCAAAACAAAGTTTCATTTGTCGAAGAAGATAATTATTTTATTAGTTTTTTGTAAAAGAACACATATCAACAAAAGAATCAGCCAGTGAGTCATATTTGTTTCACAATCCGTCGTTTTTTTAACAAACCCAAGAAATACAAATTGTAAACAAACATCAAGCGCTTAGAACAGATTTTTTTTTGAATTGTTGAAAAAAATAAGCGCCAAGACGTAATTTTTTTTAGTCATTCATACATACAATAAACAAATCCTTAATAAACAATGCTTTGTCATATCAGAAGGAAAACAAACCATATGTATGTATGCGTGATGTATGCATTACTGTGAATATTCATGCAATGCGTGTATTCTCATATATTTATGTATGTATATACCTACGAAAGTACATATGGTAAGAAAATGAGGAAAAAAATAAAAAACTACTATCAACCAAAAGAAGCAGGTGCCAAATTATAATGTTTGTTGGTGGTTAAAAATGACGACACCAAAGGCCATCAGCCTGCCATTCAGTCAGCCACTCACTCATTCACTTGTCCACAACTACTAAAAAACAGAAGCCCCAAATACACTGTTGCCAGTTGCGGAAACTTTTTTAGATTTCGTGAGCATTATTTTATTTACTAGGGAGGCCACCCTTTGGTAAAGGAAAATTTAGAAGGTACATATGTATCTGAAAATCACTTTCTGTGAACACCAAATCATCTAAGTTTGCTAATTGTCAATTTTTTCGCAGTATTTTTCGTCTAAAATTTGGTAAAAATGTTCTCAGCAAAAATGTTGCTTCAAAAAAGCAGGTTTTTTACTATTATAAAATAAAATTAGCGCTGACAAACCTGCTGATATCGCTGCTGATTTTTGTATGGCGAGTTATCGGTTTGGAGCACTACATTTTTGATCACTATTAAATCGATTTTTTCCTGTAGTTTGTTTCATATACGTTCACTGCTTTTTAACAAGCTCGTATTTTAAAGCGAAGTATGAAGCGCTTTATTGCCCTATTGCTTAAAAAAACATGAAAATTTTTTACTGTGTTATTATATCTAGGTATATTTTATATGATGTGTGTTCTATTTATTGTTGTAATAAAATTAGTTTTTGTGTACATAAAAATATTCGGGCATATTTCCTTTTGAAAATCGTTTTGAAACGATACATAAAATCGAAAATTTTACATTAAAATGGTAATACGGTACTAGGGTAAAACGGTAGAGTATCAATGAGAAATTGTAGTTTTCAAACGATAACAAAACATCAATATTATCTAATTTCTACGGTTAAAAATTTCTGTACTTTGGAATATTTGTAGTTTTTTTTTCGAAGATATTACTGAGGTTGTTTATAATTGACACAGTCTTCAAAAGTGTTCTTTAGACTTCTTTTACACATACAAAGTTTACTTTCCAAAAAGGGGAAATAGCTATAATTATCTCTTCCCTTCTCTTCTACAAACTCTAGATAAGTCAACAAATTCAATAAGTATACTGCCTATGTCATATTTTACAGATATTATACTTGTTTAATTTTCCTATTGGAACAAATGAAATAACTTTTTGGTAAATGGAAGTCTGTAGGTACTTGTACAGTTTCATATGAAAAAATTGCCAAAAAGTTTAGGAGATATTGTACATAATGTTTAATATTCAGATCACTAGTTTTAACGCTTCTGAATAGTAATTAATATATGTAGTAGAGTTAAATCGAAAAACAGTGTTCTGCTGATCGGACGATTTAGACCATTCAAAGTGAAGTTCGTATAACATATCTTAAACATCTTAAACATTAAAACCAATTAAAAAGCTGCAACAAGTCAGCTTTTTAACTGACCTCTTTCTTGTAATTCGAAAAGAAAGAAAATTCTTTCGAATATACGTAATTCAAACACACAATTTCGAAAGCATTTTCTTTCGTTTCGAATTACACTGTAGACCCCCTGAAAATTTGCTTTTGGTGAAATAAAAATGCCAGAAACACTTCAAAAATACCTAAAATCAGTTGCGTGTTTTTAAAAGTAGTCCGTTTTACTCGGTCACAGGATGATATAGAGGATTTTCATAATTTTAGAAACTACTAATTTATCGAATTTTCGAATAGCAAGGCCATCCCTCATATAATTCTGAACCAGCTCGACCAGAGGATCAAAATTGTACATTTTAAATTTTGTTGTATTCACACAAAATAAAAACTTCTTTTGCAAATTCATGAAGACAAAAAATAAAAAAGAATGACAATTCTTCCTCTTCATTCAATTTTTAATGAGACAATATTTTATCACAAATACAAAACTCTTGAGTAGAAAACTTCATGTGTGGGAGTGGCTCTGTATTTGAATTTTAAAGCAAAACTGTTTGAATTTCTGTCGATTCGAAAATTTTTATTATTAACCTACTTACACAAATAAATTTTGTAAAACATTATTTTCGTTAGAATCCCTGCAATACATGCATGTAAAGACTAGTCCAAAGAGGAGAAGGAAGGAGTACTCCAAAACTACTCCAAATATATGAAAAAAAGGTGGTCGATTTAGCATTGCGATGTCCTAGTGTTGGACCATATTTGCCATACATCGGACTAACCCCAAAACTACCCCTTATGGAATAGTTATAGACTACTCTCATACAATTTGTAAGTGCATTACAAGAACGATCATAATCGTTTAAACACGAACACTTATCGTGCAGCATTGAATTCTTGTATGAAAACGACATGATCCATGACTGTGTTACATGGGACCAAGATGTAACACTACTCTGTTTCATCTAGATTGGACCACGTAGTCCAATATTATTTGCAGGGATATCGCACACTAAATCATAATCAATACCGCAGAATGTCTTTAAGATAAGCAAAGCATTAAAAATTTCATTTGATCAAATAATCTTTTGCTAAATTTTGCAATTATTTAATATAGGTACTCGTATATTAAACGATTTTAGTGCTTTTTGACTCTTGGAAATGCAGGTTTTTTATATGAAAAAGTTGGCAACGCTAATGATTGTTATGGTGATGACGTTGATGTTGTTGGTTCTGTTAGGTTGGGTTGTTTTTGTGTGATGAGAAAATAATTTTTTTTTCACAAAATAGGTATGACTCATGGAATAATACAACATTAAAATCAACATTTTTATACACAATTGTATGAAAGTATGTAAGTATGTACATATATGATTACATATGTATGTAGATTGCATACAATAAAATTTATAGGAATTGTTTTGAGTTTTATTTTGTTTTGTTGCGTTTTTACGTAAATATATGAGTTAAAAAAGATAGTAAGTAGTACAAAACAAGGAAAAAATATGCAAATATTTAGTTTATTAATGACCTTCAACTTGTGTATAGCTAAACGCATTTTTTAAGTGGTCAATACCTATGTACATATTTACATGTCTATGTATGTATGCAGCATGTTTTACTTATGAAAACATTGAAATAATGAGATTAACAAGTTAATTTATCCCTCGTCTACATAGGTTTCATGGTCTTTTAATGAATTGTTTGCTTAGGAAATATATTTCAGCTCTTTTAACATTTATGAAAGCATCGTTATATTTTAATAAAGCTGCAGACAAATGTACATACATACACACATAAATAAGTACATTAGAGTGGCCGTTATTTATTATTTTTTGATTTCTTATACCTATTCTCTCACCCAAAATCGGTTCAGCTTTATGTAAAAAAAAATACAAAAAAATTTCATAGCGATAAGTTGTGTTTTACGGGGTGCGTCCGCCCCTCAAAGGTGGCCTTCTTTTTAAAAAATCATTTTACAAGAATATGATATACATACATATGTACCTACCTATGGCAATATTTTAGCTTTTATTAGTCTCAAAGAAAGTTTTTTGCTAAAACTAATACCTATTTTAGAAAATAATGAAGAAAGTAACGAACAAAATACCAATAATGTTATATACCTACCAGAATTATAGGTATTTATGTACATACATACATACATATATGGAAATTATTTATATTAAGCATGTAAAATAAGACCTTATATCTATTAAATTATTTCATACGTACATATGTATACATACATATGTTCATATGTATACGTACATATGTACATATATATATGTACATAAATACACACATACATATGTACATATGTATGTACCTATGTTAGGGCTGCCAGAAGTATAAGCTCGTCAACCAGGACACTCATACAAACCACAAACGAACGTACAACAGAACCTTATATAAGAAAATCGAAGTTTAATTCATATTATGAGCATCGAAAATTTCGTGACCAGTCGAACTGAATTTAGCTTTCGATGAAAAAAAAATTTTGTAAACGACAGTTTTTTTTTAGGTATAGTTGTGGAAAATTTTAAAAATCACTTTGAGTGATATTCATAATAAGCACATTCTTTGTCAAACGCTCGTCATAATATCAAATGAAAATCCGTTCGATCAGTACTTTCGACTACAGCCGAAGTTCGAAAGTTGCTCATAATAAAGGCCTTAGTTGAAACAAAAATTGAATCAGGGTGGCTCTCGTTTAAATTTATTGTAGTTGCTGGTAAAATTCCTTGTACAAAAAAAACCAGGACAATTCAAGAGTGGACCACGACACCAGGACAATTTGTCTAAATTCAGGACAAATCATGGAAAACAAGGACGTATGGCAGCCCTAACCTATGTATGTAGTTAAGAAACTAAAAAAAAATAGGTACATTGAATAAATGGGCCTTGAGGCCCAACTTTGAGAGGCGGACACACACCCCCTAAAACACAACTTATCGCTATGAAATTTTTTTTACATAAAATTTAACCGATTCGGGGGGAGAGAACATAGGAAATCAAACAAAAAATCTCCATACAACAAACGGCCACTCTAATGTACATATCGCTACTTTATTACAATCAAATCATTACTTTTGTGTAAAAATTGCATATGTACCTAAATATAAAATTGTAAACGCGCACCTCTTGAAAATAAGTTGTAAAAAAACTTAATCTATTTTCTAAAAAAATCGCGTTTTTGAGTTATACCTACATATGTTGCAATAAAGGAGCGTTATATACATACATACTATGTATGGAAATAGTATCTATGTATGTATGTATGTATGTATAAAAAAAATAATATTAAACTGTGTTTGTTAAAACGTCTGTAGTACGAAGATGAAAACAGAAATAAACAAAACAAACGAACTAACGAACGAACTAACGAACGAACGAACGAACTTAGCAACGAACAAATAAAAATTATGAATCATCATTCATAATAATGTTTTGGTAGACGATAATGTTGTTGTTGTAATTGTAGCTATTTGTGGCCGTAGCGAAAAAGTCGTTCGCACCGAATATTCTACATATAAGCGAAGATCTTCTTCTTTTTCTGCATTTTCATTGATTGTTGTTTTTTTTTTATTCTGAATGAATGGGTGTTAAAGTGGGGGGTAAGGAAGAAATGAGAATAGATATTGTGCTAGCTACCACATTCATGATTTATACTTTGTTTATAAAACAAATGCATACAATAAATACATATGTACATACATATGTATGTATGTATGTAAATATATACATTCATGCAACAATATTATTATGTGTCAGAGTTGTCGTTTTGTTAAAAAAATTGCTAAAATTTTTTTCACTAAAGCCTGGAGCCAGATTCGGCAACGATGAATTTTGAAACAACAAAGCCTAGTTTTACTATAAAAATGATTCTTGCTAAAACCAACTAAAAAACCTTTTTTTTAAATTGGTTATGAGTAGGTTTTGTGAAATGTAACCACCTTGTTTTCCGCTGTACTAAATTCAGTGCTGCCAAATGACCGGAAGCAGCTGCTAATGTTTAGGCCAGGTAATGAGAATAGATAATGATTAAAACATCTTCCCTAAAAATGAGCAGCATTAAAGTAATTTTATTAATATAAGCGAACTGCAGCGAATAACAGGTAAGAAGGTATAACCTTTAAATTAATTTGATTGTAAGGATAATTTTATGCCCATGGATGTGGAAAGTAGAATTATGTAGTTGTTCGGCTACAGTAGAGTCAAAAATAACACTTATGCCGTTTTCTTTTCTAGAAAAAGTGCAACATTTTTAAATTTTTTTTAAGAAAAACCAAATTTAGCGTTCATTTAAAGTAAAACCTCTATTTCAAAACTATATTTTATGGCGAATTTTCTTTGAAAAGTGCAATAAATGTAAAATGTTTTTTGAGAAAAGAAAACGCCATTAATTGATAAAGCAGTGTACCTACCTATAAGCTTTATATAGAAGTTTTAACAGGTAGCTTTAAAAAAGAAATATTGCTTGGGAATGAAAATTATGGGTTGATTATTTATACCCAAATTGCTTTATTTATTTTGTTAAAGTAAAAATTAAAATGTGTTTAAATTCATTTCTAATAGGTATATCTATCAATACTAGCAACACAAACACCTATCGCCTATTCCACTTCAAAAAAATAAAATGACACATTTATTAATTTAAACATTAATACCTATATCGGTGGTAATGGAATTCTAATTGCATGAGATGAAAGAGGTTTTGTTAGTACTGAAAGCATTAAGTTCTATTGACGTACGATTTGCTTTAGTAGAATTGTCGAGTAACAAAGATTATTTAAAATATTCGTGCCGTGTGCGAATTATTTTAATAATTAAAAATTCCTACGTATGTATGTAGTATATAATTGTGTTTCTATGTATATTGTAGGCATGCATGTATTTGAAAAATTATGACTGTTACAAATTTTGTTGCGACTAAAGCCTGCGAGAGGCCGCCAAAATTTAAAGAAGGAAAAAATAGTATATATAATAACGTTATGATAATCAAATAAAACTGCAGGGTGGCAATTCTCTAGGCTTACATATGTACATACACACATATGTATTTATGTTTGTCACGTGTAAAGATAAATTAAGACAAAATTATTGATAAAATGTAAATGAATAAGTTAGTCATAGATATAACAAAATAGTTACAATAGAAAACAAAACGTTTTTTATGAAAGTACATACCTACATACATATGTACATATGTATCTCTTATTTACTCAAAGAACGTCATAACTCAAAAAACGCAATTTTTAAGTTAATGATGCCGAATTAATCCTCATAGTTATTGTGTAAAAAATTTTAAAGCAAAATAAAATTTTCTTTTCCCACATTAAGTTGTGCTTAAATTGAAAACCTCAAAAGTGTTTTCTGGGAAACTGATTTTTTGAGTTATGACATTCTTTGAGTAAATGAGTGATATGTACATAACTTAATAACAATTTTTACATTCAAGATATGTGTCTTTTTATTTAGTAGGCTTGTGTCATTCTTGAATGAATTACTTCAACTGAATGATTCTTTCAAGTGAAAGAATGAAATATTTCTATATTTTCTGTATATTTCTTTCATCTTTCTGCACACTTTCACATTCCTATTTGCTTTTATTTTTTTGTTTTTGAGCAGATAGGACTCAAGAATATGGATTTGCCTTGAGAAAATTTTATTTCAAATTAATATAACAAAATGTTTGTTTTTAAAACAAGAACAATTCACGCTAATTGAAACATTTTGAAAAAGAGCCACACTGACAATTCATTCTGAAAAGTGTGTGACATTCAGAAAGATGAAAGAAAAGATAGAATTACTTCACTTAACCTTTCTGAAAGAGAATGAAAGATTCACAAAAATGAAAGACTTTGCCCAATACTATTATTTAGCCCTTAAGTTTAAGTACCTAATTAAGTTTTCTTTTTTATTTACTAAATTGTTTCTTTTAATGTTAAATATGTAATACGTTTTAAGAACCGCTTCGTTGTAAAAAAGTTTTCTTTCTACATTATGCACCTACATATTGTTGCTTCTGATACATTTTGTATATTCCTTTCATTTCAATACTAAAAATAATAAAAATCAATAAATTTTTGTGGGGTATAAACACTAGCAGACGACTCGACTGGTCGTTTACCCACAAAACTGGAGAGCCCACATGTTGCAAATGAACACTGAACTATTGTAAATGCATAAAATTATACTAGTATGTACTAAAATACAACATTGACAAGGAGGGGTGGCGATAGTGAGAGCTAAAATATATTAAAAATACACAATAAGAAGGTATGAAAATAAACAATGTCAGACATTGGAAACTTTACAGATTCACGGAAGGAATATTTTAAAAATGTGTTTGTGTGCATGTGTTTGCGTGCCAAGTGATGAGTCATCACACTAAAATGCAGCCGCGCAACGTCATTATTATCGAAGTACATAATATGGCAGAGAAAAAGTAATACTTCTGCTGCTACTTAAAGCAAAACACTTCATCGTTATACGAGTCTCATCTACTCGCTTTCGAACATGCCTCATTAGGAACGAGGTCGAAAGTGCACGTGACGCAAGTTTTCCCCACAAATACCCGGTTACTGGCACGCGTGTTGTCTGAGAGGGGGTGTGTGCTTTCTGCCATTTGTTTTAAGCAGAATTTTAAAAATACGCATTCTTTTGCTAAAAGAAATTACTGTAAAAAGTTAAGAGATCGGTTAAAAAATTATTGCACAACTATAGGTAAGAATTCGCTCAAATACACATCTTAAACAGCAATAACTTATTTTTTAAACATGTTAACACTTTATAGCTTTATCACAGATGTAATTGACGTGTATGATATGCCCATGTAGATATTTAATATCATCTTTAGTACATATATACATATGTATGTACATATTTAAGAGGCCCTATCGTGGCTTCTTATTTACGTGAAATCCCCATGTCTCTAAGGAAGTTTATTAGAAAGACATAAACAAAAATAATATTAACCTAACTAAGTCTTAATAGAAGTCCAATAAAATTGGCAATGCTAAAAACTACATTTTCATAAAATCTTTGGTGCATTCGTCAATTTATCACAAACTTCTTTTAATTTGCATATTTATGATAAAAAAAAACATATGTACATACGTTAAAAGTGGTTTTTCTCGAAACTACGAATATGTTTTTCGACTTACGTTGTATTGCTCGTGACCACAAGTATTAGAGAAAACGTTGAAGTCGAAATACTCAAACCACGATAAGGAGGAATTTAAGAAATTTATTATTTGACATACATATTGTTATAACAGGGAATGTTTTTTGTAGGAATACGTTTTGACGATTTATTATATCCATGGGAATATTTCTAATTGCTTGCGTTTTATTATAATTTATTTTGATTCTCCATTTGTCAAAATATTTTTGGCTAGAGATAAGTCTTTTCTGCATTTTTCTGACTATTGCCTTTGAAACTTTTCCCTGGCAAGTAAAGTTACTGTCATCAGCATAAAATTCGGCTTCTGGATTTCAGTGGGCAATTACATCGGACTTACATACATATTTACATATATATAATGATAACACTATCGAGAAAAATAACGCTAGAGTACCTCGATTTTTGTTGTTGTTTACGATAAAATTAACAACTCGTTTTAATTAGGGAACTTAATTAATTTATTATCTTGGTAAACTTAATATTTTTGTTTGCTAAAATCTACAAACCTTAACGATATGTATGTATGTATACATGATTAAGTTTTGTAAAACGTTGTGGGTAGATGTATTTTCGTTAATGACATCATATCAATGAAAAATTCGAGTACGATTTTTGTATGGGAGCCGACTAATCAATCCTAGAATGGTGATATTTTTTCTGGCACGTCTCAAAATTTAGTTTTTAGCATATTGAATCGACATTTTCAACCCGATTAAAAATTTTTTATTAGCATTTTAATGGTTGTTGATGATGATTTTCTAATCGTTTAAATTTTAAAACTTTACAGTTCTAGCTTTTAAAATATTAATTTAAAATTTTTTAAATTATTCTAAAAGTTTCATGAAATTGATCTTTTAAAGTCTTTTGTAATAGGCATGTACAATTTAAAACACAACAAACATTTACATACATATGTACATGAGTACATAAATGTGGATGTTGTAAGTATGTATGAATACATATGTATGTACATACGTACATATGTATGTTTGTAGTAAATTAGAGTGTATGGAGAAAAGAGTGAAAAGAAATTCAAATAAGTACCTATGAAATGAAATTTTTATTGTTAAAAAGGATTTTGATTTCTCTACACTATAGGTAGAATCTACTGTATACTGAGTAGATATATAAACACATATATACATATATACTATGTATTACTTTTGGATAAACTAATTTTGATAACAAAAAAGTCGCCACAAAAACAGCGGGAATGAAATGTGTAGATATTGCCACCGTTTACAGAAAATGTAAATATACCTATCGTAAGCATACACATACATACACACTCGTGTGTATGTTTTTCTTATCAATGCTCTTTATGTCCCCACAGTGGTTGCTTCTTTTTTTTTGTGCAGTGGTGAATTATAATAAAAAGGAAGGAAGTTTTGTGGTGTGACTTTTTGTTTTGGTTTATTTGTGCGAAAAAAATTATATTGCTGTTCATGACGGTTGTCTTATGTTTTTGTTGCGATTTCTGTATGCAATATGTGGACATATGTACATATGTATGAATGTATGTATGTATGCCCATATGTATTAACATAGCATGTAACTTTTATAGTATATGTATGTATGCCTGTGTATGTAAGAAGTATGAGGTAAAATGCCGCCATGCTGTCTCATTAAGTCTTAGTTTATGATAGTTTCGTTTTATAAAGTTTGTTGATAAAATAAAATGAAAAAAAGAAAGAAATGAACTCAACAGCAAACTTTAATACAATGTAAATATTTACATACATATGTATGTACATTTGTATGTACATTGAACTACCTACATACATATGTACATACATATGTAAGTATGTATAAAAAGATGTATGACTTTCATCCTAAACAAAATCAAATTTTTCACTAGATTTGGTCGAAATAGGTATACTTAAAATCTAGTAGAACTTAAGCCTGGATCACACCGAGTTCCGTCGGTCACTGCAATAAAGTCATAAGTTATAAGCCAAAATTAAATTAAGGCTGGAATTGCAGTGTTGTGCAATTATGTATGTATGTATGTCCTTATACATATATCAATTAGCTGACAAATAAAGCAAATTTAGCTCATTACATATGACTCTATTTCACTGAGAGAGTCAGACTGATAGTGTGATCCAAGGTTTAGTGATGCAATTATGGTTTTGGTTTTGCAAATTTGTACTAAAAAGTAAGCCTCTGTACTTAAAAAGGTGTGTGGATTAGCTACATTTCAGTTGTTTGGTTTTAGTTTGGGAAAATTTTCAGTTCATGGGTTTTTGTTTTGGATAAGAATTCGCGATTTATAAATATTTTAATTTAAATCTGCTAGATTTCGTGCAGATGTGAATGCCCTATTACACATTTGTATTACTTCTATTTGTTGAAGTAATGAAAAATCAAAATAGTTATGTACCTATTGAAGTAAGTAATTCACCTCTACAGTGAACAATTTTTATTTTTATTCCCTTGGAAGGAAGAATTATTGGTATAGCATGAAATTTTCTGAAAAAATAAAATTTTTCCAAGAAAAAATATTTATGAAATAAGTGATTACTTTTGTTATTAACTAAATGAGAATTATGTCTAACTGCAGCGGTGCCATTAACTGAGAATTAGCTTAGCACTTTATAATTTTTAAAACAGGTAGATAGGTAATCCAAAATTCAATAAAACTTACCAATAAAATCGTAGGCTTCTTGAAAATATTGTTTTATATTTTGATGAGGTGTATCACTGGCAGGTATTTGCATATATTTAAGGCCCGGCATTTGGTTTGTGCTCGGTGCTTGGCAGGTAACATTTAAAACACAATTGGCCCCCACACTACTTGGATCATCAGCGTCGCGGCCATTGCCCAATAATAAGTGGGGGAAAACTGGTGAGGCGGGATGTGTTTCTATATCTAAAAATAGACAAATAACACAAACATTAGAAGCAAAAGATTTTCAAAATTTGTCAACTGCTCTTATAAAAAAAAACAAAATTTAAATACATACATAAATACATATGTATGTATATTTTTAGAAAAGAAAATAAGCATATTTTTTTATTAAAACAAAAATTAAGAAAGTGTGTAAATAGTTATAATTATATATAATATTCAAACATACATATTTTTATTTACTTATGTACATATGTATGTATGTATGTGTGTGTTTATGTATGTAAAAATAAGTATGAATATTTTATTTTTAAATTAAAATTTCGGTATAAATTTTTTTTACAGTACATTCCAGCATGCTTTCATGCTTATTTGTCAGCACATTGTGCACACCTTTCATTTTTATATTGATTTATATAAAGAAATGACGTTTTGTACTAAAAATAGTATAGATTTTATCGCTTGATTTCTTTCTTCATCATCATAAAAATGGATTTTTTTTCATATTAATAAGAATCATCATAATGCCTGAGTTTTTCTGTATAACTACTTAAGTATGGATGGATGTACATATGGATGTATGTATGTATGTCATACGCATATTCTTTATGTATGAATAATTTTCGCTGTGATAAATGGCGGGGATGAATGAATCGAATGGATATGAATTGGTCGGATTGCCTTCAATTTATTTGTGCTCTATGTGCACATATACATATGTATATGTATGTACTTACATACATACACATCGTTATATCAATATAGAAAGGCCCTAAGTCTATTTTAAAAAAACGCGATTTTTGCATTATAGGTACCTATAGATTTTCTTCTATACAAAAAAAAATTGACTTCAAAAAAATTATGAGTTAAGGCCTTTCCATACTAAGGTAACGATATGTATGTAGGTAATTAGTTTTTTTTCTTACTACATACATATGTTTATACATCCATATGTATATTGTTTTTTAAAGATACACTCTGCTGTATAAAACATATGTACGTATGGATGTACATTAGAGTGGTCGTTAGTTGTATGAAGAATTTTTATTGTTGGTTTATTTTATTCTCACCCTTAAATCGGTTCAGTTATACATATGTATGTAAAAAATAATACAAAAAAATTTCATAGCGATAAGTTGTGTTTTAGGGGGTGCATCCGGCCCTCAAAGTTAGCCCGCAAGCCCATATACCTATTCAATGTAATTTTTTTTCTTATGACTATACTTAATATAGATACATAAGTATGTATGAAATAATTTAATAGACATAAACTCTTATTGTAAACGCTTAGTAAAATAATTTCCATATAAATGCAATTTTGGTATAGGTATAATTTTTGGTATTTTGTTGGTTATTTTATTCATTAATTTCTAAAATATTAATTCTAGCAAAAAACTTTCTTTGAGACTAATGTTGAGAAGACTATAAGAGCTAAAATATTGCCATATATCATATTCTTGTAAAATGTTTTTTTAGAAAAGATAGTCATATGCAAAAAATTACATTGAAAAATGGGCTTGAAGGCTAACTTTGAGGGCCGGACGCACCCCCAAACATCTACTTATCGCTGTGAAATGTTTTTGTATATTTCTTACATAAAGCTAAACCGATTTGGGGGGTGAGAAGAAAAGAATTTAACAAAAAATAAATAACGGCCACTCTAAAGTACATACATATGTATGCATGTATCTATATATGTATGTATGTATGTACGGCTACAACTGTTATGAGTCATGCCACAAATAGAGAAACACCACATGTAAGCGATTATAATGAAGCAATAGATAGTTTATATTTTTATGCGTATTTTTCTTTATTGTTGTATTTTCTGTGTTACATTATTAATACAGGGTGTTTAAAAAGTCTCTGGTTTTTAGCTTCGTGCTGCAAACGCAACCACTTTGCATCATTATGTAGCTTTCCTCAGGGTCCAACTGCGCATTTGTGCGATAAATGATAATTCTAAAATGATAATTCGGAGACTGTAGCGCGTGTAAGATTCGGCAATGTTAGGAGTTTTGCACGTAAACGATGTGCCAAGCATACCTTTTTCATTCGAAAATGTAGGTATCAGCGAGTTCGAAGAGACTGGCAGAACACTGAGAAACCCCAAAATCGGTGCAAGAATTAAGGCCCTACGATGCCGGCCACGAGTCCTGACTTCGCTGAAAAGTCTATCTTCAGCAGAGGTGAAATAAATTGGCCTCCACGCAGTCCTAGTTTACCTCTATGAAATTTTTCCTTTGTGATTATTTCTAATCTAAAGTTTACACCTATTCCTGGGCGATTTTAAAAGAAACTATCAGTCACGAAATGGCTGCCATCACGTCATAAGAAATTTAACTACTCGTTTACATTTGAACGTTATTATTTTTTAGGAATAAATTAAAAAAATTACGTAGTTAAGTGAGACATTTTCAGATTCTTTAATTGAACTGTAGTGAATAGGCAGAATAGTTAAACATACTTAGGTATAGTAATATAATTTCGTGCTAACCTAAATAGAAAAATGAAAATGAAAATTGGATAAACAGAAAATTAATACTGATACTTATAAATGAGTTTACCAAAGATAAATCAATTGTATACACAACAATCATTTCTCATATTCCGTTTCATAGAAAATTTAAGTTAAAAAGCTGATGTTAATAAAAATCTCTACCCAAGTAGATAGACTAGGGTGCTGTTGAAGTGCGTGGCTGCACAAAAAAATATCGGTATTTCCCCCAGCTAATAAAGTCTAAGTTTTATTTTTCTTCTCTTCTTTAGAAACTCACATTAATTAATAAAAATATTTCATTCAATAAGAAATGAAATTACTAAACTTAAGCCTGGCTAGGAATTATTTCTGATTAAAATTACGTATTTAAATAAGTAATAAAAGTTTTTTTTCGATAATGGGTTTAAGCTTAAATTAGACGTGCCATAACCATTACCATACAAAACAGCTGTTAGAAACAAACTAATGGAAAACACTGTATTTGATTAAAGGTGACACGCCATAACGCCATAATCATAAAAACCAATTGAATTTTGGTTATGGCTGTGGCAATATAGTGACACGTCTAATTTAAAACTTTAATTATTTTTTAATTGATGCACTAAGTATAAACTTTCTTGCGAGACACCCTGTATTAAACTAATGTTGAAATACATTTAGAAGAAAGATTGTATTATTGGGGTAAATAAATTATCAATCAATAAATAATTTAGAGAATATAAACAATAAATGTTTCATACATACATATACATATGTATGTATGGATGTATTTTTCTTCATTAGTCTTGTAATTTCCCAGCAAATTATGAGTCTGCAGTGGTGGGTAAAACATGTGAGACTTACAGCTTTTTCTGAATTTTAATTTCGCATACATGTGTACCTACATATGTAATTATGAGGGTGGATCAATAATTCCGTGACTTTTGGAATTAAATAGTTTTTTTTTTGCAAAACAAAAATTTATTTTTCAACATAATCTCCTTTTAACTCGATACGCTTAGTCCACTTGGTTCCAGTTTTGTATCCCTTCCAAAAAAATAGGATTTTTTGAGGTTCTAAAAATAGGCATTTGTTTGGTCAATAGTTTCATCGTTGGAGCTAAATCTCTTTAGGTTTAATAATAGGAAGTATTCACTAGGAGCTAAATCTGACGAATAGGGCGGATGAGGGAGCAATTTGAAGCCCAATTCATGGATTTTTGCCATGGAAACTTCTCATGCGTTTGTAGTCAATTGTGAGCAAACGCGGCACCCATCTTGCGGAAAGCTTTATCATGCACAAATAATTATTAAAAATATCAATAACTGATTGTGATTTTTTTTGACATTTTCGAGTGTACTGACCTCAATTGGCCGTCCAGAACGTTCAGCGTCATTTGTACTTGTGCGACCACAACGAAAGTCAGTAAACCACTTTTTTACCATTGAAATCGATGGTCCAGAGTCCCCATAGTGTTTATCCAGAGTCCCCATAGTGTTTTTTCTTGGTTTGATTGATGGTTTTTTTCGCAAAAAATTATGCTTAAAGACCACACGAAATTAATTTTTTTTCCATTTTTAGAAAAATACACGAGGTTGTATATTTCGAACAGCTGTTAAACGTAAAGTTAATGACGACACTTGCTCAAAATTTGACAGTAGTCTACTAACAGGTGGTACTTGAAGGGAACAGTGTTGCATTTCATATAACTACGAGGGAAGTCACGGACTTATTGATTCGCCCTCGTACAAAACAAAAATTTTATACGTATTTGTATACAGAAAAAAGTATTCAATAATTAATGTTTTCAATTAATAATTTAATAGATTACATTTTTAATTGTATTAATTAATTTGAGTGGAAAAACTTAATTGATATTATCAAATTGTTTATAGTTGAAAATTCAATTAATTTTTTAATTGATATTACAAAATTATTCATATTACTTTTTCGTGTGTATGCATGTATGTACGTATGTATCGCGAAAAGCTTCTTTGGAAAGATTTATCTTATATATATAATATGCGTGTTTGACCATCTCAAATTAAATTTTTTGAGACTGTGGACAAAGTTTGAAAATTTTTGTAAACTAGTGTAATCTTAAAAAATGTATTATGAATCACTTAAATTCACATAAAACTTTATTTACTTAAGTACATGCATAAGTACATACATACATACATATTATTTATACAGGATGAAAACCTAATCGGAAGAACAACAACCAACTACCGCTATGTAACAGTAAGAAAAAACTTTTATTCAACTTAACCTCATTTATTTTAAAAATAAAATGACGTTGTCACCAACAATGATTTTAATTTGTTTGGAAATTGAAATATGACTCAGTGTTTTTAAAGAACTTCAATGTTCAAGCAGTGTAATTTATAGCTAAACTTCTTTTATTGGCTTGAGAGAGTAAGGAAAAAGAAACTGAAATAAAGCATGTATTATCAAGCACTTATTGCTATAATAATACAAGTATGTAGTAAGTACCTTCCTGTAAAAGCATTGATAACCTTACATACATACCTACAAACATATTCGTAAATAAGTATAGGTATAATGCGAGTTACATATTAGACATGTTTAACAAATTTATAACTTTTAAATTGTAAACATTTTGTTGTGATTTACACTATAAGTTGTAAATTAAGTACATACATATGTATGTACTATGAAAGTACTATGTATGTATGTATGTATGCAAGATGTACTTGACAATTATCGCTCACAGAAAAAAAATGAGTCACAAACCTTAAAGTTTTAGTATAAATGCATATAATGCCTTCTTTTTGCTTTTACTGGTCATTAAACTTCTCTATTAGTCACAATAAAAATTTTGGTAAACATAGACACTAAGACCTCGACTTGCGTCAGTTCAATAGTTAAAGTCAATCCATTTTTTTTTTAATTTCTATCAAATCTATTTGTGCCGTTATGATTTTGATTTATGTATATCGCTTGCTTTTATTATCCTATTCGCTAACCACATATCGCTCCTTTATTGCAATAGAGTCATTGCTCAAAAAAGCTTGTTTTGCAGAAAATTTGCTTAAAGTTTTAAATTTATATACTAGTGACCTGCACAAGACCATTAATAAGACCTTTCAAGACAAACAAAACCAACGCTAAACAACACTGTTGGCAAGACAAACAACTGAAACAAATGTCTTGCCAACAGTGTTGTTTAGCTCTATATTTATGATTTGATCGGGCTAAAGTTCGTATCGCTTTTTAAGCTAAATTCCATGTGATAATTATTAATGGACAAATAACTAACTAACTTTAAAGTTGTAAATATTCCGACAACACATGGTTGAACGGAACAGCCAGCCGTTTTCGAAGGCCACTAAACCTTCATCATCAGCGTTCTTCTGTGTTGGTTCACTGTGTGTGATGTCAGTTGATGTAGATTTCTGCCTTATATACGAAACTTTCTTGCAAATGGAATATGTGAATTGTTTTGATTCATCGTATTTCAATTTGCTGAAACGTGTTTTGTAATGAAAACCCAAATTTACCATCTCTAATTTACAACAGACTTACCATTGTCGTTTATTCTTTAGTAATTATGTACATGTTAGTTAATTTGCTTATTTTTGTTCTACTTAAGACAAACTTTTTTTAGTTTGTTACTATTAAGTATATTTATTTAATTTTTGCCACAGGCCCATGGCTATTAATTTTAGTTAATTTTAATTATTATTTTTCGAACTTAGTTTGTTTCTATATTTATGATTTGATCGGGCTAAAGTTCGTATCGCTTTTTAAGTTTAACGTTTGTTTTAGAATATTTTGCTGTAGTAAAGCATTTTAAAAATCTCTCATATCTTGAAATGTTCTATAAATGCTCTTGTGCAGGACTTTATTACATGCAACTCAATGAAGCTATAAAAGTACGTACTTTCTTTTCTCAAGAGGTGCCTTTTCTATAAAATTTTTATATAATCACCCCTATCGTGAACATTTCTTCCTTCGAAATTTTACCCTTTTCACTTTTTCTCTTGATTTTGTTCACTTTTTTCTTGCAGGCGAAACGAATTATTCCATCGCATAATTTCAATATTTTCCTTCGAATTAAATATTAAAAGTTATAAATATTTATTTTTAGGACAAGATTAGTAAATAAAGATCACGATTGTTAACAATAATTCCTTGCAACACCTTTTTTCAATATCTTTGGCTGACACACAGTAAATTTTATGCTGATGCTATTCTACAAAAATGTTTCCCACTGCACCTAGAATATTTAAGAACACAACTTTAAAATCAAACTGCCGTATTAAAAAAAATATTTTAGATTTATTAAGGGCTTATTTAACATATTTCTATGGAAAATTTCTCAAAAAAAAACCTGTAATAAACATAAAAAATATAAATAAAAAAAAAAATAAATATAAATATTTGTTATGAATACGGCAGAAAAAAATTTCTTTTGGAACATAAAATTTGTATATTTCTTATTATTAAACTTAAATTTGTTTGATTTTAAATTAATTTTTAAGATTTACAAATCTTCTTACTTTTTTACAGTCACTATAGCATTTTCCAATTTGAGAGGAATGAAAATTTCACGGGAACAAAATTTCCACATGTTATTTACGATAGGGGTGAATATTAAATACGAGTATGATATAACGATTATTCTGCATTTTTTGAGATACATATGTATGTCTATGACAAAATCTCTTCCAACAATCGCATTTTGATTTGAAAACTCAACCGCTAACATTTCATTTCCATCAAATGAATTTTTAAATTATTTTTGAACATGAATTTTTTAACTTCCATCTTGTTAAAAACTAATGGGTCTCATGGTGTTTGGTGCCCCTGTGGCTGAGTGGTAGCGATGCTAGCCTCTCAGTCCAGAGGTCGTGGGTTCGATTCCCACCACAGACTCTGGGTGTTTTCTGCAGACAAGCTAATCGCTTTGCGGGTTGTGTTTGTTTAAAAAAAAAAATCGGCTTCGGCTAGGACATTTTGATCTTGGATCAAAGCAAAAATTTTGAGCTATTTTTTAATCTATTACAAAAATGTCATAGTAGGAGTCGAAATATCCGATAAGGCGGAGTATTTTATTTAAAAAACTTTCCAAGGAAATAAAATATTTTCATTTTACTGACAACAATTTGTTGCCACTCCTGAACATCTGGGATTTTTCGACTTGTGACTGTTTATGATTTAGTGTGCGATAAGTTTAGTACGCGTCGGCATTAAAAAATATTTCCTTAATTACCGATGACTAAGGTATAAGTGTAGTTAAAATAACAAATAACTTTGTTTTAGATATCAATACTATTACGAGTATACAACGATAACTATTTCTATTAAAATAACAAACATAAAAGTTCTCAACTTATATGAGTAACATGCATACAAAATAAAATGTACTATTGCGTAGAAAATTTTGGAAATGTTATTTTCCTTACCAAATAAGTTGTCGTGACGTTCTAAATAAATAAATAAAAATAATAATAAGCATTTAATTTTTTTCTCTCCCGTTTAAAATATTTAAAAATATTTTTAAATGCATATTTTAGGCATACATACATATGTATGTATGTATGTATATCACTAATCCCAATTTATTTAAAGATTAAATTTATTTATTTTTTCAAAATTTTGTTAAATACTTTTGAAATAAATTTCTTAAAGTTGGCATGAATCATTTCTCAAAGTGTTCGGTCGTGGTAGTCGTGAATCATTATTTAGCGCGCCACCAGCACTGAAAATTAGGGCCAAGAAAATCCATCATCGTAGACAACGCAAGGCCAACAAATTATTTGTTCTTTTTTTTTGCTTC
Organism: Tachina fera; assembly: GCA_905220375.1. NCBI lineage: Eukaryota > Metazoa > Arthropoda > Insecta > Diptera > Tachinidae > Tachina > Tachina fera. The sequence goes on along the minus strand of LR999963.1, from coordinate 20,228,853 downwards.
TTTGGGCCACCCAAAAAAGTTGTTTTTTATTAATCTTTTAATTTATTTTAATTTTTTTCAGACAAAATTTTAAAATAAACTAACGAAAGTTAAGGAAACCAAAAAAGTTTTTAATCATTTTAGGGAGCAAATAAGTACTAACAATCAAAAACAGGTTTTAATGAGATTGCGATTTTTGAGTTATGACGTTGTTCAGATATATAAATCAAAATCAAAAGTAAACTGCGTGGTCAGCGATTTACGAGCGTCAAAGAAGAGTAATGGAAAAACTGCTTTGACAAATGGTTTGAACGAATGCAAAAGTGTATCGATCATCAAGGGGAATATTTCAAAAAATATTAAAGCCATTTTCATTTAAAAATGTTTGATATTATTTGCCATTCCCGAAATATAAATGGTAGCACTCGTACTAATTGAATAGCGATTTTTTTTGCGGAAGTTGAAAATTTTAATTTTGCCGCTAAAACTGAATTTGGAGACATAGGGCCTGTTTGTCTAAATGCGAACGAACCTTTCTTTCGAACATTTATATTAAAAACAAAAAACTTAAACTTATTTTTGTTTCCAATACTAATATTCGATACAAACGTTCGTTCGCATTTAGACAAACAGATGGGTCTGTTTGTCTGAGCAAAATAATTTCATATGTGGTTGTTGTTAGATTTTGTGAAAATTTAGCAATTTTGCTTCTCCGCATCAGTGCAACTATTGCCGTGAATACCTCTAATATCTCCAACTACCGAGTAAGCTCAACAAATTTCTTTAAAAAACTACACTATTTTTTTCTATGTTTTCGGACATCTTTTGTATTTTTGTTATTAACCTCTTGAATAATTTGAGCAGAGTATTTGCAATGCACATTATATATATACATATACATATGTACTTACATTATGTACTATATCGAGCCATAACCGCTAAAAAACCTCAAACGACATGTTTGTTTAACTTCGTTTTTTGAAGAAAATCTATTTTATTCGGTCGTAAATAATCGATTCTCGTCAAAAAATTTAACTCAAAAATTATGTCGCTTAGGGCTAATAAATCAGTGAAAGTTTAAACGCTGGTTTAGTTGAACTAAACTCAAATTTATATGTGGTTTAAACTTAACATTAGTAAATCAGTGAACCATACCTTATTTGTAGTTTAAAAATAATATTGCGGCAGCACTAGAATAAATGTGAAGAAAAAACTGTTTTGCAGCAGGCTATCATATCAATTTTTTGCACAATCAAAAAGGAACAAATTTAAAAATTTTAATTAAAGGTCGCAAAATTTTTCTGAGAGAACTTATATTTATGCTGGCCGAAATAGAATATTGTAATATAAAATACGCGAAAATCGACACACCGAGCCATAACCTCTAAAATAGCTTAAGGGCTAATAAATCAGTGCAAGTTAATCTCTATTGGTGGTTTAAAATGTATTTAAACTAGCAAACCTATAAATCATTACATTATTTAAACCATCTGTAAACGCATAAAATTGGGCGTTTATTAAACTACCAATACAGGCCATTTGGTTTTATTACTACGGACCATATGTTTTGCATTTAAAGATCACTCTTATTTTTTCCAAGCCTCTACTTTTTCTTCAGATCTTGTTAAATCTGGGGGCAAATCACGGCATTCCATACGACTCGTAATTTAAAAATATTTCCATATAAACTCTATTGAAATATTTTTAAATTACGAGTCGTATCGGATGCCGTAATTTTCCCCCAGATTTAACAAGATCTGAAGAAAAAGTAGAGGCTTGGAAAAAAATGGAAAAAAAACATATGGTCCGTAGAAAACCATATGGCCTGTATTTGTAGTTTAAAGCCCAATTTTATGCGTTTACAGATGGTTTAAATACTACACTGATTTATAGGTTTGCTAGTTTAAACACATTTTAAACTAAAAATAGAGATTAACTTGCACTGATTTATTAGCCCTTAAGCTATGGATTTTAGAGGTTATGGCTCGGTATGTCGATTTGCGCGTATTAGGATTGTGTTACTAAAAAAATAAACTGAAATCTTCTATAAAAACATTTACATAACTATAAAAATAAAACTTCTCTTTGAATTCCAGAAACTAATTACATACATACATACATTTTTGGAAATTTTTAATTAAATTCGATTCTTTTTTAATACTTTTAAGTGATCAAAAAACAAGAAATGCGCTCGTTTTCTGAGCATAAAAGATAGTTTTGTCGGGAGAAAATGGTACCGTACATGCGACTCTTCTTGAAGAGTCTTTTATTACCCGCTTTCTGATCAGTTTAGACTCATTTAGGACTCATATATTTTAAAATAAATAAATAAATAACTTTTAAAGCATAAGCACGACTCATTTTCGAGTCTTTTTTCAAGCGCGCAAGTGTTTAATCAGTTTTTAATCGTCAAGAGTACTCTAGGATTGATGAAACAATCTTCCAAATGCTAGTAGCGATATATCTTTACATTATGAAATCACAACACATTATAAATTGTTGATTAATTTTGCTCAAGCTTGGCTACTAAATAGCAACGTTTATAAATTAACTAAAAATAATTAATTACATGTTTTAACAAAACAAAAAAAATCCCTCTAGAAATATGTAAATGTGTAAATAATACTTAATGCATTTTACAAAATCTAACGAAAAAAAAGCACGTGTTAATAAAATTAATACCAGCGCGCCGCCCAGTTATATTCTTAAAAGTTAATTAGACAAACGTAAAAACATTTCAAATGACGTCTAATTTTGCACAAAATAATTGTTTAAAAATAAAATCATACTCTAGGTATGTATAATGAATTCAAATAAACTTTTCGTTTCTCTTTAGTTTTTTTTACAGAAGCAAAATTTTCCACTTCTAAACAAATGAAAACGTGTGTGGATGTGTAAGTACATACATATGTGTCTAATATATATTTTTTTAATTAAATATTACAGGGCATTTTTGCTTATGAGGTAAACAATTCTATATCTATCGTATAGTGTATGTATTTGTTTTTTTTACTATTTCAAAATAATGTAAATTTCCCACTGAAAATAGATATTACTTAACACATTAAATGGATAAGCAAGTGGGTTGCAAATTAAACTTACCATAAACAGCGGGACTACTGCAACTCCTCGTCAGTGGTGGCCTTGTGGACGAGGAGTGAGTCTCTTCTTCTTCGCAAGGGGTATCCAGGTTATCTTTGGATCTTCTGTTATTGTATTCTGCAAAGAAATATACATACATATATTAAATATAGTATACATACACAAAAGCTTAAGCTCGCTTCTTGGCATTTTATTTATTACTTAATTATGAAAATTTTACAGCATGAGTGAAAATTTTTTACGACTTATTTAAAGTATAAAATCCAATCAGCTGTGAGAATTGCACTTGAAAAAAATATATAAATATTGCTTCTCATTAATTAACAAGTTTAAATTTAAACAAGATCCTTAAACTCGTATAAATCTGGGCATTAGTCATTTGTAAAAAAAAATATAAGTGTGCGATAATGAATTGAAAGTAAAAAAAAATCAGCTTACATTATTTAAAGATTAATAAACAAACATGTACATATTTTTTTTGTAAAAAGTTATAAATAGCCCAAAAAGTTTGTCTTCATGATGACGCTTTTCATATAGTCATCTTGTAATCTATGAGTACGGAACAAGGCAACGAGCTTAATCTAGAGGCATATTCTGAATTGCGATGCGAAAATCAATGCGATGCGCAAATGAAATGCGATGCGAAAGAAAATTGGTATTGTGTTACGACTTTCGCAATCGCATTCGCAATTTATTTCAAATCGTGGCAACGCTGCTTAAATAAACATAAGTGTCAACAAATGTAAAATTAAAAATAAATAAATTGTTTGTGTTTGGCTGTGAAAATTATTTATAAAATTATTTATTTAGGAAATTCTATAAGAAAAAAATTATAAAAATGGATTCTGTGGCACTGTGGTTCGACGACGAAGAAGGGCATGAGCAAAATGAAAATATACAGAGAAGATTAAAGTTGAATTCAAATATTTTTGAACTGGTTTATATATTTCATACTTTTTTCCATCCTGCAGCTTCTCTAATAGGTGGTCCATTGATATTTAGTTCTTCATTTAACGTTAGCCACAAAGTATTTGCCGACTGACGTGCATTTGGTGTTTTCAAATGGCCTCTTGCCAATTGGCTGGTCTTATTCATAAATTCTATCATTATTTCAAATTAACGCGGTTTGGTGGTCTTATTGCTTGATTCCTTAAATTAATTAATAAATATATGATGAATAAATAAATAAAATATTATCTTTCACTTACATGTTTGTACTTTGCGAATGCTATTTTGTTGTCGAATAAATTTTGCGAATTTGACATTTGTTTTCGCAATGTAGAATACCAACTTCCCACCTTTTCGCATTTGAAATATGAATATCGCAATACAGAATAGCAATTGTGCGCATTTATGTATTTTCGCATCGCATTTATTTTCGCATCGCAATTCAGAATAAGGTTCCTGAATAGCAAACTCAGTGATATAGATTACGCAAACGAAACTTTCCTTCGTGGCAATTAAGAACTTTTCAGAAATATCTTATAAAACAAACAAAATTCCAGTTAAGCCTAGTACTTTTTTCACTTTTTTGAGCGAAATGCTGTCAAACTACATGTAAAAGTATTTGGTATGAAATACTTGCGAAATAAATTCCCAAAACTAGCAGTCTATTCCTATTGCGAAAAACACGTAAAATCTATCTGGCAGCTTGTTATTCCATGCAAAACGACTCTGGCATCATTTTAGCGTCAGCTGGGAAACAACCTGAGCATTACATAGTGTCCACACCTGATAATTTTATATCAGAACTTGTAATATAACGCCGGCAGAGCAACTGTCACTTCATTAATATCAACACAAAGGCGTAGACGTTGATGATTTTATATTATGATTAATCAAACTAATATTTGCAAAATTCTTGCCAAAAATATCTAATTTGCGTGTTGTTTAATTTTTTGGTCACAAATAATTGTTGTGACGCATTTTTTAAACGAAAATTGTTTAATAAGTAACCCTTAAATGCACAATAACACATAAAATGACATTTGATATCAAGATGAATTCATCAGGCCGTGAGCTCTGATGATTATATCATAACGCTGCCATAATATTAATAAATTGAGTCCATACGTGATGAATTTTCATCATGATATAAATTCATCAGGTTTGGACACTATCTTATTTTTTTCGCACGGAATTTTAACAATGTTGCATACTTTCAAGCAATAAAATCGACAAATTTATAAAAAAACGCGAGTTATGCTACACTTATTACAAATTTTTTCACAACTTCGAACAATCGAGGAGGTTCAAAGTTTCTGATATCCTGAAACCTACATACATACATAATATACATATGTATATTAGTAAAGCCAGGCTGCAATTTGAACTTCTCAACAAAATATTTAGAACACGGAAACGCACTTGTTCAACTCCTACTGTGATCCGCCATTGGACCAGGGATGCATTTTCGTCAAAAGTATTAATACTTGTATTATAGTCTGAGTAGCCCCTTATAGGTATGTAATTTAAAATTATGAGCAGTGTTTATTTTAAATCGTATTCCTATAAAAGTGGTTGGAACCTGATTTGCACCGCTTTCCTTTTTTTTGATAATTTTCATGTATGTATGTATGTATGTACATATTTTCAAACTTGCCATCTCTGATATCGAAAGACAACTTGTTTGATGGTTTCTTAAATTTTAACCATACGTACAAAACATAACTGGATATGTATATATGTATGTATATACATACATACATGCTTGTGCATTGATAAATATGCAAAACATATGAACTTGCATACAAATATGTAGACGTTCTTATTTAATTTCGTTAATTTGTGAGAAGTTCAAAATTTTAACAAATAGGTATGCAGTGTAAGATATAGAAAACAACAACGGCTTGAACCAACTTTTTCTTGTTAAAAGAGAAGGAGGTGTGCTTTCAAATGTGTAATTGCATGCAGCGTTGCCGTTTTGGCTATTTTCTGTTTAGTGGTCACATTTCCCCCAAATTCGTAGTGGGTAAGTTTTTTGGTTAATTAGATGGATATTTTCTTTTGTGTTTTAAGCGGCCCATCTATTACACAATATTATTGTATATTATTGTAGTTTTAACCTATATTATGCAATAAATGGCACAATATTTTCAAAGAAAATATTTCCCAATTTTCTTGATACTGAAAAAGTAAACAACATTGAATCATGTTACCACCACATTACACAGTTACCTTGATTGTACAATAAAAATAAAAAGAGTTTTGATATTTGCCAATATATTGTATAATACGAAAAATTGCACAATGATATTGCAAGTGGGTGGGCCGCTTTATAGGTATAGGTACCTTTATCTACATAATTTTCACTTGGTTCAGAATTTTCTTTAATTGGACTCTTAACGACAATAATAGTTTTTGCAGCATTGATCACTATTTAAATCAAGTAAATGTGTTTAATTTACAAGATTTTAAAAAAAAAATATGTCCTTGTCCAGACTTGCAATTTTTGTTGCAGCAATTGTCTAGTTTATTTGTGAGAGGGGTGAGAAGATTGGGGAGGGGTACACACATTGTGTAATTATACAGGTCACTGCGTAAGGATTTTGTATACAATAATACGGTAACCATAGCTGTGTAAAGAACCGAAGAATGTCAAAAGCACAAAATTTTTTGTACCAAAACCAAAACAAAACGTATTTTTTGACATCCTACAGCTACAAAGAACATAGAGCAAAAATTATCAGCTGAAGTAGCGCTGCCACCTAGTTAGATACACCTTGGGCACACAGTTTCATGTGCTGGAAATTCCCCTACAAGAAATGAATGACTGAAACTAACACAAACAACATTTTTTACTAACACATTTACAACAATTTTACATTCAATTCAACAGTTATTATAGTTGCTCTACTCTAACATATATGCTAGAGTGGAACATCTAATATACATATGTATGTCAAAACAATTAAAATATTGAATTTTACTGAAAATAATTTAAAGTTCGTTCGGTTTGTAAGATTAAAATGTATAAAAGTGGTAAAAAAAAATAATGGTGCTTGTGAAAAAGATAAAAATAATAACGAACATAAGAAATTGTATAAAGTTTAATTAAAAATATACATATATATGTATTCGTTTTTTTCAATATTTAGATATTTGGAAAGGGCATGGTGTGTTGGTGGTTGAATAAGGCTTTAATACAACTCATTCTGGGCAAATTAAAGTTTATAAGATTTACAAAAGATAAGTAAAATAATGAATAAAAGATATTCACAAAGTTTAATTTAATTTGTATATTTATTTTCAAAATTTTAGATATTTGTAAAGAGCAAGGTGCGTTGGTGATGAAAAGGTGTGAAGAGGGCTGGCTACCGCTTAAGTTAGTTGGAGTTTTTGTTAATTTGTTGTATATTTGTTTTAAATATTATATTTTCTTGTGTATTTTAAAAGCAAATAAAATAAAACAAAAAGTATATTTTCTGTCAGTATATCAATCATGTCTGATTGCTCAATTGTGGGGGATATATTATTCAATTATGATTAGTCAAAATTGAGTAATATGTATGCTATCATTGATTATTAAAAAGTACTGGAGTGAGCAGTTCAACTATATGTTATATTCGTTAGTTAGAGAGAGATGCAAGATCACACGTACACAAAAGTTTCCATCACAATTTTCATTTTGCCCTTAATAAAGTGATGGAAACTTTGTTCTATTTTGACTATCGATCAAATAAGCAGTCAATTGACTGGTAGTCTTCTTGTATGGTCTCTTTTGATTTAAAATTTGTAACTGTTTATTTCAAGTTGTTAGTTGTATTTGACGTTTTTATTATTTTATTTATTCAGTTGTGTAAAAAATAAAAAATATTTCAAAAAATAAATATAATTGTTAATTTTTAAAGGAAATTTGCGGTGTAATAGAAATTGTTTAATGCATATTTGCAAATTAGCATTTCATAATGTGGACACTTATGCAATTTCAAATCAGAATTTTAAGAAATTGCAGCAACAAAAATTTGAAGTCTGGACGAGGACTATCAATACCCCATAACAAGAGAAATTCCAAAACGTAAGCCAACATTTAATAATAAAGCTTGGAACTTGGGGGGTGAGAATTAATGAAACCATGACTCAAGGAAGGTGATATTGAAAGTTTGTAAATGAGGACTAAAGCTAGATGAACTTAAAGCCACAGGCTTTACCAGTACAAAAACTTCCTAATGGCAACACTGGACGAAGTAAATACGTACACACATACAATATGACGTGTACATACCAACTACGTTAATTCTCGTTTTTGTTGATTAGATTTTCTCTTTTTGCCAGAGACCAGAATACGAGTTATGTATTTACAAAGTATAGATAATAATAACAAACAGCTAAAATAAATACATACCTACAAAAACAATAAAAACACACTAAAGCAAAAACCAAAAAAAAAAACTCGAACTCGTACTCGAAAGGTCGTTTCAAAGCAGTGTTGTCTACTTAAAAAATATACACACACAATTTGTTGTTCACTTGACAAAATAAAACAAGAAGAAAATATGTATAGGTATAAGAGAATAATAGTAACTGAAAAAAAAGAACGGTTTAGTTTCTTTTTTAAAATCGTGCTTCTTGTTTTTATTATTTTTAAATTACGATAAAACGTGCAACAAACAATTTAACTAAACGACCAAACAAACAAATTTACTCATTCATATCGTCTGTATCGTCTCGTGGAGTGACTCACGAATTGTTTACAAAATTTCCTTACAGCTTTTTTTCTTCTTTTTAATGGTTACCATGTAGTTTTGCTCTTTAATGAATAAACATTATTAAGTTGGAAAGAATAACTAAACAAAATTAAAAAAAATTCAAGCCAGTGTTTAAATAACAAATCTTTAGGTAGGTAAATACATACATACATATGTACATACATATGTATGTATATACATATCTATGTATGTAGGTACCTACTTAATAAAAACATGACTAGTAAATAAAACAAAGCTGAATAAATTAGCAAAAACTGTGTTGTCGTTTTTGAAACAAGTTATGAGTAATAGGTAGGTATGTATCTTTACTATGTATTATTGTAGGTATACAACATCTTGTTACGCTTGTTAAAAACAAAAATAATTAATTATCTACCATGGGAGCTTAACCTGAAATACAACAACAACCAGTTGTTGTTAAATGTTCTTACGAATTTCGCCTGAGTTTTCTAGACGACTCACGATGCGATGACAAACATCTTCATTGTTGTCATCAACATCACTTCCAAGTCACACACTCACTCATTAATTATTGATTTCTTACAAACAGTTGGTCAGTTAAGCAGACAATGTAATAACACAATGAGTAATCATTAGACAATGCATGTTTGTGTGCGTGCAGTATAATTAAGGGAAATGCGTAAGATGATGCATTCTATAATAGAAGACAATTATTCTACACTCATTCACAGTTGTCGCTAATTAAAGACGCAATAATGTTTCATTTATTTAGTTGTAATGGCCCCTATAAATGACATACCCAACATTCCTCTTTCCATTTAAAGTGTTTCGTTTAATTTTATTTTTGTTTAATTAGGGCACCCCCATAGCTTTCAATATCTAATTGTATTCGCTGTCTTAAATTATTGAATAGTGCAGTGCCCACCAAGTATCGTATATTCAACACTCCAAGGTACATACATACGAGTACCTTACATACATACATAGTTACTAGCAAGAATGATAAAATAATTATTTTATTATTCTGGGTTACTAGATACATACCTAAACACTATGGGAGAATAAAAAAATGTGAAAAAATAGTCCCCCACCCAAAAAAAGGTATTACGTTGGTGTACATATTCGAAATTACATACCCTACCCTATGAGAGAATAAAATGATGTGAACGCTAAAAATCTAGTGCCCGCCAAAATTAGAAAAAAGTGGTAACAAAGCAAAACAACGTTGGTGTAGTCGAAAATTATACACCCTACATTTAAGTAAAACCTCAAGAAAGAAATCCAAGTACACAATACTAAATTTGTTGAATTGCTGACGAAAATCTTTAGGTTACAAGCTCAAAAAGATCATTAACGTCCATTTTCACAATGTATGGTTAAGAGTTAACGTGAACTTTAACTGACAGTTCTTCATACAAAACTTGCCGTTAAAGTCCCTGCTATCGTTTAACCATACATTGCGAGAAGGTACGTAAAAGTATCGAGTAGAATTGGGCACCAAAATGAAAAGTACTGGGTATGTATTATTGTGTCATAAAAAAAATGAAAATCACTTTCGGTATCAACATACATACATATTTGTAGAGAAAGAAAAATACATAGTTCCCATTCTGTTTTCCTTTTCTCTCATACAAACTCAAAACTTTGACAATTAAATTTTGCGTGTGTAAAAGCCGTCTCATAACTTTTATATAAAAAATGAAAAAAAAACCATTTTTGACTCAAAAAGTATGTTCAGATTTGATTGCAAAATCTATCAGCCTCATCGAGGAACTTGTTAAGACTTTTATGCCAGTTATGGTACCTAGCTAGCATGAAGTTTTTCTTTATGCATAATGTCATTAATTTATCGTAAATATGTATGTTTGTACAATAATCACAGCTTGATTGCCTCATCAAATATTCATATCTTGAAATATGTATGTATATAAATAGAAAAATGCATTCTGATGTTCTTTTTGTATCATAAAATGTTTTTTATTGCTATTTCACAAATTGATAAATCAACTTTATTTTCCATAATATTTGGAAATATTGTAGTACTACCATACTTTCAACGTAATTTGATAATAACTTCAATTAGCCACTAAAAAATAAAAGTGTATAGGTACCTTTAAATTAATTAAAATTTTTTATGAAAATTAACTTGACTTGAACTGTGTTTCAAGATATTCACTGATTTATTAGCCATTAATGTATTAGGTTAATTTCTTAAGCTTTGTGTAGGAACCGTTAACAGTATTTTGTCTCATGTAAAATTTGCTGAAAGTGAGTTAGCATGTTTACACTCTAAGCCTTAGAGTCTAGGAAGAAAATATGTAATTACTTACATATTTACATAAGTATGTAGGTATGTATCCCAGATAGGTACCTACCCGTCGTCATTAATAGAATCGTTTGCACCTATCTTTTAAATTAACCGAAATTCTAAACAAGTAAAATTTGCTTACACCTGAATATTCATAATACATATCTATGTATGTATGTCCATATGTATAGAATCTACACACATACATACCCACATATTTAAGTGCACACAGGAAAAGCTTAAAAAAGCGCAAGTGATAATTAAACTAGATCTGTGCTTTATCAAACAAGGAAATTAATTTGCATCTTTTTTATTATAAATGTACATAAATATGAATGTAGACATGTATGTGCATATGTAAAATGTATGTATGTATGTACATACTTGGACATAAAGTCCAAGGGAAATGTAACAAACTGAATCTATAGGTGCATAAATATGGTATGTATGTACTATTTAGACAAGTACATACATATGTATGTATGTACATATTTTAAATATTTGAACAATATAATAATAACTTACCGACTTTGGTGATTGGCATAAATCTAAGCAACAGACACGGCGATTCTCTCCTCTTTATCCGCATTTTCATTTCACTATGTATGTGTTGACGTTATGACTCACGCTATCGCTATCGCACTCACTCTCATTGGTAACGTTCGCTATTAATGACACAGCGCGCGTTCTCTGTTTAACGTGTAGTAGTAGTGTGTTTGCGTGTTGATGTATGTGCGTTGTTGTTGTTGGGCACACTGTTTTTGTTTGCTTTGCTTACTTGGCTGCTTGTATAATTTTATTTGGTGATTTGTTGTTGTTGTTGTTGATGATTTTTTTATATTCTGTTTTTATTTTTATATTATATTTTTTTTTGTTTGCTTTATTTTTGTTGCGTTGTGTTGTTGAATCACACACGATTCCCTCACGTATACATACAAAAACACGTAAATAAATTTCGAGTGTTTGTAGGTAAATAAGTACATAGATATGTATGTATAGATGTATGCACTACGTAAGTTTAGTTAAATACAAATATAAAAAAACCAAAGAAATCACTGAGTTAATCAACTACAATTTTTTATTTTTCATTAAAAAAGCGATTTTTTTCTTTTAAAATAAGTATTTGTTTTGGCGTTTTTCTGCTGCTTTTGCATTGAACACTATATCATCCTTATAAAAAGTTTTAAATAGATATTAAAACACTTGTTGGTTGCTTGTTGCCTTTTAGATAAATTAGTTTCTATTACAACTTCCTTGTTATTATTAATGAAACTTTATTTAATTTAATTTTCAGTCATATAATATGCAGGTTTTGATGATTATTTTTTTTTAAGTTTGTTTGCTTGCTGTTGATTTTATATTTTAATTCAAAACTATCTTATACATAATGCGTGGCTTAAAATCCGGTTGCTGTTAATTTTATTTTTGGTATTGTGTTCAATAATTGAATAAGATACCTACCGTCAATTATTTGTATTTAAACAATTTATGTGTGAATGTACATATGTAGGCATAGGTTGATTTTTTAATATTTGCATAAATAAAACCTTTTTGTATTTGTAAATTTTTAAAGGCACTTTATTAATTGTCTTTCAATTTTTGTTTTTTCGTTATAATTCAATATGCTTAAATTCAAGTAGCAATCATGTAGATATTTTTTGAATTCTTTGCTCAATGTGTGCTTTTTTTATTTAATAGTAACTAACATGTAATATTTTCCACATTCTACAATTTCATTTAGTTAGTTTGTTTCTTTTTTGATTTTCCGTTTTAACGTATTTTGTTCGACGACGAGTAATTTATAAATGACGGCGAGTCTACAAGCTAAATTCGCATCAGATACTTTGAGTACGGAAATGTTTTTTGTGAGTGTGTGTGTGTGTAATGTTTTGCTAAACGGGTATTTTATTGTACCAGGGTAAAAATATGAATTCATCTCTCTCACACTCTCCTTTGAAATGAATTGTATTCAACGTTACCGTTGGTGTATTTTTAGTCGACTTCGTAATAGGAGGAGTTTATCAATATATTTTGTTTTATGTACATATGTTACTTAATAATACCGTTACTTTTAGACACAGATTTTAAAAATTCTTTTTTTGTGTGAGAGGATACAGTTTCCATTTCCCGTATTGGCTCCCCACCAATTCGGGAAATCGCTCATTAAAATTTAGGATAGCGTTAAACATGTCGCCCTCTTCCACTTAAAATGAAAACATATTTTAAAATCTTGTTTATCGGGCATGTTCTGCAAATCATGACATGTCATATCACTGTGATTTCGAAGAACTAATGAAAATTAAATCATTGCTGTTTTGAATCACACGATTTTTAGCGTTGAAAGTTGAAAGAAAATATTCTATTATAAATGACAAAAACTTAAAATATAATAAAACCCCACTATCAAGTCAGCTGTTAGTAGTTTACTTTTGAAATCACGTGGTTTGAAATCACCGTGATTTTCAGAACAGGCCCGTATGTTTCAAATGTGTGAGACAAGTTGAAAGTTGTCAACATCGTGGGGGTATGCCTTAAATATTTAATACCTATTTCAAGTGCCTCTTTTTAACCGATTGTTACGGCACTCAGCAAACACCCTGATCTCTGAAAAATACTCAATCTTGGATTTAAAAAAGTGGGCGGGGATAAGCCCATGAAATCTTGCGATTATATTATGTGTGCCCTTAATTATGAAAATGGTCTAAAACATATGTATATTTCTTTGGTCAACATAAGTATTTAGTAGATTTCGTTTTAATAAATCAAGCAGTATTTTTATGTTGTGCAATACTTTAATTTAGAATTGTACTAGTCTCGATTAATATAAATTTATTTAATATATATTAAATATTCATTCAAGTTGTATTTAATGTTTCGAAGCAGAAATGTACAATTAAGGACACACACTTATTTATGTACTTCTACTAATCCGGCCAGTGTTGCCAGTTTTTTTCTAGAGCTTATCCCCAATTTTTAATTTCTCATCCCCAAAAATCCCCATATTAATATTTTTTATACAAATTTTTTCTTTTGTAAAAAAAATAAAATTTTGAATTTTTTTTTAATTTTATTCGAAAAATAATGACAAAAATATCATATTTATTCAATAAAATTCATTTATACCGATAGATACGAGTATATTTACGTTCATATAAATTTAATTTGTACATATAAAAAACTTGTAAAGAAAAAATTACACATAGTTTAATATACACCAGTATAAAAAAATTTTTAACCAAAGTTTATCATTTCAAAAACTTCAGAATCGAAATCTTCCAATTCACCAGCCTCAGAAACTTTGTTGGACATAGTACTTGTATTAAAAAGTTTTAGCATTTCAGCAGAAGGAATAAATTTGTCACAACAAATTGAATTATTTTCAAAGTGTGAGGTTATTCTAAGAAGTGCTTTCAAAAGGTTGTATTGTATTTTATAGCGTATTTTTGTTTTGGTAGCGTTAATTATTCTTTAATCTGCCTTGATACTTCTTCTTTATAATAAACCATACACTATGAATAGTAACACACATTTTTAGACTTGCCAGACGCATATTTCTTAGTTCAAAAATCATTCTTGTTTGACCATCAGTTATACAAAAAATCCTCCAAAAATCCCCTCAAATTTGGTTATATCCCCAGCAAATAACCAGATCCCCAATACGAAATTTTCATCTCCAATCGCGAAAAAAATCAACAATTTGTGAACAAATCCCCTAAACTGGGAACATTGAATCAAACTCCCACGAAACTTTTCAAGCAGTTTCACCTCTTAAGGCCGTGTCAGATAAAACTTTTATTTCACGTTGTGTTGAAGATTCGGTTTAGTCTTCCGACTCAATTTGAACTCAACGCTTGCCAGTTGATGTTTTTTGCGTGATAATGAATCAAAACATTGACAGATAGGAGTTTTTATTAAAAATCTTGCTACTCAATTGAAGGTTTTTTTGTATTGTGTAAAAAATCGCCTTTTGTGCCTGATTCTTCAATACAGTCAAATCCCGCTAATTCGTAATGCAATAAATCGTAATTCCCGATAATTCGTAATAAACTGTCGGCGCCTTGAAAAATCTCGTCGTTAATTCGTAAAATTTCCATACATATTTTTCAAATAAAATCTTTAGCTCTTATAAATTGTAATTGTTAGCTAACTACAATTTATAATTCAGAATCAGAAACATTTAAAGATTAATATTTTGTTCACCGCTATTTTTTCTTTGCATGGGTTTGTGCTTTTGCTTGAGTGTGTGTTTATTTTCTTAAGATCAGTTTGTTAATGAATAATAAAGAAAATGTTTTTTTATCGTTTTAGTAAATAAATTGAAAACCCCGTTCGAATCGAAACCCCACTAAATCGAAAACCTCTATAATTCGTAAGAAATGGCCGGTCCCTTGCGATTACGAATTATCGGGATTTGACTGTATAACCTAATCACATTCATAAGTTAGGTTAAATTGGGAACTGCCAGAAGCTTAGTTCACTGATTTGGATTTAGCAATTTTGCACTTAACCGAATTTTAATTGAAATTTTTAATAAACTGTTAAAATTGTTGATTTTTTTAATAATATACAAAAACTACAAGATACAAGATAATACAAAAACTACAAGAAATTAAGAAAAATAATAATTAAAATTTAAAAAATTTCATTCAAATTCATGTTTTGTGGGTGGCACCCATCCACCAAAAATTTTTCCAAGTTCGGCAGCAATATGAATACACAATTTGTCACGCATAGGGCCAGCTACAATTTGAAAGCCTACAGGCAAACCTTTCGCGTTCAGTCCCATGGGTACGTGGGTACAGGGCAATCCTAATATATTGAATATTAGAGTGTAGTCGATGCCCCACAATGGCAAAATGGAACTATTGTTATGTATGGCAGGCATATGAAAGGTAGGAAAAAATAGTACGCCATCGGAACCCAAAAGATTCTAAAATTAAACATTTATAAAACAATGTACACACATATGTACATTCAAATGTAGATAATAGGTACATAGTAAGGCAATATTGTAGTTGCTTACAATAATTTCTTTTTTTAATTGCTCTGCTTCTCGTTCATATTTGATAATGTTATCGGCCCCCATAAAAGCATTGGATGATCTCATTAATTCAAATATTAATGCCTCCTTAGTATGATTAGAATAACCCATGAAACTTCTATATAATTCCTTCAAGTTTTCTCTGATTGTAGGTGGTTTGTTGTCAGGTGTCAACAAGTACGGGAAATTGCGTAGACGAGCTATCCCAGCTAAAGCAATTTCAGTAGAATTATGAAATTTTTTTATATTAGCCTGTTTCGTCGTCACGCCAATTCGTTTGAAATATCTGATAGCAAACAAAATGCTCGACTGTATACCAAGCGAAACTCTCTGATGTAGAAATCCATTGAGACCATCAAACCCTAAAGAATAAAAAATCTAGCATGTATGGATAAATATGAATGTATGTAGATGATTTTGTGAAATTTGTATATTCGTTATAAATGCAGTATGGATATACCTTGATTTTGTGTGTGTCCACAGGTGTCAACAAATCCAATTTGTATGCATTCGATCCGGCCATTATGCGCAATAAAATGCTCAAATCTCCGGCAAATCGTGTAACAGGTCCCATTTGTAAGTATTCCAAACAATGGGGATCATCACAATTAGGAAAATGTCCTTGATTTGGTATTAAGCCGCCAGTGGGCTTGTGGCCAAAGACGCCATTAAATAGACAGGGTAATCTGATTGAACCGGCGATATCGGAACCAATACCAAACAATGAAGCTCCACTACCATTTAAAGCTCCCTAAAATTAATTTTTAATAAACAGAAAAAATAAACATTTTTAAATTCTTACCTCGCCTCCCGAAGAACCACCACATGTACGTGTATTGTTATAAGGATTCAAACAACGTCCATGTGTGAAACTATTTGTTTCTATGCTAAAGCAATATTCGGGATTAGCAGATACCAATAGAGGAATACCACCGGCAGAGCGTAAATTTTTAACAGCTACACAATCATATTCTGATTTTTTATTTAAACGCTTTAGGCTTCCCACAACATGGGACATACCTGCCAAGGGAATAATATATATTTATATATATACATACGTACATTTTACATGCGCACTAGTCATATCTATGAAGGCTTTTCCACACGCAAAGTTTACTTTGAAAAGTCTTGTGTTTGAATTAGAGATAAGCAACTCTGAATATTCGTCTTGTATATTTGCTAGTGTAAAATTTCCTGCTGCCAGAAAATTTCCAAAGGTTTTGCTTTGATTTGACACAAGAGAAATTAACAGCTGATTATCAGCTTCTGAATCGAGATCACCTCACATTAATTTGCCTATATATGTATACTAATAGACCCGTATTCTAACTTATGTGACAGTGAAAAGAAAACTAAGGTGAATGACTATTTGTATATTTTTGGTATTCTGAAAAATATTGTCATGAGCCAAATATAACAAATTTGTCAAGTTATGAAAAGCAGATAACAAAATAAAAATTTATTAATTTAGTGAGAATTATATCTTGAAAATAGTGCGAAGTAGATCGCAGAAAAAAATTGAAAAGTAGGCACACTATGAGAAGTCTTACAGATCAATCGATCGAATCCCTTTTCATTAAATGAAACGTTCCGAGAAATATATCGCTCTCCAACGATAATTGTGCAAAATTCTTATTGATGAGTTAAGTGCATTAAAATTCCAGAAACTTAACAAAATTGTGTGACAAACATTTTTTTCACAATTTATTAGAATACGGGTACAATACCGCTGTAAATGCATAACAAAAATATGACTTCAACCAAGGCGAAATGACATCAGGTGATCTCGGTTCAGATGTGGTAACCAGCTGTTAATTTCTCTGATGTCAAATCAAAGCAAAACTTTATGAAATTTTCTCACAGCCGGAAATTTTACACTAACAAAAAATATTCCATGCGAATATGCAGAGTTGCAAGTCGAGACCACCTGATATGAATTCGCCTTGAGTTCAGCATTATTAAAAAGTTTTACCTTTAACGCCACATGCCTCTTTCACAGTAAAAGGTATTCCCAATAATGGATATCGATCAAACAAAGCTTGAGTCTGGGTAAATGGGCATTCGTCTATTAAATTATCAGCTTTTTCTGCATCTCGTAGAGCTTCCACAAATCTTTCTTCTACCACGGCTGTAATATGTGGATTGACTTCTCGTATGCGATCAATGTAGGCTTGCACCAATTCTTTAGAGCTAATCTATAATTGTGAAGTTGAAAAACAGTTTAACAAGAAAAAAGCTTTCGTGTAATACATGTGTCGAAGTTTTGAAATTTTAATAAGTCTAAAAGTAATATACTTACATACATACATATATATGTATGTATATAAAATAAGAAAACGAAAGTACAGAACTTTTTTTGTGCCATTGTGTAGAAAACACGTAATTAACCCAACTATATTATCAACATTTTAAACTTTTTTAGAAATTTTGGTAATGATTTCTTCTAAAAACCCCCTTCCCTACCCAATGTAATGTATTTAAAATTTAAATACATAAACATAACAGATCAATGTAAAATATAAAAGCCTGACAAAATTTTATATTTAAAAACATTAAAAACCTCGCATTAATAATAACACAATAACCGAAATTTTTAGTGAATATTCCAGCTTGACGTTAGGTTAATGTTTAACTTTAAAACTGGAGAGTTAAAAGCGCATAAAGCAATTAAGCGCTAAATATAGCGTGAAAACCGCTAAGTTGGTATCCCTGCACTAACAGCACAAATAGAATTAAACCAAGCAGCGTTGCCAGCTTAGCATTTTGTAGGCTTCATGAACATATTTGCAATTAATATAATATTATTTATTTCCATTTTGCATCTAATTGTTTGGAATTAGGTCTTAATTAGATGTTATCTTTATGAGAGCAAATTTTTGCATTAGAATATAATGTAATTTATAACAAACAGCAAATTCCAGACAGAAATTTGTATACAGAGTCAAGATTATTTTCTTGTTTAGATTAGAAATCTAAACATATCATATAACAGTCAACAACATGTGGAAGATTTCATCAGTTACACCATAATGAGTCTTTTTCGACTACCTTAGACCATCAAAAACTGATTAATCAGTTCAGTGCTTAAAATAAGACAGAAATGCTTAGAAAGTGATTTGTTTAAAAATCTAGAACAAAATGTACAGATTGTGTGTGGAAAAATTTCCACAATTTATCTAAGTTGAAGTAAGACTTGTTTAAACTTGTTTTCTTTAAAACTTCAAATTTTTTTGGAGTTATGAAGTTGTTCAAATAAATGAGCCATATATATTTATGGATATGTATTTACATATGGAACTTTTGAGTTAATGATGCAGAATTAATTAGCCTGATATCTTTCTTCATATTGTGTAAAAATTTCGTCAAGTCACAACTTTTTCCCACTATTTCGGGGACTTTTTGGCGACATTGTCAAAGAAATTTCTACATATTAAAAATTTTGTCAGATACATATACATAACTATTGCTAAGTACACATCTGGCTTATATTGTGTTGTCATTTTGTGGTGATATTTTCAAAATGTGTTCACATTATGTTCTTTATATATCACACGAAGAAAAATATTGAAATAGCAAACGCTACCACTAGTATACAGTATTGAAATGTCCCAAAATGCCAACCTGATGGTAATGCTGAACGAAAGAATGAATTCTGTAGTCCCATTGTCAGTAGTTGCTTTTCAATGACCCAGAATAGTTTTGCTCCACCGACCATTCTTAAAAAATGAGTTAGGTATGGAATATATATATTTTGAATACCGTCTTTCTAAATCAAAAACGCGTTTCACGATATTTATTATGATTTCTGATATATTAAGCATTCATTCTGATTCATATCCACTATTTTTAGGTTTAATAATAATTGTTTTGCTATACACGCCACTGTTTGGCGATTGAGTCAAATTCTTCATTCAAAAATGTACAAAGTA
This sequence comes from Tachina fera, assembly GCA_905220375.1. Taxonomy (NCBI): domain Eukaryota; kingdom Metazoa; phylum Arthropoda; class Insecta; order Diptera; family Tachinidae; genus Tachina; species Tachina fera. Next base: position 20,208,825 of record LR999963.1, on the reverse strand, counting down.
AAGTTAACTTTTGCTTTGCTTCATTTCTATAAGAAATGAATAAGAAATAAATTCAGTGAAGTGCGACTTTGATCCGCGCACGAAGGGTTCCGTACGGAACTTTAGCCATTATAAACTATAGTTTTGGCATTTTTTTTCGTTTTTGGGTTTTTTTCGGTTTTTAGGTTTTTTTTTTAATTTTGGGGTTTTTTGAATTTTTGGCACTTTTTTCTCGTTTTGGCGATTTTTTTTAATTTTGGCGATTTTTATTATTTTGGCGATTTTTTTATTTTAGCGATTTTTTAATTTTGGCGTTTTTTTCATATAGGTGATGTTTTTTTTTTTTGGTTTTGGCGCTTTTTTTATTTTGGCACTTTTTTTCTCGTTTTGCGGATTGTCGGTTTTTGGCGTTTTTTAATTTTGGCGATATTTTTCGTTTTGGCAATTTTTTTAATTTTGGCGATTTTTTTAATTTTGGCGATTTTTTTTAATTTGGCAATTTTTTTTCACATAAACAATTATTTTGGTTTTGGCGTATTTTTCGCGTTTTGGCAATTTTTTTCGGTTTTTTGAGCTTTTTTTCATTTTGGCGATTTTTTTCATTTGGGCGATTTTTTCGAATTTGGCGGTTTATTTTAGTGCTAGATTTTTTTTTTAATTTTGTCGATTTTTTTTAAATTTTTGGCGATTTTTTTCAGGTTTTGGCGATTTTTTTCGGTTTGGTGATTTTATAATTTTCGGATCTTTCAGTTTTACCGTTTTTGAAAATTTCAAGAGTTTAACTCTTACGGTTTCCAAGATATAGAAATTTGTCAAAATTACATAGTCAAAATTGCATTAACTGATTGACCACCCTTTAATTTAATTTTTTTAATATTTTAATGTTAATTGTTGTAGTCTATATAAAAATACACTAATTTTACAAATTTCAAGTGTCAATATACATATGTACATACAATTATATGTATATTACATGGGATTTTAGCATTTTTCGTTGCTTGTTTTGGAACACCCTTTAATTTTTAATTCTCATGTATTTGTTGTTACTCTGTCCAAATTTCAGGTCCGTAGCTCTTACGGTTACTGAGAAAATACCGTGTGACGGACAGACGGACAGCGTAGCGAAAACAATAGGGTTCCTTTTTTCACCTTTGGTGTAACGAACCCTAAAAAAGAAGGTTCTGTAAGAAAAATTCATCGGCGACTGTTAAGCAAAAACATCGGCACCCAGAGGCAACCACCGATTAAATGTTTAAATATAAACTTGTTAAACACTAAAATAAAATAAAAGAAAAGTTAATTATGCATTTTTGAGCATAACAAAAATCATTTAATTTTATTCTTTACATTAAATACACTTCAACTACTTGTTTTCTTTGAAAGTGTGTAGTCGGATCGATATTTAAAAATATTGCTGTGGTGGCTTCTTGGTCGACTTATTTCTCTGTCAGCAAGAAAAATAAAAAATAACAAAATTCTCAATTCACAGCTGTGACACAGCAGTTAATTATACGTATGGAGCAAAAAAGCTACTTTTTCAAAATAAATTAAGAAAAGTGGTGTATGTGGCACAAAACGTATTTTTATAAAGTAATATTAACTTCTAACTTCATTGATGTAAGTTCACAAAAATTTAAAATTTTCTTCAAAACATGTGTCGGCAGCGGTGGTGCAAATACAAGACAAACGAATCGGGTATATTTTGAGAAAACTTCATGTAAACCTTCTTAGTCGTATTTCTCCACTTCAACTTTGTTGCATATTGGATAAACCTATTCTGAGGCGACGATATGTTAAATGTTCCTAGTAAAAAGCACTTTCTCGGGTGTACATAATTCGTCATTAGTACTGGTGACAAGGTCACTACTGATTCAGTACTGTTTCGCAAGTGACATTTCCTACAGGGTACGTACATACTACATTAATCTGTATATACAAACAAACAAATACTAGGAACACAACTGTGACGAACAACGGATTTATTTCTCCCACCAGTTTGAATTCGTCGCTTAGAATTCGCTGAGCAAATTCGATGAAAAAACAACTCTTATAAAAATTGATAAAGTTACGTAGTCACGGTTCACACTAAGAACTTTTTATTAATTCTCTTTTAAATTTTCATTCGCGCCTTCACACCGAAATTAACTTAACATTATATATGTATATTTTTTGACACATTTCCGCAACAAATACCAAAATGGGCTTACAAAAATTTAATGAAAACTGGTTAAGGTATAATAAAATATTAAAATTTCAATAAAAACTTCATTCAAAAAACAAAATAGAACTTTCAAATACACGAAAGCAATGCAAATAATTCATAAGAGGTGATCTCAAGTGCGCAGCTGATGTTCAGCTGCTAGTTTCTCTTGTGTTAAATCAATCACCAACAAACTCGTACTTTCCGAAAAAAAATTTTCATAGTGTAAACCGGACATACTGTTTATATACAAAGAGCGGAAAATTTCATTTTGCGTAAGAAAGACCAAAAAAAAATATATTGCAGAATTCGCGGCTGTAAATTTCAGCCGATGCCATGTATTTTAATATACACAAAAATGTTTTATTTTTGGCGACGAATATTTGCGCCCAAAAATTCGTCCTTCGTCAAAGCAATGCCAACTTTTCACAAAAAAAAACGTGTTTAATAACTTACTTCTCTTAATTTCAAGCGTTGAACTAGTTGTGCCACCGAAAGTATTAACAAGTGATTCTTTATGGGTGGTATTGCAGGTCTCTTTCTCCATGATATAATTGCTAGTGTCGTCGATACTATTATATAAACTAGCGTCACTATATATTGTAATAATCTTAAGAAGAATTCCATAATTTAAACACGAAAGAAACGATCAAAATATACTCTCACTAACGCCGGATAAAATACTAAACAAAATAACAGAACAATACCACAAACTAAGTAATTAATTACAAACATATTCACATACATCCATAGTACATACACATACATATGTATGCATATTAATGTAGATCAGTGATGGCAAAGTTGATACGATCGCACTTTTTTTTGGTACTATTTCATTCCCAAAAATGCCGCAGACCGACCCTAAAAAATTGGATATTTGAAAATATGTCCTGATTCACACACATCAGGTTTACCAGATCAGTTTTTGTTCAATTTTCTCTTGAACCTGCATTTGAGTTCATACACACCGTCAAGTCAAGTCATCAAGTCTCATCAATTTGCGTTGTGGTAGAGTATTACGAATGGCAAAAGAAAACGGAAAAAGCAAACTTGACTGGTACGGTCAGGTCTGTATCCCTATCTATTTTCTTTCCCTCTCTCTCTCTCCTAAAAACACAAGACTTGACGAGTCAGACCTGACGTGTGTGAATCAGGACTATAGGCTTAAAATCAAACCCTGTTACGTTAAATAAAAATTAAACTGGTTCCTTCAATAACTAAAATTTTCCAGTCCGAAATCTTCGTTATCTGAGCTGGTAAACTTTTTTTCTAATAAGCAGAAAATCGCTATATTCGTTTAAGCGGTATAGTATTTGTTGTTGGACTCATACGAATAGTTTCACAGAACTAAAGTTCCTTGAAAAACATTTTATGTTAATCAAACAACTTCTTTTGAGGTCCATAAAGTAGTACTTTAAAAATTTATTGTTGATACTAAAATTCAAAAGGTATCTCCCATCACTGATGTAGATTAAAGCTTTAGTAGAGATCTTTGTTATAAACCGCTTGAGCGATGAAAATAACTGTTTCAACAAATCACTCACAGCCAGTGCTGCCGTTCTGAATGCAATGGGATGTATGTACATATCAGCACGCTTATTCAGTATTTCGCTAAAGCTAAACTCGACTCTAAAATGCTGAACAAATAAAAAATTAAAAATTTTTCCAGATGACAGATTTAGAATATACGTTTAAAAATTACATTCGTAGTCAAAATTCGATAAATCGACTTTATAATTTTTTAGCGATAGAGATTTTGTCCGCAGTGATGGTATTTTGGTGCGTTTCGGGTATTTTTTTTGGTGATTTTTGCCTTTTCATAAACGCGATTTTTTTTAACAATTTCTCAGTCGTTTTGGTGGTTTTTGTAAAATAAACTGTTTAACTTAAAACATACGTGTCTGAATCAAATAGTTGTTCATTAGTAATTAGTGGTTACGACTTTTTTACGCATGTGTGGCACAGATGTAAGCCCGGCGTAAGAGACTTATGTCAGTTTAAAAACTAAACCCAAACAACTCGTCATTAGGATTGCACAGGCGTAATAAATAGATCTTGGTTGTCGTTTTAGTTGGACAATAATGTCAAAAATAGAATTTGTATAACAAAATAAAAACTATTCACATTAAGTTGGAAAAGTTTGCAACGTTAAAAACTTTTCACAATTTTTAAATATTTTTTCATAGTTTTAAATTTTTTTAAGATTTCTTTTAATAAAACTATTTCTTGTCGCAATTTTCTTAAATATTTGTTAAATTTCTTTTTCGTAAGCAATTTTTCAATTTGAAGTTGATAATCATAGCTCAACTGTGTCGTCGCTATTTGGTGCATGTGCCTTGACTTGTGGTGTGCAAGGCGAACTGACAACAGGTGACGTTAGCAATCCAGATGATTATCAGGTGTTCGAAGACTACTTGAACTGCTTTAAACCCCGACTGTCAAAATCTCTTCTTTTATCTATTGCTTGTTTGCATTTAAAGTGAAAATTGTATCTATTTTATAAATATGTATGTACATATGTATTGGTATTTTAGTCAACTGTTTTTGACAGATTGGGATTGTTAAAGCCAGACGAATAGCATGTTGTTTTTAGTATTGTTGTAGCGATAAGGTCACCTGATATGAAAACGCCTTGGTGGTGCGTGTGCAATTTAAAACGCTTTCGATGGTAACACTGTTCTCAAGTAACAAATAAACTTTCTCTCAAAATCAGTGTTACCTATTTCTATGGAAATGATCTTCAAATCAATGTATTGTTTTTTAAATAAATCCCAGATTGTAGGATTTAATAATGGGAATACTATTGCTATACTTGTTTGAAATATATTTAGATGACTTTTAAGTTTTATCTACCTGTAGTGGAGTTGTCATCGACAACATTCTTCAAACTACGTACTATAGATCATGAGTGACACCTTTGCTTAAATTTTGCCTTGAACACAAATTTCGCCAACCACAAAAATGTTTGCGGTTTGTCACACAACGGCCATATTTGTTTTTGACTAGAGCTATTTCTGTAGCATAAACTAGACAACTTTTTATCAGTAAAGCGCATCCAAGTTTCTTATTTTCCATGATTGGGTGTCGAATTTTTTTCTTGAATGAAGGTTTGAGTGTCGAACATGATCGAAATCTGAGCAGTCAACACTATTATTCAAAACTTATACATTTTTGAAAATCCTTCATGTTCGATGGTGTGTATCCCACTTCAAGCGAACACCTCTCACATTCAAGGTTTGTCAGACCTTTCCGATTTGACCAAATTGGCTCCCAAAAATTGCCAAAATAATCCTTGTTCTTGTTTTTAATAAGAAAATATAGTTTAAATTTTCTTAAGAAGATAATTCCATTAAAAATAAATTAGTGGTTAACGCAAATACCGAGTACACCTTATATAAATTTGCCTTAAGTTAAATAAAAGGTTTTAAAAATACATAGTTGTATCGTATTACATAGTTGTATTACATAGTTGTATCGTTTTTTTTCGATATTTATGCCATAACAAAATATAAATATCGTAAAAATTTGTAAACTACATATATCGTAAAGTATACATGGATACACATATATAAACTATATGAAACTTTAAAAAAACTTCAAATATTATAATAAAAAAATTGGCAAAAGCGAAAAAGAGCTGAGTCTGCCAAAAAAATTTTAAAAATTAATATAAAAAAAATTCATGATTATAAGAAAAAAAACAAAGCTACACAAATACTAAGCCACTTTTGACAGCTAGGCGTTAGAAATATACGAGAAAAAGTTCAATCACCTGATTTTCCTCACAGACATTGAATTTTTAACTTTGAGAACCAGATAAATGTGCTCACCTGGCAACACTGATGCCTGATAGTAATCATATGCCAACATATGCTAAGGCTTATTGCTGCGAAACATTAAATTTATTGTTGAATCTGTACAGCATTGCCATATTAGTTTATTTTATAAATTACTTAGCTCATCTTACAACCATAAACTTAAAATTAAAGAACAAAGTAATATTGCCATTTGCAATATATATTAGATTAACGAGGTTCAATCCAACCACCAAAAGCGCCTTCCAATTCGGCTGCTATTTGCAAACATAATTTATCCATAAAAGGAGCAGCCACTACTTGAAATCCTATCGGCATACCACGTCGATCCAAGCCCATAGGTACATGCGTGACAGGAAAACCCAAGAGATTGAACATAAGCATTAAGCAAACACCACTGATATTTACAGTTGAACAGAATTTGAAAAACCCGCCTGATTTGTGATAAGTGGGTATAAATAATACGCCATTGGTACCCAAAAGTTGCTAATTTGGATGATAGAAGAACTGGTGTTATATTGAGTGATTTAAACAAAAATTCTAAGCTTACAATCAATTGTGCCTTAAGATCTTTCAATTGTGTTTTTAGTTTCTCGTTTTGTGCGTCTGTCAGAAATGCATTCGTGTCAATCATAAACTCCACTAAAAGGGGCATTAAGGTAATTTTTGATCTGCCAGCAATACTTTTAAGAATTTCCTTCAAAATAGCTCTGCGTGTTGGCCGACCGACTGTCGAATTGGTAATTACACTTGGTATTCCCTTTAGAGCGACTAGATGTGACATATTAACTTCAATGGCACTATTGAAGGCGTCAATATTTACCTTAAATTGAGTATTATTAGTAAAGAATATTGAATAATGGAATTTTGACTCCGTTCTTTAAATGTATTATTTGAAATTGATTGATTTCAAGGCGAACCCATATTAGGTAGTCCCAGGTGCAGGGTTGTCAGACATGGCGATTTTACAACTTGTTTGCCATCTAAATTTTTGATATGGCTATTTTTTTTTAACAAAAATGAACTACAGAATTTTTGCAATTGAGGAAAATTAGGTTGTTGTTTTGAAAAATAATTCCTACCAATTTTTTTTGCTTATATTAATTATAGTAATTAATGCGTTTTAAATTTGGGTGAGAAAATTTTACAAGAAATAATTTGTGGCGATTTTATTTCTACTTTTGGCGATTTTCTACCAAATTTTTGCACGATTATTTATGAAAATTTATTTAAAAAAAAGTGTTATAAAATAAAATTTATAATCCAATATATACATACATGTGTACATACATACATACATATGTATTAAAAAAGTTTTTTAAATAAATTTGGCGAAATAGGTTGGAAAAAATCTGACAACCCTGCTCAGGTGACTATTTTCGCCGCTAGTAATTTGAACATCCGTTATATTTCAACACACATTTTTCAAAAGCGAATTGAGGTGAATTTACCTTATATTTGATTAAATTAATTCAATCAAGGCATATTCATATACATACATACATAAGTTAAACTCACCTCAATTCGCTTTGAAAAATTGTTATCGGTGCAGTGGAGACCACTGATTCACCTAGCATTTCATTGAATAATAAAAAAATTTTAATTTTTAAAATAAAATATTGTTGAACAAAAATTTAAGAAATTAATAGCGGAAATTTACATGCTAACATCATTTTTGATTTAAAAACAAATATCACTTATGAAATTGTTGGGATATTGCGGCTTGGAAAATATTGAAATAGTAATTTTTGTAACAATATCGTAACGACAGTCTCATACAGTATTATAAAAGTGTTAACGTTTTTGCTTTCATATCTTTCTTTAGTTAACTGTGTTACAAATGATTTGTTAAGGAAATGTTATTTTAAAAATTGCTTTTTAAACCTTTTATGAAGCAAAAATAGTTTTTTATGAATAAAACCTTTGAGTATTTTTGAATATGATATAAATTTAAAATATTTTGTTTCATATATTGAATACTTCACAATTTATTACCTCTTCTGTATATAAGCCTCCCTTTTCAAAACATTTAACGGCTCTTTTAATAGCGAGTTTGATTTCATAATCAGCTGGAACATGTACAAAGTTGCCCATGGAGAATGTGTAGTAAATCTAAAAAGAAAAATCAGTTACTTTTAAATAAATCAACAAGTATGATGTAAATTTTTAAACTAGCCTTCACATCATTCAGCTTGACTTCCTCCCCGAATTTAAGTTTTTCAGCATTTTTGCCCGCCATGATGTGCATTAATAGAGGCAAATCTCTTGCAAACCTTGTTATGGGACCCATTTGCATATAATAAGGAAACTCTGCATCAATTTTACTATAGGGAAAATGTCCTTCCACCGAAACCAGGCCACCCGTAGGCTTGTGACCAAAAACACCACAGTATAAAGCGGGCAAACGTATGGAACCACTAATATCTGAGGCCAGACCAAATGGAGTAGCACCCGCGCCATTTAAGGCACCCTAATGAAATAATGAAAATGTGAAGAGGTTCTCAAATTGTTCAACTCTATTTTACCTCGCCACTCGAAGAACCACCTGCTGAACGTCTCAAATCGTATGGATTAAAACATTTGCCATGGATATGTGTATCAGTCGCAAAGGATAAACAAAATTCAGGATTGGCTGATACCAAGAGTGGAATACCACCAGCAGATTTCAATAGACTCACTACTGCGCCATCCTTGGGACATATTTCGTGTTGGCGTTTTAAACTGCCAACCGCATAAGAGTGACCTTAGTTTAAAGATATTTTAGTGATTATTATTATTATAGTTTTTTATCAAATACCGAAGTAAGCAAAAACACTTTGGGGCTTTCCTATATGAACCAAGCGTTATATTTTGATATTTAATTGTTGTTATACATACAATATTTAAAATTGTATTGCTGCAGCGCAGCCGGTGTAAGCCGGCTACTTTGGCATACATAAGTAATTTAACAAAAAAGCAAAAGCCAACTTAAAAAATTCACTTTGTGCTGTTGACGCTGAGCACTTAACATACCAGCTTACTATAATTTTTTTATAATTATATTCTTGTCTAATTAATATTAATAAATTCTAGACTTTGTCACCTCTCGCTCATTTGGTGTATCATACAGACATCAAATAATCAAAACAGAAAAAGAAAAGAAAATAAAAATTAATAGCAATTGCAAACAAAATGCCACTTTTCGTCACATTACTTTTGCAAATTGAAAAAATAACAGCTCTTACCGCTAATACCGCTAATAGATTAAGTAAATTTTTACGCTTTTGAATTATTGATGCCTAAATCTCGCTATAGATATTTCTTATGGTTTTTTTTATAGGAAAATGACTTAAATTTTCTTTGTCTTAACTAAAACAAGTGAACTTTTATATAAAAATAGCTTTGAAAACAAGTACCGTTATATGTCCCAAAGATTTTTTTCCAATTTACAAAAATTTCCTTTGTTGAGATATGCGGTTTTATCTGCTTATATACACTTGTAGTGCTTCTTCTTAATGGACATTATCTGCCTAAATCGAAATATTTGCCAGGAAGTCGATATTCGGCGAATTCATTTCTTTCGATAATAAAACACACCTAAGCTCACCTTAATTCGCTTTGAAAAATTTTTATTTGGGGTCAAGGCAAATCCAGGTGGTCGCAACAGCAGTCGCAACATTTTTTAAGCACATTAAAAACCAAGACAATTTCATTTAAAGTATACTCAGCTCAATTCGCTTTGAGAGATTTGTACTTGAAATGTCAGAAAAATGTACTGAAAAATGCATTTTGATATAAAAGGTATATCAAATTGCAAGCCGCGAAAATAGTCACCTGATCCCTTGCGAGCAACTAGTATGAATTCGCCTTGATCAAATGCAAGGCGCATACATACTAGGTGGTCGCAACGTATCACATAAATTGAATATACTTTGGATGTCAACACACATTTTTCAGTACACTTTCTTGACGTTTCAAGTACATATAAATTTCTTAAAGCGAATTGAGCTGAGTATACCTTATATGAAATTGCCTTGATTAAATGCAAACATTTCTCGAGGCGAACTGAACCGAGATATTCAAATGACAAGCGGCGAAAATAGTTGCCTGGTCAGTTGAGACCACCTCAAGGCATATTCATCATATAAGGTGTACTCGGCTCAATTCGCTTTTACAAATTCACAATTGGGATGTCAAAAAAATATACTGATAAAATGTTTGTTGTCACTGAGAGATATTCAAATTATAAACAGCGCAAATAGTCAGTCACCTACCTGATTAGTTGCGACTACTTCAAATAAATTTTCCTTGACCTTCACTAAACAGTTATCGAGAAAAATAAAAAGGGAGAGGGAGCTGTCTGTCTTGTTAGACAAACTCATACAAAAGGGGGGTTTGTCCTTAATGACATACGCCGTTATTTGTGATAATAAGCGAATTGAGCTTTATAAATAATGGCAGTAAAATATGTGTGCTCAGTTAAAAATACCCACCTTTAAGACCACAAGACTCTTTAACGGTGAATGGTATACCCAGCAAGGGGTAACGTTGATACAATAAAAGCAGCTTAACCTCATGACCTGCTTTACTTATGAGAGAATCAGCATGTTGTGCCTCCTTAATGGCATCTTCAAAACGATCTTGCACCACCGCATTCAGGCAGCCATTAACTTCTTTAATGCGCGCTATATATGCCTCAACCAGCTCTTTAGAACTTAACTGCGGTTAAAGAGTTAGTTTTTTTTCTGTTATTCCATATACATATTGTACACTTATCTCAATTTAATTTAGAAACGAATACCTTTCTTTTGATCAATTCTTCTCTTAACACCGTTACCGGTTTCTTTAATATGGGATTTTTTATGGCGGGATATGTCGGTTTCAGCTTTGGTACCAGTAAATTCGCTACAATATTTACAATGATGGCAGTGACATTTAAAATAACACTCAATACTCTTAAAAGTAGACTCATGATATAATTATTTTTGGATTTGATTATTTTTCCTTCTTTGAGGTTAGAAAATTTTCTTTTAATATCACTTGAAAGTTGTGTATTGCACAGCTTGAAGTGTGCTACTAAATTGCATTTTAATTTATTTTTATTAAAAGCAGCGTAGCTTTTGAATAAATTCTCGCTGATTTACTTCCACGTCATTATTTTATGCGTCTGTGGTTGAGCCGCTGCTGAAACGAATATTATCAGTTCTAGACTCACTAATAAAAAATAAAAAAAATCAAAACATTTGAGCGGATAGGAATTAATTATTATTTCAATACTAAATGCATACATACATACATACATACATACATACCTACATATGTATATATGTATTTATGTACATTATTTAATGTCAGTATTGTTGCTCCCTTATTTATTTATCTATAAATTGTTTATATACTTATGGAATTTTATATTTTACTTGTAGAAATGTAATCCGAAACAAGCCGCATTCATTATTTAACTAAAATAGGTGTGTCATTATTTAAAGAACAGCTTCAGAAATTGTTTAAAGCTTCTAAATATGTTTTGGCTTTCGTGAATAAGCGCCTATGTCAATTTTTCTTAGTGCTAAATGATGATATTAGTTTTCAGAAATTTTTGCAATCTTTTGAATCAACTCAGGTGTCGACAAACATTTTTCAGTACAGTGAATTCTGGCAAGTCTATCTGAAGGCGAATGTATATTAGGTGGTCGCAACTGCTCAGATGACCATTTTTGAGGCTTGCCAGTAAAAGCAAAGCAAATTCATATAAGGCACATGTACTCAGCTCAATTCGCTTTGAGAAATTTATACTTTAAATGTCAAAAAAATTGCATGAAAAATGCAAGGCAGGTTCATACTAGGTGGTCCCAAGGGATCAGGTGACTATTTTCGCCGCTTGTAATTTGAATCATCCCCATTTGTTTGTTTGGACCGCAATGCCACACAACGAAAAATATCGAAAAAGATAAACGTTGCCACTAATACACACTATTACTTTGTCACAAAATATCATAATGTGTACTCAGTATAAGAATTATTACTTGTTTTTTAATTATTGTTGTATTTGTCATTATGTATTTCCTGTTTCTTTTATTTTATGTATGTACATTTAAATATGTATATTCTAAAGATTTTAAATTTAATATTTTTTTAACACACTTTTGCTACAATTTGGTAAAATTTTTTATTTTCAATTAAATAATTCAAAATCTATTAAAGTCTATTAAATTTTCTTCTTAATATGTAATTATTACACTTTAATTATATTGACTGATATAAATTTGCATATACATAATCATAATACATATTGTACGTATAAAATTATTTAGGTATTCAAACATATACATATTTAGTATAAGCATAATTTTAGTGAAATGTTTTGGGGTCGCTGAACTGTTTGAACTAAAGTCTTAAGTTTTAGCACTGAACATTAAAGTAAACAAAGATTAAAATAAAAATAAAAAGATTTTTCAACTTAAGTCGGAACAAAAAAAACTTTAATCACAAAAAAACAAGATAATAATTTAATTTTATTTTAAGAAATCAAAAATATTTTTTTTTAATAAAATAAATAGTTTTTCATTTCTTTAAAAGTTAGTGTTAAATTTCCTAATGTTTACTTAAAATTATCATTTAGATTACATCAAAACTAAGCTGAGCATAAGCATTTTTAATTTGTAGTCGTTGGACTTTGATCCGTTTGATGCTTGTCGTATAATTGAAAGAGTTATTATTTTAATTAAAACATTTTCAATTTAATAAGAAAGTTGCTGGCGAAAGCAACAAGTCTATAATTTTCGTTTTAATTAAGAAAATAATTAATAATAATAATTTCATTACAAAATCGTTTATTGAAAATAAAAACTAATGATAAAGCTATCATTCCAATCTGTGTGCAATAATTTTTAGTGTGATTAAATATTCCCACACAAATTATAGTTCTACGCTAGGAATATGCACTTTAATTCGCTTTGAAAAATTTATACTCTGTATGTGGAGAAAAGTGCTGAAAAATTTGTGTTGTTTTCTTCTGAGGTGTATTCAAATTATAAGCGGCGAAAATAGTTAGCTGGGCCATTGAGCCCACTTGATATGAATTCGCCTTAGCTTTGCTTCAACTTTCTAACATAATTTTTAGTTACTGACAAGGCGAATTAATACTAGGGATCATTCGACTGTTTTCACCGCTTGTAATTGCAATATACGTTGGATGTCAAAACTCAGTTTTCAGTACATTTTTTCTGCCATTTCAAGTATAAATTTCTCAAAGCGAATTGTGTTGAGTATACCTTATGTGAATTTGCCTTTGTGACTGAATGAAAATACAGTTCTTAGGACCCAATAAGCATTAAAATAATCATAGAATTAATTGTATACCTCTTAATGGAAACATCTAGCAAAGCAAATCAACTCTACTAGGAATTTTTAGATTTCATAGCTTCAAATTTTATACTAGCAAGAGGTCAGATGGGCACAATATATATTTTTTTTCTTTTAAGAATCTTAAACGATTTCAAATAATAAAAAATAATTAAGGGAAACATAAAATCACGTTGATTTTTTGTGTAAATTAAGTTGTGTTTATTGCCATAAAACTTTTATTTATTTATATTTTTCAATGAATAAACAAATAAGAGGTCTGAGTAGTAAAAATCCCACAATTCCTAAAAAATTTTAGAAAAATTTCAAAATGGGAATTTTTCAGTTTTTTTCGTAATGAAAATGTTTCTTTGCATAAAATTAAGAATATCTTAGGAAATAAAAACAGGTTAAATTTTTTTCATCTTTTCATAAATAATTTTGACAAAAAAGAAATCGACTTCATTGCAAAGATTTGATAGAACTTTTTCGAAAAAAATGTATGAGACCAAACTGGAAGTAAACAAACAAAAACAAAAAATTAAAAAACTGTTGGATAAGAAGAAATACTTAAAATATTAAGTTAAATTTTAATGGGCGTTCCGGTACTCATTTTCTAAATACAAGATTGTGTATTTTTCAGAACTCAGGGCGTTTGTTGAATCTTGTAAAAATCGTTGAAGTAGAACCACTTAAAATAAAATATATTAAATTTTGATGGGCGTGACCCCGCCCATTTTTTTAAATGGAAAATTGTGTATATTTTACAGATCAATGTATGTGGTAAGTTTGGTAAGAAACGGTTAAGTATAACCACGTGAAATACAATAATAAACGTTAATGGGCGTGGCCCCGCCCATTTTTCCAATTTTGAAGTTGTGTAATCATCGCAGCAATCAAATAAGTAGAATATCATAAAATCAAATAAAAAAATTGTAGGCGTGTCTCCGCCCACTTTTTTAAACCACCAACATGCATAGCTATATGTATATATAGAGTGTGGACTCTGTCCACGAAAATATCGCAGCTGTATCAGCCTGTGTTGTTGATGACCATGAGTTATCGATTCGTTGTCGTTCGCAGCAATTTGGCCTCTGTTACTTCACTCCCCAATTGTTTTTGACCCAAATGGAAGAGCTGAGCTGGGGTTTCGGCAAAATTTGAGCAGTTTATATCACGTTTAGAGCACTCTATTGGCCGCCTAGGTCATGCGATTTAACGCTTTCGGACTATTATTTGTAGGGCTATAAGGTTCATGTCTATAGGGACAAGACCACCGGCCGAACTATTGAAGAGATTAGGCCAAAATTGGATCTAGCGTATGAAACATTTCAGGCGTAGCCGCGGTCAACATTTACATGAAATTATCTTGAAACATTAAATTACATACATACATACATACATATATAAATAGATCTTTCCATCGACTCAAATAAAGATTTCATAGATGTCTCTAAATCTTTTGTGTTTTTGATGTGTAAACATCTATACACTAGGGGGTAAAAATCTTTTTCACAATACAATCACAAATTTTGAGTAAGATCGTAAAGCGTTATCAAATCGGTGTGAGGTATGTATGAGTGTATTAGTATAATCATACGAACAAGAAGTACAGAGAAACTTAACAGCTGCATAGAAATACACTCAACCGAATTTTAAAGCATACCTTCAGGAGCAATGTTAATTTTAATAGAAATTGCTTGAAAAGTGTGATAGTGTTGCCAGTGGGGATAATTTTGTTAAAAAGTTGAAAAATATAAAATAAATAAAATAAATATAAACTTTTAAATAAAGGACCATTTTAAATGTCAAATATTTGTTTAAAAGATATATAGCAGTCTTTCTAAAGAATTTATAATATTATATTATAACATATCTTCATTACGTACTGTTGCCTTACACTGAAGCTGGTGCACGACAATTAGGTAACAATCTTCATCTCATGACAATTATTATGGGTGGAGATTTTAATACAAATTTTGCCAACCCACAGTCGCAAGCTTTATCAACATTTTTATTTAACGTTTTCCACTTGTATATGAGCAATTCTCCACAAACCCCTACAACTAATAGTTTCACTACTATAGATACAGTTTTCCATAGATTTTTAAATACAGTAGTTTCAAACATTTATATATCTTATTTTAGTTACCATAAGCCAATATTAAAAAAAAAGTTCATTACTAGATGTTTACACATCTCCCCTGTGATCGGACTGACATTGCTTTTTTTTTAATCAAATTCCGAAATGGTAATAAATAATAATATAATACATATAACAAATATAAATTAAAACTAAATTATTTTTAATTTAAAGCTTGAAAAATATTTATGAAATTTGAAAAGGTCAAGAAAATCACATAGTTAATATATGATACTTTTTTCATGGAAAAAAGATAACGAGTGGACAAAACTAAATAAAAAAGTATGTACATATTTGATAGTTTTTTTCAAAATATTTGTATTGTCTGCATTGGCGTAGCTAACATTTTTTCATGGGCTGGGGGGTGGGGGGCATTATGACTGGTTATTTTCATGAGTAATATTAAAATAGTTAATTACAAGAAGTTTTTGATAACTAAAGGAAGAAAGGAATTTCCCCCCTTCCTTCCCAGAGTGGCCTTCCTACGCCAATGATTGTCTGGCCTTAGCTTAAAATGTGCATAAATGAATTAGTGATTTAGTTAGTTAGTTAGTTTTTTTCTCTCTCAATTTAAATGCTTTCAACGAATTCCGGCTTTAATTAAATGATTTTGTATGCGACTAATAAATAATTTAATTCAAAAATAGCACAATAGCTCATTGATTGTTAAGATTTGATATGTAAATGTTTCATAAATAAATATTAGGTGCAGATGTGCATATGTACATACTAGTGTCCTGCACAAGACCATTTATAAGACCTTTCAAAACATTAGAGATTTTTCAAATGCTAGCAAGCATTTGTTATTTTTTTGCTGTCCAGAGAACAAAGTCGATACTTTAACGAAGACCAAGAAGCCGCCGAAATAATATTTTTAACTATCGATCCGCTTACGTACTTACACAAGAAAAACAAATAATTGAAATGTATTTAATGTAAAGAATGAAATTAAAGGGCAGATTTTGTAAATAGGAACGATTTTTTCGTTTTGAAGTTTGTATGGAAAAAATATTTTTGAAACGAATTTTCGTTATTTTTCATATAAATTTGAAACGTTTAAAAACGAAATTTTTTACAAAATCTGGCTATAAATGATTTTTGTTATACTCAAACATGCATAATTAAGGTTTCTTTTAGTTTAGTGTTTAATAAGTTTATATTAAAACATTTAATCGGCAACTGCGTCTGGGTGACGATTTTTTTGCTTAACAGTCGCCGTTGAATTTGTCTACGGCAGCTTCTTTTTTTATTTTCATTTCTTATAGAAATGAAGCAAAACAAGGGTTTACTTTACTTTGTACATTTTTGAATAAAAAATTTGACTCAATCGCCAAACAGTGGAGAGAAATTAATGCTTAATGTCTCAGAAACCATAATAACCATGATTCAGCAAGAGAGTATTCAAAATATATACTTATATTCCATACCTAACTAATTTTTTTAAAGAATGGTTGGTGAAGCAAAACTATTCTGGGTCGACGCTTCACCAAAAAGAATCTTGATTTTTTTAAATTTCTGGACATTTTCCCCCTTATGCAAAAACGATTTGTAAATTTAAGGTTGGTTTAACAAACAATATTTGTATGGCAAAACCGGCTTTAACACATGCTTTAACTTTAACAATCGTTTTTGCATAAGAGCATTTGTTTTACTATATAAAAGCAGTTGGCAACACTAACGTACACAGTGTTTGCTTGTAAATATATGCTTGCTAAAGTAAATAAATATGGGCCCGTTCGTAAATTTATTACAATGCAACATATTACATTCACAAATGCAAATATTAGCTGAAGAGACTGAAGTTATGAGACTACAGATTATACGTAAATCAAAGAAATGTATGCTGGTATAAGTTAGAAAAATCACAAACAGATTAATTATGTATTGCAAATTAATCATATTATGCCGAATTGTGATGCATTTACGAACAGACCTTGCATTTTATTCGTATTATGTATTATGATAATCATTTACACTTTCTTTATTTATCTATAAATGTTTTATATTTTCTATAATCTTTTTTCATATCTGCTATTCAAGTATTCTTTAGTTATTGTCTAAAATTTGATTATTTAAAATTATTTAAATGCTACAACAATTGTTTTTTGCTTTTTAATTTTGATTGACTTTTTTTCTCTTTAATAATACGAACAATTTCTACGAACCACCTAACTGGTTCATATTCTGTTTTATTTTTACATTTTAATAGAGGATGATGATGTTCCTTTAATATGATAATTATGAAAATTAAAATTTATATTGATACAGATAATAAGTTTTTTTTATATTAACATATTCTATACATATATTTTTTATATTGATTATTCATTCATTCATTGAATTACTTTTTTTATATGCCTAATTCTTTTTTTAAATTTTATTTATTTTTTGGTGTTTTGATTACATTAACAACAAACAGAAAAGAAAAAAAAAGAAACGTATTTGTAAGTATCTTCATAAAATTGCAGCTGTGCTGGAAGGTTTGAAGTTAATACAGTTGTGTTAAAAAATCTAGCAATTTAGTGTTGGGAAAAATTAAGTTCGATATTAACTTTGTTATGTGTAAAGACTCAGTTAGCCGACAGTAATGTAATGTAACTGCAACGTAGGAAAAAGCTGATCGATATTTTTATATGAAAAGTAGGTTACGTTACATTCCATCTCTATAAGCATTTTCATTACTTTTCACATAACAATATCGATCAGATGTTTCCTACTGTTGCAGTTACATTACATTACAGTCGGCTAACTGACCCTTGAAGTACTACTACTACTACTACTACTACTACTACTACTATGTAAATGCCATATGATCGTGTGGCGCTAATTGTCATGCGTTAATAAAGTAAAAATCATAAAAATTAAAAAAAATAATAATTTATATGGCATTTGTTTGAGCGTAAAATCACCTTGAAAGCATATTTTGTTTGTTGTTGTTGCTGTTGTTGGCATGTGCACAGAGCGAAAAAAGGCGTTATAAAATTGTTAACGATTGCTATCAAATTGACAACGAATCGTGAACAATTTGTTGTTAAGATTAGATATAAAATCAGGATTAATGCGTTGCAGTTTTAATCAAACACTTAATAATTTTTTAAAATATTGCAAACAAATTAAGCATAAATTTTTCCCAAAATATATAAAATTTTCTCATATTTTTCGAAAATCCAAATTGCAAAATTATTCCTTGCTATAATTTTTGATATATCAAAATGATTTTTTTTTATATGAATTTGGATAAAGTTTTCTTTTAAAAACAATAAAATTAAACAATTTCTGGTAAGTAATAAAGAAGATATATCCTAACAATTAAAGAAAGTCATGGTCAAAAATTAAAAAAAAATTTTAATGTCAAATATCTTGGAAACTGTGAGATATTTAATAGTGCTTTAAGATGTTTATTTTTGTTTCTTAACGTTAATTGTACCGCTGAAAAAAATTATTGAAATCGGTCCATACATATTTACAAAAGTTACAAGCTTCGAAAGAATTTCGATACCCGCAGTTTCCCGCTTTGAGGCTCTTTGGAGCTACCCTGTCTTGCAACAGGGTGCCTCAAAATATACTTTCTCAAAATTTCAATACTTCTATTTTCCAAAACAATTGGCTTCATCTAAATCTGTTGACTAGTTCAAAAGTTCCGGACTTTTTACCACTTTTTTTAATTCACGCCACTGTGCGTTGTCAAATTAAGAACAAACTTTACAATAATATCATAAGTTAATAAATCAAGAACGATTTGTAGTAAAATCGTGTACAAATTTATAAAAAAAATTAAGAACGATCGGTAACAAACTAACCGCATCGAAATAAGAACGTTTGTCAAAAAAAAAAAAAAAAAAAATAAGAACAGTGTGCTATAAAACAAGAACGGTTGGTAATAAAATTTTCCTTAAAAATTTATACCAAATGTTATTGACATAACCACAAAAGCACTTAACACAATTTTCGTATAGAATGATATTGATTTCGGTATTTTTCTACCACTTTTTTCTTTCTGTGTACTGCCACTTTATTACAATGCATTGTAAAATTAATGGATTGTAAAATTAATGCAATCATTGCAATGATATGTCAACTACTCGTAAAGCTTCCTTCATTCACACCATGCCAAAAGTCATAATATTTTCTGCCGTCTGTTGCTGATGTAACTGTCAAAAGCTTTCATATAAATAACGATTGTAAGATCTGACCATTCTGTCATCGTTTGTGCTCAGTTCGTTAGCCATTGAGGTAGTGTAAACGGGATTAATTATGCTGGCACAACATGCCAGTTTGTAGGCGAATTCGGTGAAGAGAGTGGTTTTTTGGTTGGCATAATTTTTCAACCAGCTTCAACCCCGCATTAGCAGCACATACACACTTGCGAAACCACAGGTTCGGTGTTTTTGATTTTACAGAGCGTATTTAGTCTTTAGTTGGCCATCGTCGTGGAAACATGAATTTAAAAGAAGATGTGGGTTGGTCACGTCAACAAACTTTAAAACTAATAAGTGAATTTATTGGTTTTTCGTGTTAAATAAATTATATCAGTCTTATTTATAAAAATTATTAAGCCCTTATAGACATTTTAAGAAAATTTTGTATGAAAATTTGTTTTAAAAAACCTTTTTAAAGCCTTAATAAGTTTTATAAATAAGGCTGTATGAAAATAAAATGAAAAGTTTGTCTTAAGTAGAACAAAAATAAGTAAATTAACTAACATGTGCATAATTAGTAAAGAATAAACGACAATGGTAAGTCTGTTGTAAATTAGAGATGGTAAATTTAGGCTTTCATTACAAAACACGTTTCAGCAAAATTGAAATACGACGAATCAAAACAATTCACGTATTCCATTTGCAAGAAGGTTTCGTATATTTACATCAACTGACACCACACACAGTGGACCAACTCAGAAGAACGCTGATGATGAAGGTTTAGTGGCCTTCGAAAACGGCTGGCTGTTCCGTTCAACTATGTATTGTCCGAATATTTACAACTAACTTTGATGTTATTTGTTCATTAATAATTATCACATGTAATTTGGCTTAAAAAGCGTTACGAACTTTAGGCCGTTCAAATCATAAATACAGAATCAAATTAAGTTCGAAAAATAATAATTATAAATGAACGAGATTTTATTTAATTCTTTTAAAAAAAAGTTACAAAAAGTACTTCTGGATAATGTAACTATTTAGAAATATGATACATTTTCGCATTAATTCATAAAAGATAATTTAATTAACAATTTTTTCATTTTAATTTTTTATTAAATATTGCCAATAAACATTTGCTCATTTATTACCATTTTTCCTGCAAGTATGTTCCGATACGTTTATAACGAAAACCAAACTTCAAATTAATAAATAAAACACTAACACACACAAAGCTGTGTATATGTATACATTTTATGCCAGATTAATTAGTCTCGTGTAATTTGGAAAACACCAAAAATTGTGCGGCTTAAAAATTGTTCTCGTGTAAACTACCTCATTGAACGTATTCATACATGCTGGCATAACATGGCACCTTGTTGGCAAATTTGGCGAAGAGAATAATTTTGGGTTGGCACTGTAACAGCAGGAAACAGCTGATCGGTATCGTTATGTGAAAAATAATGAAAATGTTTGTAGAGATGTAATGTAACGTAACCTACTTTTCAAATATAAAAATATCGATCAGCTGTTTCCTAAGTTGCAGTTACATTACATTATGTCGGCTAACTGAGCATTAGTATATGCGCACTTTGCAAAAACAAATGAGTGCAAAGGACACTAATACACACACAGCTGTGTATGTCGTCACCTTAAATTTAAACGGACGTAACTACACTTTTATATTTTTTACAGGAGAAACAAAATACTTTCAGAATCAATAATAATAAAGTGTTTTTGAAAATTTTCTTTGAAATTTACTTGTAGTATGATTTTAACTATTTATTTCCTTCTTATGCATCTATATTTAAGATTTTATGTTAGTTATGTTCCTTGCAATAAAAAAAATAGATGTATTCGTAATTACGTCCATTTGAATTTCTTTACTAAAGTCATCATTTTTGATCGCAGAGTTCTAAATATTTTCGTGAACATGTATTAGTTTGATTAAGTGAACCATAATCAATCAAAAATTTAATTTCAAATTTTTGTGTAGTTACGTCCGTTTGCATTTAAGGTGACGATATGCACTTATACATTTATGCCAGATGAATTGAGGATATCAGCGCAGAAGTGCAGAAGTGGTGTAACCCATCTTCCTTTTTAGATTGCTGTTCTGGTGCTGAATACATATAAATAAATTGATATGGGTTGCACCATTTCTGCGCTGATGGTCTCAATTAGTCTCGTGTGTTTTGTAAAAGAACAAAAGTTGTACAACTTAAAAATTGTTCTCGTCTAAATATGATCATTAGCTTATGGATAGCTTAATGTCAGAGCTACACCGAAAGAATTTTGCTTCATAAATCTAATGAAACAATTTCATTAAATTTTTTTTCAGAAATCTAATGATAATTTCACAAATCCAATGAAAATTTCATGAATATTATGAAACAATTTCATTGGAATTGCTTCCTTGATATTCTGGTTTCGTTAGAATATTTTATTGGATTTATGACAAACAATATTTTCTAATTATTAAGAAACTCCTTTATATTTAAGTTATTTCATTCTTTTCACGAAATTATTTTATTGTTTCGATGAAGATGAAGATAGCACTGCATTAATTACACTGTTAAATAAATTTGATGAAGTTTTCAATAAAATAATTTTAACGAAACTGGTTTCATTAATCCAACGAAGCGTGACGTTGGTTGAATTTTAATGAATTTTTCATTATATTAATGTCGAAGTTCATTGAATTTCTGCTGAAAGTTCTTTCAGTGTAAGGTCCTTATCGTGGTTTGCGTATTCCGACTTCGTCTACAATATTTTGCTCCTAGATTAAAGAACAAATAATGCGTTATTCTTTGATCTATTTTAACACGATAAGGTTGAATGCTGGCTAATTCTGCTGCAATTTTATTTTGAAAATCACGGCTCTGTTCGTTAATATCAAACCACCGATTAATCACAATAAATTTTTTCGGAAATGAGATTAATAAATTTTTGGCTCAATGTGAAACTATTGTTCACAATTTCAACGTCAAAGATGAGCTGCATAGAGGATGATTATCCATTACTTTATGGATAATTGAAAGGCAACACTGTGCTGCAGGCCATTGATTATAGTTAGAAACGTTACTTATATCATGCTCATAAATAATATAATAACTTAAAATTTAATTGTTTTAAATAAACTAATTTAATTTAGTTAAAAAATTTTAATTTTCAACAGTCCTGAAAATAATAATCGAGCCATAGACCGAAAATTTGCACTAAACAGTGCATGTAATGCGTGCTGTTACCTAAAAGTATAGAACTTTAAGTTGACAATGCTGTTTGATACAATGCGCCAGTTTGACAACTGTTACTTCTTGTTTTGTGCTTTAAAAACATCAGATTTTCTTCGTGAAAATAATTAATAAAATGCAAAACACATTTTTGATGTGTACACATGTATACGCTAGGGCCTGAAAATCCTTTTCACAATGCAATCACAAATTTTGAGTAAGATCGTAAAGCGTTATCAAATCGGTGTGAGCTATGTATGAGTGTATTAGTGTAATCATACGAACATGAAGTACAGAGAAACTTAACAGCTGCATAGAAATACACTCAACAGAATTTTAAAGCATACCTTCAGGAGCAATGTTAATTTTATTAGAAATTGCTTAAGAAGTGCAATAGTGTTGCCAGTGGGGATAATTTTGCTAAAAAGTTGATAAATGTAAAATAAATAAAATAAATATAAACTTTTAAATAAAAGACCGTTTTAAATGTCAAACATTTGCTTAAAAGATATATTATAGCAGTATTTCTAAAGAATTTATAATATTATATTATAACATATCTTCATTACGTGCTGTTGCCTTACACTGAAGCTGGTGCACGACAATTGGGTAACAATCTCTATCTCACGCCAATTATTATGGGTGGAGATTTTAATATATATTTTGCAGACCCACAGTCGCAAGCTTTTTCAAAAATTTTTTGTTACGTTTCCCACTTGTATATGAGCAATTCTCCACAAACCCCCACTACTAATAATTCCACTACTATAGATGAAGTTTTCCATAGATTTTTAAATACAGTAGAGTCAAATATTTATGTATCTTATTTTAGTTATCATAAGCCAATATTAAAAAAATTTTTTTATTACTAGATGTTTACACATCTCCCCTGTGAACGGACTCACATTGCTTTTTTTGTTCTTTGTTCCATCAAAGCAAAAAAAAAAAAAACATTTGTTAATAACTAACTGTCATAATTTTTTCTGTGTGTGAGCAATTATTAAATGAAGGAATTAAGAAAAATAATTTAAAACAAAATAAGTTCCAATGTTGTTCAAATCTCGTAACGTTGATCAAAATACTTTTTAAGTATTTCTATCAAATGAAATAAATCAAAATAATAAATTAAATAGATTTCAAATATGGAGATATATTTCGTAATAAAATACTATTATTTTTTGATATTATTTCATACTGAACTTGGAAAATGCCTTTCAAAAACAACAAGCTGTTTTCTTTTTGGAAAACGCTTTCCACAAAAATACAAATACAAAACAATAAATAAATAAAAAAATACGAATTGAAATTTCCTCACTATAACAATTGCTATTTCTTTAAACACAAGTGTATAATACACATTTCCCCTGGGGAGAAAGCAAAAGCGAGTTGAACATAAAAAAGGAAATAAAACTGATAAAAGATATTTTTTGTTTTAATACGAATTGACCTGTTTTTTTCAGTTAGCGAGAGTATAAAAGTGTATTTGAGTGTGTGTGTGTATGTTTGTTTGTGTGGCATTTTTTTTATCACTTAATTTATGCTATAATTTTTTTTTATATTTTCCTCTTGACCGTTTTTAGCAAAGTATTTTCTGGTTGCGTATAAAAATACGAATTATAATACGATTTGTAGCACAATTCTAGGGGCTCACGAGATTGTGCACTCAAGCGATATTTATAATTTCTTATTTAAATAATAAAAAAAACAACAAATGGAAAAATATCATAAACAGTGAAATAATAAAGGTAAAGGGAAAAATACTTGGGTAAAAACAGCCTCCTCCTTGTTTAGTTTTTCTACTATTATTATTAATATTGTTTGTTATTATTACTATTATAATTTTTTCCTCAAAGGTGTGTTGTTGTGTGTGTGTGTGTGAGTTTGATTAATAAATCTTAATAGAAATTTATTTTGTTCTTATTCCCTTATAAACTACAATTTCTTAAATAGTATTTATTTTTAATTATTGTTGTTGTTTTTCTCATACTGATTTAAATACTTCTCTGTTAAATTATAAAATATAATTAAATTTAAACAACTTTGGTTACTAATAAATAAACCTATAAATTATTTTTTAAGAGCATCTATGTACACGAATACTTAATGTCTTTTTGTCACGTGTCACGTGCTACTGTTATGTTTCTTATGTTATGCATGCATACTAAAGTCCTGCACAAGACCATTTATAAGACATTTCAAGACGTGAGACATTTTTCAAATGCTTTGTTTTAGAATATTTCGCTGTAGTAAAGTATTTGAAAAATCTCTCATGTCTTGAAAGGTCTGATATGTAAATGGTCTTGTGCAGGACACTAATGCATATATGCATACCTTCCTTACATTAATATCGTCACCTTAACCTTATTATTATTTTTTGAAATCGAGTTATTTTTGCATATTTCGATAAAAGAACATGGAATGTATCGAGAAATGCAAAAATCTCGTTTTCAAAAAAAAAATACAAGTTAGGGACTTTCTATATTAAGCTAACGATAAGTATTTTTGTATGTAAGGGTGTACAGGTTAATGTATGTTTTTTGGATATGTTGCTGTGAGTGTGTAACAAATTGTAGATAAAAATTTTTATGTGTCCTGTATCATAAATCCAGCATATCTCTTCACTACGAAAGCCCGTCTGACTTGTGAACGTCTTATAAAATACAATATACTATAAATATTATCAATTTGTTCTATTGACAGTCATAAATATTATTATCAATTAAGTCATATGCCAGTCGCCCTTAAGTATTCTTGTAAAGGTCTTTTTAAATTGTTGATTGGCCAGAGCGTAACAGAAGGGGTTCATGGGGCTGTTGGCGTAGCACAGGAAATATGAGAACATATACAAATGCTCGTTGGTACAGGGCGGGTTGCGGCAGAAGCCCTCGACCAAGGCCAAGACATGATAGGGCGTCCAACAGGCCACAAAACAACCCAGAATGAAAGAAATTGTGCGAAACGCCTTGCGTGCGCGATTCTCGGATTTAGATTTTTGTCTGCCCATTCCTATGACCAGGGGTATGGTGGCCTTTTTGCTTTTAAAATGTTTGCCTATGGAATGTATGAAGGCTCGTTTGCTAGAACTGCGATTAGTCGATGTGGTTGTTGACTTCTTTTGTGACTTCACAGAGCCTGATTGTTGTTTGGGGTTTTGCTTTTCAGTGGCGCTCGTGGGGTTTTGTAAACCTGTCGAGGCCGAGCTAGTGGTACCTGAGGTGGAGGCAATCTTATTGGTGGTATCGGAAGTCTCGCGTTCCTCAATTTTATCTAGGCTTTTGTGTGCAGCAGTGGTGTGTGCAGTCGTCGTCGTCGTAGTCGTAGTTGTGATTGCTGTTTCCGTTTTGATGGCAGTTGTAGTTGTAATTTGCTTTGTATTACCATTGCCGGGCACAGTTCCAGCCGTGGGTGGACTGGAGCTACGTCTTACTTGAGTATTTGTTTCAATAAGTTTGGCTGTGTGCGGTAGCATTATGAGATCTATGAAGCTTTCGCGGCGCAGCTTATCGAAGCCTTCCAAACCTGTATACGAAATGAGTAATTGTTTTTCAATTTCAAAATTTTGTGGGGGATTTTTAAAATGGGGAGCGAAATAAATATCGTTGGATATAAGGGATGGGGTATCACCTTCTGCATTATTGTTAGAATTGGAACAGGGCTGTGCAGGTGGTGGTGGTGGTGGCGGTATTCGGGGTGGTGCTGGAGGAGGTTGCGACTTTTGCTCTTGTTGTCTTTGGGCTTTTTCTAAGGCCTGTGTGAGCAGTGTAGGGCTGTTAGCAATTTGATTGGCACGTAAAGGCGGGCCGGCACTTGTGATTTGCTTTAAAATTTGCTGTTTGTTTTGGTTAAATAGGAGTTGATAGGAGTTGCTGTGACTGCCTTCATTGGTGTTGGGTGTAGGTAACACTATGGAACTTTCATCCATGTAACGTATTTCGGAGTTATTTGTCATCAAGTCATAGGTGAGTTGAAGTTCACTATTGCTGCTGTGATCTCCAAAGGGGTTTTCAGAGCAATCGGATATTAATGAAGCACACTGAAATTGTTCCGGAGGAGGTAGTATTGCCTGCACTAGGCTGTGCTGCACATCTTCATGGGGTACATCAATAGGAGCAAAATCGACTGGAGATAGGGGTGAATTATCCACTGCTTTACTTTCAGTTGGTATTGTATTGGGTCTTTGTTCGGACTCAACAATTTGGGAGAGAGTAGCACAGGATGTTCTAGATGTATGCATTTTTTCCGTCCGATTAGGGTGAGTGATATCTTCTTTAGTTGGGGTTATCTCTGGTTTGAGGCTTTGGTGGGGAGAACTGGCAGCTGTAGACAAAGCCATGGCTTCGCTTGACTTGGATGTGGGTGTTGACAAACCTTTGCCGCGTGTAGCTATTAAAGCTGCCTGGGCTCCAAAGACCAAGCCTATGGAAGATCGTTTACGCAAATTCGCCAACTTTTGTTGTGTCATTAACTGCTGCACTTGATTAACGGAAGATTCTTCATCGGAATCAAAAGCTGGACTGCTAGAACGTTCACTTTTTTCCACTTCACCGCTATCAGGTTTTATATCTTTGTTTGACTTGGCCTCAGACTTGCGTCGTTGTTCGTTGACTGCCTCCACTAAGGCGCCATTTATTATTTCGGCTGCCTGGGCCAAAGGATTGGATTGACCTGAACCGCTATACCTTTTAACCAACTCATCTGCTTCAGTATTTTGATTACTTGTCATATCTACTTGGGTCTTCAATATCTTCTCTTCTATGACACCAATACCAGCGGCATGGCCTGCCATACCAGACATGGCTCCCGCACTTAAGGCCACCATAGACTGCATTTTGCGCTGTTTGGCTTCACTTCTTTTCTGCATTTCATAGGCAGTCTTGTAAATGCCGCCATAAAGCACAAATAAAACTATCAGGGTCGTCCAATAGTAGCCGATTATTAGGGCTGTATTAAATACCGGATCTTTCAGAAACTGCACAGCACATTGGCCCGGCAACAGATCACGCTTGCCCGTGAAATGCTCCCAACCAAAAATTGATATAAAAAATAGTAAGGCTGGTATTATCCAAGTTATTGTCACCATATATATAACACGTCTTTTAGTGCGCCAACTTCTGTACTTGGCTGCTATTTTCACTGAGCAATAGCGATCTATGGTTATCAGTAAGACGGTGTATTGAGACACTAAACACACGGTATAGTCCACCGAAAGCCAAAGATCACACAGCAAAGGTCCCAGATCCCAATAGCCCATCAGTACATACACCGTATAAAAAGGCATCGAAACAGTTCCTTAAGAAAAAAGTAAAAAGATATACTTCTTACTAAAGCACAACAGTAAAGACGGGGAATCAATATCCTACACAATTGCGCAACTTATGCTAGGAACACAATTGGGACGAACGACGTATTTTTCGGTGCGAACTTTCGTCATAAAAAATAAAACACATTTGTGCATATGGAAATGAACACAACACCGCCGTAGAACGAAATTCGTCGTGCGTGACGAGCTCTGAGGATAGATTTATTTCTAATTTGTACGCCGATGAACGAAAAAAAACTATTTTCTCTCTCAGTCTCTGTCTGTGTACACAAAACAACCAACTTTATCAAATATGACAGAGGAACGAAGCGAATGCTTATCGACGAATTCGTCGACGTGGACGAAATTCATCGTTCGTCCCAGTTGTGTTCCTAGCATTACAAAAAAAAATACAACCCTGATCTGATGAATTATTACTGTCTTTATTTCTCATAACAGGGTTGTATTTTCTCAAAAGTCGCACATTTGCTTAGAATACTGAATCACGGCCTTAAATATTTCCCACCTATTAACATATCCGTGGCAGCTAAGGAAGCTATAAAATAATTGCTGGGCTGTCTGATATTACGATCGACTATGAAGGCCAACAGCACTAAAATGTTGCCACCCACTGTCAGCAAAATACATATGGCCAAACAAACAGCAATAGCTATCGTTTGCCACAGCTCAAAGGGTGGCAGTACCAAGGAGGGACCCTCGGCCTCACTCGAACTATTACCCTCTATGCTGGTGCCATTTGAGCTTCCGTTAATGAACGCCGCCAATTGGTTAATGTCATGTTTAGTCCACTGCTCTAATTTATCACTGTCACCGAGAAAGGCCTGCAACAGACGTTTGCATTCATTGTGCTCCACAAAATGATTGTAAATTGCTTTGCAAAGATTTTCACGTTCCTTTTTCAAGCGCCTGAAAATACAATAAAAATTTAGAATAAATTCAGTAAAGTGCGACTTTCACCCGTGCTCGAAGGGTTCCGTACGAACACGAGATATGTAATTCAATTCGAACTTTAGTAGCCTATGTAAAATATAGTTTTGGCATTTTTTTTCGTTTTTGACGTTTTTTTAAATTTGGCGATTTTTTTAATTTTAGCTATTTTTTTTAATTTTAGCTATTTTTTTGTTTTGGCGAATTTTTTCGGTTTTTGGATTTTTTTTCCATTTTGGCCATTTTTTTAGTTTTGAAATTTTTTTATCGTTTTGGCGATTTTTTCGGT
Organism: Tachina fera; assembly: GCA_905220375.1. Lineage (NCBI taxonomy): Eukaryota > Metazoa > Arthropoda > Insecta > Diptera > Tachinidae > Tachina > Tachina fera. The sequence goes on along the minus strand of LR999963.1, from coordinate 20,179,457 downwards.
TCTTGGCGTTTTTTATTTTTTGGCGATTTTTTCGTTTTGGCGATTGTTTTTAATTTTGGCGATTTTTGGTTTTTGGCGTTTCTTCATTTTGGCGACTTTATTCATTTAGGCGCTTTTTTTAGTTTTGACAATTTTTTTTAATTTTTCTAATTTTGGCGATTTTTTTTCCTATTAACAATTATTTTGTTACTGGAGCCTTTTCCGCGCTTGGCGATTTTTTTTTTGGTTTTTGGCGCTTTTTTTTCATTTTGGCGATTTTTTTCATTTGGACGATTTTTTCGAATTTTGCGACTTATTTTAGAATTTTTTTTGTTAGAAATTTTTTTTTTAATTTTTGGTGATTTTTTTCTTTTTGGCGATTTGTTGTAATTTTTGGAGTTTTTTTTTTGGTTTTTCGATTTTATAATTTTCAGATTTTTTAGTTGTACCGTTTTTGAAAATTGCATTAACTGATGGACCACCCTTTAATTTAAATTTTTTAAAATTTTAGTGTTAATTGTTGTAGTCTATATAAAAATACACTAATTTTACAAATATCAAGTGTCAATATAAATACAGGGTGGCCCAGAAAGACCGAAGTGGTGTGAATTGCTTATAACTTTTTATTTAAGAGATATTTTTTTATTTTTTTTTTAAAATACATTAAATTTATGGGGAATATTTTTGGATTAGTTATTAAAAATGATATCCCGCAAGTGGTGGCCATATTCTGCTTCGCACAAATGTGCTCTTTCCAACACATTTTCCATGACCTTTCGCAAAACTTCCGGTGGTATGTTGTTAATTTCTTCTCGAATATTGGTTTTTAACTCCTCAATAGTCCTAGGCTTATTAACATAAACTTTTCCTTTTAAATAGCCCCAAAGAAAACAGTCTGGAGCGGTTAAATCCGGGGAACGCGGAGGCCAATTAAAATTGCTGTTACGAGAAATTATTCTTTCACCAAAGATGTCGCGTAAAAGAGTCATTGTGGCCCTCGCAGTGTGCGCTGTGGCTTCATCCTGTTGGAACCATATTTGCGGATGGTTTTCCACGGCTGGCCTTACAAAATTTTGCAACATGGCCCGATATCGATCACCATTGACGGAAATGGCGACACCTTGTTCATTTTCAAAAAAAAATGGGCCAATGATCCTTTCTGAAGAAACACCGCACCAAACGGTACACTTAACTGGGTGCAATTGTCGTTGATGAAGTACTCTCGGGTTTTCCGTAGCCCATATCCTACAGTTTTGCTTGTTAACGAACCCATTTAATTGAAAATGGGCTTCGTCACTCATTATTAAGTTATGAATAAAATTTGGATTCTCTTGTGCTTTTTGCTGGAAATAAATTGCATAGTCAAGTCGTTGCTGGTAATCTGTTGGTTTCAATTCTTGGACAAGTTGAATTTTGTATGGAAACAATCCTATGGTGTGCAAAATTCGCTGCAGCGACGTTCTTGAGAGGCCCAATTGTGACGAACGTCTCCTGGTTGATGTTTCTGGATCCTCCCGAATACTCTCCTGTACCACTTGAATATTGTCAGCCGTGTGGACAGTTCGATGTCTGCCGGGACCAGGAAGGTTCCTTACTGCTCCTTGTTCTCGAAAATTTGCAACCAGACGGTTTATTGTTGACTGAGAGGGTGCAACCCGCACATTAAATTGACGACGGCATGCACGCTGAGTCAACACAATGGACCGTTGATTTGAAAAGTAAATTTCAACAATTTGGGCACGTTGTTCAATTGTGTATTGCTCCATTATAAATTATCCAAGTCTTCTTTACAAAATACTGAAAAGAAAAGAAAAAAAAAATTATAATAAAAAAGTTATAAGGAATTCACACCACTTCGGTCTTTCTGGGCCACCCTGTATGTACATACAATTGTATGTATATTACATGGGATTTTAAAATTTTTCGTCGCTCGTTTTGGAGCACCCTTTAATTTTTAATTCTCATGTATTTGTTGTTGCAGTGGGCAAGGTTCTACATACTCTGTCCAAATTTCCGTAGCTCTTACGGTTCCTGAGGAAATACCGTGTGCCGGATGACGAACAGACGGACAGCGTAGCGAAAACAATAGGGTTCCTTTTTTCACCTTTGGTGTACGGAACCCTAAAAATGGGTCCTTACTTTTATACAAATTCCATCTTACCATTGCGTTATAAAGTCTGGTTTGATTGAGTAGATGGGATCTGTTCTGTTGGAAATTTCCGTTGAGTCCACTTCATATTCGTCCACTTCACTTTCCCCATTGCCCAGCTGGCTGTTCATCATTTTGTGTTTTATCTTTTTTACTTCTAAGACACCGGCATCGAGTTATTGTTTGATTTTAATGAGTCCACTGTACATTATTATTATTACATTGCATTAAATTCGAGCTGAAATTAAAAAAAAAACAAACAAAAAATATAGGTAATATAAAAAATATTATAGAAAACTAGAGATGATAGCAGATTTATAAAAAAAATATAAATGACAAACATCACATTTTTTCGGAATATAAATTGTTGGGTTCGTTTATACAGGGTGTCCGCCAGGAAGTTATACTGCTTTGTTTTGCAGCCATTTCGCTAAATATTAGTCTTGACTAGAGTTTCAACGCGGGAGAATCCCTGGAACTATTTTTTTTACAAATCCCGGGAAATTTTCAACGGGAATTTAATATTTATGTCTTTGGAATTTGCTTTTTTTCATTGGTGTTGGTTGTTTTATTACTTAAAACTACAACTCTGTAACGATGCATAATATAAGCGTGGAAGCAGATGTAAAAGAGGTTTCTGAGGTGGCTCCAACAACTTCGAGAGTTATGAAATATTTTCAACTTAAAATGTCCTTATAGGAAATAGTATCTAGGCTTAACAGAAGTAGTTAGAATTTCCATCCATGCTATAACCCAAAGCATATGAATTTATTATTTTTTAAATATTGTTGTTCATGAAATGAACGAATAAAGTTGTTTTGTTTATATTTTAAATGTTGTCTGTTTTTTCAAAAAATTATATTTTTTATTGAAGTCATTTAATTAAATTCACATGTATGCAATTGAAATTCCCGGAGATAAAACATTTTACTTTTCGATACCCAGGAATGGGAAAAGTGCGGGAAATTAGAAACCCTAGTCTTGACAGTTCATATTTGGCAAATTTATTATGGAAAAATATTCGACAAATCAACATATTTTAATCGTTAAAACAGCTCGCCCATGACAACCCCGATTTCATAAAAAAATCATAATAAGTGACGAGGCACATTTTAATTTGAACGAATACGTGATTAAACAGAATAGTCGGTTCTGGGCAATGAAAAACCCTCAAATTATTCATCAGTCACCTTTGCATCCATCAAAAGTGACAGTCTGGTTTGCAATTCATTGTGTCTTACTTCTTTGAAACTGAAAACATCGTAACGGTAACTCTGAATGGAGAGTGATACCATGATATCACTTGATATCAAGAAGACTGTGAGTAGTATACCTTCCCGGCGGACAACCTGTATAAAGCTGTTCGTTAATTAAATATGGCTTGTTGGATCTGTCATATTGATAACTTAGTAAAGTTATGAATGAATTGGTTAGAATTGGTTTTTAGAGGATGTGCGCTGATGAAGAGGATCCAGAAACAATCGGGCATATTTTTTATTGTCCCAATGTTCAACGCCATGATATCAGGGACTTCATCGTGGGAATTAATTGGCTTAATGACAGGTTATTTATGGAGGTTTTATGTATAAAACGGAGGAACAAATTATTAACCGATACAAAAAGAAGTTAATCACAATTCACCCAATTGGGTGTTTGACCTTCCTATATCCTAAGTTAATCTTTACAGACTACATTGCATGATTAGGGGCCCCGTCTTCTCAGTACTCGGGGCAAATTACAGCACTCGTAATTGAACGAAACTATGAAATATTTCAATAGAGTTTATATGGAATATTTTAAAATTTTGAACGGTATCGAGTGCGGTAATTTGCTCCCTGGTCCTATTCAAATAAAGTTGAAAAATTTAAAATATAAAACTTTTTACTAGAGTGAAAAAATCATATAATTTTTGTACATATAACCGACCCATTCATTGTAATAACAATGTACATCCTTGTCTAACAACCATCAATCACAACGCAATTGAAATGCTCACAAACCAAAATCATATCTAGACTTCTGCAATAAGATTTGTTAGGGAAACTATAAAATACACAGTCATTCTGTAAACACCATTGAGTAAATGTATTGAAAACTAACAAAGAGTAAATAAATAAAAAATAAAAAAATACATAAATAAAGAGCTGAAACGTGCTGTGTGTAAAAAGTTGAAAACACTCTGTCAGGCAGTCCGGTGGGCAGACAGCTAATATACTTACTTGTGCAGAAGTAGTTGTTCCATCAGAACTCTTATAAATTATTTCCTAGATAAATAAACGTCAGTCGCATTAAAAATTTATTACACAAAACCTTTACAACCCACCACAAATATTCAAACGAGGCCACATGGTTTAAATATAAATAGACTCGATAGAGTCAGTGTGTCATACGAATGACCAGGGAGCGAGGAAAGTTTTATTTACTGTTCGAACAGTGACACAATTGCAAAGTTGTTGAATTAAAAAGTAAGAATATGCAAATCAAAACTTAATTTTTAAAATCAATACACATACAATAATAGATCTTACTACATAACTTTTTGAAAAGGCAACCATTAAAAGGTATTTTTTAAAGGCCAATTTCAAAGAAATATATTCCCTTCTCAAAACTATAAACAAAAGAACACACGGTGTCATGGGACACCGAGTATGAAGGTAGTTCCTTTCGTTTTTAGCTACCTTAGAAGTTGCTTCTTGCCCCTTACTAAGACCACTATAGTTTTGATAATATATATAGCGTTTGTGTCCTTCCAGATAGATAGTTTCAAAAAGGCAGAAATTGTCCCCTATCTCTCCTCGTGCTCCTTTTGAAAAAAATGTATAACCATAAGCTGTGTTAAGCTTAGATCTATCTATGTATCGAGTTTCATCAAAATCGGTTAGATAGTTTCAAAGGGAAAGAAAGAAATTTCCCGTTACCTAACCATGTACTCCTATTTAAAAAAAATGTATAGCGTATATCTTCTTGTAGGCTCAGATCTATCTATATTTTAGATTTCATCAAAATCGGATGGAAAGCCTCACACAGAAAGACATTTTCCCCTACCTCCCCTCGTGGTTGTATTTTTGAAAGAAATTTATGGACTAAGATCGGTCTATGTTTTGAATTTCATCAAAATTAGTTAGATTGTTTCTGCGAGTCAGAAATTCCACCCTAAATGGTGGTCCGGGTTCTTAAAAACTATATAATCTATGTGTACATCTAGACATAGATCTATCTATTTTCCAAATTTCCTAAAAATCGGTTGCGTGGTTTAGCGGTTAAAGCGCAACAAACAAACAATAGATTTACTTCCGCATTTATAATATTAGTTAGCAGAGACACCTTCAGCTTTCACTGCCATGAACCACTTACCCAAGTCACAAGCATTGTAGCGAATGCACAAACCATATTGAAGATTTCCAAGAAGAGCTTGGCTAAAAATCCCCAAAATCCCAGGAGTTCCCCGGAAAATTACGGCAACACTGAAAATCTGAAAAATCTGCAGTGGCAGCAGTATTATGATATGCAGTTGTTACCAGTATTTGTAATCAGTATCCGGCAGTATTTTTTAATTTTCAAAAAAAAAATGTTTAAATGCATGGCGGGAATTATAATTTATGTCGAGAACTCACAGAATTTTTTTTTTAAATCTAAAGGGCCCTAACTCAATGAACTTTTATCTGATCAACACACTATGAACATATGGTGATAAAAGAAAAATATATCTTTTAGACGGTGTAAAATTTGCTCAATTTAAATAAACAGTCCCCAAGACTTTTGGAAATATCTTTGTAAACTGCAAAAAAAAACACGTTTTGCGCGATATATCGAGAACGCTTCTTAATAAAAATAAATAAATGCCATATTCGTGTTGAGCTAAGAAAATATCTAATATTTGAGGTTATGGCAGAAAGATAAAAGTTTGTTGCATTGTGTTATAGAAAAACATTTATATTGAAAACAATAACAAGTTTTCATATTTAGTTTCTGTTTTCAGTATAAATTCTGGAACATCAAAAGTGATTAATCAACTAAAGAATAGATAGAAAAGTTCTTTTGATTTTAATTTCATACTCGTATTAGATAGAAAATTTTTAACTTTAAAGACAAGTGTTTTATGATATATCGTCAACATAAAACCTTTTAAAATGCATAAATAAAATAAAAATGATTTTGCTTTTGAGTCAGTTGCCACTGCTTTCTGATTAACCATTAGTAAGTTACCTTTAAGTTAGTCAAACACACATTGGGATATTGTCACAGCCATAACCATTGCCTTAACCATTAATTTATTTGCTTCACCTATTGATGCTGCCATAATCTTAAACAGCTGTTAATGTTTTCATTTGTTTATTAATTTCAAAAGTGCAGCAACAAATATCTCTAAACAGTGGCGAGTCACTTATTATCTAATACAGCGTTGCCCATAATTTTGTTTCGAACAGCTGCCTTGAATAGTTATAATTATTGCACGTTTAATTAAACCTTTAACCAACGAAAAAATTCGTGCAACTTTGTAGAGGAAATTGAGAAGAATTACTCTATCAATTTGGAACACCATCTGAAACACTTTTAGGTAACTCTATGTAAGTTCGGACTGTTTCGTTATCCATCTAGAGCAGAGCTTATTTATATATGAATATGTAAAATTGAGAATTGCTTAAAGTCTGTTTTTGTTCGGACCTTAAACTTTGAGAAAATCCTTAACATTGATAAACAATTTCAAAAGTTTTGAGCTTCCAAACCATTTATATCAATTTTTGACACTTCAAACAAAAAAGTCAAGAATATAAAGACTTCTTTCTTGACGAGTAACTTCCCAGCAAAAAATTACACATTACCATCAGAACATCAGATTCTGACTACCAACTAGAGTATCCAATCGTCGTTCGATTAATCGACGAATTTTTTCCAAATAATTTTTCGATTAAGAAAAAATAGCGAATTTCGATTAACGAATAATCGATCAATTTAAACCGATTAATCGATTTAAATTATTTTTAAATAAATTCTTTCTTTATATAAATGTAATACCACTTTAATTGATTTTAAAAAATTCGTCCGTTAAAATTGTATTTCAAATAGACATGTTTAGTGATCACTGCTGCACACATTTTAATTACACTTGTTTTCGAACACATTTTGCTCCTTTTTTCGATCAGATGTTAGTGTTTTGTTTACCTATAAGCTTATGTTTTACTTTCATGACACACATTCATTTGTAGCAAAGTGAGAATCTAGATAAAACAAAAAAAAAGATCAGAAAATCTAGAAAAACTTTTCAATGCAATTCTTTCAGTTTCACCAACATCTACTTTAAGTGAAAGGGTGTTTTCAAAGTCAAGCTTCATTAAAACGAAACAAAAAAATCGATTAAATGCCAAACATCTTAATTGCATATTATTTTTAAAAGATTATTTTAGAAGATGTGACTAAAAACTTTTAAAATAAAAAAGATCTCATTTTGTATGTACCTAATTAATTAATATTTTTATTTTTATAACAATATGTCGAATAATAAATTTCTTAAATTTTTATTAAACTTTTTTGAATTTACATGAATTACTATTTTACGTTTGTTTTTATGTTTTAATATTATTTTTATGTTTTTTATTAATAAAATTTAACGCCTACATTAAATTTGTTTACTTTTCACGTAAGGTATACAGATATACAGAAATTATTCGAGTTTATCGACTTATTCAATTAATCGAATTATTCAAGCAATTTAAAAACTTTAATCAATTAATCGATCAAATTAAAATCCCAAAATCGATTAATTTTTTAATCGAACAAAACCTAAACCCGATTAATTGGATACTCTACTACCAACTTTCATTACTCGCTTACAAATCACATTACCTAAAATTTAAAAAAATTATTACAAGTCGCTGAATGAGGAGAACAATTTTATTTGAGTTTATAGATTACGTGAACAAGTTGCCAAATAAAAAAAGTAAGTACTTTTCAAGAATCGATTATTTTAGTATCACGACTTGTTAAAATCATTAAGCTGGTAATCCAGTAGGGAAGAGATTCCACCAAAAATGCTTAATTCCAAACCCGATTACCTTTTTTGAAATTTTTTGCTGGGTTTTAATTAGGCATGTAACGAATACGAATACCGATTCCGATATATCGGCTATATTTCTGATTTGCCGATATATCGATTTCGGCGATATTTTACTGTCGATACGGCAATACTTCTTAAATTTTTTTAGAACTGGTTTGAACAAACAATTCAATTTTCAACGATTTTTTTTCATAAAAACTAAGAGAAATAACATATTAAAAGCAGAACATAAAGTCTAAACAGAAAAGTTAAACCTTTCTTGATCCTTTCTAAATCATGTATGTATTAAAAAAAATTAGTTTTTTGCTAAGAATGAATTCAAATATCAATTTTAAATATTAATACTCTCTTACACTATAATTTTGTATAATAAAAGGTTTTGTTAATTTTAACTTAAGTTCAATATGAGTATCGGTATCGGAATCGGTATCGGTATCGTCGATATTTCGTTTTGAGTATCGGTATCGGATCGGCAAAACGGCTATCGTTACATCCCTAGTTTTAATATATATTTTTTTGTTGCGTTTCACACCACTGTGGCCACTCTGTGACTTATTGGCTAACTACGCTTTTATCAAAAACTTTGTCCTGTTTGCTTGTTCCCTTTTTATATAAAAGCAAAATTTTAAAGTTTAATGAAATTTTCAATATGAAAAGTTTTTTTTTTATCCCCAAGAAAATAAATGCAAAGTTACCAATGCAGGTTAAAAAGTATTAAACTTAATAAACACAAAGGAAATGCAACAGTTTTTGAAGCAGACATGCACACATACGCAGTAACTGCAATTGTAACTGTAGTTGTAATTGTTGCTGTTGCCACAATTGTTGTATGTGGCATACGTAACTACCAAGTGCTGCTTTCAGTTATGCACAGTCCCAACAGAAAAAGCTCTAGTGGTTGAATGCACGCACCAACACACTAATAAAATAAAAATTGCTTTTGTATGCAGAAGAGCATTACACGTAGATAGTGTACCTTCTGCAGTAAAAGAGTAATTCCTTTCGTAATATAGTGTAAACAGGAAGCATAACGAAAAAGAATAAGTAAGTATGAAACCATGAACGAATAAAGCTAAAAAGTTTAAATAAAATAAAAGAAAGTAGAGCAACAATAACAAAATATATATGTATAATATAATAGTACTAAGTTTGGCTATGAGAGTATTCCATTGGTTGTTGCATGTCTAAAAGTTGTATGCAACTGAACGGCTGTCGTTTATTGCTCTACGCAAGAAGAACCACTTGTGGTAAAAAAAGAAAAAAGGAATAAGGAAATAGATTCTTCATTAAATTATAGCTAAACTAGTTTAGTAAATATTAAAAGTTTTAACAAATAATTTTAACTTGCAGCAACAGATATTACTTGTGTCTGTCTATGGGGCCAAATAAATAAATCCACCTTGTAAATATGTATGTGGGGATGTTTCTTATAACGCTAAAGCAATTTTTCACAAAATTAGAAAAACTACTCGGAAACAGAGTAGAAGAAAAACATTTGTAGAATTATATTTATGTAGAAGATTTTATTATAACAATTTTGCTTTGCTGAAATCCACTTAGTGCGAAAATCTTATAAGAAAAGCAGCAAAAAGTAAAAGTGCTTTTTTAATTTAAGTTTTAAGATCAATTACAGTTTCAAGTGGAACTTAATTAAACAGATTTCAAAGGAAGACGTTTTCATTTGAATGGTTTGTTGAGTCGTATTTAACTTCTTCTTTTTTTTTTTTGCCAACAAAGCAAACTTTGCCAGGTCAACATACGAGTACACAAAATTATTTTCAGCAAGAAATTTTCTTAATTTGTTTGAAAGAAAAAAATTTTGTTTTTTCTTCAACGTTTTAATTCCATAGAATAAATTTATATGCAAATGAGTTCCGTAAAAAGTTTTTGTTTTAAAATTATTTTTCAAATATGCTTGTTATGTTATTTAAGTAACTTAATTCACGAAATATTTTTATAGTATTTGCTTTAAAAATTGTTTTTGTTGTAAAAAAATACCGGGCAAAAATTTTAAAAATTTTCTTAACACACAAAATTTCTAACGACTGATTCTGGCAAAAAAGACACACAAAAAAATATGCAGAAGGCCCAAAGGCCCTTTTTGAGCAGATCAATTCATTTTATATCCACAAATATAGTAGCAAAGGTCACTAAATTTTATATGGGTGTCCTTTAGAACAAAATGCATGTTCCACCAAAATTTTGGCGGTATAAGAGGGGAGAGACGGGTACCCGTATACAAAGTAATTATTAATTAATTAATAAATATGATTTTTAGAGCTATGCTCTTTATGCCACGACACAGGATCTAGAAGGTGATTTTCATAGCAAAAATAATAGATACTATTACAGTTATAAATTAATTTTTGTTTTGATTTCTTTGCACGTAAAAGCAGAGTACGAAAATAAACAAAAAAAATTTTTGATTTTGTTTTGTTTATTAGGGTTCCGTACACCAAAGTTGAAAAAAATGAACCCTATTGTTTTCGCTATGCTGTCCGTCACACGGTATTTTCTCAGGAACCGTAACAGCTACGGGCCTTAAATTTGGACACAGTATGTAGAACCTTGGCTGCTACAACAACAAATACATGAGAATTAAAAATTAAAGGGTGTTCCAAAACCAGCAACGAAAAATGCTAAAATCCCATGTAATATACATGTAATTGTATGTACATACGTATATTGACACTTGAAATATGTAAAATTATTATTTTTGTATAGACTGCAACAATTAACACTAAAATTAAAAAAAAGTAAATTAAAGGGTGGTCCATCAGTTAATGCAATTTTGACTATGCAATTTTGACAATTTGCTATATCTTGGAAACCGTCAGAGGTAAGCTCTTGAAATTTTCAAAAATGGTAAAACTAAAATCTGATAAGATCGCTAAACAAAAAAAAAATCGCCAAAAATTCAAAAAAATCACCAAAACGAAAAATATCGCCAAAACTAAAAAAATCTAATACTAAAATAAGTCGCAAAATTCGAAAAAATCGTCTAAATGAAAAAAATTGCCAAATTAAAAAAAGCGCCAAAATCCGAAACAAATTGGCAACCGCGAAAAAGGCTCCAGTAACAAAAAATCGCAAAAATGAAAAAAATCGCCAAAATTAAAAAAATCGCCAAATTGAAAAATCGAAAAAATGAGAAAAAAAGTGTCAAAAATACAAAAAAGCACGTAAATGAATAAAGACGCCAAAATAAAGAAACTCTAAAAACCGAAAATCGCCAAATTGATTAAAAAAATCGCCAAAAATAAAAAAAATCGCCAAAAAATAAAAAGAGGCCAAAAATCGAAGAAAATCGCCAAAACTAGAAAAAAATGCCAAAACTATATTTTATAAAGGCTACTAAAGTTCGTATTGAATTACATATCTCGTGTCCGTACGGAACCCTTCGTGCGCGGGTCAAAGTCGCACTTTATTGAATTAATTTTTTTTTGAAGTGACTGAAACAAAAACAAATTGTACCAACTTTAAAGAATTGTAAATTTTTTTAATTAACTCAAAATGAACGAAAAATTCATTTGTAAATATATGTAAAGCATGTTTTTTTTCGAGTGTCACAACTTTGAATTGGCATTACTGTTTACTTGTGTCCACATTTAAATTTCATTATAAATCGACTTATACCAGAGCAACGCGTGCAAATTGTTGAAATTTTTAATAAAAATAAGTTTTCTATTCGTCAAACTCATTGTGCACTTCTTCCATTTTATGGCGTACATAATCGTCTTTCAAGCGGCTAATTCGAGATCTAACAGATCGTGTGATTTAACCCCATTGGATTATTTTCTTTCGGGTTATGTTAAGTCATTTTTCTACATCGATAAGCTTCTGATTTAGTGCCAAGGTACTTTTTTTTATCGTATTTTCTTAATGTTTACCATATTTTTGCATAAGCATATTTTAAAAACTGTATTAATATTTGAAAAGATGTACTCTTTGAAATGGTACTTTTAGGATAAGGTACTTTTTAAAAAAAAGTACTTCTTGAAAACGAAATTTTTTAAAGGATAATTTTTCAATATAAGCTACATATTTTAAAATATAGTTTTTGAAAAAGTACTTTTGTAAAAGGTACCTATGGAAAAAATAATTTTTTCAAGGCATTTTTCTTACAGATATTGTTTTAAAAGGTACTTTTTGAAAGTATACATTTGGAAAAGGTAATTTTTGAAAAGTTACGTTTGGAATAGGTACTTTTTACAAGGACACTTTTTGAAAAGATACGTTTTGAAATATACTTTTTCATAAATATTTTTATCTAATTTTTCGACCTTTTTTTAAGTTAAATTAAAAAACTATTTTTTTGAGCTTTAGGTCAGTTTATACTAAATTTATTGGTTCAATATTTCGTTAACCTTCGGTTAACTTCTTCAGGATTTATATTCTATTCTATTTATATTATATTTTATTGAATATAAATCCTGAAGAAGTTAACCAAAGGTTAACGAAATATTGAACCAATAAATTTAGTATAAACTGACCTAAAGCTCAAAAAAATAGTTTTTTAATTTAAGTTTTTCATAAAGTTAAATAAAATAATTGGAAAGATAATTTGCTAAAAACATTTCCTAAAAGATACGGGTCATGCTTCATAAATATAACGTACTCCCAGGGATTCGGAGATTGTAGAAGACTCCAGCCAGGACGCAGAATTAGATATAATTAAGCATTTGGTGCTATGCAATACAATTGACCTCTTGTTCTGCGGTCGGGTTGTTGTATCGGTAGATACGGTACAACGTTGGCCAAACAGCCATGGCATCGTGCTGTGCTCAATTTATTTTATGAGTTTCATTGCAACCTAAACATTATGCACAATTTCCTTGATATTTTTCTTAAATTTAAATTTAAATTTAATTTCATTTGCTTTTCTTTTTTGTAAATATTTTATTTCTTTATAATTCTCAATGTAACATTTGCAATCGAAGCATATCGAAGTTGCTTCGCTTTTAAGAAAATCTTTTGTTATCCATAATAAAATTTTTTGCAATCACAATGATTTGGTTAGAGAAAAAAAAATAAAACTATTTGTTTTCTCTCTACTTGTAATCCTTGATTTACAAAGTCAAACCTAAAGTTACTAAAGCAGAATCTTTAAGAAATACTCGTAGCAAAGATTTTACTAACACAAAAGCTTGCTTAACTTAATCTCCCCTTCCACTTGGATGCCAGTATTGTTTAAAGTGTTCCGGTTGTTTGACGATAAGGAGGGATAAAATAATAGTTTTTCGGTAAAAATAACTTAATGTTCATTCTATTGTACTCGTACAAGTTTCACAAATGTTGTATTGATTGAAGTCGATTTATGCATTATATGATTGGATTAATGTGTGAGAGGGGGAAGGTTGTGTTTGTGCTTGCTGTGTAAGTTTGAGTGATGGGACGGGATATTTCTTTTTAGAACCTTTGATCTATATTTTTTTAGCTTATTTTCCCACATACATATGTATTTAAAGACGAAAGAAAAATTATTCAATATAAGTAGATTCTTGTCAATATTATTCTTTAAAATATTTCAGCTTTATTACTTCAGTGCTAAGTCTTTTGTTAAGCGATTAAGAAAAGTATTTTTTGGCTGAGTGGTTGTACACATAACTGCCGTTGGTAAAGAAGTGGCCGCAGCTTAGGCTGCCGGGTAATACAAAATTTTACAGATGTAAATGTATTCTCGTGTTGAAAAAAGTGGGCGAGGTAATACCCATTAAAATATAACATTCGATTTAATTTTTCTTTTACGCATCTGATTACTATGAAGCTTTAAACACAATTTGGACCAAAAAAGTGGGCAGTATATAATTCTCCAAATATTGTCATTGTTGACAGATTTTGTTTTCAACAATTTTAACAAGTTCAGTGAATAATAATTTCCTAAAAATGATTTTAAGCTTTTATCTTTTAAAAAGAGCTTTCAAAACACACAATGTTAAAGTAATTCACTGCTAGAATACAACGCTGTTCTTAACACAAGACTCAACTCAGCTCGACTGTACTTACTCCACTCTACTAACTTACAATTCGTGGATTGATCGCCCTTTTTAGGGTTCCGTACACCAAAGGTGAAAAAGGAACCCTATTGTTTTCGCTACGCTGTCAGTCTGTCCGTCTGTCCGTCACACGGTATTTCCTCAGGAACCGTACGAGCTACGGACCTGAAATTTGAACCTTGGCCGCTACAACAACAAATACATGAGAATTAAAAATTAAAGGGTGTTCCAAAATGAGCAACGAAAAATGCTAAAATCCCTTGTAATATACATATAATTGTATGTACATATGTATATTGACACTTGAAATTTTTAAAATCATTGTATTTTTGTGTAGACTACAACAATTAACACTAAAATTTTAAAAAATTTAAATTAAAGGGTAGTCCATCAGTTAATGCAATTTTGACTATGTAATTTTGACAACTTGCTGTATCTTGGAAACCGTAAGAGGTAAACTCTTGAAATTTTCAAAAACGGTAAAACTAAACAACCCAAAATTATAAAATTGCCAAACCAAAAAAAAAAAAAAAATCGCCAAAAATTCTACAAAAATCGCCAAAACGGAAAAAATCGCCAAAATTAAAAAAAGTCGCCAAATGGAAAAATCGCCAAAATGAGAAAAGAAGTGTCAAAACGAAAAAATCGCCAAAACGAGAAAAAATGTCAAAACTAAAAAAAATCGCCAAAATTAAAAAAACCTCAAAAACGAAAAAAAATTTCAAAACTATATTTTATATAGGCTACTAAAGTTCGTATTGAATTACATATCTCGTGTCCGTACGGAACCCTTCAATATCCAGAAAGGCTCAGCACATTCAACAGCTTCTCAATACTAACTCTCGATCGCGTTCTTACCCAGTTGACCAAGGCACTTGTTAATGATATCGATTTCGAATATATCTCTAACATTTATCGTGCAAAACTATCGAGAATGACACTCAAAAATTAATCGAAAAAAGTTTAACTGCCGCTCAGTTTTGTTCCAAGAAAATTTTGATTTCGTAGTTTCAATATCGCAAAAAGGCAGCAGAAAAATTAAAAAAATATAATTTAATTTTTTAATTTATTTATTTTAATTTATTTTATCTACTTTTTAACAGCCTTATTTATAAAAATTATTAAGGTTTTATAAAGGCTCAATAAGAAAAGGACAAATACATTTTGCCATTTAATTTTTTAACGAACAAAACACGCAAAATTTTTTCAGCCTTAAGTTATGCAATCGATTTTTAATAAATAAATTTGCCATTGTTTAATTTTTCACTGAAGCGAAGTAAGTTTCATACAAAACGTAGTTGTGGGCTTGATTTCAGTTATACGGTATTTTCAGTAAAGCGATGTTGCGCTAAAGCGGAGTGAATGAGACTAGCTGCGCTTAAAATCAGTGCGGGATTTGTATCACTTTCAGTAATCGAATTTTCTTCAGGAAAGCGTGTTGCTGTTAAGCGGATTCGACGTACCTTCATTCTAGCAGACTAACACACACCCACTAGGCTACCGTGGCAAATTTTGTTCTGTTCAATTATTGCACATACATACATATCGTTATCTTAATATAGAAAGGCCCTAACTCATTATTTTTTTGAAATTGAGTTTTTTGTATGTTTCGATAGTAGAAAATCTAATGTATCGAAAAAGGTAACGATATGTAAGTATGTGTTTTTTTTTTAATTCGTTAACTTACGGTGCAGTAACATATCGAACTCGGTACCTCTGCACTAACAGGCAAGAGCACATACACTAAGCTTTAGTCACACATTCTAGAAACTATCAAGATAAGTTCGCCTAGCGAACATTCGATTTTTTTTACACTCGAGAAACAAATGTCAAACAATTTAGTTTCGAAATTTGTTCGCTTTAGTGAGCATTCGTTTATATCGAATCTCAGCTAAAGTAGGTAGTTCGTGTTACAATTCGTACTGTTGGTTTGTGTGTACTTGCATTGACAAATAGAACATCGTTGTGGAATTGTTTTAGTTGTTGTTGTTTGTGCCTTTCGTCTGTATCAGCTTAAGTTCTCATGTGGTTGTATATTTCTTAATAAGCAGCATGTAAAATTTAAATTAAATTTTTTAATAATAAAGAAAATACCCCCTAAGAATATTTTTCTTTGGTTTTTAACATTTATTGTCACAGAGCAACAGTGTTTATCTATTTGTTGTAGGATTGGATTTGGAATGAAAGGAAAAGCAATGAAGAAAAATACTTAAATATTTGCTAACTGAAATATTCTCAACATGTTCTTTAATATTTCAATGGATGTTTCACTTATTTATGTCTGAAGCGCCGCGTACTTTTCGGTCTGAGACACATTACGTGAAACAAATTCTATAAATTTTTTGTTGTTTGTTTGTCTATCTTGTTATTTGTTTTAGTAAGTAATAAAGTCAGTAAGGGCGTTATAATTTAAGTACGTGCGTATACCCAGCAAACAAGTGGGTAAGATTTCATAACTTCTCTGTAATCAATTTCAAAGTTTTGATTTTATTCTTATAAGATAATTTGTAAAACAAATATTTTTCATACATAAATTACAAAGTGTAAAGTGTTAAAGAAATTACAAACCATCCTTTAAAAAAAATTAAGTTTTTGGTCCAATTTTATCTCGTAAGTGAAGGTACACAAAATATAGTAATTATATAGTAATTATAGTAACTATTTTATTACCATGATAAAATTTCTATATGCTTTATTTTTATATATGTATATTTATATTGGTTTCTTTGGCTTCAATTTATTGTTACTGCTTTGAAATGTTAGATAGGGTGTTTTAAATTTTCCTTAGAGATCGACATGCCATGACTTTATTGGCTGATAAACCCACCTTGGTCACATCGGAAAACCCCAGTTTTGACTGCTATTTAGGCTCTGCTGGCACGAAATTTATTCCACAAAGACACTCTTGTGTCAATCGAACCCTAGAACAAACAGCCGGGGGAGTTTTCTGCTACCAGGATGGCTCAAAGCTAGGGCATAGATGGGGCCTAGGAAAGAATCGGAGACTTACTTCCGCTTGCCTGGTCATCGTACAGTTTCCAGGCGGAGGTTCATGCGATCACGGAGGCTTTAAAATGGATCAGACTGACAGAGGTCAATACCTTTAACTGGTAAAGAGGCCAGAACGTTACGGACAGTAATTCTAATTAATGCGAAGCTTTTCCAGACAACAAAGATTGATTTACAAAACTGGGTAACAATGGCGCGCAGGACATGATGGAATTGAGATACTATGGGGACACCTTACCGGACATTACCCACCTTATAGGTATTGACTGAAAAAGTTTAAGGTACTACGTGAACCATACTCAAATCCTATAAAGGTGGGATCTGTTTGTTAATCTATATGAGAGTGCATGACAGGCCTATGCTGGTTTTTGTATATCTCCCCGGACATGGGCGAAATGGCTCCTCTTTTTAACCTAACCTAATCTAACTTAGCCTCTGCTGTTATGGTTTGTGTTCGATTGTGAGCCAACGTGGCAACCCTTGCGGAAAGCTTTGTCATACCCAAAACCGGAAATTAACGTGTTCACTTAAAACTGAAACCACTGCGCCATGTCAGATGCCTATATGACACTTGCCTATTGACAAAAACAGGGTTGGCCTTTCAGCTCAGAGGCGGGAAATTCAAAATGTTGTGGACTTATTGGATTAATTCAAACGTTCTATTTTATGTTTTTTGGGTATTCATGTACAGATTGATGTCTTGTATATATAGGACTGCATAAGACATTCTGTTTTTAAGACTGCAAACAATTACACCGAAATTTCTTAATACACAAATTTAAAATTCAATGAGTGCTAAATATAGTTAAATGACTTAATGAAAGAATGAATTAGACAAATTAGATATTCATAGTTTATTTAACCAAATTTTTACTATAACATCAAGCTGTCATAACCATAAACAGCTGTTTATGTTTTCATTTGTTTATTCATTTCAAAAGTGCAATAACAAATAGTATAACTTACCAGCAAACAGTTGTTTATGGTTATGGCGAAAAACCAAAATTAATTGGTTTATATTGTTATAGTCACGGAGTTATAGCGAGTCATCAACGATCAAATACAGTGTTGCCCGTAAGTTCGGTCCGAACAGCTGTTTTGTGTGGTTATGGTTATGGCACGTTTAATTGAACCTTAAAGCAAAATATTCATTTATTTCATTTTCATACTCCAGTTCAAAACATAATGAAACGCACTGTGCCATCGTAACGTATCTATTGAGTTCTATTACATACATATTTAATTTACAAATGGATGTCTTAAAATGGCTTTTGGATCGATCCATGCAGACCTTTACATGTACGTAATAATTATTTATTTATTCTTGCAATGTATTTGACTTTTTCTCTATTGGTTTTTCTTTTGCCTTAGTTTAGTCTTATTTTTATTTTTTTATTTTTATTTTTTGTTTGGCATGTAATTTTGCCACATTTCATTAGATATTCTCACCGCAAATATCTTAACGAGATATAATAATATCATAAGATACTTCTTACAGTTACAGTTTATTTGTATGTACGTTCACTTGTTCATTTATTTTCAAAAAAAAAAAAAAAACTAGTCAAGTCAAAGGCGAATTGGTAATGGAAAGTTCACAATTACAAAAGTTTATTCTATTTATTTAAAATGGAAAAACCAACTTGTATTTTGGGGTAAAGCTTCTACATATTTCAAATCTGTAATTTTTTTTATATGGTATTAATTTATTTATTAAATGGATACCACAACAGTAATTTACTTACAGTGCTTGGGAGCCAGGTTAGCATATAAAAGTTGAATGAGAATAAATCTTAAATAAAATAATTTTCAATTTGTTAATTGAAAGGAATTTTGTATTTACTGCAATAGGAAGAAGAATAATTGATTGCATGTAATAAATAAGACTGAATTTACACTAAGACGTTTTAAGTCAAATGAGTTTTATGAAACTTTTTCACATCCTGCTGTAGATAAAGGAAGTTATAGACTTCACCGATATTTTCGAAAACTGGGTTTTTATCAGATCTCGACCTTATTCCAATCTGAATTATTTTTTAAACGAGCACTAACCTAAAAAAATGGTTAGCACCATTGGACTCGGTGTACTCGAATTGAGTTTATTCATCAGGTCTCCCGCAGTGTTATTTATTATTATCGATTATTTACAAGATTAAATGAACTCAAAACTTCAAAGTGTGTCTCCTGATAACAAGCAGTGATTTTTTTTAAAATAGTTTTATAGAAATCATCTAAACAAAAACTATTTTCCATAAAAATTCTCTATGCAAGCCGACTGTTTGCACCATGGAAACTAAATTTAAGAAAACATTAGAGATAGTTATGCCATTTGTTGAGCCTTAAAATACAAAACGTCTTCGCTTGATAGTGAAGGTTTGTTTCCAAATTTAAATGTTGTCGAATTTATTTTTATTGAGCCTGTGACAATCCTCTGTCACAATGTCATAATGGGCGACAGCTCGTTGTGTGCTTTTTTAAGCTGCATAGAAAAACAAAGATAGCAATAATAATAGTAATAATAATGACAATCATCAAAAATAATAGTTTCCACCGAAACAGAAACAAAAACAATCACCAGAAAGCTGATACAACAGCCAACAACAACAATGACAAAGGAAAACTATTTACGTAAAGGGGGCTGCTTAAACAGTCTTGAAATGTAAATACGTCTTGTTTTTTTTTAAATGTATTGTCCTAGCATGTAGTATACTAAACCAATAATAAATGATGTCGTTTAATAAGCGAAACACGATGGATGTATTGTGATGTCAACTTTTTTGGCCCTAAGAGCACATCAGAATTTTCAAAAAAGTACTAAAAAGCGTCATTTTGAAATCTAAAAAGCGTAAAAAGCACTAACGTGAAAAACGATTGAAGTTTAATCATGTTTCCTAAGCTAATCTCTATTTCGGCACTCTCTATATTAATGAAATATTTCAGATGGAAAAGGTATGCATCACACTAAACAAACAAATACACCAAGTTTTTATTAAAGTAATTTTAAGCAATACACAAATTTCTTAAAATCAGTACTTAGCGCTTTTTCTTAGTTTGGTATTAACGCTCAAAATTTGGGGTTTTGAGTCTTCAAAAAGCACTAAAAATAGTGTCAAAACCACCAAGTTGGCATCGCTGGTATTGATGTACGTGTATATGAGTGTTTTTAGGCGATGTCGCGAAGACTTTTTGTTCGTAACAAACACTCAAAAGAAGTGGTGTTGATGCGTGAATGTCTGTTATTTTGCATTGTATGTTTTAGTGTGTTTGTAAGATGTAGATGGTAAGCTATTATAAGGGTGGTTTTTAAAACAAGCGCACCCAACTAATGTCAATGTGTGTGTGAGTTTGTATGTGCTCAGAAAAATAAAAGAGCATACGCACAAAGTGTATGCCTATGTACATGCTTGACTTTTGTATACGCGCCCATGCGTATGAAGAAGCAAGCATCACAAATTCTTCCTTCACGAAGTATTATCTTCTCTACCTCAACAAATAAAATAATTGAAACAAATTTCTTGCAAGTAGTATTGTTTAGCGTTTGTTTTAGAAGATTTCGCTGTAGTAAAGCATTTGAAAAATCCCTCATGTCTTAAAAGTTCTTATAAGAGGTGTTGTGCAGGTCTTTAGTATGTATGTATGCAAGTATTGTTGTATTTAAACTCGTACTCCTGCCATATTGGAAAATGTTTTGTGTTTTCTGTTCGCGTTTTGTAACACTTTCATGAAAGTGCTTAAAAACCCATTGACGTTGGTTATTTGCTGCCTCTTCATTCAAATACTCCTTTTGCCTTGTTGCCAACACTCTGGTTGTTTGTGTGTTTTGTTGGCTTGTGGTCATAATATTAGGCCATGTTTTGTTCTCTCACATGTTGTTTTATTCTCCCGCAGTGTTGTTTACTCATGTCCATTTTTCGGTTTTTATTTGCAAAAAAAAAAACAACAAAAAATTCATAAAAATGTATCTCTCTCGCCAATGTTGGTTCCACTTAAGCAGCATTGTTGTAGAGCAATCAAACATAAAATTTAAATGTGAGATATTAAGAACAAAAAAATTTCATATATGTGGGTATTAATTAGTCGCAACTCGACCTAGTTTGTTCATTATTAATGAGATTTTTATGAAAACGCATATGAAATTTCAGAGCTTTGGTAAACAAAAACTTTATTATTCGTTTATATTTGTTTGCTTAATTCTTTATTGATTTGCATATTGGAAAAATTTTTACAATTTCAATCGTTTCGATTGAATTCATATTAATTTTGTTTTTCTTACTTGCAATGAATATATATTACTTGTTGGAAAATTATTTTATTGTGCTCTGATGTTAAGATGATTATGATAACTAATAATGATGGTGATAATGATCATATGAGTTTGGTTTATAGAAAAACACAAACATAAGTACACAGAAAAATTATTTTCTGCAATAAATACGTTTAATTGGAAAAATACAAAATAAAATTAATTAACAATGTAATTGAGTGAATTAAAATTTTGTTTGAACATTTAATTTAATTAAAATTTCAATTGATTTTTTCTTTTTTCATTTAAATGCGCTTATTGCAGGAATTTTTGTGTGTGTTCATACTACAGTAAAATTCCGATAATTCCTACCCCGATAAATCGTAATTCCCGATAGTTTGAAATAAACTGAGGGTCCCTTGAAAAAATCTCGTTAATTCGTAAAATTTTCATACATTTTAGTCCCCTCGCTAATTCGTAATTTTTTTTTTCAAATAAAGTCTTCTTTACCTCTTATAAATCGTAATTCTTTGATAACTACCACTTAAGCAACAGAAACATGGAATGAATGATTTTTTGTGCCCCGTTTTTTTGCGTTTGCTTATGGTTTTTGCTTGCGTGTGTTTATTTCCTTAAGATCAGTTTGTCAATGAATAATAGAGAAAAATGTTTTTTTATCGTTTCAGTAAAAAAATTGAAAAACCCCGTTAATTCGTATTTCTTTTATTTTAACCCCACTAAATCGAAACCCCGCTTAATCGAAAACCCCTATAATTCTTAAGAAATGGTCGGTCCCTTCCGATTACGAATTATCGGGATTTGACTGTAGTATTATCAAAGTAGTTTCTGGACAACTTTTTCGAACATTGCTGCTCTATATCACGAATAGCACGAAGACTTTTCCGGATCGTCGGTGGTAGGGTAACGATCTCCATAACACGAGGTCCGGCTTCATTTTTGAAAAGATAGTAGCCACCAGAGTGCAATGCTCACAGAACGGTGCATTTTTCTTGATGTAATAGAGGCCATTGTGAAATATAAATTTATTAACATTTCATAACATGAACCTCATTGCTGTACAC
Organism: Tachina fera; assembly: GCA_905220375.1. Lineage (NCBI taxonomy): Eukaryota > Metazoa > Arthropoda > Insecta > Diptera > Tachinidae > Tachina > Tachina fera. The sequence goes on along the minus strand of LR999963.1, from coordinate 20,156,947 downwards.
GATTTTTCAATAAAACATCGTCCTTAAATTGCGCGTAATGAAGAATGATTTTCTGTTATATATATATATATGTATGTATGTATGTATCATGCTCGCATATAGGGTATATGCGAAAAGTTTTCCTCGAATAGAAAAAGTAATCACTTAACTTCGTACAAATGTACGAGTACATACATATGTATGTATGATGTCCATGCTTATGGTTTCTTTTATGAATGTATGAACACAATAAACTCATTCAAAAATAGCAAGTTCTTACTCATTCATTCATTCACTGGACCACTCATAAGCTCAGTTATACATACTTACATACTTACTTGCATTCATTCATTCATTCATTTAGTTGGCCGTTCATGCAACGAAAAGAATGAAAGCGACACAAAGAAAGTCGAGCCTGCATCAGTTTGTTTAATTTAGCGTATTCATATGCGAACGCTAAGGCTCAACTAAATACATACATACTCATGTATTTAAAAACAAAAATTTAAATAGGAAAAATATTAAAAAAGTATTAAAAAAAGTTTATGTATGCGGTTGTGCTCTTTCTTTTAACGAAATTTTATACCAACAATTGATTCTTGTTTTTTTTTTGTTTGCACAAAAGTTCTTTTAATAATGAAAATATTTAAGTACTTATATGCAGAATGTGTTGAGAATTGTGATGATATAATGATGGTTGCTGTGATTGTTGGCCTAATTACTTGCTCGCAGACAGATGTGAAATAAATTAATTTTTGCATAAATTTATAAAGAAAGTTTTTGAAGTAATTATAGTTGAGAAAATGATTTTACAAACAAGTAAACAAAAAACAGAAAAACATTTTAGCTTTAAGGGCAACTTTTGCCCTAAATTAGAGAATTCTTTGGCTTACTGTTTATGATTCGAAGGACCATTGAGGTAAATAGGTATGTTTTTTTTACGGATTTCTTTGAAATAAATAATAAAGTAATAAAGTTGCTGCAAAAGTGAATACAAGAAACAAATTCATGAAACATAATTTAAGTGCGAACATACATATTGCTCATTTACTCAAACAATGTTATAACTGAAAAAACCAGTTTGCCATAAAACAAGTTTGAAGTTTTAAATTTACACACAATTTCATGGGAAAAGAAAATTTAATTTTTCTCTCAAGAGTTGAGTATGCAAGATATTTGTATGAAATTGTTACACAATATGATGAATATGTAAGGATTAATTTTACATCATTAACTCAAAGGTTCTATTTTTTTTGTTATGACCAGGGAAATCGCAAGAATGCAATTGCATGTTTTTTCTTGTTTGATATATCAATGCGGAGTTAAGATATTTATTTGTTTCAGAGCTTTTTAGTGCATATTTTTACATATTTTACCACTTAAGCATATTTTTGCATATTTCTGTCTAACACGCATATTTTAAGAATTTTTCGAATTTTCAGGGCATATTTGGCGTTTTCAGGGCATATTTTGGTACTTTAAAATTTTTTTGTTTATTTTAATACTTAGTGAAAGAATCAGTAGTATGTGCAAGCAATATTTTGCTACCATTCTAAAGCTAGACTTAAAATAATTTATGTTCTGGCTTCCGAATCTATTTCATACGTTTTCTTGTGAGTTCTGGTGTTAAAACACATGCTACACGTGCTTAAGTTGAAATTTAGAATATACTACTTATTAGTATGTGTTCTAACATCCAAATTTAGAAGAAGAAGTTTAAAATTAACGATTTAAATTTTTTAAATTTGCACTCGTCTGTAAACAATATTGTGAAAGAAAGACGAAACAAGAAAATAAAAAATTTTAAATCGTCCATTTGCAATTTTCTTTATAGCAAATTTTAATGTGGGAACAAACACTATTGATTTGTATTTTCCAAATTTCAACTTGAACAGGTGTAACTAACATGTGTTTTAACATCCTTAGTGGACGTTAATTTAAAAAAAAACTTGGTTTGGTAATTGTGAAGAACGCTGCCCCGATTACATCAGTTGAGGTTGAAAAAGAAAATTTCCAAGGTATAAAAGTTTGTTTAGATGTGACAGGCAGCAGTTTTTATTTAAAAAGCTAAGTGAACTCAGATTGGACAAAATACGGGAAGATATGTCGACGGAAATCAAGAGTAATAGAGAAAACCTCTGGCTCAATCTCCCAGGATTGAGGCATGCTAAACTAATGATTGGAACGTATAACCAAAATCGTTTCATAGCTATCACGTCCGTGAGTAAAAAAGTATCTAAGAATGCTTACAGGCTTCCTCACAGGCCATTGCAGACTGAGAAAACACCTCAACAGACTTGACATTGAGAGTAACAGCCTGTGCAGATTCTGTGATTACGAAGATGAAACTCCACAGCATATTCTGAAGGACTGTGAAGCGCTATGCCACAGAAGATATCGCCAGTTGGCCAAGCACCTATTGGAAGATTGGAACTTGCCAACTCTGGACCCACTAGCAATCCTGAGATTCATCAGAGGAGTAGGTCTAGATGAGGTGCTTTAGCACCTGGCAGGGCATACAATAGATCTACTTTGGTCGCAGTGTCCTGTGCTTCCCGCTAGACTTAATTCATTCATTCAAGTGAATAGTTTTTGTTTATTGCAATGCAATAACAATTACAAGTAAAAATCTTGTCTTATTGTTCAAAATACTATTTCCAAACTTTTAATTCTGATATCGTGATCGCTTTTGAAGTAAAAGTTAAATTTTTGTTCTTAATTAATTTTTTTATTGTTTCCTTCTTCTGTTTATTTTTTTATTTTTTTTGTTTTATATGCAAATTTAATTGAATTGCTGAATTATAACTAGATTTTTATTTTCAAATCATTCAATTTATGTTATTTTTAAGAAAATTTTTTTTGAGTTTTTAGTGCATATTTAGAAGTTTTTAGTGCATATAGAATGCGCATAAAACACTTTTTTTGGAGCATATTTCTGCTTTTGCTGGTTATGACCTTCTTTGAGTAAATGAGCGATATGAAATTTTTTTGTGCTTTTGTATAAATTCTACTAACTGTGTTGTCCGATTATGCTGGCCTGCCCCAGTCCCGCGTGATTCGCATAATCGGGGCTCAACTGTGTTCAATTTTCAATAAACACCTGCCCTAAAAGTATGCAATATTTTTGTTTTGCAAAAATTTCATGACAAGTTTCCTGACTTTTACCAGAAACCAATAAATAGGTTTCTTCCTGTTCCCAAAAATATCCGAGAATTATTTATATTAATTGAAAGAAGACATTTTCACCCTTCAGTTTATTGAAAGAACTGCTTTGGGGGAAAGTGGGGCTAAATTTATTCCGTTGGTAAATAAAATATAGATTGAACACACCTGAAGTTAAAATGGTGGATCGCTTATCAGACTATGCCTTACAATGAGATAATAGAAGATATTGCGACGAATGGATAGATAAACTGTGCTATAGATTTGGTGGAAATTACTGGGCAGTAGATACGAGCATTATTTCTTGCATCAAATCTGTGGCAAAAAGGAAAAATTGCTTAAGTCAATATAAGCTGATTTTGAGATAATGATAGTTCGGTAATCTGCGTATTTGAAAGTACCCTGGTAAAAATTTTAATTAATTTGATCAATTTTTCAGGAAGTTCTAGCACTATGACTTGCGACTTATCTTTTTTAGATTTCTAACCTCATTTGGAATAATAGCTTAATTTAGGTTATACTTTGATATATTTCAACTTAAATGTATTACTTATAGTGTGTAGAACAATGTTTGCTTCAAAAAATTAATATTAACAGAAAATTTCTCAATTTATCTGTAAAAGAAATAAATTTCTGAAAATCGACTTGAAAGCTTAAAAGTGCTCTCCTGCAAATCAGTTAAATATGACTTAAGCACTTTTTCCTTATTGCCACAGAAATATTTGTCTTGTATAGTAAAATCTAAAGAAATCCTGTATGTTTGTATGTATAGATATGTGTAAGTGTATGCGTGTGGATGAGGTTGTTTTAGGTTTGAGCATATTGTGTACGAATACATGCGGATATGCCACCTGAGTTCATTCTCATAAATTGTTTTTCTGTAAACACAATCAATAATGAAAGAGATGTAGCAAAAAAAGTAAACATCCTTTCATTCATTACATGGGGTTACATCATTAGCATCATCAGTTGTATGTGCATACATACAAACGACCCCGAATGATAAGAATGTATTTATTATGGTTAATTTTCCTACAGAATATTTTAAACTTATCTTTTATTCAATCAGATGAGGTTAAACTGCCAAATAGTGTTATCTATTTAGTATTTTATACTCGTAGCTTCTGCTGCTTACTGGTAACCGCATTGAACAACACTCAGGTGGTTGATATAAATCAGTTTGAGTAAGTTTTTTCTTCATGAGCTGAGGTGGGTGAGGTGAGATAAATATCGACGTAATTTGAATGTAATTTGGAATTTTGGAAAGAAATTATAAGCAATACATTGTTAGAAAAGATTTCGATAAAATTTGATGACAACGAGAAAGCAAAGTTTTCGTCAATTCTATTTATACACACATTATGACTTTTAGCCGTGATTGAGAAGATTGCGTGGTAGAATTATAGTCACGTCTTCATATCTCTTTCATTTCTGTTTTATTGATCAGAATTTGTACTTTAAAAGGCACTACCTAAATTTGCATGGCTTTATGTAGAAAATTTTAAAGAGAACTTCGAAAAAATTCAGGGTTAAAAAATTCAATGTAAATTATGACTGAGCCTGACATTTGGTGATGCAAATTTATTTTCTTTTGCACTAAAGTAAGTCGAAAAATTGAACTTGCGCTTGAAAAATGTTTTGCTTTTCATGAAGAATTTTAGACGACATCGTAGTTTTAGTTCCGAATTCTCACCTTGAATTAATTGCATAAGACTTTTCTCACTTGTCATTTCCGTAGCGTTGCTGTAAATGCTTCAAAATATTCTTTACACCGCTATTTCTATAATCCAATCATCAATAAATTAATTCAGTGACTTGTCCTCTTTTTGCAAGTGACAGTAAGAGAACCTTCAGATAAATAAACACAAATATGCCGCAGGCTACAGAAACAAAATGTTGGTGAACCGCATTGCTTTATTGTATTAGAGAGTGATTGACATGAAATGTGTGACTATACATATATACATAAATATGTATGGATGTATGTGTGTATGTATATGCATTAGGGTTTACCTCTTTTGTCTGGAATTAGTTTTTTTTGTAAATATTCTCCACAGCGACAGAATACATTTTGCAAAGTCTTAAGGGCTCACTGTAATGTGCTCATGATGGCTTAAGCTACAGCCAAAATCTATGAAAAGCCTGTGAAATGCTTAAGTAACTTATTGTTAGCTTCTGGGTGTCTTTAATGTGCTTATTTTTTTTCTGCCTAAGCACTTAATGCACTTAGGTCCTAACATTTGTAATTTTACAAAAAACTGGGTTCATCTTACAGCCAAACCTAAATTAAAGCGTCAAGCGTTGCGTAAGCAGCGGGGTACGTATTTTCAGTACATTGGACGTATGTTTTATTTTTATATTTATGATTTGCTCACGTTAAAGTTCGTATCGCTTCGTAAGAAAAATTGCATGTGATAATTATTAATGAGCAAATAACACCAAAGTGAATTGTAAATATTCTGACAAACACGTAGTAGAACGGAACAACAAGCTGTTTTCGAGGGCAATTATAGCTTTATCATCAGCGTTCTTTTTGTTTTGTCAGTTGATGTATTTTCATGCTTTATATACAGCAGCCTTTATTGCAAATGGAATCTGTGAATTGTTTTGATTCATCGTATTTTATCTCTTTAAATTGAAATAAAAATTTAACAAATTAAGAAGCTTTTCTTAAAGAGTTTATTACTATAAATCAACCGTTTTTAAGTCTAGCACATCCTCATAAATCGGTAAAACTAAAAAATCCCCAAATCATGAAATAGCAAAACCGGAAAAAAACGCCAAAAATTAAAAAAAAGCTTAAAGTCTAAGTTTAATATTTCTTCTCTTCTTTAGAAACTCACATTAATTAATAAAAATATTTCATTCAATAAGAATTGAAATTACTGAACTTAAGCCCGACTAAAAATTATTTCTGATTTAAAATATCGCCAAAATGAAAAAAAATCGATAAAAAAAAATTTCCAACAATTCCAAATAAACCGCCAAATTCGATCGCCAAAATGAAAAAAACGCCAAAAACCGAAAAAATCTTCTAAACACGAAAAAAGGCGCCAAAACTAAAAAAAATGTTTATATGAAAAAATAAATCGCCAAAATTAAAGAAAAATCGCTAAAATTAAAAAAATGCCAAAACCGATAAAATCACCAAAAGGAGAAAAAATGGCAAAACTAAAAAAATTGCCAAAACCAAAAACCGCAAAAAACGCCAAAACTAAAAAAACGCTCAAAATTGAAAAAACCCAAAAATAAATCGCCAAATTCGATCGCCAAAATGAAAAAAACGCCAAAAACCGAAAAAATCTTTTAAACACGAAAAAAGGCGCCAAAACTAAAAAAAATGTTTATATGAAAAAATAAATCGTCAAATTTAAAGAAAAAACGCTAAAATTAAAAAAATGCCAAAACCGATAAAATCGCCAAAAGGAGAAAAAATGGCAAAACTAAAACAATTGCCAAAACCAAAAACCGCAAAAAACGCAAAACTAAAAAAACGCTCAAAATTGAAAAAACCCAAAAACGAAAAAAATGCCAAAACTATATTTTATATAGGCTAAAGTTCGTATTGAATTACATATCTAGGGTCCATACTGAACCATTCGTGCGCAGGTCAAAGTCGCACTTCACTGAATATATTTTTATGTTGTTGTACGTATCATATCACAAAGGTAATAAGCTTAAAAGCCTCAAACAAAAGTTTTTATTAAACACATTTTTGTATAATAAATGTAGTTTTTATGTCAGTGAATGCACATACATATTTATGTTTTTAAGTATTTAAATAAATATGTATCATTTTCACCAATTAACTAAGCATAGAATGTTGTTCGAATGACTGGTGTCATGGGAACAAACGCACTCAAACATAAGAACATTTCGAGTACAACCATCTATTCAAATATATCCCATCCACCATTTGAAGATTGTTTTTGCAAAAAGCCATCTCAGCCTTCTCTAATTATATTTGACGAATAAAAGCGATTTGTCATTAATAAAATCTGCTGTCAAATTCATCACAAAATACACTGCAATTACAAAGACATCATGAGAGTTTGTAAAACAAGAAATTTTTGCACAAACAATTATAAGTCAAAAATTACTCTAAGAGAAGGTTTGCGAGTAGAGTACCATTTTCAGGTACTTTTGCGTTCAGAAAATAAAAGCAAAGAGTCAAAAAGACTTGCATGAGAATTGTGCAAATCATTTTAAAATTTATTAAAAATAATGTGTTGTTTGAACATTACCCGCGAAAACTTGTTGCTGCTGGCTAGTAGGCAATATACTAAGTAGTCTTATAGTCTTGTTGTTGGAACGAATCCTGAGGACAAGCTTAATTAGCTTCGCAGTTTGAATTTTTCTTAAAACTATAACCTTAATTTTAAATAAATTTTTATGTTAAATGATCAATTAAATCATGTTGAATTAAAGTTGACTTCATTATGGTGAATATTTAGTGTGTATCTAAAGAATATTTAAGGATGCAGCGGTAAGCACGTTGACTACTAAATCTTGCAGTCATTTTCTGCTGGCTGTTCCAATACACACAATAGTGTAATTTAAATGATTAATAAAATAAAATGACTACATTAAATTAAATTTATGTTGTTTCAATTTGAAATAACTTTGAATCAAGATTGATCTCTGAATCCCACCCAGCTGGTTATATCCACCGAACTACGGAAGCACATACATATTTATTTTCATAGACAATTAAAAAAATATATAAAATCGAAACACGAAGTAAAAATCCTATTTGTATCCAGCTAAGCTAGAGAGTACGCACTATTAAAAACTGAGTATTTGAGCATAAAAAGCCGACCAACCTGTTAGGTTTTGTATTAAATTTCGTTACTCGCTTACTTTATTCCATCCTCGTGAGGCAATCGCTGTGTGTGTGTGTGTGTGTGCTTTTCCGCATTTGCAAAGCGCTTCCTTTTGTCTTAGTGCTCACTGTGCTCACTTGTACCAAATATGTTTTTGCTGGAGTTATTCCAGTATCAAATACACATTGTTTCAACTTGAAATAATTTTGATTCAACATGATTCTTTATTTTGATTTATCAGCAGTGGAATGTTAAACAAACACGAAATGAAGGTACTTCAAATGGAAATATTTTTTGCAAGGTTACGGTAAATCATATTGAATCAACATGATGCACATATGAAGCAAACTTACTGCCGAAAATTTTTACTTTAAACTCGTTTAAAGTGAAACTTTAATATGAAAGTTGTCTGTTTGTGATTATTTTAATAAGGCAGAGGAGTCAAAAAACTATAATATGCTTGATAATGCTGGCTGGGTATGATGTTGTATATATGTATGTATTTATTTATTTAAGTATAAAAGAAATTGTACACAAACAAAGTCTTGCTTTTGTTATGCTGTAATAATGCTGTAGTCTTGTATCTTATGGCAACGTACTGACTACATTTGTTACCGCTTCTACTTCTTTTTCTCTTCCTATTTTCTTATTTCTCGTTTCTTGTTTGTGTTGCGTTATCGCCTTACAAATAAACAATGGAACTCTGACGACAACAGCAGCAACAAAAAGGCAATAAAAAATAAACATGAATAAAGAAATAATACACATATCTCTATAAAAAAGACCTGCTATCTAATGTAACGGATGTCAATGGCTGCTGTCGTTACATTCAAACTATGCTTTACTGTATTTTACTATCCATCCATCCATTCATGCATTCATTCATTCATTCACTCATTCATACGCTCATTCATTTGCTCATTGCAAAAAAGTGCCATAAAACAATTTCTCAAACACGGCACGGTCTGAGGCAATTTTTATTAAACGATACAATGCGGTAGTGTTGACATAACTTTCACATGCAGAAACAGATTTTCAAGCATATGTGTATGTGCATATATGTATATATATGTACATACATACATACATGCTTTAATATGTACATGCAGCTACAATTCCATAATAACGGCCTCAAAACAGCAGTAAATACTTTGACCCTTAGCCAGGGGGCTGGCTGCTATTGCTTGAATTGGATTATTATTGTTGATCCTTATTATGTAAGCGTCAGTCAAAAGAGACAGAGACAGGTACATAAGTATACTTATTGTTAAATATGTGACGTGTGCAACTGTGTATCCATCTGTAGTATTGCAGCTCGCAAAGACAAGATTATGATGTGTTTGAAGAGAATTTTATCAAAACTGTTTTTAACTATGATTTTTGGAAAATCTGTGCAAAATTTCATTAAAATCGGTTGTATAGAAGTTTACTTATTATTATGTTAGGTTTTAATGGGTGCAGTCACGCCCTTTGTTTTATGAAAACAAGATTATATCAATGCAAGAGTTTACACTTTTTGCAAACTTTCTCAAGTAATGGGTTGAGTAATAGTAAACGAAATAAAAAATTTTAATTCAATGGGCGTGGCTTCTTCGTAGAAATATGTTGGGTAGAAGTACATACATAAAATATTTAGTAAACTTTTAGGGGCCTGATCCCACACACTTTTTTATTCATGTAAACACAGTAGATTATTTTTGTTTTGTTAAATTACCCTGCAGGAAATCGAACTGACACATTAGTAGTCACCTGACCGGTCCCCAACTAATAAGGACTAGACCGAGTTCTAAACATCCTATGAAGCGGACCAGTCACTTTTACATTGAAATGGCCTAGGATAGGATTAATTGATACTTCTTATGCACCTTGTGGCTTGTCAGTGAACTATCCCATAGATACCTATTCGGTGTAGAATAATATAAATTATATATAAATGTCATTGCAATATTTAACTGTAACAATAATATATATATATATATATTATTATTATTATATATTTTTTTGTGTTAGAAATGCAATTATAATTTATTTTTGAGCAAAACATTTTTTGAGATTCGAACCGACAACCTGGAGCATTACAGGATTGCACACTACCCAATAAACCACAGGGTCGCTCATATCTTAAATGCATAAATACCAGTTAAGCTTAGTTTAATATCTTAGTACAGTTACCGGACTGGTTCCAGAGTCACATCAGAGTTAATATTATTACACTATTTGATAGTTCCAAATATTCGACCACATCGAACATATTCAGTGCCGTTTACTACAATAATACACCTAGTCCAAATTAAATTGGCTCAATATAAAGACCATACATCACGAAAATGGTGAATATGTAACCATTTACACGATATGACCATACAAAACCTTGTACTTTTGATAACAATCACAATTTCTCAAGTCATGGTACGAGTACATTTAGATCAATTGCCACCAAATTTTCTGCAGGTTAATTACTCTTTTAAGTAAAATACTCCTATGTACATGTATTGGCTTATTTCTTTTCTTAACACTCCAGCTCTCATATATTTAAATAAGCAGATTTTATTGGACCATAACTAAAAATTCCTTCTATAAAGTATCTTTGAAAGAAAAGAGACTAAATACGATCCAAAAATCCCTTTGCGGGATACAATCTCATGAGGCACAGTGATCGCCAAAAATAATGGTAATAAATCAGTCGCTTCTGAACCTTCCGATTGGATCGCAAAATAATTTATGCCTCCTAGAATATTTTATAGCGATATCCCTTAGAAGTTCAGGTATTTTTGGGTGCTAAAAGGGTACAAATAGGTCTACACAGACCTAAATGGAATTTGTATAATAATACAGAGGCAGGTGTACTAAAAGTTTGTGCCAGAGTGCGGAGAGTGCTCGAATTAAACTCGCTCCCAAACGAATTCAATTCGAGTGAGTTTTATTTTTTGTATTGAAAAGAGCTACTTGTGTGCTTGCGAGTTAAAAAAGTAAAACTCGCGAGCGTATTTAAATTTTGAGAGTCAAAAATAAAAATAATTATTCTTGAGTTTTATTAATATTGTTTGCTTATGCACCAGCAAAAAAATCCTTGGGACGAGTATAACAGAATATTTTTTTCTGCTCGCGAGCAGAGTTTTTATTAACTCGCGAGCACAAATTTAAAAACGAGTGAGTTAATAAAAATTGTGCCCGCGAGCAGAATTTTTCCCTACCCTGGCTTGTGCAAACGCCTTATTTAATACCAGAGGCGCTGCAACACTGTATATTTAAAACGCGCAAAAAGCAGAGTTGCAAAATAATGAAGCTATCCTCTATATCTTCATTCACCACCTGTCTTCTCTATAGTGAAAGCTTTCTAAAGGAGCTAATACCTAGTAATAGTATTATACATTCATTGCCTGAGTGTTACTTCTTTTTAAGAAAAAAAACTTAACAAAAATTTTGATATTTATGATTTTATTAGGCTAAAGTTTATACCACTTTGTAAGCCAAATTACATGTAATAATTATAAATGAACAAATAACACTAAAGTGAATTGCAAATATTCTGACAAACACCTAGTAGAACCTAACAACTAGCTTTTTTCTAAGGCCACTACACCGTGATTATCAGCGTTCTTTGTGTTTGGTCCATTGTGTGTGGTAAAGGTTTCTCGTTGGTATGTAGTGATTACTCTCATTTTTAGGCAAATGCTTGCCAATTGTGACCGTATCTTTAGGTATTGACACTGATTTCATTACTTATTTTTCCCCCAAAGTTTTCACTGATTGTGTGAATATTTTTCGTTTTTATTGCTGTAAATTTATGAGGCAATTTTTAAAATAACATTTGCTTATGTTTTCATATGCGTACAGCGAAGGCAATATTTCCAGAAAATCACACGCAGTAGTACATCTTTCAGTTGTGGTAATAAGAGTGTGACGTATTACAACAAGTATTTTATTTTTTATTTTTATCCCGAGAGAAATGTACAGATTGTCCATGTTGCAAAGTAATTTAATGTAAGAGCAAAATCAATATTAATTATCACGAAAATGTGTTTGAAATAAAATTTTCTTACTAACGCCAATATGGCAAAAATCTATTATAAAGAATTAAATGTAATGGAACGGATAGTAGTGGAAATTAAAGAAGGACAATGTAAATTTATGAGATGGAAATATTTTATGGTAATCACAAGCTTTTGATTTTATTCATCTAGACATAGTTTAAGACTGATAGTGATATCTGCCAGAATTTAATGTATGGAAATTTACGTTTCTTATTTTTTCTACAAGACAAAAAAATAAAATTGTGCCGGACATTGTGAAACATTTTGTTAATGGGACTTTATTAATTTATATTTCTTATATTTACCGCTTAAAAGAGTTAAAAATTAATCACAAGACGTAACTATAAATGATCTGAACATTAGTTTTTATTTAGCGGCAATGGAATGGAATGACAATGGGTACTCAAAAAAATATACATAATTAAATAGTATTGTAATAACTGGGTATATTTAGTATGCGTATACTAGGCTAAGGATATTTAATCGTATAAAATATATACGCATAATATTCAGGATATTTATTTATTCATCATTCTCCATACATACATACATACATTTGTGTATATAAACTGGAATGAAAAATGTATGGGTTTGTGTGCGGCTGTTTGAAAACATGGTTTATGTGTGTGTGTGTGTGTAAATAAAATAGCCCTATATATACGCATGTGTAGCCGAATATAAGTCAGAGTACTTTTATACTCTTGCATATGATTGTAGCTCATACAGTCTATAAATTGTAGTTGTTGTCGTTTGTGGTAATAATAATAATAATTAATAATAATAATAATTTAAAAAATGTGTATAAACATAGTTATTGCATGTTTATAGTTGTACGTAGTAGGTTTAAAATTAATGCGTGTGTTTGCATATGAAAATGTTTGAAGGCCAATAGTCAAAGAATACTTAAAACGATACTTTTGTTATTCTCTGGTTTACAATTAACATTAAGTTGAAGCTAACAAATCGGACCCTTTCCTTGCAGCGAAATATATACATATTTAGTCCATTAATTCCTAGGAGGAATGTAGGGCCGTAAAATATGGCTATAGCGAAATGCAACTGCCACTTGAAAATTATAGCTGACGAATACACCAAATACTTCCCCAGTTTGTCACAACCATCTTCCTCTGTATAATAAATAGCTTGAACTTACTGTTGTGTGCTACAGGTACGATTTTGCAGCTTTGGCACTGGCTTGTTGTGGTTATCCCATGTTATTTCGCAAGTTTTCTGAAAGTAAAACGAGGTGATTTTTAGAACTTTTTGGTCAAAATGAAATCTTGCTTAAATTTAAAATTATGTTTTTTCTTCTAAATATTTGTTATTCCTATTTATTTGAACTATTTATGGAATTAAGAATTTGCACTTCGTTTCTGCTTAAAAAAAAGTCAGTCTGCAGTAGACTTCACACCAAAACTTTTTTACAATAAACACTTTTATTGTTGCCGAAGGATGCAACTAATTACTCGTAGAGATTAGATTATGTTAATGCATGTGGTTAAAGTCCTCGCATAGACCGGGATTGATCTTTAGCGATATCAGCAAATGAGAAGAAAATCGGTAAGTATCGAATGACTCTCACACAAATTAAACAAACCTTAACAGTCTACAAAGCTCCACTCTTAATACCAATTCAAGACTCCGAAAAGTGTGAGCACAAAGACAATTATATCTAGTGCGGGTTAGAGCCAGAAAGTAGCACAGTAGATCTTCTATTGTTTAAATTACCGCGGTTTCCTTACACTTTCTGCTCGTACCGTCAAGTATTCGTCCTATTTTGACAGCATGCGAAGCCGTCCGGCAATGCCCAGTTAATATCCCCGCTAAAAGTTTACAGTTGCTTCTGGTTAGTGATAAAAGAAATTTAGTCGATTTAGTCACCGGAGCTCCACATGATTTTAGAAGTTTTGTAAGTTCTTGTCGCACGGCAACTAATTGAAAAATTCAAAATTGAACAAACATGGTTCGTTTTGTAAAGATTTTTGCTTGAAGCTTTTAAACTTGTTCATATAAACATATGATGTTCTTATGATTTTTAAAAAAAATTTGGTTTGAAGAGTTTCTTAACACAGTGTCCACACCTGATGATTTTATATCATACCTCGTAATATGACGCCGGCAGAGCGACGTTGATGTTGATGATTTTATACTATGATGAATCAAACAAATATTTGAAAAATACTTGCCAAAAATAATTAATTTTCGTGTTGTTTAATTTTTGGTCACAAATAATTGTTGTGCCGTCTTTTTTAAACAAAAATTGTTTAATAAATAAACGTTAAATGCACAATAACACATAAAATGACATTTGATATCAAGATGATTTCAGCAGGCCGTGAGCTCTGATGATTATATCATAACGTTGCTATAATATTAATAAATTGAGTCTATACGTGATGAATTTTCATCATGATATCAATTTGACATTCATCATGATATAAATTCATCAGGTGTATGTAAGGAAAACCAGATAGACATTGCTTAAGAAAAAAAAAACAAATAAAAATTCTTAATACATTAAGTACTAAATGTCAAGTAACGCGTGATCCATTTCGAGGGTCCCTACTTGTTTTGAAGAAAAAAAACACAGAAAATTCAAATTTAATAGTATTCTTATATTTTTTTAAACAAACACAACCTGTGAAGCGATTCGCTTGTCTGCAGAAAACACCCAGGGTAGATTGCGGGAATCGAAACCATGACTTCTGGACTGAGAAGGTAGCATCGCTACCACTCGTTCCTTTGTGAGGAGTTTTCACATAAAAATAAATTAAACAATTATACATATGGGTTATCCCAGAGTCCTCTTAAATGAAGCGGCAACACTGCTCCTGTCAACAAGTAACTATTAGTTGATTTCTCTGAAAATTTTAACAAGCAGCATCATTAGATTGTGTTTGACAGCCGTTGGAAGGCTACCGCATAATTTCAAACGAAAATGCAAAAAATTTAATTTCGTGTGTTATTTTTGCGGAAGAAAACCATCACTCAAACCAAGGCTAAGTCGTATAAGCAGAAAAGATGCCGAACCGAGACCAGTCGAAACATCTTCACTCAAAACAATTGAAAAAACTTCACGCTATGATGTTGGCCCGTCGGAGATTGAAAGTGAAAGAGATTGTGGAAGCCATAGGGATATCGCAAGACTCAGTTGTTAAAATTTTGAAATATCACTTGGCTATGATCAAGTTTTTTTAAGATGAGTACAGCGTTTGCTCACAATCGACTACAAACGCAATCGTGGTACAATTTTGCAGGAAGGCTTATTGTTGTTCAACGGCAATATTAAGTATATATTGCGTCATATCGTAACCCTGTATAAAACTTAGATCGATCACAATACACCACAGAGCAAATATCAGTCAAAAGAGTGAATTTCTGATGGTTAATCGGTGCCAAAAAAGGCCAAGGTGAGTTTGTTCGGCAATGAAGTCATGGCGATTATGTGTTTTTTTCTTTTCTTTTAAAAGAGAGCTAACACTACTACCACATAGGTAGGTGTAGTTGTTACCTTCTCTTGGGAATGGTATAGTGATAGAGAAGATAGGTGGTGAAGGAAGAAATATAGGAAAGCTTCATTCTTTTACATATACAATACCGTGTTGCAGCGCCTCTGGTGTCAATGAGGCATATTAATTTTCAAAGCTGTGCTTAGTAGACATTTTATTGGTTACAAAATACCCACGAAGGAGGGCGTCTGATGTTACATTAGAATTGGTATCCGCTAAAGCAGGAGTAGTTCAGTAACCATTGCTATGGCTTCATCACTTGAATTTTCCTACAGCAACTGATACAAAATGACACTAATGTACATCAGAAAAATGCTTAGACCTTTGATTTTGTAGTCAAATTGCTAACTACTTCAGTCAACGCATACGATATATAAAAATAAAGTTACTCTTTTGAAGTGTACTTATATTAAAAGTACAAGAATAGATAGATTTATTTCTCTACATCCATTTCGTGAGGTTCTTTCTGTCAAATAATATAAAATAATTTTAAAGACATTCACCCTTATTCTATTTGGCGTCGGCAACATAACACGACGCCGTTTTTAATGTTTTTTGGCACATCGGTATTCCCGTAGATAGTATTGCCATTTATCGATGACTGTCAGCATATGTTTGGCATTCTGTACGAAAAATTTATGTTGATGTTGCCGTTCATTTTGTCGTCAGTGTTTTTGATGTCGTGTTCTGTTGTGTGCATACCACAATGAATTTGAAAAATAATTTAAATAGTAAAAATGTGAAAATATAAGAAATAAAAAAGTACATACATATTTATTTAAAAAATTTACATATTTTTTTAAAAAAATTATTAATTATTAATTTAAAATGGACAAATATAATATGTACAAAATTTAAATTAAAAAAATCAGAAAATTTGAAAAGCTTGTGGAATAGTTGAAAAAAGTCCTTCTTTAAGAGGACTCCGCAGGGGCAGTGTTCCTAATAACTTCAAGGTACAGTGGGAAAGTCTGGCGACTGCACTAAATTCCCTCGGTCCACCAATTAGAACTAGTGGCGCATGGCAAAATGTAAAGTAAATAGTGTGTTAGAAAGGTATACTGTTTTAAAGAATTATTTTTACAGACCTGTCGGGACTTGAGGTTTAAATTAAAAAAGGTTGCAAACAATGCTGAGTGTGAATCAACAAGAGGTAGCGTATATAAACAATTAGCACTAAGCCCTTTTGAAGGAACCTACAATCTCCAATTAACGTTGATCTGATCCCTTTTATTTCCAAAACCAGGTTCTATTGTATCCAATAAATGATGTTTTATTCAGCCGAAAATAACTTTAAAAAATATTAAAACCATGAACATTACTCATTATTTTCCAAAACTATGTTGAAATTTATCACTTACTTTTCATTGGGTACCTGACAAATGCATGACTTTTGTCTGAGAAATCTTCTTTTCACAAATAAATTTTTTATTTTCTTCGCCCCGATACGAAAGAATTTTAATTTATGTACAAACCTTTTACTTATTCAAAAGCACTTCTACCAAAAATAGTAAACAAAATGAATCAGCTGTCTCAAATATTGGATATGTGTATTGCATTTATCGATAAACAGGCAACGTCGTCGTAACATTGTTAGGAAATACAAAGTTAGCATTGATGTTGTGTTAAATTGATAATTGATTGTTGATTGATGTTGTTTCAAAATTGACGACGATGTTGCCGACGCCAAATAGAATAAGGGTGATTTATTATTTGACATATTGTCAGAAGTGTACATACAATAATTGAAATTTATTTCCTGGTGGCTTAGCATGTCTATATACGCTTGATATCATTCATTTCACATTTTATATTACATTGGCAACACTATATTTCCCCCTTTGTCGCTAACATAAATAGAAATTAGTTCAATTGGACTAAAACGACAAAATTATGCATTAAACACATTCACCACAGCAGGCTACACGAACACACGACTTCAAATGCCGCTAGCAGCATTTGTTTAATTATTTTGGAGACGGCAGCAATACCATCTGCATCTCATATTTAAGTTTAAATACATACTTCCAGTATTGGCACCTTCAAATATTTTGCATTTATAAAAATTAAATTACTCTTTCAAAAAATGTACTTATATGACGTAAAAGTATAAAACTGAACCAATTTATGCTTTACAAAAATTTTTGGATATTTTTCCTGTTAAATAATATGAAATAATTGTACGATAACATTCATTCAACATTTTGTATTATACTGGCAAGACTAAATTTTCTCATTGCAGCCAAAGAAATAGAAATTAGTTTAATTGGACTACAACAACAAAATCAGCATAGAAAACAACCTGCCGCCGTGTTGCCTTGCTGTCTTCAAAAGAATCACTCTCAAATAAACATGTGTATTCTATCCTTGACATTTTGTAGTCGGTAGCCTGCTGTGGTGAATGTGTTTAATGCATTAGCATGGAAAAAAAACCTGCCACTTTCTTGCCGTGTTTATTAAATTTTTAACATATTGAAGTCGGTAGCTTGTAGTAGTGAATGTGTTTTATTGTTTTTAAATTGTGTAAGTCACTTACTGTAAGTGTCAGAAAGCTGTTTGCTTTGCCGCTCCTATAAATGGTTAGTAGTAATTCTGCAAACATTTTTGAAAAAAAAAACTCTTCTACTTTGCGTATTTCTCATTTGATCTTCAAAATTGTGATGCCATTTAAATTCAGCCAATATTGATTTCCTAAAGGAAACTAAAATATTACAATGTGAAGAGACACAACCTTCGTCACTGTGCACGCACGCGACTTCTCAAAAAGCGATAACGTGTTTTTTCTTCTTTAAATATGATTTCTCTATTTATTGATGTGTTACTACACATTCCCTGATTAAAGCATTAATGACGTTAATATTGGATTTCGTGAGAAAGTTATGGGAGTGTTCAAGGTGCCATCATCATTCATTTCCAATTTTTAAAATCGCATTAGAAAGAAAAGTGAAAATATAAGCGCGAAAGACATGATAACAATCATCGTTTAAGGAAAGGATAGAGGGGGGGGGGGCAGAGAGAAGGCTCGTTTGCCTTATGGAAATTGGCTTGCAAATAAAGTGGGAGTTGGGTGGTAGAGGGAAACTTATAAAGTTAAATGTGGGAGCTGGTACTGCTGTTGTTATGGCCAACCATAACACACATAGCGTGGAAATATGTGCTGCGTACAAACGTATTAACTTCGAGTGACAACCGACGGTTTTATTTTTAAAATGACCTAGAAATCGATTGCAAACAGAACAAAAAAATCTGAAAACAAACTGTGGAAAATTATATAAATTGTGCGAGTCCACGAAGCTAAAAAACGTGTGTCGAATGTGTGAATAAAATGCATGAAGGCGAGAGAGAAGAAGAACGAAAATAAATGATAGACTGCTGTTGGTTGGTTGCTGTCCAAGCGAGTGTTGTGATTCTCTAAGGCAACTGATAATTTTGAAACTGATAGCTACGAGCAGTAGTGGTAAAAGTGTTTTAAATGAATTTTGTGCACAAGTGAATAAAAAGTTAAAAAATTGCTCTTTTTTTATGCGTTTCCTTCAAAAATTTTGCTATACTACTTTTACTGCTGCAAATAAAATTGTTTTTTATTTCTTCTTTCCCATACAAAGTGGCGAAACCTTGTTCTGTCATAGATGCTTTCGTTCAGTACCATGAATACAGAAGCTGAGGAATGAATAATGATTACATTGTTGCTTTGGGCCAAAAAAATAACATGATTTTTGCCTTTAAGTTAAAATTTCTTTTATTAAAATTAATTTTACTCATACACATTTTCTTTTGACTTTTTCTTTTGAACAAAAAAAAACGAGAGCCTTAATAATCTAATGAATATTAAATTCTAGTTTCATAAGTTGTCTTTAAACATGTTTGCCTTGTATTAATTTTTAATTTATTATAAAAGTAATTATGTTATCTTTATGGCTTTTTTTAATCATCTGCTACGTTTTGTTTTTAATAGCTCTTAATCTCATTATGGCACACTCAAACCTCCATCCATGCATTCTTGATGCAATAACTTCTTCTAGTTTCATATTAAATATTTAGTACCTTGTGTACACTGCAATGTTTACCCACAGATCATCTCATCTCACTTTACCTTAGATTTATTACACAAACGGATATCTTTGAGGGTTTAAGGATTCTGGCGTATGCTTGTGTGCAGGTGTTATAATCATACACTCAACACTTTGTTGTGGTTAAAACAAAAAATGATAGCTCTTAAAATTATATTACTACACAGAAAAAAATACTTCAGTCAGAAAATACATTTTAATGAAGGGATTAATGAAATTTGTCGTTAAAATTTAGCTAATGAAGCTCTTCATTGTATCAATGAAAAACCCATAATTTTAATTATGAACTTCATCGGCTTCATTATATAATTGAAATAATTTTATATATGTACACCCAGAGAAAAAATGATGCCATGCGTGCAGAAAATTGCCACATTCGGTGTCAAAAGTGTATCAACAACGTTTGTGATCAAGTTGTACACGCCGTTGACAATCTGACAAAGAAATATTGACAACAAAATCATTGTCAAATCGAGCACTAATGTGGTCAAATTGACACTGAATTGTTGTTGAATTGACACCAGATCATTGTCAAATTGACACCATACTGTTGCTTAAATGACACCGTGGCGTTGTCAAGTTGACACCGTTCGTCGTCTATTTGTAGATAAATTTCTGTTCCTTTCCCAATTCATTCCCACGAAAATATAAATTTAAATCCATGGTTTCTTTTTAACAAACTTTTTTTAATATAATTTAAATTTAATTATATACATACATACAAAATTTTTTTTCATTATCATACACTGAAAGAATTTTTTTCATAAGTTCTATGAAAAAAATCATTAACATTCAACCAGCGTCACGCTTCGTTGGATTAATGAAACCAGTTTCATTAAAATTATTTTAATGAAAACAACGTCAAATGTATTAAACAGTGTCATCAATGCAATGAAAGAACTTCATTGAAACAACAAAATAATTTCATTAAAACTATGAAATAATTTCATTAAAACAACGAGATAATTTCCAACGAAGCAATTTCATTAAAATAACGAAATAATTTCATTAAAACAATGAAATAACTTCACAAAAACAATGAAATAACTTTATTATAACAACGAAATAACTTAATTGAAACTCTGTGTGTAAATAAGCGTACAAAGAGTACAAGAACAATCATACAGAACTACCTTTGATGCAAGCTTTTGTTTGACAACTGTTGAAATACATTTAATTTATCAGACTTTCACGACTACAATAGAATTTTCATTGGGACAACGAATACATTTCATAGCTATAATAAAATTCTAAATTGCTGTATATTTTATTATATTTTTTAGTTTAAAAAATTTAATCTTTAACTTAATTGCTTTACTTATCCATATATATTTATTTCAAGCAACAACTGTAAATGTTTTTTAAATATAAAGGGGTTTCTTAATAATAAGAAAATATTGTTGTAATAAATCCAATGAAATGTTGTTACAAAACTAGAATACCAACGAATCAATTCAAAAAATATAATGAAATTGTTTCGTTGTATTTATGAATCAAAATTCTTTCGGTATTGTTGACATGTATACATATATTAAATTATATACATACTTACACAAACATATCGCCTTCTAAATCATAAACAGTTGCAACTTAAAAAATTCTAGATGCTCAGGAGTAAACAATTGTTGGTACGGTAGAAATGACGCAAGAATGTAACATAAGAACGGTCATAACGTTATTTTCAAGAAGACTGTGTTGGAAAATAAATTTGTAGAGTCGTAGAGATTTATTCAGTGATCTGGTTTATGGAAAAACTCAAACCATTTTCTATATCTATGATTTGATTAGGATAAAGTTCGTATCGCTTTGCAAGCCAAATTGCATGTGATAATTATTGATGAACAAATAACACCAAAGTTAATTGTAAATATTCTGTACACATAGTCGAACGGAACAACTAGCTGTTTTATTCAAAAAAAACACCTTCACCATCAGCGTTCTTTTGTGTTTGGTTCTCTATATGCGGTATCAGTTGCTGTAGATTTCTACTTTACACGTTTTTATAATAATAATATATACAGACATAGCCATAGATATATTTACAGATATATGATATATTGAATCCTAATTTCGATTTAAGCACAGGCGACATGTAGCAAAAAATTAACTTATTTTATTGGAATTAAAATTTTATGGTCCTACCAATGTTTGGAATGATCAAAATACCAAAACTGTTGATAACTTTTAAGATAAAGGATTTAAAATTTTATCCAGAGCGAAAGTTTACGTGTATAAAATATATTTGAATATTATAGAAAATCCTTCTCTTGAAAACTTTAATTTTGATCGCTTAGGATTAAATCGAAAATAAGGTTCGATAAATAGATTCGCCTTGAGTTACATACATTTACTTTAGACTAATTTTGTGATAAACAAAATTGGTCTAAGCACTGAAACATGATACATTAAAATAATGAATTATGAAAAACTAAAAGTTATAGAATATGAAATTTTTTTCATTATATTGATTAAATACTTCATAGTTAAAAAATATTTAACGAAACTGTTGATATAAATGATTTTTCTCTAAGTGTAGACAACCAAACCACACACAACTTATCATGTTGTGGTTTCTTGTTTTGAGATGGTAGTTTTGAGTTTAATTTTCATAGTTTCTTAGCTATTTCTCTATAATAAATAACACTTACATAAATATGTCTACTGTTGCCTTTCAAGTACGTATTGTGGTGCCTTTTGAGAAATAATGCTGCAAGTCTATTGCTCATAATAATTTGATTTGAAAATAATACAGTGATAAGTTCTCGAGAAACACAAAAGTTCAATATTGTAATTCTTGTCTTTATTATTATTTTTTAAATGTCTACATCAACTAAGATATTCGATTATAAAGGCTAAAGTTCGTAAAGTATTACATATGTATGTATGCAGTGCCTGTAGGGAACCCTTCGTGAGCGAGTCAAACAAGCACTTTATTAAATTTATTTCTAAATATTAATATTAAAAAAAAATGACAAGAAACGTTTGAAAACAAAAGTAAAGGTTATGGACACAACCAATTAGTGAAAAAAATTATACTTCAGAGGAAAATCACTTTAAATACTCGAATACCGAAAAAAAATTACTAAAGTAATCTTTTAATTAAAGTCGTGATTGGTTCCACATAAAAATTTGGTTTCCCCTGTTTTTAATTAGAATTCATAATTAGTTAAGAAGATTGAAGTTGCCAAAAATTATACAAAACAAACAGAGATGTCATATATAAAGAGATTACTGTACTGTATATACCCAGAATATTTTCCTTAGCATTTTTCTAGCGTTTGTTGTATATTTTGTACGACTTATATTACGACTTAAGTTAACATGGTTTTATTAATATCATTTTAACAAACGTTATAAGAGAAATGAGGATTTGTTAGTAGCACATTGTTTCAAACGTGAGTCAGTTCTTTCTTAAGACGACTTAAGCGGTTATCCTAATGACTTCATATACTTACATATATACATATGTATATGTATATGTACATACCCACTTGATCTGAGAACCCACTTGATTTGAGATTCGATAAAAAAAATGGTCACTAAAGCGAAGAAATTTCGAAAAAATATTTCGATATTTGTTCGCTAATCCAAGAAAATTCGAATGTTCGCTAAAGCTTCGAGCATCGACCTTCTCTCGATAGTTTTTCGAATGTGTAACGGTAGACGTATGGATATTTGCTAGCCTGTTAGTCTAGAGGTACTAAGTTCAAACCATGACAGTAGTGTAAATAAAAAAATAAAATAACAACACATACCTACATATATGTGCAATAATTGAACAGAAAAAAATATGTCATGATAGCCTAGTGGATGTGTACTAGCCTGTTAGAATGGAGGTACCATGTTTAGATCCTGCAGGGTAAGTTATAAGGTATTAAAAAATATAAAATAAAAAAAAAGTAAATTAAAAGAAATTTATTTTGCTGGTGGTTCAGCTTTGTCTATATGCATTTTATTGTTGATGTAACAAATCATCAGTAGACTTCAACCACACATCCTGAATAGACAGAAAGCTCTTATCTTATGCACAGATTTTCAAGAACTATTTGAGAATTCACAAAGTAAATTAAAAGAAATAAAAAAAAGCAAATTGAGTCCGATCACAGGGGAGATGCTTAGACATCTAGTAATGAAATTTTTTTTTAATATTGGCTTATGGTAACTAAAATACGATATATAAATTTTTGACTCTACTGTATTTAAAAATCTATGGAAAACTGCATCTATAGTAGTTGAATTATTAGTTGTGGAGGGGGTTTGTGGAGAATTGCTCATATACAAGTAGAAAACGTCAAATAAAAATTTTGATAAAACTTGCGACTTTGGGTTTGCAAAATTTGTATTAAAATCACCATCCATAATAATTGGCATGAGATGGAGATTGTTACCCAATTGTCGTGCACCAGCTGCAGTGTAAGGCAACAGTACGTAATAAGGATATATTACAATATAATATTATAAATTCTTTAGAAAGACTGCTATATATCTTTTAAACAAATATTTGACATTTAAAACGCTCTTTTACTTAAAAGTTTATATCTATTTTATTTATTTTATATTTTTCAACTGTTTAACAAAATTATCCCCACTGGCAACACTATTGCACTTCACAAGCAATTTCTAATAAAATTAACATTGGTTCTGAAAGTATGCTTTAAAATTTGGTTAAGTGTATTTCTATGCAGCTGCTAAGTTTCTCTGTACTTCTTGTTCGTATGATTACACTAATATACTCACACATAGCTCAGACCGATTTGATAACGCTTTACGATCTTACTCGCCTTACGAATGTACTGTGAAAAAGATTTTTACCCCTTAGCGTATAGATATTTACACATAAGAAATTAAATTACTTTTTAACCCTTTCTGCTGCCTTTTTGCGACATCGTAATTAATTCGATATTCTTTCACTTTTTATATTGCTAGCGAACCTTCAAAATCGAATATTTTTTGGGACAAAACTGAACGACAGTTGACCTTTTTTCAATTCATATTTAAGTGTCACTCTCGATAGTTTTTCATGATAAATATTCGAGATATATTAGAAATCGATATAAATAACCAAAGTCTTGGTCAACTGGGCATGCATGCATTGCAAGTTTATATACATGAATAAAGCTTTTATGTCTGGTGTACATTTGACAATGAATGTGTATGATGTGTGGCCTGGCGCACGTTGGTTTAACTTTGTGGTATTAAGCTGGGAAATCCTTTTTATCTGGATTCACTTGCTCTATTTTCTATTTTAAGAGTATTAACGTATTTATTTCTAATTTTTTTATGCGTCGGTTGCTTTTGTGTGGTCTGTGTTTCTAAAAATAAGGACTGGACTGAGTTAAGTAACAATTGAAATAAAACTCATACAGCTAAAGAATTATGCTCTTGTGCAAAAACGATTGTTAAAGTTAAAGCATGCATTAAAACCAGGTTTGCCATACCAAATTCGTTTGTTAAACCAACTTTAAATTTAGCAATCGTTTTTGCATAAGGGTGTTAGACTTCTTTTTTCTTTGTTCTTCTTCTTATTAGAATTGTTAATCCTCATGGATTGATTTCGTTGCAATACTTTGAAGAATTGAATTTCCAAAATAATAAATGTAATAAAAACTTAAATTACTGTACATGCATTATTTCATTTGATTAGACATACATGAAATTCTAACCATATTTATTCTTGTAATTCCCAACTGCCCCAAAACACGAAATTTTTCGTCCCCAAAAAATTTAAAAATTTTTCAAACTATCAGAGCAAGTCCCAAAATACCGGCAGCACTACCCTCATGCAATGAGCTAACAAAAACAGCTGTGCATAGTTAGTAAAGAATAAACGATAATGGCAAAACTGTTGTAAATTTAGAGATAGTAAAATGAAGCTTTCATTACAAAAAAAGCTTTCAGCAAATTGTGATACGATGAATCAAAACAATTCACATATTCCATTTGGAATAAAGGCTGAGTATATAAAGCAGAAATCTATATCAACTGATACTATACACAGTGAACCAAACACAAAAGAACGCTGATAATGAAGGTGTAGTGGCCTTCGGAAACAACAATTTGTTCTGTTCTACGAAGTTTTTGTCTTTTTTTTTTGGTTTTATTTTTATTTTTATATTTTTTTTTAACAAAGAGTAGAAATACTCAGGTAATGGAGGCCTACTACTGTTACTAGGTGTAACCTTCTTCATTGACCAGCGTCTAATCACTTGAACTTTCCTACTACAAGTTATACAAAGGAACACTAGTACAGATCAGAAAAATGCATGATATTGTTATTTAATGACTGTTGGATACCGAGGTCGAACGCAGGACCTTCTATTTTTTAGTTAACTAATATCACTAGTTAAAATCTTTTGTTTTAATTATTTGATCCCTACAATTTTCAAGTTTCAATAACGAATCCTTAGAAACATAAGATACATACCAAGAACCTTTTTTAACTATTTAGTTGCTAACTCGTACAGCCAATCTTCCATTTATTTTTGCATTTATATGCGATCTGTCAGAGAGAATATAAAAAATTATTTGTGCTAATTTTTTTCCACAATTTTCTCTGTCCTTTTTGCCAAAAACATATATAATTTTTTGTATGTATATATTTGAAAGTACTATTGCTTTTTCTCACATAAAAAATTTATTTGCTTTCGCAAATTTATTTATTTAATTTTAAGGTCTTCATAAAATTATTACTCTCTTCCACTTCCCTTTTGAACTAATTTCATGGTAAACCTGTCATACGGGGGTCAAGTGTGTATTACACACCAAAACACTCAAACATTACCATAACTAATGCTTTTATGCCTACAAAAAATTTATTATGTTTATAAAATTAAAATTTTACTACATTTGCTTGTGCAAATAATAAAAATTTGTTGATAGACATAAATTAAATTTTCTGCCACACTGCAGCAAATGATAAGAATTTTATGGTCTACTCCTTTACTACCACTACAAAATTATGATGTTTCTTGTAATTGTACCGGTGTTAGTAAGCAATTGTAAAAGGGAATGAATAATAACGACTGCTGGTGAGGACAAGTCCTGCTACATGTTGCACGCTAAATAGACTGGACACAATTCAATATAAAGAAATATTTTCAGCAGATACTAAAAATGTTTTATATCATAAATTAAATTGTTGCTTTATTGTAAAGAAAGTTAAAATATTGTTACCCTGAAAAATATTTTTCTATGATCTTATCAGGCTAAAGTTCGTATCGCCTTGTAAGCCAAATTACAGGTGATACTTATTAATGAACAAATAACACCAAAGTTAATTGTATATATTCTGACAAACATGCAGTAGAACGGAACAACTAGCTGTTTTAGAAGGCCACTACACCTTCATCATCAGCGTTCTTTTTTTATGTTTGGTCCACTGTGTGTGGTGTCAGATGACGTATAATTCTGCTTTATATACGCAACTTTTATTGCAAATGGAATATGTGAATTGTTTTCATTCATCGTATTTCAATTTGCTGAGAGATTTTTTTTGTAATGAAAGGATCACACATGCTACAGAATCATGCATTAGAGCTTTTTGATCTCTAAAATGTTAGCATCATAGCCTCCGAATAACACTGCTTTGCTTAAGTCGACTTAAGGTATTATTTTATAATGCCACAGATTTATAAAATTAATTCAAAATATGGTAAATAACTTTGCGTAGCAAAATGTTCTGATGATATCCATGTTGTTTACAAATTAAAAAAATGTTAAACTTTTTTGTAATCTCTTTTAATTGTTTGTAAAGCTATTACTCGTATATTGTTTTATTTTATTGGATATATTTTACTGATTTTATTACGGTTTTAGAGTGTGGTCGTCTAGTTTTTCTATTGTTTTAGGTTGCTTTGTTAAGTTTTCACTTTCCGTTGTTGTGGTTGTTGTTGCTGTTGCTGTTAATATCTCATAAATTGCAACAGTCAGCAAATTAATTTTTCATTCAAACTGTTGTTAATTAACAATTTTGTGGTTCCTCAGGGAATATCCTTTTATTTTGTTGTTATTTTTTTACTTTATATATGAAAATATTTTACTATGTCTGTGTGTTGTTCACAAAGTGTTGAAAGGATACATGTGCTTTAATGAAACTTTGAATTAGAAAATGTGTTAAGCATGTTGTTCATATTTACATAATTTTGCACTATTAATTTCATGTAGAAATATGTTACACACAACATGTGTCTTATGAGGCTGTGTAGCACGAAATGAAATGCCTTTAACCAGAGAAATAGTTAATAAAAATGTTCTGAAAATATGCTTTCATGAAACATTTTTACTTAACAATGTTTTATGAGATATACTCGTACTTATGTACATACAAACATACATGGATGAATAAATACATCCATACATACATAAATATAATAATATATACATTTTGTATACATATTTACATCAGCTACGTCCGAACACATACACGTTTTAGACACGCAAAATTTACTTTGTAAAATCTTAACTCAGCTGGGAGCAGCGTTACAATTGTAAAATTTCAAAAAGTGCCTCAAAAAGGGGATTTTGAAAAAAAGGTGGCACCATAAAGGGGATTTTAAATAAAAAAAGGTGCAACTTTTAAAATTAACTTTTAATTAAAACAAATCTGCTTATTTTTAAAAACATCAAGAATAAAAATCAGGTTATCATATCTAAAGATTAAAAAATACTATTTTTATGATAAAATAAAGCCACAAAATATAAAAATAATTCATATGATCTGTGCTATTACTTGAATCTTCTGAAGATACATATGTACGTATATATTTTTAATGCTTTCTTAGCATTGGCACTTATTTACAAAAAAAAACTAACTTTACTTTAGAAAAAATGTATTTCATTTATTAATTTTATTTTTATTTTTTAATAAATATCTGAATATTGAATTCTCAAGAAATAGGCACAAGACAACTCCGTAAATTTTTTATACATTGCATTTTTTAATTAAAGGAAAAAGGTCGATTTGAAAATTTTTAATAGTTATTATATGCCTATTTTTTTTAAACTGTATATCTGTACTTTTGAATAGGTTCATCATTTGGAATCCAGTCTTCCAAATCACTTTGCTACAAACTTAAAAAAGATAACATGGTATGACAAGTTTCAACTTTTAGCCCGTTAGATAATTTATTTTCTAATGATGAAAATTTAGAAAAAGAACCGCTCAGCGGGAAAAAACTAAAGATATGTATATAAAGCAAATGTATATAACTTTGGATATAAACTTGTATCGAAGCAATTTGAGAACTCTCTTACAAAAACATCAAGTCCACTTATTATATTACAAAAAAACGGAATAAATAAATAAATATTTAAATACAATCAGTCTTTTAGCGCTACGCAATTTTTTGAAGTATGTAAAAGTTTAATAGTAACTTTTTTTAATCAGGAATAATTTTTTAATCGGGCTTAGGTTCAGTATTTTCAGTTATTATGATATGAAATATTTTTAGTAATTAATATGATTTTCTTAACAAGATAAGAAAAATTAAACTTGACTTTTTAGCTGGGGGAAATGCGCATTTTTCTGTGTAGCCATGAAGCTGATGAAGCACACATGTTTATCAACTTGGGCAGAGATTGTTATTAATATCAGCTATTTAAATTGTATTTTTAATCAAATGGAATATTATAAAAGATACACTGAAAGCAAAACGCTTCGTCACGGGAATGCAACCGTTACGTTGAACCTGTTTCATTAATATAACGACAAATTTCATTAATAAAATGAAACATTACATTATATTGATGCAAATTGCATTAATGGAATGAAACCAAGTGCTAGTGCTTAATATTTTACATTTTCTAGTATCATTTATGTTACGAAATAATTTTCATTCGGGTAACGAAACACTTAAATACATGTTTTTGTGAAGAATTTATACAAAAAAATATTTTAAATTGATTAGTTTACATAAAATAATTTCAAAGTATCAAATTGTATCAAAGTATCAAAAACAATTGTAATTAATCTACAGTTATGGAAATTATAGTTTTGTTGCAATATTTTCGTAACTATAATGAAGAAAAGATCCTGCTGCGCAGTGTGCCACTCTTGTAATCCCAGGTTCGTATCCTGGAGATAAATCAAAGTTTTTTTAATATATATATTTATATATACATATATATATATTTATAAGTTATAACTTTTCAAATAAATAAAATACTGTTGCATTAATTAAATCAATTAAATAACTTTGAATTAAAATTTCATTAATGATGGCATGTATGTATTTAGTGTGTATCTAAATAATATTTGAGGTTGTTGTGGCTGCAGCCACAAGTTCAACTCTTGGCCGGTGAAGCCAATTATCATGCAAACGTTTTTCTGATGCCTGTGCCAATATACACACGTAAGTTGAATATTTGATAAGATACAATGATAATTAAATAAATGAATCAGTCATTACAATAATGACGTATGTTGTTAACACAATGATATGATACCATCAAAATATGATATGTTACGTCTCAGTAATGAAATATTGTCATGATTTACATGCAAAATGCTGTTTATTCAATGAAATAGTTCGTAAAAAAGTAAAACTAATGTCATTTCATTGTATAAACTAAAAAGTTTCATCACAATGATCACATTTTTCATTTAAAATATGAAAATGTACGTTGCTTATGAATGAACATATTTCGTTGTATATATGACATTTTTTCAGCTAATGAAACAACTTTCATAATACGAATGAAGCGTTGCATTGGTTGAAAAATAATGACAAAATCGTAAATTTAATGTCGAAAATCATTGCATTTACGAAGGTTTTTCTCTCAGTGTAGTGTATACAATCATTGATTTACCTTTGTTAAATACATTTGTAAGTATCACTATTAATTTTCTATTTTCCCGATTAAGAAATTATTCCTGATTAAAATTTACTATAGTTCAACGAAATTTGTTTAATATATGTACATTGTATATTATATTAATATACTCATACGAATATAATCAAACTTGGGCATATTAATTATTCGAAAAATATGCATAAGCTAAACACGCATCACAAGAAAAACAATGTCTTATAAGCTTGCTTACAAGCCAATATATTAAAACAAAATAACTTATATATTAATAAAACCGATAGTAGGAAAAAGTACATCTTCATTCAGTAAAAAGTATCAAAAAGAGTCTAAAATTAGAAAAAGTATCAAATTTGGGTGCATTTTGTTAGAGTAGCACAATAGGATCCAAGCAGTCGAAAAAGTGGCAAGTTGCTACTTTAGTAGCACCAACGGTAACGCTGGCTGGGAGAAATACAGAAAGAGAAATCATTAATATCTCTGTCTTTCACCTAACTGAATGAAGACTTTGTATAGTAAACTTCGCGTGTCTAAAATGGGTCTAACTAACAAAATGATACATAGGGAATTGTGTTTAGCAAAACAATGTTAATTATCATTATTTTCGATAAGCAGAAAAAAAATTAACATGAAAGATAATCTTGCCCTTAAAACACGTTTTTGCTGTCCTCAAAAATTATTATTTTGTCACTTACAACATTAATCGTGTCAAATCGTCAATGCCTGAACAAAATTAAAGTTTAATAAATTGGGACGGCTGAACACGAAAGATATTTCCAAAAATCTTCATAACTGTTCATGTTAATTAAGCAAATTTAACACCGTTAAACATATACATACATATATATGTATGTAAGTTGTTTTTCTTTTATCAGCTCATATTTATAATGTGTTAATGTGATCGGATAAACATTCACTAACAGCATGTTTTTATAAAATGAATAAGTATATACGTTCATAACGAACGAAACTATGTTTACATTATTGTAACATTGAATAATTTTTATTAGACTTGTATCGAACTCTTTCAGTAGCTCGTTTTTGCCACAAACCAAAGATCAAACTCATTTAAATTACAGTCGAACTTCTCTATAACGCAGCAGTTGGGGACCGTCAAATTTCTAAGTTATAGAAAAAATTCGTTACAGAGAAACTGCAGAAAATTTTGACTTTTTACATTTTTTTATGTAGAAAACATATTTATTAAGACAAACAAATTGTTTTTGCATGAACACATTAATTGTTTTTTATTAATACATACATACATATGTAGAAAAAAATTATATGTAGGTATTAGGAGAAGAACATTTTTTGTTTATTTTCTGTGACTAAATTGATGCAAAAAATCGATTGCTAAAAACTTCTCAACAGAGAGATTATTTATTGTGAAAAATTCTATTTAGGTCTTAAAAAATTGTACGTTACAGAGAAAACTTCGCTATAGGGAAGTTCGTTATAGGGAGATCAAAATGTATGAAAATACTCACAAAAATGTTGTGTTCACGAATTTTATTTGTTATAGAGAAGATTTCGCTTTAGAGAAGTTCGACTGTACATGGTTTTGATCATTGGTTTGTGTCAAAAACGAGCGATTAAAAGAGTTCGATATAAGTCTAACATATAACAACAAAAGAGCTTTTAGTTTTCCTACACTCATAAAATTCTGTGTATGTAAAATTAACTAAAATTATTGTTTAAAACAAATTAAAATCTCTTAAAAATCGGTCTACTTATTTTTAATTCTAAATTTGATGAAATTGTCATTAAATTCTTAATGCTAAAATGTTAACTGACTTAAAACCATAAAAAACGATTGCTCTTATGCAAAAACGATTGTTAAAGTTAAAGCATGCGTTAAAACCGGTTTTGTCATACAAAATTCATTTGTTAAACCAAGTTTAAGTTTACGAATTGTTTTTGCATAAGGGGGTTTATGTTTATCTCGTTTCTGTTAATTTTATTGCAAAATAATACACTCCAAATTCAATATAAATCTATGATTTTTGCTTTATTTTTCATAATTTAACTGTGAAACAATTGCAAAAATATCTAGCATTGAGTCAAAATAATGTCAAAGGCATAAGAAAAAAACTGAGTTCTTATAATCAACGCAAAATCTTTATTAATGTGTTCTTAGTTTTTTAAAGGACTGCAATAATCAATTTAAAATAAAATTACTTGCTCACATATTAATGACACTTGAAACAAATTTGACATGCATTTTATTTAAAATTTTTCATCAAATTATTATTTTTTAGATTTCAAATACATTCTGTTTTTTTATTCCATTACTGTAATAATTTTGTGAGTGTTTCTTTTTGGTTATTCCGAAAAAGCTGTTTTTATGTCAAAACGAAAGCTTTAAAATATGTTTTATAAAAAGCAAATTTTAAACGTTATTGTTTATAAACGAAACATAAAACCGAAAGGGCTTTATGGTTGCCGGTTGCAAGTCAAGGTCCTTTAGATTTAGATTTAAAAAAAAATTCATGTTTTTATTTTTTTTTAAATTCACTATTTTAAATTTCTAAACTTTTTTCAAACCTCTATATTAAATGAAATTTATTACCGAGCGTATTAAGCTTTAAATTGTTATCATCAGACGAAAAATTAAATAGTTAGGATATACTTAGTGAAAGTGGCACGGTTTGCAATGTTTCCACGCCACGACTTCAAATAATCAAGATCTGATGTCAACTAAATATTCTGAAACTACTTGTTTTACAATTCTCCCTGTTTATAAACTCTTTCGATAGGATGCAAAAGCAAATTAATTGTGTAACATGACATGGCTGCTAAGTTTTTTGGTACTCGTATTACTATAATCTTTTTTCGTTTCTTTTTTTTTTTTTGGCATGTTTTTGTAAACACTGTAACGATGTTAATGATAATAATGCTATTAACAATGCTGATGGTGTTTTTTTTTCGTTTCAGATGATGTTGTTTTTTGTTGCATATTAAAAAAAGGGCGCACAAAAATTAGTGCAGGATTTAATTTCAATGGACTACTTTCGTTATGTTTGATAATTCGCTTACATATGAGAAAAATCTAGCAGATTTAGATTAGATTTACACTACAAAATAAAATCTATTTTAATCTATTATAACTTATTGGCACATAGTCATAGTCAAAATAAAGTAAGCTTTAAGAAATCAAAACCAGTATTCCCATACAAAATACTGGTTCTAAACTCTTAAAGTATACTTTGTTTTGACTATGACTATGCCCCATAGTGTTTTCACACTGACATGGTTTTAATAAATGTCAGTTGTAACGGTTAAACCAACTGTTAAAATCTGGTTTTACCATGCAAAAGGATTTAACTAAAATCAACTTAAAACCTTTTTTGAATTGGGCTTAAGTGAGTTCAATGAAATGCAATTTTGTTTTCGCTACACTAAATTCAGTAATGCCAAGTTAAAATGGCCTGAAGCAGCTGATAATGTTTATGCCAGTTAATAAAAATAATTACCTTTTAAAACATTTTAGCTTGAAAATTGAAGCAGCTGCAACAATAATCCAAAAATTGCTGAGAAAATCTTTTGGACGAAAAACAACGAAACTATTTGCATTGACCTCTGGAAAGTGAAAATTGACGATATGACTGACATCCATCTGCCAATAAATAATTCTTGCTGCCAAAAAAAAAATACCTACCTTAATGCAAAGATCTGATAGAAGAAGATAAGAAGAAGTACTTGAAATATAAATTAAATTTTAATTAATTAAATTTTAATTAATTTTTTCAAATATCAAATTGTGTAATTACAAGAACCAAAAGTGATTTATAGTTTACGCAGGAATCAAATAAGTAGAATATAATAAAATTATATAAAAAAAATTTCGGGGCGTGTCCCATTTTTTTACTATAATACCATTGAGAAGCTATATTCTCTTAGACAACAAAAAAATTTTTACAATCAGTCTAAAATGTACTGAGTTATGAAAATACACACCTAAAATAAATAGAGACGAATTGTAAACGTTCTCCTTTTTTTGAAATGGGTTTAAAAGGTTTAGCTTACAATATATTTGATTTCTAAACACTACTTCGCTTTGTTTAAGAAATTCTATAATTTTAATATGTTTATATTTACAAAATATAAAATAATAATATACATTTTAGAGAGCATTGTAAAATTGCTGAGTTTTTCATACAAATACCCTTTTTCCACACGCAAACAGCGTGACCGTTTGACCGACTAAAGTGGCAAATTACAAATTTTTCGACTGCCTTGCCACTTTTTCGACTGCTTTGCCACTTTTTGTCTCCCTATTTTTAGAGTGAATTATATAAAAATACATAGAAAAAAATTTTTGTGTAGTTTTCTCGTTTTTTTAAGTTAGTTTGCCCCTTTTGTTTAATAAATCCCCTTTTGTTCCCACTTTTTGAAACATGTCATCGGTCACCCTACACACAACGTTTACCTTTCAAAGTCTTATTCAGCTGGGAGAGAGACACAAAGAGAAAGTATTTATCCCCCTGTATTTTACCCAGCTGAATTAAAACTTTGCAAAGTAAACTTTGCGTGTGGAAAAGGAGTAAAACAAAAACATCTCTTGTACAGTTTGTCAAATAAGTGTTATACAAATTAAAAAGAAAGAAATGCACAAACAAATACAAGTATTTCTATCAACCTGTTGCTTTAAAACTGAATTTATCCAAATTGCAGTGTGAACGCAAAATCAGCTGTTTACAGTTTTAACGTTAAAACCAGATTTTAAGTTTTTATTAGTGAAAACTGTCCTAAAAAATAAACAGCTGTTTCCAAAAAGGGTGCATGAATTAGCTCCATTGCAGTTGTTCGGTGTAGCTTAGGAAAAAAATTTCAGTCAATGGTTTTTGTCTTGAATACGAAATCTTGATCAATGTAAAAAAAAAGCTGGGTGTAAGTGGTATGGACTTTGTTAAACATTTGAATTGAAATCTACTGGATTTCGTGCTGTTGTAAATGTTCTATAAATTATATTTTTATAATTGAT
Organism: Tachina fera; assembly: GCA_905220375.1. NCBI lineage: Eukaryota > Metazoa > Arthropoda > Insecta > Diptera > Tachinidae > Tachina > Tachina fera. The sequence goes on along the minus strand of LR999963.1, from coordinate 20,121,580 downwards.
ATCAAAAATAAATGGGCTGATTCATCTACAATAATATAAAAAAAGTTATTTAATGACCTTAGTGGCATATACTTCTATTCTTTCCGATTGAAATTTTCTACAGGCATGTTGCACAAATGTATATAATGCATTTTATTAATACTATTTGTTGAAATGATTGGTCTTAACATCTTCAATTGACTCAAGCATTTTATAAGAAATTATATAAAAATTTTTCTCAACGAAGACTACGTTTTATATAAAATTTGATAAAGCTTTTACTTGGTTATTGGAATTATTTTTCATAGTATTAACATTTTTGCTAACCCTTTTTTTACATATCAAATATCGTGCCGCCTATGTTTCAACATAATAATCCTGTTGCTGCTGCTGTGTTTTAAACATTAGCATGAAAGTTAACAAGCCAACATTGAACCAGCAAAACCTTCTATCCAATCAACCAACCACCCAAAGGTAAAAATTTACATATCTACATATTAAAATTTTGTGCACACATGCTCAAAAACACCCAAAATCTCACTTATGCATCTATAATAAGCAGCAGCACAGCAGACAACAAATAAAGGATGTAAATGTTTATTAAAAGCGAAAGCTAGAAAAATATTAAATCTCGCATCCTTTTGAAAAGACCTTTAAGGGCATATTAATTTTATTATTAGCTTTTAAGCAACATTGGGTTTTGGAATTAAACCACACATTGCAAGTGACTTTGTGGAAGCTGTTTGTTAAAAAGTTTTGTATGTAATATTTGAAATATTATAATATACATACATCGCTAGTCTTTGTAGCTTGGTTATACGAGAAGAGGGTGATGTTGGCTGAAGTATTTAGCGCTTTGACTACAAAACCGAAAGTTGTGGGTTCGAGCCCAGTCTGCAAAGTTAGCCTTTTGCCTAGAAATTAAATTAAAACCATGACTAACCGAAATTAAATTATATCTGTGGCAAATAGAAAAAAGTTCTTAAGTGAAGATAAGCTGATTTTGAGTTAATGGTACCTCCGAAATCGACTTGAACACTTAAAAGTGCTCTCCTGTAAAACAGTAAAATATGACTCAAGCAAATTAACTAACATGTGCATAATTAGTAAAGAACAAACGACAATGGCAAGACTGTTGTAAATTTAGAGTTTGTAAAATTGAGCTTTCATTACAAAAAAGCTTTCAGCTAATTGAAATACGATGAATAAAAACAATTCACATATTCCAATTCCAATAAAAGCTGAGTATATAAATCAGAAATCTATATCAACTGACACCACACACCGTGAACCAAAAACAAAAGAACGCTGATGATGAAGGTGTAGTGGCCTTCGAAAACAGCTAGCTGTTGTTCCGTTGTACTACGTGTTTTTCAGAATATTTACAATTAACTTTGCTGTTATTTGTTCATTAATAATTATCACATATTATTTGGATTACAAAGCGATACAAACTTTAGCGTAATCAAAATAATAAATGTAGGATTTAAGTACTTTTTTTTATTGCCACAGATATAATGCATAGCAGACTGTGGTGATATGTATTGTGGAAACAACAATTATGTAGTTCCAAATTTATGTTTCTGTCAGGAAAAAAATTTTAAAAGAATTTTTAAATGTTTCTTTTATAAAGCTCTTTAAATTTGAATGTTCTGGTCTCTTATATGTTTCTGTTCATGATGCATGTGTCATTTGGAAAGGATAGAGTGACCTCATTTAACTTTTATAACAGATTGATATATGCTCAATTAAACTATGTCTTAGCTTTATGTCTGTTTATATCTTTATTTAAGAGTATTAGCTCGATATTTCTTTACGATATTCTTTATATTTTGCTCTTTTGATATATAATTTTTTCTTTGCTCTTTTCTCCTTTCAATCACAAAAAATTTGATGAAATAATTTGATAAATTGATATATTAAGGTCTGCTTAGCTGAAGTACACCAGAGAAGAGCAATGAGTAGTGAAAAAGTGAGTAGAGTTAAATGATGACCTACAATTTCTTGTATTTATGCACACTCATACTTATGCAATATTGTCTATGAGTCAGATTCACTCGAAAGTTTGAAGTGCGCATCGAATTCGTACTTAGCAACATTTACGACGTTGTTGATTTCGACTCTCCTTAAATCAATGCCTATGGACGACGCAAAAAAGATAAGTATGATTCACAATGCGAACTTCGCATACGAACATTAAAGTTCTCATTATGAGGTTTGTTTTAGTTTTTTTTGTTTTTTTTCAGGAATTGAAAAATACTCTATTTACTACTATTGTATACTACTTTGCAAACTGTTTAATGACTAAACTTTTAAATAAACATACATGCATGAGTTAAGTGAGTTGAATCAATGTGAGTAGTATAAGTATTTTCCTGAAATTAGAAATCAAACTGAGGTGCTTTGTAAGTGTGAGTGTATTATGAATATGAATGTCGACTTTGCCTTCATATTTATTTCAACCTATATTTCAAAATCAATGTCATTGTGATTGTTCACACATCGTAGTAGTTGAGTTTGATCTATGTCTACGAATTTATATATAAAATTTCATGAGTCAGTATGAATAGTAAAAACACCACTGTCGTTCATTGTCGATCACTGGTACACACACCTGAAAGTTAAGAATTTATATTATAAAAACGCAAAATTATAGCTTTGCGTAAGCGCAATTGTGCATGCAAAGTTTTCTTTGAGTCGTCTGTATTGAAAACCTTAAACTTTAAATTATATTTCGAAGTTTTAAGTGCGTGGGCGTGCCCTCTGGAAAATTTTTTTTTGCTTTTGTGTTTTTTCTGGTTCGTAGCTTTCAAAGGTCTATTCATGTATGGAATTTAAGTTTCCTAGTGTAAAATATAGTTTTTAACTCTTTTGTATTAAATTTCAGCTCTCTAACGCAAAAATAGAATTCTAAATTTTTATGGGTGTTACCTCGACCATTTGTTTTACATCAGAATTATGCTTTGCCCAGTGCTTATGATTTATGTAAAGTTTCGTAGGAACCGTTTATTGAGAAAGAAGTGAGTAATAGATTAAAGTCTGCTAAGCCAAAGTATACGAAACGGAGGGTAGTCACCCCTTTATATGCATAATAGAGTAACCCTGCCCGCGTTGCTGGACAATAGAATAACATACGTTTACGTCTTTGTACTAAAAATTAAATTTTCTAGAAAGAATAGATATTTTCCGGAAAAAGAAGTACAAAATAATATAAATTTTTTAAAGCGCTTAGTGGTAAATGACATTTTAAGTATTGCCATTTTCACAAAAAATTAATAAAGACAGTTGACCATGTTAAAATACCGGAAATTATAAATTTATTCCGTGCATTGCATTTATTACAAACTTTATCCATTTTGCAAATTTGAATAGATGGATGCAAAGCGTAATCAATGCTATGATCACAATTAAAACCTGCACGATCCAAATTTCCGATTGAATCGCTACGTCTCCGTTGTTGCTTGTTTTGATTGTCACGTTTAGTGTTACGTTCACGATCTCTTATGTTTCTAACTCTCACACTTTCAATATGTTCTTCTCTTTGTTCTTGAATTTGATTTGATCTTGATCATGCTATTCGTTGTATTGTTAATTTAATACTTTGTAATCGCTCTTCTTCATCCTGATTAGATCTATTTAAACCTATTTGACTGCTGTGGCGTTTTCGTCGGCCGATATCTGAACGTCTTCGTCGCGGCATTGTTGAATAATTTGTTTAATTTTTTTTTGATGCAAACGATTTTAATTTTAACTGAAATATTACAAATCAATAATTACAAAATATCAATGCTCGCACTATAAACTTAAATGACAATCAATTAACACACCAAAATTAAATAAGTCATAAGAAAAAAAAAATAAATTTTATATAGGGAATACACACCATCATAAAAGTGCGAATATAACGCATGTTCGTAAAAAAATTTCCATGTTTTTTTTATCAACCATCAGCGAAAGTAGACCCTTCCAACGCATGTACTCGTTTGAAAATCGGTTGAGTGGTTCTCGAGTTATAAAATCACGAACATAGTACAACTTATATTTATATATATATAGAAGAGAAGATTTAAGTGGAAAATTGCAACCTTGTGCTGCAATACACATGCAAACTTTCAATAAAACCGCTCGATTTCGAAGGCTGTAATTTTAATCTTTAATTTTGTATTTTATGGGTAGAAATCTGTGGGTTTTCAGATTTTTACAGTTGGTCACTCATCTACCCTTATTTACTTGTGTATAAAATTCTTCTTAGTTTCAACATTATTTCTGTCTAAGATCAATTTATTTACCTAAATATTTTGTTAAATTTGTTAGACTGTCTGTTTAAATATAAAGTTAACTTCTCCAAAGCTTGCTCGAGCAACATAAGTCGTAAAAAAATAAGAAAGCCAAATAAAGCTTTTGACTTAACTCTTACATTAAAGTCTGCACTTTTGATTCAATAAACAGTCTTCTGTGTAAAAATATATTTATGCATGTAAATATGTGAATAAATCATTTGCAAGGAAAATAATACAAATCTCCAAGGAAATTGATACATAAATACATAGAAATACATGTTACATACGAGTATAATAAAAAATAAACTAAGTGGACTTACAACGAAAAGGTCAAAACCAAAATCAATCGAAAAAATAGGAAAATGAGAAAAAAGAAAAACCAAGTGTAACTAAAACTTTCATAATAAACAAGAAATTGCGAACGTTGAGTAATCAATACAGATTATTTTGTCGTTTTTAGGGATACAATTTAGGATTTTTCCTTTCATTTTACTTTCAATTTTACTTTTATGTTTTATCTCCGCCCCCTTCCCAAGGATCACAGGAAAATATCCAAAACTAGAAAGTTATAATATAAGTATTGTCTTAATAAGCATTTACATTGAATGTTCGTTTTTCTTTTCTCTTTTTTTTGGCCAAAGAAACCTAAAATCAAGAAACTCACGCACATGCACGCCTACACACACACACACACACATACAAGCATGGCCACAGCACAACAGGACATTGAAACTTTCATTGTTGCTACAACAAAGGGTCAGTTTGATAAGGGATTGCTGGCGCTTTCTTCTTGCTTTTCCTTCAGTAAGTAGTCTTGCAACACTCCAACACACTTTTGCACCACATGCTACGAGTACATTTAACATACAATGCTCAAGCCTTAGAAAGCCAGCAGGCAATGACTGCACGAAAATAAGCTTGAAGCTAAAATAAAATACCCCCAAAAAAAGGAAATAAAATAAAATAATGGCAATGTCTTTATGCTGATGTTGATATTCAATTTTATTAGGGTACATCCCTCTATCTGCATTCACTCCCTAGTCCTCACTCTCTCACTCTTCAACAATTTGTACGAACCTTTCCTGCCGTTAATTTTAATGCGTATGTGGTCAATTTATTGAATGTTGAATATTTTTTACTCTTATGTGCATACATATCGTACAATATTATTTTATTAGAATTTGTGGCCTTAAAGTTTTGCGATAACTTATTTTCTTCGATGTAAAATCGTGATAAATATTGATAAAGATTATTGTCCGAATACATTCATTCATTATTTGTTTTCTAAGGATATTGTTTCTTGAATAAAGTTTTTGATTAAGATATTTAAACCACAAAATTGACTTAAAATTCCCTGAATTGAAAAAAATAATAAAATAATAAAATAAATACATACATATTGCAAATATTATTTAAAGATTTTATGAAAATATTATTCATCAAATTATTAAGATAGGGAAATCTATTGCGATTACATCAGCGATATCAAATGTGCAGTAATTACTGTCACAAGACTTACAGGAGTGTAAAAAGTGTTAGGTAAAAATACTAGAATCAGGGTTTTTAAAATTTGTGGAAAAGTAAAATCAAATATAGGGAAACATTTGAGGGAAAGCGAAACAAATACAAAAACTTATTCATCTTTCGTCTTGTGTTATCTCTGTATGCTTTGTTTTTACTAGAGCTGAGCACAAATCATTTGCTTGTTTAATGTTCATAGTGTACATTATTCCCAGCTGGAAAATAAATAATGGGAGTATTAATGTATTATTTTCCAAAGCAAGACAATGCATTCCCTTAGAAACGAGAGGTTAATTTAATCAAATAATCAACAGTAATTACACATTGATTACTACGTGCGTTAACACATCTGCAGAAGAAGAATATATAGTTTTTGCTTGTGACGAATTATAGAATTCATCCCTCGGTCGTATTAAAATAATTCATTACTTTCCTGGGACATGTTCTGTGTTAACAGTAATGAGTTCTGAAGTGAAAAGTTATACATGCTGCGCATTACCTTATCGTTTACTATTTATTACCTTTGCCCACTGGGTTAAATTGTTCTCTCTTTTTATTGGTCTTGATTTTATGAGAACTCTAAAGCTATTATTTCCTTTTATAAAAATCATGCAACAACATTGGTTTATCTGTCAAGCAAGGGCATTCGTTATTGTAATGTCAAACTATAATTTACTATTGTATACCGATCGACAAGTGTCAAAAGAGATGACAAGTATGAGAATATTTGTAAGAGAAAAAACCAAACGCGCAGATTCTTTAAACTGTTCTAAGTCTTATAAGGTATCAAAATAACATCTTTGACAATGGATATATTTATAAAAAGTTTTATTATCACTTAATATTTTATAAAATTTTGACTTTATGAAATCAAGTATGCTGCACTGTGGTGGAGTGTACAATAAAATTTTTTTACAATTTACACAACTGTCCATTTAACTTTTGTACAATGGTTTTGTGGGTTTTTTTTGTTTCCTTGTTCTCTATATTTGCTTTAAATTCCATTACAATTGCCACTACAAACAATATTCACTGTGGAAAAAATACAATACTGTACATTTTCTTAATGCCTTGTGCTCAGCTCTAATTATTACTGTATTTTATAGTAATTTAGGTTCTCGTACACACATACAGTAACTCTGTGTAATTTTCAATATCTCCCATCATTAGATTATATTTGTAGACTAAAAATCACCCACCAAAAGCTGAGTAAGCTGTCTAATAAATTTTTAGTGTTCGAATATAACAATAACAAAATTAATGGCTCATGGCTTGGAGCAACAAATACGAGTATGTTTAATTTGACATTAGAATATGAATATTGAAAAAAACAAAAATCAACAAAAAATAAACATAATTAGTAAATGAACCTGCACACATACTTAAGTATGGTATAAGAACCAAACTACAGTAGTTGCCACTTATGTGAATCACTCGCTTAATAAATTTAAAATGCTTATTGTTATGCTACTGAATCAATTAGCTGTGAATTTCGCTCAAATGACACACCCGGAATTTTTGCAAAACTAAATTAAGTTGAATATAAAGATGCACTGAAGCTTGAGTAAAAGCTGAATAAATGAATCAAACCCTATTTGCGATTGAAAAAATAAAAAATAAAAATCATTTCGTATATTATAAGCCTACTTGAGGAGATAATTTTTTCATTTCATTTAAATTTCCTAATTTTTCGATAAAATCCGAATTTCTAGAACTTTGTGGATCAAAATAGTTTTAACTCAGTCACTTTCTCAATGATTCGAAGGCTTCAAGCGTTACTGAATAGAAAAAAGTTTGTGCTACTAAGATTATTTAAGTAATTTGGAATCTACCAAAATTTCGGAATATTTTTTTTTTAAATTTATAATTTTTCTTTAAATTTTTTAAACTTTTGCTATATACTATATAGGTTATTTATATAACGTAAGGCAACGTTTTTCGCTCTCAGCTAGTGTCTATATATAATAGTCTATATATCACATTGGGATTTCAACAAGTTTCGATGCTTGCTTTAGAACAACATTTATTTTCTCACTGACATATGTATGTTTGTTGCTGCAGCCGCCAAAGATTTACAAATTCTGTAAAAGTTTCATGTCCATAGCTCTTAAGATTCTCGAGAAAAATGCCTGTAATAGACAGACTGACAGGATGACGGACATCCTAGCAAAAACAATAGGTACCTTTCCACCTTTGGTGTTTAATTCAAAATCGATTTCATTTCCCATCTAGTTCTATGATAATTCGATAGATTTTCATAACATACCTGTGCCTATGTTCTGTAACTTTGGTGAGAACTTTTCCAAACGAAGAGTTTGTTGTCATTCTGTGTAACACAGGATGACTAACGAAGAACTTAGTTCATTGCTCATGTTTCTTTTAAGCTTATTTCAGGTTGTATATGAATTAGCCTGTGAAAAACAGGACAACCAATGTAATTGTTTGATTTTCTCGACGCTAAAACTTCTCGCAAGCTCCAGAACACGGGTACTGGTTATAAAATCGGTTCAAACTGGTTAGGAGTTACCAGCTTGGAAATGTTTTCAAGGTGGAAAATTTGTAAATTCAGCATTTCAGCTTATGCTGAAAGCATACAAGATACAGGTTAACGTTGCGAACCACTGTGCCTTAATTTTATCTCATATTTCAAAAACTCATAATTAAACTGTCTAACAACAATATGACATGACGACCTTAAATTGTTGACTTAAAAGTAAATATTTGTTTGTTCTGTATAAAATTAGCTTTTTTCTTTTATAAATTACGCTTGTAAAGAAAAGCATAACATTTATAAACTTTTTATTAAGCTTGATATATGCATTTATATAACATATACGAGTATGTAATTGTAACAATATTCATACAGTTAAAGAGAAAGAAAGTTGAAAGAAAATAAATTTATGTATGTATGTATGTATGTGAACATATTCGTATTATTCTTTACTTTCATGAATTGTATCTTGATTTTTAAGTTATAAACATACGTTATGTTCTTGTTAATAAATATGTAAAGTGAAAATTATAGCCCAATTTCAACGAAAACGACTGCCAGTAATACCCACATCAAAAGAAAGCTTGACGACTACAATTAATTAAGCAAGCGATTGTCGGCCGACCGGATACATTTTCTGACCTTTAACATAAGAAAAGTGAATGTTATTCATTTACAAAACATGTATGTATGTATGTATATACTTTTATATTATTTATAAATATGGTTATTATTACCACAATGATTATACAATCTGAAATATATTACGATAATAAAGAATATATTATTGTATAATACACTAATTCGGTGTAGCGCAAAAAAATTCAAACAATTTTCATTTTAATTACGAGTATATTGAAATGTTTTGGAAGTTTATGTGATGTTATGAATTTACATTTTTGCAGAAATTTGTCTGCAAATACATTAAAAATGTAATGCGTAAAAAGATCATTCTGCCCTCCACCCAGAATTGTTGTTGCCGCCACCATTCATAATTCCCCCACTGCCATGAAAAAATTTCCAATATTACTAGTTCTCAATAATTTTATAAAAGTTCTTGTATAAGCATATGATCGCGTTTGGACACGAAGATATTTGGAAGGGAAACATTTAGTTTGGGAGCAATTTACGGATGGAGAAGAGAGAATCATTTTTGTGTTCGGTAATCGGCGACACACTTTGTTTTCATATTCTCTGCTACATATAGATTAAGGCGGGTCGATTTGCATGGAGGCAAACAAGTCGCTCAAATTACAAGGAAAATCGTATTCTAGGGATCATTTGTGATTTTTTGGAATGTTTGTATGGGAAACCCCCAGGGGTGATTCCAGGGGGTGTGCCACTAGCATAGGTGGGTCGGCCCTCCAAAATTATTTGGGACTCGATTGAGGAACTCTAAATGAATCAAAGTGAGATTTTTCAAAATTTGACCCTTCAAAAAAATTTGACCCTTCGGATCAAAAGTCGGGACATGAAAATACATTTAAGAGGTATGGTTCCTTCGGTAAAGTTTTTTACTTTGAACCCTAAAATACGATTTTCCTTGTAATTTGTGCGATTTTTAAATCAAACAGCCCTAATATACACACATACATACATGTACAAATTATGCTTGCTTTTATCCAATAATATTGGAATGTCGCCGGCAACATTTTCGTCTGTGTGACCGCTAAGGAAACAACAGGAGAGAATTCCAGATATTTTCCTTCCAAATGTTCGCCCGTCTAAACTAGGACTTAGAAGAAGAATTATCTTAACGGAAACGAAATGCATCTAGACAAACTTAACCAACAACAAACATACATTTTTTATTACATTACACTTAGGGCCATTATTATAACTTGACTTTAGCTAAAAGTAGGATGTTATTGGATGGATAAACACTTTTTCATTATTACAACTTCGTTTTAACAAAAAGTGAGCGATAAACTAAAGACAAGTTGATCCTACCTGTAACATTTATTGTGAGGTAAAGTAATTTAAAGTTGCCAAATTTTCGCAACTTGCCACACTTTCTACTTTATAAAACAAAGTCAAATATATTTGTTCAAAATATGGCATAAACAAAAGCAATACAACACAAAACACATAAGAATAATAAAAAAAACAAAAGAACTGACAAAAATATTTTCATTATGTTTGTAATTTGACAAATAAACAAAAGCAAGTTGCCACTTATCATTTTTAAGCAACATGATCCACAATATCCACACAAATGTTGCCACCAATCAAATATTTTATTATTTATTTTATGGGACAGTTGTAATAATGGAAAATTTTAAATGTCACTTTATAGTTCAGTTTTGCTAAAGTTAGGAATAACTATCCGAAACTTTATCGTTAAGTCATAATAATGGCCCTTAATGTCACATAAAAGGGTAGGGGGTGTTGGTATTATTTATTTCGATTCTAACGGAAATGTTTTCGAATTAAATGTTTCGATTGGCAACGAAACCTGCAAAGCAACTAAAATTAATATTACGCTGAAGTATGGAAACTTCATAATTGAAATCCTTTAAAATTACTGCCTCTACTCTGAGTAAATGTTGTTGCTTTAAGTAATTTCTGAATAATCACTTTTTTTAGATATAAAGCACATTTTCGTTTCATAAAAAATTAGTAGTTTTTTTTTTAATATTTTTTTTTAATTTTTACATACTTTCTGCTTGAAATTCTCAAAAATTAAAATTTTTATATCTTAATTTTTAATAGCTTTTAGCTTTAAGAACTAATCAACAAAAATAGTGTGTTTGTAAATATTATTGCAATTTGGCAAGAGAAATATAACATCAGTTAGTTGTCAGTTGCCATACGTAATAAAATTTTTGAAACTGGCAACGCAAATAGAATTCGGTTGCCAATTGTATTCAAGCCATTAGGCTAAATACATGAGGTCACTTCAATATACTGTTGCGATTTGAACTCACCAAACCTATTGGCATTGCGATTTACTTTAAAAAGTGTTTCTTGGAAGTTTAAGACACAATTACAAATATTATGCGAGTAGCGAGTGTCAGAACACGTTAATTTTGAAATAAACTTATTCTTTTTCGATTTGAAAAAATTTCTTTGGGTGTATTATTATGTGTTATATGTATATGAAATAAATATTTTAATAAAAGCAAAAAGAAAAATCTTAAAAAGAAAGAAAAAACAAATTCTACCTAATATTAAATTTTTCTTTAGTTTCTTTTTGTCCCAAATACATCGAATTTTTTGACTGTTGGAATTATCACATATCTGTGGGGAAAACAAACTTTGTGAACACATTAATTTTAATTTTTTGCCACACTGCAAAGATGTGTTTGTTTTTTTTTATTGTTGTCGTTGTTTAATTTTCGTAACAGAAATGTGAACATTGTGTTTTGTTGTTGCTAAAACTTTTGATAAGATTTCTTTTAATCTTTGAATTCAGCTGAATTCCAGAGAATGAATTCATTTTCATTTGAAAAAAAAATTTTTGAACTTTAGCAGGGTTGCCCCCTTCTAAGGCACATAATATCAAACCAAATTTAAAAATATTTAAGTATAGTATACATATGCGAATATATCTGTGGCAATAAGAAAAAAGCGCTTATGTCATATTTGACTATTTTGCAGGAGAGCGTTCGAGAGTCGATTTTCAGAAATTTATTTTTTTAAAGTTAAATTGGGAAATTCTCTGTTAACCTTTATTTTTTAAGCAAACATCGTTCTACACCCTATAAATAATATATTGAAGTTGAAATATACTAAAGTATAACATAAATTAAGCTCTTATTCCAAATGAGATTAGAAGCCTGCGGTATGACTATTTCCAATTGTCAAGAAAATTTTTAAGAATCAATATTTTTTTTGGTGAATGTCAAAAATTTGTCCATCCTGGATCTGGCAAGCCTAGGCCGGATTGACTGTTTCTTAGTACCGAGACTGGAGAAATGGCTCGACGGAAAGATTTGTAATGAAATCATCTCACAACCAAATATCTATTTTGATAACCTCGACAAATTTTATATTTTGGAAGCCATAAAAAATTGGAAAACTTTGGAAAAATTATATAGAAGTTAAAGAAGATTTTTGAATAGTAACATATGGTCATGCACAGTGTCACAAGGTTGACAAAAAATGCTGGAAGTCAATATAAAAAGTTTTATTGGTTCTTGTTGCTAAACTAAAACTGACGTGTGTGTATGCATTGCGGCAATCGTTTGATCCTACCATTAGTTTATTGAGACTTAAGTTGAATTTTTGTTTAAGTAAATTTGTTACTCCTGAAGGTTTTTAAGTTAATATTTTGATTAATATTTTTTCGATTTATTGAACTTTTTTTTTTAATATTTAAGTGCTGATTTGTGAAGATTCTAAATTTCTTTGGTGTTTTGAATTTCTTTTGTGAGAAAAAAACTTTCTTGGTATAATTTATTTACTGATTTTTCACTTCACTTCACTTATATTTTTCGTTTATGTTCACTCATAAATATTACGTTTATACGTGCACTATTTGCAAATAAAAATATTTACAAATAAATTAACTCACTGTCTATACGGCATAGAAAATGTACAAAAACTTCTATAGAAAAGTAACATAATAAGTAGTTTACAAAAAAGTAACTTGGGGGCCACACGTTCAATTTTTGACTTTCAATTCTATCCAATTTGTAATACGCTCGCATTTTTTTTTGACTAACACTATCAAACTTTAATTTGAAAACTAGATTGCTTTCAAATTCACCTATTCATTTAATTTTCAATTTGGACAGTACACATTGATTGAAGCTACAAATATGAGTTGTTTCTCCGTCGGTGGCATTTAAAAAATGAAATTGAATATCAATTTGTGTCACAGCTATCAACTTCAAGGAATTTTGACACACAATATATGTAAAGCTATGTACAGACGATTGTCAGATCTTACAATATTGTCAGATGTGTCAAAGTGCTGGCAATGTACTGGCAATCGAAAATTGGCAGTACAATATTCCTTGTCAGTTCACACGGTTGTAAGAAAATCTTACAATTTATTGCCAGACGGTTGTATGGCAATTAATTCATCTGACAAAATTGTCAGCCGAAAAATTGTGAGTTCACACGGATGTCATATGCACAAATTGTCAGATCTGTTGTTATGCGTTGCCAAAGCGTTTGTTGGAAATTGTTAAATATCAATCGTTTGTGTTTGTGTTAAATGTAAAAAGTGAAAGTATAAATTATTATGGACCATAAAGAAGCAATTGCAATGATTTTCTGTGCATATATTTTATTATAAATGTTTTATTTAAAATCAAGCGTGTGCAGTGTTGCCCATAGAAATAATTCTCTTACAATGACGCCATTGTCAGATGCATAAACTTCGCACATCTGACAATATGAAAATGTCTGACAAATATCTGGCAATAATTTTACAATGTGTTTACACGATTGTAAGATGTCTGACAATTTGTTGCCAGCTGCTAGTCTTACAATGGACTGACAATGATTTTTCTGGCAAAGACGTCTGACAAAATTTGTCAGTTCACACGGTTGTAAGAAATTTTGAGCACATTTTACTGGCAATATTGTAAGATCTGACAACCGTCTGTACATAGCTTAATGAAATTAAAAGGCATTTATTGAACGTGTGGCTGCAGCGTAATAAATAATTATTTGTTTTTTTTTTTTGTAATTATTTTCTTTTTTCAATGTTCTTTTTTTCAATACTTATCCATTTATTGCTTTTTATTAGCGACCATTTTATTTGCAAATAGTGCGTTAATCGCGAATAGATTTATAGTTTCATTTGCAAATAAGACGTACGTGTACACGAAGTAAGAGTTTTTAGTCTTTTTAATGTCTGTTTCCAAATGATAAAAAGTAATTTAATTTCTTATAGGTTTAGTTTTTTGTATTACTTTTCTTCTCCTGTTTCTTGGTAAACTTTTTTTCACTAGGGGTCTTCAATAGCCATGAACTTGGTATGAGCATCATGTCGGACATCGCAAATGGCTAAAGGAGACCGTTCATGTCCAACTTTCGTCAATGCTCTGACATCAATACCCGAGCATATGTCTGAGAAACAATGTTTTCACATGAGATTCGCCGTCCACAACCAATAGAAAGAAAAGAGACAGAACAAAATTGCTAGATGTTTCATCTCTATTGCACTACCGCAAAATACTTTGATATGCCTGAACATGGACATGGCATGTGTTTGCCACAACAAAGAAGTTGATGAATTTTTCACAGTTGCTCTGCTGGCGTCATGTTCATGTCATGTCCAAGTTGATGGCTAGTGGAGACGTAGCGTTAAGTTTTTAGTCCTTTTAATGTCTGCTTCCACATGTTAAAAAAAAATTTAATTTTTTATAGGTTTAATTTTATATATTATTTTTGTTCTCCTGTTTCTTGGTAAACGTTTTTCTTGGTGTTTTATACATGTGCACATACAGTATATTTTCAACACATTTCTTTTAAAGGACAAAATTAAAACTCACATGGACAAAATAAGAAGACTTTGAAGGAAAATATTAAAGGATTTGGGCACTGCTCACGTGATTAGTGGGAATCAAAAATAAGTTTTACACACAGAATATGCACAATTGTTGAGTTTTTCCTTCTTCTTATTCTTTAAATTGCAAAGTGCTTAAGTCATATTTTACTGTTTTGCAGGAGAGCACTTTTAGGTGCTAAAGCCGATTTTCAGAAATTTATTTTTTTTACAGTTGAATTAGAAAATTCTGTGTTAAGTTTTATTTTCTTAAGCAAACATTGTTCTACACACTATAAGTAATACATTTGAGTTAAAATATATGAAAGTATAACCTCACTTAAGCTATTATTCCAAATGAGATTAGAAGTCTAAAAAAGATAAGCTGCAAAGTAATTTTGCTATAACTTCTTGAAAAATCGCATAAATGAATTGAGATTTTGGCCAGAGGTACTTTGAATTATGCAGATTACGGTACCATTAACTCAAAATTAGCTTATCTCGACTTAAGCACTTTTTCCTTTTTGCCACAGATATATAATAAGCCAAATTGATAAAACATAAAAATTTCATCACTTTCCTTTTCGATATTTTGTGTATGGTAGTACTGTACTGTGGCTTACAAAGTAATGAGTGGTAATTACCAAGAAGCAATTTTTAAAATATCCAGATGCAGAATAGATAACACAGCGTTCCACACGCAAAGTTTACTTTGCAACGTATTGAGTTTGTAAGAGAGAAGAGAACAGAAAATGGGAGCTTATTTTTCCTTCTCTCTCACAAACCCAAGACTTTGTAAAGTAAACTTTCTGTGTAAAAAAGCCGTCTAAGCTAAAAATATTTCGTGTGCTACATCTAATACTACTCTCTGCCTCTTCCTGAGAGTGATAGAAATGTTAATAGGCTGTTTTCAAAGGGCGGTGGTATTTCTTCACCACTAACGTTCACAGAAAAGCTTTGAAATATTAATTTTTGTGTATTATTTAAAATCTTTAGAAGCAGTAGATGGCCGAAAAACTCTGATGTAGAGAATGACAGTTAATCAATATTCAATAAATTATTTTTTTGGTTTGACCCAGAAGACAAAATTAAAAAAATCGTATATTCTTTACACGTGACTAAAGAATCCTCAAGATTACATCTCTAGTTAGTTATCAGCATCACAATAAAGAAGACCCCTCAAACAAACTGCATACATAATAAGAAAAATGGGAAAAAATTCAGTAAACATTTAAGTCACCATTTTTGTTGGAGCTTTTTTTTTAAATTTGGATTTACAAGAATATAAAAGCCTGAATGTTAAAGTACTTGTACTTGTGCTTGTGTGTGTTTAGTGGCACGATAAAAGCTTGTTGACGCTCGCTTTATCATCCGCAGGGTGGTCGTTTCATGGATAAGAATGCAATATTGCCGAAGGGAACTTCAAAATAAAAATGTTGAAATGTGTATTGTACTCGTAGCTGTTTGTGTCCTGTTGTTACTATTACAATTATTTAGTTGTTGCCACAATTTATTTTATATTTCACATTCGCTTTTGAAAGCTGTTGCTGCGGGCTTAAAAAAAGAGGGTGTAAAATTTGGTTTCCTCTATATTTTTGCTTGTTTTTATAAACGAAAAAAAAAATAAAAATCTCATTTTCCTAAGAATTTAACTTCACCGAGAGAGAGAGAGAGAAAAATGTACGTAATTTTTCTATGAAAGCAATTACAGCAAAGTTTTCGATTTTCTTATTTATTATTATTCCAATTTACAGATGGACAATTTCTATGAATTTTAATAGTTGACGCTTCCAGTTTATTACAGTGTTGAGATTATTGTTCGTTTATCTTTCTGCTCTTTCTGGGGCTTGTATTATTTTTATGCTTTCAACTGGAAATTTCTACGATAAGTAATCAGCAAATAAAAATAAAACCAAATCTAAGCAGAAATTAAAAAGGTCAAGAAAATACTTAAATTCTAACATAATGCTTACGTTAATCTTTGAATAATTGTTTTCATTACTTTTCTCTGTAATAAATAGAACAGATCAGGGGGCAAATTACGGCATTCGACACGATTCGTTCGTTCGATAACGTGTGCCGTAATTTGCTGCCTGGCCAGGTCAGGACATTAAAAACACTAATACCTTAAGCATGGCAAGCATATTTATTCTCAACAGTGGACGCTCCATAGCAAAAAAGGAGGAGTCATGCTCATGTATGATTCTTCCTTAAGTTCAAGCAAGCTCACATTTATGTAAAAGTGAACTGAAATTTATCATTATCAATATTTTTTCCTTTTTCTTGTCCACAATATTTATGAAGAGAAAAAGCTTTAATAAATTGTGTTATGGTTATTGGAAATAATTCTCGTATTCCATTTACATACGTTGAAATCATCGAAAAAATTTTCTATAAAGATACATTCATTTATCTACTCGTGTATCCCTAAAACTTAAGGCAATGAAATTATCTTGAAATTTTGTACGATATCGTTTGTATTATGTACTTTGATCCCTGTTTTGACTAATCAAATTTCGTGCTCAATTTTGTCATCAATGTTTAAGCAAAAATAATAAATTCAGTGAAGTGCGACTTTGACCCGCGCACGAAGGGTTCCGTATGGACACGAGATATGTAATTCAATACGAACTTTAGCCAATATAAACTATAGTTTTGGCTTTTTTTCGGTTTAAAGCGTTTTTTTTAGTTCTGGGGTTTTTTGAATTTATCGGCGCTTTCTGAGTTTTTACACTTTTTTTCAGGTTTTGGCGATTTTTTATTTTGGTTTTTGAAGTTTTTTTTAATTTTGGCGGTTTTTATTATTTTGGCGTTTTTTATTTTGGCCATTTTTTTAATTTTGGGGTTTTTTCATATAGGTGATTTTTTTGGTTTTGGCGATTTTCTTAGTTTTGTCACCTTTTTTTGTCGTTTTGAGGAATTTTTTCGGTTTTTGGCGTTTATTTTAATTTTGGCGATTTTTTTCGTTTTGGCGATTTTTTTTTTAATTTTGGTGATTTTTTTTAATTTTGGCGATTTTTTTTATTTTGGCGACTTTTTTTAATTCTGGCGATTTTTTTCATTTTGGCGATTTTTTTTTCAACATAAACAACTATTTTGGTTTTGGCGCATTTTTCACGTTTTGGCGATTTTTTCTTTTTTTTTGGCGTTTTTTTAGTTTTGTCGATTTTTTAAATTTTTGGCGTTTTTTTAGGTTTTGGCGATTTTTTTCGGTTTGGCGATTTTATAATTTTCAGATATCTTAGTTTTACCGTTTTTGAAAATTTCAATAGTTTACCTCTTACGGTTTACCAGATATAGCAAGTTGTCAAAATTACATAGTCAAAATTGCATTAACTGATGGACAACCCTTTTATTTAAATTTTTTAATATTTTAATGTTAATTGTTGTAGTCTATATAAAAATACACTAATTTTACAAAATTCAAGTGTCAATATACATACATATATGTTCTTACAATTGTATGTATATAACATGGGATTTTAACATTTTTCGTCGCTCGTTTTGGAACACCCTTTAATTTTTAATTCTCATGTATTTGTTCTTGTAGCGGCCAACATTCTACATACTCTGTACAAATTTCAGGTCCGTAGCTCTTACGGTTCCTGAGAAAATACCGTGTGACGGACAGACGGACAGCGTATCGAAAACAATAGTGTTCCTTTTTTCACCTTTGGTGTACGGAACCCTAAAAAGGAGAAGTCATGCTCATGCATGATTCTTTCTTAAGTTCAGGCAAGCTCACATTTACATATGTAAAAGTGTACTGAAATTTGTCATTATGATTATTTTTTCCTTTTTCTCGCCAATAATATTTATAAAGGCAAAAAGCTTTAATAAATTGTGTTATGATTAGTGGAAATAATTCTCGTATTCAATTTACTTATATACGTTGAAATCATCGAAAAAATTTTCTATAAAGATACAATCATTTATCTACTCGTATATCCCTAAAACTTAAGGCAATGAAATTATTTTGAAATTTTGTACGATATCGTTTGTATTATGAACTTTGATCCCTGTTTTGATTACTCAAACTTCGTGTTACATTTTTTCATCAATGTTTAAGCAATAACAATAATTTCACTATGTATGTATGTACATCCAATTAAAAGTTTACAATTACTAACATTTGTGAAACTTTCTTTTTTTTAAACTCTTTTTTGTTGCTAATTTTCAATTATATACTTTTTTCTGTCTATGTTATCATGTTGCTATAGTTATAATACGCAGTATACGTATCTATTACTTCCTTACTACCATTATTATTATTATTATTATTATTATTATTATTATTATTATTTTCATAATTATGAATTTAAAAACTGAATGAAGCTCGCTTTGCATGTCCCCTCAACTGCTTTTCTTTTGCAAAAAACATGAAATAAATAACGGGGAAATTTTAATTATAAATTTGCTGCATCATGGTGCAGCATAATTTTTTTTCTACTCGTTTCATTAAGACAATCATACGGTTTGTTTGCAGCACTTTTTGTTTTTATATCCATTCATATTATTTTTGTTTTTGTTGTTTTTGTAAAACGTTTATATGACATGGCTTTTGTAAATTTTTTTTCTTAAAAAATCGCAATAGATCTAGGAAAATAAAACATCACCCAACAACAAAGCACAGTGGTTCAGAAAGTGAATATATATTTGCAAAACACATAGATTAGCCATTTTGTAGAAATTCTACATAAAGATGTCAGAGGAAAATTCAGTTTGATGCTTTTGTCGTTATTTGTCTCTTTTGCAACAGATTTTCAAAATGAGAGATACATATGTACATTCATATACATACATATGTACATGTTTCTGTGGCAAATAGGAAAAAGTGCTTAAGTCGAGATAAGCTAGTAATTTTGTATCAATGGCACGCGTGCAATCATTTTATTCAAAAGTACCCCTGAGCAGAAGAAAGTAAATTCTAATTCTTTTCGACGATTAAATCGTCTTGTCTATGGACCTACGTTACAGTTACATTACATTACAGTCGGCTAACTGAGTCTCTATTCTATATACATATACTATCCCTTACATATTACATTACATTATGTACATATGTAGGTATGTATATATTTTAATAAAGAACAAAAAAAAATATTTTAATTTTGGCCCACTCTTTTATTTTATCTCATTTTGCACACTTAGCTTTTGTGTACTTTAAATAAATCTAAACACAGTCAGCGTAAATATTATCAAGAGGACAACAAACACTGAAAAGGAAGAAGAAAACAAACGTCTTTTAAAAAGTAATAGAAATCGCCAGTCCAGCGGAAAATATAATTTAAACTTGACAACACGGCATAAAGTGTTTTTAATCACATTCGCACTTGCCTTTTTATGTATAATTTTTACAAACTTGCTTTTTATTGTAGCCGTCATTTTAATAAAGTGATGTACATACACACAAACATAAAAATTAAAAAAGAAATATAGTTTATTTTTAATAAATTACATTTTTATCCGAAACCATGAAGAAGATACATATCGTCAGCCTATTATTGGTTTGGAGCATATGCCAAGAATTCGGTATGAAGCAAAAGGCCAAAAAAGGTTTACATGACGTTTTTTCAAAGTATACCACATAGAGTTTTTATTTGTATTTTCACTATTACTTCCCACACATGTTTGGAAGAAATGTGTAAATTGTAGTGAGCTTTGATGTATAAAGTTAGAAGTTAAAATTACTTTATTGTAAAAGTAAAAATACATTTTGTGCCGCATACATCACTTTTCGTAATTTATTTTCAAAAAGTAGTTTTTTGTGCTCCATACGTATGCTTTTTTTTTGCTGTCTATTGAAATAAATCAACCGTTTAACGCCGACCAAGAAGCCGCCGCCGTAATATTTTTAACTATCGATCCGCTTACACACTTACACCAGAAAACAAGTAACTAAAGTGTATTTAATATAAAGAATAAAATTAAATGATTTCTGTTATATTCAAACATGCACATTAAGGTTTCTTTTATTTTATTTTATTTTAGATTTTAATAATTTTATATTAAAACATTTAATCGGCGGCTGCGTCTGGGTGATGATGTTTTTGCTTAACAGTCTCCGTTCATTTTTTTTACGGCAACTTCTCTTTTTTATTATCAATTTCTCATAGAAATGAAGCAAAACAAGACTTAACCTTACTTCGCATATTTTTGTATAAAGAATTTGACGCAAACGTCAAACTATGGCATGTACAGCAAAACAATACTTATTAAACCTTAAAATAGTAGAAATTGAACAAAATGTATGCTAAATATTTCAGAAACTATAACTAATTTCACGAAACATGTTTGGTATTCATCAAGGAGATATTCAAAATATATATATCCCATACTTAGCTCAATTTTTAACCGACTTCAAAAAAAAAAGGAGGAGGTTTACAATTCGTCTCTATTTTTTTTAGGTGTGTATCTACATAACTCAGTACATTTTATACCGATTTATAAAACTTTATTTGTTGTCTGAGAGGGTATAGCTTCTCATTGGTCCCATAGTAAAAAAAGTGGGCGGGGACCTGCCCAAAGTTTTTTTATATTTTATGATATTCTACTTAATGGATTGCTGCGACACCTATAAAACACCTTTGGTTCTTGTAATTACACAAAGTGAAAGTTAAAAAAATGGGCGGAGTTACGCCCATTCAAATTTATTATAATAGTTCACGCGGTTCTACTTAACCAATTTTTACTAAGCTTGCCAGACATCTTGAGCTCTAAATTATACACATTACTTCATTTAAAAAATGGGTGGAGTCACGTCCATTAAAACTTAATTTTTCATTTCACGTACTTTTTATATTTTTCGGTTTTTTTGAAAGAAAGAATTTTTTAAAAAATTGTCGTTGGATCAAACAAATAATGGGCTGAAGATATATGAAAATCTAAAAGCCTCTAAAAATTTATTTATTTTTGATTTTGAATGGACAAATTTATGTTGCAACACCCAGTTTTCCCTAAGTCCTTTTGAAATAAATTTATGGTGGCAATGTCTTATTCCGATGAAAAAAAAATTAATTCTCAGAAATTTGCGGTAGCATAGAATAATGTTTTCTAGGAAATGCAATACAGTTTCAACAGACACTTACACAGAATAAATTGTGATAAATTTTTGTTTTAGCAAATAGGCTTTTGAAACGGATTTTAAGTTTTATTATTATATTTCTTTATTTGGTTTGATGAATTTATAATGAATTCTTTAATAAAGAAAAAAATAGAGTTCTTCATTTTATTAAACTTTTGAATTGAATTTTGGTTTTTAACATATTCACATTCGGTTTCACATAAGTTTGTAACACTTTTTACAACATTTTTAGTATACATTTTCTAAACCGTAACAAAACTTGAACCATTCCCCCTCGGGAACGTTAAGTTATGTGAACATTTCTTTTTTTTTAATTTAGTATTGAATACAACATAATATTTTGTTATGAGCCATTCAAACAGTATTTAAAATCTGACGATGTAGTCAAGGAAATATGGCATGGGTGTCTAGGCTTTGGGAGTGGCCGATTTTAATGAAATTTGCAAACGTTTTTTTTATTCTATACATTGTGTGTACTAAAAAGAATTGTACTGATTATATAATTTCCTTTAAAAGAACTTCTGATAAATAATTTATGACTATAGCACTAATATTCGAAAAGTAGCCTGAATTACTAGAAATTGGAATAAAATAATCAAAAAGAAACAAAAGTAATCAAAAAATAAACCGACTACTTTCAAAGATTACTTTTGATTATAAATAAATAATCAAAAGGAATTCAAAAGTAATCTTTAAATATAATCGGATTATTGTTTGATTAATTTTGATTATTTTTTTTGTAATTTCAACTAATTCAGATTACTTATTTATTATTAGTAATCGTAATCGATTAGTAAGCGTGTGAAACTGAATAAAATCGGTATTTAATCATTACTTCACCTTTCAAGAAATATAATAATAATAAAATTAGTAATCAGTACGATTACTAATCATTACTTAACAGCTATGGTACCAAATTTAACGGCTTTTGCTTGGATAAGAAGGAACTAATAACTTTTTATAGTTTTCGCTCAAAAATTTATGGACACATCCCACAAGGTGACATCTTACTTAGGCTGGTACTGAGTTCTGCCTGAATTTTAGATACATATATACATTAGAGTGGCCGTTAATTGTATGTAGACTTTTTGTTTTTTGATTTCTTCTACTCTCACCCCCGAAATCAGTTCAGTTTTATGTAAAAAAATGCAAATAAATTAGTTGAGTTTTAGGGGGAGCGTCCGGCCCTCAAAGTTGGCCTTCAAGCCCATTTTTCAATGTAATTTTTTGCATATGACAATATTTTAAAAAAACAAGAATATGACATATGGAAATATTTTAGCTCTTTAAGTCAACAACATTAGTCTCAAGGAAAGTTTTTTGCTAAAATTAATATTTTAGAAAATAATGAGGAAAATAACCAACAAAATACCACCAATTTTATGTAAAAAAATTATATATATATGGAAATTTTTTATTTTAAGCATGCACAATAAGAGCTTGTATATATTAAATTATTTCATACATATACAGCATATCCTCACCTAAAATCCAAAAGGCCGTAACAAAATTCAAAATAGACTTTTTGATTGATTATGATGTGATTGACCAAAATACATCTTTCCTTAAAATTTTACCCAGTGAAAAAAATGGAAGTCATTCTAGTGGAACTACATTTTCATTGCTTCCAAAAAATCGATATTTTTAATTTGCCGACAGTAAGCTAGAAACCATATAGAAGATTATTTTAGTCATACAAAACCTTGTAACTCCTCCATAGTGTTAGAAAATGCTCACCAGAATTTAAGAAAAATAATTTTTTTTTAAAGAAATTTATGAACTAATTTTAGTCTAAAATTTAAAAGTTATTTGCTTAAATTTACATAAAAACACTGTTTCGGGTTTAAATTCGTATAAAAAGAAACGAATTGTTAAAATAAGTAACTATTTACAATTTTTCCTAGATGGAAATATTATCATTGAACAAAAAAAAGGGAATTTTTCTTAAAATCGCTTCCAATTCAGTGACCAGGCATCGAAAAAGAGAATTTCTTTCAATGACAACCCTATGTAAAAATCATTAGATCCGATCGAAATTTTCACTACTTCCAGATTGCAAACTCTACATTTTCATGACTTTTTTGGAATCTCTTTTTTTGCTGGGTTACTTTCATATTTTCAAAAGTACCGGTTTTATTAATGAAATTCAAAAAGCCGCAACTACAATGTTAACAAATGTATAAACCAAAAAGCCTAAAACTACACATATAATTTAAAAAATAAAATAAATTTGACCGAAGTTGATATTTGTTTTACGTTCAGTTACCGTGTTTGAAATTATAATTTTTGCAAGATAGTAACAAGAACGCTGAGAATATTTGTTCCTTACCAAATAATAATAAAATGAGTAATAATAGTGAATATGGTTCCTCTATCAAAGTTGAAAAAATTAATAAAAAGTGTGAAAATAAAACAAACGGAATGAAAGAAAAACAATGCACGGGCCGAACAAAAAGAGATATTTGTGAAAAATCATCAAGACAACTTAAAGATGGGTGTACTTCAAAATTGTGTGCGAAAACTCCATTGCGACATTGTGCTATGTTTTCCGAAGACGATCGCAAGAAAATATTTAATAGCTTCTGGAAAATGTCTTGGGATCAGAAAAAAATATATGCTATTGCTTTCTTTGAACGCACAAACGTACAGCGTGTTTGCGTAGAACGCTCCAGAAGATCAATTTCGAAGAAGTATTATCTAAAACATTATTCTAAACGTGTGCAGGAGGGTTTTCATATGTTTGTGTCTACGTTAGGGATTAATGAGAAAGTGTTGAGAAATTGGGTAAACTTCAATGATTTACATTGCACTAATATTTCGCCAGAGGAACAGACGGAATTTATATCACAACGTAGAGAAGCTACCACTCAAGGTATGATATACAAAGAACGTTCAAGTTTTCTGAAAAAGTGGCTAAACGATATTCCGAAGCTCGAATCACATTATCGCAGACAATACACGAAAAAACTATCATTCCAATCCGATTTTAAAAGCTAAGCACATGTATATGAAGTTTATGTTTAATGTTGTAACTCCTGTATCTTTTCCAAAATTCACGACCCTAATAAAACAAAAACAATAAATTCTATATTCGAACCAAGAAATGATATTTGTGACACCTGTATATCTTACCAATCGAAGAACATATCTCAAGATCAATATGATATCCATAGGATGGAAATACAAAATATGAGAGAGGAAAAGCTTAATGACATAGAACACACACAAATTCGCAAATGAATTTTTTATCTTTTATATTAAAAATACAAAGAATACAATGAAAAACATAGTTTCACTAAATAGCTCTTTAATTACGGTTGAAACCCATTATTTTTTCAACCTAATTATAAATTTTATTAAAAACATTAATGTACTGACGGCTTTTTGGTTTCAGAAAAATCGATTCCAAAATGCCGTAGGCACCATTACTAAAAAATTACTATTATTTTATAAGTTTTCTTTAATAAACCAAATCCGTATTGCTTTTTTAATGATAATTCTGAAATTTGGCACCTAACAATTTATAAAGTTTTTTGCTTCTCCTGTAAAAAAGCAAAAAGTGTACTTATGGCCTTTTGAATTTTAGGTAACGATATATAGTCAAAATAAATCTAAAATCGAAATCTAAAAAAATACATTGACTTGCAGGCCCACTTTGAAGGCCTTACACACCCCCTAAAACACAACTTATCGGTATGAAATTTTTTTGTATTTCTTTTCATGAAACTGTATCAAAGGGGTGGGGGGGGGTGAGAGTAAAAGAAATCAAAAAATGTGAAATAACGCCCACCCTAATATACATATGTACATATATACCCGATAAGAACTGCTGTAAAAGAACGTAGAAAAATTCAGGTTGATAATTTCATCAGGCAACTTTAGTTTACGAATGCCATAAATGGATGCTGCTCAATGCTAAAGAATGATAGCTAAAAACTTTTGGGTAAATCACATTATTTTTTTAAAATTAAATATTTCAAAACAGATTATTTTAGAAGTGCTCTCTTATTTAGTGCCCGCATTAACGGATTTGCATATTTACTTTAAAATATTTTAAGACCATTGTGTTGCTATGTTTGGTGCTTATTACCAAATTTGTTTAGAAACCGACGCATACATACATACATACATATATACTTATTGTTCTTAAGTCCCTAATCTAATAAAAAAACACAAATTCCAGTTGTCTATATTGCTGCTATTGTTTCCACAAAAGATTTGTTAAGCTGCTCGTTACATTAAATGAGTGTATAATTATTATTTTAATGTTTTGCTGCGTGCTACCTTTGGCAAAGCAATAAAATATAATAATTGTCATCACCTAATAAACCTGGCAGTTAGTTAATTAAATATACTGTTTTGTTAATTTCAGTTTGTTTACCTTTTTTCTTGTTCACTCTGCCCTAAAAATCCAATTTTATTCCAATTAATTTCTAAATAAATTTATTTATTTATAATATTTCTCCCATTATCTTTCCGAACACGAATGAATGAATAAAAAAGGTCATATTAAAGAGTCTGTCTGCAAGGGCATTATTTGTTTTGTTGTATTTAATTTATGCGTCAAATGATTGATGATGAGGAGAGAGGAAAACAAAAATGTTTCACAATGATAGAGCAGATTTATGACCGCTAGCATTTGCAACATGTATACAAATTTTACAGCAATTATAGCAACAATGTGCCTAAAGTGATTGGCTTTGTTGATACAAAATACTTGATAAAAGAAATGATTTTGTTATTTGAATATATGTAATAAAATAATATTATTGAGTTTTCTGTGACGACGATTTTTGCATACTTAATAAACAAAAGTCTATGCTCGTTTATTGAAAATATATACATACATATTTTATCAGTCAATAAAGAAATTCAATGAATCAAAGAAGAAATATATTTGCTGAGTAAAATTTTATTTTCATGCAGTGTGTGTGTGTATTGTAAGTGTGGCTGGCTGTATGCCACAATATTCAACAATTTCTAGTTTTCATATATTAAGGGTTTTCATGAGAACTCTTAAAATTGCCATTTGTGCAATTGGGCAAACTTGCGAGACTTGTTTCATGAAGCCACTTTTAAATTTTTGTGCAAATAACTAATGTAAATTTGAAACAAACGTCAAAAAATTAATTAAATAAAAATAAAATAATAAAATTTAAAGCAATTTTTAATTAAAAAACATATTTATAAAAATAAAAAGGTGTGTGTGTGTGTCTAAAAGTGCCTAAAGAAGTCCAAAAAAGCAAGAAGTTGATGTTAACAAAATGCACAATTGCACAGCTTAAATTTACGAGCCAAAATTATTGGGCAAACTTAACAGGTTTGTGTAAATAAATTTCTATAAAATTTTTGACATTTTATTTACGAGAGTGTAAAAATGCACAATTACACAGTTTGCGAGACTTTTGAACAGTCTCATGAAAACCCTTATTGAGTTTAAATCAAATACGAAAACTTGTTGACTCCTTTTTCAATATTCAACAACACTGGTTATTGGATTTTTTTTTTGAATATTTTTCGTTTTGTGCAAGCATATGGAAAATGTATGAATTTTTACTGGTGTAAGATTTTGGAGACACAGTTCTTCAAGCTTAAAATTATACATCAAGTTAAAAAAAAATTATATAAAGCTTATTCATATATGGTAGACTCGCCTCAGTTCTTACGGAATTTTAGTTTCTCATACAAACTGTATGCAAGGAAAATTACGAAAATTCAGGTTGGTAAATTTCCTAAAAAAATTTCCATTTGCTAGTACGGAGCTTCAAAAGAAAAATACACGGAGTTTTTTAAATTTATTGCCTATCTGAGGGATGTTATAAATGTAAGGCCCCTTTCACATTAGGCAACCTTACTTGCGCAAGTCTTGTGTTTGTGGGTGTGAGAGGAAAGATCGGTTGAAGGGGAAAGAATTGCCGAGATTTGAGTACAGACTTGCTTGAACTTGCCAATTCTGCCACAATTCTGTTTCAGCTGTCATTGTTGGCTTGGGATATTGATTTGTTTTTGACATTGTCTTTTATTTCTTCTTCGGTGTGTTGTCTAATTAATTAATTTTAATAATAGCCAATTTTGACCCACTCTTACCTCCTCTAAATTAACTATTAGCTCTCTTCTACTTCTACCTATTACACCCTCTTCCCTGCTCCCTCTCACTCTCTCTTATTTTCAACTTACAGGTAGTATAAAAAGATCATTGTAATTGGACCCAATTGAGCTGGACTCTAATTTGCTTTTCCTTGCCAGCCTAACCTATGGAGAAACAGTTCGACCTTTCTTTAAAATAGATTCTAAAGTGCTGACCCTAATGAACGCAAAACAAAACAAACATTTTCCGGACTGGTCCATACAACATTTTTTTTTTGCGTAATAAGTGCACTAAGACTTGTAAATGAACAAATGTAATATAAAAAAAACAATTTTTTTGGATGGCTTTCGAAAAGAAAAATTTCAAGATTTTTTTTAACATGAAATATCTCTAAATTTAGAGGGGCTAGAAAAGTACTAAACCTATTTTTGTAATCATCAAACAAACATACATAAATATTAGTAATATTTGGTCAAAAAAGTTATAATCAAAAAATTTTCAAGGACTAAACTAAAAACATATGATTTTAAAAATCCTTGCAATAATAGTCAGATACCGTGATATACTCATCAATGGAATTTATATCAATGAAAGTAATTTTTGTAAAGATTAATAATCCAGAAAGTATTTTTAAGCTTGGACTACCATTCGTGATATATTAACGGAATAATTCAAAAAGAGGTGCAAGTTATGCATATCCTAAATGATACTATATCTTCAAAACTAGAGCTAATAGAGAAAAACTAATGACGCCAACGTAATCAGGAGACAAAAATACATAAGAATCGGCCATTTTTATTTAAACATCATGAAAAAACCTCCATTTTGTTGTGCAGTGTTATTTTAAGCTTAAAAAACTATATAGAGTACTTTTTAGAGTCCTTTTTAATGAATTCAAAAGTATTTGTCATTTGTTAACTTAAAAAACCATCTCTAAAGCCTGGTATGGAGTTCATACGGAATTTCAGATTCTCAAACTGTATGTAAAAAACAATTTCGGGAATTCAGGTTGGTAAACTTCATAAGGAAATTTCCAATTGCCAGTACGGACTTTCAAAAGAAAAGTACACGAAATTTTTTGAATTTATTGCCTATCTTAGGGATGTTAATAATATAAGTGAAGACTTTTTTCAGTCAACTGAAACAAAAATTAATGTTCAAACAATTGTTTGGTCACGAAATTTTTGACATTTATAATTTTCATCAATCTGTGATAAATTTTAAGTTTTTTTGTGTGTTTTAAATTAAAAAATACATGAATTTGTGTTTATGCATGGTGTAATTATACAGGTGGACTGTGTAAGGATTTGTTATATAAAAATATGGCAACCATAGCTGTGTAAAAAACCAAAGAATGTGAAAAGCACTAAAATTATTGTACAAAAACCAAAAAAGAAACGAAATTCATGACATTCTACAGCTACAAAGCATATAGAGCCAAAAATTATCAGCTAAAGTAGCAATGCCACCTACACTGAAAGAATTTTCAGCTGAAATTCTATGAATTTCGACATTAATCTAATGAAAAATTCATTAAAATTCTACCAACGTCACGCTTCGTTGGATTAATGAAACGAGTTTAGTTAGAATTATTTTATTGAAAACTTCATCAAATTTATTTAACAGTGTTATTAATGCAGTGCTATAACTTCATCGAAACAATAAAATAATTTCATGAGAAGAAAGAAATAACTTAAATATAAAGGGGTTGCTTAATAATTAGAAAATATTGTTGTCATAAATCCAATAAAATATTCTAACGAAACCATAATATCAAGGAAGCAATTCCAATGAAATTGTTTCACAAATATTCATGAAATTTTCATTGGATTTGTGAAATTATCATTAGATTTGTGAAAAAAATTTTAATGAAATTGTTTCATTGAATTTATGAAGCAAAATTCTTTCGGTTTAGTTATATACACCTTCTGTGTATGCAAACATAATTTTCCACAAAAGCCTACACGAATATTTTTCCGTGTAGAAATAAATGTAAATTTACAAACGTGAAATTCCGCAAGAACTCCGTATCGGGCTT
The DNA here is from genome assembly GCA_905220375.1 of Tachina fera. Lineage (NCBI taxonomy): Eukaryota > Metazoa > Arthropoda > Insecta > Diptera > Tachinidae > Tachina > Tachina fera. The sequence continues at coordinate 20,091,657 of LR999963.1, read as the reverse complement.
AACGCTGCAAATTTAATAAAAATTGCTTAAACGATTAAATAGTAAAAATATTGTAAACAAGTATTTTATTTTTTAATAACTATAAAATTTCTTTAACTTGAAAAATACTTACAAAAATCTCATATAAATTCTTGGTTGCTTTGTGTCAAGCTTAGGAAACTTTTCTACTAATTTTTTATATACATAAGTACTTTAACAAATTTATATTTTTATACTTAAAAACAAGACAAGTAAAAATGTTTTTGTTGCATCAAAAAATTTTTCAGAATGCATATAATTATACCGTTACATAACATTATTTTATGCATTAATGAACAAACCACACACACACACACATGTACACGCATTGATCACATAATTGTCTAATTGAATGGTAAAATTAAAGAACAGGTGTTTTCTTTAACAATTTAATATTTATAATTTACCTGTTGGTAAGAATGCTGCTACTAATGCTGTTATTCCTGCTGCTGCTGCTCCTGCTGCTGCTTCTCTTGCTGCAGCCGCTGCTGCTGTTTCTTGTTCAGTTAATAATTTATGTCCAATAATCGATAAAAATCACTTAATTCTATTTATAATTATTGTAACGCAAAATTGATGTATGTATTTATATCACATTTTTTTGTAAAAATAATATTATGTAAACTTTGTTTGAATTTATTTAAATAATAAGCTTTTACACATTACAAAATTAGCTAAAGGTATTTAAATAAAAATGTTTGCTTCATTTTATTTTTACAAATTAACAGACAGTCGATTTCACCTTTGATTTGTTGTAAGTTAAAATCAAATTGTTGTATGTTTCCTTTAGCAAATAATTTCGAAAATGTTTCGATTTCCGTTTCCGTTAAGAAAATCAGGCACAATTTCCGCCAACGATAACACCGCAGCGACGAACAAGAAGAACAACTCAACATCGACCAAAAAAAAACAAAAAAGAAAAGAATCTAACAGCTAACAAACACCTTTTCTTTATTTCTTCTCACTATTTTTGATAAAATTTCAAACAATTCACTTATGATTTAAAGCAACAAATTCTTTGAAATAAATGTACATATTTAAAAAATTAACAACATTTTTAATTTAGTTCTTAATTAAAATTTATTTTTTTTTTTGCCAACTGGAAAAATTTAATATTCATAAATAATTGTTAAAGTTGATTAATGGATTGCACAAATTTTCTAATATATGACAAAATATACTTTAACAATCCTTAATGAACAATGAGTAAGTGCCAGTGTGATTAATGTTTGCTTTAGCAAACGAAGATCCCAAATAAGACACGTTTGAACAGCTAGACAGACAAATAAGGACTGTTGCTCAAACTGTTTTTGTTTTGAACGTTAGTTCAAAATAAAAATATTCGTTGGTTACGGTTATGTCTGCAAGGACATGGAAAATGGTGTGTGTGTGTGTGTGGCTGCTTGTGTATGAGTGTATGAGTGTAATTTTTATAAACAACTGTTGGAATGTTGTACATATTCATACATACAACTTGCTTTGCTAACAAATATCGTAAATTGTTGTTCTTTTTACCTTTAATATCGTTTTTAAACAACAACACACCCACTCTCATATGCAGAGAAATTATTTTGTTTACACGGAAAAAGAGAGCAAGCAGTGTTGCCAAAACATACAAAAAATTTATAAAAATGTCCCTATATTATTCTTGTATTTCGATATTTAGTAGATTACATTTGAAAAAATCAAAAATTATTTTTATAAATATTATTATTATATTCAATATTTTAATTTAGAGTTTACTGGTCCCCATTAAGGCCAGTACGGAGTTCATACGGAATTTCAGGTTCTTATACAAACTATATGTAAAAAAAATACAGGAATTCAGGTTGGTAAATTTCATAAGGAAATTTCCATTTTCCATTACCTTCATACCTTGCTTTAAATGTAAATTTATTTAATATTTATTAAATATTTACTGAAGTTGATTTTTTATTTATTTAATATTTCAAAGCACATATCGGGCGGGATCTCGGTAATAACTCAATGAATTTTGGTTTTTCAAATGCTCCAACGTTAAGGGATGATTCGCGCAGATATCATCTTTAGCGTATCTCCACAAAAAAGTCTGTTGTCGTCAAATCGCATGACCAATTGCCATCGCCAAAACTTCGGAATTCGCCACAGTTTCGATAACAAAAGTTATATTTTTGGCATTGCGTACATTGCAACGATGCACAAGACTGACCACATATGTAACACTTGAAGACTCTTCAAATTTCTTCATAATTTTTCCAATTTCATACACAACAGGTCGAATATGACGACCATTATAATTTTTGTAGTTAGTTTCAACTATTTTTACGACATTATGAAACGCTTTGGAAGTCAGCCATATTTATTCTTCGATATTTCTTTTTCAATGGTGTTAGTCATGAGTTCCATTTCAGCCAAAGACTCTGGCCTACTTCATCACATATACTCATAATTTTAAATTGTATTTGTAATTTATGTATTCACCAAAAATGGCAATCGAACATCAGTGGCGTTGCCAAACGCTATGGAAAGTATTGCCGTCAGCCAAAGCTGCTATTTTCAATGGATAAAGTTCAAATTATACCTGCCATAGTCATACTGCCATAGCCATTACGAAACCAAAAACCAATTGGTTTCTGTGGTAATGGATATGGCATTATGGCGACTCTATTCTATTACAATGTTGTCCATAAAATTGGTTCGAACAGCTGTTTTCTATGCTTATGGTTATGGTACGTCTTTTTGAACCTGAACTAGTGGCTTTGGCAACCAACAAATTCTATTTTTTGGCAGTAATTTAATTATTTATGTGTAATTTTTTATTGCTGAATGTCAAACCGAACTAAAGTTTGTTTAATAAATAAACAAAACTTCTTTCCCACCAAAAACAGTGCAAATATAGTTGCTTGTAATGAATGGCTGTCAGCATGGGCGTTGCACAATTAATAGACATCTTAAAATATCTCATTTTAATTATTTTAACACGTTTTAAAATTCAGCAACTTTAGATCTTATGGTATTGCACAACATTTTTTTGTTGAGGTCTCTGGCCACCCTGACGGCTGCAAATGAAAATATCGTAAAGGTGTTTAAAGCAAAGTTGTGCGTACTTTTTTTTAACACGTGAAGATAATCCTTGCAGATCTGTTTTGTAATGTGGCCTTCCGAGATTTAAATTGTATGTCTTTCACATAATTTTTTTATACTTTTTATTTTCCATGGCGTTTTCCCCGTGTTTTTCTTTTCTATTTCAGAAAAATGGCGGGTATTTAGTTTTTATAACAAAAATGAAAAAAATACCATTTATGTTTGTTAAATAATAGACGTACTATGTATATACGTAAGTTGGAAGAAAAAAAAAAAGAAAAGAATTATTATGCTGTAACATAATCCCATTTGACGAAAGCAAGATGCTGATTATAAAATAATGACGAACGTTTTGTTAAGCACGTCTTTGGCGGTTTAATTAAATACCCTCAAATGAAACGCAAAAATATATTATTGATTTAAAAGTTGCTTTCAAAGGAAACTTGTTGATAATATTTGAATGAATTCATTAATTTGTCTAATTGATTTGAGGTAAATAAGTAGACAAGCATTACGCCTTCATATAATTTATACAATTCCAGTGAAGGTGTAATTGTTTCGAAATAATGAGTTTTGTTAAATGCGAATTTCTCTTAGTGGGTTGACTATCAATCAAGTAAAAAAGGTCATTAGTGTTTGAGTTTGATTGTACAATTAGGCAGTATTTCAAAAGGTGTTTAAAACTAGAAGGAGATGGAGACATATGTTTAAAGTTACTAACTCGAATTGCGCAAAATTTGTTTTTCTGTATTTACTTGAGGTTTATATTTAAAAAAATTCATGTACATATTTTAAGTGGTTTTTCAACAAGGCATTCGTGCAGCTCGTCTAGAAAGTTTATATGAAAAGCAATCACATTCTTTAGCGAGTGATAGCTTTAAAATTTTTCTAGGCTAACCTTGCAAAGCAGAATAGTCATTCAGATTGAGCAGTCGGCTCCGCTTTACTGGAAATAACCAAAACCCAATTTTTTTAATTATCCGATTTTTTCCCTAAAACGTAGTTCGGATTACTGAAATTTTTTACAGTTAAGCGTACTGCTTAAAATAAGTACAATATAATAATAAAGTACGTAAGAGCGAAAAGTACAAATACATTTTGCGATTTAATTTTTTAACGGACAAAATATGCAAAATTTTTTCAGCCTTAAGTTATGCAATCGATTTCTAACAATTAATTTGTCATTGTTTATTTTTTCACTAAAGCGATGTAAGTTTCATACAAAACGTAGTTGTGGCCTTGCTTTTGGTTTTAAATAATACGATATTTTCAGTAAAGCGATGTTTTACTAAAGCGAATAAGAATAAGACTAGCTTTGTGTAAAATCAGTTTGGGGATTTGTACTCGAAAAACCTGCTAACTTGACTGCTGTTTGGTCTCTGATGTGCTGTAGTAGATTCACGTTTTGTTAACTGTTAGAAAACGGCGTAAAAAATCGGTTGGAGAACGCTAAACTCTCTTGCAAATTTATCGCACGGTTGCGTTTGTTTTTGATTATGAGCAAACGCGGCAGGCATCTTGCAAAAAGCTTTTTCATACCCAAGCAGCAATGCCAAGTTACTGCTTTTGGCAGTATTTTTAGTGCTTTTTGAAGTCTCAAAACGCCAAATTTTGAGCGTTAGTGCCAAATTAAGAAAAAGCACTAAGTAGTGCTTTTAACAAATTTGTGTATTTCTTAAAATTACATTAATAAAAACTTGGTGTATTTATTTTTGAGTGTAAAGCATACCCTTTTCGTCTGATATATATTTCATTAACGATGATAGTATGATGTTCTTCACGTTAGTTCTATTAAGGCTTCTTAAATCTCAAAATTACGCTTTTTAGTGCTATTTTAAATTTTGATGTATTTTTAGAGACAAAAAAGTTGGCATCACTGTACCCAAGTGATCATTAAAAATTAAGATGCCTTTGACTCTCTCTCTCACTTTCAATCTCTCATCGTAAAACACTATATCGTGAATTTTTTCAATTGTTTCGAGTATAGAGCAGTGTTGGGATATGGCTGTTCTTAAATTGTACCATGAAAATGGTAAAATTGTACCAAATTAACTTCAATTGTACCAAAATGTAGCCATCTGCTAACTAAGCATACACAATAGGAATTCATAACAATTTGTCATTTATTGAAAACAAAAACATAAAGAAATTAAGTAATAGTAGGTACACACTTTGCAAAGTGTTTCCGCAAAACGTTTATATTACATGCTGCATACTTTGACACAGACACTGCAACCTACAATGCGACCTATAAAATTAAAAAATCAAAAATCATTTTGAAATTTTCGAAACTTCGAATGCAATTTCGAACGCAACTATAAACAAGACTACACAATGTGCGACCGACAATGCAACATGTCTAATTGCATAAACACGTACCTACCATAAAGAACTGGGACAAGTGCTACCAAAACAAATAAAAAATATTAGCATAAACTACCAATGTTGCAAATTTTAGTACTTATGATCAGTGTTAAGCCGAGATACCACTTTCGGCACAATATACTGATTTTTGCCGGCTCACCGCAACAAAGTCGTAAGTAATAAACCAAAACGGCTTTATTTTTCAATTAATTGTGAAATAAGTCTATATGACTTTATTACCAATTTAGCTTATTTCTTGTGACTTTATTTCATTAAGCCGACCAAAATCGGTACATTGTGCCGATAGTGGGATCTCGGCCTTAGGCAACTATGTTAGGAGAAATTATTATTACTGTAATGCAAATAACAAATTTTTTCAAATTGTACCACTGAAGTATAAAGTGCACCAGTGTACCAATGCAAATGTAATTGTACCAGATTTGGTACAATTGTACGTACCACAAATCCCAACAGTGGTATAGAGACCTCAACTGGGCATCCAAAATGCTTGTCATCTTTCGTGTTTATAGGAATATAATGAAACTCTGTAAAGCACTGGTGTACCATTGATATTGGTATACCATTGATATTGATGGTAAAATGTCCGCATAGTATTTATCGAGCCTGGGCTCCGTTTGAGTGATGGGTTTGTTCCCATTAAATTGTGCTTAATGAGCACAGAAGGTTCTCATTTTTATCAGCTCTTAAATTTGTGCTCAAATAAAGCAGTGATGCCAACTCAAACTAGTGAGATTCTAAAAACAACACCCTTTAGTTCATAGAATGATTGATTTTGTTTGAATATTCGATTGAAAAAAAATAATTTATTTCCAATTGAGAAAATGATTAAATCAATCCATTATTTAATTAAATTTAGTTATTATAGTACATCAAGCAACTTTACTGATTGCCTAAAAAAAACCGATGATATTTTTTTCCATTTAAAGCAACAAGCAGAAATTAAATCGAACGAAGCCGCCTATGCAAAACAAATTAATTTTACATTTCATTTTTGGCAAATAACACCCATAAATAATTATTTACTAGCCTAAAAAGTTTTCCAATTTTTATTTTATTTTATTTACTTTTTTTTGAATTTCTGACTGCAATACAATACGTTAAATAATGAATTGCTTGCTCGTCGTAACAAAATAAAAAGCAACCAAATAATAGAAAATATCAATTAGTCTCAACAACTTTTCAAAGCTATTGCTTGCAAATTCTTTATTTAATAGAAAACTACTTGCAAAATATTTATGTATGTAGATGCATACATACATACATACATACATGTATACATACATACATACAGACAAACACACATATGAAATAAAAGGATGTTATGTAAAGTCTTGCAAGTGATAACTAATTTCTGTTTTATTTTTTGTTAATTAATTCTGTTCTTATTTATACCATTTATACCAATTTTCTCTCTCTTTCTGCAGCATCCATTTATCACTTCTATTTTTATTGTAACCGCAAAAAAAAAATATTGTAAAATTTTTCAATTAATGTAAGTTGTCGCCAACAGAAGTACATAACTCACAAAAAATCACTGGAGGATAAGGAAGGAATTTAATGACGAAATCAATTCGTTCGGAATTTCAATAGGGCTTTCTTTTAATTAAGTGTGTTAGAAAATGATTGAGAGAATTTCTGTAAATTTTTTTCTTATTTTACAATGAAGTCATGTCAAGAGAGCATAATTGTTAGGATGTGATGTCATAGACATGCAGCAATAATTACAGCAATTCAATTTGTTAATAAAAATATTAAGGTATTATTATTAAGCATTTACAGCTGATATTGCATGATATGACAAAGGCAATATATATAAATTTTTTTCACTACTACATGCATAGTTTTTCCAATTGGCTGAATAACTGTCTTCCATATTTTCAAGACAATAAATTGAACAGTGATTTGAAGTAGGCCAATAATAATTCGAAATTTATAATTGAATATAATTGAAAAAAAATGCCAGTAGGAAAAACTCCAATTTAAGGAAAATATGCTGCTGATTTTGTTATGCCAATGAAATGTCGAAATTAGTGCTGCATGCAGTTCACATATTCCATTTACAATGAAAAAATGTTTATATAAGGCTTAAGTTTGCATAAATAACATAAGTATAAATACTGAATCTATTTGTTTGGTGTGGTCTACAATTTCAACATTATTTATAACATTAGCGTTTGGGTTTGCTATTTTTGATGATTTTCCTCCCATTTTTACTAATTTTAATTGATTTTAAAAATATTTCTTCTAAATATTATATTTTCGTAATAATAAAATTGTCTCTAATTCTGTTTTTGTTGGGTTCAATACTTTCTCTTTATCGGGAGTTCCTTCAATTCCTAAATCTTTCCACAGTTGAGTCAACCATTGAATAGAATACTGAATTTGTTCTCCAGTGTTTTCTTCTTGTAGGAAGCTGGTTTTCTTTTAACATAGGCAAAGAGTTCTGTTTATGTTTCGGTTTTACCATTTTTCTATTTGTCCGTAATAATATTTAAATTTTAAATAAGTTTTCAAAATTTATTTAACAAAAGTATAATATTCTTTTTTTTAGTAATTTAATTTAATTTGCTTTTTTATGTTAATTTTTTCTTTTTGGTGAATAGCTAAATTTAACTTATTATAGAGTACTGCTAATTCTTTGCGTTTTTGAAATTTTTTTCCTCCTCGCTTCTTCTTTTGTACTTCTGGTTTTTCTTCCTTTGGTTTCTTATGGGTTTGTTGTCTTCTCCTGTATTCTTCTATGCTGATGGGCTTTGGGCCAGCATTAAGAGGTGTTGGTATGTATATAGGTGCTGCTATTGCTGTTGGTGAAGGTTTGTATTCTGTTGATTTGTATTTTTCTTCTAGGTATTTTTCCCAGCGTGAAAAAATTTCGTCTATTTTTTTGTCTGACATGGATGTAATGTTGCTTTTAGGAGTTGGTAATGTAATGGTTTTGATCTGGGTTGTCAGTGGATTGGTTTTGCTATGTAGTAGTAGTAGTAGTCTCAGAGTAGTGAATACAGTGGTTTCAGCTTTTATTTTTCACAAGGTTTTTGTCGGCAGGATCGCCATGTAAAGTTGAGAGTTGGATGTGTAATTAGTATGTTGTAGTGTAGTAGTGTGTTTGTGAAGTCCTATAGCCCATTTATTATTTTTATGCAGCTGTACAAGGTGTCCAGCTTATAACTAGGCGTTCAAAGGAACTGCCAGAAAATGTGAGAATTTAATAAAAAAAAAACTATCCAAGTTATTGCCGGTTTGCGTTTAGAAATTAAAGTCTGATTTATTGAATGTTTAACTTTACTTATATAATATTTTACATTTTATTATTTTTATGTTTCTTTATGTCTTTATGTGTCATTTAAATTTAATAAAGTAAGCGTTTTGTTAATTAATACTGTGTCGCAATGCAATTATATTATGATACAGTGTATTACAGTAAGTGAGGTACACTACACCCCGATTATATCTGTGGCATAAAGAAAAAAGTGCTTAAGTCGAGATAAGCTCATTTTGAGTTATTGGTGCCCCCATAATCTGCATATTTGAAAGTACACCTGGTAAAAATCTCAATTAATTTGTGCAATTTTTCAAGAAGTTATAGCAATATTACTTGCAGCGTATCTTTTTTAGACTTCTAATCTCATTTGGAATAATAGCTTAAGCGAGGTTACACTTTCGTATATTTTACCTTAAATGTATTACTTATAGTGCGTAAAATGATGTTTGCTTAAAAAAATAAAGATTAACAGAGTGTTTTCCAATTCAACTGTAGAAGAAATTAATTTCTGAAAATCGACTTGAACGCTTAAAAGTGCTCTCCTGAAAAACAGTAAAATATGGCTTAAGCACTTTTTCCTTATTGCCACAGATATATAGAGAAGATATGATATCTAAGCGGCTAGACCGATTTTCTTAAAACATATCCAAGAACCCTCTCGATCAAGTTACCTTTTTAACAGAAAAAAATAAACTGAAATCGGTCTAGCCGTTTGGTCTGTACGTGGACACGGACAGAAACACAGATACACAGACACACACTACAAACTTATAACACTCCTTTTTTAGTCGAGGGTTAAAAATAACTAAGAACATAATAGGGCATTTACATTATATCGAATTCTATTACTTACGAGATTTCGAGCTAAATCTAGCTGCTGTTTACTAGATTTCCCATACAAAACAAAATCTAGTTTGCGAATAGATTTGTAGGAAATCTATAAAAAACTAATACTTTTATTTTATTTCTACTACCCTGTACATAATATATATATATATATAAAAGGTGATTGAATTAGCTACGGTGTGCTTCAAAAGTTGTGTGAATTGGCTACATTGCAGTTGTTGGGTTGTAGTTTTGGAAATTTTTCGGTTAATGTATTTTGTTTTGGATAAAAAATCTCGATAAATGTCAAAAAACATAGTCTAAACGGTATAGATTTTCATAAAGATTTTAATTAAAATCTGCTAGATTTTGTGCAGTTGTAAATGCTCTATAAACTTAAACTCAATTCATAATTTCATATTTTTCAAAAATACTAAAAAATACTGAGAAAAAAATACTTTGGCTAGTGTCCAGGATTCGAACCTGTGACTACAAAGGTAGCCCACTCCCTACTAAGCAGCAGCAGAAAGTTTTCTTCATTATAGTTACGAAAATATTTTATTAAAGTTTCAACGAAACTATAATTTCCACAACTATAGATTAATTAAAATTGTGGTTTGATTAGACTTCGTTTCTGTTACCTAATCAATATAAAATATTTTTCTGTATGAATTCTGCAAATTTTAAGTTTTTCATTATCCGAATGAAAATTATTTCGTCACATTAATGATACTACGAAATGTAAAATATTAAGCATTAGAAAGGCTTCAATGCATTAATGCAATTTGCATCAACATAATGTAATGTTACATTTTATTAATGCAACTTGTTGTTGTATTAATGAAAGTGGTTCAAAGTAACGGTTTCATTCCCCTTGCGAAGTGTGTTTCTGCCAGTGAACATTTACAGCAACGAGTATTTTCTCTTAAACATAATATTGTTTTACTCAAACATAATTTTAGTAGACCATATTAATTTTTTTATTAACAAAAATTTTTTTTATTTGTTTGTTTAAGTGTTACATTAAATTATGTAATTTTTGCAGCTTTAATAACAAAATATTAAATCCTTTAAGCTTCATATAAGCAAAAGCCTTCTTTTATTTCTATTGTATTTTTTCTTTCTTTCAAAAGTAAATCGAAAATTTTGAGGAATTGTTAACTTTAAAAAAAGGACACATTTATCTTTGTTTGTTTTTTACATCTCCAACAGCAGATGCTTAATAATCCAAAAAAAAAAAATATAAAGAAAAAAAATCTAAGTAAATTATTTTAAAATTTATATACTTTTACTCTACATAAAGTCGTGAAACACGTGTAACATCCTCAAAGTAACCGCACGCAAAACACAGTCAAAGAAAAAAGGATTTGCTTATTTAACAACAAGGGGAGAACTTCGTTTTTTTGTCTGCTTTAAGAGAGATTATTTCTGTTGGATAGGATATAATTTTTCAGCTCCATAATAATGAAAGCAAAATGAACAACGTACACTGGTGCAAATTCATATTTTGTGGGTCAAAGTTATGTACAAAGCGTTTTGCAGGGATTCAAATAAAATTCGTTTCTTAAAAGATTTTTAGCGCTGGTAAACAAGTCTGGTAATAAGCTTTTTGAATTGATTAAAAACGTCACTAAGCTGCAAACAAGTTGAAAGGCTTGTAGCCAAAAATCTTTTGAGGGTAAAATTCCTAAAAACTTCCCGCAACATCTTTGTGTGAGTACAGTATGCAATTTCGGATCTTTGACTACACTTTTTTTATCTTCTATGGCTTCATATCCGTAGGATTTTCCTCCACATTTAGCGAGGAATATACTATACTAAATACCATGCTTTTCTTTTTGGAGTTAAGAGTATGGTGATTGATTTTTTCCCATTTTATAACACTGTGCAACAAAGAAAAAGGTTCTTTCTATTGACTGATTCTGATAGAGGACTCAAAAAATAGTTGCATACTTGGGGTTTTATCTTTATGAATTTAAAAAGTAAGGCTGACCTCTTAAACGTATCAATAAAATGCTTATAAACTTTTGCAATGCGGTATTTATATTATGTACAGATACAAAGTTGTTAAACATTGTAACTATACACACAAACTTTGAAACCGATGGGCTGATTTCTTCTTTGCGGTGTTCTTAATACTTTTCGATGATATTTTATGCATTGTGTAACAACACCTAACTTTCTTCGAAAACAAAGCCTTATAGTGCATAAATGAAAAAATATATAATACAGTGGAGTCCGCTTATAACGAACCCTTCGACACCATAGAATTTCTGTGGTTATGAATAGAGTAAATACTTTTTTTTTAAATAAAATCAAGCTATTGCAAAACAGTGTATTATTGCTCTTTAAGTATATTTGATTAAAGTATAAACAAAAAATAAAATATAACATAACAAATTATAAATGACTTCATCCTATCTTGAAAGTAGAGACGGGCGCGTGTCGGATTTTTTCAACAGAACGCGACACGAACACGAATATCATGATGTCCAACACATACGAAACACCAAAGCGAAAAATTATCCCACCACGCACCAAATCATATTGAATAGCAAAAAGTATTTTATTTATATCTCAATAGATACAAGTTTTTGTTTTATTTCTGAATTTAAAACTTAAGAAACCGCTATATCCACTATCAATAAATTTGCTGAGATTGCGTGTTAGACGGTAAAAAATAATGAATTTTTTCTTTGCTACACCTAAAATAATTTCATGTTTTTACATGTAAATTTTTTTCAACACGACACGACCCGACCACTCACGAAATCAGATTCTTTTTGTCATAAATATTTCGTATTGACACGTGCGTGGTCGTGTCACGAAAAAGTACGGCACGCGAACCTCCTTTGAATCTAAGAAATTAATCAAAAACTAACAGACTTTTCCTTAATATAAAAGAAAATATTGACGACTTCTCTCGTATACATTTATGAGTTTAATTAATTACAAGAACTTAAAAAAGGTCCGTTATAAAAAGAGATTAATTTGTAGTCAATTTTCTATAGGTGCACTTATTTCTGTGAAATATTAATGTGTGGGTACTGGATAAGGTATTCGTTATACGCGATTACGAATTGTAGCCATAAGTCGTTATAACCGAACCCCACTGTGATATATCTAGCTGAAAAAATTAGTTTTCAAGTGCATTTCATACAGAAAATTAAAACATAGTTTGGAAAATATTTAATACTGCATTTACAGAGTCTCACAGTCTAGTATATTTGATTTAAAATTTCTTCGGAAATCTATATCGTTTACACTAGAACTGAGCACAAGCCATGAAAAGTGGCAATGGCATATTACTGTATATTTTCAAATGCGAACATTGTTTTTAGTGGTAGTTGTAATTGAGTGTAAAGCAAATATAGAGAACAAGGAAGAAAAATAAACAAAACCATTGTACAATATTTTTCATAGTGCACCATATTTCATTTCACAAACTCAAAATTTCATAAAATATTAAATGATAATAAAACTTTTTACAATTATGTTTATCCATTATTATACTATTTTTATAGGTATTTTATTTTTTAGAGTCTTAAATTAATAAATTATAAAACTTATAACAGTATCTCGCATGCGAACTAACACGCTCATTTTATAATTGTCAATCGGTATCTAATAATAATGAAATATGATTCGACACTACAACAACGAATACCCTCGCTTGGCAGATAAACAAATGCTGTGGCATGCTTTTGATAGTATTCTCATCAAATCAAGAGCAGTACAACGAGAGAGCAATTCAATAATATGAATCAAGAAGCAAATGGCTTATGCTCACGTTTAGTTTACACTTTACACTACGATATTTAGTATGCAATATTAAGTATTTGTCTAATACCTGCCTCGAACTGTAACCCAAAAAGTGCTCTCTAGAGCGCAGCTAATTCACTAACCTTTTATATAAATATGTTGTATACTGTTGTAGTAAGCACCATTTCACACTACAGTCGACTCCGCTTTACTGGAAATAGCCAAAACTCAATTTTTTTCAGTTATATGATTTTTTCTCTAAAACGTAGTTCGCATTACTGAAATTTGTTACAGTTCAGCGCACTGCTTAAAATAAGTACAATATAATAGAAAAAGAGCGAAAAGGACAAATACATTTTGCCATTTAATTTTTTTAACTCATACAACATGCACAATTTTTTCAGCCTTAAGTTATGAAATCGATTTGTAATAAATAAATTTTTCATTGTTTATTTTTTCACTAAAGCGAAGTAAGTTTCATACAAAACGTTGTTGTGGGCTTGCTTTTGGTTTTTAGTAATACGATATTTTCAGTAAAGCGATGTTCTGAATAAGACTAGCTGCTTTTAAAATCAGTACGTGGACTTGTATCGCTTTCAGTAATCCGATTTTTTTCAGTAAAGCGTGTTGCGCTAAAGCGGATTCGACTGTACATATATCTTTTTAGCCTGCCTTGTATTGACAATTTTCTTTAAGCCCCCTACGAAAAGTCATGCACATTTAGATTAAGCCTTTTTTATTCATGACTTTTTGGCATTTATATACAAAAAGGCAAAGAGAAATATCATAAATCCCCTCGAATTTTCATTATGTGCTTTTTTTACCCCGCAAGCTTCTTAACCTCTCTCAACCATAAACTAAAAAAGCCTGGTTGCACAGGCAAATCTAGTGATGAAGTAGATTTTATTTTATATGGGAAATCTACTAGAGTTTGATCGAAATCTGGTAAGTACTAGATTTTGCTAAAATGTAAACGCACTAACTATGAATGCCATACAACAAAGATTAATCACTTATAATATTTATTGCATGCTTTTAGGAGTTACAAAGAGATGTTTGCTTCTTTAGTTATTTATGTATGTGGGAAAACTGTATTCCGCTAAAACTCTACACACATACAGTGGCACTTAAATGAGCTGCGTGTACCTCAATATTGATAACAGGAAATTGAAAATTTTATCTGGCTTCTGCACACAGTGAATACCAATACACGACCGCAAACACAATTTTTTTTTCGCCATTTATCATTTTGAAGCTGTCAATATGACTTCTTTTTTAGGAGCAGCGAAAATGACACTCATTAAAAATTATTTCCATTTATATTTCGGTTGTATAAGTATGTATGTTAACATTTATCCACAGATATTACGGAAGTTATGTAAATATGTATGTTTGTAACATAAGTTTAGTCGCTATAATTTCTTAACTTTAGAAGATTCATCACGGCCTTAAATCGTACGTACTATAAACATATTGTCTTGTTAAAAAGAAATCTGTAGCAAAACTTCAAATGAAAATGAAAGAAGAAAAAAAACAGAAAAATGTGAGGGAATACTGAAACATGTTACAAGTCGATTAATAATATTTTATGATAAATATGAAGTGCACACTTACATTCCCTTTGTTGTCCTTCAAAAGCAACAACGACGAATAAAGAAGGATCCAGTGATAAATAAAAGAAAATAAAGGAAAACGTTTATTTTAAGCCATAAAGTAGTGGTATGAGTATTTTTGTTTGCTTTCCGTTACACATTTAAACGCACTTACACTACACACACACACACACACACACACACACACACACACACACACACACACACACACACACACACACACACACACACACACACACATACATACATACACTTACCACTGCGGTGTAGTAATTAACTGTAGAGGAAAAATGTTGTGTGCACGTGTTTGTAATGCTGAGTTTACATCTGGCATTTCTTGTGTGTCATTTGCCCAAAAAAGCGTGACCAACTAATTACTAATGAAAAACTGTTTGATTCAGACATGTATTTATTGATTTAAATAGTTTGCAATCATTTTGGATTCTATAAAATTGTCTATTAATTATGTATTAAACTGTTTAACTTAATAAATACATGTCTGAATCAAACAGTTTTTCATTAGTAATTACTTGGTTACGCTTTTTTTACGCTTGTGTGCCATTTGGCACACAGATGTAAGCCCAGCCTAATGCTGAGTACACATTTTGGCATATCTTTTATTGTCATTTTCAAAATGTGTGCAATGCCGTTCATATTGTGTTTTTTTGTTATTGAAAACTTAAAAAAAACTTAAAAAGAAAAGTATCGGAAATGACAAACAAATTTTACTAGTGCACACTATTGGGATGCTGCAAAATGTGCTAATGTGTACTCAGCATAACAAACAACATATTTGCTGACTGATTTAAATATTAACAAAAAACTACGACCTTGAATACATGTATATATGTATATATACATAAATACCTATATATTTATATATATACTTAAGTTCTACATATTTACAAGGATATTTAAAAAAATCCCACGAAAAATAATCTACTTTAAATAATTTTTTTATTTTTGGAAAACTTCTTATCTGGCTGGGTATGTGTGTATGTATAGTATGTATGTTGTATAGAGGTGTATGAAAATACAAATACATACATATGTATATACATACGTGCGCATATATGTATATTCGACTACATATGCGTATGAAATCTCTTTAAGACGATTATGAGATGTTTTATACAATTTTTATTTTATCCCACTTTAGCTTTCTTGTCCGTGGAGATTACACCAGTTGGCCAAACCATTATACATGCTATTGGCTTTAACGACACCTTATGAAATATATTGCTGTGTATTTGTCACGTACAACATTTCGGTGTAAATGTCCTTAACGAACGGTTGAGTGACAATTTGTCAAGGTGGTCATGTATCACATGTTGTTGACGACAAATCCAGCTACGCATTTTGATATTTTGTATTGCTGTCTATACAAAAAGGGCGGACGACAATAAATATGTATGTATGTGCACATGTATATATATATTTATTTATGTATGTACATATGTATGTATGTATAATGCTGTGCTTGCCATAGATTTTACATCTTGATAACATGGTAGGATATAATGTTTTTCCCTACTTCATGTATCGAAGTTCATTGTCAAATACATTAAACTACAAGGCTTGTACAACTTGCTTGCATTTAATAGAGACCTGCGTAAACAGTCTTAAAATGTAAATACATCATGTGTTTTAAATTTATTTTCGTTCCATGTATTATACTAAGCCAATAATAAACGCTGTCGTATTATAATGGATGGATGGATGCATTGGTGTACGTGTATATGAGTGTTAACATGCGATGTCACTAAGATTTCTTGTACATAACGAACAATTAAAAGAATTAGTGTTGATGGGTGTATGCTTTTTATTTTGAATATTATACGTATAAGTGTGTGTACGATGTAGATGGTAAGCTAATTTTTTTGTGTTTAAGGGTGGTTTTTTAAAACAAGTGTACACAACTAATGTCAATGCATGTGTGCGTTTGCATGTGCGCAAGAAAATAAGAGAGCATGCACACAACTTATATATGTAAGTATGTATGTATGTACGTGCATGACGCGCTCATGCGTAGAAAGAAGTACAAGCATCACAAATTTTTCAGTCACGAACTATTTTCTTCTTTACTCCTATACCTGCAATAAGTTAAACAAATGTATTTCCATTTATTATGCGTTTGTTTTAGAACATTTCGCTGTAGTAAAACATTTTAAAAATCCCTCATGTCTTAAAAGTTCTATAAGAGGTCTTGTGCAAGTCTTTAGTACGTAAATACATAATTTTAATTAAAAGACTCGTCTACTACTCGTAACTGTGAATTAATAAAAGATATTCTAAAAAGTATATAATATTTTGAAGAAAATGAAATACATATTGCTAACTTAATATAGAAGGGCCCCAACTCATTATTTTTTAAATCGAAATTTTTATATATGTATTTCGATACGAGAATATATAATGTATCAAAAATTGGAAGAATCTCGATTTCAAAAAAATAATGTGTTAGGGCCTTTCTTTATTAAGGTAAAGATATGCATGTATGTCGCAGAAAATATTTATAAGTTTCAATTTGTCTTCAAAAAAAAAGGAAAAAATTATTCATCACTAATTTTGGATCTGAAATTTGCTGCGAATTTATAGATATACACTTAAAGGAAAACCATTCAATCAGAGAATGAAACTGTTTCATTAAATGTTCTACATTTTATCAAATATTATACATTATATTTTTCCTACCATGTCAAACTATCCAATATGCTCATTTGCCATTTTCAGAAGAGCGCAAAGACCAGCCAATTGTGAATTTAAAGTATTCTAATAGTGTCAATCTTAAAACATTTTTTATTGATTTATCTATAGTCCATGGGAATTTCAGCATTTTAAAACCAGGTATATCGTGTAAATTAATGCACCAAGATAACGAAGCTAAAAAATTAATTTTGCAGATTGGATAGTTTGACGTGCGAAGTGCGTATAAATTTAATTATTGAAAAAAAAAAATAAAGAAGGAATCTCAGTTTATTCAATCCACCATAAGAAAACGATTAAGAAAATTATAAAATATTGTACAAAAGCCTGGAAATTCTCAATAATTTATTGCGAATTTTTCTTTCCTTTTAATCGAGTTGGGCAAAATTGTTCCTTTTGTGGAATCGTTCAGGCCGATCCGAAAGGGTAAATAAACTAGATCGTTCCTTAAGTTCATAGTGCCGAGTTTTTTACTTTGAATCAGGGGTGGCATTGAGAATTTCAAAATAATCCACTATGTTCCGCTAACCGAACCGTTTTCCCAAACTCGCTGGTGAGTTCGGTTGTTAAAGCATATGGCTATACCTGTTAAAGTTGAAATTTAAAAAATACAAATTCCTATGATGTTGGGCTTGGGTTTTACTCTCCGCAGTGTGAAACTGGGGAGATTCTTTAAATGTACTGGATTAACTATTGGTGTACTATTGTATTTTTTGAGTTTGAATAGTACCAAACCAAGTAAAATTGTACCAATTTAGCCAATCCTGCTTTGAATTGAACTTCATCGTTTATTTTAATTTCCTAACAAAATAACAATAAATAATTCTTTGTTTTCATGAAATATTTGGATAAAAATAGTCCAACACAAGCAATAGATTTTTGAAAATAATAAAATAATAATGAATGCGTGGCTGCACAGAAAAACATTGGTATTTCCCTCAGCTAATAAAGTCTAGTTTAATTTTTCTGCTCTTATTAAATTACTTAACTTAAAGCCCGATTATTTCTGATTCAATAATAAAATCTATCATAAAAATAAATACATATGAATGTACTAGACATGAGAACAAGATGTTTGCTTGTCTAATCTTCATGGTGTACAGTATTGAATTGTTCTCTCTTTTTTAGTGCTTTCGATTTTATGAGAACACTAAAACTGGTATTCTTTTTTAGCAAAGTTATGCAACAGTATTTGTTTATTTGCCATGCAAGGGCATAAGTTGTTTCAGTGTCGAAACATATTTCACTAATGCACAGCGAATAACAATTGTAAAATGAGAAAGTAAAAACCAAACAACGTAGATTATTTGAGCGTGTTAGTTCGCATGCGATACTGTTCTAAGTTTTATAATTTATTAATTTAATGGCTCGATTATGGATGGCAACCGAACTTCAGTTGCCGATTTAACTAGCAACGCCACTCAAACTAAAATTGGTATTATGTATGGCAACTTCCTCCAGTTGCCAAAAAGTTATCGAAAATACGATTATGACTGATTGGAAACTGAAATTAATGTGAACAAAAATGCAAAATATAAGAAATACAAGTGCTTAAAGCAAAATCATTAAGTAAAAGTGCTTAAAAAATACTTATCTTAAAAATTATTAGTTAAGTGGAATTAATTGCTGCTGAACAGAAGGAAATGCAAAATGTTGAATCTATTAGAAGGCCTAAAATAGGTTTTAACAATCTGTTTTAACTTTAAATCATATTTTCTTTTTAATATGCAAAGAAGAAACTCAAAAATAAAAATAATATAGCACATAATTTTTAATTTTTTCACTTTTTACTATACCGCAATTGTTGCCAATATGGTAACTGAAATTACCAGCTGTTAGTTGCCAGTTGCCATCCGTAATACAATTTCGGCAACTAGCAACGCAACTACAGTTCGGTTGCCATCTATAATCGAGCTATAAGACTAAATCATAATGGATAAAATTGTAAAAAGCTTTATTTTCACTTAATATTTTATGAAATTTTGAGTTCATATTGTGCACTATGAAGTGTAAAATAAAAAATATTGCACACTTGACACAACTGTCGGATCAACTGTTTTACAATGGTTTTGTAAGTTTTTTGTTTCATTGTTCTCTATTTTTGCTTTACACTTAATTACGATCACCACTACCAACAATATTCGCTTTTAAAAAAAGTACAATATATGCACTTTTTCTTGGCTTGTGCTCACTTCTAGTATGTACATAAATAAATCATTCTCTATACAAAAAAGTTTACCGAAAAAAGTGAACGAAACAAATGTAACACACGGTCTTGAAAATTTGTCAAAACAGATTAATTACACCTCAAGATGGTTTGCAATTACGAAATGAGGAATGATAAAAAAGAACCACTAAAAAGTACGCACCATTCCTTTTAGGTTACGTTCCAATTAGGGAATCGTTTTGAAAATCGGTTGTTCCGTAACGATACAACTCTATTTTCAATAAACAATGTGGTCTTGTAACTTTTTTGAATTTTAGTTGAAATCTAGTGATGAGTTGTGGAAGTAGCAGCGAAGTTAATCTAGACGTGCTTAACCAACAAAAAGGATTTTTTTTATATGTATACAATTTATTTTTGGGTGGTTCTTATTTTTTTGACGTTGGGTTTTCGTTAATTTGGCATGCAGTAAAATTAATGTTTTTTTATGTAAGAAAAAACTGACTATTAATTTAAAGTTTTTTTTTCACAACCCCCTCCCTCCAAAAGTTTAAGATAAATTCAAGTCAGAATTTGCATGTGCGAGCGCTGCAAACAAAATGTGATGTAACATTAATTTTCTGCAAAAAAAGTTTAATATACTAATATTATATATACTTATGTATGTATACATACACACAAGTACATACATACAAATGTACGTATATAAAATTACTGCTGGCTTAGTTACATTTTTCTGGACCATCTTTTTTAACTGCCATATTGTTTTTGTTGGTTTGTATGTCTGTAAATTGAACATATGTATGCACAAGCTGTTGTGTTTGCAATCACGTTTACTGTTCAAGCATAAACACAAAGGATCATGCTGCCGGAGCAACATATAATCAGCGTTGCCGTTTTTGGTCACTTCTAACCAGAATATGTAAATAAACAAAACGCAACGATTGCTTTAGTTTTGCTGCAAATAAGATTGCTTAAAGCAGAAACAAAACAAAAAGTCAAATTTTTATTTTTTAATGGAAATAAAAGACAGGTTTAATTATTTTTACTATATGACTAATGTATCCCAACATTAGTAATAAGAAAATGAATAAGACGTGTTTTAACTTTTGTTTTGCAAGCAATTGTACCATTATAATGGCACGATATATCAAAGCAAGCAAATGAAAGAAAAGCCAATTCAAGAAAATCGCTCTTTGTCTTTGAAAAAGTACTAGTTTTGTTTTGTTAGTGTGCAAAACCATTAAAACAAATTTCGAAATATTTGTCTGTGCGTATAAAGTTTGGGAAGCAATATCTGGTCCAAAGACCCGCACTATTACACTTGATGGATCTTTTGTGCCATAGATCTGCAAATTAAGTTAAATCAATGTCTATATGACTCTCCTTATGAAAGTCAGTACATTTCTTGGAGAAAGACGTCTAATATCATGTGAGCACAAAAATTTAAAATTAAAATCACGCTTTTTACTGTTACATAAGGCAATACATTCGCAAATTATGGGTGCCGTTGTCTCGTCGTCTTCTAAGTATAAACGACACAGAATAATTCAGTCCAAAGTGACCAGAAAAAAATCAGTAACAAGTCGAAAATTATTCCTGTTGAGATCCAGGATGCCTTTAAATGCAAATAGCTGCTGGGCCTCATCCTTAAACAGAACAGATGGGGCCCTCCTGGCCAGTTCATCTGCCTCCTCATTCTCTGGATGACCACCCTGTTAATGTATCCAGTAAATGGAAACCTTGTTCCGTATGGATAGCTTTTGTAATGAGTCAAAGCACTCTAAAACCAGCCTGAAATAATAATAAATGCTTAAATGTTATATTTATTCTAAATTTTGACTTCCTAATTATCTGATTAATGTTTTAAAATATAAAATTTTCCCTTCCATTTCATACACAAAAATGCATATGAATAAATATTCTGAATATCCATACTGCGAGATTAAGGGTTAATAAATCCATCAAAGTTTAAACGCTAGTTTAGTTAAACTAAGCTCAAATTTTTATGTAGCTTAAGTTCAACAGGAGTAAATTAGTGAACCACAGCATCACTTGAATAAATTTAAAAAAACAGCTGTTTTGCAGTAGGCTATAAATTTTTTGCACAATCAAAAACAACAAAAAAGATACAAAATGTTAATTAAATGTTGCCAAATTTTACTGGGAAAAGTTTTACATTTATACTTGGCGAAGTGGAATAGTTTAAAAGAATAATTGAGTGTAATAAAAAAGGTCGAACACGACCTGAAGAAAAAGTAGAGGCTTAAAAAAAATTTAGTGCTTCTTTAATGCAAAACATGCGGTCGGTAAGTAACAAAACCATATGGCTTATATTGGCAGTTTAAGGGCCCATTATAAGCTAACAGATGGTTTAAATACTGCTCTGATTTAGGGCGACTTTTTGAGTTGAAGATTAGAGATTAAATTAACCTTAATCTTCATTTGCAATTTTTGGGTAGTCGATTATATTGGTTTACTTGCTAGTTTAAACGACAAATCGTGGTGGTTTAATTTTACTTTAGTATTGACAACAAGCACTTGTGAAACATATAACTTTTTGTAAAAATTATATGGTAAAATGATTTATTTATATTATATATATATTTCCTTTAACACACGCAATATTTTACTTGTAAATAATAAAATATGACATTTTTTTCTTCTTCCCACAAAAAATCAGTGTGTTGATAACATGTACGAGTTTTGCACAGAAAATGTCGTCACTATTTTGTTCCTCAGTATGGTAATACTACACATAACAAGAAGTTTAAACTACCACTCAATAACATCAAACTCAATTATATAAGATTAAGTTAATTTTCGGATTAGCTAACTAGAGAAATAAACTAATCTCAATCTCGAACCCAAAAAGTCGCTCTTATAGGTTTGCTCGTTTAAACACATTTTAAACCAAAATTAGAACTTAATTTGCACTGATTTATTAGCATTCATATTTTTAATAAAAATATTACTCAGAAATAGTTCATAGTCAGGCTTAAGCTCAGTAATTTCAATTCTTATTGAATGAAATATTTTTATTAATTAATGTGAGTTTCTAAAGAAGAGAAGAAAAACTAAACTTAGACTTTAAGCTGGGGGAAATACCGATACTTTTCTGTGCAGACACGCACTTCATCAGCACCCTAGTCTATCTACTTGGATAGAGATTCTTATTAACATCAGCTATTTAACTTAAATTTACAATGAAACGGAAACTCACATTAATTAATAAAAATATTTCATTCATGCGTGGCTGCACAGAAAAGTATCGGTATTTCCCCCAGCTTAAAGTCTAAGTTTAATTTTTCTTCTCTTCTTTAGAAACTCACATTAATTAATAAAAATATTTTATTCAATAAGAATTGAAATTACTGATCTTAAGAATTCACTACAGTTCAATTAAAGAATATAAAAATATTACTCTTAAAATTCTTGGGTTGTAGACACAATTATTGGTAGTTGAAACAAAAAATTTTACATATTTCTATATTAATTTTAAAATGAAAAATTCAAATCCAAGTTACAAATAACTTAATAAAATGAATTAAAACTGAACTCAACTGCCAAAATGTGATTTTCAATTCGTTTGTCTGCACGAATCTGTTTTCGATGTGAAGGGAAAATAAATATATTTCTGTACATATAAATGTCTGCAGAATGTTTATTAGTTGTAGATGAAAGCAATAGCTTTATTTCATTCGCTATATCGAGGGTTTATATCTGCAAGGCTTGAAAATTTTAGATGAGCGCAAAAAACTGTTATTTTCTCAAAGTGCAAGGCTAATAACTAATTTTGATGAATAGTACCATTTACAGAAGACACATTAATTCTACTAATGTTAATCAAATACAGTTATTGCTCTTAGAATTAGAGAAAATAACAGTTTTATTTTGTCTACTAAAATATTCAAGAATTGCAGATAGCACTTTTTGAATATAAACCCTCGATATGCTTTAATTTTTGGTAACATTTTGACTTTATTTGAAATAATATGATAATTTTTTAGTGACAATTAACATAAAGAAAATTGTAGTTGTCCTGGCAAAGACTACAAAGAATGAAACAACATGCTGAATCTGCGCCATCAGCACTCATGTGTTGGCCGTGAGTTAATGCATACTTCAGTCTTACAAATGTATGAATATACACAATATTTAGTGGCATTAGAATACGTACATTTTTTTTAATTCATGGTATCAATTTGTTGCAAATTTATGTCCACTACAGCAGTCTTGTAATTGCTAGTTGTTCTGCTTTTTTTCTATTTTTTAGTGACGGCAACACTCCATACATACCATATTTTTTGTGTTCTTCCGTTAAACATTTATTTCAATTCACTTTTTGTTACATTTTTTTTTTGAGTTTTTGTTATCAAACAAAATAAATTTTGCTTTCTCACACCCTTGTTGTGATTATGAGTTCATATTCTGTTTTTCAGCGTTCTACGTTTTTTTCTGGTCTAACAAACCAACACCATCATCATCATCGTCATCATCATCATCATCCTTGTGTCACTTTGTCATTTAGTGTCTCATCTTCTCCTTACACATTTCAATACACACATACATGCATATAAACATACATACATGCATGTGTGTAAGTATTTGTTAAACGAAGGCATACATAAATCCCAGCTGCCTTCTTTATGTAGTTATATGTTTGTAAAGTTATAAGAGTACATTTCTGTAGTATTATTACTATATATCTATGCTCACAAGTAGAAAGGCCTTAACTCGTATTTTCACGAAATTAAGTTTTTCAGTGATTCCAATATTTATTGCAATAGTGTAAAAAATAACGCCTTTACAAGCAGTCTTACAAAGCAGCTATACAAGCAGTTGTGCTGTTTATTATTATGTTTTCACCTACTCCTGTAAGGTTGCAGTTATTTGAGTTATGGCCTTTTCACTTGTGACCAACGATAGACATAAGTATATAAATAAGTTAACATATGCGTATACATATATTTACATAAATTGAAGATTCTTTACTTCAATGGTTTTGAAATAAACAATAATTGTATATGTTTAAAAATGTGTTTCTTGTTTGGTAGATACTTGTAATGAACTTATATATTTAAGTACAGTCAAAGCCCGGTTTAACGAATGATATAATGCTCAGACCTTTCGTTATACCGAGATATTCGTTATATCGAACAGTAATTTTTTACCTTAAAATTTTCTAAAAAAAAAAGATGGTCCGCAATTTTAAAAACATCAAAATTTAATTGTATTGGGTGTTTTTTATTGAGGTATAGAACTTTAAGTTGGCATCACTTTTATAACTGGCCGCCATTTTGTCAGCTGTCAAGTGATTAATATTTAGTTTGGTTTGCCATTTCATCATGAACAGGTTGACAAAAGAACAACGCTTGCAAATCGTGAAAATTTATTTCGAAAATAATGATTCAGTTCGCGAAGTTTACCGCAAGCTCCGTCCATTTAATGGTCGACATAATCGTCCATCAGAGCAATTAATTCGGTTAACCATGGATCGTTTTCGCACTACGTTTACTCTATGTGATAATACG
Organism: Tachina fera; assembly: GCA_905220375.1. Lineage (NCBI taxonomy): Eukaryota > Metazoa > Arthropoda > Insecta > Diptera > Tachinidae > Tachina > Tachina fera. The sequence goes on along the minus strand of LR999963.1, from coordinate 20,066,325 downwards.
CATCCGCAGAGACGTCGAACAGTGCGCACCGAAGAAACAATTGCCGCTGTAGGGCAAAGTGTTGAAGAGGACCCGAATGAATCGATTCGCCACCGGAGACCGGTATAGAGCCATGATAACCGACTATTTTGTTCCCGAATTGGATGGCATGAATGTGGATGAGTTGTGGTTCCAACAAGACGGCGCTACATGCCACACAGCGCGCGTCACAATCGATTTATTGAAGGAAACATTCGATGAGCGCATAATTTCGCGGAATGGACCAGTCAATTGGCCACCAAGATCGTGTGATTTGACACCATTGGATTATTTTCTTTGGGAATATGTGAAGTCGCTATTCTACGCCAACAAACCAGAAACGTTAGGGGACTTGGAAGCCAACATTCGTGGCGTTGTTGCCAACATACGGCCCCATATGAACGAAAAAGTGGTTGAAAATTGGACCTGTAGAATTGGCTTTATTCGAGCCAGCCGCGGCGGCCACATGCCCGAAATCATATTAAAACATTAATGGCATAAAATTATCCTTCCAATAAAGCCGAATTGATGGACATTAAAACGATTTTCTTGTGTTTTATTTCAATTCGAAGTTCTATACCTCTAAAAAAACACCCTGTATTTATAATTTAGTGTATAAATAAAACTTTAATTGATATTTTCACATTTATTTAAGAATTATTTTTATTTCTAATATGTAATTTCATTAAAAATAAATGTGCATAGGTGCATATACATACATATGTATTAATATTTGGATGCTATGAACATATATAGGTTTATTATTACATTTCATTCATGTTATTCATTTCTTAAGAAATCTGTTATAAAATATTGCTTTAAAATACATTGAAGTCCTCTTTGTATTCTGAGCATAAAACCTACCTCTGGATCAAACATTTCAAAGAACCACATTTTAAAAATTGCTGAATTCATCCACGCATTTTTTGAATGGGTGTAATTCGTTGAAGTAACCCTATTTTGAAATGAACGTGCTATTTTTGTTTTACCAATCAGGACCGGTTTTAATTTTTTTGAACCGGATGCATTTGCTCATTCGCATTATAAATTGCATCTTTTGTTAAATTCTGTTCGCTTACTAAGTTATGGAAATGAAATGTCGAGCTGAAAGTTCTTCACCGGTTTGCGTTAGCAACCTGATTCCATATCTTTCTTTAAAACGTAATAGCCAGCCACCACTTGCGTGGAAATCGGAGCCGTACATTTGATTATAGATTTCTAATGCCTTTGCTTTTAAAACCATATCATTGACGGGTATAAGCTTGTTTTTTTGGCTTTCAAGCCATGTGAAGAGAGCCTTTTCCATTCTTGGAAATTCACCTTTTTTAAGAGATCGCTGATTTTTTGTCCCATTTTTTGTAATTTTTAAATTTTCCACAATTTTATGTTCGATATTTTTTAAGGTATTCCATACTTTTGGGATATTACTGAAAGATTTACACTTTTCTTACATTCTTCTAAAATCTTTAATTCTTTTTTGATTTGACATTTTGTTTTCACAATGAACTAAACAAAGCTACTGACATTTTAACGAAAAAAGCAACCATTACACGTGTTCTTTCAATACAAAGCAAAGAAACCAAAAACACACACATATGTAAATCTATAGGTTCTTTACCGATTTTTTTATTTTGCTTTGTCATTCGTTAAATCGGGATTATTTTTTTTTGCCATTCGCTATATAAGGAAGTTAATGTAAAAATTTGGCCATTCGTTAAATCGGATATTCGTTAAACATTTATCGCTTGAAAAATAGCAAAATATCAGTTCAATAAAGATTTTTTGTTCGCAAAATTTCACAAAAAAAAATTCAGAAATAGTATTAGTCGTTTAAAGTTTATATTTATTCCAAATGATTAGCTTTTAATTATCTGGTTTAAAACAGCCAAAGCACCATTTCCTATTCCATTTCATACATACAAGCACAATGGGGGGCGGGAGCGTATGATGAATAAATACTACTCCGAGTATTTATGCATCATACGTATATATTTATTTATTTTATTTATTTATTATATTTATTAAACATATTAATGCAAAGTAAATTTGCATAATATGGTGTTGCACAAGTATGGGCCATATGGTATAAGACCATATGCCCAAGATGGTATTAACAGTATTTTATAAGGTTTTGTGACTGACTGTACACGACCTATGCCTTCACATAGGAAGTAGGCAACGTGGTTGTTAAAGAAATTCCACAAAAAACCGCAAGATTATACGGTTATCCGTGGCAGATCAGTCAACCAGTGCGAGCGAGACGAAATACGTATATATATTTTGTCAGAATAAATATCGATGCGGTTATTATTAGGGTGAACATTTATTCGACTTTTTCCAGCACCGGATTTCGGATAGTTCGAATATTTGAAACTATGAAAACCCCGGCTTCGGTTTTTTCAATTCCGGAAAAATCGGTCAAACGGTTTTTGTAAATAAGAAAATTATTATGCAAACGTTTTCATTTCAAATTGTTTTAATAAAAAACGAGTTAATAGTTCACATAAATTAATAATATAAAACAATACAAAAATTAAAGGTAAAATATAAAAATTAACTTCATATACTTATGTATGTATAGTACATATGTATACATACATATGAATGTATGGACAATGTGGACATCTACCTCTAAAATTTTAAGCAAAATGTCAACAAAACTAAACACTAAACACTTTTTGCAAATGCATTTTGACATCCATTGCACACCATAAGGTCAATTAAATTCGCCTCTGCTACCACATACATATATAAAATAATTTCGCCTTAATTTCATGTTTCAGTAAGTGTTGCCATGCTCAAAAAACGTTCAGAACGTTTACACTGTAAAAAAAAGTACTTAGGAAAATCAACAGAACACGTTGGTCTAAGTTTTAATATAGTAAAAACTAATTTTATTGCAAAATATACAAATCGAAAAGTATTCGACTCAGTTGGTTTTTGAATTGTAAAAAACGGACTATTCGACATTCAAAAAATCAAAATTATGAAAAAGCCCACAGCCGTATTGTGAAAAAACCGGGTTTTAGAACCGGTTGAAAAACCGAGTCGACCACCTTAGTTATTATAAGTGTAATCCGAGTAGAAGTATAACCTATACTCAATATACACAATACGCATATGCCTTTCTACTGACATTTATAGAGCCATTTGATTTTTTGCATAAATGAAGTAGAGATGTTCTTGTGGCTTGGAATCGGCTGTAATAAAAATTCTTTGAAAGCAAATATTATGTGGGCGTATAAATTGTTTGCGGTACAATTATGAACAGTATGTGTGATAGCAACTATATATACTAAAAGAGGTTACGTGAGATGTAACTTAATACACACATTTGAATAACTCAATACAAACGTTTAATAGCAAAAATAAACACATAAATTTCCGCAAAATGGCAACCTTGAAAGCCAGATAAGTCAAATAATTCAAAAGTCTTACATCTGATTTGCCGTCTGGAACCAGCTTTTATATGCATTAAATTTGTTGCTTCAACTCGTATTATTAAAGTTTTTATTTATTTTTATTTTTGAGCAAGTGATGACACGTATGCTATAGATGCATGTCTTAATTTAATTACAATACCTCCCCATAGTGCCATAGATATTAAATTTTGACTGGATGAGCGAACTTAAAGTTGAAAAAGCTTGCTGGAGTACATGTGTGGTTATTTGATGTGGAATATTTTACGAACTTGATTTTACTATTAACGTTATTGTATATATAAGTACACACTATAAAGATACATACATACATATATATATAACTATAAATGTACATACATATACTTAAGACCCCTGCAGAAGACCACTTACAAGAACTTTTAAGACATGTGGGATTTTTCAAATGCTTTCCTGCAACGAAATCTTCTAAAACAAATAATAAACAACACTGTTAGCAAGACATTTGTTTCACTTATTGCAGTTATAGGAGTAAAGAAGAAAATACTTCGTGGCGGAAAATTTTGTGATGCTTGCTTCTTCATACGCATGGGCGTATATACAAACGTAATGCATATACATACGCACATATGTTGTGTGTATGATCTTATATTTTTTCTGCGCACATACAAACGCACACATGCATTGACTTTAGTTCTGTGCGCTTAATTTAAAAAACCACCCTTAAACACGCAATAGCTTACCATGTACTTTTTACACACACACACACACACACACACACACTGAAACGTACAATATGCAAAATAACAAGCATACACGCATCAACACTACTTCTTTTGATTATTTGTTACGACATCACATGTAAACACTCATATATACGTACATCAAGACCTCCATCGTGCTTCGCTTATTAAACGACATCATTTATTATTGGTTTAGTATAATACATGCTACGACAATACATTTAATAAATTCAGTGAAGTGCGACTTTGATATGTAATTCAATACGAACAATATAAACTATAATATTGGCATTTTTTTAGTTTTTGGGTTTTTTCGGTTTTAAGCGTTTATTTTTAGTTTGGAAGTTTTTTGAATTTATTGGCGCTTTCTGAGTAGTGGCACTTTTTTCACGTTTTGGCGATTTTTTTTTGGTTTTTGAAGTTTTTTTAATTTTGGCGATTTTTATTATTTTGGCGTTTTTTTATTCTGGCGATTTTTTTATTTTGGCGATTTTTTTTAATTTTGGCGTGTTTTTCATATAGGTGATTTTTTTTGTTTTGACGATTTTTTTTTAGTTTTGGCACTTTTTTTTCGTTTTGAGGATTTTTTTCGGTTTTTGGCGTTTATTTTAAATTTTGGCGATTTTTTCGTTATGGCAATTTTTTTTAAATTTGGTGATTTTTTTTAATTTTCGCGATTTTTTTTTTCATTTTGGTGATTTCTTTTTTATACATAAACAATTATTTTGGCTTTGGCGCATTTTTCGCTTTTTGACGATTTTTTTCGGTTTTTGGCGTTTTTTTCACATTGGCGATTTATTTTCATTTAAACGATTTTTTCGAATTTGGCGATTTATTTTGTGCTAGATTTTTTTTTTTTAATTTTGTCGATTTTTTTCGATTTGGCGATATTTTTTAAATTTTTGGCGATTTCTTAAGTTTTTGGCGATTTTTTTCGGTTTGGCGATTTTATAATTTTCGGATTTTTTAGTTTTACCGTTTTTGAAAATTTCAAGAGTTTACTTCTTACGGTCTCCAAGATATAGCAATTTGTCAAAATTACATAGTCAAAATTGAATTAACTGATGGACCACCCTTTAATTTAGATTTTTTAATATTTTAATGTTTATTGTTGTAGTCTATATAAAAATACACTAATTTTACAAATATCAAGTGTCAATATAAATATGTACATACAATTGTATGTATATTACATGAGATTTGAACATTTTTCGTCGCTCGTTTTGGAGCACCCTTTAATTTCTAATTATCATGTATTTGTTGTTGTAGTGGCCAAGGTTCTACATACTCTGTTCAAATTTCAGGTCCGTAGCTCTTTCGGTTCCTGAGAAAATACCGTGTGACGGACAGACGGACAAAAGGACAGCGTAGCGAAAACAATAGGGTTCCTTTTTTCACCTTTGGTGTACGGAACCTTAAAAAACAAGATGTATTTACATTTCAGGACTGTTTACACAGCCCTCTAATATGTATGTATTGGGAAGTAAATCATGCCTGTTGGAATTTGAGTCAACTTAAAGCAAACAATATTGTGAAAAAAAATATGCTTAAGCTGACTTAAGTTGAAATTGAGATAATGACACCATCATAATTTACAAATATCTTTCGTGTAAGTTAAAGTTTATAAGGTAAATTCATAGGTAAATGCTTAAAGTAAGTTATCTGTATTTAGAAATTCGAACAGCAAAAAAATCACCCTTTAAAATCAAATATTGTCGTATCTATGTGCATAAGCATATGTATATATGTACATAAGGGCGTATATGTGTACATATGTATAAAAATTAATAGTCACAAAATCAACTTTAGCAACCTCAAACCTAATGCGATTATTTCAACTCTTTAGAGGTTTTTCTGCTTCCAGCTTTCGGCATCATGATGACAATATTGATGCTGAAGTGAAATAGTTGCAGTTTCCCAGCAAGAACAAGTATTTCTGTGTGTGAGTGTGGGTAAGTAATTGCGTACTGATATACACACATACATATAAATATGTATATACTTGAAGTCTAAAATTAAGTGTTGCCACTAATAAACCAAAATTATTTTGTAAATACTCGTATTTAAGTCTAAATGCTAACGTAAAATGTAAGAATGCAACTTAATCTCCTCGAATCGCAAAATGTTCGCGTTTCTTAATAGGTACTTTAACTTCATCGCTACTTACAGATACCATCTCTCTTGAGCGGACACCGAAGGGACCATTGCAGTGTGTCCGCACAAGGGTACTGTCCGCTCAAGAGAAAGCAATGATTTTCTTATGTCGGGACCTGCCAAAAGTGTCCGTTTAAAGGAGGTGTCCGCCTATAGGAAGTGTCCGTTAAGGGAGATTCCACTATACCTTATTTTACAATTCATTTATTTTTGGCTGAAAAATTTATCCAAAAATCAAATAAAGAATCTTATAGAAATTGCTAAAAATTGGCAACACGGATAGAGCAACCCATTTCAGCTGCATCAAAAGCTATTAAAATCTTGTTCTTGGATTTCTGTGTGTGCTTTCACATGCTTACGTTTTTGGTTACATTCTTTGCCACTAATTGCGGTGGTACAGAATGTTAGTCAACAACTTTGGTGTTGATAACGAATAAAAGTTTTAAATTTTAAATTGAATATACTTGTACAATGTACATACATGCATATCGTTAACTTAATACGAAAAGGCCCTAACTCATGTTTTTTTTTCATAGTTTACAGGAGGAGGAAAAAACTAAATAAAAAAAGATGCAATATTGATAAAAAATTTTTTTAAACGCCATTTTCATTAAAAACACTTTACAAATTTAGTGTTGTATTAGTTTTATTAATATAAAGGAGGTGTATCTAGTAATGGTCTATCGAAATACATACGTAAAAATATCGATTTCGAAAAACTATGAGTTGGGGCCTTTTCGAATTAAGTTAACGATATGTATATGCACGTGAAAAATATACTTAGTAGTGAAAGCATTTCAAAATTTACTTATGTTTATAATTATGTTAGGAACACACACATACATATGTAGATATGTACATACATACAAAGATTAGTAAATACATATCTGCACAGAAAAAAGTTTAGGTAAATCTGACTAATTTCCATGATGAAAATAACGCCCATAACATGGTAGTCTGTTCAACATTTCAAGTGAAATGCTGCCAAACTACATATAAAAAAATTTACACGAATTGTTTATGAAAAAATGTTGCAGAATGTTTTCCTCGTCCAGACTTGCAATTTTTGTTTCAAGGAAATTTTGGTGTAATAGAATTTTTTAATACATAATTGCAAAACTAGAATTTCCTAATATGGACACTTATGTAATTTCAAAGCAGAATTCAAAAATATTGCAGGAACAAAAATTGCAAGTATGGACGAGGACTTAATGTTGGAAAAAAAATATTTTAAATGTATCCTCCACATTTTAAGTTTTCATGCGAAATAAGTAAAGTGCCACTTGTTTGTTTCGTATAGAATTTAAAACAAACACATCAGGTATTTCTACAAACATAAGAAATTGTAGCATAGTTTCAGGCGCCAGTTAATATTGTTTACATGCCAAATTTTTCCTACGATAATTTTCTTTGTCTTTCAAATTTTCAATCTCCTTTCATGCTCTCTCCTTACAATTTCCTACGTTTGTAAGAAATTCCCTTTGTTTGTTGTAAATTCAATGCGAAATAAACGACACTCATTCGACTTCGCATCATATACATACATGTATTTGCTTCAGTTTCTATTAGTCGCCGGAATTTAACCTTTTTCAAAAAACTCCATAGTTCATAAACATTTTTTAAAATTAGCGCTCTGAAGGTGTTGAGAAGAAGATTACATAACAAATTTTTTGAATAACTTCATAGTGTAATTTCCATATTAATTTTAAAGCTCAATTTTGATAAGCATATAAAAAATACGTTAATAAATTTCTTAGATTAAAAAGCATTTGTCATGATTGGAACCGTGTCATATCAATTAAGTATGAGCAAGACGAAGTCAATACCACCAAGTAATTATTGAGAAACAAAATACCAGAAAAATCAAATTATATGTATTTATATCAAGTTGCTGCAAGTGCTGAGATGATAAATTTCTTTTTTTATATTGAACTGTTATATATATATATATATATATATATTTATATATTATATTTTTGCTTTCCTGTAATTTTTTTATGTTATAGTTGGCTGTTTTTGACAAACTTACATTTTTCACACAAACAAAATGACTATAGTCGCTGCATAATTTTGTATACTTGCGCGTACAATGAACATAAATATTTAATATCAAGCCTCTTATTTTTCGATTTTATCGAAAATATACTATTTTATTGAATTTATAATTTTATGGGCCTATCCATAGTTTAGAATTATCAAAATACCAAAATTTTTGATAACTTTTAAGATACAGACTGTACAATTTTATCGTAAGCGACAATTACCGTACAAACCCATATTTGAATTTATAAAAAAACCTTCTTCTGAAAAATTTAATTTTTATCGCTTACGATAGAATTGAAAATAAGGCTCGATATATTTGTATGTAAAGATTGAAGCAAATTCTTAAAAAATATTTATAAAAAGTGAACTTTTGTTGTAATAAAACTTTTTCATTCGGAGATTAATTTTTTCAGACTGGATTCAGATATATAGTGAAGTAAGCGGGATAAGAAAAATGGCACGGCATGTCCTTTAAAGGCATTTTTTTAACTCTTGTTTATTAAAAATTCATTTATCCGAAATAATAAGGAATGTCATAATAATAGTAAAAATAAACAACAAGTTAGACGAGAAATTTTCTATTATAAATAGAAAAATGTTGTTCACACAAAAGAGTAATATGAATAATTTTGTAATATCAATTAAAAAATTAATTAAATTTTCACCTATAAACAATTTCATAATATTAATTAATGCCTTAATTCAGTAAGAAGATTTAGCAAGTTTTTGTTTGAAAATACTTTTGAGTTCTTTTGTTTCAATTCTTTAAATTAAAAAAATGGTTGTTGTCTTTGACAATGAAAAATAAAAGGATTATTGCCATTTTTTTAAAACATCAAAATTAAATCAAAATATTATACAATAGTTTGAAAAATATATTGAAAAATATGTGTTAGATATAATGTTTGAAACAAAATCATAAACAAATACACGAAGCTTCTAGCACAGACAATAAATAATAATTGTTTTAAAGAATCACAACTGCGGCTTTTTTTCGTCCATGGAAAAGACGATACAATCGTCGAACAGAATTAGGGCATACGTTTTTCCACTCAAATTAATTTTCCACTCAAATCAATTAAATTCTTAATTGAAAACATTAATTGCTGAATTTGTGTTATTTAAAACAAATATTAAAAAAAATAAAAAATAAAAAAATATACATATAAATAAATATAAAAAACAAAGTGAAAGATATAAGTTTTCTGATTATGCTGTTAATATTGTTTTAAGTAATATTTTTTAATAGGTCTAATATATTTTGCAATCACTTAATTTCCTTCTCACCGACTTTCACACCTGTTGTCTGCGTTGTTGAATTATTATTATCCTTATAAGTTTCACTTAATTGAACTTTATTTTCTGTTGTAATTTTTTCCAAATTGATTGGTTTTATTAGAGCAGTTCAATTTGATTACTTCTCATACACTACTGCTGAAGTTTCTTCTAAAGAATTGGAATGTTTTTAAAATTAATGCTTCACTGCTAACTTATTTTGATTTTTTTATAATACCTTTTATTCGGGTAGCAGCGACATCATTATCTTTCGTATCACTTGAGTTGACAGGGCTAAAAAGATAACGTTTGGATTGAATAACGGGTGCGGTATTGGTTGTGCCAAAGTTTTGCTCCAGTAGCTGCTCCAGGGTAACACTGGAACTGCTGTCCATTGAAGGATTGGGATAACTACTGTAAGTGTGGGTACAGCGATACTTATATCGCAAACATGTATTAGAACAGCAGTCCGAACGGTTGAGACACTTTAAAATTTTAATTAAAAATAATTAAATTTTAATAATTGTTTAAAAAGGAACAAATACTTCTGTAAAAAATATTTAAAGAGAGTAATATAAAAAGTTAAAAGAGTGCGCATGTGCATTAATAACATTGATATTAACCGTTCCATATTTCACAGTACTTCACAAAAAAACAAAAATTTTTTACTGCGCATCTACGTCATCATAGAATACTATTGAATGTTGCTTGTAAAAATTGTGGGAGAGTTGGAGCAAAAATATCCATTTCAAAAAAATAATGAGTTAGGGCCTTTATATATAAAGGTAACAATACTCCATGTCTAATTCACACAATCAGACAAAATATCGGACCTGCGGTATGCGCAATCTTGTTTTTTTGATTCATGCCGATATATAACTTTACTAAAAATATGGTAACTCTGTGTCTAATACTATATCTATTATATATTATTAATATTATAAATTGTAATAACGAGGCTATACAAAAGACTCTTCAGTACAACAAACCAAAAATAGCAATTTTAGCCAAATTTTGGAAGCGTTGGTTGCAAAAATGTGTCAAGGCAACGGGCAAGTAATTGTGAAAAGTTTGGGTGAGTTGACCTCTATCCCTCCGCTAAGTCACATATTTTGGAAAAATTTCAGGCATCCGATATACTCTTGAAGTCTTAGAAAATGAGTGCATATTTAAAATTGATTTTACGGAGACTTTTGAAGTTGTTAGGAAAATCGATTTTCTCGAATATTTTCGTCAGCGATATATCTCGAGGAAAGCAATAGATGTTAGTCAAATTTAGTGAAAATTTTATTATCGAAGTCTACTCAACCGAATGTGGCAAATTTGTTCCCGACCGATAGATCTATTCTTAAGTTCTGAGATGTTTACATACACAAACACACACATTCAAATACACTTACACAACCATACATTGAAAGATATGGACACTTGCACTATGGTGTCTTAATCGACTCCCAATTCCCAATCCCTCAAACCATCGAAATATGATAAAAATTCGATTTTTAAAAACTGGCATAAAATCAGTAACTGCCTATAGCCGGAAGTTCAAAAAATAAAAAAAAGTAGAACAAAAATATATGCAAATTAACTAACATGTGCATAATTAGTAAAGAACAAACGAAAATGGCAAAACTGTTGTAAATTTGGGGATGTTAAAATTAAGCTTTTGTTGCAAAAAAGCTTTCAGCAAATTAAAATACGATGAGTCAAAACAATTCATATATTCCAATTGCAATAAACATATACAGTGAACCAAACACAAAAGACTATGTGTTCTCAGAATATTTACAATAAACTTTGGTGTTATTTGTTCATTAATAATTATCACATGTAATTTGGCCTAAAAAGCGATATGAACTTTAGCCTGATCAAGTCATAAATATAGAAGCAAGAGATTTTCATTGCGACTTGTTTTTTTTTAAGATTTTGAAATTATGTTCGTATACTTAACAATTCTCAGTTAGTGTATACAAAAAGTGAAGTATATTTATGTGAATTCAAGTCTATGAAAACTTAATAAAGATACTAACTGCTTAATTTAGAAATAATATTTCTGTTTTATAAGAGGTTAATAGAACAAATTTTCTACTAAAATTTGATTAATAAACCTTTTATAAAATCAAAATATTTCTAAGGCCCTAAATAAAGTAAAAATATTTGTTGTATACATAATTCTCGACAATATTTTGAGAATTTCTCTTTAAAAGTATGAAGTGTTTTTTTTTAATTGAAGTCTGATAATTTTGCTTGGTCAACAACTAACAAAAATTAATTTATTTATTATATATGGGATGTCAAGACACATTTTTCATGACATCTCAAGTATATATTTCTCAAAGCGAATTGAGCTGAGTATACCTTATATAAAATTGTCTTGAAGGTTGCTTCAATCTTCAAGTAGTTTGCTAAAAGTCTTCTGACAAATTAACAATAGTAAAAACTGAATGCGGCAGAGAATGACAAAGGTATCAATTAAAGTACTCTTTGAGCAGTGGCCGTCAAGCAACTAAGAATGAGTACCTGCAAAAATAGGCATTCATACGAATACGTATAACCTTAAACATCCAACAACTATGTTTATACACACTTTTGAAATTACGAAGCATAAACAATTTTAACAAAAAAATTATAGACTGTATAAGCTATAATCACACGTTTGACTATAAAATTACTCTGAATGTTAATCGGCTACACGTGCATATACACTGGGCTATTTTATTTACACACCCACATAAAGCATGTTTTGAAACATTCACTCACACACACAGCCATACATTTTCCATTCTATTTTGTATACACAAATGTATGTATGAATACGCTGTCGAGTGATGAATAAATATCCCGAGTATCATGCCTATATTTTTTTGTTTTTTTGTTTCTGACTGAATATCCATAATTTGAGTCAGTACAAAAGTATAATGTGAGTTTGTTTAAAAAAATAATCATCTTACAAATTCACCATATGCTGCACATTTTCCATTCGTTTGCTCGCAAATCACCTCACATGACACATAAAAGATCAGTAAATATTGTAAAAGCCGATACGAATTTAAGCGAAATATAAACATCTTTCCGTCTACAGCTTGTATAAATGACTGAAAACACGTTTCAAAAAAAGTCTAGAGAAATCTAAACAGCAACAGCCAGAATGATTCTTTATTGCAGAATACAAGTAGACTTGCAAATTATCAATTAGAGGAAATCAAATCTGATTTGAATTGGTGGCGTGAAACTTTTAACATTTTAAATCACAGGTAACGATATGTATACATGTACATGCATATACATATGTATACATTGGCTTTAGTTTCTATTGGTCGTCGGAATTTCACTTTTTCTTGACGTAAAATATTTTTAATTGGCGGTCTGGAGGTATTGGGAAAAAGATTTACGTAATTTATGAATAACGTATTCACACTAGTTCATGTGACAAATATACATATATGCATGTATCACAGTTAACATAAAAAACAATGTAACATAATATCCACTATAATAACACTTACATTTATGTACCAACAGTACATAGAAATAGTTAATATCATGATCGCAAAAGATAAACAAGAATAGTTAAACATACTTAGGTAGAGTGATATAACTTCGTGCTAATTTGAATAGAAAATGACAAAAAAACGGAAAAAATAAAATGAATAGTGATACTTTCAAATGTATTAATCAAGGGTAAATCAATAGTTGTAAACACATTATAATCATTTCTCGTATTCTATTTCATTAAAAAATTTACGATAAATAGCTGATGTTAATAACAATCTCTAGCCAAGAAGATAGACAGGGATGCTGATGAAGTGCGTGGCTGCACAGAAAAAGGCGTATTTCCCCCCAGATAAAAAATTCTAATTAAATTTTTCTTCTCTTCTTGAGAATTTCAAACTAATTAATAAAAATTTTTCATTCAAAAAGAATTAAAAATACTGAACTTAAGACTGATTAAGAAATTATTCTTATTATGAATAGCTTCATGGTGTAATTTTCACATTAATTTAAAAATTCAATTTTGATACGCATACGTTTATAAATTTCTTAGAGTGCAAAGCATTAGTCATGGTTGGATGCATGTCATATCGATTAGGTATGAGCAAGATGAATATCAATACGACTAAGTAATTTTTGTGAAGCAAAATAACAGAAACATCAAATTACATATTTATATCAAGTAGCTGTAAGTGATCGGGGTAAGAAAAATTGTACGACATATCTTTTGATGGTATTTTATGAAATCTTGTTTATTACAAACTCATTAAGCCCAAATAATAAGAAACAGACGTTGATATTCTTGTCAATTTTATAAGCGAATTGAAAAAAGGTTATGAAAATTTTTTATGTAAAATTAATTTAATTAAATTAAATTAAGTTAAATTAAATTTGTCTTAAGTAGAACAAAAATAAGCAAATTAGCTAACATGTGCATAATTAGTAAAGAATAAACTACAATGGTAAGACTGTTGTAAATGAGAGATGGTAAATTTGAGATTTAATTACAAAAAGCTTTCATCAAATTGAAATACGATGAATCAAAACAATTCACATATTCCATTTGCATAAAAGTTACGTATATAAAGCAGAAATCTACATCAACTGATACCACACACAGGCGACTAAACACAAAAGAACGCTGATGATGAAGGTTTAGTGGCCTTCGAAAACATCTAGTTGTTCCGTTCAACTTTGTGTTAGCCAGAATATTTACAACTAACTTTAGTGTTATTTGTTCATTAATAATTATTACATGTAATTTGGCTTAAAAAGCGATACGAACTTTAGACCGTTCAAATCATGAATATAGAAACAAATGAAGTTTGTTGACTAAAAAATGTAGGACAGTATCAACTCTTACATCCCTGACAAAAGCCGCCAAGCTGTTCCCAATTTTCTTGTAGCAATTTTTCTTTTATTACTTAAATTTACATCACCGTTTAGAAGATTTCAATTGAAAATTTTGGAAAGAAGGTAAAAAAATTCATATCGCTCATTTACTAAAACAACGTCATAACTCAAAAAGGGGAATTTTTAAGCCAACGATGCCGAATTAATCCTGAAAGTGCTATTAATATTTTGTAAAAGTTTTATACAAATATCTTTTATACTAAACAATTCTTTTTGCATTAAGTTGCGTGTAAACTGAAAATTTGAAACTAATTTTTTAACAAACTTGTTTTATTGAGTTCTGAAGTTACTTTAGTTAACGTGCGATATGTTTATAGAAAGACACTTACTATACTAATATATACTTTAAGTTTACAAGTTTTATTGCATAATAAAATTTACTCAAAATTAATTGTTCATTCTTAAATGTCATTGGAAGCGATGGTGTGTGTATACAATTATTTCTTCTCTTCTGAAACAAAAAAGTTATGTTATTCCTTCATATTTGGCAGTTTGGGATGTCGGGCTTCTAAGATTTCTCTCATTCGTAATTGTTTAAACTGCCTGTTTTTTTTTACAGTATCCCTTTCACGTAACGCACTGGTGTAAGTACCCATGACAAAGTGTGGAGCAACATTCTTCATTTATGTAACACTAAAAATTAAGGAGAGAAAAATTAAAAGTTTAAAGAAAAGTTTGCCTAGTGTAATGTATTATTCTAGTTAAATAATATGTATATTACTCATACGCTACACTAGAGAAAGTGACCTACAATTTTAATGAAAAATACATGTTAAAAAATCAACGGTCAAAAAACTCTTTTGTGAATAATACTCATAATAAGTCCTCGTACAGACTTGCAATTTTTGTTGCTGCAATTTCTTAAAATTCTGCTTTGAAATTGCGCAAGTGTCCACATTATGAAATTCTCATTTTGCAATTATGCATTAAAGGATGTCTATTACAACACAAATTTCACTGAAAAATTAGCAATTTTATTTATTTTTTTGTTATATATTTTTATTTTTCACGCAACTGAATAAATAAAATAAATAAAAAACGTCAAATACAACTAACAACTTGATATAAACACTAACGAATTTCAAATCAAAAGAGAATTTCCGAGCACATGAGGTGAGCGGGGGAGAAGATTGGGGAGGAGTGCATAGTTTCATGTCCTCGGCAATTCTCTTATGTTTTGAAATTCGTAGCTGTTAATTGAAAGTTTGTAGGTGTATATGACGTTTTATTTTATAATATTTCTTCAGCTGTATGAAAAAAAAAACAAAATTTAACAAAAAGTAAAAAGAATTATTAATTTTTCAGGCAAACAAACATGTTGTGAAACATAATTTTTTAATACTCAATTGCAAAACTAGAATTTCCTAATGTGATGTCTGGATGAGGACATACATTTTCTTACCTTATATTGAGTTTTCATTATATTTCAACGTTTTGTGAGCGAAGTCTTGGGAGTAGATTCTGACTATTTTCGCAATGATGTCCATTAGATGTTTGTGTGTGTGTGTGTGTGTGTGTGTGTAAACATATATCTTTGACGAAAAATATCAAAACAAGTTTCTGTTTTTTTTAACTTTAAAAGTCTTCAGTTTAACATTTCTTAACGCACTAATAATACCAAATTATTATTTTACTTATTCAGTAAAACATTTTGTTATTAAAAAACAACTAGAGATGTTATGCTTAACTTTCATTGAAACAAATGAGAAGTTCAACTTATATCAGAGTTGAGACAACAACTCAATAATCAAAATATATGTTGTTGTCTTACTTTACCAATGCTATTTTGGCTGACTTTTTTCAGCTCGAATTGTAGTTGTAAGAAGTATGTATATAAAGAAAATAAGTGTAAAACACCACAAAAGCTATTCATTGCTCAATCAGTAAATGGAGTGTTGCCACATAAGTATTTTTGACTGAGTGCTGTCAAGTTAATAATAAGTGTTCTTATTTTTTCTGGGAATTATTACAATTTAAGTTTAATGAATTTTAAATATTTACTGAATTTTATAAATTTAAAAAGTGTACTGGATGCTTTTTTTTTGATTAAAAATTTTTAAAATTATTCCAGAGATACTAGTATTTTTGTAGACAATTTGCGAAAAAAGTGTTTGTATTTTAATATACCGTAGTTCCTTGTCAAATCTATGATGTATTTGTAATTGAAATTCATTGTCAATATTCAGTCGCATAATGTTTAATGTCTTAGGATGCTTGATTACACTTTTAGAAAATCAATTATTTTTGTGGTTCAAACTTTCTACAATGAAAAAATGGCAAAACACTTCGCATTATAGAAAGTATGTATTATTCGGCAAGAAGAGCTCGATTAATTTTCTATTATAAATTGAAAAATTTTTATTTCTTAAAACAAATATTAACAAAATAAAGTGATCGTATATTAAAGCCATGAAATTCTTGTTGAAATGATAATTCTGCCTGCTACTAAGGCTCCTAATGTTTCGTTTTATTTTCTTAATAAAAAAAACAAAATTATAGAAGTTTAGTGCTGTCAAGTAAAATTTTTAGTAAAATTTTTTTAATAAGTCTCATTTAATTACCTTCTCACCAATTTCCGAACACTTTGGTGTTTCTGTCGATCTTTTAAATGTTATTTGCGTTGTTGCATTATTAATCTCTTTATAAGTTTCAGTTGTTTCTTCACTTAAGATATCTTTCTTCTCTGTTGCAATTTCATCCAGATTAACTGGAGTTTTTAGAGTAGTTTCACCTGATTGCTTTTCATACACAGCTGTAGAAGTTTCTTCTCAGGTAATAAGATTTTTTTTAAATTCTTGTTTTATTGTGTAAGGTAATTTGATTTTAGTACAATACCTTTTATTTCGGTAGCAGCGACATCATTATCGTTATCAATTCTGACTAAAAAATAGGGTTTAGGTTGAGTAACGGGTACGGGTTTGACAGTGCCGAAGTTTTGCTCCAGTATCTGCTCCAGGGTAGCAGTTGGCCTAGTGTCCTCTGGAGGATTAGGATTATTACTGTAGCTACGAAGACAGCGATACTTATAGCTCAAACATGAATTAGAACAGCAGTCCCAATGGTTGAGGCACTATAAAATTTTAATTTAAAAAAATTAAATTTTTATTTTATTTTTTTAAAGAAAAAAATAATTATGTTAAAAATATTTAAAAAGTATAAACCCTACAAGCAAAGTAATACGATAATGATTCGAAATTGTATTGTTTGGAAGAAAATTATTACGGCAAGAAGCATTTTCGTATTGCGGAAGTTTCCCCCTTCGGGAGAGGTTGTGCAGCCAGGGCGATACTTCGAAGAGATACGAAGATAAAACTGTGATATTGGTCGCATTCATAAGACGTAACAGTTGCGCAATCGTTGAGTGTTTGTCTCTTGCATAGTTGAGTATCTCCGCTCCACTCAACAGTTGAGTAATTTTCCAGCATAAAATTTTTTCACTACGTATAGTCAACACGTTGTGCTCAGCCTGAACAGCTGGTCAAATAGAGCTATTTCTTTTATATGCTTTGTTAGGTGGCAGCAACAAATATTTGTTAAGTTTTACATTACAAATGCGATGAAGTAACGAAATAAAGATATACAATTATATTATATAGATCAAGCCGTTTCTAAGAAGTAGCTGTTGGGGCCAACAGTTGCCAGCAGTTTCACAACTGTTTAGCTCAACAGCTACGTCTTATGAATGCGCCCATTGCTAGATAATCATCTAATAGAATTATTTATAATATTGCCAGAGTAACGATAGTAAGATAAATTATTTATATCGATAGATTATCTCCTAAAGTACAATTTTGAAGGAAGAAAAATATAAATGTATGTACATATATGTATATATTAGAATATAAAACTAGCATTAATTTAAATTTAAAGCAATTTTTTATGGTCAACTAAATTCAATTTATCATCACAGGATAGTATAAAAATGAATTTCCTGAGTTATTGTTTTGAAAATTTTGTGATTGTTTTTATTTTAAGTGAAATATTTTTTTACTTCTAGTTAAAAACATATTTGCTTAATTCACAAAACCTCTTGTATCTCTGTATCGATTGTATTATCGTATTAAGGGTGTATAACATTTGTTGTATGAAATTTTCACATAAAAATTAAATACACTATTACACTTTTATTTCATATGTTTTTAAAATGTTTTTATATATAGAGAGAGTGGCTCTCTGAGAGAATTTGTATGTAGCTTGTTCTTCTTTTTTCATTAAAAATACAAAATACATTAATACACTACACAGAGGGTGTTCACAATTAAAAAAACAAAAAGTGATGAACAAATACACCATACAGATTGTTGTGAATTAAGCAATTGATATTATAAATTTATTGCGCATGTGATAAACCACCAGGCTGCACCAAATGCAACTTTTTAATAACACGAAATACCTTGTTAAAGGAAAAAATAAATAGCTAATACATTTTGAACTGTTCATTCAAAAAGATTCACTAAAATTAAAATATTTTAATATCAAAAGGTATTGCTTTGATGATACTTTCCTGAGGATTTTGTCGGACGTATAAAACGCTATTCATTATAATAAATTTAATTTAAATTACCAGGAAAGAAAAATTGGCCTTTAACGCTTACCGCTTACTTTAGGTTAAGCTTAAATTGTAATGATGGAGAACTTTTTATACGTCCGATACAATCCTACTTTTAAGTTGTAATAATGACCATAAATCAAAAAAAAAAAGATATTCAGGGGTGTCACAGAAACCAATGTTATCAGAATTGGTTTTGAAAACGATAGAAAAAATGCTTTGGTGTCATGAAAACCAATGTTGTCTTTTTTATGTTCGAATGGAATTGATGTTGTATGGTTGGTTGGTGTCATAAAAACCAATGTTATCGGGTTTGTTATTGGAAATAAACAAAGCACCTAACAGCTGTCAGTTTTCATTTGGGCGTATTTTTTTTTGTGTAAAAATTTAAGTAAATTTACTTATTTTTTTAAATGTTTGCCATTAATTAAATATTTTCACATATTTCATGGAATACTATAATAGTCCTTGCAACTAACTGTAGAAGAAATCATATACATATTTATGTACTTATGTATTGTAAAAATGCTCCCTTGATCTGCATTTATAATTGATGTCCGTTCCCAATCGGACTCACTATTGATAAATGAACTGTTCCATAACTTTGAGCACATTACCTAAAATTATCACTGTGTTTGTATATAGACGACTTATATCGTTACTGGCTGATATTTGATAAGATCCTTCCGATAAAAGCCGCAACGAAGCCATTTGTTTCAAAACCGGAATATTTTAGACTATCGTTTTCATAGCAAATGCTTCCTTGTTTAAACGATAATTGGCTTCAAATCTGCAAAGCAGCTTTTAACATACATAAGCCCAAAATAAAATATACTTACACTTTCTTGGGCAGCTCAGGTGGATTGATGCAATTCATATGTAGCTGGCCAGTCCTACTTGAGTGCCGAACTGCAATCGGTTTCTTATTTAAATAAATGAATATACATAGGTGAATACATTTCTCTGGGTGGCCAGCAGTGATGCAATCCCTCAGACTTTCTCATCACTTTTTCTAAGCACTCTTCTAATAACAAAAATTCTACAATGGATGATGTCACTTTAATTTATTTATGACCACTTATTCTTTATTTTTTATTATGTAATGAAAGATAATTAATTTTATTGATATTTTAATGAAAACAATATTTTTTTCTATTTTTTGCAAAACAAATAAAATTAAAATTTGTAAAGAAATAAGCAAATGTGAGCAACAGCTGATTCGATCATTGGTTTTAGTTACTTTCGAAATTAACAAAACCAACTTGGTTTCATGACACCAAATGAAACCACCATTGGTTTGCAAAAATGACAATCAGCAAAACCGACATGGTTTCTGTGACACCCCTGATTGTATTTATATCTTTTGTGTAAGATATCTTCCAAATGCTTGTAGAGAAATGTAAAGTTAAGAGAATTGAGATTTTGTATTAGTATGGGTCCTTATAATCGTTCATTAATTTAAAGTAATTTACGGTCCTGTATCTTGGCTAAAAATATGGTAACTCTATGTTATGTTTTGTAATAGCGAGACTACATACAGACACTTCAGCCAACTTTTTAAACGATTAGAGAGATATTGTCACTATTGCTGTGAGCTTGAATTGAACGGGAACTTTCACTGAAGCCCTGCAAGGTCAATCGTTTTTTGTTTAGTTTTTTTTGTTGTTTAAAATAATTATTGATTTCTTAGTTTTTATTTTCATATAATGCTGTTTAATTTTTAATTGAAGCCTCACGAATGCGTTCATTAATTTTTTAATTGAATTTATTAATTTCTTAAAACCATTTTCTCATTAATTTCTTAAAAAATATTAGTTAGTTCTTAAATTGGGTTTCAAAACATTTCAATTATTTTTCTTATCTTTTAAATATTTTAAAACTTTTGAAATGAAATTTTAAAAATATTTTAACTACTTAAGTCTATACTTCAAATATTTTTTAATTAAAAAACTCGCTTAGGTTTTTTTTCAAATCAAACAGCTAATTAATACCGCAACTTTCGTGATAAAATAAAATAATTTTTTTTAATTAATTGTGGGTTTTTCTTATGGAATTTAATTTTTGTGTATTTTAATAGTTTAAGAGAAAGTTAAGAGAGTAAACAGGCAATTGTCAAAACAGCTCTTTTCTGCAATTATTCACTCATCGTTTAATGATTCGCATTCGCATTTTTATATTTATTTATTTTATTCTGATACCGGGAAGTAGTTAATAGGTATATATGTATTGCTTATTTATTTGAACAAGTTCATAACTCATATTATTTAATTACACATTTGTTTTTAAATATTTTCCTAGTTTTTAAAACACCCTCTGGTGGAGAATTATTTTTATAAAGAGTGTGTAACAAAGAAAATTATAAATATGGAAATAAACATATGTATATAAGCTTCCTTCTTTAGATTTCTCCAATAATAAACCAGAAATTCTTGCCGTTAAAAGTACATCAAAACAAAACAAAGAAAAATACAAACAAACATTGGTGGCGTCAGATAACAAATAAGAAGATTGTTTAAGAAAAAACGTAAAAAGTACGCAGCAGTTTTCGGTCGAATGCTTAAGCAAGTTTTGAACTGTGAGTTTGTTTTAAAAAAATTATTATCTTACAAATTCACCATTTGCTGCACATTTTTCAGCGGTTTGGCCACAAATCACCTCACATGACACATAAAAGATCAATAAATATTGTAAAATCCGACAAGAATTTAAGCGAAATGTAAACATCTTTCCGTCTACAGTTTGTTTGATCAACTAAAAATACTTTTCAACTAAAATCAAGAGGAATCCAAACAGCAACAGTCATAATTAAAGCGCTATCTTTTAAATACCAGGGATGTACAATACATTTTGTTGTTTGCTTGATTCTTGATTGCAGATTACAAGTAGACTTGCAAATTATCAATAAAATGACATTAAATCTGATTTGAAATGCTGTCGTGAATCTTTTTTGTTTTAAATCTCGCAAAACTTGTCGTCGAATTAGCTTTTCTGTTTGGTTTAAATTTTGCATCTTGTATCAATTGGTAAAGAATTATTTTTAGAAAATATGGAATTTATAAGTATTGCAAATGTTTTTTTTTTTAAATTTTGAAAAATATAAAAATACCTAAATATATTTATTTTATTTTAAGTCTATAATGTAATTAGTATGAGGAATTTTTTGGTTAAACAGAAATTATAAAATAAAAATTTTTTTCGTAAATATAAATGTTTGTTTGTTATTTTTCAAATGCATATACTGTATGTCATATAGACATGCTTAACCGCTAGCAAATAAATTTCACTTAAAATTATTTTATTTTAATTTAATAATAATTTATTTTAATTAAATAATAATAATAATAATTTAATTTAATTTTATTTTATTTTATTTTATTTTATTTTATTTTTTTTATTTTACTTAATTTAATTTAATTTTATTTTATTTTATTGTATTTTATTTTATTTTTATTTTATTTTATTTTATTTCATATCATTTTATATTATTTTATTTTTTTTATTTTATTTTATTTTATTTAATTTTATTTTATTTTATTTTATTTTATTTTATTTTATTTTATTTTATTTTATTTTATTTCATTTTATTTCATTTTATTTTATTTTATTTTATTTTATTTTATTTTATTTTATTTTATTTTATTTTATTTTATTTTATTTTATTTTATTTTATATTGAACTATTTTTTATTTTAGTTTATTTTATTTAACTTTTCTTTATTCTATTTAATTTAATTTAATTTTATTTTGTTTTATCTTATTTTGTTTTATTTTATTTTAATTTGTTTTATTTCTGTTTATTATATTGTATTTTATTTCTTTATTTTATTTGGTTTAATTTGGTTTGATTTGATTTGATATGATTTTATTTCATATCGTTATATATATTTCATTTAATCTTATATTATTTTATTTTATTCTATTTTATTTTATTTTATTTTATTTTATTTTATTTTATTTTATTTTATTTTATTTTATTTTATTTTATTTTATTTTATTTTATTTTATTTTATTTTATTTTATTTTATTTTATTTTATTTTATTTTATTTTATTTTATTTAATTTTATTTTAGTTTAGATTAGTTTACTTTATTTTATTTAATTTTAGTTTACTTAATTTAATTTTATTTTATTTAATTTAATTTTATTTCATTTTTTTATTTTATTTTATTTTATTTTATTTTATTCTATTTTATTTTATTTTAGCTTATTTTATTTTATTTTACTTAATTTAATTTTATTTTATTTAACTTTATTTAATTTATTTAATTGTTAAATTTATTTCATTTTATTTAACGTTTCTTTATTCTATTCTATTTTATTTTATTTATTTATTTATTTTTATAATATTTATTTATTTTTATTTATTTATACTGTTATTAAATTTATTTTATTTCATTTAACTTTTCTCGATCTATTTTATTTTATTTAATATAATTTTATTTTATTTTATTTAATTTAATTTTATTTTATTTTAACGTTATTTAAATTTTTTAAATTTTATATTATATAGTTTTAAGTTAAAAAAAGAACTTTATTTTAAGACATTATTTTGTATATGTATATATATTTTACATCATTTGATTTTGTATAATATTTGTATAACTATAATTAAAAAAAATTGTTTCATTGGTGACAACGCTAAGTACTCTCATGTGGAAAATGTTTAACTTACAGTAATTGATAATTTTATTTGTATTAAAATCTGGAACAATAAGTGAATAAATAAAACTTTTATTTTATTTTCACACTTCATAATTTGTTTTTGTAATTTTAGTTTTATTGTTTTCAATTGTTTATTAATAAATCGCATTCAAAAAAGTTTATAAATAACATTGAACCGGTTAAAATCGTCAGCACGTTGCCAGTGTGACCAGAGATAAAGGGTTGACTAAAAACTTTAAATATAACACAAACTGTATATATAAATGATGATATATATCTATTAAAAATGAGCTTTTAATAATTTTTGTTAAACAATAATAATACTACAAATAGTTATGAGTATGGAGGTGATTTTGCGATTTAAAAAGTTTTTGGCAAAACTACTTCTCTAACATTTAAATAAAAAAACAATTTTCGAAAAAAAATTTTATGAAAATATTACACAATTTTCTCACTGAAACTACAAATGACTACTACAAATACTAAAAGGTGGTCACACTTAAAACTACCATTATTAATTTTAACTTGTTATTCTTCTTGTTTTTTAACAGGGATGGAAATGATGCAATATTCATTAAATTAACAAAAAACAAATTTATATTGTAGTGATGCTGTATTATTTGCATAATAAAGAAATAAATTGTTATTAATTCCGACAACTTGTTATTAAAACACAAATATAGAAATAAAAAATTATTAATTGTTGAGATTGAACGATTACCAAATTATTCTTATTCCTTTTGAAAACAAGTAAATAAAAGCTAATCAAAACAAAATAATAAATAATATAGAGAATGCAAAATATAAACAATTAAAACTGAATAAATAACATTTTATTACATTAAAAAAATTATTCACCAATAAGTGTTTTCACAATAGGTACTGCAAATGGCGCAAACGAATCAAATGATTGCAAAAATGCACACATTTGCACAACACAACAAATTATATATACGTATTTGAAATTTTTTTATTTTACTTCGTTTGCACTAAAAAAAGCAACTATCTATGACTATAGGCGATTCCAACATAAAAGAGCATCTCTACTTCGTTTATGCAAAAATCTAAAATACGCTATAATTAAAAATAAAAAAAGCACATGCGTATCAAGCGTATTGACTGTCTCTTATATTTTCAGTATGAGTATGTTTATACACCGGCTGTGAATGTTTAGTAAGACAAAAAAAATTGCAGGGATACTCGGGATATTTATGCATCATACGTCACTGCATAAAATAATTGTTTGTACATAAAATGGAATGTAAAATAGTTGGGTGTGTGTGGCTGTTTGAAAATTAGATATATGTGCATGTGTGTGTAAATAAAATATCCCTCTATATACGCATGTGTAGCCGTTTAATAGTCAAAGTAGATTTATAGTCATGCGTATGATTGCAGCTCACACAGTCTATACATTTTAGTTGCTTTAGTTTGTGCTGCGTAATTTAAAAAATGTCTACTATAAACATAGTTGTTGGATGTTTTTAGTTATACGTATTCGCTTTAAAATTTATACGCTTGTTTGCATTTGAGCGTGTTTTTTATTTTTTAGCTGTACGCATTCATAGTTGTTTGACGGCTAATACTCAAAGAAGTACTTAAAACGATACTTTTGTCACTCTCTGTTCACAATAGCGTTTTAAAATATCCCAGCAAAAAAAGAAACTCCAAAAAAGTTATGAAAATGTAGAGTTTGCGATCTGGAAGTAGTGAAAATTTCGATCTAATGATTTTTACATAGGGTTGTCATTGCAAGAAGTTCTCTTTTTCGATGCCTGGTCACTGAATTGAAAGCGATATTAAGAAAAATTTCTTTTTTTGTGTTCTATGATAATATTTTCATCTAGGGAAAATGGTAAATAGTTACCTATTTTAACAATTCGTTTCTTTTTATACGAATTTAAGCTCGAAACAGTGTTTTCACGTAAATTTAAGCAAATAGCTTTTAAATTTTAGACTAAAATTAGTTCATAAATTTCTTTTAAAAAATTATTTTTTTTAAATTCTGGTGAGTATTTTCTAACACTATGCAGGAGTTACAAGGTTTTGTATGACTAAAATAAGCTTCTATATGATTTTTAGCTCACTCTCGGTAAATTAAAAACATCAATTTTTTGGAAGCAATGAAAATGTAGTTCCACTAGAATGACTTCCATTTTTTTTTCACTGGGATGTCTTAGGTCTATTTTCACAAATTACCTTTACCTTAAGGTAGGATTTTGTCTGCTCGATAAATGGCTTTGCATTGTGAAGCCTTTATTTATTATTTTCTCATCCATTAAATATTATAATTATTAATAATAAAAACAATAAAAAATTTAAGTTGAAATAGTGCAAAAATACTTATCGGGCAAACAAAATCCTACCTTTAACTAAAGGCAAGTTGTGAAAATGGCCCTTAATATTGCAACGTTGAAATTTTAATATGTACTTTAATATGGGCGAACAAGTTTGTTATTTTTCTTTGTGTGTAACAGAGAACTGTATGAGTTGATTCATTTTCGCCCTCCATTCACTTTTACAATGCTTTTGTTTTCTTTTTTAACATCAATATGTACTAATGATATTGCTTGCAGTGTAACCTCTCTAACAACTGACTGTCATTAACTCTCTCTCTCTCTGTTTTTAAGTCTCGTTAGTAAAAATAAATAAAAATTCTTACTGTTTTGTATAGTAATCAAATAAATCACAAAAACACGTTTACCAGATGAAGTGTTATGGTAGAATTAGTCGATTAGTATCGTTTTATTTTTAAAGTGGTGGTATCGTTTAATTTTAAATGTTAGCTAGTAAAAACGTGAGGTTGCCAGCGAACGTATCAGCTGTTGTTGTATTTCTCTTTGCTTTATACATGTGATGTGTATACATGTATGTAAGAGATAAGTTGACACTTTTACTTCATTTGACCTGTTATCTGTATATTTTTACCTCACATACATACATACGTTACGATACATATTAAATAAACAGCAACATGTTTTATTTATGTTGCAGCTTTTGTCAGCTGATCCGTCAACTCACGATACGAATCTACTAATTCCATCATTAACTGAGTAAAGCATTGCGTATTAATTAATATTTTTTCTCGCATTAAAATAATTTATGAAACAAAATGAGACTAGCTATTTCATTTTATAATATTCTATAAAACTATATTTGTCAAAAGGGGTTTCAAGAAGTTTTTAAAACAATTATACTGACTCATTGCCTAAGTAAAACATATGAATGAATAGAACTTGCAAGCAGTGGCATGCATTTATTAAAAACAGTCTCATTAAAATGAGTCATGCAATAGCATCTTTAATTTTTTTTAATGTTAAGTGCTAGGCTCAATATTCATTTTCAAAAATATAAATTATGCCGTTTAATTCGTAATCACGCAGTTCTCTAGTATGTAAATCATATTTATTGCCAGCCGGCATATTTAAAAGTATAAAAAACTTGCAATTTTCAATATGGCATTATGATAACGTTAAACTGATCAAGTTAAAACTGTCAGCGCAGCGGTAGTTGATGAAACAAATATTTGTATTTTTAGCTGTCTTTAGGCATTTTACAGAACAAAGTTATTTGAATAAATTAATCCAAAAATAATTTCTTATACAAATTTTATTGTTGTTTTAATACTTCAATATACTGTGTTTTATATCATTGCCTGGTCACAATAAAAATTTTAAGATGACACAATGTTGCCACATTGAAATTTTAAGATACTCATTGTGAATTGCCTAATTGTATCTTCTATCAAAAGTATTGTTACTATTTTTATTAATATAAAGTAACAAGTATTTATAAGAAAACCGACTGCTACCAACTTAGAACCGTTAAATATCCTAAATGGTCATTCGAAATGAAAAATCACAAGAGAAAACTAAAGATAATTTTAAAATACCTGTCGAATGATACCTATTTTAATACATATAGTTATTGTTATTGTTTTCTTATTTCCAAAATGGCGTCTGTTGGTCGCCATATTGAATTTTGACACTTTCGGGATTAAAACAAATCGATTGCTGTAAGAATCATGCTGCAAAGGAACACACACACCCATACATACATACATACTTATATACTTATATATGCATATATACATGTACATATTTACATACAATAT
This sequence comes from Tachina fera, assembly GCA_905220375.1. Classification (NCBI taxonomy): domain Eukaryota; kingdom Metazoa; phylum Arthropoda; class Insecta; order Diptera; family Tachinidae; genus Tachina; species Tachina fera. Next base: position 20,038,465 of record LR999963.1, on the reverse strand, counting down.
CCTTCTTTGCGTTGCGCAGTTGGGTAAAAAGGGAAGACACTCATATAAGCATATTTGTCCTTTATTAGTAAAGTAACTAATTAACATTATTTAATTACAACTTTGTCCCTTGGATTTATTTTTAAGTAAGTCAAATGAGTACTTAACGTGTTTTAAAATAAAAACAAAACTAATACGATTATATTTAGCACTTTTTATGATGCCAAAAGCTGACAGCTTGTTCAAGAAAAAATATACCAAAAGATTTTGCATAAGGCACAAATTATGAAATGTGAGTGAGATTTATCAATAAAATAAAAATATAAAATAGTACTAACATAATCAGTAACAAATAAGGTCGCTCAAAAAACAAAAACTTTCACTTGCATAAACATACATACATACATTCATACATACATATGCATTTGTGTATGTGTTCGCGAATCTAAGCGAATAACCGCAACAGGCGCAGGAAATAAAGTCGTTTAGGTCAGACAAATAATTTTAATGAGAGCATAATACAAATTTTAGTACCAAAACGATAAGCAGAAACCAACCAAACAGATTAAAATCCGTTTTTGAATTAAAAAGAAATACCGAAAAAAACGACTAGAGTTTGCAAAACAGTATGAAAAAGTTACAATAAATAACTGAAAGCATGTAACATGGTCAGATGAGGCAAAATGCAACCGAATTGATCAGGTGGGTGACAGCGGACTTGACGCTGGTTCCATAATGGCTTCGGGCTGTTTTCGTGCAAAACAGCGGGGAGTTTGGGGGATGAATTGAAGGTAAAATCATTGTTCAAGCCTGGATATATTTAGCTTGCAGCATTTTATCATTCAAAATAACGAACCCAAGGCTTTTTGCTAGAAATAAAGCACCGAAGACATTGGATGAACACTTCAAGCCTGCCATTGAAGAATGCTAAAGTATTGATGAGGAAATGTTAAATAATTTTAAGGAAAGTAAGAATTAGTGCTCTTAAAACAGCTCGCATAGAGTTGAATTATTTCTAAAGCCTATATAGATTTCGAATGTAGTTGTACCAGAGTGTGGGGAACAGAGTTGCCAGAATTTAATTATTTTTAAGGCTTGTGCTTAATGTTTGAAACATATTTTATATGATATTTTCAAAATATTATATACAACATTTTCTAAAATAACCTTATTATTTTCTTTACTTTAGAAAAAAAAACTGTGAAAAATTTCAATCGCAGCTTAAATGAATTTGTTTTACAAAAATCTACTATTTTTTGTATTTGAACGCTTGCCAGTGAATTTCCATTGAAATGAAAGTTTTATTTATATATAATTTTTGCAGTAATTTAATTAAAAAGTATGTAGTCTAAACGGCATTTACGAAGATTGATACCAAAATAACAAAATATCGATGCTATTAATAAATAAATAAATAAATAAATAAATAAATAAATAAATAAATAAATAAATAAATAAATAATGTTTAACGAATAAGACGTCTTTAAGAGCTTAAACACAACAGTTTTTAGATGTTTTACCATACATTGACTTGTTTTGTTAATCATTTCAAATAACAAGTCTTAAAAATAAACTCACCGATAAACACTTAAATGGAGCATATTCGGTGCGTTTTTGATAACACTGGCATCTTTGTGTTGTTATTAAATGGCGGCACGTTAAAAAATTATTTGGAACACAATAATTGTTCAAAAATAATTACATTATTTACAAAAACATTTGTTGTTTAAAAATAATGAAGCAAATAAAAAACATAATTGTTCGAAATTTCTTACAAACACAATAATTTATTGACAAAACGTCAGCCCAATTAGGAATAACGATTCCCTGGGAAAATTTTCTCTTCTCCCATCCCTGCTACTATGAATTAAAATTTCCTGGGAATTTTTTCGCTTTTTTTTCCTCCTATTCTAAATACTTCCTAAAAAAGGGAAAAACTACCAAGGGAAAAAGTATGAAAATTAAAAAGGGGAAAAACAATCGACGGATTTTGGGAGTTTTTTCCTCATATATTTAAAAAAGCGTTAGCTTAAAAATGTACCTATTACATTTATAAATATAAAAAAAATTATTTAAATTTAGTTTTTAAGGTAAAAAAAAAAAAAAGACACAATGTGCAACATTTACTGACCTTAATAAAGCAGCATCCAGGAATAGCTCGTGGCTTTTTTTAAGGTTGAGAAGCAAGAACTACAGAGATTATGGCAAAACGCTGAAAGTGAATTAAATTCAAGAAATACGTGCGGCAAAAGGTAGCACAAAATTTGCAACACCAGAAAGTACACTCAAAAAAAAAATTAACTAAAACTTAGGAAATTTTTCTAAATTTGAATAAAAAAAAATTTGTCGTATGGCGCCAAAGCTGTTTTTTACTTGAAACCAGTAAAATATTTACTAAATTTCTATTTAATTAATGAGCTAGTTGATAGTAATTATATTTCCACATTTAAGTAAAATTTTCCTAAAATTAAGTAAAGTTTTCCCATAAAATTCGGAGCTTTGCAAAAAATTTTTTTCGTCCTTGATCTCAAATTTAGTAAATTTTCGAAATTTTTTTTTCTTTAATTCTGCTACTTATTTTGATTTTTAATTAAATTCTATACCAAATGAAATAGCTTTATTTATTATGTCTTCATATTATATTTTTAATTATAATTCACCATTCACCATACATACATATAAATTCCTTAAGAGGAGACAAGTATTGAACCAGCAAACTTCTGATTGATAAGCAAGCACTCTAACCAATTGCCCAACAAGGCAGCCTGAATAAGCATTGAAATAATTTAGTTTTAAAATTTTATTTTATTTAAAAAAAAATTAATTTCAAGTTTAAATATTCCTCGAAAATATGAAAAATTTACTTAGATTTTTTGCTTAATGCAAGCAAAATAAATATTTTTCTAAAATTTAGAATAACTTTTTATATCTTTCAAGTAAGTCAAATTTCATGAACTAATCAGGAGTAATTCATTTCCTAAAGTTTATTTTTTGATTTAAGACGAAAATTACTAGTCCTTGATATGAAATTTTCTTCATTTTATAACCATTTTCCTACTCTTAGTAAATATTTCCATTAAGTCAGTAAAAATTTCCTGAAATGTGAGAAATTTATTGTGTATTCTTATGAACTATTTTTGAGGATATGAACTTTTTATTTTTTTACTCATATTAAGTAATTTTTACTAGTTTTTGTAAAAATTTACTTAAAATTAGAAAAAAGTACTAAAACTTAGAAATTTTTTTTACTTGAATTTAGGAAAAAAATTTCTTAATAATAGTACATGTCCTTTTTTTGAGTGTAACAGGTGGTGGTCCAAACAAGAATTATGTATATTTTTTTTGGTAGCGATGAAAACTTCTATTGAAGGTGTCCCTATAGACAGCTTCGGTCTACGGTCGCCAAAAAATTTTGAAATTACTGAATCGTCATATCTAACAGACATAGATATGCTGCCTGTTCCACAGAGTGAGTTTCGAAAAAGTCAATTAGTTCTGCAAGGACTTTACTAAAAGTGGGCTGGGCCAAGGAAACATCACAATCTTTTCCGATTACAGTTTGGTATCCAGCTTTTGCAAAAAAACATAAACTGCCACTAAGTTCGATAACAGGACTAACACCAAATTTCGTCTTGGTCGGATGAGAGTGAGATGTATGTAATCAGGTTAAGCAAATACAAGAAAGCAGGTTTGTTGACACGGCAATATTTTTCAAACCTAAGCCAAGTACATTTCTTTGAATACTTTGAACTTACAACGTGTTTGGCAATTACAGCAGATTTGAAACATCGCTCATATGCCTTCTTGCAATCCTCTGGCTGATTTTTCGCCTGTCTTCCTAAATATATATAGTATAGCATATATATAGTATAGTTTCACAACCATATGAAAAGCTATACTGTACATTATTGAAGCAAACATAAAATATTAAAATATTTACACAAATAAATTTAGTAACATAAACTTTTTGATTATTCAATTCCATCACGATAGAGCAAAATAAAAGCAGAACAGCAGACTTTGATTTTCTCACTTTATTTTTATATTAGAATAAGGGAAATTTTTCCCGGGAACAAGATATTGGAAAGCGAAAAATTTCCCCAGAAATATTCATAATTCGGCTGATTATTTATATATTGTAGTTATACATGCTGTTCATTACATTCTCGTTTCTTACGCATTACCTTTTTCCACTGTTATATTTCTTAGGTTATATTAAAATGTTGGAGGGGGACTCAAGTTCCTAACGGGAAAAGGTAATCAATAAGTAACGAGAAGGTAATGCACAGCATGTATAATTTTTAATTCTACAATTCATTAATGTTAACACAGATCGTGTCCCAGGAAAGTAATGAATTATTTTAATGCGACCGAGGAATGAATCCTATAATGCATTCGTAATTCATTAATAATTAATAAGTTTTTTAATAGCATCAGTATTTCATTAATTTACTTTCAAATGCACTCTTCAGACAAACAACTAGCAAGGCTCCATTTTTCCCAAGATTATTATTTTACTTATGCAGTAAAAGATTTTTTGCTTATAACAATTAATAGATTTAAAAAAGCAATTCTCCCAAAAAAAAAGAAAAACTGCCAGTCGTGTCTTTTAGCCGATTTTTGTCATAAACAAACACATAAATTTTAATTATTATTTTCCGAACTTAAAATGTTTTAAAGAATTCTAGCCCTTACCTCGTAAAAATTAGCGAGCCTTTATTAGTATTTTTCACTGTCTTAGGTTAAGCTTAACAAAAACAAAAAAACCCAAAACCAAAGCACAGATTGTGTTTTTACTTAATCAATTGTTAATGAAAATATATTTGAACGCCTCTCATCAATTGATTTCATGCAACTCAGTGTTGTCTGCTCTTATACATTTTGAAATGTCTACACAAATTTCAAGTATTCTTATCTTATCACTATATAGTCCGAGTTCATATTTACCATTTCGGTTGAAAAATAATTGAAAGTGTTCAATTTAGTTGCGGATATATTCTATAAGCGAACGGTTCTAACGTCGAATATATGTATATATATATAACTAAGAAAAGTTATTCACGGTTTAGGAAATGTTAAAGCGACTTAACTAAAAGATGGATAGAAAGTTTACAAAATTCATGTGTTTATTGATAAGCGCTGTTCAAGTTGCTTGCCTAGAAAATGCTACAGCCATCCCAACATCCTCAACGACGGTTGCCCCCATTGGTCTTAGCAAAACGAGATCTCTGCGTTTACCCAATTCAACGTTTCCTCTGCACTATCACTGGCATATCTCCACCAATATCCACAAGAGTGATATGGATTTTAAGGGAAATGTAACAATTGATATCAAAATCAATGAGTCTACTGATGAGATCGTTTTACATGCAAAGAAATTGAGAAACTTTAGCATAAGCTGCATTGATTTGGCAACAGGTACAGAGTTGCGGGACTTGACCTATACGCATGATAATCGCACAAATTTTCTTATCATTCATGCTTTGGAATATTATCAAGTGTTTGAGGTGGCAAAGCAATATCGCCTGCAAATACTTTACGAGGGAACAATAAATGAAAAATATGCTGGAGTCTATTGGTTGGCCTACGAGGACGAAAATAATCAGACCACGTAAGTACGAGTAGCAGAAAAGTTTGCGGGAGTTCCGATATTTATTTAGGGCTGTGATGGAAATTGAGTAATTTTTAAAGTATCGTTTTGGAAAGGTGTGAAAAAGTTTCTCTTGACTTCTCAAAAGTCAAAGAGAATTTTTTAACTTTCAAAAAAAAAGGACCAGAAAGGAACACATTTGTGAAAAATATTCAAAACGGAAATGATGAGCACGTTGCAACTTTTTTTCTATTTTTAAACAGATAATTTTTTTGTTAATTCATACAGAAAATTTTTTAGTTATGAAATTATATATATACAAGCATATGTATGTATATAAAAAGTGTACATGTGAATTATTGTGCCATCGACAATATTTCTCTACACAATTCTACAAAATTATTTTCCATTGTAGAAATAAATGCGAATTTCTACATGTGAAATACAGGCAGAAATAAGGTTGTAGCTTTCAAGAGACACATTTATTATCTTTTATGTATTATTTGGGTTTGAAAAATTTAAAACAAATTGTGAAGCAATATAAAAATATATTCCTTTGAATTAAATTTACTAGAAGTTTAACAAATATTTAAAAAATATACTACTTCGAAGTGAGTGATTTCAATGATGGATCAAGAACATTCTGCGGTGTTGGATCTGTAGTAGAGACCTGCACATGACCATTTATAAGACCTTTCAAGACATGACATATTTTTCAAATGCTTTACCACAGCTATGTCGTGGTAGTAAAGCATGAGAAATATCTCTAATGTCTTCAAAGGTCTTAGAAATGGGCTTGTGCAGAACAGTAATCTGTACTACTAGCTATACGAGAGAAAGGTAAAGTATTGGGAGAAAGAAATATATTTAGTAAAATCGATAATTTTGTCTGGTAGCACTGCATGAAATCAGCTTAATTTAAGTTATTCCTAATTTACACTATGCAAGTCTTTTTGCTAAGCTAATTAATTTTTTAGTAGAGAGGGAGACGAAGGGAAAAGCAAAAGTTCTGTTCCCCTCGTCTCTCTGTCCCACAAACTAATCAGCTTAGCTATAAGACTTGCATAGTGTAAATTAGGACTTAAACAATGTTAAGATATTGTATGCAGACTTTGTCGTCAAGCCGACTCCATTCTTCTCATAATTTCGTAGGGACACATTCATTCTACACCATTTATGCTGCTCTAATTTATTTTCTAGCGCTATCATTAGCAAACAGAACCAGTAACAAATGTAACAAATTTTCAGCAAAGAGGAATGACACGAGTATACAGGTTCTATTCCATTTGAAATTGTGTAGTTTTAAAGTAATGGCAAGCGTGGTATAATACAACTGAAGCGTAACAGCGAATAACGTTTTAAAAGAACATTTTTACAAAACCAGTTTTTTACAGTTTACCGTTAACTCAATATTGTATGAAAATCTGTTTTAGAAACCCTTTATAAAGCCTTAATAATTTTTATAAATAAGGCTGTTAAATTTCAATTTACATACATACATACATACATACATACATGTGTATGTAAACTATTTTTATTTATGTATGATTTATTTCAAAGAAAATGAATTTTTATACTATATTTTATTAAATCACATTTTTTGGTTCTTATAGCATTTTTATTATGCTTTGTGCGATTTTTTTCCAGAGTATATTTTTCGTTGCTTTGCTGACAACAAACCGAAGCTTTTAATTAATTTGCCTGGTAGTTTCGTCATTGATAAAAAACAAGCAATCCATCACACACATACATACATACAAACTTACATCGAAAGTATTAAAATTAAATTTCAAGCAGATTTCTAATGCGATGATATCGTCATAAACATTTTGATTCAGAATTTTTTAATATTGATTTTTTTTAATATTTGCAATGCCATCATGTAGAAATGCAAATAATATTATTATTATTATTATTTTAGCTAATATTTATTTCATTCATTATCAATGCTCCGACTATCTAATCTGGTTAAAGTACATTAAAATTCGCATGCAATCAAAGTCATAGAGTATACTACAGCCGTTGAGAACTGATTAGAAATGTTCGCTAATTTTATATACATACATACATACATGTGTGGACAGAATAACAGTTGTAAGTCCCACTATCCTACTAATATTACAAAGGTGAAAATTTGTATGTTTGTGTGTTTGAATGTTTTGATTTTTGTATTTGCGAAAAAAAGTTGTACTTTCTCTGTTTTTGCTAAGCTTGGTATACATATCTGTGGCAATATGAAATAGTAGCTTAAGTAGACTTAAGAAATTTAAGCTTATGTGTGCTGTATTATGTTCCAGCTGGAATTTGCAGGTGCTAAAATGTTACATACGGAAAGAAACAATCACAAGAAAGTAGAATCATGCATTAGAGCCTTATAATCTCTTAGGGAAAGCGTAAAAACTTACGAAATGCAATGCTTTGCTTAAGTCGACTTAAGCAATTATTCCATATTGCCACAGATATAGTTCATAGTCTATAAAGTTTCTTTCTGGATGTCAAAGTCACGGCAAAATACGTTTTTCTTTTTTTAACAGTGATGACAGATACATTTACAAATTTTGTCAACTTAAAGATATCATTATTTCAATAATGTCTTAATTCAAAAAACTATTTTTTCTTTGGTTTTGCTTCAATACATATTTTTAGTTTTAGCAATTTTTTAGTATTGCGGCTTTTTTCTTTCTAGCGATTTTTTTCGGTTTTAGGCGATTTTTTTAACTTTTGGAGCCTTTTTTTTGGTCATTTTTGGAATACCCATTACTTTAAATTTTTTAAACATTGTTACATTGTTTTTTTAGTGTTATCTAGACAAAAATACAATAGTTTTGAAAATTTCAACGGCCCTATGTATTAGCAAAAATTGGCATGAAGTTAGCATAAGTGACGAAATTGAATTCGGTGTTAACGAGTTCGTCCATACAACTTGACATTAAAAACGGTACCATTACGTAATTTTAAATCACCTCTAAGTCCTAGCATGATTTTTAATGTGAACTTTCATCGCAAAACTCTTTAAGATCATTTTCAATTTTGCCACTTCTGCTAACTTCATAAATATTTTTGCTTATACATAGGGTCGCAAGTGTCTTACATACATACATACAAAAATATTCCTGTGATTAACACGTTTTATTAAAAACAAAACCAAAAATTAATTAAATATTTAATTGATTCAATTAAACTTCTGCTTAAATATTTAATTCAATTAAAAGTTTCATTGTATCAAAAAAAAAAATTTTTTTTGTGCACGCAGCAAAAATTTCAAAAAAGGTAATCGGGTTTGGAATTAAGCATTTTTGGTGGAAGCTCTGCCCTAGTGGATTACCAACTTAATGATTTTAACAAGGCGTGAGACTAAAATAATCGATCCTTGAGAAGTACTTACTTTTCTTTATTTGGCAACATGTTCACGTAATTTATTACATCTAAAATAATTATTCTCCTCATTTATCAACTTGTACAGCATTTTCAAGTTTTATGTAATGTGATTTGTAAGCGAGTAATGAAATTTGGCAATCAGAAAAGTAAGCATTATATGGCAAGTAGTTCTGATGGTAATGTGTAATATTTTTGTTATTTACGTGGCTTTGCATTTAAGCCGACGATATATAAGCTGTTTGTTTTACAACACATTTGAATAAATTGATAAAATAAATAAACAAATAAATTGATCACAGGAATGCCAGATTTTTTTAATTAAATAATATGTACATACATACTCGTATATGCAATAGCCCAATTCACAATCTTGTGCAAATGGCGTTGCATCGTTGCATGTGCAAAATGGTATAGTATATTGATACTCACCACTAATAATTGTTAAGTGGTGAGTTGAATATACTATACTATTTAGCTCATGCAACGATGCAAGGCCATTTGAAAAAGATTATGAATTGGGCTAATGAAATTGCCATAAAACATCGTAAAATTATTTGCAATGATATTTATTTTTCTTTTATGTGACTCACGCATTGCGGATAACACACTTCAAATTTCTTCTGAAACGATCAAGACAGATCAAACAAGATTTCCACGAATTGAAATATTTTTGTTTGCGCTTCAATTCCCAATTTTTAAAATATTTCTTATATACAATGAATTAATTACGGAACTATCAAGTATTTATTAAAAGTTAAATAATTTATAAAAAACGCTTTATTTAGTGCAAACAAAAAATATTATTTATAATCACTATATTTGCCGAAAAAGTCGCTACATCTGTCAACACTGTTGCAGTGTTTACAGTTTGTTTAGTAAATCCCCTTGTTTGTTATTTAACTATTTGCAGCTGCAGGGAAATTCCGCTTCATACTCATCAATTTGGGCTTGTGGGAACTTCTTGCTTGTGAATACAAGTTTCTTAAAAGAGTGCATACATATATGTATATATATATTATAAATGCACTTAAATAAATCAATATTTACCTAATTACTTGGCGAATTAAAACTGAAAATAATGCAATGACGCAACTGATTCAATATTCATTTTATTGACGCATTATTTTTTAACAGTTCTGAGGATAGGTTGATTAAAAAAAATTAAAGCGAATTTGCGTTTCTATACCGCTTTCAATTATAATATTGTTAAGTTTAACCTTTTTGAAAAATTTTGGTCTCATTTTAATTTCGCAATTACATTTCTGATACCAATTTTTACGTTTATCAAACTCTCAGTATCTCATTTTACACAAAAACCTAGGTAATTTACACCCTGGTTGTGTAAGATGTTATTGTTGGAAATCTTGGCGTTTTTGTAATAGATTAAGAGAAACTTGTAAAATTTTTATTTAATCTATTACAGAAACGTCAAGATCTCTAATAACATCAAACAATAGGCTAGTTTAGGTTAGATTGAAAATAGGAGCCAAACAAACGAACTTCACCTTTATAGGAACTCATTATCATTCACCTAGTCCCTTAAACTCTTCCTCACTACAGTGGGTAATGTCCGGTAAGGTGACATTCCCAAAATAACGGGATCTCGGTTGGGCAAAACTTGACCAATTTAATAGTCAAAATTGTTATTGTGTAAGTTTGGCTCACTTCACACCTTTTTGCGTACTAAAATGTTTAATTTTTATAATATGTGCATAAAAATCGCTTCGGCACATCTACTAATGGAAAAATTTCAATCACGAAAGGTGGTTGTAAAATTTATCGAGCTTGGCCACGATTTCTATTTATTACTGCAATAAGTGAAAATGTTTTAAAATTTACTGTCTTCAAAATATTGAAGACAGCCAGTCAGACACATGGGTGGGTCCAGTCAGCACTGTCAGTATTAAACGCAGTGCTAGGATACAATTGAAATTTAGTGTCAGCCTAAATTAAAAGGTCTATTCATTTACTTTCTCAGCAGAAACTAGCAACGAGAGAGTAAAACAGACATTTACAAAATTACTCTCCCAGATACGAAAAAGTAAATGAACGCTTTATTTGTAAAAACTTGCAAGAAAATTTTATTCATATGAGAACAATGGATGGAAATCATGATACAATTGTACTTTATCTGATGTATTTTGCTTGATAATATTTTAAAATGCTAATTTTTTTAAAAATTGACATTTAATATGAAATTCTTTACACAGTTTCATGCATGATATAAATATAGAAGGTACTTGCATTCTCTAATTTTTTCTTGACATTCACCTTCTGACAAGTATAAGTATTCTGAAGTTTCCGGTAAAATCGTGCTACCGTATTAATTTAATATTTCCCTCTCTGTTTCCTGCTTGTTTGACAATTTTATTAAAAAATTATTTCAAATTTTTTTTTATAAAATACAGAATGTATAAATTAAACAATTAATGCCCAAATTCTGTATGAAGATTGCATCGTCTTGCCTATGGACGAAAAAAAGCAGTTGTGATTCTATAAAACATTATTTATTGTCTATGCTAGAAGGTTCGTGTATTTGCTTTATGATTTTGCTCTAAACATTATATAGACTTGCCAAAAGATCGTCTGCAATATTTTAGAAAAAGATGTTACAATCAACAAGAAAGGAATTATTTAGATTAATTAAACAAAATGCAATATCAATCAATATTTGTTAGACTTAATGAAAATTCATTGTCAACTAATCAAATTCAATCAATTTGGTTTCTCAAGGCCAAATTTAGAAGAAAATATACTTAAAAGATTTTTATTAGGCAGGAAACTTAAAATAATGAGATAAGTTATTGCATAGCCACTTTTCAAACTTCACAGACGCGTAGTTATCAATATCACATTAATTATTCGCAAATTTTTGTTAAGAGAATTACACATTTTTGTAAAAAAAATTTCTAGGAAAGACTTAAATTTTTTACTATATGGGAAAATTTTTCTTTATTTCTCTCAAGAAAACAAACTTCAAAAAAACTTATTTTTAAAAACAAAGAGAGAATGGAAGTACCTTCTATATTTACATCATGGTATATACATAGTTATGTGTGTATATGATATACATATGTACATATACTTACATATAGTTTTCAATTCATTTCATTTATTTATTCATTATGTATACCTAGCCTATGGGCCATATTCGGTCACGTCATACTACTCATTGTACAAATTTATTTAACTATAATATTAATTGACTTCAGTTTGGTTGAAAAATAAGTACTTAGTAGTCAATTTAAGAGTCATGTAGAGACGGACTACTGCCTATGACATCCCTATGTTAAAATAGTGAGTCGACGACAAGGAAAAAAGTCACTTAATCAACTAGATGTGGTTATTAAAAAACTAGTTTGAAGTTACTAATAATTGGGTTTGAGTTCCTATAGGGTTGTTTTACAATACACATATGCAAACGTAAACATTTGTTTACTTATGTACCCACCAAACAAAATGCTCCAAATTCGTAAAGAATTCGTAACGACTGATCGAAAAAATCTTCCGATTTCAAAACCGAAATATTACCGAAATCGTAACAGTTTTTATATGAAATGGTTGAAACGATTTCGTAACGATATGGTACGAAATAAATACGATATGTCGGTACGAATTCGTAACGAAGTGCATGTGCGATTTCTTTTTGCTTTTATAGCAGAGTACCGCCTCACCGTCATGTTGCTGCTATTGTTGAAATAATTTGCACATACTCACATTTTTTATAATTTGTTACAATCCTTTTTTTTATCAACATATACATATTTATTTAAAAATAAAATTTTCACAGACTTTCACTTATGTACTCAAAAATAAAAGTTTTAATGTTAAAAAAATTGTTCAGACAAACTACCGAAATGTCTTAACGAATTCGGTATGACAATTCTGACTTCACAATATATGTAGTGTATTTATTGTTGTATTTTCTAGTAAGAAAAACAAGTAATAAAGTGATGGATATAATTATTTGTGAATTTTTAATAATTTAGGACATTTCAACAACTTAATTTGATTGAATTGCATTCATTTAGGAGTTATGTGAAGAAACAAAACAAGGCACATTTGATATGCCTTGAAACAAAATTATGAACAATACCTAGATGTGCAGATATGGCTAAATAATACTTAAGTGCATGTAAGTACATTGTGGCCACCTAAAAGTCACATCTGAATTGCTTAAGCATTTGACAGGCTTACAGTTCAATTTTGTGTCAAAATTAAGTCAGCTTATTCATATTATAGTTGGGCCTCAACAATGAGCAACATTTAGTGTTTTGTCGTTGTGCAGATGGTACTTGTGCAGATGGTACTTTTATAATATGTAAAATTTCTAACATACATATGTATGTATATCTACGTCTGTAATTATTTTCTTTATCCAAAATAAAAATAATTTAACGTGTACATATTTTCACGGCCAATTTCACACATTCTATTTAAATAACAATTGAAGTTTTTTTTCATATAGATGTGTATATAATTTTTTTTTCAATGAAAAACAACTTTTTTTTATTGGTCATCAGTTTTAATAATTTAAATTTTTTTTATCTTTCTCTATTGGATGATTCTTTTTGTGATGCTTTCGAACTGCATAGTTACCATGCAGCAACTCAATTTGAACCAACTAGTGCTCGCTTAGCGTTGCCTTGTTATGATGAACCTGCTTTTAAGGCAAATTTTACAATACGCGTAACTCATGGCAAAATATACAATGCCATCTCTAATGCGAAGGCATACAGTGTCATGGAACACAGGTGTGTATGGGTGTAACAACTAAAAATGATAACGTAAATTTATTTTCTGTCTTGCACACTTTGCAGCGATAGTGATTTATCAACTACAACATTTCATACAACTCCCTTGATTTCCACATACCTGGTAGCATTGGTAGTCTCAAATTTCAATTTCATTTCCGAAGAGCATCGCAATGTCAGCCACCGTTTGTATACACCACCCACCAGCAAAAATAAGGGTTTGAAGGAATTAAAATTTGCCATACGCACTGTGGCTGCTATTGAAGATTACTTAGGCATTCCCTATTCTTTGGACAAACTATATCAAGTTGCTCTGAATAAGATCAATGGTGCAGGCATGGAAAATTGGGGCCTAATAACATACAAGGAAGATCAGTTCATATGCAGAGATGGTAGTAGTGCCCTACAGGCTCTTAAAGGAATCATGACAATTGCCCATGAAGTGGTTCATCAATGGTTTGGTGATTTAGTGTCGCCCGAATGGTGGTCATATGCCTGGTTAAACGAAGGATTTGCTACATATTTTGCTTATGTTATGGTCGATTTGGTAAGTTTATATTTATGCGTAGCATTTGTTACTTAATTTAATAATTAAATAATTTTTTTTAGCTACATCCAGAATACAAAAGCATGGAGTATTTTTTAATTGATAAAGTCGTAACAGCCTATAGCTTTAATGCATTAACTATGAATTCTCATCCAATCACTCACTATGTGGAAACCGAGAATGATATATCAAAGATGTTTGACATAATAGCGTACTCGAAAGGTAGGTGGTTATGCAACGATCCAAACGATTTATTTATTTTTCTTCTAAATATGTAACTGCATATGTCATAAAATCATTTGCAGATATGCTAGAATTTAATTTGTGTAACCTCTAAATTCGAATTTGAGGTTTCGGTACTGAATCATTGCATTACAGGCAGGAGGCTGGTATGAAGTCAAAAAAAAAAGATACAATGGTATGCGAATGAACGCTACATGTGTAAATTTTCAATTTACGTGGTGAAAATTCAAATTTCAGCTATTGCTAATTTTGGTAATATCTTAAACTTGCAATACATATATGGCATGCAAAAAGCCACATGCACCCGTGGCTGTGGCGTAATTTTGATCTCATCATGCAGCTACGTTTTCTGCATGCAGTGTAGACTTGGGTCAAATTCGTTCACTTGTTAAATTTTGACACAAACCTACACTCAAAAAAAAGACATATACTATTATTAAGAAATTTTTTCCCTAAATTCAAATAAAAAAAAATGTCAAAGTTTTAGTAATTTTTTCTAAGTTTAAGTAAATTTTTACAAAAATATAGTAAAAATTACTTAATATGAGTAAAAAATAAAATGTTCATATCCTCAAAAATAGTTCATAAAAATACACAATAAATTTCTCACATTTCAGGAAATGTTTACTGACTTAAAGGAAATATTTACTCAGGGCAGGAAAATGGTTATAAACTGAAGGAAATTTTATATTAAGGACTAGTAAATTTTGTCTTAAATCAAAAAATAAACTTTAGGAAATGAATTACTACTGATTAGTTCATAAAATTTGACTTACTTGAAATATGTAAAAAGGTATACTAAATTTTAGGAAATTATTTATCAATTTTGAGTATTTTTTGTTTGAATTATAGAATTTATTACTAATTTGCATTTAGCAAAAAGTCTTTGAATATTTTTCATATTTTCGAAGAATATTTGAACTTGAAATTTATTTTTTTATAAATGAAGTAAAGTTTTAAAACTCAATAATTTCTAATTGCCTAACAAGGCAATTGCTTAGAGTGCTTGTCTATAAATCAGAAGGTTGTTGGTTCAATACTTGTCTCCTCTCAAGGAATTTATATGTATGTATAGTGAATTATAATATAATGAAGAATATAATATGAACATATCATTTGGTATAGAATTTAATTAAAAATAAAAATAAGTACCAGAATTAAAGACAAAAAAAAAATTTAAACTTTACTTAATTTGAGATCAAAGAAGAAAAAATGTTTTTGCAAATCTCCGAATTTTATTGGAAAATTTTACTTAATTTTAGGAAAATTTTACTAAAATATGAAAATATAATTACTATAAAATAGTTCATTAATGAACTAGAAATTTAGTAAATATTTTACTGGTTTCAAGGTTTTACATGGCTTTGGCGCCATACGACAACTTTTTTATTCAAATTTAGAAAATTTTCCAAAGATTTAGTTCATTTTTTTTTTGAGTGTACGATCAAACCCATGTAATTTAAATGGTTTAAGTCATCGGTTTGTGGTAAAAATGAACTAGTTCGACCCAAGCCTAATGCAGTGCACTACTACAATATGTAAATGTTGGCATTCACACTTCGACTGGCACTTCGACTATAAAGGCAATTATGAATAAAATTCCGCGAGAAATTTTTCCCGGGGAACAATTCCATCCCATTAATAGTAAGTAATAGGGAAAACCTAAAATTCTATTTCGAAAATTGAGAAATTTCTCGCGGAACTTTATTCATAATTGCCAAGGTATATGTGTAGCATTTGAATTTGGAGATAAAAATACTATTGCAATTTTGCGCCATGTATCCATGAAAAAATATAAAAAAAAACGAAACCACCATGCTGAAAATTTTTCGTGACGTTCCAGCCATATCCTAATGTGATATTTACATTTACATTCCGTGTACTATAAACTTAACACTTTAATTCCTAACACTCCAGCAACATAGTTCCTAAAAATGTATTATAGTTAGCAATGCGGTTTAAGCATGTGTTGACAGCTGTCAGTATTTACAGTTATATTAACCAAGTTTTTAAGCTTTAGAGCATCTATGTCCACGGCATATGCACAATGTGCAAACTTTTATAAAGAGCTTTTTGTGCTTTGACACCGACGAGAGTACAACATCCACAACAACAACAGAACAGACAACAATGCTTGCTCTTGCTTTGCAAAGAAACAAGAATAAATTTAAGAGCTTTCAAAGCTCTTTCCCTCAAAGGCAAATATCAGTACTTTAGAGCAGCTACGTTCAAGCACACATTGCAAAGTAAAGCGACCCATACACTACAACAGCATGCACGCGCAATAAAGCTATTAAGCAATCATGCTCGACCCACATAACATATCAGCAAGCTGGTACAATATTCACTTTTTTTAAAAAATTAAAGAAAGGTGGTTCTATATAGTGACACAGTTGTTTGCTTAAATTTTTATTGGTATTTTGTAAATATTAGCAGCTATGTACAACTAAAGTGCTCAAATTCTATTTTCCATTGAAAAAAATTATTTTTAAACAAATTACTATTTTTAAATGAATATTTACTCCTTGACAAGTTTAATCAACTGAGCTAACTTCACTATACACAATACCAGCAAGCTTGTACCATCAGCAAAATATCAAACTCTATTTGATATCACTACAGCAAAACGTACAATCACACAAACTGCCCATACACGACCCAACCGCCGGCACAAACACTTGATTGCGCATGCATGCTGTTATAGTGTATGGGTCGCTTAAGAGCAATCATTGCTGTCTGTTGTGTTGTTGTTGTGGATGTTGTACTCTCGTCGGTGTGAAAGCACAAAAAGCTCTTTATATAAGTTTGTACATTGTGCATATGGCTTGGACGTAGCTCTTTAGGCTCTAAAGTTTAGAGCTTAGAGACTCTAAAGTTTAGAGTGATTCAGGGCAATCATAAATAAAATTCCGTGAGAAACTTCTACCTTTTCCAATTAGAATTTTTTTCTTTCCCTATTACTTGCTACTGTTTGAAATTGGTCCCGGGAAAAATTTCTCGAGGAATTTTATTCATGATTGCCCTCATTATTAGTTTAAATAGGGGACAAATGCTTTTTAATTTAAAATTTTCCGATTTTCAATAATTCTATCAAAAAGCATACAATGAATTTTTTTTTATATAAAATACAGGAAGAACTGTCCACGCTTTTGAGACTTCTTATAATTATTTATAAAATTTCTCTTTTTTGAAAAGTTTTTATTTATTTATGTGGTAAATATGTATTTTATGTACGAGGTATGTTCAAGGAATAACGGGAATTTTTAAATTTCGGGGGCTTGGAGAATCTCATTGTCACAAATTTTTTTATTTCGTTGATATATTTATTAATTACTTTATCTGTGGCTGCCGCCGAACCTACGTCTTTACTAGCCATCGATTTGAGCATGACATGAATATGATGCCGATGGAAAAACTTTGAAAAATTTATCAACTTATTTGTTGTGGTGAATACGCGCGATAGTACAATAGAGATGAAATATTTCTGTATCTTCTTTTTCTATACCCATTGGCTGCGGATGGCGAATCGCAAAGTGAAGATTGATATTCAGCCATATGTTTGCGCATTGATGTCCTATGTGATGCTCATATCAAGCTCATGGCTAGTGGAGACCCCCCAATAATATGTATTTTTATGCGCTAAATAATGTTAGTTTCTTAAACGAAATGGTGCAGAGAGAGAGTTTATATAAAATTTTGCATAAAAAAATTAAATATAGTATAACGAAGTGTGTGAAACGTTAACAAGTGTATTATAAGTACGAGTATTATAAGTGTTTTGAGGATGGCATATCAGCAACCGATAAAAGCGTGGAAAAAGTGAACTAAATGCTTATGAGCGTATGAAACGCGTGACAACAGCTCCGTGCAACTTTTTTTCTATTTCCAAATTTAAAGAGAACCTTAAAAAACTAAAACGACGGCAAGCAAAGTTGACATTAAACTAATTCCGAGTGACAACGTTTGTTATTTCCGATATTTTTCGTTGTATGCTATTGTTTTCCATATAAAAATCATAATGTGATCGGCGTTGCACATTTTTTGAAAATAACATCACAAAATGACAACACAAGAAATGCCAGATGTTTATTCATTATTATTATTATTAAAGACTATCGCAAAGATAGTATTTTAGAAGTGTTTCCAGGATTGGAAGAAGCTCTTTCACAAATGGATAATATCAAATGGGGGACATTAATGAGTATAGTAGACGAATGAATGACTAATATTCCCTCTATTTTTTGAACACACCTCGTATGTTAGACACTTTGAGCACAAATTATTTAGACTGTCTATCTGTCCAACAGTGAAAAGAGTCACGTTTAATTTGTTTTATTTTTGTAATCTTCAATTTTTTTTTTGTTATAGCGCCTTGTGTTTTGCGAATGTTTCATCATGCCTTTAATCAGAAAACATTTGTGCGCGGACTGCATATATTTTTGAGAAAATAGTAAGTTAGCGTTTAAAATTTAAATCTTTGAAAAAGAGTGGTATATAACAATTAATTTAAAAAAGTTTTTAACTTGTAAAGCCAGTATTCGGTGGCCAATGAAAACGATTTGTTCGAAAGCTTGCAAATGGCTGTGGCAGAAGATCCTCAGTTTCAAAATGCTGAATGGGTGCCATCAATAAGCAATATAATGGCATCGTGGACACACAGCAAATGGATACCAATAGTTAATGTCGAGCGCAACTATAGAGACAATACCATCACAATAAAGCAGCGTTCTAAAGACCCCAACTATGAGGAGCACTGGTGGATTCCTTTAAATTTTGCCACTGCCTCTAATAATGATTTCAATTGTACAACAGTAGATTATTTCATGCCTCCCATACAAGAAGTCACTTTGAATCTCTCAAATTATGGTATAGATTTGAAACCGGATGATTGGCTGCTGGTTAATAAGCAGCAGACAAGTTTCTATCATGTGCTCTATGATAATGCAAATTTACGCAAGATTGCTTTGGCCCTGCAACAGAATCATTTGGTCATACATGCATTTAATCGAGCAGATCTATTCCAAAATATTCATTCTCTAACAGACCATAACGAATACTCAATCGATGTGATATTTGAATTACTCAAGTATTTAGTCAACGAAGACAGTTTATTGGTATGGAATTTCGTCTCACCAATTGTTGAACTACTGGAAAGCAATTTATATGGCACTGCCTCCCACGAACTGTTCAAACAATTCATGAAACAAGTTATAGGACCCACTTACCACAAACTAGTTTCTAATGCTCATACTTCTGAAAAAATTATTACGGACACACTGCAGATGACCCTTTTGCGAATGGCCTGCCAGGTTGACCTGCCTGAGTGCCTGGAATTTACGCGACAGTTGGGTTTCGATTACATCTTTCAAAACATCGAATTAGACAGTGATACGAATGAATTCTTGCTTTGTTCAGCCTGCAGATACCTGTCAAATGAAGAATTCAATGCCATCATACGTGTAATAACGGCGACTGATCGCGCTACGAAACAGTATGAAGATATTATGAATAATCTACGCTGCACACAAAACGAGGCACAGATACGACAATATTTGGACATAGTTTTTGGGCCCAATTCCACACAATACGTACCGAATCAAAGTGAAAGTACAATGTATGTCTGTTATATGTTACTCACGAACATGGCGGCACGTAGTGTTGTATGGCAGTATATATCGGATCACTATGAGACTTTGGTGAAGTCAATATCATTTGTAGATATTTTCAACAAGATTGCAGAATATGTGCCCGCAAACGGACGCAGTCAGGTATGTACTATATATTCAAGCTCAAAAGTTTTATTCTAACTAGCGGTCACTTTTTGAGTTCAAGATTAGAGATTAAATTAACCTTAATCTTTGTTTATGGTCTTTTGGGTAGTTAGTCGACTAAATGGTTTTGTTTGCTAACTTAAGCGGCCAATCGTGGTGAATTTATCTTACACTAATAATGTCAACATATCGCTCATTTACTCAACGAACGTCATGACTTAAAAAATGGAGATTTGAAAAAATGATGCAAAATTAGTGCTAAGGTTTTTACATACGAGTTTCCTTTATAAAATTTAACTCACACGATAGATATCTGTACACTAATAGATATCTATGGCTAGAAACAACAGGCATTAATAAGAAAAAGTTTAAGTTAAAATTTGTTTTAAAAAGCCTTTATAAACTCTTAATAATTTGTCTGTATAAGGCTGTTAAATTATTGTGTATTAATTTCATTCATTTATATATACATACATAAGTACAGTCATATGTTTTTTAGTTCACATTTAATTATCTCAATTTTTTGGCCACTTCAAAGCAGTATCACATCACTCTTATTTTTCATTAATTTAAAAGAAATTTGGTATTCTTGTAAGGCATATCTTAGGCCCGATTTTAACATACCCTTAATATTAATTTATCATTTATTCTTTCTCTGTGCGAAAACTTAACCGGCCGCTGTTATAAAGGGTGTTTTTTATAGATGTATAAAACTCTAACGTACCTTTTCACAATGTATGGTTAAAAGATAACAGGGACTTTAACGGCAAGTTTTGTATGAAGAACTGTCAGTTAAAGTTCACGTTAACTCTTAACCATACATTGTGAAAAGGTACGTAAGTCGGCAACACTTTTTTTGTTAACTGTCAAGTGATTTATGTTTAGTTTGGTTTAGCATTTTAACATGAATAGACTGAGAACTGAATAACGCTTCCGAATTGTGCAAATTAATTTTGAAAATCATGGTTCCGTTCGAAATACATATCGCGATCTACTTCCGTTTTACGGTCAACATAATTGTTCATTAGAGCAATTAATTCGATAAACCACGTTTACTCTAAATGATAATACGATTACGCATTAGTCACCTGCACAAGATCATTTATAAGACCTTTTAAGACATGAGAGATTTTTCCAATGCTTTACTACAGCGAAATATTCTAAAACAAACACTGAACAATACTGTTGGCAAGACAAAGAACTGAAACAAATGACTTGTCAACAGTGTTGTTTAGCGTTTGTTTTAGAACATTTCGCTGTAGTAAAGCATTTGAAAAATCTCACATGTCTTGAAATACCTTAAAAATGGTCTTGTGTAATACTTTAGTACGCACCCATAGAGACGTAGTACAGTGTGTACAGAAGAAGTCATTGCTGCTGTAGAGCGTAGCGTAGAGGAAGACTCTAATCAGTCTATCCGCACTGGAATTGTATATGTGTTCATCCTTTATGGAAGATTTTGTGGAAAGATCTTGGTTTGCATGCTTAAAAAATCCAACTTGTGCAACAATTAAAGCCATAAGATGATCACCTAGCAAGGCGTAGATTTGATGAATGGGCTCAATACAAAATTGGTGTTGATTTCAATTTTTATAAGAGAATTTTATTTAGCTGGCGATGAAGCTCACTTTTGTTTGAATGGAACGTCAATAAACAAAACTAACAGCGTGATGGCAATTCTTAAGTGTATGTTGAGGTGCCGTCATTACATTAAAAAAAAATCATTGTTTTGTGTGCTTCATGGACTGGTGGAATCACGGGTCCGCATTTATTTATTTATTCAATGGTGACTACTATAGATCCATGATAACTGACGTCTTCTTTCATCAATTGATTAACCATGATATACAGGAGCGGTGGTTTACACAAGGCGGCGCAACATGTTAAGTTTCGGATCCGTGAATTGGGCTTCAAGATCGTGCGACTTAACGCCGCTAGATTATTTTCTGTGGGAGCATGTAAAGTCGCTACTCTACGTCGATAAGCCCCAAAGGATTTGAGGGCAATATTCGTCCCTCTATTGCCAATATACGGCCTCTAATGCTGGAATTTTTTTTTCGAAAATTTGATCGCCAGATTAGAGTACGTCCGAGCCAGACGTGGAGACCATGTGCCAGAAGTTATATTTAAATTATAATGCCAGAAGATTATCTTTCGAATAAAGTAAATTTCATGTCAATTAAAAAAAATTCATTCTTATATTATTCCATTTCAAAGTTCTATACCTCTACAAAAACATCCTTTATAAAAAACTTTCTATAAATCAAAAATATTGGAATATACAAGGCTTTTATTATTTTTATTTTTATAAAATTAAAAGTTATAAAAGTTATACATAGTATACATATTCCTATATTGCTGTCGAAACCTCTTCATAAAGACTACTTTTAATTTTACTTTCATATACATACAGCGCCACTTCAACTAATCTAACTTAGCACAGTGGGACTGAATCTAAATATTTTGGAAATAAATCAGCCGTAATAAAATTTCATAAAGATATAGCAAAGAAGCATTTAAGCTTAAATTATTTTATACTACAAAAAATAAAGAACAGACTAACTGCCTTATTCATAAAAAATATTTCAGTTTTATTAAGCGCCCATTTGACACATTTCTATGGCAAATTTGTCAAATAAACCTAAAATATTTTTTATGAATTAGGCCGTTATTTTTTTACAAAACTAAAAAGAACTAAAAAAAAAGAAATGTGCTTAAAAGTTAAGTTTTTCGACTTGCGTTATTATTCATAAAAACTTTGTTTAACTTGTTTAATTTGCTTTTATTACTATAGTACAAATTAATGGTAAATCTTCAATTTCTCTTCACATTTTTTTTAGTTTCAGGAAATACACCACAAAGTTAGGAATGCTCTAAGAACGCTGGGTGACGAATACTGTAGTGGTCTCATTGATATTAATTCTCCCAATATTGGAAGGAGAGTGAGAATAAGTGAGGCCTTTTTGGAGAAATATGGCAACGATATACACGACTGGTTGGTGGAAAATCGCATGTTGACAACAACGTATGCAAGTTCCATAATTGGTGACCAACAACAATTACACAATGGGGGAACGCAAAGTTATGGAAAGCTCCTTCGTTCGGCTAGAAATGTTTTTAGACAATTGTACAGCCGTATATTTTAGTTATAATTCATATTTGCATGTGTTTATGTATACAAATTCTTGCTGATAAAGCAATATTTTTAATATAAAAATAAACTTTAAGTAAAATTGTAAACGTATCGTAGAAATAATTATATAAGAAATATTAAATTTTTAATACAACGCGATTTTGCTACGTCCTAGACAATAGGTCTGTCTGGGTTATTTTCTAGTAGCCAATGCTCAGTAAATTTTTTTGGGAGAGTAAGACCAATTTTACTCTATTGGCTAAATATATCTGAAAAAGTACGCAGACAGTATCCAGTGAAATCTTGCAAGAAAACAGCTGATCGCTGTGTAACAATAACAAAGCAGAATAATTTTAGCATATGCGTACGCAAAAGTGAATTAAGAAAGTGAAGTAAAGCCTAAAAAGTCTGTAAATTAAAAAACTTGTTTATTACACTGTTATTAATTTGGTAAGCTCAATTTCTTCTTAGTTTTTAGTTTTATTTTTCAGGTTTTTTATAAAACTTCTTTTGCTTACATTGCCCACAAAAATTATTTCATTCAAACATTAAATAAAAACAACTGTTCAAACTAGTTGCAAAATCTTGCAAGCGGAAATTTCTCCAGTAGCATTTTGGAAGTTCTCTAACTTTCAACTGTCAAAAAATTCTCTTTTTGGCTATCTCGCTGCAAGAGATTTGGAGTATGCAGACAACATTTTGCAAGATTTTGCAACATTTCGCACAAAATTATGCGGTTTAACAAACGAATTTTTTATGGCAAAACCGGTTTAAACACATGCTTTACAATCGTTTTTACATAAGAGCATAAATTCTTTAAAACTAAAAAAAATAATTTAGAATTTAACTACATCTATGAAATGTACTCGTTGTCCCAATGAAAATGTCATTGTAATCATGAAAGTCTGATAAATTAAATGTATTTCAACAGTTGTCAACCAAACGATTGTTCTTCTACTCTTTGTATGCTTATGTACACATACAGTTTCAATTAAGTTATTTCGTTGTTATAATAAAGTAATTTCATTGTTTTAATGAAATTATTTCATTATTTTAATGAAATTATTTCATTATTTTAATGAAATTATGTCCTTATTTCAATGAAATTATTTCGTTGGAAATAATCTCGTTGTTTTAATGAAATTATTTCGTGGCTTTAATGAAATTATTTCACCGTTTTATTTAAATTATTTCGTTGTTTCGATAAAGTTCTTTCACTGCATTGATGACACTGTTTAATACATTTAACGTAGTTTTCATTAAAATAATTTTAACGAAACGGGTTTCATTAATCCAACGAAGCGGGACGTTGGTTGAATTTTGATGAATTTTTCCATTGGATTAATGTCGAAATTTATAGAACTTATGAACAAAATTCTTTCAGTGTAGTTAGATCTACATAAAATCGATGTAAAATAGTTTACAAATTGTATTTGGGTGCCTAAAAAACAATCGTTTAACACTTAACTTTTTAAAAATTTTTTAATATTGATTTCATATTCAAATTTGATTTCATTGCCACATCTATATCTCTCATAAAGCAATTCTAAACGGTGTTAACCAATTGTCGCCCCAGTGCCCCATTTCGGTAACTTGTGAGAAGTTCTCGCATCGAGAAAAATTAAATAATTATATTGGTTTTCCTATTTGACACAGGGTTACTCACATAAAAATTTATATAAACTTACAAAAAGTAACAAAAAATACAGTTTTTTCTTACTCACCCTGTGTTTAACAAAATGATTACAAGTTTTGGATTCGAAATGTTCACACACTCCTTAAAGAAACGAGGCACAGAATAGTTTTACTCCACCAACCATTCTTAAAAAAAATTAGTTGGAGTCCAACCTTAATTAGAGCGTCAAGCGTAGCGTTAGCAGCAGGGTACGTATTTTCAGTACATGCAAACGTATACAATATTATTAAAATGTACTGAAAATACGTACTCTGCTGCTAACGCAACGCTTGACGCTTTAATTAGGTTAGACTGTTAGGTATTGAATATATATATTTTGGATACCCCCTTTTCTGAATCAAAAACGCGTTTCATGAAATTTATTATGGCTTCTAGTATCTCAGAAACCATTTATTTTGCTCCATATGCACTAAATAACTAAATAAGTATTATTTTGATGTACACGAAGCAGTTGAAATGCTCAAAAACCATATTTTGGAGGTGTCTCAAGAGGAATGGAAAAACTGCTACAAACAAGTGGTTTGAACAAATGTAAAAGTATATTTATCATCAAGGGGAATATTTCGAAAAACAATAAAGCCATTTTCATTTAAAAATTATTGTTAATGGCGTCATCGACATCACATCAATACGATAGTAAAAATTTAAACTTGTCTACTCTTTGTCGGCAACAAAGGCTTAGAGATTAGTAAGAGATTGTTAACAAGAGCCAATTGTTGCCGTAAAGAGAGACAAGTCGTCGACCCAGAATAGTTTTGCTCCACCGACCATTCATAAAAAAATGAGTTAGGTATGGAATATATATATTTTGAATACTATCTTTCTGAATCAAAAACGCAGCCGAGTATCGAGTATCACAAAAATCATTTAATTTCATCCTTTACCTTAAATACATTTAAACTATTTGTTTTTATTGTGTCTATGTTTTTTAGATAAATAAAAGCCATATATACATACATACATATATATATATATATATATATATATAAGTGTGTAAGCGGATCGATAGTTAAAAATATTACGGCGAGGGTTTCTTGGTCGGCGTTAAACGATAGACTTATTTCTCTGCACAGCAAGAAATATACACAAAACAACAAATTCTCAATTCACAGCTGTGACACAGCATTTAAGTATACGTATGAAGCACAAAAAGGAAATTTTTCTTTTAAATAAATTAATAAAAGTGGTGTATGTGGCACAAAACTTATTTTTACTTTTATAATAAAGTAATACTAACTTCGAATTTCATTGATGTAAGTTCACAAAAATTTACAATTTTGCAGTGGTGCAAATATAAAAGAAATCCATCGGGCGTATTTTAAGAAAACTTCATGTAAACCTTCCTAGTCGTTTTTTCCTCAACTTTGTGGCATATGGGCTAAACCGATTCTGAAGCGACGAAGTGACAATATTTACTGTCGTCTTGATGTAATGTCGACGGCGGCATTCACAATAAGGAGGATTATTTAATATTCCCGAAATATAAATACTAGCCCTCGTAAGTAAATTTGACACGTGCCCATGATGATCGATACAAAATATTATTTAGTTTAATTTAAAAAAACAGTTAATAATTCATGAGCTTATTAATAACAAAACAAACACGTTTTGAAATTTTATAGAAGATAAAAATAAAATAACTAAATAAATGTTCTTTATTTTCTATCACTATTATTATTATTATTATTATTATTATTATTATTATTATTATTACATATTATTAATATTATTTTCGATTACTATGATAAAGGTTTAAAAATTTATAGGGTCATGTGTTACGATGTGATAACCAATCATTAATTTAAATTACGATATTGACTTTTGTTAGCTAAAGTTTTATTTGCAAATAAGATGTGCTCATAAACGAGGTTAAACACTGAGGGGAAAAAGACGTTGCAAAACCAACAACGTTCGTGATCAATTTGGCACCCTATGTTGTCGATTTTTTTTAACCACACGTTTGTTAACAAATTCACAACAGTATGTTGTCAAATATTGGTATTTGACAACGCACGTTTCCGAAGGTGTTCAAATTGAACAGGTTATGACAACGTGGGTGTCAACTTGTAAACGAATGTGTACAAATTGACAACGCTTTGTTGTCAACTCTTACCCGTTTAATTGTTTGTTGCCGAATCTGAAAGGAAGTGTGTTTTGAAAAACTAGTGAAAAAATGTATAATATGCAAGAAAATAATTTGCTGGAGCTTTTAGAAGTTAATGGTGAGTTCATGGTGGTCAGGGACACCAACGGTATGGTGTCAACGATATGGTGTTAATTCAACAACGATTCTATTTGACCACATTTGTGCTCGATCGTTGTCAAGATTGTACTGTCAATATTTCGTTGTCAGATTGTACACGCCGTTGTATAACTTGACCGCAAACGTTGGTATCAAAGACCTGGGCAAAATGCATTACTTTTGCATTAGCATTAAATTAAAAAAAAAGAATGCAAATGCAAATTTATTGAATTAACACTAAATCGTATGATTTTAATGCATTATTTTTTCCATTGAATTAAAATCCCCTCAAAGTAATGCATTAATATTGCATTGGCATTAAATTTGATATTTTTAATGCACTATTTTTTGCATTGAATTAAAATCTCCTCAAAGTAATGTGCTAATATTGCATTGGCATTAAATTTGATATTTTTAATGCACTATTTTTTGCATTGAATTAAAATCTCGTCAAGGCAATGCATTAATATTGCATTGGCACTAAATCACACGTAAAAAATGCACTAACTTTGCATTAGCACTAATGAAGTAATGCAATATGATTCCATTGTCACTAAAACATATTGTGCACACAAAATTAAACAAAGGGTGAACAAAACAAATGAAGATTAAAGAATACAGTAAAGTTCACATTGAGGCCACCTACATATGAAAAATATTCAATGAACATACATATCGCACTTACGGCCCTTTTCAGAATGTACAATTAAAAGCGAAGAGGGACTTTAACGAGAAGTTTTGTATGAAGAACTGTCAGTTAAAGTTCACGTTAACTCTTAACCATACGTTGTGAAAAGGAAGGTTAATCAACAAGGAAGTATTAAGTCAAAATTTTAAAATTTTCAGTAGAGACGAAAAACCGTTTGTGGTTACATTTTAGGAACATTTAAAAATCCAAATACATCTTGGTGAGCAAATTCCATTTGAAAATATATGTGCATTGTTTTTATTTTAAAACCTTGCAATTATTATATAAGAATATCTATGTTTTGAAAAGAGTCGCAAATCAGAAAAAATTTGAGCAATTTCAACATAAAAACATTTACATTTCGTATTAAAATCATAAAGTAAAAAAAAATTTATCAACAAAAGAGTGATCAAAATACGTTGAAATTTGTTCAGTAGATAGATATTGGTGTTGTTAGTGGGTTTCCTGCAAAAAGTGAGATATCAAAAATTTCGACTTAATACCCTCTTGTTGATTAAGTGAGATGTGTATGTTCAATGAATATTTTTCATTTATAGGTGGCCTCAATGTGAACTTTACTGTATTTTTTAATTTTTATTTGCTTTTTTCATCCTTTGTTTAATTTTATTACGTACAATAGGTTTTAGCGACAATGCAATCATATTGCATTACTTCATTAGTGGTAATGCAAAATCAGTGCAATTTTTACTTGTGATTTAGTGCCAATGCAATATTAATGCATTACCTTTAAGTGATTTTAATTCAATGCAAAATCTAGTGCATTAAAAATATGAAATTTAATGCTAATGTAATATTAGTGCATTACTTTGAGGATATTTTAATTCAATGCAAAAAATAGGGCATTAAAAATATCAAAAGTAATGCCAATGCAATATTAATGCATTACTTTGAGGGGATTTTAATTCAATGGAGAAAATAATGCATTAAAAGCATACGATTTAGTGTTAATTCAATAAATTTGCATTTGCATTGATTTGGTTTAATGTAGGAAAATGCTCAATGCATTACCTTATTTAATGCAAATTTCCCAGGTCTGGTTGATACACATTTGACACCGATTGTGTGGTCAGTTTGAGCACGTATGGTGTAATTTTTTCTCTGGGTGTAGTAATGTCTTCCAATTTTATTTAAAACTACCTTATCCGATAGACGTTGGCCTTTCATAACAGTGAATATTCCATTCACTCAGATTCGCACAATTTGTTTAAAGAAATAAAACCAAAAAAAAATAGATTTAGGAGAAACATTCATGATTTTTACATTAGCTTGTCATTGGAGATCATGTGTTTGCGTGAGAATTTAAATACACCAATACCTCGCTTTGCGACGTTTCATTTTGAGACATTTGGCATAGAGTCGACGTAGTTTTAATGAATTTTTGTAGTTTGAATTGCTTTGTTTTTAATTTT
Source organism: Tachina fera (assembly GCA_905220375.1). Lineage (NCBI taxonomy): Eukaryota > Metazoa > Arthropoda > Insecta > Diptera > Tachinidae > Tachina > Tachina fera. The sequence continues at coordinate 20,009,014 of LR999963.1, read as the reverse complement.
AATGAATTTGTTTTTTTCTTTAATTAAAAAAAACTATTGATATATGTTAATTTTTATTTTTTTAATAATTTCTTTAATTTTTCAAATCTTAACTTTTTATAATATTAAATAAATTTATAAAAAACCAAAAACTACTTTGTTTTTGGTAAAAAAATCGATTTGATTTAGAATCGGAACGTATCTTTAATATTGCAGCGCAATTCCATACAAAACGTTTTCTCGAATTTCGACGTTTTGATTGCGAGGAATTTTTCGGGAACCAATTATTGTCGCAAGGCAAGCTATTGGTGTACTTTGATATCCTTTAAAATTTATTAATTTAAACACACGCAAATTCCCTGATTCGGTTATGTTTTTTCACGTAAACACAAAACAAACAAATAATAATTAATTTTTTGTCGCAGGATACGAACCGAGCTGTTCTCACTCTCAAGGCACACTCTCTACCACTGAGCTACTGTACTCTACTTATTTGTTGGAGGTTAAGCTTGTTTTATGAAAATGTAGCAATATGATGACTTAATTCCGTTTTTGCATGCCTTTTTCGATATTTCAGTATATTACCCAATAATGTCACTTGCGTTCTTAATGAGCTGAAAAATTATAGCATTATTCATGATTTGCGATGATATCCAAAATGCATCCGAAGAAACAAATGCTCGAGAAAGCATGTAACATTATTTCATTTTGAACACGTTCATTTACTTTTCGCTGGGTTTCTTTAATTTATACATGCTGTATTTTATAAAAACAATTTTGAAATGATACTCGAATAAAAATTTCAAACAAAGAGGTAATATTAAAGTAATACGGTAGCACGATTTTGCCGCAAACCTCTTAATCCTTATACTTGTCAGATAATGAATGTCAAGAAAAAATGAGAGAGTGGAAGTACCTTCTATATTTATATCATGGTTATAACTTAAAAGTATCAAGCTTTGTAAAAATGATTTTCATATGAATTCCTTATTTTTAAGAATTTATTCTTAGTCATCAGGCAAGTTTTACTGAATCGCAGTAAAAAAAAAAATACTTTAGCGGTATACAGCTATATTTTTAAACTCAAATAAAAAAAAACATATTTTTCTAAATGTTATTGTAGCACTTTATCTATTCAAAAGAAATCTTATTTCTAACACAATCACGTTGATAGTTTTATTCTATCGAATTTCAACTTGAATTTATTATTTTACCTATTAAGTTATTGGTTACAATTAATCATCGAACATACATACATACATAATATTATATTATATTATAATTGTTCGATTACAATTAAAAGTTGAAGCAAGACATATTTATGAGATATATAAAATTCAATTTACTTTGAATAACACTGTCAAATATTATTTACATATGTATGTACATATTAGTGGTGGGCACATGTCGAATTTTTGTGACACGTGCCCACCAGAGTAGCAAGCCGAGCAAAAAATTTCGGCGGCGGCTGAAAGACAAATATTTTCGGCGGCGGCGGCTGAACGGATTAACGCCGATTTGTTTAAGCATTTGAAAAAAAATTTTAACCCAGTCTGTTTCTAGAAAAATACGTGAATTATTGAATCACCACATTGTAACATTATTTATTTTGCAATAGTTTAAATATAGCAGTAATTGATATCCTAAAAAATAGCTTCGTAAATTATTTGTTAAATCATAGAAAGATATTCTAGATTATCAGGGCAATTATGAATAAAATTTCGCGAGAAATTTCTCATTTTTCAAATTAGAATTTCTTTTCCTATTACTTGCTATTAGTTGGAATTTTTCCCCTGGAAAAATTTCTCGCGGAATTTTATCCATGATTGCCTTCTACATAAATTTTATTTAAGTTTTCGGATTGAATTAAAAATTAATTACTAGCCGCCAGCCGAGCCGGTACGGCTTGCTACTCTGGTGCCCACCGCTTGTTAATGTCACGCAAAAAAAACGCGCCTATCTTTATTATATATATTCGTACGTGTACGTGCCTAATAAATTAAAATTTGTTAAGTGCATTGGAAGCTTAATTTTAACAAGCATAATAACGAAGCACGTGCGATATTTTCATAATCTAGCTGTACAAAATTAGATTATTTTATTTTACATTTTTAACCGGCTTCAAAAAAAGGAGGAGGTTAACAATTCGTCTCTATTTTTTTTAGGTGTTACTTCAAAACTTGGTACATTTTGGACCGATTGTAAAAATTCTTTTTTCGTCTAAGAGGGTATGGCTTCCCATTGGTCCCATTGTAAAATACTTAATTCTTAATACTTAACCGATTTTTATGAAACTTACTCCACACTTTGAGATCTGGGATAAACACAATCCTCCATTTAAAAAAATGGGCGGAGTCACGCCCATTAAAATTTAGTATTTTATTACTTTACCGATTTTTACCAGACTTAACACGCATTTAAAAAATGCAAGATTCATCAGATCTTTGCATTGAACTCGGTTTTTTTGGCAGAAAGAACTATTAATAAAAGATTTAATCAGACGTGAAAGAGAACTTCAACAATAACAATATAACGATATTTCAAACCTAAAACATTTTTTTATTGATTTAGAAATTAAAAAAAAATTATTTGTACTGAAAATTACCAATATTTTACAGAGTACATCGTATTTTTTTCATAATTATATCAAAGTTAACATTTCTACATATGTATGTACTCGTGCATACTTCAAAATATGTGTGGTGTTATTCAGAGAAAAGTTCGTATTTATTTAATCCATTTTGGACTAAAATTAAAGCACTTTATATCGTGTGGCATTGACCACTTGTCACATTTTCCTGATGGAGTTACTTTTTGGCTACACGAAACAAGTCAGACTTTTTGTTATTTTTTAATACGCTCATACAAGTTTTCTTTAATTATAAACTGTTTACAGGTATTTCAGAATGAAATTTTTTCAAACGCCAAAGAATCTAGAGCAAATACTTTGCTCAATTATGTAATGCACAACAATACAAGCCTATTGTGAATATCACCTGCCAGAAGTTTATTCCCGAATAATTGTTCAAAAATTTTAGAAGACATTGCAAAATTGCAACGGGAAGAAAAAGAGCTAATTTCAAAAATTCTTCTCTATGCTGAAAAGAGCATTATAGAGAAAAGGAGTGCCGTTTTAAAACCGTAATCAATTCGAAAAGTGGGAGGTTATTTTGACTCATCCCCCTTAAGCCAGATTAAAATGATACGAATAATTTTGTTATTATCGGGCACTGAAAGTGTTCACAAAAAAGACGTTTGCTGAACAGAAGATGATTTAATGTATCTGCAATTAGTGAAAAAGTGCGTTGACTACAAAGTAAATGCTACTCTTCGAGAGTCCGAGTTCCCTTCCTGACCAGACCAAAATGCGGCAATGCATTTGAAAATGTATACAAGATGAGGTGGTATGCATTACAAACAAACAACAAAACAAAAATACTCTTAGTTATCTACATATATAAAAAATAAATTATCGTTCGTTGGTACTCACATCAATTAAGAACGGCTACGGCAGCACCGATTTCGTTATTTTTTTAATTTGGCCTATTCCATATACATTTTTGTTTATTTTGGAATATCTTTTCATCTCATGTAGCAGGAAACGTGAAATTTTTATAAATAACGATTTTTATAATGTACGTTACCTTACAAAAAAAATTTGTTTGAATAGGACATGTGGGTGTGACACCTCCCATAAAAAAATATTTACTTTAAATTATTTGGAAAAATAACACACGGAGAACCTTGAAGTTTTGAGGTGATAGTAGGCGTAGTGTGTGTCATATAGCGTAAATTTTCGTTGGTCTTAAAAAATAGAAGAAGCATAGGCTATTGATTTTCGATGACTGATGTAGGAGTGGCACTTCCCATATAGAACAGTAAACATTTTAAAATTTTTCCATAAGATGCAAGAATCGAATGTAGAAAATGTTATTATAAAAGGAGCATTTTGAGCTAAGCTCAAAATGCTTAGAAAGAATTTGCTTATATGTGTTTCGGTATCTTTCATACCTTAGAAGATATTTATTTGACTTAAGACAAAAACAATTAGTTTGTCTTGAATATTATTTTTCTTGCCTCTAATTCTAGAAGAAATGTTTTTACTTATGCTAAGATTTCTTAAAATATTTTAAATAAAATTATTTTCATGATATTGAGTCATAAAGGTTTAAAATAAAATTAACAACCGATCGATAACAAAAAGTTTATTTAATTATCAAATGAAATTTCTTATTCATGCTTATAAATAAATATAAGTAAAAAATCATGTTTGTATACATATGTATGTATGGAAATGTATGTACTCACACACTTATAAGTGCTTAATTTTTAATTGAATCACACGAATCACGAAATTGACACATCACTAAAATCAAATCAAATTTTAAACCGCTTGGTTATTTAAGAGATAATATTCATTATTGCGTCCAGGCATAGAAAAGATAATGACTAGTTTTTCGATACAAAATATCAGAACCGACATTTTAATAGATATGGTAACGAAGAAAGATTATAAAAGCTCTATGAAGAATTTGACTTTCAATCGCACGTTGGTTTTCACAAAATCAACAACATGCGTATAATTTTTTCTAGTTTATTTTTGGCAATAACTAACGCTATTTTAATTGCTGAAATTTTCGCGTCGGGATCGAGTAATTTTCCATTTTTCAAAAATAGTAATGGGCTTATTAGTGAACAGCCTAATGTTCGCGCGGAAGGCAGTGAAGTTTCTCTTAACTATCGTCTGCCAAATGAAACCTATCCAGAACACTATGACATAGAACTCACCACAAATGTCCATTTGGGCGAAAAAGATTTTAAGGGTGAAGTTAAAATAGATATTGTTGTTGCAGAGGATACAAACAGAATTGTTTTACATATGCGTCAACTAAATATTTCTAAAGTTCTTATTGCAAATACTTCTACTAGTGATTTAGAAGAATTGTCGTATGAATACGAACTAGAGCGAGAATTTTTAACGTTGACTCGTAAACAGCAGATACCATTCGTAGCCGAAACTAAATGGAAATTAACAATTACTTATAGCGGAAAATTGCGTGAGGATAATGGTGGTTTCTATATCTCTACATACATCGATAATGAAGGCAAAGATCGGTAAGTGAAAAACAAAATCAGGTATGAAAGAGAATTGTTTGGAGTACTAACTTTCTTTTGTTATCATATCGAGTAATCTATGACTATCACTTAGGTTAATAAAAGAAGTGTAATTTTCCTGATTTCTGGATTTTTCACACTCACCCATACATACATATTGGCATACCCTCTAGTCAGCTTAGAACCATATGCCTCTATGTCAACACTCAATTCCTAGCGACAATTGCACTAGTTGAAATGTCGACAACTTTCCTATTATGCGTGAGTAGAGATACGTTGGAGACAACAGTTCTAGTTTATTTTTGTTGACATTGTCAGCGAATGCGTTAATAGTTTTTGTTTGTTTTTATTATGTTGTGCCAAAAAAAAATTATAGAAAATTACACACATACATATGTATGTATGGATGCGGTTAAGTGTGTTGCCCCAAACCCTTACAAAATTTTAGACGAGGGTCACTATAATGTATTAGTGAATCTTTGGTTCAAATGTCTCTATATGGTCGTAACAGAATAGTGCTAAAATCTACTGGAAGATTTTCAATGACAACCTTGTGGTATATGTCACTACGTCACTACATTGGCTGGGTACACCTAGTCAAAAGTACTATTGACACTGTCGCTAGTAAATCACTACTATTTTACTATTGACATGGAGCGAGGAAATATCGATATTGTAGACTAGAGCCCCTAAAATTTACTAGTAACTCTTTGGTGTCAATGTCTCCATGTGGTCCCAAAAGAACTACTTACTCAGCAGTGCTACAGTCTAGTGGTAGATTTTTAATGACAAGTTAATGTTAAATGTCAATAGATGCTTCCATTGGCTGGGGTACACCTGGTCAGTAGTACTACTGACAATGTCAGCAGTAAATCGCTACAATTTTACTATGCGCATTTTTTTGCAGGGTATGTATGTGTGTATAAATGTATGTAAGTATGTAAGTATGTACATATGTATGTATGTATGTGCACACCTGGGGCTCGTTTCTCAAAGCTAAAAATTACAAATATAAAAGTAAGATACTCACAAAACAACAACACTTTTACCAATTTTGTTATTGTTTTTTTATGTATTTTATTTGTAGTTTCGAGAACCGTTCTGAGTGTAGACCGCTGGCATTAAAAGACAAACAGCAGGGCCCACGATGTCGACAAGAAATTTTCTTTCGCTTACTTATATTGAAAACAAAAACAAATTTTCTTATTTTGTTTTTGTTCTCAGTATAAGTAAGCGATAGAAAGTTTCTTGTCGACATCCTGGGCCAGGCAGAAAGACTGTCCCCTTTGTACGCCACATGTCGCTGCAACTTTTTTTTATATTTATTTTTTTACACAATACTGTCGTATATTTTACGAAAAGACTTCGTATTTCCTCGTCCATACAGTGAAACATTTGCTGCGAAATATCTTGGATTTCTTTTTTGAAACTGCATTCGTGTCCACACTGTGAAGTTTTTGTTTTGCAGGTTAATACATTTTCTCATATACTTTTCATGAGAATGAGGCGAGAATGACGTAGTCAACAAGAACTTCGTGTACATGAAACAAAGTACCCTTTGCCATTCCTCTTTTCCCTCTCGTTCACAAACTCAAATGTTTTGCAGCAAATGTTTCACTGTATGGACGAGGACTATGCAAAATAAAAAAAATATTTTCCAAAATGCACGACAGATTTTGCTTGTGTATATACAAACATAACTATTTTGATTTTGTTTTAATTCCAGTTACTTGGCTACAACGCAATTCGAAAGCACTGATGCCCGTCATGCCTTTCCCTGCTATGATGAACCCAACAAACGTGCAAACTTCACCATAACTATAAACCATAGTCCCGATTATACGGCTATTTCCAATATGCCGGTTAACAATGCTCTCTCTAGGTAAAACTATTTAACCGAATGGTGTTTGAAAACAACATTAAGTTTTGTATAAATAATGAATGCTCCATCCTGTTCTAGTGCTGGAAGAACCGTGTTCCTTACGACACCTCTAACGCCCACGTATATAGTGGCATTCATTGTGTCTGATTTTGAAAGTACAGGCGGTGTTTTTAACAATTTGACTCACCATATATACTCTCGCGCTAGTGCAAAGTACAGTCAAGAATTTGCTTTGATATCAAGCATGTTGATTACAACGCGCTTATCGACATATTATGGCGTTGACTTTATGTTGCCCAAATTGGATCATGTTGCTGTACCTGATTTTAATGGTGACGCTATGGAGAACTGGGGCTTGGCGACATACCGCGAAGAATATTTGCTTTACAATAAGGACACCTCTACCATGTATACTCAAACAAGTATAGCCAAGATTTTGGCACATGAAATTTGTCATCAATGGTTTGGAAACTATGTTGCAGTTAAATGGTGGACTTACTTGTGGCTGAAGGAAGGTTTCGCAACTTTGTTTTCGTACAGAGCCCTGGATGATGTAAATAAAAGTTTAACTAAATGTATTCTGTATAAATAGTATATCGAGGACTTACATTCATAAACACACACGCACATACAAACATACACGTCGTTACTTTGTCGCAACACAGACATACTTCTTAAAATAGGCTTTGTAGTTAATAATGCAGAAATATAGTTTTGTGTTAAATTTTCACCCAAAAGGCGTGTACACGTAGCTCTCAAGAAAATAGCAAGATTAGTATTTTCTCAATAGCTAAAATGCAAAAAGGCGTAACTAACCAAAAATTCCAAATAGAGTTTTTAATTACATACTATGATAGCCATTAAGCATCATAGCATCATGACAAAATTGTACACTTCTGCGATCAAAAATAGAGCTTTTATTAATAATAAACAAGGGGACTTAACTAAAAGCTGGTTTAGTGCTGTTTTAGTCTTTCGCTTCTTTTGTAAAATTATAATTTTGTTAGTTACGCCTCTTTGCATTTTAGCTAACGATATGTATGTTCAAATTAAGTTATTGTTAACTGACAATTGATTCTGCAAAAATGATGACAATACAATATGGATGTAAATCAACGATACGAATTTTCGTTTTAAAATGTTTTCTTTCTAGGCCTATCCAGAGTGGGGAGTTTGGCAGAGTTTTCACATTAGCGAATATCAAAGCGCTTTGATAACGGACGGCAAGAGTTTTGATAGACCAATGACTCACTATGTGCAAACACCCAGTGAAATTTCTTCTCTTTATGACCCAGTTTCGTATAGTAAGGCTGGGTCTGTTCTCCACATGTGGAATAATGCTTTGACTGACAAAGTCTTTCAACAAGGTCTGCACAACTATTTAACCAAAAAGTAAGTTAAACAAATCAATAGAATTTTTTTCAAATATCCCACAAACGATCATTACAATTTTATCCACAGCCAATACAGTAATGCCGAAGAAGAACAACTTTTCACTGCTATTGAAAATGCGGCTAAGGAGCTGAACTATAGACTTCCCGCCACTATTAGCGAAATGATGAGCAGTTGGACTCACCAGGGCGGCTATCCTCTGTTGACCGTTACGCGCAACTACAAAAATTATTCGTTCACCATTAAACAAGAAGCCTTCTACAACAACGAAACGATTAAGGATAACAAAAGCTGGTTTGTCCCTATTAATTACGCGGTTGCTTCAAATACAGATTTCAGTGACACAGAAGCTACTCACTTTTTATTGAATGGAACGGAAATGTCAATAACCACTAACATGGCCGGTCAGGAATGGTTGATACTCAACAAACAGTCGACTTATTATTATCGTATCAAATATGATGAAGAAAACTACAACCTTATCGCGGAAGGCTTGATTAGAAGACCACATGAAATACATGCACGTAATCGTGCTCAGTTAATGGATGATGCGTTCAGCTTATGTTTATCTAATCGTTTAGATCATGCCATATTGTTAAAAATGTTGTCTTATTTGAAGAAGGAAGATCAATTCGCTCCGTGGAGTACAGCCAAATTCATCGTCGAAAAGTTCGTTCGATATTTAAACGGTGATGACAAATATGATGATCTTAAGTTCTTTATAGCTGAACTGGTTGGTCCAATTTATGAGAGATTGGGTATAAGCGATGTTCCTGGGGAGCAACATTATACAAAATTTATCCGTAATTTCATCATAGATATGGCATGTTTGTCCGGCATTGAAAGTTGCTTATTGGAAACCAATTATAAACTACAGGATGTACTTGAGAAAAATTCAACGCTTGTTCCCGATGTGCAAGATATAATATACTGCAATGGTCTAAGGCAATCCAAGGATCGAGAATTTGACTTTGTGTACCAAAAGCTTATCGATTCTACAGATCGAGCTCTACGTCGCAAGCTTCTTTACTATCTAGGCTGCTCTCAAAATGAAAACCAAATTAAAAAATTCATACGCAGCTCTATTGACAAGAGTAATAACTTGCGCACTAACGAACGTAGTGTTCTGCTTTCTACAGTCTATCGTGGTGGTCGGAGTCTTTTAACTTGTATTGAGTTTCTGACCGAAAATTGGAATGATTATGGTGCTATTACCAATGCTTTAGATACCGATATTCGAAGAATGGCCATAAAAGTGACCAACAAAAGTCAAGAAAAAAAACTTTTGGCTTTAGTGGCGCTAGTTAAGAATAGTAAATATGTTACAGACACTCTAGAAGAATCTGTGAAAGCATCAATATCTGCTAATTTCGAATGGCTTAAACATAATCGAGATCCCATAATGTCATGGGTGTCACAGTATCGTGCTGATAAATTGGGTGGTGGTAGCGCCAGCTTAACAACATCGACTATATTGATGTCATTGGCTTCTCTAATGGCTGTAGCACATTTGTTCTAACATTTTCTGGTGTATTTTAATACAATTAATACATACACAGAGAGAACAGATTGGTTAAAAATCTGTTGGATCAACAAATATTTACTTATGTATTCCATTATTCCATATTTGCTATCAATTATCAATCAAATGTACGATTTTTTCATATTTATAAGCAAAAATCATAATTACAATACAAATAGAATTTTCACAATATTTTGTTAGTAAAACAATTGATTCCGTACATTTCTAATAAAAATTTTTAAGTATTGGTAGAAACAACTGAATTAAATATAAGTTAGAATGTAACGTGACTGAATATTGGCTTTTAAAATTAAAAAAAAACTATTCTTGTAAACAATAAAAAATTCGGTGATTGTAACTAACTAATCATTTGCCAGTGTACTGAAATTGTATTGTAATATAAAAGAAAAGAAAATGAAATACTTTATTGATATTTCTAACTGAATAAAATATGAAGCCAAACAATTTTTTATTCTGAATATATTTGTGAAAAAATATATACGCGTTTCATTGGCGCTTGAATCAAATCATCAATAGACTTCAACTACAAATTCTGAACAGACTTGTCGTATAAAAGGCATAGATACAATAAAGTAGCCAAGAAAAGAATGTGAGAAGTATACATAGTGGCCAAAAAAGGCAGTTTGACACGACTTGACTATTTTTTTCCTCGACAAACACTGAAAAAGTAACAGTTTTCCAGTCGTTTCTCAAAGCTACAAATTACAAGTTTACAATTAAAATACTCAAAAACAACAACACTTTTACAAAATTTTTTTGTTTTTTTTATTTGTAGATTTGTAACTTGTAGTTTTGAGAACCGAGCACCTGCTTAGGAGACTTTTCTTTTGAATTAAACTGAAAGCTCTCCATAACAATGCCCCTAAAGTTGGTTTGAAAATAAGCTTACGGAAAACCAAACTTATGAGAATAAATACCACCAATAGCACCTGTCTGACTATCAACAATAACACCATAGAAAGTGTACAATCTTTCTTTTAACTAGGCTGCACGATCACAACGAACAGCGGTGCATACGAACACGTTTCTGCGCGAGTTAACAAGACCAATCATGAAATGCATTGCTTAAAAAAAGTGTGGGTATCATCCGAAATATCAACACAATTGAAGGTCAAAGTAAATTAAATTTTAAGGGCCGATGTTGATTTTGAATAAAACAGAAATTATTTAGGAAATTATTGTCATTTTTGTTTATTATGATAATAATAATAACAAAATATCGGCTGCGACCTCAGCGGCACACCTCTATCCGACGGTCCACATTTTCGATTACGCTGAGACACATTTGAGGTTCTATGGCGTTAATGTGCCGAATTATCTAATCCTTTCCATCCAAGAAAAATAAGCGTGACGCATTTTGCGAAGCGAAAACGAACCGCATACGGACCGCCATTTCACTAACACTTGCATATATTTTCATATAAAAATAAGAAGAAATTAATTCTGCGTAAAAATCTTCGTAAACGTGCCGTTTTTTACGGTTCGAAACGGAAGTGATTTTGCGTAATGGAAACGAACTGATTTAAACGTAAAAGTAATTTAAACAGTCCGCTTATGTGCCGCTTTTGCGATACGAAAACGAACTGATTTTTCTTAATGGGAACGGACTGCATTAACTGTTTTTGCTTATTGGGGCAGTCATGTTGACAGACCACTTAAATTGTTTTATTTGATCTTTGAAGTGTGTTGATTGTTGTTTGTAAGTATTAATATAATTTCAAAGTTAAAAATTTACAAGAAAGGATACTATGAAGTAAGGCAGGAAATTAGAAGTATTTGTGAAACTAGTGGTTGTGCAAAAAAACAAATCAAAAAAAGTTAAAGAAGTCCAAAAAAATATTGAAAATCAAGAAATAGACTTGTGCATGACAACGGGTCTAATGCATATTGATGAAGTTGGAATTTAATTATAGTGAAATTGAAGTTGGATCAGAAATTAGGACTGATGCAACCGATAATCTTGATGAAAAAAGTTTGTGCTCCAATATTGCTTCTTGGTGCGTAGAATTTGGAATAACAGAAGCAGCTGTGAATGGGTTGCTGAATCCCAACCTACCTCAAAATATTAAAACTTAAAAAAAAACGCAATTCGAAGACTCGAACAACGTAATTACTATTGCTGGTGGGCAATATTCACAAATTGGGTTAAAAAGAAAAGTGGAGAAGTTTCTTTCACTGAATAATATAAAAAAATCAGTTATAAAACTTGATATTGGAATTGATGGTGTACCATTAACCAAAAGCTCTAACAGCCAGGTGTGGCCCATCCTAGGCAATATAATTCCCTACAATGAAGTACTTTTAATAGGCAAAAAACCAACCTGCGCCAATACTTTTCATCAACCATTTATTGATGAAATGAAAAACCTGATAAAAATACCAATAATATATAAAGGCAACAGTATACGACTGGAAATCAGATCATTCATTTGCGATGCGCCTGCGAGATCATATATTTTAGGTTAGTGAAAAAATAATGTTTTTATGCACTCTAACATTAACAAACTGCATTTTATTTAGGCGTGAAATCACATTCTGGGTACATTAGCTGTACATAGTGCACCATAAGAGGCATCTATTATCAACATAAAGTATGTTTTAAATGTTTCTACCCAGCTAAAAAAATATGTATGGAGCATATATGATATGCCATATACGGTTCGGATCCGAAAAATGAGGGATTATATTATATATATTGATACATTTTCATACATGTATGTGCAAAATTCATTATCATACACTCTTGATTCAAAAAAGGCACTGCTGTGCAATAAATGAAATTATTGACATTAAATTTTTTTAGACTTGAGAGAGAGGTTGTATTTAATGAATCATTTGTTAGCACAAATAATACAAAAAGAACTAAAAGTCATTTCATTCATCAAAAGGTGAATCAATCATTAAAAAAACGCATACATCATATTCGTACATAACATTTAGCTTAAGAAATCAGATTAAAAACTAATGCAATTAATTATAAAAGAAAAAATAATCCATCTAACAATAGGTTTGAATACAGTAATATGAACTTTGTTTCTTATCTAGAGAATTTTATTATTTTCTATAAAATTAATGACTGGATTATCCTTGTGATTATTTGATATATTAAATGGGGCCACAATGTATAAAATCATAATCATAAAATCATGGATTTCCAATTCAGCAGTGATAAAATTCCTACCTTTTTTGATTGCAAAAACGATCTTATGTGAGATATCATGTATGCATACATTCTTATATGGCTCCATATATAAAATCTTATGTTTATATATGGATCCACATATGAAGAGCTTCATAATTAAATTTTCATATATGAGCTCATATGTTACAATACATTTCATATATTAGTCCATATATCAGTTCATATGTAATAGTTTTGCCATGTATAATCCCATATATTTCCATACATGAATTCATACATATAAATATATAGTTATATATGTACATTCATATATTAAAAATATATGGACCATATATAATTTTTTTAGATGGGTTGCTATATCTTGGAAACCGTAAGAGAAAAACTCTTGAAATTTTCAAAACCGGTAAAACTAAGAAATCCGAATATTATAAAATCGCCAAACCGAAAAAAATCGCCAAAACCTGAGAAAATTCGCCAAAAATTTAAAAAAAAATCGCCAAATCGAAAAAAATAGACAAAACTAAAAAAAAATTCTAGCAATAAATCGCCAAATTCGAAAAAATCGCCCAAATAAAAAAAGTCGCCAAATTAAAAAAAACGCCAAAAACCGAAAAAAATCGCCGAAACGCGAAAAATGCGCCAAAACCAAAATAATTGTTTATGTGAAAAAAAGTCGTCAAAATCGCTAAAACAAAAAATCACCTATATGAAAAAACGCCAAAATTAAAAAAATCGCCAAAATAAAAAAACGCCAAAATAATAAAAATCGCCAAAATTAAAAAAGCTTCAAAAACCAAAAAAAAAATCGCCAAAACGAGAAAAAAATGCCAAATCTCAGAAAGCGTCAATAAATTCAAAAACCCCAAAACTAAAAAAAACGCTTAAGACCGAAAAAACTCCAAAAACGAAAAAAATGTCAAAACTATAGTTTATATTGGCTAAAGTTCGTATTGAATTACATTTCTCGTGTCCGTACGGAACCCTTCGTGAGTGGGTCAAAGTCGCACTTGACTGAATTTATTTTTCAATTCCTGCAAAAAAAGCAACAGAGAAACACATAACGTCATAAGTTATGTTTTCATTGTGATTCATAATTATTTTGCATCGTTCATAAGCATTGAGTTAAGGAGAGTCGAAATCAACAACGTCATATATAATTGCTAAGTACGAATTCGATGCGCACTTCAAACTTTCGAGTGAATCTGACTTATACCCTTATTCAGTAAGAAGATTTAGGACGTTTTTGTTTGACAATACTTCTGAATTTTTGTCTTTGAATTCTCTAAATTATTTTCTTCAAAAATAGTTGTTGTCTTTGATAATGAAAAATTAAAATATTGCAATGTTTTTAAAACATAAAAATTAAATTAAATTATTATACAATAGTTTGAAAAATATATGAAAAAATATATTTGGATATAATGTTTGGAACAAAATCATAAAGCAAATACATGAACCTTCTAGCATTGACAACAACTAATAATTGTTCTAAAGAATCACAACTGCTGCTTTTTTTCGTCCATAGACAAGACGAAATAATCGTCGAACAGAAGTAGGGCATTATACACAACATTGCAATAAGTATGAGTGCGCCTAAGTACAAAAAATTATAAGTCATGATTTAACTCTACTCACTTTTTCACTAGTCATTGCTGTTCTCTGGTATGCGCCTAAGAGTATGTATAGAACAATTGTTGAAATAAACAACAGGCCTTAGGATATTAAATTCAGTACACTCAGGGAAAAGCTGCAACTTAAAAATAAGAACGCGTCACATTAATTTAATAACTTTAAATATAATAGAAAATGTATATTGAAATACTTAAAAATAAATAAAATTAATAGATAAATACCATAAATTAATATTTTTCCATATTAAAATAAGAAATTTCAACATTACTACTTGACTTTCGTTAATGTTTCTTATTAATTCAATATGGTTTTCATTGATTTCAAGCTGTGTTTTCTCTCTGAGTGCCTGTAGTAGTTGATATTTAATGAAAGTGGTAAACATTTGGAACTGAGTCCGACTTTTTTTGCCAGGTGACTTTGTGATTTATCACAGACTTGATTAAAATTGGCCACCCAGACGCTTTTGCTTATGGCTACGTGAAAGACAAGATTAATATGCCAATTGTCCATAAACGAATTCGTTAAGTTATCGAAGACATGCAGGAGCAAATGCACGAATTGCTAATGGGAAAATTCCAAAGAAAGAATATGGTCTTGCAAGCGCAACTGGGACGTCCATTTGTCTGATATTTTGCGTAAAATAATCATTCCTTCCTATTGGAAGACTTTATGTTTGCATACATACTTATATGTACGTATTATCAGTTTTCATAAATTCTGGTCACACGCTTATACGCGATTTTTTTTACTAAATCACATGAATGTCGATATCAACACATCACTACTAATAAAATAAAATTTCAAAATCACATGGTTACTCTAGAGATTAAGTTTATTATTGCATCCAGGCAGGAAGAGATAATGATTAGTTTTTTGATACCAAATATCAAAAACGACATTTAAATAGTTAACCAGGAAACATTATAAAAGCTCTATAAAGAATTAGACTTTCAATCGCATGTTGGTTTTCACAAAGTCAACAACATGACTATAATTTTTTCTATTTTGATTTTGACTATTTTATTTGCTGAAACATTCGTGTCGGCATCGAGTCCTTTACTGATTTTAAAAGATAGTAATGGGTTTATTCGTGAACAACCCAATGCTCGCGCGGAAGGCAGTGAAGTTGCTCTTAACTATCGTCTGCCAAATGAAACCTATCCGGAACACTATGGCATAGAACTAACCACAAATGTCCACTTGGGCGAAAGAGATTTTAAGGGAAAAGTCAAAATAGATATTGTTGTTGCAGAGGATACCAACAGAATTGTTTTACATATGCGTGAACTGGAGATTTCTAAAGTTTTTATTACAAATCCGTCTACTGGCGAATCAGAAGAATTGTCTTATGAATACGAACTAGGGCGAAACTTTTTAACGTTATCTCGTAGAAAGGAGGTACCTTTCGTAGCCGAAACTAAATGGAAATTAACAATTACTTATAGCGGGAAATTACGTGGGGATATTCACGGTTTCTATATGTCTACATACATCGATAATGATGTATGTGCAATATGTGCAGAATTCGTTTTTGCTAGGCATCTGCTAACAAAAACAATTGATCCACCCTAATGTGCATACCTTCAAGTGTATTTCACTATACAATGAGCAATACGGCATTTCTTTCAAAGCTAGAGTTGCTAAATTAAAAAGAAATTGAAGGCTTACATTTGCACAAATGCTTGAAAGAAAAATTGTTAAAGTAATAGTTAAGTCATTCAAAAGCTCCAGTTCGACCAATACCTGCGTACATAAAGTAGAAGTCCTAAACTGTTCTGCTAGAGTTATAGACTAAAGTTTAAATATAAATCTCTAGTGTAAGGAAAAGTTAAGTTTCTTTAAAAGTTTGTACGACGCAGTTGCTTATGTTTGCTGTTGAGTATGTAGTAATAAATAAAAAATAATATTCAATTCTATTCATAAATAAAGGAAACCTTTTAAAAATATAATAAAATATACGTAGACAAGAACAATTGTGTATGTCATGAGTGTCGTACGTTTTCAATTAGAATAAAAATTCCTGAATCTCAAAAAATAAGATTTAGTTAGTGTTCGCCATCCATATATTTTTTTCCAACTAATTTTCGAAAGGCAATTTAGAAATGGTTAAACAAGAATGCAGTGGATGCACAAGCTAAGTGTAAAATTTAATGTATAAACTTATTTTGTTTCTTTTTTTCCGAATATTTTGTTTCTGAATGTCTTTGCAAAAATTTGCAAATAGTTTCGATATATCCTTTTCTTTGTATTAAAAGCAAATATACATTGGTTATAACTTCCGAATTGGGTGGAGAAAATATCACACCTACGTACGTCTAAAAAAGATTTATTTTTATTATTTTTAATTAAACAAATTTTATAGTGGAAAAAAGGCAACTATATTTGCTTTAACGCTACTTGTTGCAGTCGAATTTAAATCTAACAAATTATTCGGGAGTGAAGGTCAGGAAGCCAAAATATGTCGAAAAGATTTACTCTCATACTGATATGAAAGTCGTGACAGACACAAATATGTGGAAATACAAGTGATTTTATATACATACATACTTTTGCCCATAACTCATATACATTTTTGCTTCGATATACTAAATAAATCTTAATAAATATTTAATATGCATATTTTCATATGAAATCTATATTCATTATAAGACCTGTGGAGCTGAAATTTTCAACACAGTTTGGGGTCAATACTCCAAAAAGTGACCAGAATCATCGGTGAAGTAAAATAAGCAATAATAAAATGGCTACTGAGCACATGCCTTCTCCTTCAATATTCCTTTCCTAAAAGAAAGAAACACAAAGAAAGCATGAATAAATGAATATGTGATTATCAAGTTATTGGATTAAGGCAGTCCGCCAGATGCCATAATATTCACTCATTTAATTCTGCCAACGTTCCCCGTTAGATCAAAATACCTTCATCATCATCAAAATAGTAATAGTAGTAGGCATTTATTGCCTGAGTGTTACTTCTCTTTATAAGAAAAGAAAAAAAAGAAAAAGAAAGAAAATAAATGTGGGTAAGACGATGTTTGTCGTGCTCAGCTTGTAAATTTATGTAAATCGAGACTAGTCTAAATTAAAATGTTATATGTATACTTGTAATATAAAAAGATTTCGAAATACGTTCAAATGTCGTCTACTAAATATCTCGAACGAAGAAATATATGACTTACGTACCTTTTCACAATGTATGGTTAAAAGATAACAGGGACTTTAACGGCAAGTTTTGTATGAAGAACTGTCAGTTAAAGTGCACGTTAACTCATTGTGAAAAGGTACGTTAGGCTACTTTCATAACTAAGGGCACTCTTATGCACATCCCAGTTAGCCAAGTTGTCGCAGACGACAATTTCATCAACGACTACGTAGAAAATTTCGACTTTTGTCATGCACGATATTTGCCGGTTAAAGTTTTCGTTAAGACAAGCTAACAAAAACTATACTCAAATACTCTTTAAGACAACCTAACCGAAGCCATACTCAGCAAATCGGCAAAGAAAAACTATTTAACTGATAATGCATTAAACTACCCAGTTAACCAAGAGCTGGTTAATATGTGATGGTGTTTAATGTACAACGAATCTTCTGATGATTATTTGGAGAGTGATAAATTATCACTGATAATGTACAGTTTATGTTTTAATCTCTCTCTCTCTCTCTTTCTCTCTTATAAATCTTGCAATGTTTAATCGACGATATCTTTAACTAAAATATGTTCGTTCTTTTTATACCCTTCACCAAAAAAGATTTGTCATTCCGTGTGTAATTTTCACAATATTATTATGCGACATATGTGCCCTTAATAATGAAAGTGGTTTAGTCTAAGTCATGTGCATTGTTGCTTCAAAATATCAAATAAATTTTAAAAAATCTTCAATAAATATTTAAATAAATTTAATAAAATTAATAAATTTATATTAATTGAGACTAGTATAACTATAAATTAATAAAATATTTTTCGATTTGTTCAAATGTAATCTACTAAATATCTCGAAGAAAGAAATATATGACTTAGACCGCTTTCATAATTAAGGGCACACATGTGCCCCCAATTATGAAAGTGGTCTGAGTCATATATTTCTTTCGTCGAGATATTTGTAGTAGATTGCATTTGAAAAAATTGAAAAATGTATTTATGCTATACAACATTTTAATTTAGAGTTGTACTAGTCTCGATTAATATAAATTTATTTAACATTTATTAAATATTTGTTTAAGATTTGTTAAGATTTATTTGATATTTTAAAGCAAAAATGCACATGCATTAAAAAATATATAATATAAATTTGTTCATTAATAATTATCACATGTAATTTGGCTTAGAAAGCGATACAAACTTAAGCCCGTTAAAATTATAAATATAGAAACAAATGAAGTTCGAACAATAATAATTAAAAATTAACTAAAATATATTTTTATTTACAACAACTTTAAACAAATTTTTAGCTATATAGAGGATTTTCTTAATTCAGATTGTACCAATACAAACTCTGCATACTGTTCTTCAATATTTTTTATTTAAAAATAATATACTTTTATCAACCTGTAATAATTTTTGGGCATCAGCAAATTTAAGGAAATATTTGTGTTTAGTACTTAAGCAAATTAAAGATCATTGGATAGAGTGTGGAGAGTGTTCTGATTTCGCAACCATCATATTTAGACAATTTAAAAAAAAATTAACAAGACTTAAGATATAATGTCTTCGAATTAAAAAACATTTCCCAAAATGTACGAAAGGTTTCTTAGCACATACACATACATACATATATATATATATATATATATACATATAATATTATATATGTCTTTTGCAGCGTATATTCGATCATAATTATTTTATTTTTATTCCAGTTACTTGGCTACAACGCAATTCGAAAGCACAAATGCACGTTATGCTTTTCCCTGTTATGATGAACCCAATAAACGAGCAAATTTTACCATAACTATAAACCATAGTCCCACTTATACGGCTATTTCCAACATGCCAGTTGACAATGCTCTTTCCAGGTAAAATTATTCAATCGAATTACACACATAGTAAATACACAGAATTTTTTCAATTAAGAATTTAATTGATTCCATTAATTACTTGGTGGGGAAAAACTTATTTAATATTATAAAATTGTTTAAGGGTGAAAATTTAATTAATTTTTTAATTGATATTACAAATATTTTAATTAATATTACAAAATTATTTATATTACTTTTTTCTGTGCATATGTGTGCACATACATCTGTATGTACATCAGAGACATAACTTTTTTGCGCATCATTCTCCCAAGGGTATATTTTCAATACTCTTTTAATAATAAAAAACATTTTTTTATTAAAACTACCGGCACCAAAAGCGATTTTTGAAATGCATTTAGCATTTTATTTTAATTTTTTTAAATAACTTGTTTTTTGAATATAGTAAATATATGTATGTAATACATATGTATACTATACATATGGGTATTTCTCCGAGAAATTTCCTTTTTTGTCGCATGCGACAGCAAGCATTTAACCTTGTATTTCTGAACAACGTGAATCGATTTTTCTGAAAACTTTATCTAACGTAGAGCTGCTGATGTCCTACGTAAATATATAAATAAGTAAAAAAATGTTTCACTTTCTTTGAAAAAACAAGCATATTTGCTTGGTGTCGCACGCTGCAAAAAGTTCACATTCCTGTGGAAATGTCCATAAGCAGTATTTGGACATTATAATTATATAATTTCCATAAAAGAGCACTATTTTTATTTTGAAAACATTCATCGCGTTTGATCAGTAATCTTTTTTAATGATCACGAATAACTAAAAATTCAGTTCTTAATATTTTTTCATGCCCTACACAATTTTCCTTTGGGAGGTATGATTTTGCAAAAAAAAATATAAAAGAACTTATAACTTAAATGCAAACGGACGTAATTACACTTTTATATTTTTTACAGGAGAAACAAAAAACTTTTTACAATCAATAATAATAAAGTCTTCTTTAAAATTTTCTCCCAACTTTACTGGTAGTATGAATACTTGTATGGTTTCAACCTTTTATTTCTTTTTTATATATATTTGAGATTTTATGTTAGTTACTTTCCTTGCAATAAAAAATAGATGCATTCGTAATTGCGTCCGATTGAATTTCTTTAATAAAGTCGTAATTTTTGATCGTAGAGGTTCAAATATTTGCGTGAACATGTAGCTTGACAAAGTGAACCATAATCAATCAAAAACTAGATTTCGAATTTTTATGCAGTTACGTCCGTTTGCATTTAAGGTGACGATGTGTACATGAGAGTGGCCGGTATTTATATTTTCTTGATTTCTTTTATTCTCACCCCCAAATCGGTTAAGTTGTATGTAAAAAAGATATACAAACAAATTTCATAGCGATAAGTTGTGTTTGAGGGGGTGCGTCCGCCCCTCAAAGTTGGCCTTACGGAAATAGTTTAGCTCTTTTAGTCTACAACATTAGTCTCAAAGAACGTTTTTTGCTAAAATTAATATTTTAGATAATAATGAAGAAAAAAACCAACGAAATACCAAAAATTATATTTACCAAAATTGCATTTATATGTAAATTATTTTACTAAGCGTTTACAAAAAGAGTTTATGTCTATTAAATTATTTCATACATATTAAGTATAGTCATAAAAAAACTAAACAAAACAAATTCATTGAATATATGGGCTTGAGGGCTAATTTTGTGGGCCGGACGCAACCCTTAAAACACATTTTATTTCTACGAAATTTTTTTGTATTTTTTTACATAAAGCTGATTTAACCGATTTAAGGGGTGAGAATAAAAGAAATCAACAAAAAAATCTCCATACAACTAACGGCAACTCTAGTATACATATAAATATACATATCGTTACCTTAATATAGAAAGACCCTTAACTAATTGTTTTTTTGTAAATCGATTTTTTTGCGATAGAAGAACACCTATTGTATCGAAAAAGTTTAAAAATCAAAATTTAAAAAATATAATGAGTTAGTTCCTTTTTATGTTGAGGTAACGATATGTATGTTGTTGGAACAATAAGCAAACAACATAAAATTTTGTATACGAAAATAATACTCCCTCCTCTTCTAGTGCTGGAAAAACGACGTTTCTAACGACACCTCGAATGTCCACGTATATAGTGGCCTTCATTGTGTCCGACTTTGAAAGTACTGGCGGCGTTTTTAACAATTTGACTCACCATATATACTCTCGCGATAGTGCAAAGTACTCGTACCATCAAGAATGGTTTTTATTAGCAGGCATGTTAATTACAGCACGTTTGTCGACGTATTATGGCGTTGACTTTATGTTGCCCAAATTGGATCATGTTGCTGTACCTGATTTTAGTTCCGGTGCTGTAGAGAATTGGGGCTTGGTGACATACCAAGAACACTATTTGCTACAAGACAAGGATACGTCTACCGTGATGGTCCAGACACATATAACGAACAACTTGGCACATGAAATCTGTCATCAATGGTTCGGCAACTATGTTGCAATTAAATGGTGGACTTATTTCTGGCTGAAGGAAGGTTTCGCAACTTTGTGTTCCTACAAAGCTTTGGATGATGTAAATAAAAGTGTATCTAAATGTATTCTGTATAAATAATATATCGAGGCTTTACATACATGCATACATATCGCTCCTTTGTTACAACACAGACATAATTCAAAAATTCGTTTTGTAGTCAATAATGCAGACATTTTTAATTTATATAACATTTATATGTAGGCCTACGCATTTATGAAGAGAAGAAAATAATTTTATATCTTCTTTGAATTCTATATAAATTACAAACTAGAAAACGTATTTTCTGCATGACTAGCTTTTTTGCAATAAAGTAGCGATATGTGAGTTCCAATTGTATTATTGTAAACTGACTATTGCACAATGCAAAAATCAATCAACAATATGAAGTTTCGCTTTAAAGTGTTTTCTTTCTAGGTCTATCCTGAGTGGGGAGTTTGGCAGGATTTTCACGTTACCGATTATCAAAGAGCTTTGAAAATGGAAGGCAGTAATTTTGCTAGACCAATGACTCACTATGTGCAAACACCCAACGAGATTTCTTCTCTTTATGACTCAGTTTCGTACAGTAAAGCTGGTTCTGTTCTGCACATGTGGAATAATGCTTTGACTGACAAAGTCTTTCAACAAGGTCTGCACAACTATTTAACGAAAAAGTAAGTTAAACAAATCAAAAGAATTTTTTTCAAAAATCCCATAAACGATCATTACAATTTTATCCACAGCCAATACAGTGATGCCGCAGAAGAACAACTTTTCACTGCTATTGAAAATGCAGCTAAGGAGCTGGACTATAGACTTCCCGCCACTATTAGCGAAATGATGAGCAGTTGGACCCGCCAGGGTGGCTATCCTTTGTTAACTGTTACGCGCAACTACGAAAATTATTCGTTCACCGTTAAACAAGAAGCCTTCTACAACAGCAAAACCAATAAAGATAACAAAATCTGGTTTGTCCCCGTTAATTACGCAATAGCTTCAAACCCAGATTTCAGTGACACAGAAGCAACCCACTTTTTATTGAATGGAACGGAAATTTCAATAACCACTAACATGGCCGGTGAGGAATGGTTGATACTCAACAAACAGTCAGCTTATTATTATCGTATCAAGTATGATGAAGAAAACTACAATCTTATCACGGAAGGCTTGATTAGAAGACCACATGAAATACATGCACGTAATCGTGCTCAGTTGATGGATGATGCGTTCAGCTGAAGTGTTTCTAATCGTTTAGATCATGCCATACTATTAAAAATATTGACTTATTTGCAGAAGGAAGATCAATACGCTCCGTGGAGTACGGCCAATGTCATTCTCTACACGTTTGATCGATATTTAAAAGGCGATGAGAAATATGATGATCTGAAGTTTTTTATAGCTGAACTGGTTGACCCCATTTTTGAGAGATTGGGCGTAAGCGATGTTCCCGGGGAGCAACATTATACAAAATATACTCGCAATTTGATTATACATATCGCATGCTTGGCCGGTGTCGAAAATTGCTTAGTGGAAACTAATTATAAACTACAGGATCTAGTTGAGAAAAATTCAACAATTAGTCCCAATGTGCAAGAACAAATATATTGCAACGGCCTCAAGAAATCCAAAGATCGGGAATTTGACTTTGTGTACCAAAAACTTATGGATTCTACAGATCATGTTTTACGTCAACAGCTTAAGTCATCTCTAGGCTGCTCCCAAAATAGAAAACAAATTGAAAAGTTCATACGCAGCACTATTGACAAGGATAATAATTTGAACCTTTACGAACGTTTAACTCTACTCTCGTCTGTCTATTCACGTGGTGATTTGGGTCTTCTAGCTTGTATAGACTTTCTGAGCAAAAACTGGAATGATTATGGTAACTTAAAGAGTGATTTTGACGCCCCATATCCTTTAGATATGGATATTCGTTCCATGGCCTCATATGTGACCAGCAAAAGTCAAGAAGAAAAGCTTTTGAGTTTAGTGGAGCTGGTGAAGTATAGTAAATTTGTTACAGAGACTCTAGAAGAATCTGTGAAAGCATCAATATCTGCTAATTTTGAATGGCTTAAACATAATCGAGATCCCATAATGTCATGGCTTGCACAATATCGTGCTGCTAGCCTAACAGCATCGACTTGATAGATTTCATTGGCTCCTCTGATGACTGTCAGGCATTTGTTTTAAAATTTTTCTACTATGTTCATATGTAGTATATTATAATACATTTAATAATTTTGTACGTACTAGTATTTATATATGTAAAAAGTTAAAAAAAAAATAAAATCATGTGTACAATTGTGAATCAAACCACATACTTTTGTATCTCTAATTGCATAATATATATCATCACCCAAAACACCAAATGCCCTTGATAATGTTTTCATAATATTAATGGAAAAGCAAAAAACGCGTTAAATTATAAAATTGGCTAATAAGTATTCTTTTAGAAATTTCTTAATTATATCAAAATTTTTTTAGTAACCCACATTCGGATTTTGTTATCTGGTGATAAATATATAATTTACGTAACCAACTAATGTCAAGACATGAGAGATTTTTCGAATGCTTTACTACAGCGAAATATTCTAAACAACACTGTTGGCAAGACAAACAACTGAAACAAATGAATCTTGAATCTTGAATCTATTCCCAGCAAAAAATTACACATTACCATCAGAACTACTTGGTATATAATGACTTACTTTTCTGATTACCAAATTTCATTACTCGCTTACAAATCACCTTAACTAAAATTTAAAAAAATTATGTACGAATTGCTAAATTAGGAGAATGATTTTTTTAGATTAAACAGATAACGTGAACATGCTGCCAAATAAAAAAGTAAGTATTTCTCAAGAATCGATTATTTTAGTCTGACGCCTTGTTAAAATCATTAAGTTGGTAATTCAGTAGGGAAGAGCTTCCACCAAAAATTCTTAATTCCAAACCCGATTATTTGTTTTGAAAATTTTTGCTGGGCAGTTTTTTTAAATACTGTTCACACACTTATACGCGATTTATTTTTAATGTAATCACACGAATCGCGACATTAACACATCACTACTAATAAAATAATATTTACAATCACATGGTTATTTAAAAGATTAAGTTTATTATTGCGCACGGGCAGGGAAAAGATAATGATTTATTTTTTTGATATAAAATATCAAAAACGACATTTTGATACTTAACCAAGAAAGATGATTAAAGTTCTATCAAGAATTACAATTCAATAGTATATTGGATTTCGCAACGTCAACAACATGCGTATACAATTTTTTACTTTATTTTTGGCAATAGCCAACGCTATTTTAATTGCTGACACATTCGTGTCGGCCTCGAGTCATTTACCGATTTTAAAAGATAGTAATGGGTTTATTCGTGAACAACCCAATACTCGCGCGGAAGGCAGTGAAGTTGCTCCTAACTATCGTCTGCCAAATGAAACCTATCCGGAACACTATGACATAGAACTCACCACAAATGTCCATTTGGGCGAAAGAGATTTTAAGGGTGAAGTCAAAATAGATATTGTTGTTGCAGAGGATACCAACAGAATTGTTTTACATATGCGTCAACTAAATATTTCTAAAGTTCTTATTACAAACACGTCTAGTGGTGAATCAGAAGAATTGTCTAATGAGTACGAACTAGAGCGAGAATTTTTAACGTTGACTCGTAAACAGCAGATACCGTTCGTAGGCGAAACTAAATGGAAATTAACAATTACTTATAGTGGGAAATTGCGTAAGGATAATGGTGGTTTCTATATCTCTTCATACATCGATAATGAAGGCAAAGATCGGTAAGTTAAAAATAAAACCAGGTATGAGAGAGAATTATCTAGCCAAGTACCAAAATTTTTTTGGTTATATTATCGAGTAAATTATAGCGATTACTAAGCTTAATCATAATTGTAATTTGCTTGATTTCGGGATTTTTCATGGGTTGTGAAGCAGCAATCTGCCGTATAATATTAAGCTTGGAAGAGATAGAAAGACAGCTTGAAAGCTTACATTTCTACAAATAATTAAGAGAATATATTTTAAAGTAAAAGTTAAGTCACCTAAATTAGGACCCTACTCCAGAAGCTGCATTTCGACCAATACCTGTGTGCAGAAGTCCTGAAATCTTTTGCTACAGTTAAACACTAAATACAAATCTATCGTGTAAGAATATTTGTACTACGCAGTCGTTTATGTTCAGATTATGATATTGCATTTATTTCAAGCATAAAAGTAATTTGTTAAAGATATAACAAAATTACGTAGAAAAAATAATATGTGAAAATACAAGTGGAGCGTATAGACGCCATCTTGTGAAAGGGTTATCAGTGAACAGGTATTTTAAAATAATCTTTGAGTTTCTCTTATCATTTTTTATTCCAAATGTCCATATAGATTTTAAATTTTAGAATTGTTAACGTTTTAAACTTTGTAAGTAAGAGTCATACCTAAATAAGAGCGCACAGTGGGAGATTTTGAAAAAAATATGGAAATAATTCTGCAGTTTCTAAACGAGCCGTCCGATTGCTATGAAATTTCATACAGTATTTAAAAAGGGATGTGTTCGTAAATACATCACTGCTCTACATCAAAAGAGCAATCTTTAATTTAAAATGCCATACAATTTTGGTGATAATCTTTTTTAGTAGTAACCATTTTAGAAGCCCATATTTGGCATTTATACATTTGGACATTTACCCCCTGATGCAAAAAAATATTTTACTTTACCTTCAAAGTTCATAGTAGTGGCCAAGCACTTTAAGGCTAACATTGCTTTGTTAAGAAATTGTATGCAAAACACAACTTTAATTATTTTGTTATTGAATAATAAATACTGGTAACACCACCGTGTTCAACAACCACTTCACAGCTTATGATGTACAAAATTTAATAAAATTTCATACGGGCATTCAAATATTTTTTTATTTTCTTGAAGTGAAGCGACCTAATTTAAACAATATGAGCTTCTGACATGGTAGGAAAACAAATAAACATTTCTATGAAGTATGAGGAACAAAGAAGAATTTTCACAATTTCTTTTATTCGATTGAAATGAGTATTTGAATATCCAACTTTTTTCGATTTGTTTTGATTGTATGTACATCACTAAAACATTTTTGTATAATTGTATTTATTTTAGTATTTTTTTTGATTTTACTATGTATTTCAAATCAGTTGGATACTTTGATGATGATTTCCATTACATGACAGAAATAGTAAATCTAAAGTAAGAGCTAACACTTCTAGCTTCATTTTAAGATGTACTATGAATCAATATGTGCTATCTTAACAAAAATATTTGAGGTACAAAACACACATTTTGAAATTATAAACTCAAAGTTGTCTTAACAAACGTAGGGACCTACTTTAGAAATTTAAAAAAAAAATTTTTTAAGAATACAACTTGCAAAGCTTTGTTAAGTTTTTTTTGCATAAGACCCTTAAACTTCAATTTGCAGAGCAGTGCTGCATTTACGAACACAACCAAGGTGTCACCGAGCTTAATTCTTTTTTATTCATTTTTAAGGTTAGATTTTGATTTTTTTGTTTGGTATAAAATTAAACTGGTTACAATGCTGAAAACGAGTATAAATCAGGAACGGTAAGAGCAAATTCAAAAATAGTTTTTTTTATTTTGGAACTAATTGACTTTTTAACCTACATCATTAGTGTTTTTCATTTTTATAAAAATTTTAAAAGTTTTAAGGCGTTATTTACAAAATTTATGGAAAATGTACGAAAAATTGTAATGTAGGCTACCTTAAAGAGGAAATTCAAGACCTCATTCTTCTGTTTTGTATAAGTTTCTTGAGCCTGCTCACTTATTATATTAACGTTTTCAGAAATCTTATGTACGTAAGTTCTGGAATGATTTTTGAAAGCTGGTGAATAAGATAAGAAACGAAACAGGTTTAAACATTTCAAAAATATACCGATAATTGGGTGAAGCGCCACAGAAATGCAGGCATATCGACATGCTAAGCCCGCAACAAATAAAACTATTTAAAGTTCTGTATGCAAATTTGGCATAAATTCTTTGCTCGAAAATTAGGGCAAAATTTGTAATTGTATTCGAGCGGTTAATAGCCTAGATTACAATAACAAATAAAAGGTGCGATTAATTGCGATTTCGATTAATTTCGATTAAATTCTTGACGAAGGACGTTAATATTATCGTCGTTTTGCTTTACATCTGTTAGAGCTTTTTCGATAGCAGATTACAATTCTTCCTGCAAAGAATTGTTATAGTTTTCTTAAAATGTTACAATTTTCTTACTTTCATTGTTACAGAATGCTTAGTAATGTATAAAAGTCTTCAAACTAAACTACCTTTTCTGTATTTTTAAACAAGATAATAATGTGAAAATAAAACTTAAAAACCAACGGTTTTTTGTCGGCTTCGGTTTTTATGGGTTAAAAACAGCGGTTTCGGTTTCGGTTAAAACCGAACGGCACTCCCTAAGATACCCAGACACACACTACAAACTTATATCACAATTGTTTTTTGTCGGCGGTTAAAAATACATGAAACTGTGTTAAGAATTTTATATTAATGCTCTAATTCTGTCCGGCAATTGTATCGTCTTGTCTATGGACGAAAAGGAGCCGCAGTTATGATTCTTTAAAACAATTATTATTTATTGTCCATGCTAGAAGATTCGTGTATTTGCTTTATGATTTTGTTCCAAACATTATATCCAACACATATTTTTAAGCCATTGTATAAAAGTTTAATATAGCATTTACACTTGCTCAAAATGTAGTAAATTTTAATTAAAATCTTTATGAAAATCTACACCGCTTACACCAAAATTTTTTGACATTTATCAAGATTTTTTTATCCAAAACAAACCCCATTAGCTGAAAAATTTCCAAAACTACAACCAAACAACTGCCATGTAAATTCACACAGCTTTTTAAGCAGACCGTACTTATTTCACTCATCTTTTTTATAAATATGTTGTACAGGCTGGTAACAAATAAATAAAAATGTTAGATTTTGATTTGATTTTCTACAAATCTACTGAAAAAATAGATATAGTTTTGTATGGGAAATCTAGAAAAAAGCAGCAAGACTTAGCTGGAAATCTTATAAGTACTAGATTTCGAGACAATGTAAATGCCCTATAATTTAATTTTTATGTTTTAAAAACTTGGCAATAATATTTATATTTTTCATTATCAAAGACAAAAACCATTTTTGAAGAAAATGATTTAGAGAATTCACAAGAACACAAGAACTCAAAAATATTTTCAAACAAAAAGGTCCTAACTCTTCTTACTGAATTAGGGCATAAATGTGAATTTCTAAAAAAATTTTAATTGAAAATATTATCAAATAAAATTCATCAGAAAAAGTACAATTGTATCATGACATAAATAACCTTTTCTTGCAAATTTTTACATATAAAGCGTTCATTTCCTTTTTCATATTTGGGAGAGTAATTTTTTAAATTTCTACCTTACTCTGTCGTTGCTACTTTCTGCTGGGAAAGTAAATGAATAGACCTATTATTATCAAGGCCCCGATTATTTTTCTACGCCAATAAATCCGTGCCTGTGGGATAATTCAGTGAAAATTTCACAAGGTTCATACAAAGTATCAATTAACCCCATCCTAGGCCATCCCCATGTAAAAGTGACTGGGCCGCTTCCGCGGAAATGTTAGAGCCCGGACTGGTCGCTATTACTTAGGTACCGGTCACGTGACTAGTCTTGTGTCAGTTCGATTTGCTGCGGGGAAAAAACTTCGTGTGGAAAATAAAAAGATGTTTCCCAAAATTTACGAAACATTTTTTAGCACTTGCATATCGTGCCATAACTGTCAAAAAAGCTTAAGCAATATATTTTTGAACTTAATATTTAACCAAATAAATAATAAATTTGCGCCAAAAAAAACACCTCCCAAAAAATATGTCGTTTAAGCTTTCTTGGAGGCTTATAGCTCGATATGTTATACTATTATAATTATATATTATTTTTTCATTATATTATTTTTTTGAATTTCAGTTACTTGGCTACAACTCAATTCGAAAGCACAGATGCCCGTCATGCATTTCCCTGTTATGATGAACCCAACAAACGAGCGAATTTTACGATAACTATAAATCATAGTCCCACTTATATGGCTATTTCCAATATGCCGGTTAACAATGATCTTTCCAGGTAAAATTATTCAAACGAACTACATACAGTTGGTCAAAAAAATGTTTTCAATGCTCAAAAATTCTAGTAATTTTACATTCAACCACGAATTACAATAGCAAAAAAATGTTTTAAATTTAACAGCAAATAACAAAAATTCGCTATTTCTTGGAAATTATGCGAATCTGCATTATTTTATACAAAATACATTCATAATATATTTGTCTTACCTACAACAAGTGACGGTCGAATTGCAAAGGGAACTCCTGCTGTTGAAATGTTGCCCTTTAATCTCAGAACAGTTTGTTATATCATTGACCGTACTGAAAAAGAAGGTAGACTGGAACCGAAACATTCGCCAAGCAGATAAAAAAGATTACTCGGTGCATTGAAACTAAAATAATAAGAATTATTTTAAGTAAATTGCATTCCGTCACTAAAGGACTAGCATAGCACATCAGTATTGACTGACAAATCATTTTTTCAGAGTTGCTAGAAAAACACATTGCTTGCTGCCACCTCAAAACATTGAAAATATACTATATTTTTATTCCTTTAGAGTACTGGAATAACGTAATTTTTTGTTAAAATGAGACAAAGCTAATGTTTTACTGTCACAATGGACCACAAAAAGTTTGCACTAGAAAATAATGAATTCAGTGAAGTGCGGCTTTGACACGCGCACGAAGGGTTCCGTACGGACACTAGATATGTAATTCAATACAAACTTTAGCCTGCATATATAATATATAGTTTTGGCATTTTTTTCGCTTTTGGGTTTTTTTGGTTTTAAGTGTTTTTTTTTGTTTAGTAGTTTTTACGGTTTTTGGCTATTTTTTTAAAGTTTTGGTGCTTATTTTAAGTTTTTGCATTTTTTTCTCATTTTGACGATTTTTTCGGTTTTTGGCGTTTTTACAGTTTGGCGGTTTTTTTAATTTTGGCGATTTTTTTTAATTTTTGGCACCTTCTTCGCGGTGTGGCGATTTTTTTCGGTTTTTGTCGTTTTTTTTCATTTTGGTAATTTATTTCATTTTGGCAATTTTTTCGGTTTTGTTGATTTATTTTAGTGTTAAATTTTTTTTATTTGATGCTTTTTATGGTTTCGGCGATATTTTTTTTTTTGGTTTTTGGCGATTATTTTATGTTTTGGCGATTTTACAGTTTTTGAAAATTTCAGAAGTTGACTTTATTACGGTTTTCGAAATACAACAAATTGTCGAAATTAAATAGTCAAAATTGCATTAACTAATAGAACACCCTTTAATTTATGTTTTTTGTTTAATTTTAGTGTGTATTTTTGTAGTCTGTAGCTCGTTTCTGTATTTCTTGCATCCTAAAATTTCCCGCATGAAACGAGGGAATCGTAACAAAAACATAAGTGTTTCTGTATATTTACTTTGAGAGAACTGTCTGTCATTTAAATAAATTTCCAGCAATTATTGGAAGGATGTGAGAAAAAGTGTTTCTGTAAAAATATTTCGTGAAAAGTTTCTCGCAAGAACTGTCAAAACAACTCGCATTTTGAATTGGTGCGAGAACAACCAAATTTGTACAAAAACATGACCATTTTTTAATTTGTGTGTAAGAATATGAAAAATAACCTAGTTAAAAAAATATGCAACGAGTTGTTAAACTGAAATTATTATTAACGAGTCGATATGATTATAATTATTTAGAATATTTTTTCTGTAATTTTCTTATGTAGAGACATTTGATAGAAAACACTTATTTCAATCATTTTACATTCACTTTATATTCATCTTCATTATTTTATTTTATTTTCGTTGTAAATTATTTCTTTTTTGTTATTGAAATAATATTTTTGTGACATTTTGTTTTCATTTGACACTTGATTACTGGAAATATTCCAATCAAAATAGAATCAGTGTTGTCTGTTCTCGCATTCAAATACAGAAACACTTTTTTCTCACATATCGAGAAACGATGGAATTTTGTGTTTCACACTTCATGTGAGACATTTTACGATGCGAGAAATATAAAAACAAGCTACTGTGCTGTAGTAGTCGTTTTTACCTTTGGTGTACGGAACCCTAAAAATGTAATACCCACAGTAACGTTTGGAAAATTATCTGTCATATAAAGGAGTTTTGTGAAATGCGGATTTTAGATGGCATAATGAATCAAGGAAACTTATTATAAATTTTATCCAGACAACAAGCCAAAGCACAAATCGTCTCTGTATTTCTCTCTGTGGGACATGGTCATCAGAAAAGTTATTGACACTACAGGGCAAACATCTGACTTATGTTAGCTTAGCTTAGCTTAGCAGGCTGTTGGTAAAAACGTTTGAAATTTAGAGTCACTTGGGTATAATACAATGATCCTTTTGTACTACTTGTTAGTTGAAGAGATGATAATTAGTGAGGCTGATAGGGAAGGGATAGTGATAGAGAATACATATGATGAAGGAAGATATGGGGGAAAGCTTCATTCTCTTACAACTCTGCTTTTAACACGCTTTTTGATAATGCAGTGTTGCAACGACTTCTGATTTCAAATGAGGCATTTTTTTGTTATTTATTTCTTCACCAATGATTCAGCTACACAAAGAAAGAGATCGCTATGATTTTACATTAGGATTAGTATCTGATGAAGTCGGTATAGGTTTTTGTGACCAGTGCCTCATGCCTGCATTACTAGAATTTTCCCTACAACAACTGATACAAAGAACTCTAATGTACATCTGGAAAATATGTGGTGTTGTTATTTTTAATGACTGTCAGACCTTCAACGTGCTAACTACTTAAGCCAACGCCACCCTCAAAGTCTTGACTTAAACTCCATCGAAAATTAGTGGGCTCACTTGAAGAAAAAGCTATAGGAAAAATAAAGTGCAGTTAATATGTGTTATAAAGGAAGAGTGGGAGAAAATACCTCAAGAATAAAGTACATATATCAGCTAATTTATTCGATTTACAGATGTTTGCAAACGGTAATTGATGTTCAAGGAAGCCACATAAAGTATTAGCAGAGAAAAAATCATTTAAAGGGAAATAAACACACTGTTTATTGAACGTCCTCGTCCATACAGTGAAACATTTGCTGTGAAACAGTTTTGATTTCTCTATTGAAACAGCATTCGTGACCACACTGTGAAGTTTTTGTTTTGCAGGTTAATACATATTCTCATATATTTTTCATGAGAATGAGGCGAGAATGACATACTCATCAAGAACCTCGTGAACATGAAACAAAGAACCCTTTGCCATTCCCCTTTCCCCTCTCGTCAACAAACTCAAATGTTTTGCAGCAAATATTTAACTGTATGGACGAAGACAAAGCGATATAATTTTTTAAGCATTTATTTGACAGTACGATAACTAAACTAAGACTGGGTTTACATCTGTGTGCCAAATGCCACACAAGCGTAAAAAAAGCGTAACCAACTAATAACTAATGAAAAATATTTGCTTCAGACATGTTTTTATTAAGATAAAAAGTTTCATACATAATTAATAGACAATTTTATAGAATCCAAAATGATTGCAAAATGTTTAAATCAATAAATATATGTCTGTCTGATTCAAACAGTTTTTCATAAGTAATGCCAGATGTAAACTCAGCCTAAGTTGTTTTTAGCTATCATTAGACATTTCTTGTTGAAGTGATGTTATTTTTTTTAAATATTCAAAAATCTTTCCAATTCACTTTAAAACAAGCGTTTCATTGAAAAGTTTTGATTTTTTTCAGCAATGAAAACATTTTTTTTTACAAAATGTACATACATACATCCTCGCATATATATATATATATATATATATATATATATATATATATATACTTGTACATATGTTTGTATTTGGTTGAAACAATAAACAAACTACAATACATTTTCCAAAAGTAAATACATAATACTCCCTCCTCTTCTAGTGCTGGAAAAACGAAATTTCTTACGACACCTCGAATGCCCACTTATATAGTGGCTTTCATTGTGTCTGACTTTGAAAGTACTGGCGGTGTTTTCAATAATTTGACTCAGCATATATACTCTCGTGCTAGTGCAAAGTACGGTCACGAATTTGCTTTGATATCCAGCATGTTAATTACAACACGTTTATCGACATATTATGGCGTTGACTTTATGTTGCCCAAATTGGATCATGTTGCTGTACCTGATTTTAGTGCCGGCGGTATGGAGAACTGGGGCTTGGTGACATACCGCGAAGAATATTTGATTTACGATAAGGACACCTCTACCGTGTATACTCAAACAAGTATAGCAAACATTTTGGCACATGAAATCTGTCATCAATGGTTCGGCAACTATGTTGCGATTAAATGGTGGACTTACTTGTGGCTGAAGGAAGGTTTCGCAACTTTGTTTTCCTACAGAGCCTTGGATGATGTAAATAAAAGTTAAACTAAATGTATTCTTTATAAATAGCATTATATGGGCTTTTTTCAGTACCAGTACTTTTTCAGTATTTTCTTTTTTTACTGATTACTGGAAAAAAAATCAGTATTCAGTATATTTTACTGGTTACTGAAAAGAGAAATCAGTATTCAGTAAATTTTACTGATTATTGAAAAAAAAAATCAGTATTCAGTAAATTTTATTGATTATTGAAAAAAAATCAGTATTCAGTAAATTTTACTGGTTACTGAAAAGAGAAATCAGTATTTAGTAAAAAGTACTGATTGCTGAAAAGAAGATCAGAATTTAGTAAATTTTACTGATTTGTTATTAAATAGTATATCGAGGACTTACATTCATGAACACATACGCAGACACAAACATACACATCGCTTCTTTGTTGTAATATATTTAGTATGTACATCTCACAAAATGCGCTTTGTCATTAATAATGCAGAAAAAAATCGTTATGTCTTATTAAATTAAGATAAAAAAATGTTTTTATATCTTTATTGAATTAAAAAAACTATTTTCTGCCAGACTGGCTTTTTTGCAATAAAGAAGCGATATGTGCGCTCAAATTCAATTATTGTAAACTGGCTATTGATTGCACGAAAATGACGAGGACACAATATGCATGTAAATTAACGACATAAAGTTTGGTTTTAAATCCTTTTCTTTCTAGGCCTATCCAGAGTGGGGAGTCTGGCAGGATTTTCACGTTAGCGATTATCTAATATCTTTGAATATGGATGGCAGTAATTTTGCTAGACCAATGACTCACTATGTGCAAAAACCTAAAGAAATTTCATCTCTTT
Organism: Tachina fera; assembly: GCA_905220375.1. Taxonomy (NCBI): domain Eukaryota; kingdom Metazoa; phylum Arthropoda; class Insecta; order Diptera; family Tachinidae; genus Tachina; species Tachina fera. The sequence continues at coordinate 19,973,472 of LR999963.1, read as the reverse complement.
ATGACTCAGTTTCGTACAGTAAAGCTGGTTCTGTTTTGCACATGTGGAATAATGCTTTGACTGACAAAGTCTTTCAACAAGGCCTGCACAACTATTTAACAAATAAGTAAGTTAAACAAATCAACAAATTTTTTTTCGAAATAGTCCATAAACCAGCGTTATAATTTTATCAACAGCCAATACAGTGCTGCCGAAGAAAACCAACTTTTCACTGCTATTCAAAATGCGGCTAAGGAGCTGAACTATAGACTTCCTGCCACTATTAGCGAAATGATGAGTAGTTGGACGCACCAGAGCGGCTTTCCTTTATTGACTGTTACGCGCAACTACACAAATTATTCATTCAACGTTAAACAAGAAGCCTTCTACAACAACGAAACGATTAAGGATAACAAAACCTGGATTGTCCCCATTAATTACGCGATTGCTTCAAACTCAGATTTCAGTGACACAGAAGCTACTCACTTTTTATTGAATGGAACGGAAATGTCAATAACCACTAACATGGCCGGTCAGGAATGGTTGATACTCAACAAACAGTCGACTTATTATTATCGTATCAAATATGATGAAGAAAACTACAATCTTATCGTGGAAGGCTTGATTAGAAGGCCACATGAAATACATGCCCGAAATCGTGCTCAATTGATGCATGATGCGTTCATTTTAAGTACTTCTAATCGTTTAGAACATGCCATATTATTAAATATGATGACTTATTTGCAAAAGGAAGATCAATACGCTCCGTGGGCTACAGCCAGTAGCATCCTTAACACATTCGATCGGTACTTGAAGAGTGATGAGAAATATGATGATCTTAAGTTCTTTATTGGTGAACTGGTTGGCCCAATTTATGAGAGATTGGGTATAACTGATATTCCCGGGGAGCAACATTATACAAAATATATCCGCAATTTGATTATACGTATGGCATGTTTATCCGGTATCAAAAATTGCTCAAAGCACGCAAATTATAGACTACAGGGTCTTGTTGAGAAAAATTCAATTATTGGTCCCAACGTACAAGCACAAATATACAGCAATGGTCTTCGGCAATCCAGAGATCGGGAATTTGACTTTGTGTTCCAAAAGCTTATGAATTCTACAGATCAAGCCTTACGTCGTCAGCTTATTTCATCTCTCGGCTACTCTCAAAATGAAAATCAAATTAACAAATTCATACGCAGCTCTATTGACAAGAGTAATAACTTACGCAATCAAGAACGTCATAGTGTGCTCACGTCTGTGTACTCTCGCAGTGATGTGGGTCTTTTAGCTTGTATAGAGTTTCTGAGCGAAAACTGGAATGAATATGGTAACTTGAAGGGTGGTTTTACCGGCTCCAATCCTCTAGATGACGATATTCGTTCCATGGCATCATATGTGACCAACAAAAGTCAAGAAGAAAAACTCTTGTCTTTAGTGGCGCTGGTTAAGAATAGTAAATATGTTACAAAGACTCTAGAAGAATCTGTGAAAGCATCCATTTCTGATAATTTTGAATGGCTTAAACATAATCGAGATCCCATAATGTCATGGCTTGCAAAATATCGTGCTGATAAATTGGGCGGTGGTAGCGCTAGTCTAACAACATCGATTTTATTGATTTCAATGGCTTCTCTGATGACCGTAAAGCATTTCTTTTAACATTTTTCTAATATCCTAGCAAAATTTTTTCGAAATTTTGTAATGAGTAGTATGCTTTTAATGGATTACAAAGTATTTTATGTGTTTTATAATGATTGTTCTGTAATGAATAAAGTATCAACTTATTTATATCATTACGTGAAAGTACTTATTGTAGTACTTCCCAGTTAAAAATTAAATATATATGAGAAAAATTTATTCATTGCAAAAATGAGCTGCGAAAATAATAACTTTGGTTTACTTTAATTTTTATTAAAAAACTTAAGTATTTTCGCATATTCTTCGATATATATATTTACATATTTTTTTAACAATTTAAAATTTTTGATTTTTTTGTTATTATTATAAAATATTGCCAATTAACTTTTGAATAGTTTTAGGCAAAACGTAATCAATAAAATTGTGCATATTTGTAAGCAAAAAAACCATTAAATTTTGTATACTTTTAGACAATCAGTAATCTATTAAGTTTTGGGCTTTTGTAGGCAAAAAGTATAGGGTACCGCATACTTTTTGAACTTTTCAAACAAAAATAATGGGTTATCCAGTCAAATTGTAAGCACTACCGATTGGAGAGTACCTACACTATTTTGCATTATAGTAGGCAAACTTTTGCGCTGGGAAGTGCTATAATCAAAGAAAAATATAGGTTTATAGGTTTGCATAATACCATTTTTATCCTTAACAAAAATCATTTTAAAGTTTCTCCTTTAGTGAAGAAAAATATGAAAGAAAATACTGCTCAATAATATTTATGATTTCGATCAGAAGGAAAAGTATTGTGCTTAGAAAACTCTTTATTGGGTAATTTGCGGTAGGTGCAAGTTTGATTGTACATACATCCCAGCAAAAAATTGTGCTTCGCTGGAAGCACATATATAAGTTCTCTTTTGGTATGTGAGCGCTTTCCCTATGCATGAAATTTTTTATGATTTTTATATAGGATTTATCGAGTAGAAGCTCTGCCACGTCGATCTAAAATGTGATTCTTTCATGCATGCCAGAGTGACCTCAATTCAGCAAAAATATTCGTTTACATGGAAGCATGTCTTTTTCATATATATATAATTAAAAAATTTGCTCTTTATTTTTTTACTTTTTTTACTTTTTGTTCACGCGTTGAATCAAGAGTCGATTCCAGGATTTCCGAATGTTAGGCTAGAACCCACTGAACTACCGAAGCATATATAACTCGAAGTAAAAACTTCATTCGCATCCAATTTGAGAGTTTTATTATAAACAGCCGACTGACTAACTTCGTAGTTTTTGTGTTAAGTTTCGTCATTAGCTTACTTTTTTGCATCCTCGTAAGGCAGGGGGGATGCACTGTGTGCTTTTTTGTTTTTTTATTTTTGTGTTATATTAAGCTACACCTTCCGAGATATTATTATGGAAGGGATATAAGAAACTACAATAGAAAAAGTAACATAAAAAACAGAAAAAGAAGCTATAAAACTGCAAAAGAGACTTTTATTAATGAGCAATTGCTTCTAAATGTCGATTATTTTTTTGCTGGGATATGTCGTATGCGTTTTCTTTCAGCGAGATATGCAAGTTGTCAGTATGTGTTATATAAACTTTAGTTTATTTATACTTGTTGGAATATTTTTTTATTTGTTTTATATAAATTTTGAAAAGATGTCACTGAAAAAAATAATAAGTTTTCAGTTTTAATTGTTCGAATATTCGAACAACTTTTTTAATTTTTATTCGAACGAATAAAAATTTTCAAATTAGAATACAAATTTATTCCAATAGTTTTTAACGCATATCATTAAAGGTATTCATTTGAGTTTTTTTCTCGTTGGAAAAATGGAAAAATGTAATTTTTTACGACAACACAAGAAAAAAAATTTGAAAAAAAAATTTTTAACTTTTTTTCCTGTGTTTGTTGTCAAAAAAATTACATTTCTCCATTTTTCCAACGAGAAAAACCTAAAATGAATACCTTTAATTACTTTATATAAAAAGTATTTTACATTTCATAACTATCATATTAAGTAAGCAAATTAATCCAAATTACGAGTATAAGTGGCCTTAGTCATATATTTCTTTGGTCAAGATATATATTGGATAACATTTGAACAAATCAAGAATAGTTTTTATATTATGAAAAATTTTAGTTAATAGTTGTACTAGTATCGACTAACTTTAATTTATTTAATACTCATTAAATATTTGTTGAAGTTTCTTTAGGATTTATTTAGAATTTCGGAGCAAAAATGCACTTAACTTAGACCACTTTCATAATTAAAGGCACAAATGCTTGTGTAAGCTTGTTTGTATATGCTCGCTAAATGCATCACTTGTATTCTTGGTTTGAAAAGATAATCCATCTTTAATTTAATTAAAAGGTGTCGTACAATTCCTAATAAGGAGTCTAGAAAAAAATAACTAATTTTCTATAGATCTAATCGATTTAATGAACTATGTAAAAAATCATTAAATGCTTTAATATTATTCCAGGGGGTCTCATTGCTGATGGTACAAATGCACCATTGGAAGCAGCTTGAAAAAATCTTTCAGATGATATACTTTTTTATTATGTTGCCTTGGGATAAAATACGAAAATAAGCAAAAAAAAAACTTCACAAAAAGATCTTTTTTAGACACGGTCCAGCTCACGAACAATCATCGCTAGACCCCTCAAATGTTTTTGGGAGTCTTTATTAAAAAAGCTCTAATATACATATACTCGTATCACCAACACTGGAAGAAAGTTTTCTAAATGTTCTTTTATTAAAAGTAATAAAGAATCGTTTACAGGCTAAGAAGTGGGATTATCCAAAGTTTTTAAATTACTTTTTTCAAGAAATCAATCTCATGTTAACACTTTCAGTTTTTAATATTTCTAGGTTTATTATTAAAATTACTTGTTTACCTTGTATAATGAGTTATTTTTTGTTTGCTAAAAAAATTCAAATAATACTTATGCGTGTGGTTTTTTACAAACTTTTTTAAAATTATTCGAATACACTTTTTATTCTTTGTTCGTTCGAATATTCGAACAAAAGTTCAAAATTATTCGTCTGTTTGAATAAGAAAATAATCACGAAACTTCATTCGAACCAATATAAAACACGAATAATTAACAATCTAGTGTTAAAGTAAGCAAATAAAAATCTTTTTTAATTTAATAGTATGGAAGGATTATTAAAAGAATTTTGTGTGCAACTTCTTTTGCCTGAGTGGAGTTGAAAGGTAAGTTATTTGTATTTTTTTACAATTATTTATGTACATTTTATATTTATAAAATTATAAATTATTCTAAAAAACAAATTTGCATACATTGTTATATTATAGCGGGAAGTGAGTACTACACTTGGAATATTTAAGCGAACGGGAAAATTCTGATGCAATAACAAAAAGTTGAAACAAGAGCTGAATTCCGTAAAAACTTTTCATGTGGAGGACCAAAGCGGTAAATACTTTAAAAAGTAATATGCATGCACACAAAGAAAAAATACCAATGTAAAATCACCATGCAAAAGTGTTAATTTAAATTTACAAAAAATAATATATTTTTTAATTGTCTTGGTGTTTATTTACTTTGTTCCCCAATTGACCAAGACTTTCGTTTTTGATATCGATTTCGAATATATCTCGAACAATTATCATGTAAAACTATCGAGAGTGACATTCAAAAATTAATCGAAAAAAATTCACCTGTCGCTCAATTTTGTCCCAAAAAATAGAATTATCAAAAGTCAGAGAATATCGAACTTATTTCGATACCGCTAAAAGGCAGCAGAAAAAAAGTAAAAAATAATTTTATTTTTTTATTTATTTATTTTAACTTAATACTTATTTTATTTATTTTTATTTATACCTTAAGCTCACGCTGCAGGATTTGAATATGGCACCTCCATTCTAACAGGCTGGCGCACACATCCACTAGAGGCTATCGTGACAATTACTTCTTTTTTCAATCATTGCACTTATCAAGCCCTTTTTTCGATTTTATCGTAAGCGACATGTTAACGAAAATAGACTTTTATATTGCAATTAAAATTTTACTGGCCTACACATACTTTAGAATTATCAAAATGTCAAAATTGTTGATAACTTTTAAGATGCAGACTGTACGTACAAAGACAAATTTTAATATTTAAACAAAAACTTCTCCAGAAAGTTTTAATTTTTGTCGCTTACGATGAAATCGAAAACAAGGCTCGATATTTATGCAGTGTTATTATTTTATTTTTTAACTTGCATACAGTGCTGTCATGACTCGAAGTTTTTACCTCTAGACTAATAGGCTAGCACACATCCACTCGGCTACCATCACACATTCGAAAAACTATTGAGAGAAGTTCGAGGCACGAAGCTTTAGCGAACATTCGAATTTTTTTAGATTTGTGAACAAATATCGGCTATCCTTTATTTACTGTTACGCGCAACTACACAAATTATTCGTTCACCGTTAAACAAGAAGCCTTCTACAACAACGAAACGATTAAGGATAACAAAACCTGGATTGTCCCCATTAATTACGCGATTGCTTCGAAACCAGATTTCCATAAGACAGAAGCTACTCACTTTTTATTGAATAGAACGGAACTGTCAATATTCCCTAAAGTGACTCGTCAGGAGTGGTTGATACTCAAAAAACAGTCGACTTATTATTACAGAAACTACATGGAAAGTTTGATTAGAAGACCACATGAAATACATGCACGTAATCGTGCTCAGTTGATGGATGATGCGTTCAGCTTAAGTGTTTCTAATCGTTTAGATCATGCCATACTATTAAAAATATTGACTTATTTGCAGAAGGAAGATCAATACGCTCCGTGGAGTACGGCCAATGTCATTCTCGACACGTTTGATCGATATTTAAACGGCGATGAGAAATATGATGATCTGAAGTTTTTTATAGCTGAACTGGTTGACCCCATTTTTGAGAGATTGGGCGTAAGCGATGCTCCTGGGGAGCAACATTATACAAAATATACTCGCAATTTGATTATACATATCGCATGCTTGGCCGGTGTCGAAAATTGCTTAGTGGAAACTAATTATAAACTACAGGATCTAGTTGAGAAAAATTCAACAATTAGTCCCAATGTGCAAGAACAAATCTATTGCAACGGCCTCAAGAAATCCAAAGATCGGGAATTTGACTTTATGTACCAAAAACTTATGAATTCTACAGATCATGTTTTACGTCAACAGCTTAAGTCATCTCTAGGCTGCTCGCAAAATAGAAAACAAATTGAAAAGTTCATACACAGCACTATTGACAAGGATAATAATTTGAACCTTTACGAACGTTTAACTCTACTCTCGTCTGTCTACTCACGTGGTGATTTGGGTCTTCTAGCTTGTATAGACTTTCTGAGCAAAAACTGGAATGATTATGGTAACTTAAAGGGTGATTTTGACGCCCCATATCCTTTAGATATGGATATTCGTTCCATGGCCTCATATGTGACCAGCAAAAGTCAAGAAGAAAAGCTTTTGAATTTAGTGGAGCTGGTGAAGTATAGTAAATTTGTTACAGAGACTCTAGAAGAATCTGTGAAAGCATCAATATCTGCTAATTTTGAATGGCTTAAACATAATCGAGATCCCATAATGTCATGGCTTGCACAATATCGTGCTGAGAAATTGGGCTGAGGTAGCGCTAGCCTAACAGCATCGACTTGATAGATTTCATTGGCTCCTCTGATGACTGTCAGGCATTTGTTTTAAAATTTTTCTACTATGTTCATATGTAGTATATTATAATACATTTAATAATTTTGTACGTACTAGTATTTATGTATGTAAAAAGTTAAAAAAAAAATAAAATCATGTGTTCAATTGTGAATCAAACCACATACTTTTGTATTTCTAATTGCATAATATATATCATCACCCGAAACGCAAAACGCCCTTGATAATGTTTTCATAATATTAATGGAAAAGCAAAAAACGTGTTAAATTATAAAATTGGCCAATAAGTTTTCTTTTAGAAATTTCTTAATTATATCAAAATTTTTTTAGTAACCCAACCAACAGTGTTGTTTAGCGTTTATTTTAGAATATTTCTCTGTAGTAAGGCATTTGAAAAATCTCTCATGTCTTAAAAGGTTTTATAAATGGTCTTGTGCTGGACTTTATTACCAACTATGGAAAATGGAGCTGAAAATCGTTGTTGCGGAGATCATAATATTTCAAAGTAATAACACAGTGAAATAATTAAAAAGAGCAATTTTTAAACAATCTAGATATGGGTTCCATCACTTCTGCACTGATGGCCTCAATTATAAAGCAGGAAAACTTAAAGAGTTTTATATTCAGAGACAACTCTAATATTTTGTAAGATTTTTTTTTAAATACCAAGAAAACTTTTAAAGAGATTTTGAATTTCTAAGCAGTTTTTCAGCAAAGATCAGCAACATTCTTGGAATGTGATATATAAGACCGAAAAAAATTATCAAAAACTTGAGTGTTGTTTGTTCATGATTGTGCGGCAAGAGCCATTCAGTTAATTCAAGAATACTATGGCAAAATAAGAAAAAACGATGAACAGAAACAACATGTAATGAAAGTAACTATCTTATATTATAAAGTCCCATCTAAAAAAATATGTATGGTCCATATATTTTTAATATATGAATGTATATAACTATATATGAATATGTATGAATTCATGTATGGAAATATATGGGATTATACATGGCAAAACTATTTTATATGTACTAATATATGGACTAATATATGAAATGTATTATAACATATAATTATAATTATGAAGCTCTATATATAAGAATGTAGGCATACATGATATCTCACATAAGATCGTTTTTGCAATCAAAAAAGCTTGGAATTTTATCACTGCTGAATTGGAAATCCATTAGAAAATACATACGGTATGCAAAGTTTATATGCGTACCCTCAAAGTTTTAAAAAGAAAAACTTTTGTTACAGAAAAACCATTCTTGTATGATTTTATACATTGTGGCCCCATTTAATAAAAGTTCATATTACTGTATTGAAAACTATTGATAGACGGATTATTTTTTCTTTTATAATTAATTGCATTAGTTTTTAATCTGATTTCTTAAGCTGAATGTTATGGACGAATATGACTTATGTGTTTTTTAAATAATTGAATCACCTTTTGATGGATGAAATGACTTTTAGTTCGTTTTGAATTATTTGTCCAAACAAATGTTTCATTAAATACAAACTCTCTCTCAAGTCTAAAAAAATTTAATTTTTGTAATTTAATTTAATGCACAGCAGTGCGCTTTTGTGAGTCAAGAGTGTGTAAATATGAACTTTGCATACTGTGGAGAGAATTTACACATACATGCATGAAAATGTATGAATATATATAATTATATATGCCCATACATCCTCATTTTACGAATCCGAACCATATATGGGATATGATATATGCTGGGTTAATTTAATTTTTTTCCCTCTTGACATGGTTTAATATTTTAAAGGTGATACAAAAATATATTCTGCTGTATTCGAAAAATGTTAATCGGCTGATTTTGATATGCAGATCTTAAAAGCAAAAGAAAAAAAAACTACCAAATTACTGATCATAATTTTTGTGTTTAAAATTAGAAAAATGTCAAGCCAAATTACATGTGATAATTATTAATGAACAAATAACACTAAAGTTAGTTTTAAATATTCTGACTAACACATAGTTAAACGGAACAACTAGCTATTTTTGAAGGCCACTAAACCTTCAGCATCAGCGTTCTTTTGTGTTTGGTCCACTGTGTGTGTTATCAGTTGATGTAGATTTCTGCTTTATTTATATACGTAACTTTTATGCAAATGGAATATGTGAATTATTTTGATTCATCGTATTTCAATTTGCTAAATGATTTCTTGTAATGAAAGCTCAATTTTACCATTTCTAAATTTACAACAATCTTGCCAATGTCGTTTGTTCTTTAATTTTTACAACTAACTGTAGTGTTATTTATTCATTAATATTTAGCCCGTTGATATCATAAATATAGAAACAAATGATTTCCGAACAATAATAACTAAAATTAACTACAATTAATAGTCTCGGGCCTGTGGACAAAATTAAATAAATATACTTAATAGTAACAAACTAAAAAAAATTTGTTTTTAATAGAAAAAAATAAGCAAATTAACTTCATTAGCTGTAGTAAGTGGTAAAGATTTGAAACTTATTCCGACTTTTTTTTTTGCTGATGGCTTTGGGATTTATCGAAGACTCGATCAAAATTGGCCACCGAGACGATTTCATTTAGGGCTACGTGAAAGATAAGATTAATACGCTAGTTGCCCATAACCCAGCAAAAAATTTCAAAAAAGGTAATCGAGTTAAGAATTAAGCATTTTTGGTGGAAGCACTTCCCCACTGGACTACCAACTTAATGATTTTAACAAGGTGTGAGACTAAAATAATCGATTCTTGGGAAGAACTTACTTTTTTATTTGGCAACTTATTCACGCTATCTATTTAATCTAAAAAAATCATTCTCCTAATTTAGCACTTCGTACATAATTTTTTTAAATTTTAATTAATGTGATTTGTAAGCGAGTAATTAAATTCGGTAATCAGAAAAGTAAGTCATTATATGGCAAGTAGTTCTGTTGGTAATGTGTAATTTTTTGCTGGGAATAGATTCAAGATCTCAAAAATAGAGTTTTTTGGGTTATCAAAGACATGCCGCAGCAAATGTACGAATTGGAAAAATTCCATGAAAGGAATATGGTACTACAAGCGCAACTGCGACGGCCAGTTGTCTGATATTTTGCTAAAAAAAATATTTGTTTTTTGAATATACATGTAAGTAAAAAACCATGTCTATATATATATATATATATATATATATATATATATATATATATAAATATGTACGCAAAAAAAATTACGCATTACTATCAGAACTACTTGCTATATAATGACTTACTTTTCTGATTACCAAATTTCATTACTCGCTTACAAATCACATTAACTAAAATTTAAAAAAATTATGTACGAATTGCTAAATTAGGAGAATGATTTTTTTATATTAAACAGATAACGTGAACATTCTGCCAAATAAAAAAGTAAGTATTTCTCAAGAATCGATTATTTTAGTCTCACGCCTTGTTAAAATCATTAAGTTGGTAATTCAGTAGGGAAGAGCTTCCACCAAAAATTCTTAATTCCAAACCCGATTACCTGTTTTGAAAATTTTTGCTGGGCAGTTTTTATAAATTCTGCTCACACACTTACTTATACGCGATTTATTTTTAATTTAATCACACGAATCGCGACATTAACACATCACTACTAATAAAATAATATTTACAATCACATGGTTATTTAAAAGATTAAGTTTATTATTGCGCCCAGGCAGGGAAAAGATAATGATTTATTTTTCGATATAAAATATCAAAAACGACATTTTGATACTTAACCAAGATTAAGATTATAAAAGTTCTATCAAGACTTAAAATTCAATAGTATGTTGGATTTCGCAACGTTAACAACATGCGTATAAGTTTTTTTACTTTATTTTTGGCAATAGCTAACGCTATTTTAATTGCTGACACATTCGTGTCGGCCTCGAGTCATTTACCGATTTTAAAAGATAGTGATGGATTTATTCGTGAACAACCTAATGCTCGCGCCAAAGGCAGTGAAGTTCCTCTTAACTATCGTCTGCCAAATGAAACCTATCCGGAACACTATGACATAGAACTCACCACAAATGTCCATTTGGGCGAAAGAGATTTTAAGGGTGAAGTCAAAATAGATATTGTTGTTGCAAAGGATACCAACAGAATTGTTTTACATATGCGTCAACTAAATATTTCTAAAGTTCTTATTACAAACACGTCTAGTGGTGAATCAGAAGAATTGTCTAATTAATACGAACTAGAGCGAGAATTTTTAACGTTGACTCGAAAACAGCAGATACCGTTCGTAGCCGAAACTAAATGGAAATTAACGATTACTTACAGTGGGAAATTGCGTAAGGATAATGGTGGTTTCTATATCTCTTCATACATCGATAATGAAGGCAAAGATCGGTAAGTTAAAAATAAAACCAGGTATGAGAGAGAATTATCTTGCCAAGTATCAAGATTTTTTTTGGTTATATTATCGAGTAAACTATAGCGATTACTAAGCTTTATCAGAAGTGTAATTTGCCTGATTTCGGGATTTTTCATGGGTTGTGAAGCAGCAATCTGCCGTATAATATTAAGCTTGGAAGAAATAGAAAGCCAGATTGAAAGCTTACATTTCTACGAATAATTAAGAGAATATATTTTAAAGTAAAAGTTAAGTCACCTAAATTAGGACCCTACTCCAGAAGCTGCAGTTCGACCAATACCTGTGTGCAGAAGTCCTGAAATCTTTTGCTACAGTTAAACACTAATAACAAATCTATCGTGTAATAATATTTGTACTACGCAGTCATTTATGTTCATATCATGATATTGAATTTATTTCAAGCATAAAAGTAATTTGTTAAAGATATAACAAAATTACGTAGAAAAAATAATATGTGAAAATACAAGTGGAGCGTATAGACGCAATCTTGTGAAAGGGTTATCAGTGAACAGGTATTTTAAAATAATCTTTGAGTTTCTCTTATCATTTTTTATTCCAAATGTCCATATAGATTTTAAATTTTAGAATTGTTAACGTCTTAAACTTTGTTAGTAACACTCATACCTAAATAAGAGCGTACAGTGGGAGATTTTGAAAAAAATATGGAAATAATTCTGCAGTTTCTAAACGAGCCGTCCGATTGCTATTAAAATTTCATACAGTATTTAAAAAGGGGTGTGTTCGTAAATACATCACTGCTCTAGATCAAACTAGCAAACTTTAATTTAAAATGCCATACAATTTTGGTGATAATCTTTTTTAGTAGTAACCATTTTAGAAGCCCATATTTGGCATTTATACATTTGCACCTAATTTAAACCCCCGTATGCAAACAATATTTTACTTTACCTTTAAAGTTCATAGTAGTGGCCAATCACTTTAAGGCTAACATTGCTTTGTTAAGAAATTGTATGCAAAACACAACTTTAATTATTTTGTTATTGAATAATAAATACTGGTAACACCACCGTGTTCAACAACCACTTCACAGCTTATAATGTACAAAATTTAATAAAATTTCATACGGGCATTCAAATATTTTTTTATTTTCTTGAAGTGAAGCGACCTAATTTAAACAATATGAGCTTCTGACATGGTAGGAAAACAAATAAACATTTCTATGAAGTATGATGAACAAAGAAGAATTTTCACAATTTCTTTTATTCGAATGAAATGAGTATTTGAATATCCAACTTTTTTCGATTTGTTTTGATTGTATGTACATCACTAAAACATTTTTGTATAATTGTATTTATTTTAGTATTTTTTTTTTGATTTTACTATGTATTTCAAATCAGTTGGATAATTTGATGATGATTTCCATTACATGACAGAAATAGTAAATCTAAAGTAAGAGCTAACACTTCTAGCTTCATTTTAAGATGTACTGTGAATCAATATGTGCTATCTTAACAAAAATATTTGAGGTACAAAACACACATTTTGAAATTATAAACTCAAAGTTGTCTTAACAAACGTGGGGACCTACTTTAGAAATTTGATAAAAAATTTTTTTAAGAATACAACTTGCAAAGCTTTGTTAAATTTTTTTTGCTAAGACCCTTAAACTTCAATTTGCAGAGCAGTGATGCATTTACGAACACAAACAAGGTGTCACTGAGCTTAATTCTTTTTTATTCATTTTTAAGGTTAGATTTTGATTTTTTTGTTTGGTATAAAATTAAACTGGTTACAATGCTGAAAACGAGTATAAATCAGGAACGGTAAGAGCAAATTCAAAAATAGTTTTTTTTATTTTGGAACTAATTGACTTTTTAACCTACATCATTAGTGTTTTTCATTTTTATAAAAATTTTAAAAGTTTTAAGGCGTTATTTACAAAATTTATGGAAAATGTACGAAAAATTGTAATGTAGGCTACCTTAAAGAGGAAATTCAAGACCTCATTCTTCTGTTTTGTATAAGTTTCTTGAGCCTGCTCACTTATTATATTAACGTTTTCAGAAATCTTATGTACGTAAGTTCTGGAATGATTTTTGAAAGCTGGTGAATAAGATAAGAAACGAAACAGGTTTAAACATTTCAAAAATATACCGATAATTGGGTGAAGCGCCACAGAAATGCAGGCATATCGACATGCTAAGCCCGCAACAAATAAAACTGTTTAAAGTTCTGTATGCAAATTTGGCATAAATTCTTTGCTCGAAAATTAGGGCAAAACTTGTAATTGTATTCGAGCGGTTAATAGCCTAGATTACAATAACAAATAAAAGGTGCGATTAATTGCGATTTCGATTAATTTCGATTAAATTCTTGACGAAGGACGTTAATATTATCGTCGTTTTGCTTTACATCTGTTAGAGCTTTTTCGATAGCAGATTACAATTCTTCCTGCAAAGAATTGTTATAGTTTTCTTAAAATGTTACAATTTTCTTACTTTCATTGTTACAGAATGCTTAGTAATGTATAAAAGTCTTCAAACTAAACTACCTTTTCTGTATTTTTAAACAAGATAATAATGTGAAAATAAAACTTAAAAACCAACGGTTTTTTGTCGGCTTCGGTTTTTATGGGTTAAAAACAGCGGTTTCGGTTTCGGTTAAAACCGAACGGCACTCCCTAAGATACCCAGACACACACTACAAACTTATATCACAATTGTTTTTTGTCGGCGGTTAAAAATACATGAAACTGTGTTAAGAATTTTATATTAATGCTCTAATTCTGTCCGGCAATTGTATCGTCTTGTCTATGGACGAAAAAGAGCCGCAGTTATGATTCTTTAAAACAATTATTATTTATTGTCCATGCTACAAGATTCGTGTATTTGCTTTATGATTTTGTTCCAAACATTATATCCAACACATATTTTTAAGCCATTGTATAAAAGTTTAATATAGCATTTACACTTGCTCAAAATGTAGTAAATTTTAATTAAAATCTTTATGAAAATCTACACCGCTACACCAAAATTTTTTGACATTTATCAAGATTTTTTTATCCAAAACAAACCCCATTAGCTGAAAAATTTCCAAAACTACAACCAAACAACTGCCATGTAAATTCACACACCTTTTTAAGCAGACCGTAATTAATTCACTCATCTTTTTTATACCCTTTACCAAAAAATGGTAAAAGGGTATATATAGGTTTGTCATTCCGTTTGTAATTTCTATAATATTAATAAGCGACACATAAAGTATATATATTCTGGATCCTTATGCATAGGGAAGACGAACAAGCGATGTCCGTCTGTCCGTCTGTCTGTACGTGAAATCGGTTTTCCCAAGCTCCCAGAAGAGCTAGAGACTTCGTTCTTGGACTGGTGTATCAGAAATTTTCCGAAAAATTTTGCTATTGAAATTCAGCAAAATCGAGCAGACGGTTTCAGAGCTGGAAAACTTAAACTCAATTTACCCATAGAAAATAACTACCGAAAACAAGTTTTCATTACTTTTTTATTAAATTAACTTATTTTATACTTCGGTATGAATAAAATTGGTATTTATAATTTAAAAAAATTTTAAAATTTAACAAAATAAAAAAACGTTTCCAGGGTTGGAAAACTTTAACTTTTTTCCTAATAATTAAACATGTTTTAGGAAGAAGGCTATTTTCTCAGGAACGGTAAAAGCTACGGGTCTGAAATTTGGACAGTGTATGTAGAACTTTGATCGCTACAACAACAAATATATAAAAGCTAAAAATTAAAGGGTGTTCCAAAATGAGTGACGAAAACTTTTAAAATCCCATGTAATATACATACAATTGTATTATGTATGTACATATGCATATTGACACTAAAAATTTGTAAAATTAGTGTATTTATATATATGCTACAACAATTAACACTAAAACTAAAAAAAATTTAAATTAAAGGGTGGTCCATCAGTTAATGCAATTTTGACTATGTAATTTTAACAAATTGCTATATCTTGGAAACCGTAAGAGCTAAACTGTTAAAATTTTCAAAAACGGTAAAACTAAAAAATCCAAAAATTATAAAATCGCCAAAAATTTAAAAAAATCGCCAAAACGAAAAAAATCGCCAAAATGAAAAAAAACGCTAAAATTAAAAAACGCCAAAAACCGAAAAAAATCGCCAAAACGAGAAAAAAATGCTTATATGAACATAAATCGCCAAAAATTAAAAAAAAATCGCCTAAATGAAAAAAAAATCGTCAAAATAAAAAAAAATCGCCAAAACGAAAATAAATCGCCAAAATTAAAAAAAAACGCCAAACACTGAAAACAAATCGCCAAAACAAAAAAAATGCCTGTATGGAAAAAAATCGCCAAACAATTAAAAAAATCGCTTATATCAAAAAAAAAAAAAATCGGCAAAATCAAAAAAATCGCCAAAGCGAAAAAAAAATCGCCAAAATTAAAAAACGCCCAAAACCGAAAAAAATCGCCAAAACGAGAAAAAATTGCTTATATGAACATAAATCGCCAAAAATTAAAAAAATTGGCAAAATCAAAATAAATCGCCAAAACGAAAAAAAATCGCCAAAATTAAAAAACGCCAAAAACCGAAAAAAATCGCCAAAACGAGAAAAAAAATGCTTATATGAACATAAATCGCCAAAAATTAAAAAAAAATCGCCTAAATGAAAAAAAAATCGTCAAAATAAAAAAAAATCGCCAAAACGAAAATAAATCGCCAAAATTAAAAAAAAACGCCAAACACTGAAAACAAATCGCCAAAACAAAAAAAAATGCCTGTATGGAAAAAAATCGCCAAACAATTAAAAAAATCGCTTATATCAAAAAAAAAAAAAAATCGGCAAAATCAAAAAAATCGCCAAAGCGAAAAAAAAATCGCCAAAATTAAAAAAACGCCCAAAACCGAAAAAAATCGCCAAAACGAGAAAAAATTGCTTATATGAACATAAATCGCCAAAAATTAAAAAAATTGGCAAAATCAAAATAAATCGCCAAAACGAAAAAAAATCGCCAAAATTAAAAAACGCCAAAAACCGAAAAAAATCGCCAAAACGAGAAAAAAGTGTCAAAACAACAAAAATTTCCCACAATGACAAAAATCCGCAAAAATCGCCAAAACAAAAAAAAATGTTTATATGAAAAAAAATCGCTTAAATGAAAAAAACGGTAAAGTCAAAAAAATCGCCAAAACGAAAAAAAATCGCCAAAATTAAAAAATGCCAAAAACCCAAAAATATCATCAAAACGAGAAAAAAGTGTCAAAACAACAAAAATTTCCCACAATGACAAAAATCGCCCAAACAAAAAAAAATGCTTATATGAATAAAAATCGCCAAAAATGAAAAAAAATCTCATAAATGAAAAAAAAAATTGCCAAAATCAAAAAAATCGCCAAAACGAAAATAAATCGCCAAAATTAAAAAAACGCCAAAAAACCGAAAAAATTCGCTAAATCAAAAAAAAAATTGCCTATATGAAAAAATCGGCAAAAATTAAAAAAAATCGCTTATATGAAAAAATCGGCAAAATCCAAAAATCACCAAAACGAAAAAAAATCGCCAAAATTAAAAAAACGCCAAAAACCGAAAAAAAATCGCCAAAACGAGAAAAAAGTGTAAAAACAAAAAAACAAAGTCCCCACAATGACAAAAATTCGCAAAAATCGCCAAAACAAAAAAAATGCTTATATGAGCAAAAATCGCGAAAAATTAAAAAAAATCGCCAAAATGAAAAAAAATCGCCAAAATCGCCAAAACGAAAATAAATCGCCAAAATTAAAAAAAAACGCCAAATACCGAACAAATCGCCAAAACGAGAAAAAAGTGTCAAAACAACAAAAAATTCCCACAATGACAAAAATCCGCAAAAATCGCCGAAACAAAAACAAAATGCTTATATGAACAAAAATCGCCAAAAATGAAAAAAAATCGCCTAAATGAAAAAAAAATCGCCAAAATCTAAAAAATCGTCAAAACGAAAATAAATCGCCAAAATTAAAAAAAAACGCCAAAAACCGACAAAAATCGCCAAAACAAAAAAAACAAATTGCCTATATGAAAAAAATCGCAAAAAAGCATTAAATTAAACATAATGCCTAAAACCTTAAAAGTTGCACAAAAAGTATGAATTTTTTCACAAAATTAATATGTACCTACATATCTCTGTGCTTATGTATGTATCTCTATACGACATAAACGCACTTTGGTAAAGGGTATATAAGATTCGGCACAGCCGAATATAGCACTCTTACTTGTTATAAATATGTTGTACACGCTGGTAACAAATAAATAAAAATGTTAGATTTTGATTTGATTTTCTACAAATCTACTGAAAAAATAGATATAGTTTTGTATGGGAAATCTAGAAAAAAGCAGCAAGATTTAGCTCGAAATCCTTTAAGTACTAGATTTCGAGACAATGTAAATGCCCTATAATTTAATTTTTATGTTTTAAAAACTTGGCAATAATATTTATATTTTTCATTATCAAAGACAAAAACCATTTTTGAAGAAAATGATTTAGAGAATTCACAAGAACACAAGAACTCAAAAATATTTTCAAACAAAAAGGTCCTAACTCTTCTTACTGAATTAGGGCATAAATGTGAATTTCTAAAAAAATTTTCATTGAAAATATTATCAAATAAAATTCATCAGAAAAAATACAATTGTACCATGACATAAATAACCTTTTCTTGCAAATTTTTACATATAAAGCGTTCATTTCCTTTTTCATATTTGGGAGAGTAATTTTTTAAATGTCTACCTTACTCTGTCGTTGCTACTTTCTGCTGGGAAAGTAAATGAATAGACCTATTATTATCAAGGCCCCGATTATTTTTCTACGCCAATAAATCCGTGCCTGTGGGATAATTCAGTGAAAATTTCACAAGGTTCATACAAAGTATCAATTAACCCCATCCTAGGCCATCCCCATGTAAAAGTGACTGGGCCGCTTCCGCGGAAGTGTTAGAACCCGGACTGGTCGCTATTACTTAGGTACCGGTCACGTGACTAGTCTTGTGTCAGTTCGATTTCCTGCGGGGAAAAAACTTCGTGTGGAAAATAAAGAGATGTTTCCCAAAATTTACGAAACATTTTTTAGCACTTGCATATCGTGCCATAACTGTCAAAAAAGCTTAAGCAATATATTTTTGAACTTAATATTTAACCAAATAAATAATAAATTTGCGCCAAAAAAACACCTCCCAAAAAATATGTCGTTTAAGCTTTCTTGGAGGCTTATAGCTCGATATGTTATACTATTATAATTATATATTATTTTTTCATTATATTATTTTTTTGAATTTCAGTTACTTGGCTACAACTCAATTCGAAAGCACAGATGCCCGTCATGCATTTCCCTGTTATGATGAACCCAACAAACGAGCGAATTTTACGATAACTATAAATCATAGTCCCACTTATACGGCTATTTCCAATATGCCGGTTAACAATGATCTTTCCAGGTAAAATTATTCAAACGAACTACATACAGTTTGTCAAAAAAATGTTTTCAATGCTCAAAAATTCTAGTAATTTTACATTCAACCACGAATTACAATAGCAAAAAAATGTTTTAAATTTAACAGCAAATAACAAAAATTCGCTATTTCTTGGAAATTATGCGAATCTGCATTATTTTATACAAAATACATTCATAATATATTTGTCTTACCTACAACAAGTGACGGTCGAATTGCAAAGGGAACTCCTGCTGTTAAAATGTTGCCCTTTAATCTCAGAACAGTTTGTTATATCATTGACCGTACTGAAAAAGAAGGTAGACTGGAACCGAAACATTCGCCAAGCAGATAAAAAAGATTACTCGGTGCATTGAAACTAAAATAATAAGAATTATTTTAAGTAAATTGCATTCCGTCACTAAAGGACTAGCATAGCACATCATTATTGACTGACAAATCATTTTTTCAGAGTTGCTAGAAAAACACATTGCTTGCTGCCACCTCAAAACATTGAAAATATACTATATTTTTATTCCTTTAGAGTACTGGAATAACGTAATTTTTTGTTAAAATGAGACAAAGCTAATGTTTTACTGTCACAATGGACCACAAAAAGTTTGCACTAGAAAATAATGAATTCAGTGAAGTGCGGCTTTGACACGCGCACGAAGGGTTCCGTACGGACACTAGATATGTAATTCAATACAAACTTTAGCCTGCATATATAATATATAGTTTTGGCATTTTTTTCGCTTTTGGGTTTTTTCGGTTTTAAGTGTTTTTTTTTGTTTAGTAGTTTTTACGGTTTTTGGCTATTTTTTTTAAGTTTAGGTGTTTATTTTAAGTTTTTGCATTTTTTTCTCATTTTGACGATTTTTTTCGGTTTTTGGCGTTTTTACAGTTTGGCGGTTTTTTTAATTTTGGCGATTTTTTTTAATTTTTGGCACCTTCTTCGCGGTGTGGCGATTTTTTTCGGTTTTTGTCGTTTTTTTCATTTTGGTAATTTATTTCATTTTGGCAATTTTTTCGGTTTTGTTGATTTATTTTAGTGTTAAATTTTTTTTATTTGATGCTTTTTATGGTTTCGGCGATATTTTTTTTTTGGTTTTTGGCGATTATTTTATGTTTTGGCGATTTTACAGTTTTTGAAAATTTCAGAAGTTGACTTTATTACGGTTTTCGAAATACAACAAATTGTCGAAATTAAATAGTCAAAATTGCATTAACTAATAGAACACCCTTTAATTTATGTTTTTTGTTTAATTTTAGTGTGTATTTTTGTAGTCTGTAGCTCGTTTCTGTATTTCTTGCATCCTAAAATTTCCCGCATGAAACGAGGGAATCGTAACAAAAACATAAGTGTTTCTGTATATTTACTTTGAGAGAACTGTCTGTCATTTAAATAAATTTCCAGCAATTATTGGAAGGATGTGAGAAAAAGTGTTTCTGTAAAAATATTTCGTGAAAAGTTTCTCGCAAGAACTGTCAAAGCAACTCGCATTTTAAATTGGTGCGAGAACAACCAAATTTGTACAAAAATATGACCATTTTTTAATTTGTGTGTAAGAATATGAAAAATAACCTAGTTAAAAAAATATGCAACGAGTTGTTAAACTGAAATTATTATTAACGAGTCGATATGATTATAATTATTTAGAATATTTTTTCTGTAATTTTCTTATGTAGAGACATTTGATAGAAAACACTTATTTCAATCATTTTAAATTCACTTTATATTCATCTTCATTATTTTATTTTATTTTCGTTGTAAATTATTTCTTTTTTGTTATTGAAATAATATTTTTGTGTAGTAGTCGTTTTTACCTTTGGTGTACGGAACCCTAAAAATGTAATACCCACAGTAACGTTTGGAAAATTATCTGTCATGGTATAGTGTATATCATATAAAGGAGTTTTGTGAAATGCGGATTTTAGATGGCATAATGAATCAAGGAAACTTATTATAAATTTTATCCAGACAACAATCCAAAGCACAAATCGTCTCTCTCTTTCTCTCTGTGGGACATGGTCATCAGAAAAGTTATTGACACTACAGGGCAAACATCTGACTTATGTTAGCTTAGCTTAGCTTAGCAGGCTGTTGGTAAAAACGTGTGAAATTTAGAGTCACTTGGGTATAATACAATGATCCTTTTGTACTACTTGCTAGTTGAAGAGATGATAATGTGTGAGGCTGATAGGGAAGGGATAGTGATAGAGAATACATATGATGAAGGAAGATATGGGGGAAAGCTTCATTCTCTTACAACTCTGCTTTTAACACGCTTTTTGATAATGCAGTGTTGCAACGACTTCTGATTTCAAATGAGGCATTTTTTTGTTATTTATTTCTTCACCAATGATTCAGCTACACAAAGAAAGAGATCGCTATGATTTTACATTAGGATTAGTATCTGATGAAGTCGGTATAGTTTTTTGTGACCAGTGCCTCATGCCTGCACTACTAGAATTTTCCCTACAACAACTGATACAAAGAACTCTAATGTACATCTGGAAAATATGTGGTGTTGTTTTTTTTAATGACTGTCAGACCTTCAACGTGCTAACTACTTAAGCCAACGCCACCCTCAAAGTCTTGACTTAAACTCCATCGAAAATTAGTGGGCTCACTTGAAGAAAAAGCTATAGGAAAAATAAAGTGAAGTTAATATGTGTTATAAAGGAAGAGTGGGAGAAAATACCTCAAGAATAAAGTACATATATCAGCTAATTTATTCGATTTACAGATGTTTGCAAACGGTAATTGATGTTCAAGGAAGCCACATAAAGTATTAGCAGAGAAAAAATCATTTAAAAGGAAATAAACACACTGTTTATTGAACGTCCTCGTCCATACAGTGAAACATTTGCTGTGAAACAGTTTTGATTTCTCTATTGAAACAGCATTCGTGACCACACTGTGAAGTTTTTGTTTTGCAGGTTAATACATATTCTCATATATTTTTCATGAGAATGAGGCGAGAATGACATACTCATCAAGAACCTCGTGAACATGAAACAAAGAACCCTTTGCCATTCCCCTTTCCCCTCTCGTCAACAAACTCAAATGTTTTGCAGCTAGTGTTTCACTGTATGGACGAAGACAAAGCGATATAAATTGTTAAGCATTTATTTGACAATACGATAACTAACTAATGCCGGGTTTACATCTGTGTGCCAAATGCCACACAAGCGTAAAAAAAGCGTAACCAACTAATTACTATTGAAAAATATTTGCTTCAGACATGTTTTTATTAAGATAAAAAGTTTCATACATAATTAATAGACAATTTTATAGAATCCAAAATGATTGCAAAATGTCTAAATCAATAAATATATGTCTGTCTGAATCAAAAAGTTTTTCATAAGTAATGCCAGATTTAAACTCAGCCTAAGTTGTTTTTAGCTATCATTAGACATTTCTTGTTGAAATGATATTAATTTTTTTTAAATATTCAAAAATCTTTCCAATTCCCTTTAAAACAAGCGTTTCTTTGAAAAGTTTTGATTTTTTTCAGCAATGAAAACATTTTTTTTACAAAATGTACATACATACATCCTCGCACATATGTATATATATATATATATATATATATATATATATATACCTGTACATATGTTTGTATTTGGTTGGAACAATAAACAAACTACAATACATTTTCCAAAAGTAAATACATAATACTCCCTCCTCTTCTAGTGCTGGAAAAACGAAATTTCTTACGACACCTAGAATGCCCACTTATATAGTGGCCTTCATTGTGTCTGACTTTGAAAGTACTGGCGGTGTTTTCAATAATGTGACTCAGCATATATACTCTCGTGCTAGTGCAAAGTACGGTCACGAATTTGCTTTGATATCCAGCATGTTAATTACAACACGTTTGTCGACATATTATGGCGTTGACTTTATGTTGCCCAAATTGGATAATGTTGCTGTACCTGATTTTCGTGCCGGTGCTATGGAGAACTGGGGCTTGGCGACATACCACGAAAGCAATCTGCTATACTATAAGGACACCTCTACCGTGTATACTCAAACACGTATAGCAAACATTTTGGCACATGAAATCTGTCATCAATGGTTTGGCAATTATGTTGCGATTAAATGGTGGACTTACTTGTGGCTAAAGGAAGGTTTCGCAACTTTGTTTTCCTACAGAGCCTTGGATGATGTAAATAAAAGTTTAACTAAATGTATTCTGTATAAATAGCATAGATGGGCATTTTTCAGTACTTTTTCAGTATTTTCTTTTTTTACTGATTACTGGAAAAAAATCAGTATTCAGTATATTTTACTGGTTGCTGAAAAGAGAAATCAGTATTCAGTAAATTTTATTGATTATTGAAAAAAATCAGTATTCAGTAAATTTTACTGGTTACTGAAAAGAGAAATCAGTATTCAGTAAAAAGTACTGATTGCTGAAAAGAAGATCAGAATTTAGTAAATTTTACTGATAAACACATACGCAGACACAAACATACACATCGCTTCTTTGTTGTAATATATGTAGTATGTATATCTCACAAAATGCGCTTTGTCATTAATAATGCAGAAAAAAATCGTTATAGCTTATTGAATTAAGATAAAAAAAATATTTTTATATATTTATTGAATTAAAAAAACTATTTTCTGCCAGACTGGCTTTTTTGCAATAAAGAAGCGATATGTGCGCTCAAATTCTATTATTGTAAACTGACTATTGATTGCACAAAAATGACGAGGACACAATATGCATGTAAATTAACGACATAAAGTTTGGTTTTAAATCCTTTTCTTTCTAGGCCTATCCAGAGTGGGGAGTCTGGCAGGATTTTCACGTTAGCGATTATCTAATAGCTTTGAATATGGATGGCAGTAATATTGCTAGACCAATGACTCACTATGTGCAAAAACCTAAAGAAATTTCATCTCTTTATGACTCAGTTTCGTACAGTAAAGCTGGTTCTGTTTTGCACATGTGGAATAATGCTTTGACTGACAAAGTCTTTCAACAAGGCCTGCACAACTATTTAACAAATAAGTAAGTTAAACAAATCAACAAATTTTTTTTCGAAATAGTCCATAAACCAACGTTATAATTTTATCAACAGCCAATACAGTGCTGCCGAAGAAAACCAACTTTTCACTGCTATTCAAAATGCGGCTAAGGAGCTGAACTATAGACTTCCTGCCACTATTAGCGAAATGATGAGTAGTTGGACGCACCAGAGCGGCTTTCCTTTATTGACTGTTACGCGCAACTACACAAATTATTCATTCAACGTTAAACAAGAAGCCTTCTACAACAACGAAACGATTAAGGATAACAAAACCTGGATTGTCCCCATTAATTACGCGATTGCTTCAAACTCAGATTTCAGTGACACAGAAGCTACTCACTTTTTATTGAATGGAACGGAAATGTCAATAACCACTAACATGGCCGGTCAGGAATGGTTGATACTCAACAAACAGTCGACTTATTATTATCGTATCAAATATGATGAAGAAAACTACAATCTTATCGTGGAAGGCTTGATTAGAAGGCCACATGAAATACATGCCCGAAATCGTGCTCAATTGATGCATGATGCGTTCATTTTAAGTACTTCTAATCGTTTAGAACATGCCATATTATTAAATATGATGACTTATTTGCAAAAGGAAGATCAATACGCTCCGTGGGCTACAGCCAGTAGCATCCTTAACACATTCGATCGGTACTTGAAGAGTGATGAGAAATATGATGATCTTAAGTTCTTTATTGGTGAACTGGTTGGCCCAATTTATGAGAGATTGGGTATAACTGATATTCCCGGGGAGCAACATTATACAAAATATATCCGCAATTTGATTATACGTATGGCATGTTTATCCGGTATCAAAAATTGCTCAAAGCACGCAAATTATAGACTACAGGGTCTTGTTGAGAAAAATTCAATTATTGGTCCCAACGTACAAGCACAAATATACAGCAATGGTCTTCGGCAATCCAGAGATCGGGAATTTGACTTTGTGTTCCAAAAGCTTATGAATTCTACAGATCAAGCCTTACGTCGTCAGCTTATTTCATCTCTCGGCTACTCTCAAAATGAAAAGCAAATTAACAAATTCATACGCAGCTCTATTGACAAGAGTAATAACTTACGCAATCAAGAACGTCATAGCGTGCTCTCGTCTGTCTACTCTCGCAGTGATGTGGGTCTTTTAGCTTGTATAGAGTTTCTGAGCGAAAACTGGAATGAATATGGTAACTTGAAGGGTGGTTTTACCGGCTCCAATCCTCTAGATGACGATATTCGTTCCATGGCCTCATATGTGACCAACAAAAGTCAAGAAGAAAAACTCTTGGCTTTAGTGGCGCTGGTTAAGAATAGTAAATATGTTACAGACACTCTAGAAGAATCTGTGAAAGCATCAATTTCTGCTAATTTCGAATGGCTTAAACATAATCGAGATCCCATAATGGCATGGCTTGCAAAATATCGTGCTGATAAATTGGGCGGTGGTAGCGCTAGTCTAACAACATCGACTTTATTGATTTCAATGGCTTCTCTGATAACCGTAAAGAATTTTTTTTAACATTTTTCTAATATCCTAGCAAAATTTTTTCGAAATTTTGTAATGAGTAGTATGCTTTTAATGGATTACAAAGTATTTTATGTGTTTTATAACGACTGTTCTGTAATGAATGAAGTAAAAACTTATTTATATCATTACGTGAAAGTACTTATTGTAGTACTTCCCAGTTAAAAATTAAATATATATGAGAAAAATTTATTAATTGCAAAAATGAGCTGCGAAAATAATAACTTTGGTTTACTTTAATTTTTATTAAAAAATTTAAGTATTTTCACATATTCTTCAATAAATATATTTACATATTTTTTTATCAATTTAAAATTTTTTATTTTTGTTATTATTATAAAATATTGCCAATTAACTTTTGAATAGTTTTAGGCAATAAGTAATCAATAAAATTGTGCATATTTGTAAACAAAAAAAAAACCCATTAAATTTTGTATACTTTTAGACAATCAGTAATCTATTAAGTTTTGGATGTTTGTAGCCAAAAACTATAGGGTACCGCATACTTTTTTAACTTTTCAAACAAAAATAATGGGTTATTCAGTCAAATTGTAAGTACTACCGATTGGAGAGTACATACGCTATTTTGCATTATAGTAGACAAACTTTTTCGCTGGGAAGTGCTATAATCAAACAAAAATATAGGTTTATAGGTTTGCATAATACCATTGTTATCCTTAACAAAAATCATTTTAAAGTTTCTCCTTTAGTGAAGAAAAATATGAAAGAAAATACTGCTCAATAATATTTATGATTTCGATCAGAAGGAAAATTATTGTGCTTAGAAAACTCTTTATTGGGTAATTTGCGGTAGGTGCAAGTTTGATTGTACATACATCCCAGCAAAAAATTGTGCTTCGCTGGAAGCACATATATAAATTCTCTTTTGGTATGTAAGCGCTTTCCCTATGCATGAAATTTTGTATTATTTTTATATAGGATTCATCGAGTAGAAGCTCTGCCACGTCGATCTAAAATGTGATTCTTTCATGCCTGTCGGAGTAACCTGAATTCATCAAAAATATTCGTCTACATGTCTTTTTCATATGTATATAATTAAAAAATTTGCTCTTTATTATACCCTTTACCAAAAAATGGTAAAAGGGTATATATAGGTTTGTCATTCCGTTTGTAATTTCTACAATATTAATAAGAGACACATAAAGTATATATATTCTGGATCCTTATGCATAGGGAAGACGAACAAGCGATGTCCGTCTGTCCGTCTGTCCGTCTGTCCGTCTGTCTGTACGTGAAATCGGTTTTCCCAAGCTCCCAGAAGAGCTAGCGACTTCGTTCTTGGACTGGTGTGTCAGAAATTTTCCGAAAAATTTTGCTATTGAAATTCAGCAAAATCGAGCAGACGGTTTCAGAGCTGGAAAACTCAAACTCAATTTACCCATAGAAAATAACTACCGAAAACAAGTTTTCATTACTTTTTTAATAAATTAACTTATTTTATACTTCGGTATGAATAAAATTGGTATTTATAATTAAAAAAAAATTTAAAAATTTAACAAATTAAAAAAAACGTTTCCAGGGTTGGAAAACTTTAACTTTTTTTCTAATAATTAAAGATATTTCATGTTTTAGGAAGAAGGCTATTTTCTCAGGAACGGTAAAAGCTACGGGTCTGAAATTTGGACAGTGTACGCAGAACTTTGGTCGCTACAACAAGAAATATATAAAAGCTAAAAATTAAAGGGTGTTCCAAAATGAGTGACGAAAACTTTTCAAATCCCATGTAATATACATACAATTGTATTATGTATGTACATATGCATATTGACACTTGAAATTTGTAAAATTAGTGTATTTTTATACATGCTACAACAATTAACACTAAAATTAAAAAAAATTAAATTAAAGGGTGGTCCATCAGTTAATGCAATTTTGACTATGTAATTTTAACAAATTGCTATATCTTGGAAAATGTAAGAGTTAAACTCTTGAAATTTTCAAAAACGGTCAAACTAAAATATCCGAAAATTATAAAATCGCCAAAAATTTAAAAAAATCGCCAAAACGAAAAAAATCTCCAAAATGAAAAAAACGCTAAAATTAAAAAAAAACGCCAAAAATCTAAAAAAATCGCCAAAACGAGAAAAAAATGCTTATATGAACATAAATCGCCAAAAATTAAAAAAAATCGCCTAAATGAAAAAAAAATCGCTAAAACGAAAATAAATCGCCAAAATTTAAAAAAAAACGCCAAACGCTGAAAAAAATCGCCAAAACAAAAAAAATTGCCTATATGGAAAAAAATCGCCAAAAAAAATCAGCAAAATCAAAAAAATCGCCAAAACGAAAAAAATCGCCAAAATTAAAAAAAAGGCCAAAAACCGAAAAAAATCGCCAAAACGAGAAAAAAATGCTTATATGAACATAAATCGCCAAAAATTCAAAAAATCGCCTAAATGAAAAAAAAATCGCCAAAATAAAAAAAAATCGCCAAAACGAAAATAAATCGCCAAAATTAAAACAAAAACGCCAAACACTGAAAAAAATCGCCAAAACAAAAAAAATTGCCTATATGGAAAAAAATCGCCAAAAAAAAATCAGCAAAATCAAAAAAATCGCCAAAACGAAAAAAAAATCGCCAAAATTAAAAAAAAGGCCAAAAACCGAAAAAAATCGCCAAAACGAGAAAAAAAAACGCTTATATGAACATAAATCGCCAAAAATTAAAAAAAAAATCGCCTAAATGAAAAAAAACGCCTAAATAAAAAAAAATCGCCAAAACGAAAATAAATCGCCAAAATGAAAAAAAAACGCCAAACACTGAAAAAATCGCCGAAACAAAAAAAATGCTTATATGAACAAAAATCGCCAAAAATGAAAAACAAATCGCATAAATGCAAAAAAATTGCCAAAAGCAAAAAAATCGCCAAACACGAAAATAAATCGCCAAAATTAAAAAAACCCCAAAAAACGAAAAAAAAATAGCCAAAACGAGAAAAAAGTGTCAAAACAACAAAAAATTCCCACAATGACAAAAATCCGCAAAAATCGCCGAAACAAAAAAAATGCTTATATGAACAAAAATCGCCAAAAATTAAAAAAAAATAGCTTAAATGAAAAAAAATCGTCAAAATCAAAAAAATCCGCCAAAACGAAAATAAATCGCTAAAATTAAAAAACCCAAAACCCAAAACAAGAAAAAAGTGTCAAAACTGAAAAAATTGCCAAAAAGAAATAAAAATGCCAAAAACCGAAAAAATCGCCAAAACAAAAAAAATTGCCTGTATGAAAAAAAATCGCCAAAAAAAATATAAAAATCGCCTAAATGAAAAAAAAATCGTCAAAATCAAAAAAATCGCCAGAACGAAAAAATCACCAAAAGTAAAAAAAAACGCCAAAAACCGAAAAAAATCGCCAAAACCAAAAAAAATTGCCTATATGAAAAAAAAGCGACAAAACTAAAAAAATCAGCAAAATAAAATAAATCGCCAAAATGTAAAAACCACCAAATTAAACATAATGCCAAAAACCTAAAAATTGCACTAGAGAAAAAAGTATGAATTTTTTTTACAAAATTAATATGTACCTACATATCTCTGTGCTTATGTATGTATCTCTATACTACAAAAACGCACTTTGGTAAAGGGTATATAAGATTCGGCACAGCCGAATATAGCACTCTTACTTGTTTTTTTACTGTTTTTTACTTTTTGTTCACGCGTTGAATCAAGAGTCGATCCCAGGATTTCCGAATGTTACCGAAGCATATATAACTCGAAGTAAAAACTTCATTCGCATCCAATTTGAGAGTTTTATTATAAACAGCCGACTGACTAACTTCGTAGTTTTTGTGTTAAGTTTCGTCATTAGCTTACTTTTTTGCATCCTCGTAAGGCAGAGGTGATGCACTGTGTGCTTTTTTGTTTTTTTATTTTTGTGTTATATTAAGCTACACCTTCCGAGATATTATTATGGAAGGGATATAAGAAACTACAATAGAAAAAGTAACATAAAAAACAGAAAAAGAAGCTATAAAACTGCAAAAGAGACTTTTATTAATGAGCAATTGCTTCTAAATGTCGATTATTTTTTTGCTGGGATATGTCGTATGCGTTTTCTTTCAGCGAGATATGCAAGTTGTCAGTATGTGTTATATAAACTTTAGTTTATTTATACTTGTTGGAATATTTTTTTATTTGTTTTATATAAATTTTGAAAAGATGTCACTGAAAAAAATAATAAGTTTTCAGTTTTAATTGTTCGAATATTCGAACAACTTTTTTAATTTTTATTCGAACGAATAAAAATTTTCAAATTAGAATACAAATTTATTCCAATAGTTTTTAACGCATATCATTAAAGGTATTCATTTGAGTTTTTTTTTCTCGTTGGAAAAATGGAAAAATGTAATTTTTTACGACAACACAAGAAAAAAAATTTGAAAAAAAAATTTTTAACTTTTTTTCCTGTGTTTGTTGTCAAAAAAAATTACATTTCTCCATTTTTCCAACGAGAAAAACCTAAAATGAATACCTTTAATTACTTTATATAAAAAGTATTTTACATTTCATAACTATCATATTAAGTAAGCAAATTAATCCAAATTACGAGTATAAGTGTGCATTTAATTATGAAAGTGGCCTTAGTCATATATGTATTTCTTTGGTCAAGATATATATTGGATAACATTTGAACAAATCAAGAATAGTTTTTATATTATGAAAAATTTTAGTTAATAGTTGTACTAGTATCGACTAACTTTAATTTATTTAATAGTCATTAAATATTTGTTGAAGTTTCTTTAGGATTTATTTAGAATTTCGGAGCAAAAATGCACTTAACTTAGACCACTTTCATAATTAAAGGCACAAATGCTTGTGTAAGCTTGTTTGTATATGCTCGCTAAATGCATCACTTGTATTCTTGGTTTGAAAAGATAATCCATCTTTAATTTAATTAAAAGGTGTCGTACAATTCCTAATAAGGAGTTTAGAAAAAAATAACTCCTTTTCTATAGATCTAATCGATTTAATGAACTATGTAAAAAATCATTAAATGCTTTAATATTATTCCAGGGGGTCTCATTGCTGATGGTACAAATGCACCATTGGAAGCAGCTTGAAAAAATCTTTCAGATGATATACTTTTTTATTATGTTGCCTTGGGATAAAATACGAAAATATGCAAAAAAAAACTTCACAAATAGATATTTTTTAGACACGGTCCAGCTCACGAACAATCATCGCTAGACCCCTCAAATGTTTTTGGGAGTCTTTATTAAAAAAACTCTAATATAAATATACTCGTATCACCAACACTGGAAGAAAGTTTTCTAAATGTTCTTTTATTAAAAGTAATAAAGAATCGTTTACAGGCTAAGAAGTGGGATTATCCAAAGTTTTTAAATTACTTTTTTCAAGAAATCAATCTCGTGTTAACACTTTTAGTTTTTAATATTTCTAGGTTTATTATTAAAATTACTTGTTTACCTTGTGTAATGAGTTATTTTTTGTTTGCTAAAAAAGTTCAAATAATACTTATGCGTGTGGGTTTTTTACAAACTTTTTTAAAATTATTCGAATACACTTTTTATTCTTTATTCGTTCGAATATTCGAACAAAAGTTCAAAGTTATTCGTCTGTTTGAATAAGAAAATAATCACGAAACTTCATTCGAACCAATATAAAACACGAATAATTAACAATCTAGTCTTAAAGTAAGCAAATAAAAATCTTTTTTAATTTAATAGTATGGAAGGATTATTAAAAGAATTTTGTGTGCAACTTCTGTTGCCTTAGTGGAGTTGAAAGTTAAGTTATTTGTATTTTTTTACAATTATTTATGTACATTTTATATTTATAAAATTATAAATTATTCTAAAAAACAAATTTGCATACATTGTTATATTATAGCGGGAAGTGAGTACTACACTTGGAATATTTAAGCGAACGGGAAAATGCTGATGCAATAACAAAAAGTTGAAACAAGAGCTGAATTCCGTAAAAACTTTTCATGAAAAAAGTAATATGCATGCACACAAAGAAAAAATACCAATGTAAAATCACCATGCAAAAGTGTTAATTTAAATTTACAAAAAATAATATATTTTTTAATTGTCTTGGTGTTTATTTACTTTGTTCCCCAATTGACCAAGACTTTCGTTTTTGATATCGATTTCGAATATATCTCGAACAATTATCATGTAAAACTATCGAGAGTGACATTCAAAAATTAATCGAAAAAAATTCACCTGTCGGTCAATTTTGTCCCAAAAAATAGAATTATCAAAAGTCAGAGAATATCGAACTTATTTCGATACCGCTAAAAGGCAGCAGAAAAAAAGTAAAAAATAATTTTATTTTTTTATTTATTTATTTTAACTTAATACTTATTTTATTTATTTTTATTTATACCTTAAGCTCACGCTGCAGGATTTGAATATGGCACCTCCATTCTAACAGGCTGGCGCACACATCCACTAGAGGCTATCGTGACAATTACTTCTTTTTTCAATCATTGCACTTATCAAGCCCTTTTTTCGATTTTATCGTAATATAGACTTTTATATTGCAATTAAAATTTTACTGGCCTACACATACTTTAGAATTATCAAAATGTCAAAATTGTTGATAACTTTTAAGATGCAGACTGTACGTATAAAGACAAATTTTAATATTTAAACAAAAACTTCTCCAGAAAATTTTAATTTTTGTCGCTTACGATGAAATCAGTAATCAGCATACAGTGCTGTCATGACTCGAAGTTTTTACCTCTAGACTAATAGGCTAGCACACATCCACTCGGCTACCATCACACATTCGAAAAACTATTGAGAGAAGTTCGAGGCACGAAGCTTTAGCGAACATTCGAATTTTTTTAGATTTGTGAACAAATATCGGCTATCCTTTATTTACTGTTACGCGCAACTACACAAATTATTCGTTCACCGTTAAACAAAAAGCCTTCTACAACAACGAAACGATTAAGGATAACAAAACCTGGATTGTCCCCATTAATTACGCGATTGCTTCGAAACCAGATTTCCATAAGACAGAAGCTACTCACTTTTTATTGAATAGGACGGAACTGTCAATATTCCCTAAAGTGACTCGTCAGGAGTGGTTGATACTCAACAAACAGTCGACTTATTATTACAGAAACTACATGGAAAGTTTGATTAGAAGGCCACATAAAATACATGCAAGAAATCGTGCTCAGTTGATGGATGATGCGTTCAGCTTAAGCACTTCTAATCGTTTAGAACATGCCATATTGTTAAATATGATGACTTATTTGCAAAAGGAAGATCAATACGCTCCGTGGTCTACAGCCAGTAACATCTTCAACACATTGGATCGGTATTTGAAGAGTGATGAGAAATATGATGATCTTAAGTTAAGGGTATAACTGATATTCCCGGGGAGCAACATTATACAAAATATATCCGCAAATTTGATTATACGTATGGCATGTTTATCCGGTATCGAAAATTGCTCAAACCACGCAAATTATAGACAGGGTCTTGTTGAGAAGAATGCAACTATTGGTCCCAACGTACAAGCACAAATATACAGCAATGGTCTCCGGCGATCAAAAGACCGGGAATTTGACTTTGTGTTCCAAAAGCTTATGAATTCTACAGATCAAGGCTTACGTCGTCAGCTTATTTTATCTCTCGGCTACTCTCAAAATGAAAATCAAATTGACAAATTCATACGCAGCTCTATTGACAAGAGTAATAACTTACGCAATCCAGAACGTCATAGTGTGCTCTCGTCTGTCTACTCTCGCAGTGATGTGGGTCTGTTAGCTTGTATAGATTTTCTGACTGAAAACTGGAATGATTATGGTAACTTTAAGGATGGTGTTATTGGATCCAATCCTTTAGATGACGATATTCGTTCCCTGGCTTCTTATGTGACCAACAAAAATCAAAAAGAAAAACTTTTGGCTTTAGTGGCGCTTGTTAAGAATAGTAAATATGTTACAGAGACTCTAGAAGAATCTGTAAAAACATCCATTTCTAATAATTTCGAATGGCTTAAACATAATCGAGATCCCATAATGTCATGGCTTGCAAAATATCGTGCTGATAAATTGGGCGGTGGTAGCGCTAGTCTAACAACATCAACTTTATTGATTTCATTGGCTTCTCTGATGGCCGTATGGCATTTGTTCTAAGATTTTTCTAACATATTAAGGGTTTTCGTGAGAACTCTTAAAATTGACGTTTGTGTAATTGGGCTAACTTGCAAGACTTTTTTCATGAAGCCCTTTTTGATCTTTTGTGCAAACAAAATGCAAACGGACGTATCTTTTTTATTTTACTTTTATATTTTTTACAGGAGAAACAAAAAACTTTTCAAGATCAATAACAACAAAGTGTTCTGGAAAGTTTTCTTCGAAATTTACTTGTACTATGGATGCTTATATGTTTTTAGTCATTTATTTCCGTTTTATATATACATGTATATTTAAGCTTTTATGTTAGTTACGATCCTTGCAATAAAAAATAAATGCATAGTAATTACGTCTTTTTAAATTTCTACAATAAAGTCGTAATAAACAATCAAAAGCTCGATTTCTAATTTTTGTGTAGTTACGTCCGCTTGCATTTAAGGTGACGTTATGTTAATTTGAAACAAACGTCAAAAAGTTAATTTAATAAAAATAAAATTTTTTAATTTAAAGCAATTTTTTTAAGACATACATACATATATATGTTGGCCTTCACTAATTATGTATTATTTATAACTATCACTAAGGGTTTGTCCGACACAGGTCGGGCCTAATAATTATATTTTAGATTTAAGATTTGAAGATACAAGAATTAAAAACAGTTATTAACAAGTAAGAGTGCTATATTCGGCTGTGCCGAATCTTATATACCCTTTACCAAAGTGCGTTTTTGTAGTATAGAGATACATACATAAGCACAGAGATATGTAGGTACATATTAATTTTGTAAAAAAAATTCATACTTTTTTCTCTAGTGCAATTTTTAGGTTTTTGGCATTATGTTTAATTTGGTGGTTTTTACATTTTGGCGATTTATTTTATTTTGCTGATTTTTTTAGTTTTGTCGCTTTTTTTTCATATAGGCAATTTTTTTTTGGTTTTGGCGATTTTTTTCGGTTTTTGGCGTTTTTTTTTACTTTTGGTGATTTTTTCGTTCTGGCGATTTTTTTGATTTTGACGATTTTTTTTTCATTTAGGCGATTTTTATATTTTTTTTGGCGATTTTTTTTCATACAGGCAATTTTTTTTGTTTTGGCGATTTTTTCGGTTTTTGGCATTTTTATTTCTTTTTGGCAATTTTTTCAGTTTTGACACTTTTTTCTTGTTTTGGGTTTTGGGTTTTTTAATTTTAGCGATTTATTTTCGTTTTGGCGGATTTTTTTAATTTTTGGCGATTTTTGTTCATATAAGCATTTTTTTTGTTTCGGCGATTTTTGCGGATTTTTGTCATTGTGGGAATTTTTTGTTGTTTTGACACTTTTTTCTCGTTTTGGCTATTTTTTTTTTCGTTTTTTGGGGTTTTTTTAATTTTGGCGATTTATTTTCGTGTTTGGCGATTTTTTTGCTTTTGGCAATTTTTTTGCATTTATGCGATTTTTTTTTCATTTTTGGCGATTTTTGTTCATATAAGCATTTTTTTTGTTTCGGCGATTTTTTCAGTGTTTGGCGTTTTTTTTTCATTTTGGCGATTTATTTTCGTTTTGGCGATTTTTTTTTATTTAGGCGTTTTTTTTCATTTAGGCGATTTTTTTTTTAATTTTTGGCGATTTATGTTCATATAAGCGTTTTTTTTTCTCGTTTTGGCGATTTTTTTCGGTTTTTGGCCTTTTTTTTAATTTTGGCGATTTTTTTTTTCGTTTTGGCGATTTTTTTGATTTTGCTGATTTTTTTTTGGCGATTTTTTTCCATATAGGCAATTTTTTTTGTTTTGGCGATTTTTTTCAGTGTTTGGCGTTTTTGTTTTAATTTTGGCGATTTATTTTCGTTTTGGCGATTTTTTTTTATTTTGGCGATTTTTTTTTCATTTAGGCGATTTTTTGAATTTTTGGCGATTTATGTTCATATAAGCATTTTTTTCTCGTTTTGGCGATTTTTTTCGGTTTTTGGCCTTTTTTTTATTTTTGGCGATTTTTTTCGTTTTGGCGATTTTTTTGATTTTGCTGATTTTTTTTGGCGATTTTTTTCCATATAGGCAATTTTTTTTTGTTTTGGCGATTTTTTTCAGCGTTTGGCGTTTTTTTTTTAATTTTGGCGATTTATTTTCGTTTTAGCGATTTTTTTTTATTTTGGCGATTTTTTTTTCATTTAGGCGATTTTTTTTAATTTTTGGCGATTTATGTTCATATAAGCATTTTTTTCTCGTTTTGGCGATTTTTTTAGATTTTTGGCGTTTTTTTTTAATTTTAGCGTTTTTTTCATTTTGGAGATTTTTTTCGTTTTGGCGATTTTTTTAAATTTTTGGCGATTTTATAATTTTCGGATATTTTAGTTTGACCGTTTTTGAAAATTTCAAGAGTTTAACTCTTACATTTTCCAAGATATAGCAATTTGTTAAAATTACATAGTCAAAATTGCATTAACTGATGGACCACCCTTTAATTTAATTTTTTTTAATTTTAGTGTTAATTGTTGTAGCATGTATAAAAATACACTAATTTTACAAATTTCAAGTGTCAATATGCATATGTACATACATAATACAATTGTATGTATATTACATGGGATTTTAAAAGTTTTCGTCACTCATTTTGGAACACCCTTTAATTTTTAGCTTTTATATATTTCTTGTTGTAGCGACCAAAGTTCTGCGTACACTGTCCAAATTTCAGACCCGTAGCTTTTACCGTTCCTGAGAAAATAGCCTTCTTCCTAAAACATGAAATATCTTTAATTATTAGAAAAAAAGTTAAAGTTTTCCAACCCTGGAAACGTTTTTTTTAATTTGTTAAATTTTTAAATTTTTTTTTAATTATAAATACCAATTTTATTCATACCGAAGTATAAAATAAGTTAATTTATTAAAAAAGTAATGAAAACTTGTTTTCGGTAGTTATTTTCTATGGGTAAATTGAGTTTGAGTTTTCCAGCTCTGAAACCGTCTGCTCGATTTTGCTGAATTTCAATAGCAAAATTTTTCGGAAAATTTCTGACACACCAGTCCAAGAACGAAGTCGCTAGCTCTTCTGGGAGCTTGGGAAAACCGATTTCACGTACAGACAGACGGACAGACGGACAGACGGACAGACGGACATCGCTTGTTCGTCTTCCCTATGCATAAGGATCCAGAATATATATACTTTATG
Source organism: Tachina fera (assembly GCA_905220375.1). Lineage (NCBI taxonomy): Eukaryota > Metazoa > Arthropoda > Insecta > Diptera > Tachinidae > Tachina > Tachina fera. The sequence continues at coordinate 19,936,509 of LR999963.1, read as the reverse complement.
TGTCTCTTATTAATATTGTAGAAATTACAAACGGAATGACAAACCTATATATACCCTTTTACCATTTTTTGGTAAAGGGTATAAAAAAATGTTAGCCTAAGAATTTGAGAGTATCAGAGCTAAAGAAGAAGAGAGAAGAAAAATGTCCGCACCTGCAGTACGCAGTAGTCGCCAGTAACGAATCGAACATATGTTACCGCTGTGGTGAAGCCGGTCGTGCTTGAAGGTCCTGCTCCAATAATCAAATTTTATTCTGCTGGGATTGAGGTAGGCGAGGGGTATAAGCTATTGACTACTGCAGGCGTGGAAGGGAAAACTTTCAAGGAGGTCTGTCTTCAGCAACACAGAGGGCGGATCTATAAACAAAAGAAATTTTCCTATTGTATTAAATATTCATGACGACAACCGCTTGCAGACATGGCTTACAATTAAAAATAAAAATGTGGAAGCTATAATAGACACTGGTGCCACACATTCGTACATAAATTCCTCCTTAGCTCGAGACCTAAAATTATCCATCATTCCGTCGGACTTCAAGACGCTTCATTTGGCGGACCAATACAACATATTTGTAGCGGTCTGTGTCAGCATGTGGTTTATATTGAAAAGGTTAGTATACGGATATGGTTTTAAATAACAGTTTTGGTCCAGTTATTATCATCTTCATGACTTTTTTTTCAAACTGGCACCGAGCATCGTGTAGCTTCTAGGGACCAACAGAAAGACTGATATGATAACAATTAACTTTGCCCAAATTAGGTTTTTACCGGTTACTTCATACGAAGGTGTGCAAGAAGAAACTTTTGAAGAGGAAAAGCTTCAGGCTTTTCATAAAACCCATATACTACGTTTCGATGACATTCAAAGGCACTCCTCCAATGTCGCTGAACATGTGATAACAATGAGACACAACAAGCCGTTACGTCAAAGGTATTATCCCAGAAATCCGGCTGTGCAAGAAATAATAGACGACCAAATCGAAAAAAATAAAAAATAACAATAAGATAGAAGAGTAACATTAAAACGTAGTAACAATAACAATAAGAGCAATGTAAAGAGAAATATGAAAAAAAACCATGGAAAACAGAAAACGAGTAATTTTTTCTACCCCTCTTTCTTCTCTACACCGTTCGCTAACAAACCAAAAATGACGTCGAAAAATAGACTTTATAAAAGTCTTCGTGTGAATTAGGTGTATGTAGTTTTTATTATATGCCCTAATGCCTTTTCATCTGTACTTTTGCCGGTATATGCCCATATGGCATAGATACAATATCATCTAATAATTTTTTGTAATATTATAATAATATTGGTACTATGTTCCGAATGTAATATTCCAAAAAAATTATTTCGACAATATTCCTGCAATATTACCGATAAAATGCAACTTAATAACATTCCAGCGAAATTCCAGCAATATTTTGTGCTCTTTGGGAGGCCTTTAAATAATCTTCTGCAAAAAGGTAAAAACATGGGAATGGGGTAACGAGCAGAAAATAAAACTTAAAGAAGAACCTGTACCCAAATGTCCCGATTTTTTCCGTACCTTCATATTGCAAACTGATGCTAGTGATGTTGGTATTGGTGTAGTTTTGACTCAGAGAAAGTTGTTGCTAGTCGAACACTTACCCTCCCTGATAAAAATTACACAGTAACATTGAAAGAGTGCCTTGCTATAGGCTGGGTAATTTGTAAGACGCGACACTATATAGAAGTTTATCAGTTCATCATTGTGACTGATCATTAAAGTGGTTGAACTCAATACAATCACCGTCAGGTAGAATCGCGCGTTGCACCTTAGAAATAATGCAGTTTGAATATGATATTGGGTATCGGTAAGGAATATTAAAAGTTATAGCATATTCTCTGTCAAGATATCCGTTAGACCACGCTTATAACTTTATCAGTTATAAAAGCTGAATTCGCTGATTAAATTCGTCGTTATTTTATTTCACACAACAAACTTACGCAGCGAATTATTATCGACGAATTCGTCGACGTGGATTAAATTCGTCGTCCGTACCAAGCAGAATTGCATCAAAAACCGAGTATCTTTGAAAAACTTCTTAAGAGAAAAGTGCTATAATCAATTTGTGTCCCATTTCGAGGGCGAGACGAAATCTAGTACAAACAAATAAACAAATGGTCGAACAATATTTATTTGGCCGATAAACGCAAATCTTAAACATTCTTATCTAATGAAGAAATGCTCGTATTTAGATTATGGATTCAAATGTTGTGAAATGTGAAAATAAATAGCCGAAACAAATTTAAGCTTAAATTTGCAAAGAAAAATGTAAATTTTGCAAAAGACTGTATTATTTTGTTCTCATATTTTATTTATTATGTATTTTGATTTATGTACATATATACCTACTCAGAATAGATCCTATAATGTCAAATATGATTCATATAACTTTATTTTAATTTAAACAACTTATAGCTGTAAGATAAAATCAAATTTATTAATAATTTACTTAAGTATGTATATGACAAATTATAAATTCAACGAATTTTGTTAGCATAATCAAGTGCTAGAGATTAGATTAGATAAACGAAAATTCAATAAATGCGATTAGGTAGCCAATACGTACTGTATTGATTGGAACTTAATACACAGAAGTACATATGTCCCTGTCCAGACTTGCAATTTTTGTTTCAGCAATTCTTGAGTTTATTGGTGAGAAGTCGGGAAGATTGGGGAGGGGTACACAGTTTCATGTGCTCTGCAATTCTCTTTTTATTTGAAATTCACAATTGTTTATATTAAGTTGTTAGTTGTATTTGACGTTTTCTATTATTTTATTTATTCAGTTGTGTGAAAAATAAAAATATAACAAAAAATAAATAGAATTGTTAATTTTTCAGGGAAATTTGTGGTGTAATAGAAATTTTTTAATACATAATTGCAATATTAGAATTTCATAATGTGGACACTTATGCAATTTCAAAGCAGAATTTTAAGAAATTGCAGCAAGAAAACTTTCAAGTCTGAACGAGGACTATGCAGACATACATAAATGTATGTATGTATGTATTTGCAGAATTTATATTTAAAATATTTAACGCTTCAACGCTTTAATTCGATAGAAGTTCGTTTATGATTATATACGCGTACTTTATACACAGTATTGCCAGAAGTAGGGGAAAGTCCCTACATGTAGGTATTTTTGTTGATACTAAAATGGAAGCGTAGGGAAAATCGGACAGATTTTGTATGTTTCCCAAAATGTAGGGATTTTTTGTCATGTCGCCTTATATATCGTCGCTGTTTTAACCAACCGCCTTAACTGACAATCTTTTGAAAAATGAGTTAAGTTCACTTTGACTTCATGACTTTATAAATCATAATTCACTTTGTCTACAATTTTCCTGACTGTGTAAGCATTACTGTTGTGCCTATAAAATTAAAAACATTTCAGACGTATCCATAAGAATGAATGTCTAGATAGAACAAGCATAAAACTGCTCTGCTGTTAAATTTTTGAAATGTTAGTTAGGCCAGTTATTTAAAACAGCGACGATATGAAATAAATGCAATTATAACCTTTTTTTATAGTAATAGTTTCTTTTTCAAAACAGTTCTAAACTTTTTCTTTTCGTTAAAATAGCTTAAAATATATTTCCATAGTTGTTTGTGGCTTAAAATGTTTAAGACACTAATATGTATGTATGTATATGCCAAAATGAATGCATATACCTGGTGGTGTCAAGCCTGCAACATCAAAGTCTGCCTAGTGCTTTATTCAAATGAAAATGTTCAAATCAAACTTCCTACAAATTTTATTGTAAGGAAATTTGACAAGCCAAACTTCCTAAAAAAGCAGCTGTTATCTTGGCACCATCTGGTACATGAGATCGCCTTGGTATATGCTTTTTCTAAGATTCATACTTTAATTAAATGAATGCTCTGATATATAAATTAGTGGAATGGAGTTACATATATATATAAATTTTAAAATAACCTGTTATATTCATATCCTTTAAAATTTTATTTGATAACCTAATAAAAATTAAAAATTTTAAATACACCCGAATATGTCTAGAGAAGATGCCATATCTTCTAAGCCGCTGAAACGATTTTCTTAAAACATGGCTAAGAACCCTTTCGATTAACTCACCTTTCAAACAAAAAAAACTACATCAAAATCGGTCCAGTCGTTTGGTCTGTACGTGGACACGGACAGACACATATACACACACTACAAACTTATAACCCCCCTTTTTTTAGTCGGCGGTTAAAAAGAACTATTCATTTTAATTTTTTAAAAACTTTATACTGCTTTAATTGAATTTAATTAAAAGTATATATGTATTTATTATTTCTTTTAGTTTTTTACTTATTTTTTTACCAAAGCTTTAATAGACATATATATTTTTTTAAACTAACAGTTTTTCGCTAAAATATTTTTGTAGGGCAAATTTTTTCAACATGCGAGTCAGCTTGCAATGGATTTTTGAAGCAAGTAAATTTTTACACTTGTCGCAAGTAAAGTGACAAAACGAAAAACAATGTTGCCGAGCACAGAGTTATTTAATTTTTTTGATTAATATTATAGCTGATTTTTGGTATACATAAAAAGGATATTGATAAATGACACCAAAGCTCATTTTAGAGCTAAGTTCGATTATAAATTTCAGTTTTAATAAAACAAATATATTAACAAAACAATTGAAGATCAATATTGACTACTTGGTAACACTGAAGTAACAGTTGAAGTAAAGCAATTTTTGCTACGACTTTTCTCCTGATTTTCGTTAGTAATACATACACACTACTTGCAAGTAATTACTGGCATGTGACAACGGGGGGTTAAAATTTTATTTTTATAAAACATATTCTATGAGAGCGTTTGAAACAAAAGATGTTTCAAAAACCCATTTAATTTATATTGATGTTTTTGACCGGACTGGTGTCCAACGGAACAACTAGTTCAAAAAGAACTGTTGGACACAAGTCAAGTGTCCAAAACACTTGAGTCGAACTCGTTCAATAGTTAATTTTTGCCACAAACAAATGCTCAAACCCATTTAAATTACATGGGTTTGATCATTGGTTCGTGGATGACTGAAACTAACACAAACAAAATTTTTTCACTTACACATTTGCAAAAATTTTACATTGAATTCGAAAATGACAGTCAATTGACTAGTCATTTGATCGGAAGCGATGATGGATTTATTTATAAATTAGAGTTGCCTTACTCTAGCATATACATATGTTGGGGTGAAATATCTAAAGAATATGTAGGTATATGTTAAAACTTTCATCGAGTTTTATTTAAAAAAAAATACAATTCATTCGGTCTGAGAAAATTAAAGTTTATAAAAGGTTTAAAAAAAAGAAAAGTAAAATAGTGAATAGAGGAAATTCACAAAGTTTAATTTAATATTTTAATATTAATTCTTTTAAAAATTTTAGATATTTGTAAATATAAAGTAAGGTGCGTTGGAGATGAAAAGATGCGAAGAGGGCTAGATACTGCTTTAGTTATTTGGTATTTTTGTTTATTTATATTTTTAATATTGAATATTTTATTTAATTTCTTACTTTTAATTGAATTTTTATAATTAAAAAAACAACAGAAATAATAAAAATTATATTTATTGCCAGTATATCAATCATGTATAATAAATCAATTGTGGGGTATATAATTGTCGACTATGATCAGACAAACTTGACTAATATTTATGTTATCATTGATAAGTAAAAAACAGTAAAGTAGCAGTTCCACAATATGTTATATAATCGACGAAATTCATTAGTTAGAGAGAGAGATGCAACATCACACGTACACAAAAGTTTCCATTACATTTTTCATTTTGCCCTTAATAACGTGATAAAAACTTTGTTCTAAGCAATAATGAATATATCCTGCATAACTACTGATCAAATGACCTATACTATTCTTGTAGGGTAATTTCTATAGAAAGCCGTTCAACGCCGTGTCCAAAAAGCTAGTGATAATATAAATTGATTAGATGTCGACTTTTTACTTTTTTTTATTATGCCATATATTCACACCAATTTTTAACATAAAAATATAAACATCATATTAACTGGAAAATAAATAAAAAAATTAATTAATCATAAAAAAAATGAGCTTTCAACAAACAAAACATTTCACAATAATTTCACAATAACTAAATTAACGCCTATGGGCGAATTTGCTTTTAACAAAAGCTTAAAGAAAATGCTGCTTATCTTAATTTGGTAAGTACATTTTTATTATCTCTGATATATGTAGTAGATTGTCGATTCAAATTACTCGAAATTCATATTTGTTTCATAACGCGGTTAGCTCTCCATTCTTAGGCTATAATAAAGTTCTACAATGTCTATTTGTTCCTTCCAGATCAAACCAAATTATCTTTTGCTAAATTATTATTTATACATGCAACTACGGAATAACAATTTCATTTTGGCATAAGCTAACTACATATACTTCAGTTAGTTATTGAGGGTGGCGTTGCTTGAAGTAGTTAGCACGTTGACTACAAAACCGAACGTCCTGTGTTCTAGCCCGGCATACAGCCGTCAATAAATAACAACATCTCGCATTTTTCTGATGTGCATTAGTGTCCCTTTGTATCAGTTGTTGTAGGAAAGTTCAAGTGATGAAGTCATAGTCACTGGTCACTGGACTATACGGATTTCAGCTGCTACTAATCCTAATGTAACTTCAGAGCGCCCTCCTTCGTAGTGCAGCAGAATTATCGGCGAAGTAAATAATCAATAAAATTGCTAATAACACAGAGGCGCTTCAAAACACTGCATTATTAAAAAACGTGCAAAAAAACAGAGTTGTAAGAGAATGAAGTTTTTCTCTATCTCTTCCTTCAGCACTTGTCTTTTCTATGACTATCCCTTTCCTAAAGAAAGTAACACCTAGTAATACTAGTAGGAATTCATTGCCTGAGTGTTATTTCTCTTTATAAAGAAAAAGCTTGAAGCTGTGACTAAAAGAAATAAGCACTTAAAATATAGGGAACAGCTCCATTATGATTTTCCAATTCGAAAGTACCTCATTTGTCAGACTTTTCACACTTCAAGTCCTCGTCCATACTTGCAATTTTGGTTGCTGCAATTTCTTGAATCTCTGCTTTGAAATTGCACTAGTGTCCACATTATGAAATTATAATTTTGCAATTATGTATTAAAAAAATTCTATTACACAACAAATTTCCCTGAAAATTTAACAATTCTATTTTTTTGTTTTATTTTTTATTTTTCACACAACTGGATAAATAAAATAAATAAAAAACGTCATATACAACTAAAAACTTGATATAAACAAGCACGAATTTCAAATCAAAAGAGAATTGCCGAGCACATGAAACTGTGTACCCCTCCCTAATCTTCTCACCCGCCTCACCAATAAATTCAAGAATTGCTGCAACAAAAATTGCAGGTCTAGACGAGGACCAAGCATGACTTAAAAGTTTTTTATTTTTGCCAAATATCTCAAACCAACTAAGAATTTAAAAGAAAAACTGCACACATATCTTTAGCTTAACATTAAAAAATATCTATGTGTGCAGGTGCTGAGAAGAGAAAGTAGGTTTTCAGCTCACTAGGGTCCCTTTGTGTTACCTGAGGGTAGGAAAAGAATAGTAAAAGTACTCATGTTGAAGTGACAGATAAATAAGGATAAGAGAAGTATAATTATGTCTTTTTTAAAAACTGCTATTGTGAGTTTTACTATTTTTTTATAGCATCGTTGCAGCAGCGCCTCTGGTGTTAAGTAGGCATATTACTTTAAGCATGTGACCATTTTATTACTGAATTTGTGGATGAAGGAGAGTTCTAAAATATATGTGTATTAGCATAGACACAACTAACTGGGGCTCTCGATTACCGCCATTTGGTTTGCAGTTGACTCACTAACTAATTCAGCCAAAAGCACCGCCCGGTGATGGATAGAACTGAATGAAAAAAAATGTTCTTGTAGAGGAGTTTTTTAAACAATTTACATATAGAGTACAAGCAACTCTATAACAACTGCAGCAATACGAACTGTACATATTTACATTGAATTGAACTTGAAATGAAATGCTAACAAATGCATTGTATGCGGTGATGGACTCACGTATAGGTCCATGAAGCCCGGGCCTAGGGCAGCATGTTTTCTGGGACTTTTAAGAACCCCAAAAATTAGCATTTTAAACAGTTTGAAATTGGTAATTTTGGTGAATTACTTTTGCTTTATATCAATTAAAAATTTAGAATATAATTCTGACCTTATCCGTTAATTTATCATTGCAATGTAAATTTTTTTAAACGTATATGGTAGTATTCAACAGCTCTTGATTACACCATTGTGCACAGTTGAGATTTAACGACAGTTCAGGCAAGTGTATTTTACATATTTATTTATGAAACCATAGCACACTCTAGTTATTGATAAGCAGCGTTTAAAAACTTCTGATTTGTGTAATTGCGTTTGCTTCTGCTTCTGAAAATGTAAACAGTCGCAGTCAAAGCGAAAGCATGAAAGGATAACTTATTCTCAGCGGAGGATTTCAGAAGTCGACATGTTTGAACAGTTGTCGATTTGACTGACTGCTCCCTTAAAAAAATTCGAATATTAATTAATTTTTTTGCAAAAAGTGTTACTGAAATACAACAGAGAAGTGTGCATTAATCATTTGATTTTCGAAAAAAAATTTAGCGTCGAAAAATTGTCACAAACAGCAATTTTTCAGTTAAAAATGGTATGGTGTCTAGGCACGTTCAGATTATATTGCCAAATATTGTTAGCAAAAAAATTGGAGTCCTTGTTAGTTACTCTGAAAGAAATGAAAAACATTTTTTACTTCACTTAAAAAAAATAAAAGAATGAATTAATAATTTTTGTGGCGTAAAATGTGAATGAGATTTATTTAACTACATTATTGCCATATATATAAAAGCGCTATCACAAGTCTGAATTAGCATTTGGCCAAAAAATGATAGCACCATTTTTATAGGGCGCATTGATTTTCAAAATCTTCGAAGGTTCATACAAACTAATTGGTCACCAAAATCGCTCAGAAAACTCAGTATAGGGGTTTACTTCCCTTTGGTAATACTATCGAACTTATACTGTAATATAAATATTTTTTAATTTCATATCGATGACTTAATATAAGAAAGGCGTAACTGGAATTGTCGATATTTTACAGGAGGAAGGAGAAACTTAATAAAAACAAAAGCAATTACTTGCAAAAACTGTTTTTTAAAACTAAATAAATCTTTTATTTTTAAATGTTACTTGCTTCTTTCCTGAAGGAGGATGAAATTATTCTCTGGCTGCCAGAAAACGTCAAAAATATTTCAGTTTCGAAAAAAATTTATATACGCCCATTTTATATTAACCCATCGGTATATGATTTTAAAAAGCTTTTCTTCATAGAGCAAAAAGGCGGCATATCTTACGGAAGCTAGGGCGACATCATCAATCCGCCACTGCTCGTATACTCAATTCATGTGGATATCATGAACTCCACATGTAAAAATTTCCGAATAAAATTTTTGTTCACATGGATTTTAATTTCGTATAACCAATTCCAATACTTTTTCCAACATACAAATCTTTGTGATTAATTTTCTTCACAAATTGTCAAAATATTTCACAATCGTATCAAGTTTTTTGATACCAACAGTTCACCCGTTCGGAAATTTCTCATATTCCATTTGACTAAAAAATTCATGTCAAATAGCTAATGTTAACGAACAATCTCTGCCCAAGTAAATAGACATGGGTGCTGATGAAGTGTGTGGCGGCACAGAAAAATTTCGACATTTCCCTCAGCTAAAATTCTAATTAAATTTTTCTTCTCTTCTTTAGAAAATCACATTAATTAATAAAAAAAAATCGTTTAATAAGAATTGAAAATGCCGAACTCAATCAAGCACGATCATGAAATTTTTATAGAATAAAATTAAGTACTTGCTCTTGTTTGTCCAACATTTGACGTCATTGACACGAGAAATTCCTTCAAACTGCTTAAACACATTAAATTATCAAATAATAAAAGAATGCTTTAAAACTATGTGGTATAGCTTTTAAAAATGGTTTTATAGGAGCAATAAATTATTCCAAGTAATCAAAATATAGCAGAGCAAAATTCGCATTAATTCAATAAAACGTTTAAAGGCTTTTAGATAATTTCAATACATACTGTGTGGTCTTACTAGAAAATCCAATAGAAAAAATATACATATTAAATTTAATTGAACTAGAGTGAATTTTAATCAGGAATAATTTTTATATTCGTGCTTAAGTTCAGTATTTTAAATTCTTATTGAATAAAATATTTTTATTAATTAATTTAATTTTCTAAAGACGAGAAAAAAATAAACTATACTTTTTAGCTGTGGGAAATACACATGTTTCTGTGTAGCCACGCACTTTATCAACACCCATGTCTATCTACTTAGGCAGAGATTGTTATTAACATCAGGTATTTAACCTGAATTTTTAACGAAATGGAATATGAGAAATGATTATTATGTACTAAATACATTTGCAAGTATCACTATTCATACGGAAAAATAGAAGTAGAATAGTGATACTCTCAAATGTATTTAGCATAGGTATGTACATATGTATGTATGTATCATTTCTCATATTCCATTTCATTAAATATTCAGGTTAAATACCTGATGTTGATAACAATCTCTGCCCAAGTAGATAGGCATGGGTGCTGATGAACTGTTTGGCTGCACAGAAACATGGAAATTTCTCCCAGCTAAAAAGTCTAGTTAAATTTTTGTTCTCTTCCTTAGAAAATTTTATTAATTAATAAAAATATTTCATTTAATAAGAAATGAAAATACTGAACTTGAGCCCGAATAAAAAAAATTTAGCCGATGGCCTTGGCTGCCAGTGCTATCAATGTATATATTAATGTTATATTTTATATAATTTTAATATCAAGTAAATAAATAAATAAAAAAATTATTGCTGATTAAAATTCACTCTAGTTAAATTTAATATGTATATTTTTTCTATTAAATTTTCTTAAAAGACCACACAGTATGTATTGAAATTATCTAAAAGCCTTTGTGGAATGATTTGCAATTATTTTTCAATTCAAATGAATCTGTAATTGGAATTACAGTTTTTTCCATTTCAAATGTATCTGTAAAATGAATTGTGATTCGTTTCAAATTCAAATGAATTTATTAAAGTGAATTGCTATACATTTCTTATTCTTTTTAATTGCGTTGATTTTGAATTCATTCAAATGAATTAGAACAATGAATCAACTCAATTCCAATGAGTTGGTAATGAATTACTTGTTATTTTTTCTAATTCACTTGTATTAATTCAAAATCAATTCAATCCAAATGAATTGAAATTAGAAACGAATTATTCTACAAATTCGTTTGAATTGGAAATTTTTAGCAAATTCATTTAAATTCACTCAAATTTCATTAAATTCATTTTTGTACGTGAAAAGATTTAATTCAAAATTTTTCAATTCAGTGCATGAATGATTCGTGAATTAATTAAAAACTGAATGATTCATTTACAGCTCTGCTTCATGCACATCTTCAATATCCAAAAAATGCTTAGTAGACGTTTTAAAAGTTTTAAGTAATTAAATTTTAAATAAAACTATTAAACTTTTAACATCCTTTCAATGCAGTTAAGATATCCTGAAACATACAATCACATGACTTCACATAACAAATCTTAAAACAGATTTTGGCTTAGATTTAATAATTCATAAAACATTTTAAAGTTTGGGAAAACGTTTGCAAACATTTAAGAGAATGATAGATAAAAACAAAAACGTTATAAAGCTCAAAATAATTAAATTTAATGCGAAAATAATGATATCTCATCGTAATTGGCATTTTAAATTTAACCAAAAACTGTAAATAAAAATCGAGAAAAATGCTAAGTTTTCGCTTATGTTAATTATTTCCTGAAGCCTGCAATACACGACATTTAGAAAGCCATATGCTCATGTTTTTTACGTATCGTGTATTAAAGACTTTAGATGTTATTGCATGTTATGAAAATATATACATACTAATATATTTATGTATGTGTATGTATACTATTTTACAGTATATCCTTAATATCAATTACTATAATATTGCTGGCATACTTATGCTTATCAAGTGCCGCTGATGTCAACTATCGTTTGCCTTTAACTGTCAAACCGATCAATTACAAAATAAGCATTAAGCCTTATTTGGACGTATCCAATTCTAAGAAGTTTACTTTCGATGGAGACTGCTACATAGAAGTAAAAGCTGTACAAAAAACGAAACAGATACAATTGCATATTAAGAATCTAAAATTTTTAGTGGCCGAATATTATAAAAAGGATTCTACAATAAAAATTAATCTACCCACTGCCAGCCCACATAGGTTGACCAGTATTGTGGTTTACGATTTGAATGAAGAATTGCAAGCTAACACATCTTACATTTTGCATTATAAATATGTGGGTAACATGAGCGATGACATGTACGGCTTTTATCCCAGCAGTTACAAGAATTCTCAAAAGGTTACCAAGTGAGTAGAACGGTTAAGAAATTGGAAACGAGTTTTTGATGTGTAAACATCTACATATACGCTGGGGGGGGGGGGGGGGGGGGTAAAAATCTTTTTCACAATACAATCACAAATTTTGAGTAAGATCGTAAAGCGTTATTAAATCGGTGTGAGCTATGTATGAGCGTATTAGTGTAATTATACGAGCAAGAAGTAAATAAATAACTTAACAGCTGCTTAGCATACCTTCAGGAGAAATTTTAATTTTAATAGAAATTGCCTGTGAAGTGTAATAGTGTTGCCAGTGGGGATAATTTTTTTAAAGAGTTGAAAAATATAAAATAACTTAAATATATATAAGCTTTTAAACAGGGATGTAACGAATACGAATACCGATTCCGATATATCGGCGATATTTCTGATTTGCCAATATATCGATATGGGCGATATTTTACTGTCGATACGCCGATACTTCTTAAATTTTTTTAGAGCTGTTTTGAACAAACAATTAAATTTTCAACGATTTTTTTGCATAAAAACTAAGAGAAATAACATATTAAAAGCAGAACATAATGTCTAAACAGAAAAATTAAACGTTTCTTTTGTTTTGATTTGCACCATAGTAGTGAAATGTTCTCTCAATGCTAAATCATGTATGTATTAAAAAAAATAATTTGTTTTTTGTTAAGAACGAATTCAAATATAAATTTTAAATATTAATAATCTCTTACACTATAATTTTGTATAATAAAAGGTTTTATTAATTTTAACTTAAGTTCAATATGCGTAGCGGTATCGGCAGCAGTATCTTCGATATTTCTTTTTTAATATCGGTATCGGTATCGGATCGGCAAAACGGCGTATTGTTGCATCCCTGCTTTTAAATACGAGAGCGTTTTAAATGTCAAATATTTGTTTAAAAGATATATAGCAGTCTTTATAAAAAATTTATAATATTATATAATAACATATCTTCATTAGGTACTGTTGCCTTACACTGAAGCTGGTGCACGACAATTGGGTAACAATCTCCATCTAACACCAATTATTATGGATGGAGATTTTAATATAAATTTTGCAAGCCCACAGTCGCAAGCTTTATCAAAATTTTTAATTGACGTTTTCCACTTGCATATGAGCAATTCACCACAAACCCCCATAACTAATAATTCCACTACTATAGATGCACTTTTCCATAGATCTTTAAGCACAGTAGAGTCAAAAATTTATATATCTTATTTTAGCTACCATAAGCCAATATTAAAATAAACCTTACTAGATGTTTACACATCTCCCCTGTGATCGTACTCACATTGCTTTTTTGTTTCGAAAAACGCAAGCACTTAAATTTTAGTGCTACCAGCCATTCTGTTTTAATTAACTTAATAACGTGATATCCATTCCTCGGCTTTAAAAATAAAGCTAAATAGAACACATATAAAGCCTTTACCTTACTTTTTCTATAATTTGTCTAAAAAAAGAACTGAAAATGTTTTTCTCATTTATGGCCTAATCTAAACGGTTCACTAAATCATGCTATTTCCAGTGGATGCCATCAGTTCTTCACTGATGCACTCCTAGAATTAAGAATTAATTAATATCTGTGGCAATAAGGAAAAAGTGGTTAAGTAATATTTTACTGTTTTTCAGAAGAGCACTTTTAAGCGTTCAAGTCGATTGGCAGAAATGAATTACATTTACATTTTACATTTAAATTGGGAAATTCTCTGTTCACCTCTAGTTTTTTAAGCAAACATCGTTCTGAGCACTTCAAGTAATACATTTAAGTTGAAATATTCCAAAGTATAACCTCAATTAACCTAATATTCCAAATTAGATTAGAATTCTAAATCAGATAAGCTGCAAGTAATTTTGCTATAGCTTCTTGAAAAATCACACAAATTAATTGAGATTTTTGATATGCAGATTACGGAGGTAGTATTAACTTGAAAACAGCTTATCTCGACTTCAGGCCTTTTTTTTGCCACAGATATATTAATTTTAAACAAGTAGTTTTGCAAATAATATTTTAAATATTATATTATGAAATAATTAATTCCAGCGAAATTACTAAAGTCTAAATTTCAAACCACTGTGCGTTTACTCTAAAAAAAAAATAAAAGAACCGAGATAAAGAAAATCTAACGAAATCGAAATCGAATCTAAGCACACAAACGTACATACTCTTGTATGTATATCAACAACATTATGGCAATGTGTAATACAAAAGTTAACACTAATACTAACCACTAACTCTATCTAGATTCGACTATCGCAAATCAGCTAAAATCGTTATCGGACCTCATAAAATGCAACTATGTACATACAACTGTGAATTTTTCGAGATAATTTTTATGGGGGCAATAATTAATAAGGCAGAGCGCTGCGCTAGTAGATATACTCTTTTTTTTTTGTTGTTGTAAAAGATTTATATTTTTATAAATAGAGCTTCTGCGACGAACAAGTGCTCAGTAGGTTCATAATTATTGGCATTTCAAAAAAAAGAAAAGAAAAAAAATTCGCGTTAAAATCCAAAGTGTAAAGTGTGTACAAGTGAATGAAGTGAGAACTGAATTAAAGAAAGGTTAAATAGATAAATAAAAAAATAACTACATATTGATAAATAAAATCTTACATTATGTTCCTGCTACGAATTGCTGCCATATTGTTGGCCTACTCATGCCTACTATATGCCGCTCCATTGGATGAAACAGTTCACACACCCGTAGTACAAGCTGATATCAATTACCGTTTACCTCTAACTGTTAAGCCGATAAATTACAATATAATCATCAAGCCTTATTTAAATGAACATGATCCCAATAAGTTTACTTTCGATGGCGAATGCTACATAGAATTGCAAGCTGTACAAAAAACTAAACAAATTCAGTTGCATATCAAGAATCTAAACATATCAGTCGCCGAATATTATAAAAAGGGTGCTACAATAAGAGCTAATCTCCCCACTGCCACCCCAGATAAGTTAACCAGTATTGTAGTTTACAATTTAAATGAAGAATTGCCAGCCAAGACATCATATATTTTACATTATAAATATGTTGGCAGTATGGACGAGGATATGCACGGTTTCTATCGCAGTAATTACACGACCTCCAAAAATGTTACCAAGTGAGTAGAATGGATATAACCCTTCTAATCGGACTATTTACAATTCGATTATTAGTGTTTATTAATTTGTTTAAATTAAAATTCCATGGTGTAGAAAAAAACCCTTTTTTGTTAGCTTATAACATGTACATTGAGTGGCCATTAATATTTTTTTATTTCTTTTACTCTCTCCCCCGAAATCGGTTCAGTTTTATGTAAAAAAATACAAAAAAAAATTCATAGCGATAAGTTGTGTTTTAGGGGGAGCGTCCGCCCCTCAAAATTGGTATTCAGGACCATTTTTCAATGTCATCTGTTTTCATAGTCATAATCTTTTTAAAAACTAATTTCACAAGAATATGAAATATGTAATTTTTGCTAAAATTAATATTTAAGAAAATAATGAAGAAAATAACCAAAAAAATAAAAAAAAATTATGTAACAAAAATATATTTTTATACAAATTATTTATACTAAGCATGTACAATAATGAGCTTTTATCTATTTAATTATTTCATACACATACATATAATCAAAAGAAAACTAGAAAAAAAGTTATATTGAATAAATGGGCTTGTGGGCCAACTTTGAGGGGCGAACGAAAGCAGCCCCTAAAATACAACTTATCGGTATGTTTTTTTTTTAATTTTTTTACATTAAACTGAACTGATTTGGGGAAGAGAATACAAGAAATAAAAAATCTCCATGCAATTAACCGCCACGATAATGGATATCTCTAATTTTACATGTTAAAAACTATTTATAGCAATTTTGTCACTCTTTTCACCGGAACTTAAGAAGCCTAACATGGCAAATGCGAACCGATACTAATTGAAGAATATTAATTTTTTGCAAACATGCTTAAATAAATTCAGTGAAGTGCGACTTTGACTCGCGCACGAAGGGCTCCGTACGGACACGAGATATGTAATTCAATACGAACTTTAGCCTATATAAACAATAGTTTTGGCATTTTATCCGTTTTTGGGTTTTTTTCGGTTTTAAGCGTTTTTTTAGTTTTGGGATTTTTGAATTTATTGGCACTTTCTGAATTTTAGCACTTTTTTTCTCGTTTTGGCGATTTTTTTTTGCTTTTTGAATTTTTTTTTTAATTTTGGCGATTTTTATTATTTTGGCGTTTTCTTATTTTGGCGATGTTTTTATATTGGCGATTTTTTAATTTTGGCGTGTGTTTTTCATATAGGTGATTTTTTTTTGGTTTTGGCGATTTTTTTAGTTTTGGCACTTTTTTTGCTCGTTTTGGCGATTTTTTTTAATTTTGGCGATTTTTTTTTTAATTTTGTCGATTTTTTTATTTTTGGCGTGTTTTTTTCATATAGGTGATTTGGTTTTGGCGATTTTTTTAGTTTTGGCACTTTTTTTCCTGGTTTTAAGGATTTTTTTTTTGGTTTTTGGCGTTTTTTTTTAATTTTGGCGATTTGTTTCGTTTTGGCGATTTTTTTTTAATTTTGGCGATTTTTTTTCATTTTGGCGATTTTTTCCATTTTGGCGCATTTTACGCGTTTTGGCGATTTTTTTCGGTTTTTGGCGATTTTTTTCATTTTGGCGATTTTTTTCATTTGGGCGATTTTGGCGATCTATTTTAGTGCTAGATTTTTTTTTAATTTTGTAAATTTTTTCGATTTGGCGATTTTTTTTAATTTTTTGCGATTTTTTTCAGGTTTTGGCGATTTTTTCGTTTTGGCAATTTTATTATTTTCGAATTTTTTAGTTTTACCGTTTTTGAAAATTTCAAGAGTTTACCTCTTACGGTTTCCAAGATATAGCAAGTTGTCAAAATTACATAGTCAAAATTTCATTCCTTCAAAGCAGCTCGGCTGTCGGGCCACCGGCACCCGTGGAACCAGAAGTAGTCTCTGGTCAGACCTCGAAGTTCCACCACAAGGGCTTCACCTTTATCGTCTTTTGAACTCAGGGGCAGCTCTAGGTGACGCTGCACCTAACTGACATCAACAGGACCTGTCTTCCTTTTGTTATAAATATGTGCACATCCTTTGCTCTGTTATTTCAGAGATCGGGTAGTAACAACATAAGTTCTATGGGTAATGTACCAAAGGTACGTCAATGGAAAAAGCCACATTACCCCAGCTGGGGCCCCGGGCTTGCCACACCCGTAGTCGAAATCGACTCCCCTGGGGGGACAGCATTCGACAATGAGCAGCCATTCAAATTCACTTTAATACTATTGACCGTGCACTATAAAAAATTTTACAAATTTTTTTGGACAACATTTATTACGCCCGATTGAAATGATATATTGGAATCAAACTCGCTCTTAAGTCGCTATTCACATTAATGCCTTTTCAGCCTGCCTAGTATTGACAATTTTCTTTTGAACCCCCTTCGAAAAGTCACACACATTTACATTAAGCCTTTCTTATTCGTGCCTTTTTGGCATTAATATATACGTTTAAAGCTGAGAGCACGAAAAAACAAAGAGAAAATTCATAAATCCACTCGAATTTTCATTTTGTGCCTTTTTTTTCTACACCGCAAGGCTCTCACCCCCTCTTACAATTAACGGAAAAAGCCTGCCTGCACAGGCAAGTAGAAAAGGCACCATGTAAATTACGTTTAAGGACATTTTATGTTTCTTATCACTTATACTCACGAATAAAAAATTATTTTCCCCTCACTTTCTCATCCTCTCACGCATGAAAATGTTTGACTTATGCATATACATTTACATATATGCATATATTATATAATTTTCAGTACACAGAAAAAATTGTTCACCAATTAATTTTTCCAATTATATATTCAATTAAATTTTTAATTATACATTTTCTGTTCGAAGTTGCGAAAAACCTTGAAAATTTGACATGTACTAAATGTAGCCCAACTGGCGGTTTTTTTATAAATTTCTTGCTTTTTTTTTGTTTGAAAGTATGCAACATTGTTAAAATTCCGTGCGAAAAAAGCACTGCTCATGTTGTTTCGCAGCTAAACTAAAATGATGCCAGACTAATTTTGCATGGAGAGATATGACTTTACGTGTTTTTCACAACAAGAAGAGAGTACTACTTTTGCGAATTGATTTCGCAAATATTTCATACCAAACACTTTTATATGTAGTTTGACAGCATTTCGCACGAAGTTGTGAACAGAGTACCAGGCTTTATCTCAGAATTGGTGCAATAGGAATTTAGTGACTTATATAAATCTTTTATTTTTGTATAAAATTGGAAACTGTAGAAACGTGCAGTCTATTAATTTCTTTTTTTTTTCAATTAAGATTTGGAAAGACAAAAATAACTTTCGACATTGGCTAATAAATACTGATTTCAAGAGGGCAATATTTACAATTGAAGCCGAATATAGTGAAACTAAATATCGTTTTTAAGAATATGTAATTAAACAAACAAAGTAATAGCTGGTATTCACTTCATTGTTATGATTCAGTAACGTTATAGAAATAGAATCATTTAAATTTTAGCCCATCACAACCACAGACGATGCAACGTCATAAAAGTTTTCTGAGAACAAATTTTTTGAACTTCACATTTTAAAATATAAAGATTTTGTAATTTTAAAATGTAAATTATACCCTGAGCACCGTTGTCAAGTTGGTGCGTTTCGCACCTTTTTGAGTGCTTTTTGAAATTTTTTGTGCGAAAAATTCCTCAGTTGGTGCGTGGTGCGCTTTTTTTAAATTTCGGTGCGTTTTTTAATTTTTGGTGGCACCAACGCAAATTTAACACAAAATGGGTTAAATCGGTAAAGCTCTTGTTGTGAAACTTACCAACTTCCTGATAATGTTATTGTTAGTGGTAATGATGTTTACAAAACATCACCATTTGAAATAAAATTGTTTTATGGCCCGATTATAGCAATAATAATAAAAATATTAGCTTTGTAAGCCAAATCAAAGCCTGATCAAATCATAAACATAGAAAAAAATTAAGTTCGAACAATAACAATTAAAATGAACTAATTTAAGCTTTATTAATTTTGAATAACTAATTTTTTATCTCTTTTTAAAAAGTTCTAAACAGAATTTATAAAATTAATGTAGAAAAATGTATCATCTTGTACAAATTAATGCAAACATATGATTTTGCCCCTAATTATGAATGTTGTATGAGTCATATATTTCTTTGGTCGAGATATTCAGTAGATTACATATGAACAAATCCAAAAATAATTTTTTTTTGTGCAACAGTTTAATTTAGAGTTGTACTAGTTTCGAAAAGATTTATTCATTATTTTTTAATTTTGTACATGTGTACATATATTGTAAAAGGCTGCAAGTTTTTATTGTTATATTATTAATATGGAAATATTAAACTTTAATCCTTACTATTAATCGTTGGTCTCCTTGAAAAGTTTTGTACAGAATTTATGATATTAAAAAAATTTTTATCTATGTAGTACAAATTAATATAAACAAATTTGTTTATTTTTTAGGTTTTATTTTTTTTTACCCTAAACTGTAAAATTTTTAAAACAAAAAAACAATATTATACTATACAAAATTTATTCAATAAACATTTTAAACTTAAAAAAAGAAATTCTAAGCTTGGTGCGTTTTTTATTAAATGGCGCGTTTTTTCTCCATTTTTGTGCGTTTTGAAATTTTAAAGTTGACAACGCTGACCCTGAGCATAGTCATGCAAGCACGAAAAGTTGGAAAAAAATACGCCTAATGAGCTGCAATATGAAAATTCACAACACAATTAACACAATTGACGCTATCAGCGAAGAAGTGGTGTAACCCACATTTGTTTTTTGGTTGTTCTGGGGAAGAATACATATTAGTATTCTTAAGAAGATGAAGCTGTACATATCAAAATATTGTAAAATAATAAAGCAATTAAATTATTAAAACGAGCAATTGTTTAAATAATTAGATGAAGGTAACACCACATGTGCGCTAATAGCCTCAACAAAATTTTTTATATTTAATATAAAAGAACTCGCTGCAGGACCATTATTGTGTTGAATATTGCCATAAGATGTAAGATGAAAAGTGCTAGATTGCAGAAATAAAACTGCTAAACTGTTGTAAAGCACACGCAAGAGTGTGCCAAAATCAGTTAATATTTTCAGTTTCTCTTATTTCTTAAGCAATAAAATTGTGAAGTTTTTGTATTATATATTATCGCTAACGTTTATATCTTATTTAAAGGTGGCTAAATATATTTTTTTTATAACTAAGACCGGGTTTACGTCTGTGTGGCATGTGACACACATGAGTATGCACTAATCATATTGTTTTCACACTGAAAGTTGAAACTGTAAAAAGCTGATTTTGCATTCACACTGCAAGCTTGTTAAATTCAGGTTTTAACACACAGACTATCTAATAACTGCTACCAATAAAATAAATCTCCTGCGAAATGCGTTTGCTTGTTGCTGTATTTTTTTCTGCTCTTTATAACACTTATTGGACAAACTGTACAACAAATGTTTTTGTGCATGTGAAAAACTCAAGTTATTGTTTGTGCATCACAGAATAAAAATTTTTTATCGGCGTTTCTATGTCACTCATATCGTCTATTTTCACTTCCCAGAGGTCAATGAAAATATTTTCGTTGTTTTCCGTCCAAAAAACTCTTTTTTTTAATAATTTTTTGATTATTGTTGCTGCTGCATCCATTTTCAAGTTAAACATCTTTTAAGCGACATCTATTGTTATTCAGTGGCATAAACATTATCAGCTGGTTCCGGTCATTCTTGGCAGCACAGCAAAAAACAAGGTGGCATTTCTTAAATGGTTTTAACACAAATAATTTTTATGGTAAAACCAGGTTTTAACGTTAAAGGCCATTTTGACAACTTGCTTTTAGCTAAAGACAGGATTTTGTCTGCCGATATATCGCCTTGTATTATAAAGCATTCATATATTATTTTTTATCCATTAAATAATATTATTTATGATAATAATAAAAATAAAAACTTGAAGTTGTAATAATGGTAAGATGTTTATCGGGCAGACAAAATCCTACCTTTAACTAAAGGCAAGTTGTGAACATGGCCCAAAAAACTAACTTTTATTAAAACCATGAAAACACTATTACTAATGAAAAACAGTCTGATTTTATTATTTATTTATTAAGTTAAACAGTTTCATATATAACTAATATAAAATTTTATAGAATCCAACATAATTGGAAACAGTTTAAATCAATAAATACATGTCTGAATCAAACAGTTTTTCATTAGTATAGATGTATATATACTAAAGACCTCCATAAGACCTCTTACAAGAACTTTTAAGACATGAGGGATTTTTGAAATGTTTTACCACAGCGAAATGTGCTAAAACAAACGCTAAACAACACTGTTGGCAATACATTTGTTTAACTTATTGCAGGTATAGGAGTAAAGAAGAAAATAGTTCCTGACTGAAAAATTTGTGATGCTTGTGCTTGTTTCTACGCATGATCGCGTATATAAACGTCATGCATGTACATATGTACATACATACGTACACAAGTTGTGTGTATGTTCTCTTATTTTTCTGCGCACATACAAACGCACATATGCATTAATAATAAAATATAAGTAATAACAATCTTACACGCATAAGCACTACTTCTTTTGAGTGTTTGTTACGAACAAGATGTCTTGATGACATCGCTTGTTAACACTCATATACACGTACACCAATACATTCATCGTGCTTCGCTTATAACACGACAGCATTTATTATTGTTATTTACATTTTAAGACTGTGTACGGAAGTCTCTAATATATACATAGACATACAGATATACAGTATGTAAGCAAAAAATACAAACGAAATTGTTAAATTCGTAAAAAATTTTCACAACAGAGATATGATGTTTTCAATAGAATAAAGAATAGTTTCAACAATTTTTTTTGAGAAACTTAGGATAAAAATAATGTAAGAAATTTCTCCAATCTAAGGCAATTGAAAAAAGCAGTAATTTAGTTTTATGTAAAATAGTGAGAGAAGAAGGATTATTAAAAATTTGGGAAGACATATGTATGACATGAAAAAAGTCAAGCACCTGAGCACTTTCAAGGTAGACCTTATTTGTAGTAATAAACCTTACACATTACTCTCGCAAGAATAGAGTGATGTTAATCAAGTTTTTTTTTTGGGTAAGTGCTATCAAATTAATAATTGGTGGTTTCTTGGAAAATGTTAACGTTGAGTTTAAAAATTTTATTAAATTTGTTTCTTCAATTTATATTTTTGTTATTCAGAATAATATCTTGAAATTAGTAGCAGCTTATAAAAACACTTAAGCAAACAAAAGCCAATTTATTAAAACGAAATAAATTTTATTCTGTTTTCACTATAATAAAATTTATTTAGTGTTATTATACATGTGTTAGTAAAAAATTAAATATATTTTTAAATAATGACTCAATTCAGAGAATATTAAAAAATATACTGATATGTACATATGTTTATATCGTACTTAACCAACCAGAGGGTATTAAGTCAAAATTTCTGAAATTTTAATTCTTGCAAGAAACCAAATAACAACACCAACATCTCTATCTACTGCTAAAATGTCAACATATTTTGACTACTCTTTTGTTGATAAAATTTGTTTTATTTTATAATTTTATTTGCAACTCTTTTCAAAACATATGCCCTAATTCAGTAAGAAGAATTAAGACGTTTTTGTTTGAAAATACTTCTAAATTCTTGTGTTTTAATTCAGTAAATTATTTTCTTCAAAAATAGTTTTTGTCTCTGATAATGAAAAATTAAAATACTATTGCCATGTTTTTAAAACATAAAAATAAAATTAAAGTATTATACAATAGTTTGAAAAATATATGAAAATATATGTGTTTGGGAACAAAATCATAAAACAAATACACGAACCTTCTAGCATAGACAATAACTGATTATTGTTTTAAAGAATCATAACTGCTGCTTTTTTCCGTCCATAGACAAGACGGCACAATCGTCGAACAGAATTAGGGTATTAGATATTCTTATCCAATAACTGCAATGTTTTAAAATAAAAATAATTAGGGAGTTCACAATAGCGCTTTAAAATGTGCCTTAATATTGCAACGCTTCAATTTTAATACTTTAATATGGTCTGGCAAGTTCGTTGTTTTTGTTTTGTATTACCCCTTTTCCACATCCAAAGTTTGACTTTGCAAAGTCTTAATTCAGCTGTGTGAAAGACAGAGTTAGTAGTACAGTCTCTTTTTCTGTCTTTATCCCAGCTCAATTAAGACTTTGCAAAGTAAGCTTTGCGTGTGGAAAAGTGGTATAAGTGAATCAAATTATTTACCAGGTTGCAAGTTTAAAAGTACAAAACGCATGTCATTTTCAATATGGCAATATGGTAATGTTAAACTAAAGATGTTAAAACCGTCACAGCAGCTGTAGTTGATGAAAAATATTCATTCTCTCTCTCTCTCTCTCACATGTTATACACTAGTTTATAAATAATAAAACGATGTGTGTTTGTTTGCCTAACTTTGATATACACAGAATGCGTATTTATATCGTAGCCTGCTCACAATGAAAGAATTAAAATGGCGCAATATTGCCACATTAAAATTTTAATATACTCGTCGTGAATTCCCTAAATGTAAATATATTTTCAAATGGAATTTGCCTACCATGATGTGTTTGGATTTTCAAAATCTCCTAAAATGCAACCACATACAGTTTCTCGCCTCTACAAAAAATTTTATAATATATGTATAATGGTATCTCCATGAAACGTTTCTTATTATGTTCTTTATCAATGATCCCTGGGGGAGAAATACTTTCTCTTTCTGTCTTTCTCTCAGCTAAATTAAGACTTTGTAAAGTAAACTTTGCGTGTGGAAAAGGAGTCTATGCGAAAATTTCAGCATTATATCTCAAGATAAATTGAAGTTTTGTCAACTAACAACCCGATATCAGTCATAGGCATATGTACGCACATACTTTTCTAGTAGTTTACCATACGCAAAGTTTATTTTGTCCCAGTTCACACACATCAACATTTAATTCAGCTAGTAGGAAGATATTTTTGTATTTCCTTCTCGGTCTTTCTTACAGCTGAATTACGAGCTGATAAACAAAAGTTGAAGTGTGTGAACCAGTGTTGGCATAAGATGTAAGAGGAAAAGAGCTATATTGCAGAAATAAAAGTGCTAAAATGTTCTACAGCACCCACAAAAATGGAAGTGAAAAAAAATGGAAGTCATTCTAGTGGAACTACATTTTCATTGCTTCCAAAAAATCGATATTTTTAATTTGCCGAGAGTAAGCAAAAAAGCATGCAGAAGCTTATTTTAGCCACACAAAACCTTGTAACTCCTCCATAGTGCTAGAAAATACTCACCAGAATTTAAAAAAAAATTTATTTTTTTAAAGAAATTTATGAACTATTTTTAGTCTAAAATTTAAAATTTATTTGCTTAAATTTACATGAAAACACTGTTTCGGGCTTAAATTTGTATAAAAAGAAAGGAATTGTTAAAATAGGTTAACTATTTACAATTTTTCCTAGACGAAAATATTATCATAGAACACAAAAAAGGGAATTTTTCTTAATATCGCTTCCAATTCAATGACCAGGCATCGAAAAAGACAACTTCTTGCAATGACAACCCTATGTAAAAATCATTAGATCGGATCGAAATTTGCACTACTTCCGCATCGTAAACTCTACATTTTCATGACTTTTTTGGAGTCTCTTTTTTTACTGGGATAATATTGTATGTATATGCCGCTTGAAATATTTAATTTATAAATTTTTAATCCAGCTGCGTATGGATTACCAAGAAAAAACATCTTATTTTTTTCACACTTATTGTTTACTTCGCACGATGTTGCTTACAAAACGTGTGAATGAAGATGGCAAACGAAAGAAGAAATCGAAATCACACGCTTCAATGTGATAGCTAAGTTTTTTTGGATTTTTCATTCAAACGATGACCAACCGTTGCTCAATCAGATCTCTTACGTAACAATTGGTTGTACAACTTAATTAAATTGTACAACAAGTCGCAACGTGTAGGGGCCGCATTAAGGAAAATGAAACTTAAACAAGTTTTCTTAATTTAGTATTTCAAATGGTGTACTTGTAATATATTTTTAACCATATGTGTATCTCAGAGCTGTTCAGTTATATGACTCCTGTCATACTAGACACTTATGACCTATTTCCCAACTGCGAAAGAAAGCTTTCGACTTACAATTTATATTGAAAACAACAATTAAATGTTAACATTTGTTTTTGTTTTCAATATAAATTGTAAGTCGAAAGTTTTCTTTCGCAGTAGGGAAACAGGCCATTAATCATAAACATATAATATTAATTACCTAACAATTTGTCTTAAGAAATTATCTATGTGAAATTTATAGATCTAATGAAATAAAAAAGTGCAAAAAATGCCAAATAGTTTTAAGAAAGTGCTAAACTAGAAAAATCTTTAGTGCTAAAGAAGAAAAAGTGCTAAATCTAGCACTAAAAGTGCTACAATGGCAAGCCTGGTGTGAACCGAGACTTTACAACTCCTTTTCCACACGCAAAGTTTGCTTTGCAAAGTCTTAATTCAGCTAGCTGGGAGAAAGACAGAAAGAGACTGTACTATTAGCTCTGTCTCACACAGCTGAATGCAGACTTTGCAAAGTAAAATTTTCGTGTAGAAAAGGGGTAAAAGTTTTAATTTAGCTGTTTGAAAGACAAAGGTAGGAATACTTTCTCTTTCTGTATTTCTCCCAGCTTAATTAAGACTTTGCAAAGTAAACTTTGCCTGTTGGAAAAAGAATCATACATATGTACATACTTATCACTCTCTAGTCTCTGCATGTTAACACAGAAAGTGAGGCATTGTGCATTTAACACATTCACCACAGCAGACTACAAGAGCACACGGCTTCAAATTCTACTAGCTGCATTTGTCGGTTTGTAGCAAGGTACTTAATTATCCTCGAGACGGCAGAAGCAACATCAGCAACTGCTATTCAAGTACAAATACATATTTCAATACTGCCACCTTCAAATATTTCGCATTTATAAAAATAAAATTACTCTATTTAATATATACTTAACGTGATATACAAAGTACATTTTTTTTTTTTTGAGATATAACTATATTGCAATAACTGGGCGCTATGTTTTTTAATGCGTAGTTTTTATTGAAATTTATAATGAAATGGAAAAAGAGACAATTTATTTCGCTTCTCCTTCTCCTACTTCAATTTTTGATGCCGAATTCTCGGAATTATGACTTCAAGAACCAAATAAGACATAATTAAGAAATGAATATACGATAAATGTGTATACATATGTACGCAAGTGTAATAACCCACTTGACCTGAGATTCGATAAAAAACGAGTGCTCACTTAAACGAACAAATTTCAAAACATTACATCAACTGACACCACACACGGTGGACCAAACACAAAGAATGCTGATGATGAAGGTGTTGTGTCATTGGAAAGCAGCTAGTTATTCCGTTCTACTACGAGTTTGTCACAATATTTACAACTAACTTTGGTGTTATTTGTTCATTAATAATTATCACATTCATTTGGCTTACAAAGCGATCCCAACTTTTGCCCAATCAAATCATAAAATTCTTCGATATTTGCTCGCAAATCTAAGAAAATTCGAACATTCGCTAAAGGTTCAAGTTTTGAACTTCTCTCAGCTGTTTTCCGAATGTGTGACGACAGCCGAGTGCATGTTTGGCAGCCTCTTAGTCTAGAGGTACCAAGTTCGAGGTATAACAGCACTGCAAGTTAAAAAATAAAAAACACATATTTTCATATGTGCAATAAATGAATGAAAAACTTAAATACATATGGACATGTTTTTATGAAGAGTTCATACAAAAAAATATTTTAAATTTATTAGGTGGCATACGAGTAAATCAAGATCAAAGTATTAAACCACAATTGTAGTTAATCTATAGTTGCGCAAATTATAGTTTTATCATCAAAAAAGTATTGCTAGTTTCGTCCCAGTAATGAAATACTGTGATACAATGAAATAGTTCGTTAAAAAAATATAAAGCTAACGTCACTTCATTGTACAAACTAAAAGGTTTTATTGCAATAAATACATTTTTCATTTAAAATATGAAAATGTACGTTGCTTAGTAAAAAACATGTCGTTGTATGAATGAAAATATTTCGTTGTATACATGACACTTTTTTCAGCTGATGAAAAAATTTTCATAACGCGAATGAAGCGTTGCATTCGTTGAAAAGAAATGACAAAATCACGCGTATAATGTAAAAAATCATTGCACTTACGAAGGTGTTTCTCTCGGTAATAAGCGGTGGGCACTGTCATCTGCGTCATATAGAAAACTCTGTCACGACATTGACCTTCAAAACTTCAAATAACAATTGTCAAGTTTTCCGGGTTTTCATCAATAACTAAATAGTTTTCCATATTGTGACGACGGTAAATATTGTCACTTGTCTACTCTTTATCGGCAACAATTGGCTCTTATAATATCTAAGGCTTTCTAAATTAATGTAGTGACAAAGAACAAACAAGTGACAATTTTTACTGTGGTCTTGATGTGACTTCGACAACGCCATACGAGTTGGAGTAGTCACGGGGGAATAGTAATTACTTTTGTATTAATTGAAAATAGAGCACATGTTTTCAGGTTGAGTTAACGTATGGTTATTTACCGAACTTTGTAGAGGTTTTTAAATTGTAACAAGTACAACGCGGTGGTATCATGGTAACAACAAGATTAAAAATGTATCAAAAAAAAAAGTACAGTTGTGCCATGATTTCCGTCCCTGCTTTATAATTATTTCATAATACTTAACCTCAAGACCATCTCGAAATGAATGTTATACTTTTGCATGATATAAATAAATTTTAAAAGTCATTTTATTTAATTTGGAAATTTTGTTTGTTTTTATGGTTAAGAATTGTCTGTATACATTTCGTTTCCGCTTTTGGAATTCATATGAACAATACGCATTACAGTGTTGCATTGCAAGCTGCATTTATGAAGTCAGCCATAATTGTAAAATAAAATAGATGCACAATCAAATAAAGTAGCTTGTTTTGTAAGGATTTTTGTTTGCGGCCTTCAAACTTATTATGTTTGTATATTGTGATTCTCTATAAGGTCTTAAGAGTCTTACTATAAACATACGAAGTTTATTAGCTAAATTCAAATATTTTTTGGATTGAAGTCTACTGATGAGTTCCAACAGCGGGAACGAAATACATATATAGAATGCTTAACCATAAAAAGAACCAATATTTTAAAATAAAAAAAAAATAAAGGCTTTATGTCACGATATATATTTTATTAACCGCGTGTACATTATGAAATACTTATTTTTGTTTTCTTTCAAGATGGCTTGGATCCACCCAGTTCCAAAGAAATCACGCACGCCGCGTCTTTCCATCTTTTGATGAACCCAAATTTAAGGCCACCTTTGATCTCACCTTGATTCGACACCGTAGCTTGAAATCTGCCGGCCCTACTCGTCTTATCGAAAGCAAGCCTATTGGGTGAGTAAATTTTTGATTTCTCGTAATTATATTGAAATGAAATCACAAGTGCTTATTTATTTATCGATACTCTTTCAGAGAATATGTAACAGATGTCTATGCAACCACTCCAAAAATGTCAACTTATCTCTTGGCCTTCATTGTTTCTGAATTCAATGATCGTTATGATGGCGAATTTGGTGTTCTGGCCAGACCCGAATACTATTCTCAAACCGAATACAGCTATGATGTTGGCAAAAAACTTCTCAAGGCATTGGACGAGTACTTGAACATTTCATATTTCTCAATGGGAAATGACAAAATGCATATGGCTGCCATACCAGATTTTTCAGCAGGTGCCATGGAAAACTGGGGTCTTCTAACATACAGAGAACGTTCATTACTCTTTGATGAAAATGACAGTACATTGAGCTCGAAACAAAGTATTGCGGCCGTCGTGACTCATGAACAAGCTCACATGTGGTTTGGTGATTACGTGACCTGTGATTGGTGGAGCTATACTTGGTTAAATGAAGGTTTTGCCCGTTACTTCCAGTATTTTGCTACCGATATGGTAAGTTCACATATTTGCTTGATACTTATTTAATATATTACATTATTAATATACATTCCACGCTACTTGAGTAGAACACTTGTCTTAGTCTTTCATATATTTAAGAACATTGGAAAAGTTTTTTTATCATCTAAGCTTCTTGTTCTCTCCCTCTGATAAATTTTTGTACCACCAAGCATGATAAGGGATACCTTTGTCATTTTGCTTTTAATTATCACAATGTTCCTATGTCACCCCTTAAATTATATATATATTCTGCGTCCTTATGAATAGGATCGTTGAAAAAACCCCATCTGTACATGAAATCGATTTTTCGAAGACCCGAGAAAAGCTGGAGTCTTCGGTGTGGGTTAATATGTCAGAAGCTTACATTATTTTATTTTAAGCCAGGGCTGGAAAATGTATTTTTTTTTTGTTTATAAAAGTAATTAACTAAAACTATGTTTGTCTTTATTAATTATACATATGTATTCTATATTTTAGAAATATCTCTACTCTACGTCTTTATTTCATTTAAAATTAATCCTTACTAATATTATAAATATGAAAGTGAGTTTGTTTGTTTGTTATGCTTTCACGCCCAAACCGCTAAATCGATCTTAAAAAATTAGATAACCAATCGCAAGCTAAGTTACCAGTGTCGAGTAAAGGATATTTTTTATTAAAGACCTGTAAAAGACGTCTTATAAGAACTTTTAAGACATGCGGGCAATTTCAAATGCTTTACTACAGTGAAATCTTCTGAAACAAACGCTAAACAACGTGTTCGGCAATACATTTGTTTAACAGGTACAAGAGTAAAGAAGAATATAGTGCGTGACCAGCGTTGTCAACTTGGTGCGTTTCGCACCATTTTGGGTGCTTTTTGGCATTTTTTGTGCGAAAAGTTCCTTAGTTGGTGCGTGGTGCACTTTTTTTTTTAATTTTGGTGTGTTTTTAAATTTTTGGTGGCACCAACGCAAATTGAACACGACAGTGGGTTAAAACTGGAAAATTTTTGTTGTGAAACTTTTACCAACTTCCTGATAGTGTTAATTTCCATATTAATACGAGTAGTAATGATGTTTACAAAGTATCACAATTTGAATTTAAATCTTTTTTATGACCCTATGATAACAATAATGATTATTTATTTATTTGGAATAATTAATTTTTGATCTCTTTTTTAAAAGTTTTAAGCAGAATTTATAAAACTATTGTACAAAAATTTATACTTTTTTACAAATTAATGTGTGTGCCCTTAATTACTTGTATAAGTCATATATTTCTTTGTTCGACATATTCAGTATATGTATTACATATGATAGAATCCAAAAATATTTTTTATTTTTCGACAGTTCAATTTATCTAAAAAAATTCTCATTTCCAAAAAAATAATATTATACTTTTTATGCAAAATTATTAATTCAATAAACATTTTAAAATAAAAAAAAGAAATTCTAAGCTTGGTGCGTTTTTTTGTAAATGGCGCTCTTTTTTCTCCATTTTGGTGCATTTTGAAATTTGTGGTGTTTGTGCTTTTTTCTACCTATTGACGCGTATACTAACGTCATGCATGTACATACATACATACCTACATAATTTTTGTATGCTCTCTAATTTCTCTGCGCACATACAAACGCACACATGCATTTACATGAGATGTGTGCGCTTGCGTTAAAAAACCTCCCTTAAACACAAGCACAATAGCTTACCATCTAAATCTTACACACACACCCAAACGTACAATATGCAAAGTAACAAACATACATGTATCAATAGTACTTTTCTGCATTGTTTGTTTAAACAAGACGTCTTGGCGGCATCGCTTGTTAACAGTCATATACACGTACACCAAAACAACCATCGTGCTTCGTTTATACTGCGACATCATTTATTATTGGCTTAGTATAATGCATGCCACGAGAGTACATTTAAAAAACATGACGTATTTTCATTTCAATACTGCTTACGCAGGCCACTATTTTTTATCCGGTTCGAAATCTAGTTTTTATATTTTCGTTACGGTTTTGATTGTTTAAGCAGTTTTAAAACCGCTTTTTATTCTTTTTTCCTTTTCATCGTATTTTTTGTCGGGTATTTAATAGTATGGGTTCAATATTACTACGAAAGGGTAATAAAAACCTATACTCAGTTTGGCGATTTTGTTTGCCAATTTTTTTAAGGAACTCCAAACAAACCAACTGTAATCAGTTAATTCCAAAAAATAACGGGGATGACACATTACAGGGCATTACACACCTTAGAGGTATTGACTGGAAAAGTTTGAGGTACGTTTGTTAATTTACATGAGAGCGCACAACAGGCCTGGACTGGCTTATGTACACATATGTAACCGCAATGGCTCGTCTTTTGAACCTAACCTTACCTTATATAATTCAGTCTTGGTAATAGCGCTTGATAATATATGGCAATAATGTAGCTAAGGGTCCACAAAACAAATCTTATTAACTGTTTATGCAAAAAAGCAATTGCTTCGTGCACTTTTTTTCATCAAATAATTTTGTCCATCTAAATTAGAGATTCGTCTCATTGTGCGTCACTTTTTCGAATAAATTTAATCTAGGAGGTCTTTATGCGTTAAACAACTATAGCTCTGGTCTTCACAAAGAAGAACATAATTTGAGTGGAGAAGGAGACATTATGGTCTACTTAGCCATTTCGTATTACGCTACCTGTGAGCTGTGAGAGTTGCTATCAGCCACCATGAATGCTAATTGATATAAAGGCGTACTTCAACAAGTCTTCCCTTACTTCAGTGAACTTTTTTGGAAACCTTTCATGAACATTTCAACAAGGTCCTTAATAGTAAAGTCATGCAATGAGAAGCAAAATGTCGAAGCACTCAATTGGCCAAAAAGTTTACAATTCTGGCAATCAATATGGAAATGAAAAAGAGTTTATTGATGTATTTTTCGTTCAATTACATACGTTTAAAATTATCTAACATCGTTGTATGATTCTATTCCCATTTGGATTTATTTTGTCATTCTTAAAAATGGATGATCTACTACTTATGATTAAATATTTATATAGTAAGAGATTAAATAAAATTAAACGTTTTTTCCGACTACAGCTTTCAAAGAAACACACAAAACGTTTATTAATTTTTCTCCACATTTAGACAATTAACACTTTTTATAAAAAGTACTAATAACTCCGCTTCAATTCCGTTCCAAATTCTGATGTCTACTAAGGTTGTTTTTATTTAACTTATTTAAACCTTCCCACTATTTCGCTTCTTTTGGTACAAGAAATATCTGTGGCAATAAGGAAAAAGTGCTTAAGTCATATTTTACTGTTTTGCAGGAGTGAACTTTTAAGCGTTCATGTCGATTTTTAGATATTTATTTCTTTTAGAGCAAATTTAGAAAATTCTCTGTTAACCTTTATTTTTTTAAGCAAACCCCGTTATACACACTATAAGTAATACATTTTAGTTAAAATATACGAAAGTATAACCTCAATTAAGATATTATTCGAAATGAGATTAGAATTCTAAATAAGAAAACCTCAAGTAATTTTGCTAATTTTGAAAAATCGCACAAATAAATTTAGATTTTCAGGGGTACTTTCCAATATGTAGATTACGGGGGTATCATTATCTCGACTTAAATACTTTTTCCTTTTTGCCACACACAAGAAATAATTTTTTGTGTTAGTGATGCCCTCCTTCTCAGAATTTGTTTTTGATTTATCATACACTTCGCTTCCAAAATAACAAGAAAGTTTACTGTAGTCTTCCATGTGAAAATGGGTAATAAATTTATGTGGAGTATTCATCTCTCTTCTCCTCCTGTAGTTTGTTCTAAATAAAAATTATGAGTTATTTTATTTAATTTTGACAGTATTTATGACGCTCGCTAAAATGAAAGATCAAAAACATTTATTTATTTTTAACAACTCAAAAGTCGAGATTTTTTTTCCGCGACTTTGGAATCTTACAAGATTTCAAGTCGATTACACAAACTAAAAAATTCGTTCTTTGAATATAATTAATTGAATATTTATAACTTTAACTTTTATAGGTAGAATCTTACTTCGAAATGACCAAACAATTTGTTGTCGACCAAATCCAATCCGTTATGGGTATGGATGCAACAAATGCTACGAATCCAATGACTGACGAAAATACCAACACCGAAGAAGAATTGGCCCGTATGTTTAATAGTATTTCGTACAACAAAGGCGCCTCTGTTATTCGCATGACCAAGCACATTATAGGAGAAGATAGTTTTAGGAAATCTTTAAATGAATATCTAACAAAACAGTAAGTTATGCTTAGCTCAAGATAAAATTCATAAATGTTTACTTTCTTATATATTTGAATATAGCAAATTCACTAATACTGTTCCCAAGGACCTGTTTACGGTTTGGAAAAAGTACTGGCCCACTAAATATAACCAATCTGCTGATAACTACTTCAACTCCTTTACCACACAAGTCGGCTACCCGGTTGTATTATTTAATCGCACCTCTGGAACTCAAGTGCAAGTCACTCAGAAACGTTTCTTGTTAAAAGATTTCGACAAAGCCGATCCAAATCTGAGTTACACTGTTCCTATTACCTACACAACAAGTTCTGAAAATGATTTCGAAAATGTTTCACCCAAATTCTTCCTTGAAACAACTTCAAAAGCCATAGACGTCAAAAACGATACAAAGTGGGTAATGGGCAATATTCAAGAGACTGGCTACTATCGCGTTAATTATGACAATAAAACTTGGCTTCAAATACGAGACGCTTTACTTGCCAGTAATTGGAGTGGCATCCATGAATTGAATCGTGCCCAAATTGTGGATGATATACTAAATTTTGCCCGCGCTGGTGTAGTTGATTACAGTTTGGCTTTCGATGTCATTGAATATCTTAAAACCGAAACCAATTACTTGGCGTGGACTGCTGCTTTCAATGCCTTCAACTATTTGAACATTCGTTTGGGTACCGATACAGGAGATTTTGCACTTTATATGCAGTCTATGACCGAAAAGGCCTACAAAAAACTAGGCTTTGAAGAAAATCACAACGACACTGCTCTGGATATTTATGCGCGTACAAAAGTCCTATCCTGGTCTTGCAAGTTCCGCAAATCTGAATGTATTTCCAAGGCTAAATCGTATTTCAATGAAAACCTTAAATCGAACCCAGTACCTGTAAATATTCGTTCTGTTGTCTATTGCACTGCCATGCGCGAAGGCAATGAAAAAGACTTTGACAAGCTGTACAACAAATATAAGACTGAAACTGTTGCAACTGAAGAAACTTTAATATTGAATACATTGGGTTGTGTCAAGGAGCCAAAACTAGTTTCCAGATACTTCAATATGATCATGTCTACAGAGATACGTCTTCAAGATAAATCAAGTGCATTGTCCGCCTTGTACTCAGAAAATAATGAGAATGTTGAAGCTGTATTTGACTTGGTTGACCAACATGTTGAGCAGTTATCTCAAGCGTAAGTTTTTGTCAGCATTTATATGTATATATGTACATATATATGTACATGCATTACAATCAAGCACATACACGTACAAATTTCTTTAATATGAATTTCTATTTCAGTTTGGGTGGTTATTCCGCTGTTGCTTCCGTCGTCTCCAATATTGCTGCTCGTTTCACTACCGCGGCTCAACTAGAGAAATTGAAATCATTCAATGAAAGACATAATAGTAAGTTTGGTAGCTCGGTTTCCACATTGCAGGGTGCTGTAAAGTCAGCCGAATTAAATATGGAATGGTCAAAAGATAAAATGCAACCAATCAAGAGCTTTCTGCACGAACATGGCCGTGGTGGTGCTCCTTTTAACAGCATATCGGTTTTAACTTTAGTTGTTGTAGCTTTAACAGCAATGGTCCTGCGTTGAAACTATATTTAAAAACCTATTTATGCTCAAGACCTACACGAATAGCTTATAATGCATACATAATACATACATAAATATATTTTATGTTTTAATTTATTTTATTACTATTTCTTAAAATTGTAAATAACAAATAACGTACATGCATTAAAAAATAAATAAATATAAAACATTTGGAACATATTGACTTCTCATATTTAAATATTTGGTTTAGAGTCTAAACACAATGTTTGCGGTGCGGTGCGATTTCTCGTTGCGGGAGAGAAAAATAAACATAATACAACAGAAGACGGCGACGGCAATACTTGTCATTGTCTGTTTAAATTTTTATTAATTTTAAAAACAAAAAATTAATAACATTTTATACATTCGCAGATATATTTTTAAACTTTATACTCTACGACAAAAATGTTTGAACTTCAAAATCATGTGTTTTGTTTACAATAATGTAGTGATCACCGCCAATTATTCAAAAACTACGGCAACATCAGCAAGAGAAAGACTGTTAAAAATTGAGAGAATACAAAAGTCCGCAATGAATATAAAATATTGTGCATTCCCGTATTCCCATAACTGCAATTTTCTTTAAAGTACCCTATATATATTGAACGTTTTAGGCAAAAGTAATGGGTTATTCAGTTAAATTTTTAGTAAGCAAGCCAAATTTTTGCTGGGAACTATCTCTACCACAGAATAAGTGCACCCGAATAAAATATCATCACCGAATATTTTCTATGTAGGTTCTATGTAGAGCATCGACATGATCGATTTTGTTTTGGCGCGAGTACCGAACTAATAGAGTTTGTGAATTTCTTATTGCTCGATTAATCTAGTAGGATTCTTAAATTATTAAAACAACTCGAATAATTTTATCCAATGGAAAAAACTTTGACAAGAATTAATTGTCTTAGAAGTTTGGATTTACTGGTTTAGTAGTTTTCCTTATCTTTTCTTTTTTTTCTTATATAAATAAATGAAATTATCTATTATACTATTTTTAAAATTTTTAATAGTTTTCTTAAGCTCATGTTATATATTGGGTAGTATGATTAAAAAAAGTATTTGCTTTTTACTTAAATATTTGTTTATGTATTTTTTGTTTTTTTAAAAAAATTTTTTAGTAAGACGCAAATATATTTTTTAATTTATTCATACCACGCATTGTTTTCGTTTTGTTCCACACTTTCTTCGTCTGATATATTTTGAAGAAATTCAATGTAAATAAAATGATTATACAATTTTATAACAACCCAGATAAAAAAATTATATATGGTCCATATATTTTTCATATATGAATGTACATATATAACTATATATGAATATGTATGAATTCATGTATGGAAATATATGGGATTATACATGGCAAAACTATTATATATGAACTTATATATAGACTAATATATGAAATGTATTATGACATATGAGCTCATATATGAAAATTTAATTATGAAGCTCTTCATATGTGGATCCATATATAAATATAAGATTTTATATTTGGAGCCATATAAGAATGTATACATACATGATATCTCACATAAGATCGTTTTTGCAATCAAAAAAGCTTGGAATTTTATCACTGCTGAACTGGTAATCCATTAGAAAATTCATACGGTATGCAAAGTTTATAAGCGTACCCTCAACGTTTAAAAAAGAAAAACTTTTTGTTACAAGAAAACCATTCTTGTATGATTTTATACATTGAGGCCCCATTTAATATATCAAATAATCAATAAGATAATCCAATCATTAATTTTATAGAAAATAACAAAATTCTCTAGATAAGAAATAAAGTTCATATTACTGTATTGAAAACTATTGTTAGAGGGATTATTTTTTCTTTTATAATTAATTGCATTAGTTTTTAATCTGATTTCTTAAGCTAAATGTTATGTACGAATTTGATTTATGTGTTTTTTCAATAATTGATTCACCTTTTGATGAATGAAATGACTTTTAGTTTGTTTTGAATTATTTGTCCAAACAAATGTTTCATTAAATACAACCTCTCTCTCAAGTCTAAAAAAAAATTAGTTTCAGTAATTTAATTTATTGCACAGCAGTGCGCTTTTGTGAGTCAAGAGTGTGTGAATATGAACTTTGCATACTGTGGAGGGAATTTACACACACATGTAACAACAAAAAGTTGTTGCTCATATAAAAATTAACTAGAAAACTTCATAGTTGTAGTTGCATTTAATGATATCCGATAACGATTTAAGCTGATTTGAGATAGTTGTATCTAGATAGAGTTAGTTAGTGTTTAGCA
This sequence comes from Tachina fera, assembly GCA_905220375.1. NCBI lineage: Eukaryota > Metazoa > Arthropoda > Insecta > Diptera > Tachinidae > Tachina > Tachina fera. Next base: position 19,898,766 of record LR999963.1, on the reverse strand, counting down.
GTACTGGAATTTAATGGCTTTTTCTTTTTTTTCTTTTTTTTAACTGGAATATCTTTTTTTGTATGTTGTTGCTTGGATTTTTTTTAAATAAAATTTTGGTTACTTTTACACAAATTTCTTCTAGGTCATAGAGAATATTCGTTATGCAGAAGCTGTCATCTTTAAAATTCGAACAAAATTTTTAAATATGAATACCCAGCTAAAAAAATTATATATGGTCCATATATTTTTAATATATGAATGTATATAACAATATATGAATATGTATGAATTCATGTATGGAAATATATGGGATTATACATGGCAAAACTATTATATATCAACTAATATATGTACTAATATATGAAATGTATTATAACATATGAGCTTATATATGAAAATTTAATTATGAAGCTCTTCATATGTGGATCCATATATATATTTTATATATGGAGCCATATAAGATGATGTATGATTTTATACATTGAGGCCCCATTTAATATATCAAATAATCAATAGGATAATCCAATCATTAATTTTATAGAAAATAACAAAATTCTCTAGATAAGAAATAAAGTTCATATTACTGTAGAGGGATTATTTTTTCTTTTATAATTAATTGCATTAGTTTTTAATCTGATTTCTTAAGCTAAATGTTATGTACGAATTTGATTTATGTGTTTTTTCAATAATTGATTCACCTTTTGATGAATGAAATGACTTTTAGTTTGTTTTGAATTATTTGTCCAAACAAATGTTTCATTAAATACAACCTCTCTCTCAAGTCTAAAAAAAAATTAGTTTCAGTAATTTAATTTATTGCACAGCAGTGCGCTTTTGTGAGTCAAGAGTGTGTGAATATGAACTTTGCATACTGTGGAGGGAATTTACACACACATGTATGAAAATGTATGAAAGCTGCCCAGCTAAAAAAATATGTATGGAGCATATATGATATCCCATATATGGTTCGGATCCGAAAAATGAGGGTATATGGGCATATATGATTATATATATTCATACATTTTCATACATGTATGTGTAAATTCCCTCCACAGTATGCAAAGTTCATATTCATACACTCTTGACTCACAAAAGCGCACTGCTGTGCAATAAATTAAATTACTAAAACTATTTTTTTTTAGACTTGATAGAGAGGTTGTATTTAATGGAACATTTGTTTGGACAAATAATTCAAAACGAACTAAAAGTCATTTTATCCATTAAAATGTGAATCAATTATTGAAAAAACACATAAATCAAATTCGTAAATAACATTTAGCTTAAGAAATCAGATTAAAAACTAATGCAATTAATTATAAAAGAAAAAATAATCCCTCTAACAATAATTTTCAATACAGTAATATGAACTTTATTTCTTATCTAGAGAATTTTGTTATTTTCTATAAAATTAATGACTGGATTATCCTTTTGATTATTTGATATATTAAATGGGGCCACAATGTATAAAATCATACAAAAATGGTTTTTTGTAACAAAAAGTTTTTCTGTTTTAAACGTTGAGGGTACGCATATAAACTTTTCATACCGTATGTATTTTCTAATGGATTTCCAATTCAGCAGTGATAAAATTCCAAGCTTTTGTGATTGCAAAAACGATCTTACGTGAGATATCATGTATGTATACATTCTTATATGGCTCCATATATAAAATATATATATGGATCCACATATGAAGAGCTTCATAATTAAATTTTCATATATAAGCTCATATGTTATAATACATTTCATATATTAGTACATATATTAGTTGATATATAATAGTTTTGCCATGTATAATCCCATATATTTCCATACATGAATTCATACATATTCATATATTGTTATATACATTCATATATTAAAAATATATGGACCATATATAATTTTTTTAGCTGGGTATTCATATTTGAAAATTTTGTTCGAATTTTAAAGATGACAGCTTCTGCATAACGAATATTCTCTATGACCTAGAAGAAATTTGTGTAAAAGTAACCAAAATTTTATTTAAAAAAAATCCAAGCAACAACATACAAAAAAAGATATTCCAGTTAAAAAAAAGAAAAAAAAGAAAAAGCCATTAAATTCCAGTACTGCTAAACACTAACTAACTCTATCTAGATACAACTATCTCAAATCAGCTTAAATCGTTATCGGATATCATTAAATGCAACTACAACTATGAAGTTTTCTAGTTAATTTTTATATGAGCAACAACTTTTTGTTGTTACAAAAGATTTCTATTGTTATAAATAGAGTTTCAGCTCGTCGCTGGTTCATTAATTTTGCGTATTTTGAAAAAAGTATTTCACGTTATAAGCCAAAGCGGATGAAGTGTGAATCAAGTTCAAGAATATTTATATAAAAAAAGATTTTGTAATTAAAATCTTACATTATGTCCTACCAGCTACCAATTGTTGTCATATTGGTGGCGTACTGTTGTCTAACACATGCAGCTCCAAGTGATGAAATTCTCCGAACAGCCAACACAAAGGCTGTTATCAATTACCGTTTACCTTTAACGGTCAAGCCTATCAACTACAAAATTAGCATTAAGCCCTATTTAAATGAAACTGATCCCAGAAAGTTTACTTTCGATGGCGAATGCTACATAGAAATACAAGCTGTACAAAAAACTAAACAGATTCAGTTGCATATGAAGAATTTAAAAATTTCACTGGCCGAATATTATAGAAAGGGTTCTACAATAAAAAAATATCTGCCCACTGTCAACCCAAACAGTTTAAGCAGTATTGTGGTTTACGATTTAAATGAAGAATTGCCCGCCAAGACATCATATATTTTACATTATAAATATGTTGGCAGAATGGACGAGGATATGCACGGTTTTTATCGCAGTTATTATAAAACCTCCAAAAATGTTACCAAGTAAGTAGAATTGTTAATAAATGAGACATTTTTAGATTTAATTGATCTGAAGCGAATTTTAACCAGAAATAATTTCTTATTCGGACTCAAGTTCAGTAATTTCAATTCTCATTGAATGAAATATTTTTATTAATTACTGTGAGTTTCTAAAGAAGAGAAGAAAAATTAAACTAGACTTTATAGCTGAAACTGTGCAGCCACACAGTTTATCAGCACCCTTGTCTATATACTTGGGTAGGATTTGTTATTAACTTCAGCTATTTAAAGTAAATTTTTATGAAATGGAATACGAGAAATGATTGTTGTGTATACAATTGATTTATCTTTGGTAAACACATTTATAAGTATCACTACTCAATTACTGTTTTCCATTATTTCATTTGTCTATTTAGGTTAGCATGAAATTATATTACTCTACTTATCTTATCTTTTAAGATCATCACATTAGTTATTTTTATTTATTCGATGTACCGTCCGTACATACATTTAAGTATTATAGTAGTGGCTATTATGTAAAACTTTTTTTTTGCTTTCAACAGTTGATTTCACTTTCCAGCAATATGAACTGTGTTGCCAAGTAAACATATTTTCGTCACGTGCCCATGATGAGTTAAATAGAGTTTTAATAGAGCAACTTAAAATCAAAACATTTGTATAATAATTTTCTCGAATAGTCGATCAACGTAATTTCTACCATAGAAACAAGTGCACTCGAATAAAATATAACCACAGAATTGTATTGGGTACTAAAGTATCTGTTTCTCTTCTGAAAAGCCCTAACGTAAGGGGGAATCTCTAAGTTAGGTTAGGTTTAGGAAGGATGGCAGTCGGAATATCGGACTTACTTGGACCGTTTCGGTCCATTGTGATACCACGGAGACTCTGCTTATGCGAAGTTCCCACCGTCGAACCCAGCAGAAAACAACATAAAGCTCCTAATACGTTGCAATTGAACACTAGCAACGTCAGAAAGTTCCCTGAACTCAAGAGCTCCCATTATGGCCATTTTCCTTTTTGTAAGAGTAAGAGAGTGGCCACGAAAGTATTCTTTTCACCAATATCCTGGTAGTTGTGGTAAACATAATTGTATTTGACCTTTAACCTATGGACAAACCTATGCCCAGTTAACTAACCTGTGAGACAGTGCCCAGTTAGCACGGACACTAGAATAGAGATTTGTTTCCTTTTTTTTAATTAAAGAAGTGGTATTTTTCCTATTTAGATGAGTCCATAACATCCTTGTGGTAACGTAATAATTTCTTGTGACCTACTTTCTATTTGTTTCATCTTCTGTCTTGCTTCTAAGTCTTAGTTTGCAGGAGAGTGGTATTAAGCTCACGGATTCCAAATCCGATGGAATTTGTAAGGTCGTACCAGTTCTAGCGAGCTTATCAGCCCTAGAGTTCACCTGAAAGCCTCTATGATCCAGGATTCAGATGATCTTGATATCAAACTGTTCTGTCATCTCATTTAGAGATGATCGGCAGTTGGGGCCTGTTGTTGTTCTTAGAAGCAGAGACACGAGGGCCATAATAACTGCTCGACTATTAGTGAATATTTTAATTAAAGTCGTTGAAGTGGCATTCACTTTCAACCAATCCCCAATTTCTTTTATAGCAGGAATCTCTGCCTCGAAGACACTGCAGTGATCCGGAAGTCGCTTTGCAATACGAAGACCTAAAGCCCATAACCCATATAATCTTGTGTTTTGGAGAGGGCTCTCTAACGAAGCGAAGAACTTTAGTAAGGCAAAAAAAATTAATGTCCTTTTGGAAGCTAGATTGTCTCCTTTACAAAAACACTTCAGGGAAGCATTAATTTTTGCTGGGTTGTTCGACATTTGATTTGGTTCCAATAGGAATTTAATTGTTTTTCGTATTTTAATATTGCTCGATTAATCGAATAATTTTTCCTAAATCCTAAATTATAATATACATAGTTATATAAATTATAATTATAAATAAATGGAATTATTCAAATAATTTTTTCAATAATATCATCCAAATGAAAGAAAAACATTAAGAAAACACGTTAACGTTAATCTCATTTTATAAAACATTCTTTTAAAAATAGTGTACTCAGAAAAAATTATTTTAGTTAACAAAAAGTTTACACGGCAAACTTTTTATGGAAATTTGTTTGTTAAACGTTTTGTAAACCCAAATCATATTTTTTGCTGAATAAGGCCTTAGATGTCTTGATTTCTTAATTTTTCTTATCTTATCTAAACACTTGAAACAATCTATTATGCTATTTTTTTAACATCTACTTTATGTAGTTATGTTCAGCTCACACAAGATATTGCTTTAGTTTAGTTTCAAATTTTCTTCTTCCAAAATATCATTGTCTGCGATTATACAATTTGATTGCAAGGTATTTCTCTCAAGCTTCAAGTATATGTATTTTAAAAATTTATCAGTATAGGCGAACCTTGCTGGATTAAGATAAAAAGTAAATGTGTTAAGTACTTTAATACGTCTCTAGTGTATTCTGGCTTTTTGAGGCAAGTAAATATTTTGAAAAGGAATTGTTTGCTTTTGCTAAATTGTTGATTAAGAGATTTATTATTCCATTCAACTGAATTTGAATGGCGACATGTTTATTCTGCTCTTCAATGAACATTGCAAACAATCGTAAAGTTTTGCTCAGTACTGGCCAATGTGGATTTAACAACGTATCTGACTATATTTTTCTCTGAGCGCATTTATGCTACAGATTGCCAAAGTTTTGTTATTTTATTAGACTGGGTTCACAAACGGCAATTTTCATTGAGCAAGTTTTTTACATGGGTGAGAGAGAAAATTATCATGGCGTTTAATTCAGTTGAATATATACATAAATAGAACTGTAGGGTGTTAGAATAAGAACTTTGATAAATTTTTCCACAGTAATAAAACTAAAAATTATAGAATTATCAGTTTTGAAGCCAATAGTATACATAAAATTAATAAGCACTGTGACCGTTTTCGAACAACGTGTAGTGTTTCATAACGCAGCAGTACAAAACATTGACAATGACACCCTTTCAAAACATTGTCAACAAGTATTAAGAACGCCGCAAACAAGCAATCAGCATATCTATTTCAAACTTGATGCTCATTGTTATAATGTTTTCCAGCTTTAAGGTGCAATCAGACGTGACATCCATATAAAACAGCCGTTCGAACCAAATTAATGGGCAACACTATATTTGATTATAGGTGACTCGCCATAACGCCATTGCCACTACCATAGAAACCAATTGAATTTTGGTTTAGTTATTGCTATGGCATTATTACCATGTCACGTGTAATTGCAGCTTTATATTTGTACACAATATACCGCATTCGAAAAGCATACAAACTTTGTATTGGCACCTTTTGGAAGTCAGCATATGTTATAAACAAACATTTCTCAAAATGCACAAAATAATCTTCAGACACATGTGGAATAAAAATAAATACAGAAAGTAATTTAAAAAAATTTGTCAAGAAACTTAAGAAGTTAGTGAGATAAACAAATATTTGTAAACTCAATAAAAAAAAAGAGTTTACTAAAAAAATAATTTTATTCGATAAAGGTACTGTCACACTTGACAAACAGTTGCCCAAAAAAAGCGTAACAATTTTTATTAAGTTAAACAGATTCCAACGTTTTTGGAAACTGTTTAACTTAATAAATGCGTCCATGCACAGTGGGGCAAACACAAAAAGACCAATGGTGGTGGTATGGCGGTTTTCGCCAAACAATTGTTAAAACCTGGTTTTACCATACAAATTGTTTTTGTTAAAAAAAAACTTGAAACCATTTATGAATTGGTTTAAAGTTGGTTTTATATAATGCAACCTTGTTTTTGCTGTGCTAAATTCAGTGCTGCCAAGTTAAAATGACCGGAAGCAGCAGTTAATGTTTATGCCAGTGAATAAGAGAAGAAACCAATTGATAAATTTTCAACTTAAAAATTTATGCAGCCGCAATAATAATCAAAACCTTGCGGAAAAAAGAAGCTTTTGGACGGAAAACAACGAAGATTTTTTCATGGACCTCTGCGAAGTGAAAATAGACGAAATGACTGACATCGATCTGCCGATAAAAAAATTTTATTTTGTAATGTAATTGTGCATTTTTTGTATACAATAACTTGATTTCCAAGCACTTCTTCACTTTGTATAAGTAGGTCTATAATTTTAAAATATTTATTTACAATATATAAAATAATTTCCATTTTACAACGCAATGCAAAATTTCCAAGTTTTTCATACTATCAGAAACAGTTGTTGTACAGTTTTCAAATAAGTGTTGTAAAAAGCAGAAAAAATACAACAACAAAAGCACGCATTTCTGCAGGAGATTTGTTTTTGTTTGAGAAAAGTTAATAGACAGTCTGTGAGTTAAGGCCGGGTCACACTGAATCCGTCATGCGTTAAACTTCGCCTTTTTCAACTGACATTAACGCAACAAAGAAAAACGTTGGCACAATGAGTACTTTATTGACGGAATCATTTATCGGTTGATTCTCCATTTTATTTATTAAATTCAACTTTTTTATTTATTTCGTTTATTTCTTTTGTTTAATTTTTTTTTTTGCTGCCACAAAACACAAACACATACCAAAAAACATACCAAAAAACTAACCAATATCTGTCAAACTACTCAAAGTACGCCAAAAGTTAAAAATTTAACAATTTTTGTACTTTGCGTTGATGGACACGTACTGAATGTATCAGACTTCATAAGAAACCATGTATTTCAAATTAGCTGTTAGTTGAAAAAGGCGAATTTAACGTATGACAGATTCATTATGCCCTGGCCTTTAAAACCTGAATTTAAAAAACATGCAGTGTGAATGCAAAATCAGCTATTTATGGTTTTAACCTTAAAACCAGGTTTTAACTTTCAGTGTAAAAACACTATTAAGTCAATTTATTGCCAGAAATTGTTCAAGTTATTCAACAATCAAGACTGGCGATGATTAATCACAGGATGCTCTATTGAATACTTTTTATATATATTTTAATGCTTTCCTTTCAAGATGGCTTGGGTCCACCCAGTTTGCAATAAATCAAGCACGCCGCGTCTTTCCATCTTTTGATGAGCCCAAATTCAAGGCCACCTTTGATCTCACTGTGATCCGACACCATGGCTTGAAATCTGCAGGACCTACTCGTCTCATCAAAAGCATACCTCAAGGGTAAGTAAATTTTTGGTTCCTTTTAATTTTATTAGAATCAAATTATAAGTGTTTATTTATCAATACTTTTTCAGAGAATATGTAACTGATGTCTATGCCACCACCCCAAAAATGTCAACTTATCTCTTGGCCTTCATTGTTTCTGAATTCAGTGAGCGTTTTGATGGTGAGTTTGGTATTCTGGCCAGGCCCGAATTCTATTCACAAACTGAATATAGTTATGATGTTGGCAAACAACTTCTCAAGGCATTGGAAAATTATTTGAGCATTGCATATATCTCAATGGGCAATGACAAAATGCATATGGCCGCCATACCCGATTTCTCACCTAATGCTATGGAAAACTGGGGTCTTTTGACATACCGGGAACGTGCTTTACTCTTTGATAAAATTCACAGCACCTTGATCTCGAAACAAGATATTACGGCTCTTGTGACTCACGAACAAACTCACATGTAGTTTGGGGATTACGTGACTTGCGATTGGTGGAGCTATAATTGGTTAAATGAAGGGTTTGCGCGTTACTTTCAATACTTTGCTGCCAATATGGTAAGCTCAATATTTGTATTAAAACTGGCTACTCATTGTTATTTTAAATTAGTTTAATATATTCAATATTGCCCATTCTAATTTGAGTGTCGTTTTAAAATGATAAAGGTAATGCAGTTTTCAGGTAACGCGGTACACTTTTAACGTATAATTTTCGTCCTTTTCTGTCGTTTTTTAACGATACTCTGACCAGAATAGGCTTCATTTTAAACTATTTATGTGAGGGACGTCCTCTTCATCAACCCTTTTGGTTTGGTTATGCACTTTATAATCAAAATAAAATGACTGTTTCAATTGTAAACCCCCAGATGTTGCAAAATGTGTACTCATTGTACCTTGGTTTAAAAAAGAATTAAAAACCATTTTACTTCTTTTTGAAAATATTTATAATGTTCACAAAAATAAATGATTAAGTATAAAACATACGAAAATTGAAAAAGAACAAAGAAATTTTGAAATATGTTACAAAGGATAAGATATTAGTTGTTTCAATAATCATTTGAATATTTATAATGCGTGATCCATTTCGAGGTTCCATACTTTTTTTAAAGGAAAAAACACAGAAAATTTAAATTTAATGGAGAATGTTTATTATCATTTGAAAGAACATTATTTGGCATTTATTTTTTGAAGATTATGGCCGACTTCCTAAACGCAAGTTGCAATGCATAATTAAAATCCATACACTTCAAAATCCCGCATCATTTTTATTTTGAATGTAAACATACATATGTATGTATGAGCTGCACAGCGACGTTCCTAAATGCCGATAAAATGCAAAAACTGTCTCTGCAACGCAAGGTTGCACTTGCATAAGCCTTAGACTTTACAAATCCACACAGAAAAAAGTCTAACGGTGTGATATCACACGACCTTGTTGGCCAATCGACCGGTCAAAAACGTGAAATTATGAGCTCACCGAAATGTTCTCTCAATAAACCCATTGATTGATGCGATATGTGGGAAATGGTGCTGTCTTGTTGAAACCAAATTTCGCCGAGACTACGAGCTTCAATTTCAGGCATCAAATAGTCGGTTATCATGGCACGACAACGATCGCCATTGACGGTTACGTTCGCAACGGCATCATTTTTAAGAAAATATGGACCGATGATTCCACCGGCCCACAAATCACACCAAACTGTTGTTTTTTCTGGATGAAGTGGCAGCTCTTGAATCTCTTTAGGTTGCTCTTCGTGCCAAATGCGGCAATTTTGTTTGTTTACATATCCATTGAGCCAGAAATTGACCTCATCGCTAAACAAAATTTGACTCGAAAACGTCGGATCTTCTTGGAACTTTTCAAGAACCCATAGAGCAAAGCGGTGTCATTGCTCAGGCGTAACTCTTTCCACTATGAAATGCCAAACAATTCTAAATGAAAATAACATGACAGCATGAAACGACTCAAACGTGATCTGTCAAAAAATGCTTTTGAAAAAAGTATCTCTACTTGGATCAATCATTAGTTTTATTTCAATACAAGTTGAAATTAAAATACATTTACTTGCACCTTTTTAGGTACAATCTTACTTTGAAATGAACAAACAATTTCCTGTCGACCAAATCCAATCCATTATGGGTATGGATGCCACAAATGCTACGAATCCATTGAGTGATGAAAATACCAACACCCAAAATGAATTGGAGCGTATGTTTAACAGTATTACGTATAACAAAGGCGCTTCTTTTATTCGCATGACCCACCACATTATGGGAGAAGATAATTTCAGGAAATCATTAAAGGAATACCTAACAAAACAGTAAGTTATGATTTGGCTCAAGGCAAAGTTCATAAATGTATATTTTCTTACATATTTTAATACAGCCAGTACAGTACTACTGTACCTAAGGACCTTTTTACAGTTTGGAAAAATTACTGGCCCTCTAAATACACTAAATATGCAGATAACTATTTCGCCTCTTTTACCACACAAGTGGGCTTCCCCGTTGTCTTATTTAATCGCACCTCGGCAACCCAAGTGCAAGTCAGTCAGAAACGTTTCTTATTGAAGGATTTCGACAAAGCCGATCCAAATCTGTGTTACACAGTTCCTATTACCTATACAACAAGCTCTGAAAATGATTTCGAAAATGTTTCACCCAAATTCTTCCTTGAAACAACTCCACAGACTATCGAAGTCAAGAACGATGCGAAGTGGGTACTGGGAAATATTCGAGAGACTGGCTACTATCGCGTTAACTATGATAATAAAACTTGGCTTCAAATAAGAGCCGCTTTGTTTGCCAATAATTGGAGTGGAATCCATGAAATGAATCGTGCCCAAATTGTGGATGATGTTTTGAATTTTGCCCGCGCTGGTGTAGTTGATTACAGTTTGGCTTTCGATGTCGTTGAATATCTTAAAACCGAAACCAATTACTTGCCTTGGACTGCGGCCTTCAATGCCTTCGACTATTTGGACATTCGTTTGGGTACCGATACAGGAGATTTTGCTCTTTATATACAGTCTATGACCGAAAAAGCCTACAAAAAATTAGGCTTTGAAGAAAAGCACAACGACACTGCTCTGGATATTTATGCGCGTACGAAAATTCTATCCTGGTCTTGCAAATTCCGCAAATCTGAATGCATTTCCAAGGCCAAGTCGTATTTCAATGAAAACCTTAAGTCGAACCAAGTACCTGTCAACATTCGTTCTGCTGTCTTTTGTACTGCCATGCGCGAAGGCAATGAAAAGGACTTTGACAAGCTGTATCACAAATATAAAACCGGAACTGTTGCTACTGAAGAAACTTTGATATTGAACACATTGGGCTGCGTCAGGAACCCAAAACTAGTTTCCAGGTTCTTCCATATGATCATGTCTAGAGAGGTGCGACTTCAAGACAAATCAAGTGCATTGTCCGCCTTGTACTCAGAAAATAATGAGAATGTTGAAGCTGTATTTGACTTGGTTGACCAAAATGTTGAGCAGCTATCAAAAGCGTAAGTTTTTGTCAGCATTAACATATACATATATAATTATTACCATCAAACACATATAGATACATATTTCTTTAATATGAATTTCTATTTCAGTTTGGGTGATTATTCCGAAGTTGCTTCTATCGTCTCCAGTATTGCTGAGCGTTTCACTACCGAGGCTCAGCTAGACAAATTAAAAGCATTCAATGTCAGACATAATAATAAATTTGGCAGCTCGAACTCCACACTTCGAGGCGCTGTGAAATCGGTCGAATTTAATTTGAACTGGTCAAAAGCTAAACTGGCGGCAATCAAGAGATTTCTGTATGAACATAGACGCGGCGGCCATGTCGGCCAGCTCCACAAAAGTGCAAATTTTTTGTCACATACGATGAGCAGGCAGTTTAGTTTGAATTTGAATTTGAATTTTTTCTGAAAAATAAACAAACTTAATTGCCCAATATTGTATGTGACAAAAATTTCACTTTTCTGTGGAAATTTTTTTATTGTTTATGTATTTTAGACTCTTGCTGCCATGTTCATCCTTACTAATATTAAGGTGCGGTCACACTTAAGCAAACATTTTCCTAAAAAAAAACGTAACCAGTGAGTATTATGAAAAACCTTTCGATTCAGATACATGTGTATTGAGTTAAACATTTTCAAATAATGTTGAATTTCATGACATTGTCTATTACTTATATGTATGACAGTGTTTAAATTAAGAAACACGTGTCGGAATCAAAAGGTTTTTCACTAATATTTAGTGGTTACTCATTTTTGGCCAAATATTTGCCAAGTGCGGCCATACCTTTGTAAATGTGTTTCTTTGTTACACTTTCATGCCCAACCGCTAAACCTATTTTAACCCTCTTTTTTAATTTTTAACACTATTTTTTAACATTTAACACTATACACGGCTTCTAAGGCACCACGAAGTTGTATATCCGAAACAAACAAGAAAATTCCACAATTAGCGGCCACTCATGAGGTAAGAAGATAATCTACTTAGTTGGTTGGAAGGATTGTATTGTTATTTGCATGCGAACGAAATGAATGATGCAAAATTAGAATTCGGTGCGCCTCTCAGGCGGGGTTTAGTGTTAGGGTTTAGGGTTTAGGGTTAAAAACTCATTCACCAATGAACAGCTACATTAATTACGAGCGTAAAGTATTGAATATCTTTTATCCCGTTCGGAACCGGGTTTTTATGTTTGGTACGGATTTCTACGAACAACATATTTTGGCTGGTTAGGGTAATTTTCGTTTCGGGTAAGCCGGTATTTATGTATTTTTTGAACATAGCGGAGCTGCGGAAAGAGCTAGTAAAAATAATTTTGGTTTATAAAACAATCTTCTTTATGGAATTTTTTTGTTGGTTTTGTATATTAAAAATAGTTATATGAATAACACTTTAAATATTTTAAATAACTAATTAATTACATTTATTAAAAAATTAGTATAAATATAATATTTGATAATATAAATGCCAATTATTTTATTTAAGTAGTTTGTATTTACATATATTCAAATATGTAGCCTGAAATATTTCCTGCAAATGCTAACTGAAATAATAATAAAATTAATAAAGCTCTCAGACAAAAGGAAGCTTTAAAACTTTGTATTTAAAGTTTATTTGAACTATAATGAAACTTTATTCCAGGAATAATTTCTTAATAGTCCTCAAGGTCAGTATTTTTAAATTCTTATTATGTGATTTTCAAAAAAAAAGTGCATTAAAGTTTACAGTAGACTTAGCCGAGGAAAATGCCGTATTTTTCTGTGCCACCAAATGAATTTTTAATGACGTGAAAAACTATTCATTTCTACTTGTTTCAATTTTATTGTTTATTATTTTCAGGTTAGCACAAAGTTAATTAAGGATATTTAATTATTCTTGTTTATCTTTTTAGGGTTCCGTACACCAAAGGTGAAAAAAGGAACCCTATTGTTTTCACTACGCTGTCCGTCTGTAAAAAAAATCGCCAAAATGAAAAAAATCGCCAAAATCAAAAAAAAATCGCCAAATTGAAAAATTGCCAAAAACCGAAAAAATCGCCAAAATGAGATAAAAGTGTCAAAACTACAAAAAAGCGCCTAAATGAATAAAAAAATGAAAAATGAAGAAACGCCAAAAACCGAAAATCACCAAAATTAAAAAAAATCGCCAAAACGAAAAAATCGCCAAAAAGTAAAAAATCGCCAAAAAACCAAAAGCATGCCAAAACGAGAAAAAATTTCAAAACTAAAAAAATGGCCAAAATGGAAAAAGAAATCCAAATAACGAAAAAATCACTAAAACAAAAAAAATCGCCAAAACTAAAAAAATTGCCAAAATAAAAAAAATCGACATAATTAAAAAAACGAAAAAAAGTTGTATAGGCTACTAAAGTTCGTATTGAATTACATATCTCGTGTCCGTACGGAACCCTTCGTGCGCGGCTCAAAGTCGCACTTTACTGAATGTATTGTTTGTTTTATTTTTTTATCATCACATTAATTATATCTACTTATTACAACTGAATATAATTTGCTGCTGCTTTCAACAATTTGTTGGTCGCGGTTCACACACTTCAACTTTTTTTGATCAACTCGTAATTCAGTTGTAAAAAGAAAAAAAAAAGATATTTGTATTTCCGTCTCCGACTTTCTTACAGCTGAATTACAAGTTGAGCAACAAAAGTTGAAACTTATAAGCCGGGACTTATTTACCTTTTAGGTATATTAAACTGCGATTAACAGGCGAACATATTTTTTTTGTCACATTTGTGTGATATATAATATTTTACATGTTCATTAAAATATTGTTTCTCAAAAATGCATTAAAATTAAGTGCTTATGGGATGCTTTTATTTGCTAGTGTATCTCAACTTTTATTTATCTTATACAAATGTATGGAATCATTTATTATAGTATTTTAAAAATTTTTAATATTTCATATAGTTTTGTTAAGTACACACGCGAAATTTTATCCGTTTGACTTGTAATAAGCTTTACAACATTTGTACCATACGATTACATTATTTTCTAATAAAACACATATAAAAAGGTAATAAAATATGTTTAGCAGTATGGGTAACAGTGATGAGAAATGAGTTTTGCATATCAGCGTCAGAAAAAAAATTTTAAAGTATTTTTCTGACTTTGAGTGTAAAATTTTTTTTTATATAACAAAAAATTGTTTTTATTTTTAAAAAGAGAAGTAACACTCAGGCAATGATTTGCCTGTTATATTAGTACCAGGTGTGTTACCTTCTTTCTAGAAAAGGTATAGCAATACAGAAGACAGGTGGTGCCAAAAAAAACGTAACCACTAATTAATTAATGAAAAACTATTTGATTCAGTCATGTATTTATTGACTTAATCTGTTTACAATCATGTTGGATTCTATAAAATTGTCTATTAGTTACATATGTATGTATGAAAATGTTTAACTTAATAAATTCGTGTTTAAATCAAACAGTTTTCCATTAGTAATTAGCGGTTATGGTTGTTTTACGCATGTATGTCACATGGCACACAGATGTAAGCCCGGCCCATATTTAGTGCCCATTTTATTAATTTATTGTCGAATCTGCTAAACACTATAGACGAAGGAAGGCGCTCTGATAACTTTAGTATCAACTGAAACCGGTACTGTACAGTGAATAATGACTCTACCTTCGTCACTTCAACTTTCGGACTACAACTGACAAATATTATTATTTTGTTTTATTTTAGTTCTAGCAAATCTAATTTTATGAAAATATGGGTGTAACAATAATTACTATGCCGCTCAAATGGACATAAAATTTCTGTGTAGCTCTTATTTTACGCCAAAGTTTAAGAAGTATAAAAGACATTTAGCAGCTTAAACAAATACCCTTAATATTATTTGAATTAACTACTGCATGCGTAAGAACATGTGTAAAGTAATTGTACTTGTATTTTAATGAGAATCCAAAATAAACTTAAGAAATTTAGAGCATAGTTAAAAAGCAATTGACTTAATTGTTGTGTACAGGTAATTTTCAAAGTTGTTCGGTCAACAATGAAGCTATAAGACATGTTTAGTTGTCTACTCATTAAAACTAATGTATTAGTTATTAGATACATGTGTACATATGTATGTATATATATATAGATATATATATGTATATGAAAATTTAAGTTGTACAAATGATACATATTAATGCCCTATTTCTACAAGTCTAGAAAGTTTTTATTAAAAACACTCAAAAATATTATTGTTTTTCACATAAATTTTATATTCAAGTCTCTGTTGCTGTTAAACCGTTAACGACTCGAGATAACTTTTGTATATAAAAGAAGCTGTGCGGTGAGCAGGTTCATAAATTTTGGCATTTTGATACACGTATCTCGCTTTAAAATCAAAAGTATAAAATTGTGCACAAGTGAAAAAAAAGTGAAATTCGAATTCAAGAAAAATTAAATAAAAAATAAAATCTCACAGTATGTCCTACCAGCTACCAATTGTTGTCATATTGGTGGCATACTGTTGTCTAACACATGCCGCTCCAAGCGATGAAATTTTCCAAACAGCCAAAACAAAGCCTGTTGTCAATTACCGTTTGCCTTTAACGGTCAAGCCTATCCACTACAACATTAGCATTAAGCCTTATTTAAACGAATCTGATCCCAGGAATTTTACTTTCGATGGCGAATGCTACATAGAAATACAAGCAGTACAAAAAACTAAACAGATTCAGTTGCATATCAAGAATTTAAAAATTTCAGTGGCCGAATATTATAGAAAGGGTTCCTCAGTAAAAACTAATCTACCCACTGCCAGCCCAAATAATTTGACCAGTATTGTGGTTTACGATTTAAATCATGAATTGCCAGCAAACTCATCATATATTTTGCATTATAAATATGTTGGCAGCATAGGCAAGGGTACGCGCGGTTTCTATCGCAGTAATTACACGACCTCCAAAAATGTTACCAAGTGAGTAGAATGTTTAATAATGTTGAATAATTTTTTTTTGAGTGACCACTCTGCTACATATTATATATTGTAGTCAAATTAAACTAATTTCTATTTTTTATGGCCACAAACCAAAAACAGTGTTGACAATATAGTTAAATATGTAAAACAAATTATTACAAAGAAATATTTTGTTTTTGCAAAATAAAAAATATAGTTACAAAATTTTAATGTTAAGTACAAAGTAAATTATATTTTTGCATATCGAAAAATTACAATTCGCGAAAAATTAAATGATTAAGAATCGATAAAACTGTAAGGAATGCAAAAAATAAAAATATAATAAATATGAAAAAAACGCAAAAAATCGCAAGTTAGCAAAAAATTGCTAAATGTATAGAAGCAATTACTAAACCTGTAAATAGAAAAATTCGCAAAAAAAAAATAATGAAATAAAGTGATTTGTGTTTATATGTTTGAATAAATTACACAGGTCAACAAAATGAAATTTATTGTGTAAGGTGAAAGGTTTCCTAGTCAATTTGTATACACTAAGTACTGTGTATCAATCCCCTTAAATAAGTTTTTTTGAATTGGCTCTGTATCTCGAGATTTTCCGTTATTAAGAAAAAAGAGGATGCTCCATCACACAATTTGCATTTACTTGAGAACTAGTTCTTTGATTAAATAAAAAAATATATAGAAAGATAGGAAACGAGTTGGCCTTTAAATTACGTCGCTATTAATTTTTTAACAGTCTTATGGTTTCGGAGATATTCAGAAAGTTTTATATTGTTTTTTAAAAGACTCATTAAAACTTTAAACTGAAGAAAATTGTATATTTTATTATTAATTGTGATACATTCATATGTTATAAATTAAATGAGCCACATTTATTTAAAATCATTCCATTACTTCTGAATTTATTCACAATTAAGTGGTAAGTTAAGTTAAGTTAAGTTAAGTTTATTTGAGACTTTAAAACAGATACACATAAAAAGAAGTAAAGGTCGAATTACAAGAAAACTTAAAACTATAATGTTTTGTATTAATAAATATTATCGTTTTACAGTAACAAACTTGTCTGTTTTTGTGAAAAATTTCAAACATTAAAGATAATGGTGCTTGCTCCCGGCACAACATTTAATTAAGTGGTAAAATCACCCTTATTCTGAATTTCGATTCGGATCGTAAATTTCTATGTTTGGCAACTTTGGTATTCTGCGTTCTGTTCTGCGATTTCTCTTTCGATTCTATGTATTCTGCATTTCGATCGTAACTACAAAAAAAAACCCAAATTGAAAAATCGCCAAAAACCATAAAAAAATCTACAAAATTAGAAAAAAGTGTCAAAACTAAAAAAACGCCTAAGTGAATAAAGTCGCCAAAATGAATAAACACCAAAAACCAAAAATCGCCAACATTAAAAAAATCGCCAAAACGAAAAAATCGCAAAAAAATTAAAAAAACGACAAAAACCGAAAAAAGTCGCCAAAACGAGAAAAAAATGTCAAAACTAAAAAAATGGCCTAAATGGAAAAAAATCCAAAAACCGAAAAAATCGCCATAATAAAAAAGATTGCCAAAATTAAAAAAATCGCCAAAATAAAAAAAATCTCCAAAATTAAAAAAACGTCAAAAACGAAAAAAAGCCCAAACTGTAGTTTATATAGGCTACTAAAGTTCGTATTGAATTACATATCTCGCGTCCGTACGGAACCCTTCGTGCGCGGGTCAAAGTCGCACTTTACTTTATTTGGCTTTCTTTAGGCATTTTTAAACATACACAATCACTGTTTTTATAGAAACATATAAATATGTTTTCAAGTAAAAACTTTCTTGAAAGTTTCTTATTTTATTTTTATTAAATGAACTTTTTGACGTTCGTTTCAAACTGTTTGCGCAATTGTTAAAAAGGGGCTTCATGAAACAAGACTCACAAGTTTGCCCAATTGCAAAAATTTAAATTTTAAGAGTTCTCATGAAAACGTTTATTATAAAATATTTAAGCGCAGCTACAACAGGTTTGTCAGATATGGCTATTTCTCGCCAAAAGCAGCAAATAAATAAATAAATAAATAAAATTTTTCGGCAATTTTTATGACTATTTTCGAAAAAAAATTGATTATCAAAATTTTTGTTAATCAAAAAAATTTGTTTGGTGAAGGAGTAGTTAGTTTTAAAAACAAATCCTAACAAAAGTGGTCTGCAAGAAATTGAAACAATTGGATTTTGATGAAAAATCATTAATTAAATTATTAATTATAATTAACCTTTGGCGATTTTCTGCAAAAATTTTTACGATTATCTTAAATAAATTTATTTAAAAAAGAATTGTATAAAAACAAAATTTATTATCAAATATACATATATTATCAAACACTACATGAAATTGATTTTATCAACTTTGGAGATTAGGGTCGGAAAAAATTTGACCACCCTGCCCAGAGCTGCTTAAGAACTGACACTGTATTCCATATTTCAGATCAAACTGCTCACCTAATACTACATTTATGCGCGCACTATTTGCGAATAAAAATATCTACTGTTTATACGGCATTGTAAATTTATAAGAACTTGGTAGCACTTCTATAGAAAAGTTACCTATGGTTCCAAAAAAAATTGGGTAAATGTATAAAATAACAAATAATAATTTGTTTATTTTTTTTTATTTGTAAGCGTGGCAACCTCAAGCATTTTATTTGCAAATAGTGCGTTCATCGCGAACAGTTTTCTGGATTAGTAAGTCGCAATAAAAACAATAATATGGCAACAATTTAAAGTTTTATTTGCAAATAGACCCTGCGTATAAACGTAGTATAATTCATAAATATTGTTGTCGCCATCTTTGCTTGCTTTGTTGCTCTTTCATCATAAATTTAGCTTTTCTAAAAACAGAGGCTAATCCCGTTTTAGGTAATTTAATTTTTCTGAAATTTAACAGCCTTATTTAAAAAACTTAATAAGGTTTTTTAAAGGCTTAATAAGGAAAATTTTGTATGAAAACTTGTCTTAAAAAACCTTTATAAAGGCTTCATAATTTTTATAAATAACGCAGTTAGATTTTTGAAACATTTTTAAATTTAATTGAACTGTAGTGAATTTTAATCAGAAATAATTTCTTATTCGGGCGTAAGTTCAGTAATTTCAATTCTTATTGAATGAAATATTTTTATTAATTAATTTTAGATTTTGTATATCAAATTAAAAAAAAAATACTAAGAAACTTATTTTATTCAATTAATCGATTAGTTAATAATAAAAAAATTACTCGAGCTGTTGGAAAATTAAAATTTTTACAACCTAAATTAGAGCGTCAAGCGCTGCGTTAGCAGCGTGGTATGTAAGTATTTTCAGTCCATTCAAATAATATTTTATGCGTTTAAATGTATTGAAAATACGTACCTTGCTGTTTTAGATAGTACATTAAATCAAATAATAGAAAACATTTTCTGGATAATCTCTTGGATACATACTTATTTTGAAAATATATGTACATATTATACTTTAAGATGGCTTGTATCCACCCATCTCCAACCAACTCACGCACGTCGCGTATTTCCGTCTTTTGATGAACCCAAATTCAAGGCCACCTTCGATCTCACTGTTATCCGATACCGTGACTTGAAATCTGCAGGCCCTACTCATCTCATCGAAAGCAAATCTGACGGGTGAGTAAATTTTTGCTTTCTCTAAATTTATTGAAATCAAGGCAAAAGTATTTTTAATAATCGAGACTTTTTCAGAGAATATGTAGCAGATGTCTATGCAACTACTCCAAAAATGTCAACTTATCTCTTGGCCTTCATTGTTTCTGAATTCAATGAACGTTATGATGATGACAAGTTTGGTGTTCTGGCCAGGCCCGAATACTACTCACAAACTGAATATAGCTATGATGTTGGCAAGCAGCTTCTCAAGACGTTGGAAAATTATTTGGGCATTTCATATTTCTCAATTGGTAATGGCAAAATGCAAATGGCCGCTATACCAGATTTCTCAGGTGGTGGTATGGAAAACTGGGGTCTTATAACCTACAAAGAACGTTATCTTCTCTTTGATAAAAATCACAGCAATTTGATTGCGAAACAAGAAATAGCGGAACTTATGGCGCACGAACAAACTCACATGTGGTTTGGCAATTACGTGACTTGTGATTGGTGGAGCTATACTTGGTTACATGAAGGGTTTGCACGTTATTTGGAATACCTTATTACCGATTTGGTAAGTTCAATACTTGTTTTAAATACGGCTGCACAGTTTTATATGAAATCTAATTTATATATTACATATTAATGTTGAGTATAGTAGTAACTATATGAATTATTACAACAATTATCGTATTTACAAGGGTGTGATAATTTTATTGGCAGTTTCATACATTAGTAATAATATCAAACTCTCAATTTTTTAATATATGTACTTTAGAGTGGCCGTTATTAATTTTTTTTTATTTTCAATGTAATTGTTTGCACATGACTATCTTTTTAAAAAATCATTTTACAAGAATATGATATATGATATAATAAATTAAATATTATTAAGTTTAAAATTTGTTAACGCACTAATATTCCCAAAATTATTATTTTACTTATTCAGTAAAATATTTTTTTATTAAAATACATTGAAATTGATTATTGAGGAGCTTAGATGGATCCTATGCGCATTTCACTGTTGCTAATGCAGATCATCAGGGAACCTTTACTTAAAGCTTCTTAGAACAACTAGAGTTATTATGTTATAAACTTTCATTTAAGCAAATGAGAAGCTAAACAACAATTAATAAAGTTGAAACAAGAACTAAATAATCAACATGTTAAATATTATTAATTTTGTTCTTGTATCTTTTTAGGTAGAACCTAGCTTCGAAATGGCTAAACAATTTGTTCTCGGTGAAATCCAATCCGTGATGAGTATTGATGCCACAAATGATACGAATCCAATGAGTGACGAAAATATCAATACTGATGCCGAAGTGTCGCGTATGTTTAATAAAATTCCTTATAACAAAGGTGCTACTTTTGTTCGTATGACCCACCATATTATGGGAGAAGATAATTTCAGGAAATCATTAAATGAATATCTAACAAAACAGTAAGTTATGATTTAGCTCACGGTAAAATTCATAAATGATTATTTTCTTATATATTTTAATACAGCCAGTTCAGTAATACTGTTCCCAAGGATCTCTTTACGGTTTGGAAAAAGTACTGGCCCACTGAACACAAAAAATATGCAGATAATTATTTCAACTCCTTCACAACCCAAGTGGGTTTCCCCGTTATCTTATTTAATCGCACATCTGCAACCCAAGTGCAAATCAGTCAGAAGCGTTTCTTGTTACAGGATTTTGACAAAGCGGATCCAAGTCTGAGTTATACTGTTCCTATCACCTACACAACAAGCTCTGAAAATGATTTCGAAAATGTTTCACCCAAATTCTTTCTTGAAAAAACTTCGCAAACTATCGCAGTCAAAAACGATACGAAGTGGGTAATGGGCAATATTCAAGAGACTGGCTACTATCGTGTTAACTATGACAATAAAACTTGGCTTCAAATAAGAGACGCTTTGTTTGCCAGTAATTGGAGTGGCATACATGAATTGAATCGTGCCCAAATTGTGGATGATGTGTTAAATTTTGCCCGTGCTGGTGTAGTTGATTACATTTTGGCTTTCGCTGTCGTTGAATATCTTAAAACCGAAACCAATTACTTGCCCTGGGAAGCGGCTTTCAATGCCTTCGCCTATTTGAACACTCGTTTGGGTACCGAAACCGAATATTTCGGTCTCTACATGCAGTCCATCTTCGAAAAGGCCTACAAAAAGTTAGGCTTTGAAGAAAAGCAAAACGACACTGTTTTGGATATTCGCACTCGTAGAAAGATCTTATACTGGTCTTGCAGATTCGGCAACTCCGAGTGCATTTCTCAGCTGCAAACATATTTCTATGGAAACTTAACGAAAAAGCCAGTTCCTGTCAACATGCGTAATGCTGTCTATTGCAATGCTATGCGCGAAGGTAATGAAAAAGACTTTGATAAGCTGTACAATAAGTACAAAACCGAAACTGTTGCTACTGAAGAGGCTTTGATAGTGAATATATTGGGTTGTGTGAAAGATCCGAAACTAGTTTCCAGATTCTTTCATGTAATTATGTCTCCAGAAGTACGTCGTCAAGAAAAAGCAGACGCATTGTTTAGTTTGTACTTTGAAAATAATGAGAATGTCGAAACTGTATTTGACTTGGTTGACCAAAATGTTGAGCAGCTATCACAAGCGTAAGTTTTTTTTACCAATAAAATCAAACATATACATACGTACATACATACATATACATATATATGTAACCAAATCTCTTTAACATTAATTTCTATTTCAGTTTGGGTGGTTATTCCGAAGTTGATACCGTCGTTTCTAAAATTGCTGAACGTTTCACTACTGAAGATCAGCTAGAAAAATTGAAAGCATTCAATGAGAGACATAAAAATAAACTTAAAAGCGCGAACTCTGTGAAATTGGTCGAATCTAATTTGGAATGGTCAAAAGCTAAACTGGTGCCAATCAAAAAATTTCTGTATGAACATGCCCGCGGCTGCCATAACGGATAATTCCAAAGAAGTGAAGTGTATATATATAGATACATATGTACATATATTTATTTATTAAGTTTTTTTTCTCTCAAAAACACAACCTTAATTGTTTAATATCGTTCCTGACAAAAATTTCACTTTACTGTGGAAATGCCCATATGTATATTTTTTGCTATTTATGTATTATAGTGTCTTACTTTTTCTCTTTGGTTTACTAAACGATCTTTTTTAGGAAAATTTTTTTGTTCGTTTCTTAAAACAAAATTATTTATATGTATAACACTTTTAATATTTTAAATAACTAATTAATTACATTTATTAGAAAATAAATAATGGTTTTCAGAACCTGGCCGATGATTAAAAAAAACATACATTTAAATTAAAAACAAAACAACTTTATTCGTTCATTTCAATAATGTTTAAAAAACAAAAGAAAAGCAAATAAATTCACATGCTTTGAGTTATAGCATGTATAGAAATTCCATCTACATCTGCCAATCTAGATACTATTTTCTATAAAGACTTTTTAGGTTGAAAATACTTCGTAACGCTTGAAGTTGTTGGAGTCACTTCGAAACCTCTATTACATCTGCATCCAAGCGAATTCACATAAGGTGATCTTAGTTCGCCAGCTGACATAATTTCACTGCTGTCAAATGAATCAAAACGTTGAGAAATATTCTGACAGCAGGAAATGTTACGCTAATAAGTATACAAAGCGAATACGCAGAGTTGCAAATTAAAACCACCTTGTGTCAATTCGCCTTGTCTGCTTCCATGCTTAAGGCTTCATTAGTCTTTACTTTCTGTTGCTGTTCTGTACCGTTCTTTTCCGTAGAAAATATTTTGCAATTACTTTTTCTGTGAAAAAAATCACCTGGCAACCTGATTACACTTGTACAAAAAGTATCACAACATACTAATACATACACACTTTTGGCTGTCACTTAACGTTGAATTCTATTTTCTACACATCTGTACGCAACAGAACAGAACGAAAAAGGAAAAACTAACCACACATACAGATTTTCAACTAAACAGAAACAAAACAGCTGATTCAGAACAGAACAGCACGTACAAACTAATTCTGCCTTTAGTCTTGTTTTATACTCGGCAGTTTTTCTGGAAGCAGGTCTCTTCAATTCTCTTTTAAAACTGGTTATTTGTTTACACACAGACGGTTTCTTGTTCAATTTTCCTATTGTTCAATTTTCGTGTTGTAATTTTCTGTACAGGCATGTCAGTACCCCTCTCCCATAAACTCAGACATGCTTCAAGAAAAACTGCCCAGACTAAAATAGCAATGTAAAAAAAGGAATTATAAAACCGTAAATTTCCGAAAATTCCCGTTGAAAATTTCATATAAATTCATTTTTAAAGGTTTTTACCTATATGAGTCATCGCTTTAATACCTCTCCCGAATAAATACTTCAAAAGTTATGACATAACTAACCGGGTTTTACTGTACAAGTCGAAAAATATAAGCTGCAAGTCATTGCGCTACAACTTCCCGAAAAATTACAAATACTAATTGGGACTTTGATAAAGGAAAGGAAATGAAGTTTACAGGGATACCATTAATTCAGAAATGGCTTATCTCGACCTAAGCACTTTTTCTTTTTCGCTACAGATTTATTATAGCGATATCATTGTCGTAATAAAATTTACTGGATTTACTGGGTGCCCCTGTGGCTGAGTGGTAGCGATGCTAGACTCTCAGTCCAGAGGTCGTGGGTTCGATTCCCACATTAGACCCTGGGTGTTTTTCGCAGACAAGCAAATCGCTTTGCGGGTTGTGTTTGTTCTTTAAAAAAAAAAGTATATACCACATATAATAAAAGAAAAATTCATATAAAAGAGGTACTGCTTGATTTTATTTAAAATTAAATTATGCACAATAGATCACCCACAAAATGTATGGGATGCCGAAGGTACATATTTATTTCATTCACACCACCTGCAGTTTCTGATAGACTGCACGTTTCACCCGAAAAATTACCTATCTTCACTATAAACACTTTTGGCGCCCTAAATTTTAAGTGGAGTGTTTTTTTGGAAAAAAAATTTATAACCATTTTTGTTTCGAATAAACAAAAAGCCAGAAAATCCCACAATTTAATAAACTAAAAAAAATAGAAACACAAACATTTTGCAAAGTTATTTATGGTTTGAAACTTATCTTCAATTGGCTTTCTTAGATATTGAAAAGATTATTGATAAACACACATATAGTTCATCTACTACATGACAGACCATAATAATTTCATGTTCAAAATGCCCAGTTAGTGTTATAAAGAAAAAGAAAATTGTATATCTTTGAAGCAATTTTTGTGGTATTATGACAATCTTGCAATAGTTAAGCGTTATCTGATAACAATCGTTTTATTTTATATGATTGTTAATACGATTTAATTGATTAGATGAAATAATATTTTAGACATACAAACATACATACACTTCTACGTACTTTTTATAAAGTGTGACTTTTCTTATAAATAGAACTTCTGCTGCCGTAAAGACTTTAGTACAACATCAAATTTTTACCAGCTTGAGTGGCAATTTTCGTGTGTGAGAACAAAGTGCAAGTGATCGCAAAGAATATTATATATATATTATAAAAAAAATCTATTAAATAATTTTTCACAAAATGGCGCCTATCACGATGGCTGCCATATTTTTAGCATGCCTGTGCATTTCATATGCTCTTGCTCCTCTAACTGAAGACACACAGACACCCGTACTACAAGCTGATGTCAATTATCGTTTACCCTTAACTATCAAGCCTCTCAATTATAAAATTTCACTTAAGCCTTATTTAAATGAATCTGATCCCAGAAAGTTTACTTTCGATGGCGAATGCTACATAGAAATACAAGCTGTACAAAAAACTAAACAGATTCAGTTGCATATCAAGAATTTAAAAATTTCAGTGGCAGAATATTATAAGAAAGATTCCACAACAACAACTGATCTACCTACTGCCACCCCAGATAAGTTAACCAGTATTGTCGTTTACAATTTAAAAGAAGAGTTACAAGCAAACACATCATATATTTTACATTACAAATATGTTGGCAGCATGGACGAGGATATGCACGGTTTCTATCGCAGTAATTATACGACCTCCAAAAATATTACCAAGTAAGTAGAATAGTTTACAAAGCAATCTTTCGCTTTTCCCTACGCTGTCCGTCTGTCCGTCACAGATTTCACAATCTTGACACAATTTTAACTATGTAATTTTGACAACTTGCTGTATTTTGGAAACCGTAACAGGCAAACTCTTGAAATTTTCAAAAACGATAAAACTAAAAAATTCCAAAATTATTAAATCGCCAAACCGAAAAAAATTGCCTAAATTACAAAAAAATCTAACACTTAAATAAATCGCCGAATTCGAATAAATCGCCCAAATGAAAAAAATCGCCATAACGCAAAAAAGGCACGAAAATAAAAAAAAATTTATTTGAAAAAAATCGCCAAAATGAAATAACGCTAAAAACGCAAAACTTCGCCAAAACGAGAAAGAAGGTGTCAAAACTAAAAAAGCGCCAAAACTTAAAAAATATCGCCAAAACCGAAAAAACCCAAAAACGAAAAAAAATCACATACATATATGAAAAAAAACTCGCCAAAATTAAAAAAAAAATAAAAAATAAAAATATAACCAAAAACCGAAAAAAATCGCCAAAACGAGAAAAAAAGTGTTAAAAATAAAAATAAAAAAAAACGCCAAAAACGGAAAAAATTTCATAAAACTAAAAAAAAATTCTATATGAAAAAAATTTCCAAAATTAAAAAAATCGTCAAAAACCAATAAAACGCAAAAAAACGTTAAAGCTAAAAAACGCTAACAACCTAAAAAAAACCAAAAACGGAAAACAATTCAAAAACTGTATTTTATATGGGCTAAAGTTCGTATTGAATTACATATCTAGTGTCCGTACGGAACCCTTCGTGGGCGGGTCAAAGTCGCACTTCACTGAATTTATTTTAAATAGTGACCACACTGGTATTATTGTCGACATTCTAACAAATTAGCTTAAAAAAATTAAATAATTAGAAAGTCACATTCCTTAATAAAAATATTTAATTCTATACGAATTTAAAATGCTAAACTTGAGCCCGATTAAGAAATTATTACTGATAAAAAAAATGAAAATAAAATAATATGTAATAAAAGAAAGTTCGAAATTTTAGTTGAGCAACTTTTTTTAGTTCATGAGCGAGAGAGAAAGATATGATAGATCTTCTTCTTCTCTCTCTTCCAGAATTTTCTCAGTGTGTGAGCCCATTATACTCGTAATAAGCAGGGAAACCGCATATATGAAATGGCATGTTTTTTATGTTATTTATTAATGCGAAGATATTTTCACCACTTCAGAACTTTTAAAGAATTTTGTCATCGATTTGTTAGTGCATATTTTACCCTTCAGAGCATGTTTTTTCATATTGCCGTCACTCACGCATATTTGAAGAATTTTTTTTTTGAGTTTTTAGAGCATATTAGATGCCTTTAGGGCATATTTTGATATTTTATAAAAAAAAATTATATTAATCTGTTGGTAAAACATTTTATTTTTATTTTTCTCCGTCTAAATCTCATTTTCAGTTCTACGCATACAGTATATTTGTTTCATTTCTTAGGCTATATCCCAGCAAAAAATTATACATTGCCATCAAAACTACTTGCTATATAATGTCTTACTTTTCTGATTACCAAATTTCACTAATCGCTTACAAATCACATTACCTAAAATTATAGAAAAAAATGATATACAAGTTCCTAAATGAAGAGAAAATGATTTTTTTAGATTAAATAGATTAAGTGCCATATAAAAATAACTTCTTTTCAAGATGCAATTATTTTAATCTCACGCCTCGTTAAAATTATTAAGTTGGTAATCCAGTAGGGAAGAGCTTCCACCAAAAATGTTTAATTCCAAACCCCATTACCTTCTTTGAAATTTTTTGCTGGGATAGTATATTGAATGACCAAAAGAAACAGTAGTATTTACAAAGCAAAATGTTGCTACCATTAAAGAGTTAAATTTTAAAAGGGATATGATTGATTTTTGAGTCGCAAAATTTTTTTTCTCTGAAAAATATTTATTTGTACATTTTCCTGCCTGTGTCAGGTTCAAATAACAGTTACGCTGTGCTCGAATTTGAAACTTTTTTTGTAACAAGCCGAGAACCTAGTGGGTAAACCTAATTCGAGTAGGCTGAATCCAATGGTGCTAATCATTTTTTTAAACTAGCTCTTTTTTAAAAAAATAATTAAGATTGGAAACTTGGTTAAAAGGACCAAAAATATCATAAATTTTCCTAGTTTTCTACCATTTATCAACCTTTACGACGATATATATCACTTGAAAAAACATGTATTGATAAACTTGCGTCCTGAAAAAACTTTTTGGAAAAAAAATTTAATTTTTTTTTCGAATTTTTTGCGTCAATTTTTTGTGGCAATTTTTTTGATTAAAACAATTTTTAAAAATTTTTTTTCTTAATTTTTTTTTCAAAAATGTCTTTAGGAAGCATGCTCATCCATAATATGTTCTTTTAATTGATATGAAAATTAACGAATAGTAGAAAAGTGGGGAAAATTGCGGTTTTTAGGTGCTTTTAACCAAGTTTTCAATCTTAATTATTTTTAAACAAGAGCTAACCTAAAAAAAGGGGGTTATCACCATTGAATTCAGCGTACTAGAACTATGTTTACCCACCAGTTCCCCCGCTTGTTACACTTTTGAACTAGCACAGTGTTATTTATACAAAAGACTTAATTCTGATATCGTGATCTCCTTTTGAATTGAATTTAAATTTTTATTCTCAATAAATTTTTATTGGGTTTTTAGAGCATATTTTTAAGTTTTTAATTCATATTGAAAGCTCATAAAAGATTTTTTTTAAAGCATTTTTCTGGTTTCCCTGATAATAAGATACATACATTTACGATAGATATCAGTTCTGCTATTTTGTTTGTAAGAAATAATTTTAAATTATATTGTTCAAAAACTATTTATGAAAACGTGATGTCTGAAAGTGCGAAATCAAAACCTTACCTATTTGAAAATATGAACTATCAGGTTTATTAAACAGTTTTCCATACAAAATTTATTTTATAAATAAAATTGTTTTTTTTTATGATTAAGGGTTAAATTTCTCATGGAAACTAAACTGGTGACGCTTCTCATTGAAAAAACATACAGTCACACAAATAATAATACATAGCCCCGAAAAAAAATTGGGTTTTGGAAAAATTATATTTTTAAGTGAATTTTATTTAATGAATTTGCAAATTACGGCATTCGATTACGATCGGAACATAATTTGCATATACACTGATTGGTTGTGAAATAATTCTGCATATTTATATCTTTTTTAAAGATGGCTTGGATCCACCCAATTCCAGAGAAATCATGCTCGTCGCGTCTTCCCTTCTTTTGATGAACCCAAATTCAAGGCCACATTCGATCTATCTCTGACTCACCATCGTAGTTTGCGTTCAGCAGGTCCTACCCGTCTCATTGAAACCAGGCCAGCCGGGTAAGTCAGTTTATTTCAATGGTTTTTTGGTTATTTTAAAAATCATCGATCGTTTTCTAGGGATTATGTAACTGATGTTTATGCCGCTACTCCGAAAATGTCAACATACCTCTTGGCCTTCATTGTTTCCGAGTTCAATGATCGTTATGATGGCGAGTTTGGTGTTCTGGCCAGACCCGAATACTATTCTCAAACTGAATACAGCTTTGACGTTGGCAAACAAGTTCTGAAGGCGTTGGATGGTTACTTGGGCATTTCATATTTCTCAATGGGCAATGACAAAATGCATATGGCCGCTATACCAGATTTCTCGGCTGGTGCTATGGAAAACTGGGGTCTCTTGACATACAGAGAACGTTCTCTGCTCTTTGATGAAAATCACAGTACTTTGGGCTCGAAACAAAGTATTGCTTCAATTGTGGCTCACGAACAGGCTCACATGTGGTTCGGAGATTACGTGACTTGTGATTGGTGGAGTTACACCTGGTTAAATGAAGGCTTTGCCAGCTACTTCCAATATTTTGCTACTAATATGGTAAGTGGGGACTTAATGTAATAATGCATAATTATAATGAAGTATATTTGTTATATGGTTGATCTAAAGAAATAATATGAATAATTTACGTCATAAATGTTAAATTTCAATTACGTTTAGTAAACAATTAGATTACATTTTAAAAACAATTGTACTGACTATATAATTCCCTTTAAAAGAATTTCTGATAAATAATTGATTACGACTACTAATAATCGAAAAGTAGTCTGAATTACTGGAAAATGCAACAGATAGTCAAAAATAATTAAAAGAAATTAAAAAATAATCCGACTAATTTCAAAGATTACTTTTGATTATTAATAAATAATCAGAAAGAATTAAAAGTAATCTTTAAAACTAACCGGATTATTTTCTAATTACTTTTGATTCTTTTTGATTATTTTTTGTAATTTAAAGTAATTCAGACTATATTTCCAGTATTAGTTATCGTAATCAATTAGTAATCGAGCGAAACTGAATTTAATCATTACTTCACCTTTCAAAAACAAGTAATCAAATTAGTAATCAGTAGGATTACTAATCATTACTTAACAGTTATTATTTGCATTACTTTTTTTGTTATTGCTTTAGCTTCTCTATATATGCATTTCGTTATTGCTTAGATTTAAGCTACTATTGCAGCTACGTCCAAACCATATGCACATTGTGCAAGCTTTTATAAAAAATATTTTTGGTTTCACACCAACGAGAGCACAATACCCAATCAGATCTCGGGGAAATCAATGATTGCTGCGTACTTTGAAAAGAAATAAAATCAAATTGTAAGAGCCTTCAAAGCTGTTTACCGCAAATGCAAGTATGAGAGGTTCTGTGATTGGACGTAGCTCTTTTAAACCAAAATTCTGTTCATGTACAAAATCCCAAAAAATATACAACATGAGAAGCTTTCGAATTTTGAATGTTTTTATCATATAACTTCGAAAGGGTTTTCTTTCTTTTCTTTCTTTCCCTGATTAAGAATTAATAGTAGTATTTTTTCAACTAGTAACTTTTCTCATACTTTATTTCATATATGTAATAGAAAAAATAAATTCGATGCCATCTTCAGATAAGCCATGAATATCTCTTGTAGAATCTAACGTTTTTCAAAAACAACAAAAAGTTTTCATTGCAAAAAGTTAAGCTATGTATGCACCTACAAAAGTTAAATATAACTTTAGTATTAAAATATCTTAACATATCGCACTTGCTCCTCAAAAGTGGTTCAAGACAAAATTTACAAACTTCAATAGAGATAAAAAAAATTATTTTTTCATATATTCTTATACCATAAAGAAGGATACAACTCCGTTTTTTATATAAGATTTGTACCGCTTATCGCTTTCTTGCAAAAATTTTAGATTTAAAAATTTTCAATTGACCCTATTTAGATAAAATAAATGCGATTTATAAATATCTTTATTTGAACTTAATAGGTTGAGAGTTATATGAAAATGGATCAACAATTTGTGGTCGACTATATTCAAACTGTCATGGGTATGGATGCAACAAACGCTACGAATCCCATGACTGACGAAAATACCAACACCGAAGAAGAATTGGCCCGTATGTTTAATAGTATTTCGTACAACAAAGGCGCCTCTGTTATTCGCATGACCAAGCACATTATTGGAGAAGATAGTTTTAGGAAATCTTTAAATGAATATCTAACAAAACAGTAAGTTATCTTTTGGCTCAAGCAAAAATTCCTAAATGTTTACTTTCTTATATATTTAAATATAGCAAATTCACTAATACTGTTCCCAAGGACCTGTTTACAGTTTGGAAAAAGTACTGGCCCACTAAATACAACAACTCTGCTGATAATTACTTCGCCTCCTTTACCACACAAGTGGGCTACCCGGTTGTATTATTTAATCGCACCTCTGGATCCCAAGTGCAAGTCAGTCAAAAACGTTTCTTGCTGAAGGATTTCGACAAAGCCGATCCAAATCTGAGTTACACTGTTCCTATTACCTATACAACAAGCTCTGAAAATGATTTCGAAAATGTTTCACCCAAATTCTTCCTTGAAACAACTTCAAAAGCCATAGACGTCAAAGACGATACAAAGTGGGTAATGGGCAATATTCAAGAGACTGGCTACTATCGCGTTAATTATGACAATAAAACTTGGCTTCTAATACGAGACGCTTTACTTGCCAGTAATTGGAGTGGCATCCATGAATTGAATCGTGCCCAAATTGTGGATGACATACTAAATTTTGCCCGCGCTGGTGTAGTTGATTACAGTTTGGCTTTCGATGTCGTTGAATATCTTAAAACCGAAACCAATTACTTGGCCTGGACTGCGGCCTTCAATGCATTCAACTACTTGAACATTCGTTTGGGTACCGATATAGGAGATTTTGCACTTTATATACAGTTTATGACCGAAAAGGCCTACAAAAAACTAGGCTTTGAAGAAAATCACAACGACACTGCTCTGGATATTTATGCGCGTACAAAAATCTTATCCTGGTCTTGCAAGTTCCGCAAATCTGAGTGTATTTCCAAGGCTAAATCGTATTTCAATGAAAACCTTAAATCGAACCCAGTACCTGTAAATATTCGTTCTGTTGTCTATTGCACTGTCATGCGCGAAGGCAATGAAAAAGACTTTGACAAGTTGCACCACAAATATAAGACTGAAACTGTTGCCACTGAAGAAACTTTGATATTGAATACATTGGGTTGTGTCAAGGAGCCAAAACTAGTTTCCAGATACTTCAATATGATCATGTCTACAGAGATACGTCGTCAAGATAAATCAAGTGCATTGTCCGCTTTGTACTCAGAAAATAATGAGAATGTTGAAGCTGTATTTGACTTGGTTGACCAAAATGTTGAGCAGCTTTCACAAGCGTAAGTTTTTGTCAGCATTTATATGTATATATGTACATATATATGTACATGCATTACAATCAAGCACATACACGTACAAATTTCTTTCTATTTCAGTTTGGGTAGTTATTCTGCTGTTGCTTCCGTCGTCTCCAATATTGCTGCTCGTTTCACTACCGCGGCTCAACTAGAGAAATTGAAATCTTTCAATGAAAGACATAATAGTAAGTTTGGCAGCTCCGTTTCTACATTGCAGGGTGCTGTAAAGTCGGTTGAACTAAATATGGAATGGTCTGAATTAAAACTGAAACCAATCAAGAGCTTTTTGTATGAACATGCCCGCGGTGGCGCCCCTGTTAACAGCATATCGATTTTATCTTTAATTATAGTGGTCGTGATCTCTATTATTGTGCATTAAAATTATTGTGATACATTTAGTTTTATTCTTAGTATGTTATTATTTAATTAGATCACAATGGGCCCTACTACTGATGGACTCAAGTCAGGTATGCTTAAAAATTTAAAGTAACATAATTAAAAGTATTATTTAATTTAAAAAAAAAAAATTAATAAATGGCAAACAAATCATTGGGTGTTACACACTATGTACCATTATTATTTTTTTATAGGTGTCATTGTGGCCAACAATGAAGAGGTGGAATCTGCGGATTTTTTTTTCTTAGTCCTAATTTACACTATGCAAGCCTTAATGCTAAGCTGATTAGTTTGTTAGGAGAGAGAGGCGAGAGGAAATGAAATGGTTCTATTCCCCTCGTGTCTCTTTCCCACAAACTAATCAGCTTAGCAATAAGACTTGCATAGTGTAAATTAATGCTTAAGGAGGTAGTTGGTTCTTACTATAAACAGTATATCGAAGGTTTTATTATTTGGACTTATTTTCTCTAAGTCGCGGCGCTTAACGTTGATAAATTTTAAATAAATATATACATATTTTGTTTTCGTTGTTTAAGATATTTCATTTTATAAAATAACCCCCCATTCTATTAAATGGCCCAAAGCAGTCTAGTGCACTCAAATATTTTGTATGCAGCCCCAATCTTTGTCAGAGTACTAGATTTTGAATTCAACAAAAGAGAACTGCAGAAACTACAAAAACCAAGGCCCTAATTCTGTTCGACCATTGTGCTGTCTTATCTATGGACGGAAAAAAGCAGCAGTTATGATTCTTTCAAACAAGTATTATTTAATGTCTATGCTAGAAGGTTCGTGTATTTGCTTTATGATTTTGTTTCAAACATTATTTCCAAAGCATATATTTTCATACATTTTTCGAACTATTGTATAATACTTTAATTTAATTTTTATGTTTTAAAAACATGGCAATAATATTTTTATTTTTCGTTATCAGAGACAACAACTATTTAAAAAAAAAAATAAATTACTGAATTCAAACACAAGAACTCAGAAACAAACAAAAACGTCCTAATTTTTCTTAGTGAATTTTGGCATAAGTATCTTGCATAAAGAGGTATGTGTCCAATAGACCTGCTAATATTGGAAAGAGGAAAAATATATGTATATATATATATCGTCACCTTAAATGCAAACGGACGTAACTACACTTTTATATTTTTTACAGGAGATACAAAAAACTTTTCAAAAGCATTAATAATAAAGTTTTCTTGAAAATTTTCTTTGATATTAACTTGTAGTATGGATACTTATATGTTTTAACCATTTATTTCCTTTTTATATATATATTTAAGATTTTATGTTAGTTAAGTTCCTTGCAATAAAAAATACATGCATTCGCATTTACGTCCGTTTGAATTTCTTTAATAAAGTCGTCATTTTTAATCGCAGAGGTATAAATGTTTGC
The DNA here is from genome assembly GCA_905220375.1 of Tachina fera. Taxonomy (NCBI): domain Eukaryota; kingdom Metazoa; phylum Arthropoda; class Insecta; order Diptera; family Tachinidae; genus Tachina; species Tachina fera. The sequence continues at coordinate 19,863,958 of LR999963.1, read as the reverse complement.
GTGAACATGTAGTTTGTTAAAGTGAACCATAATCAATCAAAGACTCGATTTCGAATTTTTATGTAGTAACGTCCGTTTGCATTTAAAGTGACGATATGTACCCACACAAAACTAATTCGTTTGTAACAGAACCTAACTACTCTAACTCAAAAGTAAAATATTTGAGGTAAGAGTACAGGCCCGAAACAACTTACTAACTGAATGGTAAGAACGTTGGAACCAAAAAGAGACTGGGAGATGGACATACATATGTATAAGCCATAGTCGGCCAAAGTGGGACCAGAGTGCCGAACTTCAATCGGATTCTTATAAAAATGAATACACATACACACATATATTTGTCTCGGTGGCCAGAAGTAAAATAAACTGATCCCAAATAAAAAAATTTGGAAAGAGAGGCGACATGAAAAAATTGCATATTTCTTAAGCTGAAGGATACAAGTAGATGTGATCATTGTGAGACATCAAATTTAAACGCAAATCAAATACTTTTCAAAAGCGCAAGGTGGATGGATGAGAGATAAGACTGGCTTAAGAAGATGGGGGCAATCGTAACAGGCTAACCAACGTTGTCGGCAATACATTTGTTTAACTTATTGCAGGTATAAGAATAAAGAAGAAAATAGTTCGTGACTGAAAAATTTGTGGTACTTGTGCTTTTTTCTCTCATTGTCGCGTATGCAAATGTCAGGCATGTACATACATACATACCGAAATAATTTGGGTATGCTCTCTTATTTTTCTGCGCACATACAAACGCACACATGACATGACACAAACATAATAGCTTACCATCTAAATCTTACACACACCCAAACGTACAATATGCAAAACAACAAGCATACATGTATAAACAGTACTTCTTTTCATTGTTTGTTATAAACAAGATGTCTTGGCGACATCGCTTGTTAACAGTCATATACACGTACACCAATACATCCATCGTGCTTCGTTTATAGTACGACAGCATTTATTATTGGCTTAGTATAATACATGCCACGAGAATACATTAAAAAAACATGACATATTTACATTTCAAGACTGCTTACGCTGGTTACTAGAACAAACCTCAATAGAGCTCAAAGGAGACAATGTTAAAAAATAAAATATTAAGGGTTTTCATGAGAATGTTCAAAAGTCTCGCAAACTGTGCAGCAATTGTGCATTTTTACACTCTCTTAAATAAAATATCAAAAATTTTATAGAAATTTATTTACACAAACCTGTTAAGTTTGCGCAATAATTTTGACTCGCAAGCTTAAGCTGTGCAATTTTGCATTTTGTAAACAACAAGTCCTCGCTTTTTTGACTTTCTTTAGGTATTTTTAGATATGCACACACACTTTTTTATATTTATAGATATATATGTACATATAAATATGTTTTTAAATTTGAAATTTTATTTTATTTTTATTTTTATTAAATGAACTTTTTGACGTTTGTTTCAAATTTATATAAAGTCTCGAAAGATTGTCCCATTACACAAATGGAAATTTTAAGAAATTCATGAAAATCCTTAATATTTTACTGAAAGCCCTGTATTTCATTCAAAAAATCACGTTCTTATCAACACGCTGTCGTGACTCATTTATGCTGCCAACAAAATCTCAACTATTGTTTTTTATTTATTACTTTTTTCTTATCCGATAGTAAGTTACAATACAATTTGCAGAGCTTTAGTTTTATATTAATTTAATATCTATAAATTATTTATATAGAATTTTAATTAATTTTGCGCATGAAAATTATCAAAAGAAATAAAAAAGCATTTCAAAAAACCATTTATGGTTTGAAACTTATCTTTAAGTGGGTTTCCTTAGCTATCAGAAAGATTGTTGATACAAGTACATAAATAATGTACGTTTACTGCAAGACCTTCCTAGTTCCAATGACCTTCCAATGACCTTCCTAGTTCCAATGACAATGCCAAATTGTGGGGCTTTTAGTCTATGAAAATTCTGTTTAACACAAAATTATGATGTGCATTTTGGGTATTGTTACATTTTTAGATTTATGACGTTCTCGCAATAGTTGAGCTACATATATTTTATAATAATCGTTATATATTTTATGTTTATGATTTAATTACCTACATGAAATAATGTTGGTGTATATACAGACATATATACTTACATATGTACACAAACATATACATATGTATGTATGTACCTGGGTATTTAAAAAAAAATTATAAATAGAACTTCCGCCGTGATAAAGAATTTAGTAGCCCACAAAATTTTGACAACTTCGTGTAGTGTTTTTCTTATTCAAGTCCATAGTGCAAAGGTGTTTAAAGTGATCGGAAAAGACTTTCTATGAACACAAGAAACTTGTAAAATTGTTTAACAAAATGGCGCCTATATTGTTGGCTGCCATAATTGTAGCATGTTTGTGTCTAACTCAAGCTGTTGTTCCCCTAACTGAAGACGTCCAGGCACCCGCGATACAGGCTGATATAAATTACCGTCTACCTTTAACTATCAAGCCCATCAATTACAAAATTTTACTCACGCCTTATTTAAATGAATCGGATCCCAAAAAGTTTACTTTCGATGGCGAATGCTACATAGAAATTCAAACTGTACAAAAAACTAAACAGATTCAGTTGCATATGAAAAATTTAAATATTTTACTCGCTGAATATTATAAAAAGGATTCCATAATAAAAACTTTATTGCCCACTGCGAATCCCGATAATTTGACCAGTATTGTGGTGTACGATTTAAAAGAAGAGTTACAAGCAAACACATCTTATGTTTTACATTATAAATATGTTGGCAGCATGGACGAAGATATGTATGGTTTTTATCGCAGTAATTATACGACATCAAAAAATGTTACCAAGTAAGTCGAAAAGTTTGGTTAAAAATATAATTTATAATGGAGTACGCTGATTCCAATATTATCGGTTATTTCTTCAGGTTATCCTTAAATGTATATTAATGTTCATAAGTAGATAGTATAGGTTCAATAGTACCACTTTAGTAGTAGTAATAAAGCTCTATACTTAGTTTGGCGATTTTGGTTACCAATTTTTTTATGGGCCCAGAAAGCTTTCGAAAATCAGTTCGGACCAAAAAAATGGTATCAGCTAATCCAGACTTGCTAATAGCACTTAAATATATACATATGGCAATAATGTAGCTAAAATTCCACTTAACATTTTAAGATAAAAATAATTTCTTCGTGCACTTTTTTTCAAATTTTAAAGGAAAAAAGCTTTTTTTCACGATAACTAGCAGGGACTCCTAATTGTTTGCTAGCAATCTTTGGCAAAGTTATAGCTACGTTAAAGCTGGACAACTTTTGTAAACATATCAATACAATCTGTATGAGATATTAGGCACCTCATACAGACCACTTTTTACCTCAAATAGAGAAGACAGGTGGTGATGGAAAATACAAAGGAAAGCTTCATTCTTTTACAACTCTGCTTTTTGCACGTTTTTAACAATGTAGTGTTGCAGCGCATCTCGTGTTAAATGAGGCGTATTAAATTGTTTTGAAGCTGTGTTTTGTAGGCATTTTATTTTATTGTTAATTTTGCCTGGCCGACGATTCTGCTACACAACGAAGGACGGCGGCGCTCTGGTGTTTCATTACAATTAGTATCTGCTGAAGGCGGTATAAGTTCAGTGACCAGTGAAGTCACTATGCCTTCATCACTTGAACTTTCCTATAACAATTGATTGATTGAAGGGGACGCTAATGCATATCAGAAAAATGCGTGGTGTTGTTTATTTAATGACTGTTGTTTATTTAATGACCCAGGATCTTCGCTTTTGTACTCAACGTCCTAACAAATTCAGTCACCGCAACCCTGATCGGTATTTGTATCTGCATTTGTATATACCCTTATTGTAAAAATTCACTAACAACATAATTGAGGCAAATCAACGCCTAAATTTGGCACGCAAAACAATATAATAATGATATTGCACGAGCAACGAAATTTTTAAGAATCCCATATAATATACATACACAGAAAAAATTAAAAACAAAATTCAATTAAAAAATACAAAGATTGATTCAGTTAAAAAATTAATTAGTTTTCAACCCATCACGGAAATTGTAGTATTAACTCATCCATTTTAATTTAAAATTTTTTTGATTTTTTCAATTAAAAAAATATTACATTAACTAAAAATGTAATTGATGGTTTTTTAAAGATTCAATTAAAATTTAATTAAAATATTTTTAAAGATTAAATTAAAAAATTAATCGAAATATTTTTGCCGATTCAGTTAAAAAAATAATTAAAAATTTTTAAAGATTCAGTTAAAATAGTAATTGAAATATAGAAAAAATTTAATAGAATAAAAAATATAAAAAATTAAATAATTTCAAAAAAATGGAAACGTTGGTATATTGTACCATAAACCCAACTCGTGCACCGTATGGTTTTTCAAGTTTGAATGGTGCATGAAAGTACGTCCAATGGCCGTATTTGGCATTTGATAGTGTTCCGTAAGTGTAAATGTAGAATATCGCAGCTTTTCTTTAAGTTTTGTGTGTATTTTGTGATTGGATTTTAAAGAAAGGCTACGATATTTTCCACTACATATAATTACATATATACTTACGCAAGACCATTTGCATTGAACCCCAAATACCGCCAATGTACGAACTCTACCATCCATATTTGGTCTATCAGTTTATATTTCCTTTTATTATATGCTTTTTTCTCAAGAAAAGAGAAGAAAATGAATTTCTGTTTTTTTATTTTATATGTTATTTTTATTCCACGTATGTCAAAATTACTATGAATCAAAAAAATAAAAAATTAAGCTGAGTATTTTTTTCTCCCATATAAAATGTCAAGACCAATTAAAAGATTAATTGGGTATTTTAATTGAAAATATTTTTTCAAAACTATGTGGCAGACTATAAAAAACCGCTCGATTTTCATACATAAAAACAGAAGTTTCATTATTTACTTACAATTTATATGTAATAATTGTTAACCATTTCATAGTATTCTGAGTTAAGCTCTGTCGATAACACTTTTTTGATAAAGCAGTAAATTCAATTAAAACAAACATATATTCAATTAAAATATTTATAAAAAAATATAATTTTTTCTAAGCAAACATTTAATTGAAAAAAAATCAACAATAGCTTTTTCTGTGTGTGTACAATTGTATGTATACATATGTATCTAGACTCTTGAACTTTGTAAAATAAGTGTATTTTTATACCGACTACAACAATTAACACTAAAATTTAAAAAAATTAAAATTAAAGGGTGATCCATCAGTTAATGTAATTTTGACTATGTAATTTTGACAACTTGCCGTATCTTGGAAACCGTTAGAAGCAAACTCTTGAAATTTTCAATAACTGAAAACCAAAAAATTCCAAAATTATAAAATCGGCAAAAAGAAAAAATAGTTTCAAAAACCCGAAAAAATCGCCTAAACGAAAAGAAGCACCTAATCAAAAAAAATTCTAGCACTAAAATAAATCGCTAAAATAAAAAAATCTCTAATATGCAAAAATCGCGAAAATGAAAAAACGCCAAAAACCAAAAAAAGCTGCTAAAACGAGAAAAAAGCACCAAATTAAAAAACGCCAAAACTAAAAAAACCATAGTAAGAAAAACGCTAAAAACCGAAATAATCCCAAAAAAATCCAAAACAATATATATTATGTAGGCTAAAGTTCGTATAATATTACAAACGTAATGTAAACGTAAACGTAGTGTCTTTACTGAATTTATTTGCTATATATACATAATTTAAAAGAAAATTGCTACTTTTATTATCAATGTTAAATTAAACTATTTGCTTGAGCTTTAGGTCAGTTTATATTTTAAATTTGCTAGTTCAATATTTCGTTAACCTTCGGTGAACTTCTTCAGGATATATTTATATCGTTTTTGGTTTTTATGACATCTAATTTTTAATTTTAACATATAAAAAAGGGTCGAAAGATTAGATAAAAATATTTTATTATCAATGTTTTTTTTAGTTAAATTAATTGCCAGCTTAAATATTTTTGCAGTTCGTTTTAAAATTTCAATTGTGCACAGATGTTGAGCAATTGCAAAGCATGTGCAACAGATGATCACGCAGTAAAGGCTCAAGGACCAGTTAGCGTACTGTATAGGAATGTAACTGCAACGGTAGGAAACAGCTGATCGATATTTTTATATGAAAATTAATGTAAAGATTCTTACATTCCGGTTACATCTCTATAACCATTTTCACTACTACCTTTCCTCCTAAAATAATAAGATAAATCAGTAACACTCATTACTTTGTAAGCCATTAAAAGAGTTCTACCCATTACAAAATCTTTAAAAGTTTTTTGCTGGGCAGTGTTGGACATGAACTTAGTGATAGTAATTAATAATACATAAATGTCGTATTAAGCACACAAAAAACAATCAAATAAAGGTTGGTTAAAACAACTGTTTTGTATTAATATGGTTATAGCACGTGTAATTTAATTTTAAATTTGCTGAATTCAGCAAGTTTCAGATTCGGTGCTTTTTTTTGGGTGAAGAATTTTTATGAACAATTTTTTATAATTATTATACCCTTTACCAAAAAATGGTAAAAGGGTATATATAGGTTTGTCATTCCGTTTGTAATTTCTACAATATTAATAGGAGACACATAAAGTATATATATTCTGGATCCTTATGCATAGGGAAGACGAATAAGCGATGTCCGTCTGTCCGTCTGTCCGTCTGTCCGTCTGTCCGTCTGTCTGTACGTGAAATCGGTTTTCCCAAGCTCCCAGAAGAGCTAGAGACTTCGTTCTTGGACTGGTGTGTCAGAAATTTTCCGAACAATTTTGCTATTGAAAATCAGCAAAATCGAGGAGACCGTTTCAGAGCTGGAAAACTCAAACTCAAATTACCCATAGAAAATAACTACCGAAAACAAGTTTTTATTACTTTTTTATTAAATTAACTTATTTTATACTTCGGTATGAATAAAATTGGTATTTATAATTAAAAAAAAAAATTTTAAAAACTTAAAAAATTAAAAAAACGTTTCCAGGGTTGGAAAACTTTAACTTTTTTCCTGATAATTAAACATATTTCATGTTTTAGGAAGAAGGCTATTTTCTCAGGAACGGTAAGAGCTACGGGTCTGAAATTTGGACAGAGTATGTAGAACTTTGATCGCTACAACAACAAATACATGAAAATTAAAACTTAAAGGGTGTTCCAAAATGAGCGACGAAAACTTTTAAAATCCCATGCAATATACATACAATTGTATGTATGTATGTACATATGTATATTGACACTTGAAATTGTTAAAATTAATGTATTTTTATATAGGCTACAACAATTAACACTAAAATTAAAAAAATTTTAATTAAAGGGTGGTCCATCAGTTAATGAAATTTTGACTATGTAATTTTGACAAATTGCTATATCTTGGAAACCGTAAGCGTTAAAATCTTGAAATTTTCAAAAACGGTAAAACTAAAAAATCCGAAAATTATAAAATCGACAAAAATTAAAAAAAAATCGCCAAAACGAAAAAAACGCCAAAATGAAAAAAACGCTAAAACTAAAAAAACGCCAAAAACCGAAAAAAATCGTCAAAACGAGGAAAACGTGTCAAAACTAAAAATAAATTTCCACAATGACCAAAAAAAGCCAAAAACCGCAAAAATCGCCAAAACAAAATAAAATCGCCTATATGAAAAAAAATCGCCAAAAATTAAAAAAATCGCTTATATGAAAAAAAATCGGCAAAATTAAAAAAAACGCCAAACAAAAAAAAAAATATTTAACAAAAATCGCCAAAAATTAAAAAAAATCGCCTAAATGAAAAAAAAACGCCAAAAACCAAAAAAAATCGCCAAAACAAAAAAAAAATTGCCTATATGAAAAAATATATCAAAAAATTAAAAAATCGCTTAAATGAAAAAAAAATCGGCAAAATCAAAAAAATCGCCAATAAGAAAAAAAAATCGCAAAAAACTGAAAAAAATCGCCAAAATGAGAAAAAAGTGTCAAAACTAAAAATAAATTTCCACAATAACAAAAACGCAAAAATCGCTACAACAAAAAAATCTTATATTAACAAAAATCGCCAAAAATTAAAAAAAAAATCGCCTAAATGAAAAAAACGCTGAAATTAAAAAAAAACTGAAAAAAATCACCAAAACGAGAAAAACGTGTCAAGACTAAAAACAAATTTTCACAATGACAAAAAAACGCCAAAAACCGAAAAAATCGCCAAAGCAAAAAAAATTGCCTATATGAAAAAAATCGCCAAAAATTAAAAAAAAAATCGCCTAAATGAAAAAAAAATTGCCAATATCAAAAAAATCGCCAAAACGAAAATAAATCGCACAAATTAAAAAAAAAACGCCAAAAAACCGACAAAAATCGCCAAAACAAAAAAAAATTGCCTATATGAAAAAAGTCGCCAAAAATTAAAAAAATCGCTTATATGAAAAAAGATCGGCAAAATCAAAAAAATCGCCAAAACGAAAAAAAATCGAAAAAATTAAAAAAAACGCCAAAAACCGAAAAAAATCGCCAAAACGAGAAAAAAAGTGTCAAAACAAAAAAAAATTCCCACAATGACAAAAATCCGCAAAAATCGCAAAAAAAATGCTTATATGAACAAAAATCGCCAAAAATTAAAAAATATCGCCTAAAGGAAAAAAAATCGCCAAAATCAAAAAAATCGCCAAAACGAAAATAAATCGCCAAAATTAAAAAAAAAGCAAAAAACCGAAAAAAATCGCCAAAACAAAAAAAATTGCCTGTATGAAAAAAGTCGGCAGAAAATAAAAAAATCGCCTAAATGAAAAAAACGTCAAAATCAAAAAAAATCGCCAGAACCAATATGAAAAAAAATCGACATAACTAAAAAATCAGCAAAATTATAAAAATCGCCAAAATTTAAAAACCAGCAAATTAAACATAATGCCAAAAACCTAAAAATTGCACTAGAGAAAAAAGTATGCATTTTTTCACAAAATTAATATGTACCTACATATCTCTGTGCTTATGTATGTATCTCTATACTACATAAACGCACTTTGGTAAAGGGTATATAAGATTCGGCACAGCCGAATATAGCACTCTTACTTGTTTTTAGTTTAGTTTGTCGGGGTTCAAACATGTCAGCTTTTGTTGACCAAATCGTAATTCAGCTTTGAGAAAGACGGAGAATGAAATACAAAAATCTCTTTTTTTCTTACAGCTGAATTACGAGTTGATCAACAAAAGTTGAAGTGTGTGAACCGGGACCTAGATATTTGAGTCGAGTAACAAAAAAAAATAAATTTTTTTTATATATTTATGTGCGCACAAATAACAAGTATTTGAAAATATTCATATATGTATCGTACTTATGATCTGTACGTCCTGGTCCAGATTTGCAATTTTTGTTGCAGAAATGCTTGCATATGTAGGAGAGAATAGTACTCCTCCCTCGCTCTTTTTTACAACTAAATAAAATTTTGCTGCAACAATAATTGCTAGTCTGGAGTGGGACTACAATGCCTTAGTGGGGCTTGTTCACGCACAATAAAATTTTTTTTCTCTTTTTTATATAATCCAATATTATTGGAAACTGTTTAATTTAATAAGCACGTGTCTGGTTCAAAATATTTTTCATTAATATTTCGTGGTTACGCCTTTTTGAACAAATATTTGGCAAATGTGACCGTACGTACCTTTAACAACGCGGAGGGTATGCAAAATTATGTAAAAAAATTTGTTTCAAACTGTATTCGTTTTATATTTCAAAGAATATGACAAAATAAACGTTTTATTATTATTATCCAAAATATCTATAACCAGATACATATATGAATGATTTCTTTAAAATAAGCATGTTCTAGTGCAGATGAATAGTTCACCTTTCCACCAATTGATTTTGTATTAATTTTGTATGTTTATCGATTTTTTAAGATGGCTTGGCTCCACCCAACTGCAGAGAAATCATGCACGACGAGTCTTCCCATCATTTGATGAACCCAAATTCAAGGCTACATTCGACCTATCGCTAACTTATCATGGTAGTTTTAAATCTGCAGGCCCAACCCGTCTTATGGAAACCAGGCAAGACGGGTAAGTCCATTTATATTATTGTTTTTTTTATTAATATCTTATAAACATAATTGTGGACCGTTTTCTAGAGATTATGTAACTGATACTTATGCCACTACTCCAAAAATGTCAACTTACCTCTTGGCCTTCGTTATATCTGAATTCAGTGGCCCTTTTGAAGGTGAGTTTGGTATTCTGGCCAGACCCGAATACTTTTCTCAAACTGGATATAGTTATAATGTTGGCAAGCAGCTTGTGCAGGCTTTGGGCGATTACTTGGGCATTCCATATTTCTCAATGGGCAATAACAAAATGCAAATGGCCGCTATACCTGACTTTGCAAGTGGTGCTATGGAAAATTGGGGTCTCTTGATATACAGAGAGGAGGCTTTACTCTACGATGGCCAAGAAAGCAATTTGAATTCAAAACAATACATTGCTTCAATTATAGCACACGAACAGACTCATATGTGGTTCGGTGATTATGTAACTTGCGAATGGTGGAGTTACACCTGGTTAAATGAAGGCTTTGCCAGCTACTTCCAATATTTTGGTACTCATATGGTAAGTAAAAACTTGAAATATATATATATATGTATGTATGTATACATATTAAATATTTATTTACTTTACTGATAAGATAGTAATAATCGGTTTATTGATTTTTTTTCATCGCTTGACTTCAGATTGAGAATTATTAAATTTTTTAATGAAATTTGCTATCACAGTATTAAATGTCAACGGAAAATCGAATAAGAATTCTATAGCAGCATATTTCTTTCTATGCGATGCCTAATGATTATCAGCGTCGGTTTGTTTTTATAACTTTTGATAATTGTAATTGTTAGAACATGAACGAAGCCAATAAATTCATTTATTATATATTATAGATAATAATTTGAAGTAAAGCGATAATTCTTACTGGAATCGAAGACGAATTTCTTATTTTATTTGTTATGAAAGTTATGAAATTTTATTTACTCTTTAATACTAAAGCGTAGTTTTCACGGTCAAAATGTATGACACAAGCATCGTGTACGTGTGCATGAAGGTCTCAGCATACATGTGCATGCATTGTACGATAAATTAATATCATATTGTGCATAAACCCAAATTGTCAAACTAAATTCAAAAAAAATAAATAAAATTTGGCAGTTCAACGTATAACCTGCAGCTCTGAGTAAAAAAAAATTAATTTTGCTCAAGCAAATTTCACTTATATTATTATTTTGAGAATTTAGTAGTTACGCTTTTTGGGCAAATAATTGCCAAGTGTGACCGTATCTTAATTTGTCTGGTAACCCTATGTCATATAAATGTCAGCTGTTTTACAGGGCACTGCCAACATTGTCAATTTATACGGGCCTTAAAGTACAATGCCTTCTACCATTAGAGAGGGTGATTTTTTAGAATTAGATAAAGCACCTTTTCGGAGAGCCAAGCATTTTGCTTCTAGTCGTAAGTGTCGTCAGTTTAATTTTTTTATTTTAATTTTTTATATGCAGCTTGCGCAAAACATCAAGCTGTGTATGTTTTCGTTTATGCCAGTTATTTCTACCCTTAAATATCTATTAGTGTACAGATATCTATTGTGTAAGTTAAATTTTATAAAGCAAACTCGTAGGTAAAAACCTTCGGTTGATTATCTGGATGTAGAAATTACGGGCATTAGTAGCCGTTATTCCCAGTTAAAAAAAGTCTGTAAACCATTAAAATTAGTTTGTTGCGATGCTATGCGCAAAATATAACTTAATAACAGTAAGTAACGCTTGTTTAAAAGAAAAAAATATTTTGAAAAAGGTTTTATTTTTCTTAAAATAATTATTCAAAACTGCTAAAAAATTAATTTGTTCCGAATACCTAAAGTTCGCCAAAATTGGACTAAAATCGCCATTATATATATTTTGCTTAATTTTTATTTAGAACAATGTAAAAATGATTATGAACATAAAAAGGTACAATGTTAGATATAAATAATTTTTAATAGTCTATTCAAGAAATTTATTATTCGACATATTGTCATAATTATATTTTAATTTGAAATTTATTTTGCGGGTGGTTCAGCTTTGTATAAGTTTCTAAGCCTACTATGCTTATTTTTCTTTTGTGATTTTGAAAAATATTATTATTTGTGAATTCTCAAATGGTTTTTGAAAGTCTTTGCATAAGATAAGAGGTTTGTAACTATTCAAAATGCGTGGTTGAAGTCTACTGATGATTTGTTACAGCAACAATGAAATGCATATAGACCAAGCTGAACCACCAGCAAAATAAATTTCAAATTATAATAGTCTATGTAAAGAAGCTTTTGTGGTTAATATTAATCTAATATTGTATATATGTATGTACATATGTACATTTGTGTGTAGTTGCAGTTCTATTACATATCTAAAACGCGCTATATACTTCATCGTCAAGAGATTCCACATCGTCTTCTTCTTTTGAATACATCCTATGGGAATTGAACTTGTTCAACATAAATATGTGCCTTAATTAAGAAAGTGGTCTGAGTCATGTGCATTTTTGCTTCAAAATATCAAATAAATCTTAAAATATCCTTAATAAATATTTAATAAATATTAAAAAAATTTAGAGTAATCGAGACTAGTAAAACTCTTACCCTACGTCTATAACTAATATATATTTCTATCATAACAAAAGTCAAACTTTATATTGAAAAATAATTTTTTTTATGTTAGCTCTTTTTTCTATATGGAATTTGACTTTTGTCATGATAAAAATATATCAGGTGTAGACGTAGGGTTAATTAAAATGTTATATGATATAAAAATATTTTTTGATTTTTTCATATGTAATCTACAAAATATTTCGACCAAAGAAATATGTGACTTAGACCATTTTCAAAATTAAGAGCACATATCTATTCTTGCCCTTTTCGATGAGAATGCCATTATAAACTTTTCTTTTATATAAACTTTACACAGAATATTTATTAAATGTCTTCTGTTCACCGTTCGTTTTTTTTAAACAGGCAAAAAAAATTTATATAATTCACTTTAATATGATAGCAAAAAAAGGCTGCCAGATTAAAATATTTATATAAGAAAAGACGCTAATTAAAACCTTCTTAGCACACCATATACATGAGACAAATACCAGAATAAAAATAATATATAACGATTTCATCAGAAATAGCCAACAAAATCGCCAAATCGCCATGTCACCATATCGAAAATTAGGACGCAAAACTAGTTTTAAAATCGTCACGTTTAGCGAGAAATCGCCACATCTGACAGCCCTGCTTATGACAAACAATAAACATAGCTGAGAAAGTCTTATTACTTTATGACCTTTTCGTTAGAGCCACAACAACAATTTTTTTAAACTATGTTAAAATGTTAAAACACTTAGGACACTTGGGACACTTAAGACACTGGTGTGAATACCCCGATTGATCATTTGTCGTACACCAGCGTTAACTTCTGGAGGGGGAAATAGTCTACAAAAACGTTGTAAACGCTGCGATGGCATAGGGGAACCGAAATAATTCTTCCAATCCACTGAAAATCGAGCCATCTTCAGGCAGAGTTCACGACACACTCGTTTGATAGTAACTAGGTGTACTCAAAACAATGGTAGCCAAAAGCTAGATGCAGGCTATGCCACTCTGGCTACGAAAGCTTTAAAAACCAAGTTTTGTTTTCTCTTCTGAAACTGCATTCGTGTCCACATTGTAAAAACTTCACACTTTGCAGGTTAATACATTTTCTCACATATTTTTCATGAGCATGAGGCGAGAATGACGTACTCAACAAGAACTTCGTGTACATGAAACAAAGTACCCTTTGCCATTCCTCTTTCCCCTCTCGTCAACAAACTCAAATGTTTTGCAGCAAATGTTTCACTGTATGGACGACGACATGTCAATTTTTATGCTAAGCTTTTTGTAAGCTAAGATTATATTTTATGAATAAGACCTTATACATATACTAACAATAATTTAACTGACTATTAACAAAATTACAACTAAATTTTGTGTAAAGATTTGTATTGAAATCAAAAACAAATTTCCTTATTTTATTTCCGTTTTTCATGTTAATTCGCACATGAAGTTCAGTGTTCATTTTATAAGCAAACATGTCATAAATGTATGTCTTTATTTGGTCTTAATAGGTGGAGAGTTATATGAAGATGGATCAACAATTTGTTGTCAACAATCTTCAAACTGTCATGGATATGGATGCCACAAATGCTACGAATCCAATGACTGACGAAAATACCAACACCGAAGCAGAATTAGAGCGTATGTTTAATGGCATTTCCTATAGCAAAGGAGCCTCATTTATTCGTATGACCAAACACATTATGGGAGAAGATAATTTCAGGAAATCATTAAATGAATACTTAACAAAACAGTAAGTTAAGAACTGGCTCAAGGAAAAATTCATAAATATGCACTCATTACCTTTTTTTAATTTAGTCAATTCAATAACACCGTTCCAAAGGACCTCTTTACGGTTTGGAAAAATTACTGGCCCTCTAAATACAACCAATCTGCTGACAACTACTTCAACTCCTTTACCACACAAGTGGGCTACCCTGTTGTTTTATTTAATCGCACCTCAGCAACCCAAGTGCAAGTCAGTCAGAAACGTTTCTTGTTAAAAGATTTTGACAAGGCGGATCCAAATTTAAGTTACACTGTTCCTATTACCTACACAACAAGCTCAGAAAAGGATTTTGAAAATGTTTCACCCAAATTCTTCCTTGAAACAACTCCACAGACCATCGAAGTCAAGAACGATGCAAAATGGGTACTGGGAAATATTCAAGAGACTGGCTACTATCGTGTTAACTATGACAATAAAACTTGGCTTCAAATAAGAGACGCTTTGTTTGCCAGTAATTGGAGTGGCATCCATGAATTGAATCGTGCCCAAATTGTGGATGATGTGCTAAATTTTGCCCGCGCTGGTGTAGTTGATTACAGTTTGGCTTTCGATGTCATTGAATATCTTAAAACCGAAACCAATTACTTGGCCTGGACTTCGGCCTTTAATGCCTTCAACTATTTGTATATGCGTTTGGGCACCGATACAGGAGATTTTAGCCTTTATGTGCAGTCCTTAACCGAAAACGCCTACAAAAATTTAGGATTTGATGAAAGGAAACAAGACACTGTTTTGGATATTCACACTCGTAGAAAGGTCTTATACTGGTCCTGCAGATTCCGCAAAGCCGAGTGCATTTCTAAAATGCAGACATATTTCAATGAAAACCTAAAGACAAACCCTGTACCTGTCAACATTCGTCCTGTTGTCTATTGCACTGCCATGCGCGAAGGCAACGAAAAAGACTTTGATAAGCTATACAACAAGTTCAAAACCGAAACTGTTGCTACTGAAGAGGCTTTGATAGTGAACACTTTGGGTTGTGTCAAAGATCCAAAACTAGTTTCCAGATTCTTTGAAATGATTATGTCACCAGAGATACGTCGTCAAGACAAACTGAATGCATTGTTCACCTTGTACTCGGAAAATAGTGAGAATGTTGAAACTGTATTTGACTTGGTCGACCACAATGTTGAGCAGTTATCCCAAGCGTAAGTTTTTGTCATTAAAATAAAACTTATGTGTACATACATATACAAATTTCTTTAACATGAATTTCGATTTCAGTTTGGGCAGTTATTTTGCAGTTGCTTCCGCCGTCTCCAATATTGCTGCTCGTTTCACTACCGTGGCTCAGCTGGACAAATTAAAAGCATTTAATAGCACACATTCCAATAAATTTGGCAGTTCAAGTTCAATGCTGCAGGGTGCCATAGAGTCAGTTGAATCGAATTTGGAATGGTCGAAAGCGAAATTAGGGCCAATCAAGACGTTATTGTATGAATATAGCCATGACAGCGCTCCCATTAACAGCCTTTCGGTTGTATCTCTCATTATAGTAGTAATTTTCAGTCTTAACTGTTGAATTATAAAATTACCAACATACATTACAATGATTTTTTTTTGTATTGGGAATGATTTTTAGTTCATTTACATATGTAAATATCGCGCCATGACCGCCAAAAAATAGGTTAAGCGACATCATTTTCGGAGCTTAATTTTTTCGACAAATCGATGTTCAAAAATATGCCGCTTAAGCTTTTTTGGCAGTTATGCCTCAATAAATGTGTTTACTACAAATGGAAGTACCTCGTGTGATTATTATGATCATGCGTGCATCACGAGTGATCATACATGAATGTGATCAACTTGATGTGTCACTCAAGCCAGCTTTCATGATAATGAGCAAAATAAAAACAGTTGTGAGTGGGTGTAAATGAGTGGAATTTCCGTGTGATTGTTTTTTGATTTTCTTTAAAGCATTGTAATAATTTATTATTTCCGTGGCAACAAGGAAAAAGTTTTTTAAAAAAATTTAAGTATCCGTTAAACATTTTTATCGGTGTTAAGCGATTTTCTTAGTTATTGACGTTTTTTTTATTTTTGGCGACTTTTTGTTTTTGACGATTTTTCGGTTTTCACGGTTTCTTTTCGTTTTTGTGATTTTTTCGTTCTGACGCTGTTTTTTCGTTTGGACAATTTTTTTCAGAGTTATTAGCTTGAGCATTTTTGAAAATTTCAAGAGATTTCCACTTACGGTTCCCAAGATACAAGTTGTCAAAATACATAGTAAAAATTACATTAACTGATAAAATACCCTTTAATTTTAATTTTATAAATATCAGTGTCAATTGCCCTACCAGAAGGCTACCAGTCAATTGACTAGTCATTTGACTAGTAGCGACGACCACAACTTCGGTCACTGTCCCCAGTTAGTTTATTAGGGGCTTGGTGAAAAAAATGACCACAACATTTGTGTACGTGTGATTTTTTCTCTCTCTCTAACTTATTAATTTCACTTAATTAAAGCACATATATCTGAACTGCTTACTCTGCTACTTATTTGCTAGCCACAGATTACATAGGCATTGGTAAACTATGACTAGTCAATGGTTACAAGGAAACTGGTCACCTATTACTAGTCAATATTTACGTAGAAACTGGTAAAATGTAACTTTTAAATAAAAAACATAATTTTTATGTTATTTTTAATTGTTTTTTATTATAATAAATTAAACAAATAAGTAATATGAATACATAAAAACAAAAACAAACCAATCCAGAATAACGCAGGTGGCACCAACGTAGTCTTCCTAACACTTTTTTTAGCTCCAACACACCTTGCTTTTTGTAAATATCTAAAATTTAAAAACAAAATATATAATCGTATAAATTAAATAGAACTTTTTTTATTTCTTTTAGACATTATTGTTGTTACTTAACTTTTTTAGCACTTTTATAAATTTTATATCACAGACCGAACGAATTGTATATTTTACAATAAAACGCGACGTCTTAAATGTATATGTACATTAGATGTTTCACTCTAACATAGAGGTTAGAGAGGAGCAACTATAATTAATAAATGTGTCGGTCATCTCTACCAGTCAAATGACCAGTCAATTGACTAGCACTCTTAAATTCAATGGAAAATTTTTGCAAATGTGTTAGTAAAAAAATTTCGTTTGTGTTAGTTTTGGTCATTCATTTCTTGTAGGGTGGTGTAGTCTGCATAACAATACACTACACCCAAAAAAAAAATTGGTTGTAAAATGACTAGGCCAATAAAATATCATTTGCATGAACTATATTTCAGTTCATACTATCAATTTTCTGTTGATCCAAAAAACAATCCATTTTCATTGCCATCAGGGCATAATTGTAATAGAAATATGATTGTGACAATTCTTAAATTGATTGCATCAACCAACCGAACGTATGCTTTTGTCATGACTTATGAACTGATTGATTAGCACAACCGCATAAAATATTATGAATTGGGTTTTACTACCAAGTTTTGGTATTGGCAACTAAACAATTCTCGTCCTCTATTAACGTTAAAATAAACACTTTCTTTCAGTTGCTGCAACTAACTAGAGGTTGAGTTTACTATCCCCTACAAGAAATGATTAACCAAAACTAACACAAAAGTAATTTTTTCACTAACAAAATTACAACACTTTTATATTGAAATCAACAGTGACAGTCAATTGCTCTAGTTGCTCTACTCTAACATGTATGTAAGAGTGGAACATCTAATGTACATATGCCAAAAATTAAAAAAAATCTAATTTTATTGTAAAATATACAATTCATTCGGTCTGTGAAACTAAAATTAATATAAGTTTAAACAAGTAAGAGTGGTATATTCGGCTGTGCCGAATCTTATATACCCTTTACCAAAGTGCGTTTATGTAGTATAGAGATACATACATAAGCACAGAGATATGTAGGTACATATTAATTTTGTGAAAAAATGCATACTTTTTTCTCTAGTGCAATTTTTAGGTTTTTGGCATTATGTTTAATTTGCTGGTTTTTAAATTTTGGCGATTTTTATAATTTTGCTGATTTTTTTAGTTATGTCGATTTTTTTTCATATTGGTTCTGGCGATTTTTTTTGATTTTGACGTTTTTTTCATTTAGGCGATTTATTTATTTTCTGCCGACTTTTTTCATATAGGCAATTTTTTTTTGTTTTGGCGATTTTTTTCGGTTTTTTGCTTTTTTTTTTTTTTGCGATTTATTTTCGTTTTGGCGATTTTTTTGATTTTGGCGATTTTTTTTCCTTTAGGCGATATTTTTTAATTTTTGGCGATTTTTGTTCATATAAGCATTTTTTTGCGATTTTTGCGGATTTTTGTCATTGTGGGAATTTTTTTTGTTTTGACACTTTTTTTCTCGTTTTGGCGATTTTTTTCGGTTTTTGGCGTTTTTTTTAATTTTGGCGATTTTTTTTTCGTTATGGCGATTTTTTTGATTTTGCCGATCTTTTTTCATATAAGCGATTTTTTTAATTTTTGGCGACTTTTTCATATAGGCAATTTTTTTTGTTTTGGCGATTTTTGTCGGTTTTTTGGCGTTTTTTTTTAATTTGTGCGATTTATTTTCGTTTTGGCGATTTTTTTGATATTGGCAATTTTTTTTTATTTGGGCGATTTTTTTTAATTTTTGGCGATTTTTTTTCATATAGGCAATTTTTTTTTGCTTTGGCGATTTTTTCAGTTTTTGACGTTTTTTGGTCATTGTGGAAATTTGTTTTTAGTTTTGACACGTTTTTCTCGTTTTGGTGATTTTTTTCGGTTTTTTTTTTAATTTCAGCGTTTTTTGCATATAGGCGATTTTTTTTTAATTTTTGGCGATTTTTGTTAATATAAGATTTTTTTTTGTTGTGGCGATTTTTGCGGTTTTTGGCGTTTTTGTCATTGTGGAAATTTATTTTTAGTTTTGACACTTTTTTCTCATTTTGGCGATTTTTTTCGGTTTTTTGCGATTTTTTTTTCTTTTTGGCGATTTTTTTGATTTTGCCGATTTTTTTTTCATCTAAGCGATTTTTTAATTTTTGGCGATTTTTTTTCATATAGGCAATTTTTTTTTTTGTTTTGGCGATTTTTTTTGGTTTTTGTCATTTTTTGTTATTTTGGCGATTTATATTCGTTTTGGCGATTTTTTTGAT
Source organism: Tachina fera (assembly GCA_905220375.1). Taxonomy (NCBI): domain Eukaryota; kingdom Metazoa; phylum Arthropoda; class Insecta; order Diptera; family Tachinidae; genus Tachina; species Tachina fera. Next base: position 19,844,394 of record LR999963.1, on the reverse strand, counting down.
TTTGGCGATTTTTTTTCATTTAGGCGATTTTTTTTTTTTTAATTTTTGGCGATTTTTGTTAAATATTTTTTTTTTTGTTTTGGCGTTTTTTTTAATTTTGCCGATTTTTTTTCATATAAGCGATTTTTTAATTTTTGGCGATTTTTTTTTATATAGGCGATTTTTTTTTTGTTTTGGCGATTTTTGCGGTTTTTGGCGTTTTTTTGTCATTGTGGAAATTTATTTTTAGTTTTGACACGTTTTCCTCGTTTTGACGATTTTTTTCGGTTTTTGGCGTTTTTTTTTTAGTTTTAGCGTTTTTTTTCATTTTGGCGTTTTTTTTCGTTTGGCGATTTTTTTTAATTTTTGGCGATTTTATAATTTTCGGATTTTTTAGTTTTACCGTTTTTGAAAATTTCAAGATTTTAACGCTTACGGTTTCCAAGATATAGCAATTTGTCAAAATTACATAGTCAAAATTGCATTAACTGATGGACCACCCTTTAATTTAAATATTTTAATATTTTAATGTTTATTGTTGTAGTCTTTATAAAAATACACTAATTTTAACAATTTCAAGTGTCAATATACATATGTACATACATACATACAATTGTATGTATATTGCATGGGATTTTAAAAGTTTTCGTCGCTCATTTTGGAACACCCTTTAAGTTTAAATTTTCATGTTCTACATACTCTGTCCAAATTTCAGACCCGTAGCTCTTACCGTTCCTGAGAAAATAGCCTTCTTCCTAAAACATGAAATATGTTTAATTATCAGGAAAAAAGTTAAAGTTTTCCAACCCCGGAAACGTTTTTTTAATTTTTTAAGTTTTTAAATTTTTTTTTTAATTATAAATACCAATTTTATTCATACCGAAGTATAAAATAAGTTAATTTAATAAAAAAGTAATAAAAACTTGTTTTCGGTAGTTATTTTCTATGGGTAATTTGAGTTTGAGTTTTCCAGCTCTGAAACGGTCTGCTCGATTTTGCTGATTTTCAATAGCAAAATTTTTCGGAAAATTTCTGACACACCAGTCCAAGAACGAAGTCTCTAGCTCTTCTGGGAGCTTGGGAAAACCGATTTCACGTACAGACAGACGGACAGACGGACAGACGGACAGACGGACAGACGGACAGACGGACATCGCTTATTCGTCTTCCCTATGCATAAGGATCCAGAATATATATACTTTATGTGTCTCCTATTAATATTGTAGAAATTACAAACGGAATGACAAACCTATATATACCCTTTTACCATTTTTTGGTAAAGGGTATAAAAAAGTTAATTAAAAATCAATAGTGTATAAAAGAAAATTCAAAAGTTTAATTAAATATACATACATACATATTTCTTTTCCATATTTTAGATATTTATAAAAACTAATGCGTATTGGTGATTGACAAAAGCGTCAAAAGAATAGATGACCCCCAGGTTATTTAATGTTTTTGATTGTTTTTAATCCTTTTTAATATTTAACTTGTGTATATCTTTATTTTTTGTAATAAAAAACAATTAAAATATAAAAATTTTTATTATTAATATAATTATGCAGGTTTGACTAGTTTGCTATGATGCTTATATACATCAAGTGTGATCAGGAAGTCGTGACCACCACATGCATCACCAATGACAAGTAAAAATACGGCAGAGTAAGCAGGTCAGCTATATATGTTCCATAGTAGACATTTTTAATTAGTTAGACAAAGATGCAAAATCACACGTACACAAAAGTTTACATCACTTTTTCCATATTGCCCTTAACAAACTTAGAAAGATAAAGGCATCACTACTCCCAGTCAAATGACCGGTCATTTGAAAGGGAGTGTTCTTGCTGGGTCAGAGTTTATAGCAGCAAATTCAAAAATTAACCTTTGTGATTTTCAAAGATATTATGATTTGTGAATTCTCAAATGGTTTTTGAACGTCTGTGCATAAGATAACAGGTTTGTGGCTGTTTACAATGTGTAGTTGAAGAAATGCATATAGACGTGCTTCATCACCAGAAAATAAATTTCAATTAAAATAAACTTATGACAATATTTCTAATAATAAATTTCTTAAATTTTGTATTTTTATTTTCGTTTATTTTTGTTTCAGCAAGGAATACCAATTTTTCTTTCACATGTACCAATTATGATATTGTTTTAGTTATATTAATATTAATATTCGTTGGCAAGAATAATTTTTATTTCAAATTCCATACTGTTAACCAGTTTTATCTGTTGTTGCCACTATTGGGTTAATGGTTATAATTAAATATATTGTGGCACCACAAGAATATTGATAGTTGGTGCAACGGCGTAAATTCGATTGGCAACAAATTCGGTTGTCTCAACGAATCTGTTTTCTCTGTGCATATATTTCACGGGTAAAACGGATAGCAATTGCAAAACAAAAAGAGCAGTGCTGGTATTATTCCATACCATACCCTTTGATTAGAGACTATTTTTTTATGTCTTACATTCTGGCTGAAAAAAAGAAGATATAACGAAAAATTTTATAAGGCGACCCGACCCCTACGTTCAGTCAGATAATAATTTAATAATAATTTAAAACATATAAATTTAAACACTGCTTTGCTAAACTTTTCAAATACTTGGTTTTATGATGTTTTAAGAGCTTGAATTTTATTTTTGTGGATAAAATTAACAGCACATAAATTATTGTCGCTTATATAACGATACAGCTGAGATTAACCTACAGTGAATATCATTAAAAATGTTACTGAATAGCAAATTCGATAAATTTTCGTTATAATTATTTTAACGATGCGATTATCGTTAAAAACAAAGTTAGTGAGTCGCACTACCGGCGGTCAATACTAGAACAAGATTATTGAGATCAGTGGTCCGTAGGACAGAACATTGGTCTCCTCGTGACAAAAATATCGATATATCACAATTGAAGATCCAAAAAAAAAATTAAATATAAAAAAAATTCCAAATTGCCCTGAACGCACTTCTTTTGTGGTACGGTTTACTACACTGCACACCTTAAAAAAACACCCTGTATTTAAAATGCTGGACCTTGTGTTTGTTGGGTAAAGTTCTTAAAATTGCCAGAAAACATTCAGCACAAACAATAATGAGGGTGATAATATTTTATTAATGCAAAAATATGTTATCCATTAGTTTTAAGTTTGTTCACTTGTTTTCTTGCTGAGTCCGGTATGTACTTGTATGTGTGTGAGTGTTTGTGCGTGTGTGTGTGTGTGTGTGTGAGTGTGTGTATAAAGTATAAAAACATTGTAATGGTCAAAGAAATTTCTTATTCTAACCAGATTGTTGTTGACGTACATATATCATCAAGTTATATTTACTATTCGATTACAAGAAATTAACGAAAAACTGCATCAGAAAATTGAAGGAAAAAAAAATAAACGAAAGAATGTTTAATTATTTTAGTTTAAATGTTGGTGAAAAAACTTTTACTTTTATACGTTGCTCTTTGCTAGTGCTTTTAGCATTTAAGCTCAACGTTTTACAAGTATCGGGAGACGATACCGCTGTGGCAACCGACAATGGTAATAACGAGAAAAGCAAAATTTACTTCAGTTTAAAATTAAAATTAATTAAATAAAAAATCAAAACTAACTTTTAAAGATATTTCCCATATTGGTGATGATTGCCAAGTGACACCTGTTATACATGTGTTGCAATATCCCGGTTGTGTGCCCAAGCCCATACCGTCATTTGCCTGCGTTGGACGTTGTTCCAGTTATATACAGGCAATTTTTGTTAACAAATTTTTCAAGATAAATATTGAAACATTCTCGTAATTTTGTTTAGGTATCTGGCAGTAAAATTTGGCAAATGGAACGTTCATGCATGTGCTGTCAGGAATCGGGTGAACGTGAGGCAGCTGTTTCTTTATTTTGTCCCAAGGCTAAACATGGTGAACGTAAATTTAAAAAAGTTTTAACTAAAGCACCCTTGGAATGTATGTGTAGACCTTGTACCTCCATAGAAGAGTCCGGCATTGTGCCACAGGAAATTGCTGGCTATTCCGATGAAGGACCCTTGAATAATCATTTCCGTCGTATTGCATTGCAATAAGTCTAAAGAAAGAAGTGCATGAAATTTTATTTTTTTTTTAAATTTCATTAGTTAAAACTTTTGTTTCTGGTACACGATTTTTTCTTATTTCTTTTTTTTCTGTTTTAACAAAAAATACCAACTGTAGAATTTTTGAATTAGTAATAAAAGTACGTTTATCTTCATGTATACTTATATGTATGTACATACACACATACACTTTGTAAGTATGTATGTATGTACATGTATTAAACATTTTATATGTATCTTGAAAGTTATTTATTTATTTTGTTTTACTAAAATTGTAAGTACTACACCAGCTTTGCTTCACGATGGATTTACATATAGATTAAACACTGGTAGTAGAGTTGGGCATAGTTGTTCCTTTTGCGGATTATTCCTTTTTCTTCCCAACAACAAAAAGAACTAGTTCGTTCTTTTCGTTCAGTTGTTCTTCTCGGTCAGTTGTTCAGTGAACAACAGATCAGAGATTACACATACATGCATACATTGAATCCTCGTCAATGTTTTATTCGTTTCTTAATATTCTAAAGTAATTTTATTTCATTATTAACGACCTTATTTAATTAATAATTTTTGATTGGAAATGCTTAGAATGAAATTTGATACAGTCGTTAAGCAGCACTGGGTCGGGGAACATCTCTCGCGTCATCGTAATTATTTCTTAAGTGCGGTCAGGCTTGTGTGTGTTGTTTGGCCTTCGAGAGTTTTTCGTCTCGCTCGCACTGGTTGACTGATCTGCCACGGATAACCGTATAATCTTGCGGTTTTTTGTGGAATTTCTTTAACAACCACGTTGCCTACTTCCTATGTGAAGGCATAGGTCGTGTACAGTCAGTCACAAAACCTTATAAAATACTGTTAATACCATCTTGGGCATATGGTCTACGTTACTCCGCCCATATTTGTGCAACACCATATTATGCAAATTTACTTTGCATTAATATGTTTAATTAATAAATAATAATAATAAATAATGAAGTTTGATAATTTGAAAACAAATTTTAATCACTTTTTTAATACTGATTTATATTCAACACAACAAATTATTTCTTTTAATTGAGTAAAAATTTTCTTTGCTTAGACGTATTTTCATTTGTGCTTTGTAGTCTTATTTGTTGTAGGTATGCTTTTAGTAAGTAAAAGGTAAAAATTAATATTTTTTAAATTTTTAAAATGAAATCCGTTTTCAGTTTAAAACAAATTATAATCACTTTTTTCATTCTAATATTCTTTTTCACAATCTGTTTTTTAGTTCAATACTACAAATTATTTCTATTAATTTTGTAAAACTCACTTGTATATTTCACTAAGTATATACATTTTCTTATATTTGTTTTGATTATTGTGCTAAAAATTTAATAGGCACACTACATTTGTGTATTTTTAACACTATGCAAACGAGAAACTATTTATAATATTTTACTTGAAATCTTTTGCATGTACATACATTGGTTAGGAACAGAGAATAAGATAAACAAAACAAAATAAAGACCAAAAAATTAACGAACGAACAAAAAACGAACAAGACGAAGAAATCAAAAAGTACCAACAGAATAAGAAAGACCAAAAGAACAAGAAAGACTAAAATAACAACAAAGACCAAAAAGGAACAACTAGTCTGAACTAGTTCACATCGTTCACTTATGGGAATAGTTCAATTGAACTAGTTCGTTCTTTTTGAGCCCAACCCTAACTGGTAGTAACTTGGGGAGCCACAGGCAGTGCTGGATTTACGTATAGACCCGTGAGGACCAGGCTAGGACGGCAAAAATTTTAAGAACCCCAAAAATTAACATTTTAAATAGTTTGAAATTGATAATTTTTGTAAATTACTTTTGTTTTATGCCTATCAATGAAAATCTTAGAATATGATATTCTAAAGTATTCTAAAGCGCTTAAGTAGATCATTTTGCATTTTTGGGATTTAACTACAGTCCGGGTAAGTGTATTTTACATGTTTATTTACGAAACCAGAGCGTACTCTAGTTAGGACGTATTGAGAAGCAGTGTTTAAAAACTTCTGATTTGTGTAACTGCGTTTGCTTCTGCTTCTGATAATGTAAACAGTCGCCGCAGTCAAAGCGAACGCATAAAATGAAAAGCTATGCACAACGGAGAGTTTCAGCATTTGACATGTTCAAATACACTCAGGGAAAAGCTGCAACTTAAAAATAAGAACGTGGTCACATTAATTCAATAAATTTCAATACAATAGAAAATATATATAAAGATTCTTGAAAATAAATAATATTAATAAATTAATACTGTAAATTAATATTTTTCCATATTAAGGGCATGTGCCAAACGGTTGAAAAGTACCTACTATGGTAAAAAAATATTTGACTGTGGGGGAAAAAATTAAATTTTTCTGCTGTGCCAAATGATATCTTCTTTGGCAATGTAGTAGCTGATGAAAAAATTACTGCTGCGGTGAAGCAAAAAATATTTTACTACAAGCCACCGGCTACCAAAAATTTTTTAAAAGATTTTTATATAAAACAATATTCTTGTAGCAGAAAATTATATAACATTATATATATACATATATATGATGCAAAATTTTTCTCAAACTAAAATAAACAATGCACTTTTCACAGTCTAACTACATTTAAGGAATTTACGTAATGGGGGCGACGGCTCGAAGCGACGGCGTTGGTTTTACCTTTTATGATACCATGCTTCTTATTTGCTCCCTTTTAGAAATTTATCTGTTGTGTCAAAAATTCTATTAGGCCCTGGGGCTAGTGAAATTTTATTCATCTCAGAAGTGTCAAAAATTTATTTACACTAGTACTTTGCTACCCTTTGGCACAGGCCCTGAGATAGAATTTTCAACATGACTACCCTACAAGAACACTACCAGCAATTGACTGCTCATTTGATCGATAGTCATGCAGGATATATTCATCATTGCGTAGAACGAAGTTTCTATCACATTATTAAAGGCAAAATGGAAAATGTGACGGAAACTTTTGTTTACGTGTGAAGTTGCATCTCACTTCCGATCAAATGACTAGTCAATTGACTGTCATTATTGAATTCAATGTAAAATTTTTGTAAATGTGTTAGTGAAAAGATTTGTTTGGGTTAATTTCAATCATTCATTTCTTGTAGGGTAGACTTAATGTATATTATTAATTCAATATGGTTTTCAATGATTTTAAGCAGTTTTTTCTCTGGGTGCAGTTGTCGGTTTGACTGACTGTTCCTTTAAATAAATTCGGATGTTAAGTTTTCGTTTTTTACTAGACTATACTTTTTTTGTGCAAAAAGTGTTAATGAAACTCAACGATGAGTTTTGATTTTCGAAAGAAAAAAAATTAATCATAAAAAAAGTGTGAAAAATTACAATTTTTGAGTTAAAAAGTGGTTTGTATGACCTATTAAGGTGCCTAGACACTTTCAGATTAGATTGCCAAATATGGTTAGCAAAAAATTAAGAGTCTCTGTTAGTGATTCTAAAAGAAATAAAAAAAAATTACTTTTACAAAAATAAGTGCATGATGAAATAATTTTTTCGGCGTAAAATGTTAATGTGATTTATTTAGTGGACTCTTAGCGCTATCACTAATGGTCGGATATATAAGCAAAAACTGGCATGAAGTTAGCATAAGTGACGAAATTGAATTACGTGTTAAAGAGTTCCTCTATACAATTTCACATTAAAAATTATCGCAATACGTAATTTTAACCCATTATTAAGTCCTGCCGTGATTTTTAATGTAAAGTTTCGTGGCAAAACTCTTTAAGATCATGTTAAATTTTGCCACTTACGCTAACTTCATGCCAGTTTTTGCTTATACATATGCTGTTGGCCAAAAAATTATAACACCATTTTTTGAGGGCGCACTGTTTTTCGGAATCTTTGGAGATTCATAAAAATTAATTGGTTCCAAAATAGCCAAACTGTGTATAGGGGCTTACTTCCCTTGGGTACTACTATCGAACATATACTGTCAGGACTATACGGATTTTTTACTGTTGCACAGTGTAATTTAAATATTTATAAATTGCATATTTAATATTAAGAAGCTTTCCTTCATACAGCGAAAAAGTCGGCATATCTCACGGTGCCTAGGGCAACATCAGACATTAATCCGCCACTTGCCACACGTTAAATGTTTGCCACTCAATTCTTTTCAATTTGCAACACACTCGAACTTTTTAAATTGACAACTAGATACAAGATAGCCAAGAACTGTTTAACTCTCTTATAAATCATGCAATGTTCAATCCATGATGTATTTATCTAAAATGTCTTCGCTGATGCTTTCATATTAGTTTTGAGTAGGAATCTTGTCGGTTATTGCAAGTGTTTTTTTAATTATAGATAACTTAACGGAAAGTGTAAATTCAAAGTGTTTGGTATATTACATCAAATATTTATTAAATTATTGAAGGTACGTAAACACTTTTTAAAATAATATACATAATTATTTTAGTTAATTGAACATTTCATAGATCTGTGCTGCAGCGTTACAACGTTTTTGATGTAACGCTGTGGTGGTGGTGGTAAATTTTACTCTGAATTGTTTTTTAACTATTTTTTTTTTAATTGTGCTCTACACATCTTCCAGTTGCAATTCTGAAATCGTCAATTGTAATTTAGATTTATCAATTTAAATTCAAAAAGCATAAATTTTAGTATCTTCTTATATCGTCGTCCTTCATACTCGGTTTTATTTTATCGGATGTTCTTATAGCCTGATTCGAAAAATATTTACGTAATTTTTCCAATGAAAATATTTTATAATTTTTAAAGAATATTTTTAAGAATACTCTTCAAAATCTATTTATGTAGGTTACCAAGGCAAATTCATATTAGTTGACCTTATCGCTACAACAATACTAAAAACAACATGCAATTCGTCTGGCTTTAAAAACCCCATCTGTTAAAAACAGTTGACTAAAATACCAATACAATCAATTAGTGTTCGAACACCTGATAATCATCTGGACTCTTAAGGTCACCTGTTATCATTCGCCTTGTAGGTTACGTAATAAAAAACATAACAAAATAAAAAAACTCAGAGTTTGAGCAAAAATAAAATTGTTTTTATACTATATTGAAGTCAGCTCAACCGACCGTTTTTTTTTTGTTTAATTTTTAAGCTTATTGAAAATAATGATAATTAGCATTAACTTTTCTTTTTGTATCGTTGTTACATTTATCCATTATTTTCGACAATTTGGTTGCTTGATTTTGTTAGTTCTTCCACTGTGCGCATGTGCTTCAGTAGCTGACTTCAAAATGAAAATGTTCATATTAAGGCTAAAATGTAAAGTTGTAGCTATGTGGCCGCATCCATACAAAATTATTTGAGCTTGAACAAAATTTCCATACAAATTTTGACAAAAGAACGCTTAAAGTTCAAATAAATTTTTTTGGATACGACCCATAGCGTATACGCACCCAATTTACATAAGCTCAAATGCTTGGAGTCTACGCCGTACACTGTGCATATACAGATTGTAAAGTTTTAATTCTCAATAAAAGATCAGTCCGCAGTTTCTACAATTATATTTTTCTTCTTTCATCTCTTCTATTTTACTTTACTCTATACCTTTGGCTGTGGAAAAATTTTCCATAATTTCATATATTTTCTTTCAAATTCAGGAAATAAAAAAATGCTTTTGCTATAAAGTTCCCGATTTATTGCACTTAATAAAACTGTTTTATAAATAGTTTATTTGTTTCTGAAATAAAAACGTTGCCTGAATAAAACTTTTTTATTAAAACATTTTTTGCCTAAATTAAAAGGGGTAAAATTTCCACCACGTCAGAAGGTATGTCCAAGAATTTCAACTCAGTAGTTAAAGGTGAAATTCATGTGGTGTGTGTATTCACTAACACAATTGTTTTAATACCGACTTTTAGTTCGCAAATCCACTGAATGTTGATGGTAACACAGTACTCAGGAGTATGTTCAGTGGGATATTTTTAACGTATCGCCATTTGTGCCATGTATATACATGTATGTAACATGAGCAGCATTTTACCCGTTTCAAAAATTAGTACATTTTAATGCTTTAACATTTTAAATCGATATTAGTATTAACACATTTATTTATCGTTTTTTTAAGAAAATAACGCAGCACATATGTATGTACATTTTTATAGGTACATGTAATCAGAGAAGTATTTACTCCCTATTAATTTAATAGTATTAAACACAAATTATTACTTACCTGATTTGAACTTTTTTGTCTGGCTTTCTCGTTGATTTTTATTATTCATCGATCGTGCACATAGGGTTTGCCAAGTTATTGAAGTTTATTGACAAACTTCATAATCTTTGTCGACAATCAATAGACATTCAAGCAAATTAAAAATTGTCCATTATAGAAAGTTCGGGAAAGTGCAAATGTAATCAATAGTTTACATTCGGATACTTTAGTTCACCTATTACCAAATTATTTAATGTATTTACTTTCCACTCATCTTTCTTCATGTAATAAAAATCTGCTTTCCTGCACTTTCCTTGTTGATAAATTTATAGAAACAATTGGATGCATATTTCACATTGCTATAATCTGATTATTTTGGCAATCATCACATACGCAAAAATTTTTATAACGTACTTTTTTTTAATTGTTTTCACAAACTGTTTAAAATTTCAGAAGGATTATTTTCACGCACAAAAAAGAAGTTAAAGCACTCACCTAGTTATTTTCTTGTTGCAGAGTTGCATATTCATATATACCCTGGGTACCCCCAGTTCTACAGCATATAGCAAAATAGCTGGTCTTTTTGTGACAGCATATATTATATTTTATGAAAGATTTATATAAAAAAAATTAAATTTAATCAATTATATGGAGAGCAAACCTAATGCAGCTGTTCAAATGTTTCCGTTAGCAAACTTCTCATTGTGTCAACCGTGTACGTCGTTGCGTTAATGTCAGTTGAAAAAGGCTGACAACACATTCATTAGTGGTCTCATGTTTTTACTGACTAACATCCAAACTTATCCCATACGACACAAGAGACTACATTTCAATGTAAACATATACGATTTGACAGCACAAAGCATTGATTCTTGCACTGCTGACCAGCAATGTGCGAATGATGTGCGACTACTTTATATGAATCAACAAATGAAATGAATAAAATGTCTTTGTTGTTTTTTCATCATTTGTTTATCAGTCGTAAAAGAAACCGCACGCGTGTGAAAAGTTAAGCAAAATATTAAAAAATTAATATCGGTTGGGTAAAAAAAGTGCATAATATAATAAGAAAATAAACAAATTGAACCAGCCAGCTAAATCAAAATGTTATAAAAAAAGAATATATTTCGCGGAAACGAATTCTGCAGTAAGCAAGCGGGTGTATGTTTCGTCGTGCAATTGATTTCGTTGACGTCGCTGTTTCTGTTGGTCGTTTATGTTGTGTATAGTATTGTTTTCTTGTTATTGTTGCGGGAGTTCATGTGAATGTGACATTTAAAAGAATATACTCCGAGAAGTTAAAAAACCTAAACAAAATAAATCAATTCATGCAAATCTGCCCTAGAATTTATTTATATTGTTTGTATGATACTGTTTTTGTTGTTATAGTTGTGTTTGAGTTGGTGGGGTGAATTTTTAGGTTTGTATCATTATTTAACAGCTGGTATATTATGTTTTTTGGCTACATAATACATACATATATACATATGCTGCTGCTAGCAGAAATTGAAGCAATTTTTCTATGCTAGTGATACCAGATTTAAGTAGTTTAACCTTTTTATTGGGAATGTTTCTTTTTGTTTACCAAATTTTCATAATATCATGGTCACAAAATTTAAGGCTTGGGCACCATTCCATGTATCCAAACGGAGGGTGGAGCTTTTTCGATGTTGCTCGCGTTGATCTGTTTAAAAAACACACTAAAGACTAGTTAAAAATTCAAAACCCAAAACAATAATTACCCTTACCAGCACAAAAATATGTTTTTCGCGAAAATCCGTACAAAAATATAAAAAAACTGTACCGAACCGAATAAAAAATATCCTATATACGCTGGTAATGTATCTTTCCATTGGTGGAAAAATTTTCAAATTTGGTTCAGCAGTTTGGCCATGAAAGCGTAGCAAACAAACGAAGAAACAAACAAACTCACTTTCACATTTATAGTATTAGTAAGGATAAAATACATAAATATTTATTAAGTTTGAATATAATTTTAATAGCAAGTTAGCAAGTAGTGTTTCTGTGGCAAAGTAAGCCCTTAAGGATTATTTAAGTCGGCTTGAACTAAAATTAAGATAATGATGTAATTATTTATCCCAATTCAAAATTATTCTTGGGAGAAATTTAAATTTGGCCGATGTGTTATGATATGCCAGCGATGTTTACAGTGACAATCCTTTGATCAACCATTTGATAATAATATATATCTTCCAGTACTCTTTGTTAATTAAAATATGACGACTTTTTGATTTAAATACATTAAATACAAATTTTATAAAATATTTTTGGCAGTTTTGTGCTCATGCAAAAAATGAAAAAACCCTTAAAACACTTGTTAGGATTCCTTTAAACAAAGGAAAGGAAAGGAAAATGTGTCAACAACATTATCTGCCCTTAAGACAGAAAGAGGAAAAAATTACGCCATCATTACCAATTCCTTGCCACATAGGATATCGTCATCGTTGTAAGTGTTTACTTGCACGTTATTTTTATTATCGCCATCATGAACAGACGTTACCTGAAACGCATGTCTTCGTTTCACGGAATGCGCACCATTACCACCCACGGAATAGCTGTAATATGATAATATCCGTCCGTAGACCGTATCATTTGTCACTTATTCTGATAAATATATTGCTGCTATTAATGACAAATTTTGCGCATGTAGTCCAATCACACAATTGTCAACATCTTCATCCAAAAGCTCATGAGGTATGTTTATTCTTATTTATATTTTAATATTAATTATAATTTTTACATCAATTTTACACACGCAGAAATATTAAAAAATATGTACATGTGTATGTGCATATGTAATGTACATATGCACATACATACATGCATACTTATGTATATAATGTTTTTGGTTGACCTTTTTCCGGAGTTACCCATATGTATATATGTGCTTATGTATATGTACATATATATAAATAAATATAGTCCTTTGAAAATGGTTTCAAACGATAGCAGCATAAGTCGAAAATCGCAATTTCGAGAACAAACATATTTAACGCATTTTCAAAAAAAATTAAAATAATTCTGTCTTAAAGTTAAGATTGCTGTACAAGATTTATAAAAATGTAGTTTTTTAATTAGGAATAATCGGGCTTAAGTTTAGGGGGCAAATTGTGGTACTCGTTATCGAACGAAATTATGAAATATTTTAATTTAGTTTATATGAAAATATTTTAAAATGAGAAATTTTTTTTCTCACTTAATACATCATGGGCACGTGACAAAATATGTTCACTTGGCAATCACTGTTCACTTGGCTATCACAGTTTCAGAAGGCTGGAATAACCAAAAATAAAACTGTAGAATGCAACAACAAGTAACATAAGACCACTACAATAATACTTACATGTATGTACCGACGGTACATCGAATAAGTAAAATTAATTAATGTGATGATCGTAAAAGATAAGCAAGAATAGTTAAACATACTTAGGTAGAGTAATATAATTTCGAGCTAACTTAAATAGAAAAATGAAAAAATGGAAAAAACAGAAAATTAATAGTGATACTTATAAATGTGTTTACCAAAGGTAAATCAATTGTATACACAACAATCGTTTCTCATATTCCGTTTCATTGTAAATTTAAGTTAAATAGCTGATGTTAATAGGAATCTCTACCCAAGTAGATAGACTAGGGTGCTGATGAAGTCCGTGGCTGCACAGAAAAGTATCGGTATTTCCCCCAGCTTAAAGTCTAAGTTTAATTTTCTTCTCTTCTTTAGAAACTCACATTAATTAATAAAAATATTTCATTCAATATGAATTGAAATTACTGAACTTGAGCCTGACTATGAATTATTTCTGATTAATATTTTAAAATTTTAAATCGTATCGAATCTCGTAATTTGCCCCCCCCCCCCATGTTATCAATTCTTATTTAAAGTATTTAGTTTTTTATTACAAATTTTATTTAGCTTTTTTGAAGATTTAGGTCAATAATGTTTTATTTGTATCTTTATAAAAAAATTCGTTAAAGGCACGGGAATTTCAAATATGAAGCTTCATTAGAAGAATTTTCCGGCATATATAACGAGATTTTATCTTAAGTCTTTTAAATACGGGATGCTAAGAAAATCACAACTTCTGGATTGAGTTCAAGTAGAGGCAAATTCACAATAACTTTGTGATTTAATTAAATGTCATAGAATTAAATTGTTGCGAAAAAGCAATACAATTTATGTACATACATACATAGTATGTATACACTATATGTATATCGTCACTTTAAATCCAAAAGACAGTAACATCCAAACAATTCAAAATATACTTTTTGATTTATTCTGATGAGATTAACCAAAGTAAATCTTTCTTTTATATTTTACTCACCTACATACATATATTCAAAAATACCGATTTTATTTATTATTCAATTTGGCAGCTAACAAATTAGTAGTAAGACTACAATAATGTTTTAGAAAATAAATAGAAAATAAATAGTTCACTTGCGGCCTTTTGGATCAAGATCAAATGTTTCTAAAGGAATATTTTTAAAGTTAAATTAATTTTCTGCAATTAATCTGTTTCGTATTTTATTTTATATTTTAGTGAATTTTCGTAAGGAATGTTAACTAACTATATGTGTTATTAACTAAGTAGCATACTAACTTATCTCGCTTTAACATCGCTGTAAAAATTAAATATTTATTTTTGTTTATAAAATTTTGTAACAGCGACGTGTTTGAATTTTCGCTTGGTATTCTTTCAGTAATTCTTTATACATATTTGTGTGCATGTAAATATATACATACATAGATATGTACATATATCTGTATAACAGTGAACTCACGCTAAATGAAAATACATATCAACTCAAAAGCGACAAATTTTTGGGCTCGTTTTTTTACGAAAATAGATTTTTTACGATCCCAAATAATCGATTTTCGTCAAA
Source organism: Tachina fera (assembly GCA_905220375.1). NCBI lineage: Eukaryota > Metazoa > Arthropoda > Insecta > Diptera > Tachinidae > Tachina > Tachina fera. Next base: position 19,829,268 of record LR999963.1, on the reverse strand, counting down.
AAAAATTTACTTCGAAAATTATGTCGCTTAAGTTATCTACACTTATCAAAAAAAAAACTTCATATTAAAACATTACATTTAACGTCAAATAAATAAAAATTGCGGTAATTTTATAATTCTCAATTACTTGATTTTTTTTAATTTGTTACGATAAATTTGTTTTGGATTTGACAGTTTTATGATTTACACATTTCCTTTAATCTAGTAAAAAATTATCGTAGTCGATTATTCGTCGTGACATAGGCAATACGGGTGAATGATTGTGATTACTTATAATTGATGAGTTTGGTTGGGGGTTACTTGAACAATGACCTTAAAAAATAAATAGAAAAACACTTTAACTTAAACAAATCTTACTTAAGTCACGATTTGCTTACTTTACAATGCAAATTAAAAATTAATTAATTAATTTAATGTTAATATTATTTCAATTTAATTTTTTTATAAAATGAGTATTTTTGTACACCAAGTACACTGTACAATAGGAGATTTAAACGTATGATTCTTATAGAGGAAACGATAAAACATACATATGTACGTGGAAACACGTTTTGAAAGTATCTGAAATTTTCTTAAATTCTTTTTTAAGCTTTAATTCTATTTTTCATGTTTTCTTTAACATTATTTTTTTTTCTCACACTTCTGTAAAGAAAAAATAAAATGTGTTATATTACGTTCGCATCGAAGCAAAATCTAGCAGTTACAGGATTTCGGGAAAATCGAATTTATTTAGAGTAGAATTCCCATACAAAACAAAATCAACTTCGCCCCTAGATTTTGTTGAAATCTACTTAGGGCAACTTTTTGAGTTCAACATTAGAGATTAAATTAACCTTAATCTTCATTTGTGATTTTAGGTAGTCGATTATATGGTTTTACTTGCCTGTTTAAGCGACCAATCGTGGTAGTTTAATCTTACTCAAGTATTGACAACAATATATTATATATTATATATTATATATTATATATTATATATTATATATTATATATTATATATTATATATTATATATTATATATTATATATTATATATTATATATTATATATTATATATTATATATTATATATTATATATTATATATTATATAATTTATATATTTCCTTTAACACGCGCAATATTTTTCTTGTAAATAATAAAATATGGCAGTTTCTTCTTCTTCCCACAAAAAATCAAAGTGTGTTGATAACATGTATGACTTTTGATCCGAGAATGTTGGTACTATTTTGTTCCTCAGTATGTTAATACTACACATAACAAGAAGTTTAAACTACCACTCAAAACATCAAACTCAATTATGTGAGATTGAGTTAATTTTCGGATTAGCTAATTAGTGCGACTTTTTGAGTTGAAGATTAGAGATTAAATTAACCTTAATCTTCATTTGCATTTTTTGGGTAGTCGATTATATTGGTTTACTTGTTAGTTTAAGCGACCAATCGTGGTGGTTTAATCTTACTTTAGTATTGACAACAAACAGTTGTGAAACATATACATTTTTGTAAAAATTATATGATAAAATAATTTAAAACACATAAATATACATACATATGTATTTTATATTATTTATATATTTCCTTTAACACGTGAAATATTTACTTGTAAATAATTAAATATTACAGTTTCTTCTTCTTCCAACAAAAAAATTAAAGTGTGTTGATAACATGTATGACTTTTGCATAGAAATTGTTGCAACTATTTTGTTTCTCAGTATGGTAATACTGCACATAACAAGAAGTTTAAACTACCACTCAAAAACATCAAACTCAATTATGTGAGATTAATTTAATTTAAGCTAATTAGAGAAATAAACTCATCTTAATCTCGAACCCAAAAAGTCGCCCTTATTGGTTAAATTAACAGAGAGTTCACTGTATATTTTTTTTAACTTTTATTACGGTAATTTTATTGTTGTTGCTAGAAAGGAGTGTTACGAATTTATTTACATGCTGTAAGTCATCAAAATTCAAAAGCTATCCGATCAACTTGGATAATGAAAACCGGTTTCTGTATGCCGTACTATTCAGTAGTACGTGTGCGAACATTGTTTTATTTGCAGATTTAAGTACAAGTTATTAATTTTAAAAAAATATACATACATACATTCATATGTACATATACATATACAATATACACACATACTGTATGTGTAACTGTAACTATTTGAAAAGTAATTTAAGTTACTGCTATTAGACCGCAAACAATTTTGTTTTTGTTTTAACAAAAAAAAACACAAATTTGCAAAACTCATTTCGTGCTTGCAATAAAAATTGGTATTCAATAAAGTTATCAGTAATATTTTCATCTAAAGGTCTTACAAAAGCAAAATAAACTATAAATGTTATTATATATGTATGTACATTAAATAAATTCATATCTATAAAGAAATTGTTATTTATTCATACTAATTAGTAGTGCTGATAGGTTATTTGGTTCCAGATTTTTACAATTCCAAATATCCTAAGTGACATAACATGAGCTGTGTTTAGAAAAACAAACATTTTCTCAACCGATATATGTTTATGGTTTCATTTTAATCAAAATATGTAATTTTCGTTTCAATATTGCAAAAAGTTCCAATTTTATAAACGTTTTTGTCCCTCTCCTGCAAACTTTTGAAAACTGTACATAGTTTATTTTGTCTTTAAGGAAGCTACGTCCAAGCGATATGCACAATGTGCAAACTTTTAAAAAGGGCTTTTTGTGCTTTCACACCGACTAGAATACATCTACAAAAAAAATCACAACAGATTACAATGCATGCTCTTACTTTGCAAAGAAACAAAAACAAATTTAAGAGCTTGCAAAGCTGTTTACCTCAAATGAAATTATCATTGTATGTGTGTTTGGACGTAGCTGGTTTAAGGTGAAGATATGTAAAAGTTCCTTATGGTGCGCCATTCATATAAAACAAACATTTTTTGATATGAAAAAATACTGGCGAATACAGGTTACAAATACTGGTAACAAGTATATAGCATAATGGTGCTGTCACAACAGATGTCTAAGATTTTCAGTCCTGCCGTAATTTCCCGGGGAAGTGCCGGGGAACTCCTTGAATTTTTGGAATTTTTAGTCTAGTTTTTGGGAATTTCCAATATTTTTTTGCTTTTGCTAAAAGGAGTGACATGAATAAGTGGATCGTGGCAGTGAAAGCTGAAGATGCCTCTGCTAATTAGTATCATAAATGCGAAACTAAATTTGTTGTTTCTTTGTTGCGCTTTAATGGATAAAAAAAACGATTTTTATGAAATTTAGAACATAAATGTGTAAAGATACATATATATAACTATTGAAAACATAAATTTTTAACAGAATTAATTTTAAAAGTCAGCAAAATTGATGAATATTATTTCGGGGATGAAATCTGAGAATAGGGACAGTCTCCATACTCACCAGTTAATGGAATATATAGTTCAAAATATAATTATGGAAGTATAGGAATGAAATATAGAAAAATGTACAAATGATACAATAAACTAGTTAAAAAAATATGGGAATCGGCCGACCTTGCGAGTCTATAACACTCAGTGAATATCTAAAAAAACAATTTTTTCAAAAATTCTCGTTAACGATATTTTTCTAAAGAATCCCACGATTTTCGTCAAATTGTCCACAATTGACATTTTCATTAAGAGCTGATTATTTTTTGAACTCAATTGGCTATGATTTTAAATTAAGATGAAAAATTTTTTTGTGAAAATTTTAGTTTCGAAAATGTTTGAAATCGCATCGATTTTCTATTTTACGATGTGTAATTGAGCTTCATATCTTTTAAAAGAAAAAGCTCTTCCAAAAAAATCCATGAATTGGACTACAAATTGATCCCTCATTCGGCCTATTTTTTAGACTAAAGCCGGAGTGACCATTTCTTGTTCTACTCCATCGATGAAATAAACATATTATTATTTTGGTGATATAAAATATTTTATTTCAGTTTTATTAAATTCGTCTACATTTAAAATTTTTTAACAAAGGCAACCGATTATCTTATCTGCGGAAAACACCCAGAGTCTATGGCAGGAATCGAACCCACGACCTCTGGACTAACAGGATAGCATTGTTACCACTCAGCCGCAGGAGCATCCTGGCTGTGCACTTATTTGAAAATAAAATCTCAATCAATAACAAATTTAAAATTGAGTAGAGCACACAGATAATAAAAATTGGAATTTTATTCTGTAATAAACAAAAAACAGCTTTAAGTAGAGTTCAGACTGAACTTAAACTATGATATTTTCTTTGAAATTGATTATAAGCAATTTTTTTACATATGACGATTCATAATTTCATACATATGTACATATGACTGACATTGACTTTTATGATTACTTACAAAGAAATTTCAAATATTTGTTCATTCCCAGGTAATTAATTATTAGCTAGTTTTTCTCTTGTAAAATGCACATAACTGGGTACTTTGGTTTTTCTTTTCATAAATAATTTAAACTGTAATACGAGTAATGGACTAGCAAAGACCAATAGACCAATCAAACAGATTTAGTGTATTTAGTAATTCGAAAAATCAAGTAAAGCCAATTAAAACTAATGCATACGTACTGTTATATACTATGCATTTACATACATACATACATACATATTATGTATGTATGTATGAACAAATATAGATAAAAGTTAAATATGGATACAACTCTACACTTTCATTACCTGTATGATTAGTATTTTATATCCTCATTGTGAATGAATTTCTGAGGAATGACTTTCATAATTAAATAAAACCTGTTGCACCATTTAAACCGATACTGGCTGAGTAATAATAAACATTTCGTTTTTTGGTCTTTTGCATTTTTTAAAATAAAATCAACTGTTTTAAAATGAATGAATAAATAGCTGGTAAAACAAAATCAACAAGATAAACAATAATAATGATGATAATACAACATAAAAAATTAATTGTTTTGATTGATTTTGCTTTAATAAAAGCAAAAGCAAAAGCAATAAACTTGTAGTGGAATCAAATCATGGCGAATGTGAATACTTGTAACGTTTGACCTGCAGGCTCCGTTTTTTTTTCAAGGTAGAGTTTTGCATTTTAAATAAATTTACGATTAAAAATTATAATTGTAAATAAAGCAGATTTTCGAGGTTTTGATTAGTACTATTTTGTGCACTTTACAGATAAGTTATTATTTATAACCAGGAAAACCAGAAATGTGTTTTTAAAATTTGCAGATAAATACATTTATTATTATTTCATGAAAACCAATAAAATAATTTGACAATTTAGCAAGTATTTTTATATGTATACAAGTACAAAAACATCCAAGAAGTAATTTCTTGAAATAGTCATGTGAATATGTATGGGTCTCTTCTTCCCGTTGGAAAAAATTATTCAGGCGAGTTAAAAAAAGGAGGCTACCAATTATTTTTTTATGTACGTTACCTCATACTTTTATATACCGATTTTAAGAACCACTTTTTCGTCTGAAAGGGTATGATCGGAGATGCCCCTAGTAAAATTTACTATAACGTTTCAGGTGCTTCTACACGAACATAAACACAAACACGAACATAAACATAAATATAAACATAAACATAAAAATAAACATAAAAATAAAAATAAAAATAAAAATAAACATAAACATAAACATAAACATAAACATAAACATAAACATAAACATAAACATAAACATAAACATAAACATAAACATAAACATAAACATAAACATAAACATAAACATAAACATAAACATAAACATAAACATAAACATAAACATAAACATAAACATAAACATAAACATAAACATAAACATAAACATAAACATAAACATAAACATAAACATAAACATAAACATAAACATAAACATAAACATAAACATAAACATAAACATAAACATAAACATAAACATAAACATAAACATAAACATAAACATAAACATAAACATAAACATAAACATAAACATAAACATAAACATAAACATAAACATAAACATAAACATAAACATAAACATAAACATAAACATAAACATAAACATAAACATAAACATAAACATAAACATAAACATAAACATAAACATAAACATAAACATAAACATAAACATAAACATAAACATAAACATAAACATAAACATAAACATAAACATAAACATAAACATAAACATAAACATAAACATAAACATAAACATAAACATAAACATAAACATAAACATAAACATAAACATAAACATAAACATAAACATAAACATAAACATAAACATAAACACAAACACAAACATGAATATACATATGTATGAATAAAATAATGTGATAAGTATATCAGATTAAGAATCTTGCAAGGAGCCGGCAGCAATGAAACTAGAATAAGAAATATACTGTTACAAATTTTCTTGAGCAGTTTTTTATTCAGAAAAACTGTTTTTTTTTGTTCGACACGCAAATTCTTTTCTCAATAATATGTATATGGCAACACTGCATTCAACTTAACATTAATATTAAATTTAAATTCCTTAATAGCCCATTCAGGCTGACACGAAATTAAGTAATTTCAAGCTCAAACTACGAAAGAAATGAAAGGTGTTTATGCAGGCACTGAATGACATTTGAGCTGATTTCACAAACATATTATTCACTGCGGCAGACATTAAAGTAGTTTTTTCAGTTGAATAAATTCTTTGTTACACTTATACACATTTTTTTCAAAAATTTTCATAAATTTAATAAATTTCATTGTTTTTTTAATTCAATATTGAATGTCAAAATTGTTATTTCTTTTAATTGTTGTTTCTCATAGTTGTAAATTTACTCATGTTTGAAAATAAAAGTACTTTTAGTACAAAAACAGAGTTGTATATTGTAATTTCTTGTTAATTTCATCGAAATTAAGTAAAATAACTTAATTTGGAAAATGTCAAAATATATGGGAAATTAATTAATTTCAACTTGTTTTCGACCGTAATCACGAAACTGCTTAATTTGGAGTCAGCCTGAATGGGCTATAAGTAAGTACTTTACAAGTTTTATAATCCACCAGTTGTATGTAACGTTCATTTTATATAATTTTATCTCTATAGAACTATTGAAATCGAATAAACTCGAAGATAAATATCCATAATATACTTTTACGACATTAAATTTTGCGGTTAAACAATTTATCTTATGAATTCTTTTCAAGTATTAAATTACATACTATTCGTCATTTATCTCCATTAAAATGTTGACTTTAATAAATGTTCATTTAATTCACTTACAATTTTTGTATGCAATTACTGCGAGGGTTGCATTTTAAGCTTTGCAAAGAACAAAAATATTTATTTATAAACAATTAAATATTTTCCAATTTTTTGTGATGTTGAGGAAACTTTTTCCACTATCAGGCATATTAATATAAAAAAATATAACATAATTTAATTCTTAAGAGAAAAAGATTCATTCCAGATATGAATATCGTTATTATGTGATTTTTACCATTAACAGCGTCAAATTATATGTGATAATTTTTACGAAACAAACTTAGACTTAGACAAGTCTAAACAAATTTCAATAAGACAATTACAAATTATTATGACAAACACTAGCAAAACGGAACAGGCCGCCACAGCTTCATTATTAGAGTGCTAGTGCTTCGGTCCCCAGTTTGTGTAGCCAAATTGTGTAAACTTCAGTTCTATATATTTTTTTTAAATGCAAATGGAATATTTAAATTTTTTTAATTCGTCGTAATTTAATTTCTTTAAAGCTTTATATATGTATGCATTTAAAGCTCAAATTTATCATCCCTAATTTACAACAGTATTGTCAATGTGTTGCCTGTTCTTCACTAATCATGCACATGTTTTGTTAATTTCCTTATTTTTGTTCTACATACTTGGGGTATATTATGAGATGCAACCCTCGTATATTCAAACATTCTAGTACCTATACATTTCACATTCGCAGCCTACAATACTACTCAATTTAAATTGGCTTGTAAGCTGTTGTACAAATGATTTACTAGATTTTTTTAATAGTTACGAGTATCTTTAATAGTGTCTTATAATTTTTGTCGTCTTCATTAATTTGAACCCGAGATATTTTTACTTGTTGCCTGAATAAAGGCCATGGATGGATAACTAACTTTTAGCGGTATTTTTATCATGTTTGCATAATGTTGCAAATGCAATCACAAATTATGTACACATATTTTCGAAGCAGGTTAGAGTTTTTGGTGGAAATTTAATCCACTATTCCTAGACATATAGACGAGCATTCCATGCACAATTCTGTCTTACACCTAGTTTTTAACTTAATAATTAAGTACGTAATTAGCTAATTTGTATTTAAAATTAAGTTGTAATTAAATACGATTTAATTTTTTCAGTGTTTAATCAAAGTTCTTATTAGATTACGTTGCAAGTACGGCAGCACTAAAAAATTTCCAAGTATTATGGAAAGCATTCCAAAGAACAGCTGTTAAAACGTAAACAAAATAGTTAGGTTATCAACATGTAAAAAATAAAAATTGCATAAAAACACATTTTATGAAACCAAAAAATGGTAAGAATGGCTGTCTTTTGTGAATCCTTATTTACTACTCTTATTTATTTGAGCGAACCATAGTAAATCGAGTTAAATTAAATTTATTATTTTATTATTAGATCCTTTATTTCCTATAAGGAGCATAGGGCCTCAAACGTTACTTTTCCCCTCGTCTCTCTCTCTCTCTCTCTCTCCATCAAACTAATCTGCTTTGCAATAAGACTTGCATAGTGTAAACTAGGAGTAAGTTTAGTTTCATAAGAGTTCTGATTACCAAATAATATTGTAACAACTCTTACATCTCTGCTGAATACGTCAAAGCAACACATACAAAACGACAAAAAGAACAAGATAAGTAAGTAATCAAATCTTAGAATCCAGCAAGCGAAGCAGTGAATATGGAATACTTAATTTACTTTTATTCATATGCAAATCTAGTAGTATATGTTTCTTTTCAATTGCTTGTGGGTATAAAATAGTGAGATAAAAGTCTGTCTTACATAGAACACTTTTTATAATTTTTTTTTATCAAAAAGAAAACAAATAAACATTTCAAGCTATAAATATATATGCATTATTATTAAGTGATGTATAAACTTTCAGTTTCATTTAATTGATTTTGCAATAAAAACATACTTCAAAATTCCATTTAAACTACTCGCTTAGCATAATAAATAAGCGAGTTATATATGTACATGCATACATACCTACAATGCGAATAAAATTCAAATGAATAATTATTATGTTTCCATAGTGATGCCCTTTTCTAAACTAAATTATGGTATTTTGTGAAAAATATCTGAAATATTGTTTTGATTTTGTTTGTTTATTTTCTTTTTTGGCTTCCTCTGTCAGCAACAGCAATTATAAGCTATTTGATTTTCATTAGCTGTTCAATGTTATTAGACTTTTATATAAACAAAGATTTCAGTCCGTGGTTTATTTGAGATTTCTCAATAATCATAAGAATTGTTACGATATTTATGTAGTACTGTAATCCTTTTCTGTCTTTCCTATAAACTCAAGACTTGAGCAAGTAATTTTATAAGAATCGTCTTAATCTAATCCCCATCATACTTGTATGTAGAAGTATATCATTTACTATGTTAATATTCGTAAAACAGATATACGATTACCAATTCGTTTAGCGAAAAATTATATTCCTCTTCGACCACAAAATGTTCATTCCCATAATGGAAATCCCCAGCAAAAAATTACACATTACCATCGGAACTACTTGCCATATAATGACTTACTTTTCTGATTACCAAATCTCATTACTCGCTTACAAAAAACACATTACCTAAAATTAAAAAAATTATGTACAAATGGCTAAATGAGGAGAATGATTTTTTAAATCAAATAGATTACGTGAACAAGTTGCCAAGTAAAAAAAGTAAGTACTTCTCAAGAATCGATTATTTTAGTCTCACGGCTTGTTAAAATCATTAATTTGGTAATCCAGTAGGGAAGAGCTTCCACCAAAAATGCATAATTCCGAACCCGATTAGCTTTTTTGAAATTTTTTGCTGGGTTGTTATTCGGATTTTGAGCTTATGTTTAATTTTTATATCACATATTTTTCTTTCCAGGAAACTCCCACGCATTTAATAAAATCAAATGCGGTTTAATGCATCAAAGCATCCATCATAAGTGTTTATTAAAATCTCAAAATGTTGGTGTTCAATTTGCTACAAATAATTAATTGTGTTATTCATTTCCTCCACGAACAATTGTGTCAAATTACTTAAAGCACTTATACATATGTATGTATAGCAGTTGTATTTATCTCACAATTATTTTATTACTTACAAGATAAGTGAGCGAGTGAGTAACTAAGTATGTGCAGTATATTTCAAACGAGTCATTATGTAACTAAGACGGTCAATGATATAAACTATTCGTGTAGCACTTGAATGTTGTCATCACAGTAGAAAAGAGAATTAATTTTTATTTGCAATGTTCGTTATTAATTCTTTACTACATCTGTGGAATTTATTTGATAAGCTTAAAAAATTTTAAGTACTTTTTTTATCACATAGTGCCGGCAAATTCGACTACTTTTTACCGATCTATGTACACGTACAACTTCTTTTTCATAACTAGAAGAAGTAAAAATTTAAATATATGTAGTTAAAGTTAAAGATCCTAAATGGTTACACTGTTTTGCAAAAAAATAAAATATGTAAGTCGGTAGCAAAAACTTCATTGTGTGATTTTAATGGACTTTAGTCAGCTGCATCCAAGTCTGTTCACAGATTGTTTCCATCACGTCTAGTGTTTACGATATTTTAATTTAAATAAAATACTGATATTGTAATATAAAATGCGATAAAGTTAACAGCCTTATTAATAAAAATTATGAAGGCTTTAGACATTCAATTATCAAGGGTTGAATTATTCTTGATATATCCTTTAATTCAATAGCATTTTCCAGTGAAAAGGGAACTTGAACTCAATTCGAACAATTCAGTTGTAGTACATTGTAATTCAAGCCTGGAATTATACTACAATTAAACTTTGTATTACATTTAACTTCAAGTGTATTTCAAGCTTCAAAAACAATGGTTTTAAAATAGAAAGTAAAATACAATTCCCGTATTTTCTAATAATAATTATCTGCACATCTGTCCTTGCTATTATTTCACGATTTTACTCACCTTTGTTATCCCAATTCATTTTCTTATTTATTGATTTTAAATATTTTCAAAACAATTTCAGTTTTAATAATAAATAAATTACGTATTTGACAAGGTTTGAACACATACATACATGTGTATGTCATTTGATTTTTTATTTCAAAATATTTTCAAACTTGAAAACTTCTTGAAAATATGCTTGAATTCAACTTTGTTTCCAGTTAATTTTCAAGTGCTTTAATTCTAATTTTTTTAGTTCTTATTCCCATTTTTCAAGTTGGTAATCAAATTTTAATTATTTTTAAGTTCTAATTATAGCATACGAAATTGTGTTTTTGAGTGCATAATTAAATAATAATTAAATGCCCAACCTAGTGTAATTAAGTATTATTTAAGCTTTATGAGCGCACCATATGTTTTTATGCGTGTGTGTGTTTATTGAAAACACAAACATGAACATCATGTGGTCGTATTAGGAAGAGTTTCGTTTAATTTTTATAAAACTATAACATATACAATTCATAGTTTCATATCATGCAATAAATAAATAGAAAAATGAATTCTGATGCTCCATTGGTTTCATAAAATGTGTTTTTATGCAATTCTAATTTTCTACATATTGTTAACCTAACATTTGGGTTTATGGGACACAACTGTTGTTTGGAAAGCTTTCCATAATATTTGGAGATTTTTTAGTGAGGCCGTACTTTCAACTTAATTTAATAAGAACCATTGAAAAAATTAAATAATATTTAAATACAACTTAAATTTAAGTAAAAATTAGCTAATTACGTACTTAAATATTAAGTTAAAAACTGCGGGTTAAGATGATACACATTTAACAGCTGACAGAATTGCCAGACCGGCGGTTTTGAAACCACTAAATGGGCAACCCTGTATATCCATGTCCGCCATCAAAACGCACAATAAATGTTGCTCGTATATATTGTTGTTCAGTTGTGTGTGGGTGTAGTTTGTATGATGCATATGTACATACTTATGCTAAAAAATAAAAACTGTATATATGTCGTATGAAGTAACACTAACCAATTTATGTAGCCAACGGCACCACCTCTACCCACTTACATACATAAGTATGTATCTCCACTTGGAAGCATTAATTCTATAAATGAAAGTTTAATTATAATTAATTTAAGACTAACCATGAAATCTCTTTAACTAAATAAAGCGTTTTTATACAAACATGGGAATTGTAAAGTAAAAGTAACAACAAATAATGTGAGGCAAGCAGGCAGTGTTTTGAACTTGTGGTCGGAACAAAAAAACTGCTAATTACCAAAACTGCAATACAACCCGATACTATGATTGATATCAATCCACAGCGCAAGACTCTTTACCCCACAAACTACATATGTATGTACATATGTATATGTTGGAGTGGTCGGGGTTTCAGGTTTTTCTACTACAAGCATACACACATACATATGTACGCATGTACTTATATACTATACATATATACATCTGCTGCAAGCAGCAGCAGCAATCGTAAAATCTTATAAATCACAATTTACCAGCAATTTTGAGCAGAGCCGCTGCTGCTCTTACATGTTTGAATATGTTATTTGTTTTCTGGAGAATACCATCAAAAATAAAAGTGAAAGCATTATACGATTTCGGTAAATGCCAAGAATTCAAAGGAGTAATTTCTTTTAAGTTGCAATGCCTTCTCTCATGATTAATTATATTGAGAAAAAAATTTAATTTTCGTATTAAAGTCTTAATCATCTTCCTGCAACGCTACTCTAAGATAAAGAATCAGCTGATCGTTTTTGTCTTTAAATAACTTAAACGTCACATAAATTGCAACAAAACAGGGTAATTTCATACAACAGCAATTAAAATTTTATTAATATTTGGTCGATATCGTATGCCGTAATTTGCCCCCAGAATTTCTCAACTTTGTTATGTGATATTTGTTAACAGTGCCCAGCAAAAACTTGTACTCTCCAATCGTAAATATGTACATACTTACAATTTGAAGGAATACCCCATTATTTTTACTCGAGACGTTAAAAATATGTAGGGGTACCCCCATATATACAATATATCTTCAACAAAAGTGCAGTTATAGGATTATTGGAATGCATTATTTTTTTTTCAACAAAAAACAAATTAATACTTTGGGTCTAATTTTGTAAATCGCAACGCCAAGCGTTGTCAAATTTTATTTGGGAAAAATTTAAATTACTAAAACAAAATACATACAAAATTTATCAACGCCAAGCGTTGCGTTTTACAAAATTAGGCCCTTTGTTTCCAAAAGTACACTTTTTGAGGACGTGATTTTTAGAAAAGACGGTATTTTGAAAAGAAAGAAAAATCAACTGCATATCGCACTTTAATTGCAACAGAGGCATAATTCAAAAATCTAGTTTTGCAGAAAATAGGTTTTAATCTTTCAATTTACATACATACAACTTAATGAAGATATAAAATATTTTCTTTTCTTAACCCGCCAATGGTGACGCAAATTTGACTTTGATCAATGGTGACGCCGGTCTCACGCACCGGGATTTTCAACTGAAGATTTTTCCAAATTTGTTGTTAATATATTTCAAGATTTTTTTTAATTTATGCTCTTTGAGAATAAAGCAAAGATATTTAATCAATTTAAGCTCTTTTATTTCAATATTAACATTCAAAAAATTGTTTTATTAGAGCATTAAAAATAACAGCGATTTTAGTAATACATTTTTCAAAATTAAGAAAAAAATAAAAAATTGCATATTTATAAAGGAACCCAGTGAAAAAAAATGGAAGTCATTCTAGCGGAAGTACATTTTCATTGCTTCCAAAAAATCGATATTTTTAATTTGCCAAGAGTGAGCAAAAAACCATATAAAAGCTTATTTTAGTCACACAAAACCTTGTAACTCCTCAATAGTGTTAAAAAATACTCACCAGAATTTAAAAAAAATTTATTTTTTTAAAGAAATTTATGAACTATTTTTAGTCTAAAATTGAGCAAATAACTTGCTTAAATTTACATGAAAACACTGTTTCGGGCTTAAATTGGTATAAAAAGAAACGAATTGTTAAAAAAGGTAACTATTTACCATTTTTCCTAGATGAAAATATTATCATAGAACACAAAAAAGGGAATTATTCTTAATATCGCTTCCAATTCAGTGACCAAGCATCGAAAAAGAGAACTTCTTGCAATGACAACCCTATGTAAAAATCATTAGATCGGATCGAAATTTGCACTACTTCCGCATCGTAAACTCTACATTTTCATGACTTTTTGGAGTCTCTTTTTTTACTGGGAAGATAATGTTTTTTAGTCTTTCGACACTAGAATGAAGTTGTTTATTTTATTCACATACACGGTGACACACGGTCTCACGCACCGGGTTAGTAAAAAAAATACACAACGTGTGCTCACGAAGCAGTTTCGTCATTAACTAATAGTAGGGAATGTGCAATGAGGCAGCTACTCGAAATTGCAACCAAAAAAATAACAGGGAATAATGTTATTCGAATTTTTTAACTCACCCGGTATCACAGACCAATATGACACCAATGGTGGGATAAGAGATGTGTGTTTAAGGCTTTTATATGAAACAAGATTAAATGTCATATTAACGATTTTTTCTGTATTATTAACTCCAAAAACGCTGTTAAGACTTTTGACTATTGGACATTGATCCAGAGGCGTCCAGGAGTCTTCTCCAATATTCTTTTTTAACCCATCTCCTACGGTCTTTGAAAAAAATGACCAACATTATTTTTCAAATTTCAAATTTTATTTTTTAAAATTGTGCTGTAATTTTTACAAAAATAGGCTGTTAAGACTTTTGGCTATTGGACATTGATCTAGAGGCGTCCAGGAGTCTAGTTTTTGAATGGACACCTTTTTATATACAGTAGGATCGCCTGGTAGTTTAAACTCGACCACTGGAAATGTGTGTAAACCTGTTATTTAAAGTATAATACAAAAAACAAACAAAAAAAATAATTTTTACATGAAACCATATCCTTAAAAATGATGTAATATATAAAGTATTAATTAAAAACCGTAACCCCAAATAATGTTTAAGTCATTTGTGGAATTCATTACTTTAAACTACTGCCCGCCTATCAGTTGTTTATTTAATTTGTTGTGCATGTGCGCGCACAGCTCTGCTTACAAAATTAACGATTGTAATAAAATAAATTGAAATGAAAAAAATAATAATTAATACTATAGCAAATGCAAAATACAGTTAGGCATAAATTTGTAGTAAAATATTTTATTTAAACGCCACTAAGCAAACATGCAATATGAAAATATATACGAGGTCTACATGAACAAAAGATAGATGACTTAATTTTGATAGGGCTGACTTAACAAACGTAGCATTACAAGATTTGTACATATGTATATATTTATGATGCAGTATTTACATGCATATGTATATAATGCACAGTTACGAAGTTATGAAACATTGTAATCATGAGCATCAACTTTGAAACTGATACATACATTGATTGTGTGAATTGTGAAATGTCATCGGTGTTGATGCAGCGTTATAAAGCACTACACTTTGTTCGAAGATACAATAACTGAAGTTTTGGAAGTTACCCTAGATGTTCATACATGGTATTTAATTTAATTTAATTTCAAAGTAATAGATCTTAGATCGTATAATCAATGCTCAAATGTTCGTCTTGAGCCGTGGTTATCTTCTCAATTGTGACAAAAACTTTGGCATATCATGGGTTGTTCACTTTTGGTAAACTGAAATGAAATAGCCAAATAGAGGGCGCAAAAAAAACTTCTGTACCATCCTCGTATATTAGTTTAATATATTGATGATTTGTGTTCTTAAATTTATTATTTTTGTTGCCATTTTCGTAAAACATTTTTTTAACATTTAACTTACTGATGACTGACTGGCAGATTGATTGAGTGACTGTGTATAAATACATATCTACAGACATACTTATACATACATGTGTATATGCATACATATAAATGTGACCAAGTCATTTGCAGCAGAAAAAACACATTATTTTTCTACCTTGAAAATTGTTAAATAACATAATTTTCGCCCAAGTACTATTCATCCATTAGTGTTATTGTAAGAATATTAATCTTAATATAATGAATCGACGAATGCAATTATGTACAATCAAATGCCAATAAATCTCCCTGAATGGCTCGGCCTTGAATATTTATTGTTCTTCAATTAAATATCGCTAATTAAATATTGAAAGACCCTAACCCCATATTCTGGGTTCTTATGAATAAGAAAGCAAGAGATTTTAATATTGGACTGATATGTCAGATTTGGTAATTAATTTCAATTAAAATCTTTATCACAATATATACCGTTTCCATCCAGTTTTTTAATATATTTATCACGATTTCGTATCCAAAACAAAAACCTTTGATTGAAATTTTTTCCTAAGCTACAACCAAACAACTGCAATATAGCTAATTCACACACCTTTAGATACAGCGGTTTATTTTTTTAGAACAATTATGAAAGAAACCATAGTTACATAGATAGGTTATGTTGGGCTAGGAGGGGTGGTGCCAAAAACGCACCTCCACTCTATTGACCATTAAAAATAATAGTTACCCCCCATTTGCACCCAGAAGTGACCCTATTTTATCCGTCATTAAGCCAATGAATTCCGTCTAGCTTACACTTCCCGATATCAGTAATGCTCTCATTGAATCGTCTGACGTTGCAGCTTCGGACAGTGAAAGGAAATATGTTTCTGGATTGTCTTCATCCCCGCACGTTCTGAAGAAATCTGGGCTGCCAATTTCCCAAATGCTGGTTCTGGATCTGACCCAGCAGTGACCTGTCAGTGTACCTAAGTTCTACTATATTGTAAGGTCGACTTTTTGAGTTCGGGATTAAGATTGGTTTATTTCTCTAATTAGCTAATCCGAAAATTAACTTTATCTCACATAATTGAATTTGATGTTTTTTAATGCTAGTTTAAACTACCACTGTTAAACTATTAACATACTGAGGAACAAAATAGTACCAACATTTTCTGTGCAAAAGTCATACATGTTATCAACACACTTTGATTTTTTGTGGGAAGAAGAAGAAACTGCCATATTTTATTATTTACAAGTAAAATATTGCGCGTGTTAAAGGAAATTTATAAATTATATAATATATATATATATATATATATATATATATATATATATATATATATATTTTTAATATATAATATATAATATATAATATATAATATATAATATATAATATATAATATATAATATATAATATATAATATATAATATATAATATATAATATATAATATATAATATATAATATATAATATATAATATATAATATATAATATATTGTTGTCAATACTTGAGTAAGATTAAACTACCACGATTGGTCGCATAAACTGGCAAGTAAAACCATATAATCGACTACCCAAAATCTCTAATCTTGAACTCAAAAAGTTGCCCTAAGTAGATTTCAACAAAATCTAGTGGCGAAGTTGATTTTGTTTTGTATGGGAAATCTACTCTAAATAAATTCGATTTTTCCCGAAATCCTGTAACTGCTAGATTTTGCTCAGATGCGAACGTAATATAACACATTTTAGTTTTTTCTTTACAGAAGTGTGAGAAAAAAGAAAAATAATGTTAAAGTAAACATGAAAAATAGAATTAAAGCTTGAAAAAGAATTTAAGAAAATTTCAGAAACTTTCAAAACGTGTTTCCACGTACATATGTATGTTTTATCGTTTCCTCTATAAGAATCATACGTTTAAATCTGCTGTTGTACAGTGTACTTGGTGCACAAAAATACTCATTTTATAAAAAAATTAAATTGAAATAATATTAACATTAAATTAATTAATTAATTTTTAATTTGCATTGTAAAGTAAGCAAATAAGTAAGATTTGTTTGAGTTAGTGTTTTTCTATTTATTTTTTAAGGTCATTGTTCAAGTAACCCCCAACCAAACTCATCAATTATAAGTAATCACAATCATTCACCCGTATTGCCTATGTCACGACGAATAATCGTCTACGAGAATTTTTTACTAGATTAAAGGAAATATGTAAAAGGTTTGTTTAATCTAGGACAAAATTCTCGTAGTCGAATATTCGACGTGTCATACGCCATACGGGTGATTATGTCTGACTTTACTTTTCTATAAATATCTTTGGAACATGGCCAACGCGCGAGCGAGTGTCTTAAGTTTCTTAAAGGTTTATTATCTAATTATGATATAATTTATGTCATATTAAATTATTAATTTTCCATATTATTATATTATTCACTGAATGTCAGCACAATTAAATAAAATTAGCAGGTCTTCTTTCTCTGTGATTATTATGTACGAGTACATACATATGTATGTATGTATGTACATATGTATGTATGTATGTACATATATATGTATGTATGTATGTACTCGTATGTATTTGGCTTGCATTCAAAATTATTCAAACTCGAAAACCAAAAAGGTATGTTTGCTAACGATTTCATGTTAACAAATTGTGTTGAAAGACATATTTTATTTTTTATGACTGCAAAGCATAACCAAGCGTAAGACATTGAAATAATTTACCAACATTCCCAATTCGTGCAGATATTAAACTTTTTTTCTCTGCATTGTTCAATCAAATATAAAAATTTACAAAAATTTAGCTGTTTTTTTTTGCTTGTGTAATTATAATATTTTTTATGTTTTCTTGTGGTTATTTTGTATAAAAATTTTATATAAATATGTAAGTATGTACTTCAATTTTTTTATTTTTGTGTACAGGGTGTCTCAAAAGAAAGTTTATATTTGTTTAGCAGCGTGAATCTGGAGATCGAATCGCACATTGTAACTGCACCGCGTAGAATATTTCTACAATATTAGAGGTTTTCAACAGTTAAGAATTCTCATTCAGTTATTGACTGGGACTGTATAAGGCATCAATTTTGAAACAAATCGGAAAAGCAAGTCTCTACTCCGTACGAGCGGTACCCTGTCGGAAATTTGGCTAACTTTAAACTAATTTTAAGCAAACTATTTCGCAACTAATACTGACTGACACTTGGATTACTTCGCAATGTAATCATCTGACTACTTTAACATTGTGATGTCCTAGGCGGTAGTCAATTGGCTCACTCTGCATTACTTTCAGCTAACTTAAAGTTGATTTTTTTTAAACCACCTGGTAGTCAGTAAATTAAAAAAAAATTCTGGGGTTCGTACATCACAAACTGTGATGTATCATCACAGTTTGTGTACTTAACGCGTGTACTTAAATGTTAACATAAAACTGAAATAATTTCAAAGTAGCTGAGAATAAATTTGTTGGCTCTCATCAAATTCGATTACGTACTCAAGTTATGAATTAATTATGGGTTTGTTCTGGATGACAATGCAGTTATCTTTTAGTCAGTTTAGTTACAGGTAAACCGCATGCAATGCCGCCAGAGAAATTTGCCGATTCTCGTTTGCAGTATTCGCAAAGGGTGGGCAAGTTTGAGTTTGTAAAGTAAATTCACTGTCAAATGATGAAATTTCAAGAATTTAGCTATCATCCTTTGACATTTATTTAGTAAAAAAAATTGGAAATTTTACCTATGGAACGCTAAACTCTTGAAAAAAGAATTTTAATTGTGAAAATTTACTATCAAAAAAACTGAACGAAAACAACGCATTTTTCAACAAAAATCATCTTTAGTGATGCGTCCCATTTTCAATTAGGTGGTTATCCAACAAACAAATAAAATTTTTGCATATAGGTCTCACAAAATCCACAAAGAGTGCTCGAAAAACCATTAAATCCAAAGAAACAATTCAGTTATTGCATAAGAAATTTCCTGGTCGCGTAATTTCTCGATTTGGCCGCCTCGTTCTTGCGATTTATTTTCTGTGGGGCCTTTTCAAAGACCGGGGGGCAAATTGCGGCACTCGTTATCGAACGAAATTACGAAATATTTCAATTAGTTTATATGGAAATATTTCGTATTTCAATTGAGTTTATATGGAAATATTTCGTAATTTCATTCAATAACGACTGCCGCGATTTGCCCCCGGGTTTACGTGAACGAACCACAAACAACTGACGATCTGAAAGATGAAATTCGGCTTTCTACTTTACATTGGTATCAATAAAACTGAATTTGTCCAAAAAACTTTCGTTTTTAAGACAATTTACTTCCTAACCTTAAATTTGCCTATCCTTGAGTTTAAAATTAACTCGTCGTTTTAGGAAGATACGAACCTCTGCATTTTTAGTATTCGTATTAAGGAGTGTCGTATTTCGACTTCCATTACGACGATTTTGTACATTGGAAATTTTTTCTTTAATTTAGAAATATGACGCTGGTAATTAGGCTCAATATACCATACGATCCTTATGTACTCATAAACGTATTTGTTCACCGGCGTGAATCCACAATATGCAAGGAACAACCTACCCGATCGACACCAAAAGCCAGCAAGTTCGAGAGACTTGTAAATTTAAGTCGAGATTAAGACCAAAGTAGTAGTATAAGTTAACTTAACTTTCATAAATAAGAAATAATAGGCTTAATTACGAGTGTCGTATTTCGACTACGACTACGACGGTTTTGTACTAGATTAAAAAAAAATGTTTGCAATGTTCTTTAGTCCAGTACAAAATCGTCGTAGTCGAAATCGTAATACGACACTCGTAATAAGGCCCATTGTGTTCATTAAATATTAAAACATCCAAATCTTCATATCATTATCTGCAAAGGACGATTGGCTGAATAAGATCTACCTCAGCTGAAAAAAATAAACATCGTTACAAGGTGCATTATTTTTAAGAAACAAATTCCCAAATTATGCATTTAAATAAGCGATAAACATTCCCTCTTATCGTGATTGGTGTATTTCGACTTCGACTACAACTGCGACGATTTTGTAATAGATTACAGAAGACTTCAACAGTTTTTTCTTAAGCTATTACCAAATTGTCGTAGTCGTATTAGAAATACGCCAAATCACGATAAGGCAGATTGTTTCGATAAAGGGCTTACTTATTTCTAAACCGATCTATTAAAAGTCAATTTTCTTTTGAGACACCCTTTATAATATAAAGAAATTGTGTGTGTATTTTTTAATTGTAATTTTTTCGCATGTCAAATAATTCAACACTTCATCTATTGTATCTGTAGTACTTGCAAAAAACGAAATCAAAATTATTTTAATGAAAAGCTGGTTGGTTATCGCTTTGAAATAATAAGTGCGCTAATAATAAATACTATAGTTCGATTAGGTGATAACGCTCTGCCATAGTTTGCGCAATAAAAAAATAAGTTACCTATTATAATTTAGTGTGTAAATACATATGTAGGTAGAAATTTACATATCACTCATTTACTAAAAGAACGACATAACTCCAAAAATTGGACTTACTCAAAAAATTGGATTTTTCCAGTTAATGATGCAATATTAATCCTCATCTCATTGGATCATGAATAAAATTCAGTTAGAAATTTACATATCTCTCATTTACTAAAAGAACGACATAACTCAAAAAATTGGATTTATCCAAAAAAAAATGGATTTTTGAGCTAATGATGCAATATTAATCGTCATCTCATTGGATCATGAATAAAATTCCGCGTTAAGTTTTTCCCCGGGAAAAACAAACAAGAAACTAATTGGAAAAAGGATAAATTTCTCACAGAATTTTATTTATGCCCTGATTGTGTTAAAATTGCTTACATAAATCTTGTTTACTCAACCCTTGAGAGTAAAATTAAAAATTTAAACTTGTTTTCTGCCAAACTACTTCTTTTTCGAGTTATTACGTTGTTTTAGTAAATGACCGATATGTTTTCATATGAATACTTTGAAGAAAATATTAAAAAATTTATTTTGGTAATTAACATCTTAACATCTTAAAACAATAAATAATTAAAGTTAAAAAATAAAACGGTTATATATAAATTGCAAAAACAAACATTTTTTTGATTGGAATAAACTAATTTCTGGAGTCGTGGGTTCGATTTCCACCAAAGACTGGTCTGCTTCACTACAATGGCTGAACGTCTTTCTAACTATTCTCGTCATAATAAATTACTAGGTTTATAAGATGTATGTGCAACAGTTAATAAATACCTAAATGAAATTTTAAAGTTAGCTTGAATTAATAATAATAATTAATAATTTCTCCAATCATTAGCAATTATCTGTTACTTGAAATTATCAAATCAGCACGGATTCTATTAAACTGTTTTATTATTTATTTATATATATATATTTTCTACTTCTAGGTTATTCATGGTGTGCGAATCGAAACTGTTGAAACGACAACGAATTCATTAGATCATATGGAAGAAGAACCCCAACAATTATTGGCACAGAAGAATATTGACAGACTTACGACGCATCAGCGACATCAAGCAAGTCGAAAAAAACGCAGCACGGTTGATAGACCGCTAAGAATTTCTCTCTCATACGATGATTCCGTTCTTGGGTGAGTATTTTAATTTTTAATAGTTAATTATTTAATTATTTTAGAGAATCAACAGGTCTACTTGTTTAATTTTCCACTATTATTTTATAGCTAACTTAACACTTGTGTATACACACTGTTAGAAGCAAAATGAGAAAAAGCTATTAAGGATAATAAATAATTTTATATGTCGTTTTACATTTAGCCAATAGAAGGCTTTGAGTTCTAAAGTCATAAGTGATAAATTACTATTTAAGACAAAATAGCACCGTTGTGAACGTCCTGTCATAAACGTTAAATTTAAATGACAAAAAAACACATAGGTTTATTTATATTTCTTACATCGTTGAAACACGAATTTTTAACCGGTTTGGCGATTTCTAATGAATTTTAATGATTGTTTCCGATTTTACGAATTCTCGCGAATTTTTGCAATGTTCGCGATGAAAACCAGTTTTGCAAGTATTCTGATTCTTAACGATTTTTGCGAATTTTAAACTCGGATTATGCTGCTGTTAGCAATTTTTTGCGAATTATATTCGCCATTTTTACCGAATTATTGGCATTCCTTAGAGTTTTAGAGATTTGTTGAAAGTTTTAAATTTTTTCGCGAATTTCTGTTACTTTTGCAGTGAATATTTGCATAATTTAGTATCCAGGGTATACAAAAATATCCATTGCATGGGCGAGATTTTGACTAGAGCTGTTAAGTCGTCAAAATAAATGGTGTTGCAAAAGAGTTTTTAGCATAACTCTTGAACGTAAAAGAAAATAAAGGGCCTAATTACGATTAAAGAAAAATGTTGCAATGTTCTTTAGTCTAGTACAAAATCGTCGTAGTCGAAGTCGTAATACGACACTTGTAATTAGGCCAAATATTTATGTAAAATATCTCGCAATGCAACACTTTGTGAATTGCTTCATTATGTGTGCGTCAAAATGGAATAAAGGTACAAGTTAATTTTTAAATATCTAAGATATCTCCGATGCAGATTCGTCTGTCAGACTATGTCGTGAGAAACTGGTTATTTTATTTGTTTTAAGTCCATCTGTTGTTAATTTGTATAAATAATATTTATTTTTTTTATAGAATATTAGTTTTGCTAACAAATTGCTTCAATTAATCATTTCAATCATCAACAACGATAAAATTATGCCTGAAGGTAACTTAATGATTTAGCGAAAATGACCACGAATAACCTTACAAACAAAATGTACATATTAAAAATTATTTTACGTCATTGCCAAACTTGAAATTCAACTGAAATTTTTTTTAATGTTAGGTTTTATTATTGTTCATTAATTCTTATTTTATTTCTGTGCTAGTAAGGAAAAAGTGCTTAAGTCATTTTTGATAGTTTTGCAGGAGATCACTTTTTTAAGCTTTCAAGTCCATTGTCAGAAATTCTTTTACAGTTAAACTGGAAAATTCTCCGTTAACCTTTATTTTTTTAGGCAAACATCGTTCATCACACACTATAAATAATACAGTCAAGTTGAAATATACCAAAGAATAACTTAAACTAAGCTATTATTCCAAATGAGATTATAAGTCTAAAAAGATAAGCCACAAATTAATTTAATCTCCTTTTAGCGTCTTTCCCAGCGAGATATTTAATAGTTTAGTTTAGCTCTTAAAATAGCCATGAATAGCAGACTCCACCAGTATTTTTTTGCAAGTATTTTACAAAAAGCTAAATCTGGCGTATAAGATGTTCAATTTAAATTTCTCTATTACTCTGCCCTCAAAACAAAACAAACATATTAAGCAATACTATATAATAATTTCAAACTCTTACTTTTTCTGAAATGCTACGGCCCACTGTTAGAAATTGAATAAAAATTTGTAAATATATACTACATATCTGTATGTATAGTATATACTAACAACACAAAAGATATAAAAGAAAACAAATATGAATAAATATTTGCTGAATGATCATAGTAGCCATCAACAATTTACTTGTCTCCAAGGTCAGCTAATGAAATGGAACAAGTTTATAGAAATAGTTAGTTAGCATCGTTTACAATAAAAATCATATAAAATACTCTCATACTTATAGTCTTCTAAAAGTTGCATGTTTGAATAAAAACATTAAATAAAATAAACGTAATACAGGTATAAATTGTTAGAAAAAAAGACAACTTATATTCAAAAAACCAGTCAGACTCGTAATACATGCTTGCAGTACTTAGTTTTAATAACACCGGCAATAGAAAAAAATATCAGCAAAACAACAAATTATCACTTTTAAATCTGATTTCCTGCATTAATTATAAGTGTTATAGATAAATCATAAAGAAACTAATTATAATTCAATAATCAGTTTACAGTTAGTTCTTTAATTAAGCAACTTTTTTATTAGACGATTAATTATATTATAATTTTCATTTCTTCTATTACAGTCTGGACTCGGACAAATTCATTTTAATAAATGTAAGTTATCTCACACAATAATGTAATAAGTACAGCTAAAGGTTGATTTTATAAATCGGCTTAAAAATTGTATTTTTCCCAAACTTTTGTGTTAAAGATATTTTTCTACAAAGGCAATTTATTTCAAACGTATTTATTTATTAAGGTATTTTTTTATAAAAGGTATTTTTAATAAAAGGTATTTTTTAATAAAAGGTACTTTTTTAATGAATGGTACCTTTTTAATGAAAGGTACATATTTAATAAAACGTACTTTTTTTAATAGAGGGAACTTTTTAATAAAAGGTACTTTTTTATTATAAGGTGCTGTAATAATAATAAAATAATAAATAATAATAATAATAAAATGTTTTTTTAGTAAAAGGTACTATTTTAATAAAAGGTACTATTTTAATAAAAGGTACTATTTTAATAAAAGGTACTAATTTAATAAAAAGGTACTATTTTAATAAAAGTTTAATTTTTAGTAATATGTACTTTTTTAATAAAAGGTACTTTTTAATGAAAGGTACTTTGTAATAAAAGGTACTTTTTAATAAAAGGTGCTCTATTAATGAAAAATACTTTTTTAATAAAAAGTACTTTTTTTAATAAAATGTGCTTTTTAATAAAATGTACCTTTTAGATAAAAGGTTCTTTTTTCATAAAAGGTATTTTTTATATAAAAGTTACTTTTTTCATAAAAGGTACCTTTTATATAAAAGGTACTTTTTTAATAAAAGGTACCTTTTATATAAAAGTTACTTATTTAATAAAAGTTACTTTTTTAATAAAAGTTACTTTTTTAATAAACGTTACTATTTTAATAAAAGGTAATTTTTAATAAAAGGTAATTTTTAATAAAAGGTAATTTTTAATAAAAGGTACTTTTTTAATAAAAGGAAATTTATAATAAAAGGTACTTTTTTAATAAAAGGTACTTTTTAATAAAAGGTTTTTTTACTAAAAGGTACTATTTTAATAAAAAGTACTATTTTAATAAAAGTTGATTTTTTAGTAAAAGGTATTTTTTTAATTGAAGGTAATTTTTAAATAAACGGTACTTTTTTAATAAAAGATACTTTTTTATACATGTTACTTTTTTAATAAAAGTTTAATAGGTGCTTTTTAATAAAAGGTACTTTTTTTTAATAAAAGATACTTTTTTAATAAAAGGGCCTTTTCTATAAAAGTAACTTTTTTCATAAAAGGTACCTTATACATATGTATATAAAAGTTACTTATTTTAATAAAAGGTACCTTTTATATAAAAGTTACTTTTTTTAATAAAAGTTACTTTGTTAATAAAAGGTAATTTTTAATAAAATGTAATTTTTTAATAAAAGGAAAATTTTTAATGAAATGTACTTTTTTAATAAAAGGTACTTTTTTAATAAAATTATTTTAATAATAAAAGACACTTTTTCAATAAAAGGTACTTTTTTAATAAAAGGTAATTTTTAAATAAAAGATAAATACTTTTTAAATAAATGGTACTTTTTTAATAAAATATAAATTTTTAATTAGAGGTGCTTATTTAAAAAAATACACATTAAAAAAGGTATTTATTCAATAAGAGGTAATATTTTTATAAAAAGTACTTATTGAGACAAGGTACTTTTTAGTAAAAATATATATATTTAGTAAAAAGTTTTTTTTTTGTATTATGCATTAAAGTATTTTTGATAACAAGTTTTTTTTTTCAAAACAAAAAAATATAAATTACTAAGTTAATAAGTTACTTTTTGCTGTCACTGTAATAAAAATTGGAAAATAAAGACTTTTGAAATACATATGTACACCTTCCCATTAAAAATAAGTATAAATGTATAACAGAGCGTGACTAAAAATACTATTGATTAATGAACAGCAGCTGTTATTTAATTAAATGCTTCCCACAGAAATTAAATATTCATAAATATCGTGAAAGTCTATTTACTAGGGTTTCACATTTCGCAATTATAAATCTAGATAAATACTCGTACTCATAAAATGAACGATAACAGTTTTTAATTTGATTTAATTTTGTGACAAAAAGGAATAAAATCGAGCATGACATCATTATGATTATCCAATTTAAATTTAACGGCCTGCCCCACGATGTCGAGAATTAATTTTATATCGCTTACTTGTATGGAAAACATAAATAATTTTTTTTATTTTATTCCTGTTTTCAATACGAGTTGTCGATAGAAAGTTTCTTGTCGACATCGTAGTGCAGGCTGTAAAAATTTTATTGCATGACCTTTGACGAAGTTACTGCAAAATAATATTTTTTTATTTACCTCAGTAATAATTTCACTTATTAAATATTTGGACTTACAAGAAGCAACGACTTTTCTGCAACACTAATACATTTAGAAAAATTATTAAAATTTAAAAGTTGCTAAAAGCTCCAGTTGGAGTGGCGATCTTACATTTGTAAGATTCGTTAACTAAAATGAAAAGAAATAAAAAATTTTCTGGCGAAAACCCACAAAGTCGGATCCTACTACATAATTTTATTAACACAGAAATAGCAGCGCGACATTTATAAAAGTTTAATTTATGTTTTAGTTATTGTCCTTATTTGCTTTAAGTAACAGTTGAATCACTTCATTCTTTCTCTTCTAAATTATTATTTTAATTGAATTGAATAAAAACTATTATTTCAGTCAATAATGTTATATATTTTAAAGTTTTTGAATTCCCGGGAATTTGTCTTAAATTTTCCCAGGAATCCCCATTCACAAAAACCTTCTGTTGTCACATTGATAAATTTCCAATTAAAAATTTATAAGTTTTAATACACATTGTATAAGCATTAAGACATGTGTATAATTTCTTTTTGCTATTTTTCACATACGACAAGGATACAGTATTACCAGAGGCAATACAATTTTGGGAGCAAGCGTTGATGGTGCGACAAACCAAAGGACCAATACGGCTTAACAGGTATTAAATATAGTTGTTATTTTCTTTCTTAATCGATTTTTGATAATAAATATTTCCTTTACTTTACAGAAAATGCAACAGTACTAAAGTTTTTGTTAAAAATGGGTTGACACATTGTATTGATAATTGCAAAGCAGTGACAATGTGCGGTGAAGTCCAAGTGCCCGAAGGACATTTAGATGTGAGTAAACTGTTAAGCTCTAGGACACTTCAATTATTGACTAACAGTCATTGTTTCCTCTAAGGTTTGTCGTATTTGTAATGCTGCTGGGCAAAACTGCCATGAAGACATATTAACTCAGGTAGGCGATGGTATAGAGGATTCTGATTTTGTTTTCTATGTCTCAGCACGCCAGACAGAACGTTGTCACAAGGGTTTGACGGTAGCGTATGCAGCCCACTGCCAGCAGGAGGCTACGTTTGATCGTCCCATAGCTGGACATGCGAATTTATGTCCCAATAGTATAAGCACAAAACCCCAGGAATTGCAAACACTTATATCTACAGTTAAGCATGAGATATTGCATGCTTTGGGCTTCTCGGTAAGTTTATTTGCGTTTTTTCGTGACGATGCAGGTAATCCGAGAACGCCAAGAATACCCGATACTGGCAAACCACATTTAAATGAAGCGTAAGTTGTTTATTTGTCCCCATTTGTAAATTATTTAAAGACTAAAATTAATTACTAAATTAATTATTTAATTTAGCCTGCAAATTCATCAGTGGAGTAATGAGACCATACGCAAAGTGGTTAGAGATAATTGGTCGGTGCGCAATGGACAAGTGCGCAAGCAGATTGATATGATGGTGACACCCAGAGTTGTAGCTGAAGTGCGCAAACACTTTAATTGTGATAAGCTGGAGGGAGCTGAGTTAGAGGATCAGGGTGGTGAGGGTACTGCCCTGACTCATTGGGAAAAACGTATTTTAGAGGTTGAGTTACTTACTATTCTTAAGTTTGGTTCAAATAATGAATTGATTTTCATTGTATTGCAGAATGAGGCAATGACTGGCACTCATACACAGTCTCCTGTTTTCTCACGCATTACATTAGCTTTAATGGAGGACTCCGGCTGGTATCGCGCTAACTATAGCATGGCAAGCCCTTTGTCTTGGGGCCGTGGACTTGGCTGTAATTTTGTTATGCGCAGCTGTAAGGATTGGATACAAATCAATAATGCCAAGTTAGTTTTATTTTTTCAGATTTGTTCATGATAAAAGTAATTTTGTTTGAATTGATTTTAGGGGCCGTTCCGTACATCCCTTTTGTTCTAAGGTCAAACAGGATCCTTTGCAAACTGAATGTACTGAAGATCGCAACTCGGTGGCATTGTGCAATTTAGTTAGACATAGCTTTAAATTACCAGAGCAGTATCAGGTAAGTAAATATTGCAAAGAGTCTGGCAAAGTGTATAACGGTTCGTTCCGTTTGTCTCCATTTTCGCATTCTCGGGAATTTTCGTATGCAACTTCCATTTCATTAAGTTAAGCAAATAAATTTCAATATTAGCTTCCTTTGTTGATGTTTAGATGCACTAAGAAGGGATTGTTTGCTTTAAATTTTAATGACAAGGGAGTAATTAAAAAGAGCGTGAAACGGCTAAAATCGGCGACAATAATTGCAGAAATTGTGTCGTATTATAATAAAAACATTTGTAGAATTCAAACTGGGCGCTCTGAAATAAGGCCCAAATTAAATAAGGCCCAAAGGAAAATTTATGAAAAAACACCCAATATAAATGAAATAAATCCCAATGAAACCAATAAAGCCAAAAAAAAATTAAGTAAAGCCCAACCAATCTCAAGATAAAATAAATCCGAAAAAAATGAAATAAATCTCAATTAAAAATTCCTTAATTTTATTGGACCTCATTTCATTTTCTTGTTTAAGCGTTATTTGATTGGGCCTTAATTCATAGCGCCCTCAAACAGTAGTATTAAAGTTCATAATGTCATAGACACTCTGTCACAAAACTGAATGAAGTCGAACTAACTGGAATGTCTTGTTATTTTCTGTCGAGTACAACAACAATCTGTTTTTGAAATTTTTCAAACACCTTCAAAATCTTGAGTTGCTGGAAAAACCGTGCTTTCGTATCTGTGTGCACTTATCAACCTGTAACTATGTTGAAAGACAACCGATTTAAAATCTTTAAACCTATTTAGAAAAAATTAACGGAAAATATGACGGCTGCCGTGCGGAAGTTCTCAAAAGAATTCATTGAATTATAGGTCTGTATGCTTACACATATTTTGCATAATTTTGTGCAAAATGCTGTCTGCGTACTCCAAATCTCTTGCAGCGAGAGACCCAAAAAGAGAATTTTTTTGAAAGTTGGAAGTTAGGGAACTTGCAAAATGTTGCTGGAGAAATTTCCGCTTGCAAGATTTTGCAACTAGTTTGAACAGCTGTTTTTATTTACTTTTTGAATAAAATAATTTTTGTGAAATGAAAATAAAAATTGAAATTTAACAATTGCAGAGGTAAATAGTTAGAATTGTGTTGATTTTTAACGTTTATAATAAATTATAATAAACAAAACATTTTATTTCATGCTAGAAACGTCCAAATATACAGCGGGACCGTGGCGTAAAAACAGAACCAATGATTCCAATAATGCTATTTTTCTGGCTAAAATTCTTTTGCTTTGTTATTTCAATTGTTTACACACCACCGATCAGCTGTTTCCTTGCAAGATTTCACTGGATACTGTCTGCGTACTTTTTAAGATATTTTCAGCCGACAGAGTAAAATTGGTCTTACTCAACCAAAAAAATTTACTGAGTATTTGCTACTGGAAAATTACCCAGACAGACCCTATATGAAAGTTTGCCCGAGTTGTGGTAAATAAAAACCAAATAGAAATTTAAAAAATAAGGGCAAATATAAAGCGATATTTAACACAGTAAAAATATGCAGCCTTATTTATAAAAATTATTAAGGCGTTACAAAGACTTTAATAAATAAATGAGTTTATTTCTTTCTCCGTATTTCTTACAGCTGAATTATGAGTTGATCAAAAAAAGTTGATGTGTATGAACGGGACTAAAAATGTCTGCCTTTCGATTTCTTCTTAAGAACTAATTTAATGGGTGTCATTTTGCATGAAATAATCTTCATTCAAAGAATTTGAGAATATCACTCAAAGTGATTTTTAAAATTTGCAAAATCCTTACCTTAAAATAAAAAACAATCTTTTATAATAATTATTCTTTACTAAAATATAGTACAAGTTTGTAACCGTCGTCTAGGCCTGCATTGGCTAATAAATAAATAAATAAAATAAAATATTTCATCGAAAGCTAAATTCTGTTCGATAGAAAATTTGTTGCTCAACAAAATTTTCGAAGCTCATAATATGAATTAAACATTCGATTTTCGATGTTCAATAGCCAACGAAGATCGAAAATCGAATGCAACTCATAATAAGGGATTTTAGACAAAGTAAGGGGTTTAATTGTATAAATAATATTTTTTTATTTGAATTTTATAGAGTTTGACTTCGTTATTGTTCTTCCAAGTATCTTCTCAAATGTCTCGCAAGTATTTCTTTATCATACATTTGTAATCTGAATATTGAAATTTAAATTCTAGGCAAATATTTCTTAATAGGTATTATTTAGCAAGTTGATGTACTTTTTCGTTTCTCCTAATGTTCAGGTGACTGTTGTTTTTTTTTTACATTTTGTATTAAAATTTTAAAAAGTTCGTGGCCACTTTAAGTTTTGGTACAAATATTTTAGAAATTATGCGTATTCGCACTACAAAGAATATTATGTTTTTTTATTTAATAAACTAAAAACTATTTATTTTCTTTATCAGAATTTCGATAGTATAAATAATATAAAGGATGGCGATGAAGTTTATTATGGAGGATCTGTTTCATTGGCTGATCATTGCCCGTATATACAGGAATTTACTTGGCGTAACAACAACATCACAATTAGAGGTTCTCACTGTCATTTTGTAGAGAATAATCCCAGTGAGTACAAGCAAATTAACTATTTTTAAATTACTATTAATTAATTTTTATTTTCCAGCAATATCTAAAAATTACGCTTTAGAAAGTTATGGCCAGGGATCAAAATGTTTTGATCATGGTGGCGCCATGTGGGAAGAGAGAACCTGCCATCATACACGCGAATGGCAGCATTGGGGTTCTGGCTGCTACAAACACAATTGCAGCGATGGCCGTCTGCACATACAAGTTGCTAATTATAGCTATACCTGTTATTTCCCCGGACAAAGATTGTCCATAAGCATTTCGGCCAATGGCTGGTTGCATCATGGCGCTCTCATTTGCCCACCGTGTGAGGAACTTTGCGGTGAATACTTTGGAGCTCGAGATGAGCAATGTCGTTTAAGGGAAGAAGCACCACCGTTAAATAAATATCCACAAGATCATTTACGTTGCGGATCTTTGGGCTTACACCAAACATTACAAGAATTTTTGCCATTTGCCATTGTTCTGCTAAGTCTGCTGACGAATAGGGGCATAATAAGCCCAATACGACTAGAATCGATGTAGATATAGAATATGGTATAGATACAAAATGTACATATATAAATTTTAGCTTAAAAAACTATTTTAATACAAATAACTATTCTATTTTCGATTAATTTATAATTAAAAAAAAAACAAAACATTTGTGCTGTGGTTCTCGACCTATTTTACATGTAATTTTTAATAATACATGTGTTGGAAAGTTTTGAGATATATTAACAAAAAAAAACTTTTAAATTTATTAGAAAAAAACAAAAAAAACAAAAGAAAAACACTTTCAAACATATACATTCTTCTGTGAAGGTATGAATTTAAAGAAAAGAAATGTATGTACTCATATTTTCTAGGCGCATTTAAATAAGCTCAATAATTATAATATATTTTAATTAAAGATAGTAAATCGATGCAAAGGTTTTTCATTGAAATGAAGATCTATATGACACTTTAAAAAAAGCAAAATAGAAGAACTCCATGGAAAGTGTACATCTCATCTCTTTGGCAATTGCTGACATTTTGTATTAAACTCGTTCTGTTAATTTTATTATTTAATTTTTGTTTATTTTGTTAATACATACATGAAGAATGAAATTTATTCCAAACTGTTTTGTAATGAAAATCTTTGCCTTTTTCCTTTTTTGATATTTTATATACTCATACACATATACATACATATGTATGTATGTGTTAAATATAATTTTACTGCAATTTTAATTGTTTGTATGATAATAATCTCAATAATCGTACTAGTATAAGAGAATCTGCCAATTTAATTCCACAAATAATTTTATATATATTATGCATTGAAGCTTGCTTTAAAGGTTTCAGTTATTTACATTCCTTATATGTATGTATATTTATTTGCATTTGCATTAAAAATATTTAATTAGTAATTTCGTCCTTTACCAAGTGATTTGTCTATATGTATTCAATTTTATATGCCTACATTTTTATTTTATAAAATGAGCAAAATTAATGTGTATTTTTTATTATTATCTATTTGATAGAAAATGTATAAATATGCATGTATCTTTATATAAAAACTTTAAAATGAAAGAACAAATATATAGTTAATATATGTAAATGAAAATTAAACATTAAAATGCGGTTTCATTTGTGTTATAAAAAACTTGAGAAAATGTGTTTAAAGAATGCATAATTAGTTTATAACAATCCATTAAATCACTATTGTTTAGGAGTTGCCAAAAAATTTGATATTGTTTAAAGGACAACGCTCTATTATACATAAGTATATTCTTCAAGAAGACGTGTGTTACAAAAGAAATTTTTGCGGTAGTTATGGTTTTGTTTAGTGTACTTGTTTATGAAAAAACAAAACCATTTTGATCATTTTGAGTGGTGACTGATTATGATTTAGTGATCGATATGTTTATACAGTAAGCAAACTTCATATTTGTACAGCCGAATCATTTGAAAAAGAAAAACTTTTTTTATTAAATAAATAACTAAAACATTACGAATATTTCTTGTACCATGTTATACATAGAGCCCGTATTTATTAAGCCAAAGAAAACTAATCTCAAAACTTTATATTGAAAACTACTGTCACTATAAAAACGGACTACATATTTTGTTTTCTTTTACAATTGCATGTGTTTTTTTTGCTGATTTCTAAACCAAAGTTACGAATATGAATTTTGTTTTTTAAAAATAGTAAAGGTATTCATTTCAATTTTTTTTTTGGAAAAATGTTAAAATGTAATTTTTTTTACAACAAACAAACGAAAAAAATTTACCAAAAGTTGAGTTTTTAAATTCAACTTTTGGTGAAATTTTTTTCCTGTGTTTGTTGTAAGAAAAATTACAGTTATAAATTTTTTCAGCAAAGAAAAACTGAAATGAATACCTTTAGTGTATTCACAAATTTTTTTTAGATATGAATCAAATGACAACTATAACAGAGTATTTACACATGCACTAAATCTAGCAGATTTCAATTAAAATACATATGTATATGAGCCTATCAGCGCAGAAGTGGTATAACCCACATTTAGTTTTTTAAACAATTCCTCTTTTTAATTATTTAATTGCTTTGGAATATTATGATTGTGCAAAAACGATTTTTCAGGTCCGTTTACTTTAGATTACCAAAATGTGCCGTTTTACACTTTTTTTTGATAGTTGGTAATGTCAATAATAATGTATTTATCATCAGAACAGCTAACAAAAAACAGTTATGGGTTACATCACTTCTGCGCTGATAGCATCATACATATATGAAGATCTATACCGTTTTCGCCAAGTTTTTTTTGACATACATATGTATATCAAGATTTTTTATCCGAAATAAAACTAAACTATTATGGGGCATTTACACCTGCACGAAATCTAGCAGATTTCATTTAAAATCTATATGAAAATCTATACCGTTTTCAACAAACAGGTAATCTACCTAAGGGTTTTACCTACGAGTTTGCCTTGTAAAATTGTACTTACACGTATAT
Source organism: Tachina fera (assembly GCA_905220375.1). Taxonomy (NCBI): domain Eukaryota; kingdom Metazoa; phylum Arthropoda; class Insecta; order Diptera; family Tachinidae; genus Tachina; species Tachina fera. The sequence goes on along the minus strand of LR999963.1, from coordinate 19,794,414 downwards.
TCTAGTATATTTCACGTGCAAAACCAAATGTACTGCGTGGCTTGATTTTGTCAAAATGTATGTAGCTAAAATCTAAAAGAACATAGTGATGCAAAAAGTGTGTACTAAAAATTCAGACTGTGTACATAAAAGTTTTTAATTGAAATATTTTAAATTTTATGCAGGTGTAAATAAATGCTCCATACGATTAGAACTGTTTTCTGAATTTTCTTCCTTTTGATAACACTCAGCTTTTTCCAAAATTTCAAGGCCCTAATCAAGGCGAATTAATTTTGGCTGAAAGACTTCTTCCCATAACAGTTTGCAGGTATGTTTGAGTTTAAAACTTGTAGGCTTATTACGATTTTTTATGCCACTGTGCATAAAATAAAAAGTCGAAATGATAAATTATTAAATAGATGAAATGTCTCTATTATTCCTTATTGCAATTTTAAATTTTCTTCCGTTTTCTTGCAGACGCGCATACTGAAAAATTTCCCAAACTAGAAACAAATCAAGGTAAATTAGACTTATTACAACAGAGTTGAAAACGACAAAATAAACTGCCAAAAAATATGCTACATATTTATGTAAAAACAGAAACCTATTAAATTCACCTTGTTTCTTATATTCAGCTGAGCAATAATAAACAAGGCTGCCAGATAGATTACACCGAAATCGTCGAATTTCGGAGCAAATTTTGCGAAAATGAATAGCAAAATCGTCAGCAAAAGATATCGTTTCTTTTTAAAATATATGTACATGCATAAGACCGGGTTTACATCTGTGTACCAAATGCCACACAAGCGTAAAAAAGCGTAACCAACTAATTACTAATGAACAACTATTTGATTCAGACATGTATTTATTAAGTTAAACAGTTTCATACATAATGAATAGACAATTTTATAGAACCCAAAATGATTGCAAACTGTTTAAATCAATAAATATATGTCTGAAGCAAACAGTTTTTCATTAGTAATTAGTTGGTTACGTTTTTTTGGGCAAATTACACACAAGAAATACCAGATGTAAACTCAGCCTAAGTATTTGGTTTTATTGAAGGAAAGTAATGTATTTATATCAATCAATAATTTTAATAACAATCTACAAAAAGCAAACGGACGAAAATTTAGCAAAGCTTAATTGCAATCTTCAATACTTTTAAACGTTGAAATGCACACGATTTATTATAATAATTTGTTTGCCTCCTTTCGATCCTTTCACATTCTTCAATAACTTATTTTCCTTATTTTCTTGAAAAGAAATAAACATTTATTGGAAATTTTTAAACGAACGCTAAATTGCATTTTGCTTAATAAGAACATAAAACCTGCTGCACTTTATCTAGAAAAAAGGAACTTACAAAAAAAGGAGCAAATCCATTTTAAGAAAGTTTTTTATGAAAAATTTTAAATAAAATACATTTCAAACTCATTTTAAATTTCACGTATGTATTTACATATATGAGGAATAATCAGCCTTATCATGAATTCCACATGTGAAAATTTCCTAATGAAATTTTTCGTTCACATGGATTTTAATTACGTATCATAAATTCCAATTTATTTAAATTTTTTACAACAAACAACTCTAAGGCGAATCAATTCTAGGTGGTCGCAAAGGATCAGGTGACTATTTTCTGCGCTTGTAATTTGAATACATACATATACCTGGTATGTCAAGACACATTTTTCAGTACATTTTTCTGACATTTTAAGTATAAATTTGCGAATTGAGCTGGGTATACCTTATATGAAATTGCCTTGAAACAAATCTTTGTAAATGATTCTCTTCATAAATTGTCAAAATATTTCGCAATGGTATGAAGTTTTTTGATACAAATTGTTCACACGTTCGGAAGTTTCCTTGTGAAATCTTATTTATGATAAGCCTGACTATGTATTGCTTTCAAAAATAAATAAATGGATCTTTAAATTAATTAATTCGTAAACGTGGCTTCTGAAGTTAGTATAGCTGGGCACCCGTTCTATATGTTTTTTCCAAACTGGGATCGAGAGGATTGTAGAGAGCAATTTTTTTGTTTGGATGAAACTTAAAATATAAATAAGTATGCATTGACTCACATGCATTAAGGCCGGGGTACAATGAATCCGTCATACGTTAAACTTAGACTTTTTCAACTGACATTAACGCAACGACCGAGAAGGTTGGCACAATGACTACTTTATTGACGGAAGCGTTTGAACAGCTTTAATAGGTTGATTCTCCATTTTATTTATTAAATTCAACTTTTTTATTTATTTATTTTGTTTAATTTTATTTTTGCTGCCACAAAACACAAACACATAACAAAAACATACCAAAATCTGTCAAACTACTCAACGTACGCAAAAAGTTAAAAGTTGACGGACACGTACTGAATGTAACATACCTCATATCAACTTAGCTGTCAGTTGAAAAAGGCGAAGTTGAACGTATGACGGATTCATTGTGCCCCGGCCTTTATATTTTACGGCCACAAGAGATTTCCACAATTTTTGGCAATTTGGACGATTTTTCATGATGATTTTTAATTATTAAAAGATTTATTAAACACAGTAGATGATATTTTCCATTTTAAATTTTAGTTAGTGTCAAATTAACTCTGAATAGGCAATGCCGAGTGCATTGCTAGTAAAATACATGCACATGTATGTATATACATACATAAATATGCTTGCATGTTAGCATATTCTTAAAGGCCCAACTATAATATGAATAAGCTGCCTTAAGCTAATGCCAGAATTGAACGTTAAGTCTGTCAAATACTTAAGCAATTCAGCTGTGACTTTTAGGTGGCCAGAATGTAGTTACATGCACTTAAGTATTCCTTAGCCATAGCTAAAAAATCAATGAATATTTTCTGATGCTGTTTGCTTGTGTTTAAAAAAATGCACAAACAGTGTTTTCTGTACGGAATGTGCCTTCAGTTTGGCACTTAGCTTAAGCAAATGACATTTGACGAAACTTAACGAAAAGTTCCATAAAAACATTATAGTTTATCACATACGTTTTATATGTAACCACACAGTTGCTTAAGTTCGCTTATTCATATTATAGTTGGGCCTTAAATTGCATTATTTTTGTGACCACTGATGTTAAGTTTCCATTTTATTTTTTAAATAAAAATAGTTATTGCTTTATTCTTATATGTTTATCTTTTATATTTTTAAATTTGATTTAAATTATTTACTCTCTTTTACAAAATATTTCTTCTAAATGCATTTGCAATTGAAATCGTTTACAATAAAAACAAATATAAGTAATAATAATAAGAGAAAAATTATAAGAGTTTAAATTAAATTTCTATAACGTAACTATTGAAAAAAAGGTAAAATTTAAAAATTAAATATATTTAACAAACGTACTAAATGCTTACAAGAAACACACAAAGAAAATAACACTCAAACAGCCACATACAAATATTTATAAAATAGATTTTTTTATTAATATAATGAAAATAATAAATTAAATTAACATATTTTATATACACACAAAGAAATTAGTTAAACAATACAAAACATGCGATTTCTTTAAAAAAAATTATGGTTGATATTTTATTTGAATAACTGTTTATAATAATGGAATCAGTCGCTTAAAATTATAAATATTTAAGTTATTTGAATACATGTAGTACATACAATATTTACAGCAAAGTGTTATGTATAATAAATGTTTATATATTATATTTGGGTCTGAAAAGTTTTAAAATTTCAGGGGTATTTTTTATTTTATTATTTTTTTCAATCTTTAAGATTGGTAATATGTATATCGCTCACCAAATCAAAAACAGCCACTAGAAGCAAAGAAAAAATTAAATAATCGCTCGCTTCTGGATGGCAAACGAACTTCAACTTCAACTTTTTTAAGTTGCCTTAAGTTATGACAGATTGGCAACAGAAAATAAAATAAATAAGCAAAGTTTGAGAATATATGATACATACATAGATAAGTGCTTAACAAATTTTTAAGGCCCAGTTCACACACTTCAACTCGTAATTCAGCTGGTAGAAAAAAGATATATTTTTAATTCCTTCTTTTTCTTTCTTACAGCTGAATCACGAGTTGATCAACAAAAGTGTAAATGTGTGATCTGGGACTGTGTCTCGGTTCACACCTACACTATTTCTCGGTTCACACACCTCAACTTTTTTTCATGAACTCGTAATTCAGCTTTTAGAAAGACGGAGAAAAAAATGCAAACACATATTTTTTCTACAAGCTGAATTAAAAGTTGACGGGCAGCAACTAAGTCCCGATTCACACACGCCAACTTTTGTTGATCAATTTTTAATTCAGCTGGTAGAAAAAAAGAGATATTTCTATTTACTTCTCCGTCTTTCTTTTTCTTTACAGGTGAATTACGAGTCAATCAACAAAAGTTGACGTGTGTGAACCGGATCTAAAAATTTGTGACTGCCAATACTATTTTACTTTGGCAACTGAAAGTAACAGCTTTAAGCTATCAGCTGCCAAACGTAATAACATTTTGACAGCTGGCAATGCAACAATAGTTCGGTTGCCATACATAACATCTGCGAGCTGGGTTATGGGAAAAAATGATTTTGATAAATTTTGAGATTAACTGCAATTGATTAGATATGAGTTACATACATACATACATACATACAAACATACATACATACATATATGCGTATTTATTTACTATAAAATTGTTGTAAAGAACTTTTTTATTACATTTCGTTTACTAATATTTTTGGAAAATTAATATTTTTTATTTTTAACCAACCTAAAGTAGAGCGTCAAGCGTTGCGTTACCAGCAGGGTACGTATTTTTAATACATTTAAAAGTACATTAAAATATTATTTGAATGTACTGAAAATACGTACCCTGCTGCTAAATTAACGCTTGACGCCCTAATTATGGGGTAACCGAAAGAAGTCCAAAATTGTAGTTAATGCATAAGCAACATTGAACAATGTTGATTTTTCATTAGTTTAATTTCTAATCGAACTATTCTGTCTTTACTCAATTTATTTGGCATGTGAAATTTTTAAAGTAACAAAAACACTAAAGGAAAATTCTAAAACACACTTTTTCCAGAATAATTTTCATGTTTTTGGCCTACAATGTGTGCCGTCACTTATGGCGTTTTCTTTGCTTTTTAGACTTTTTATAAAGAAAAATTAAATTAAGCGTACATTTAAAGCAAAAGATTTACGCTCCCAAGGCGTGATACAACAATCTATACACATATGTATAAATTAATCCCTTTTGGATTCGATTCATCCATTCTTGTTTTGTTGTGTTTTTTATTGTCTCGAGAAGAATCATATGGAAGAAAAAGTTAGGACAATTGCGCCGAACGGGAAAGGGAACGGAGGGCAAAACATGAAAAATTTGTGTGTTGATATTTTTTCTGATTTTGTACAGTCGTGGAAAATGTTATTTTCTACTAAACTCTCTTATTCAGATTTTATTGCGAATTTTCATTGAAAAGTGCAAGAAATGTAGAATTTTTACCTAGAAAAGATATCGCCACTAATGCGAATTTCAGCTTCATATAAAAATTCTTCAATAGAAATAGAATACGGGAATTCTTTTAACATGTCATAACATAGATTATTAAAATATTTCTGCAAACAAATTTACTAATACGCACAATAGTCATGTTCCTTGATTTAATTTCTTTATTTGCTTTAGTTATTTTTAACTACATTTTACATGCCCATTCACCAGCAATCCGAGCTTTAATATTGTATGTACATACATATACATATATTAACAAAGGCATACATACTAAGCAATCAAGGCATTAGAAATAAAAAATATTATAGTTTACAATTTAACAGCGCTTTTATTAAAATTAGCACGACTATCGTAAAAATTATAATAATTTTAAAATTCCGACTGAATTAGATCGAGCTAATGAAGGTTTTAGCTAATGAGACTAACTGTTTTAATTTACGTGTAAATAAAATGGAAAAGGAATACGACAAGTTTGCCAGAGCCGGTCTTACGATATTCGATATTTCGAAAAATAAAAAATTTGAGAAAATAAATGCAAATACACAGAATTTTTTACCATATCGATCCCTTGAATGAGTACAAAATTAAAATGTACTTCATTAATAGTTTTTTTATTTCTATTACATAATTTTTTATTTTCTCTAGAATTTCTGTATATTTTTCATAAAGATCGTGAACCACTTTTCTCTGTCAGATGAAGATTTTAGATAACGATTCAGAATATCGAAGTCTACAACCAAATATCTTGGTTATTGATTTAAAATTTTTTTAAAATTCATTACACAATTATTCGTAAGCAAATAGAGCCAGCATTGACATATTTTCTATCCAATTAAGCTAAGTAACAGCCGGATGATGGAATGGAAATCAGTAACCGTTGGTTAAATGGTTTATGTTAAACAAACCGGGAATTGGCTAAATTTTCGTTAAGTTACTTATCAGAAATCCACTAAGCATTACTTAGGCTTGTATAAGATACAAAATGCCATCACACCATATATTTACTTTTGTATCAAAAAATTTCGGATGAAAGTAAACGAAAACGGTTTTGACGGTTTTAACCAATTTTTTGATTAAACGAAATCACGTGACATATCGTGCATTATTTTCGATTTTATTGTAAGATACATGTTATCGAAAATATACTCTTTTATTGAAATTAAAATTTTATGGGCCCTAACCATAGTTAAGAGTTACTAAAATGCCAAATTTACGGGCGGCAAAGTTTTATCGTAAGCGGCAATTTACGTACAAGGAAAATCATCTGCTCAAAAATTTTATTTTTGTCGATTATGATTAAATGGAAAATAAAGCTGGATATCGTTGGTTAAATCGGGACCCCATTATACTTGTTTATTTTAAAATTAAACTTTATGTATGCATGTATTTATGTATTTACATATGTATAACAGATAATTTCTTAAAATTACAATTAAAGAAATAATTTAATAATATTTGCAAAATATCTAATAATAATAATAATAAAAATAAAATAAAAAATTTCATAAGATTGCCTACTTAGTAACTAAAGAAGCCAACGAATGAGAACAAATAGAATGTCATGGAAATATTTGCCAGCTTCCATTTCCTCTTCCTTCTTCGTTGTATCTCAACTAATGCCTCCACGATTTGGGTAAGACATAATTTTTAATCGAATACAAAGCTTTGGCATACCAATGTATGCCATTCTGTAAATGAGTTGTATTGTCTATCGCACTCTTGCCCATTGAGGGCGATGAGAATGAAAGTCTTTCCTTTATAGCTGACCAAACACGCATGGGCGCTAAACTCCAATGGGCTAAGGTTTGGCTATTGACTATGGCATAACAGGAGGCTGCCACTGAGTTTACCACAATGGTACCTTCACGAGTCAAAGGAGCCACTACTCCTTTTCTCAGCACCGCCTTCAGATCTATTACTTTTTGTGGCCTCAAATGGCCAGTATGATCAAAAACAAATAATTGATCGCCCTCCTCCACACGATCCGCAAACACGTAGTCGGCCAATTTCTTAGCAGAGTTCCAAACCATAACCAAATGGGCTGGGGTAACAATCAGCTGAGCTCCTGTTTCGGTTGTTAATTGCACAAATTCCTGAGCCAACTCCAAATTGCGATCCATAAACAAAATGATCTCACTATAAATAGCCTCGCCCTTGTCGTTCATGCTAAGCACACGATCTCCTATAACAAGATCACTCATAGCCTTGCGCTCTCCACTCTCTAGGAATACCACACTGTCTTTGTTAAAGCAACCATTTTCATGAGGAGAATGAAAAGAATCTGCAAATAGAAAAGTGCAAATCAATAAAACAAAAAATTAAATGAATTTTGCAATAACTATAAAGTCAGTCGAGTCAAGTAAGTCACTGCCTAGAGCTGGATTAAGACCCTAAGCCTTTTGCAAAACCAAAAAAAAAAACAACTACCGTATACCTGCTTCTAAGACCATTTAAAATTCTCTACATCTTATAATCTAATTTGCTGTTAATAATACCTTACCACAAATTTACTTAGCCTTTTTTACCGAGCGCAATGGATTAAGGAAATCCCAAACCAGGAATCAAAAAGGTGTTCACAGTTGTTCATCTTGTTTGCAGCTTATGCGGTCTCTGCTTTTATGTGCAGGGTGGCTGGCAAACTGAGTATCAATAACATTTTTTATTGTTTGAACATCAAAAGAAATTTAGGTTTGAGGATTTGCCAAAATCGATCTTGTTTTTTCAAGAGATTATTTTTTGTAGTTAAATTTTAGATTTTTATCTAACAACAGCATAGAAAAGAAAAAATGAAACAACAAAAGTGACCAGGACTCGAGCCAAAATAGATTAATGTAATGTAATTTTTATCCCTTTTAAACAATACAAAAAATCATACAAAAACATTTGGATTTATTTTTTTTTTTTCTTAAATAACACTTCAATGACTTGTGAAATTTACCTGTTGTTGCAAAGTTGAAAAAGGATATGGGATTTGGAAAGAGGGAAAAAGGTAATATTTCATAATAAGAAATGAATGAAAATGGGCTGTTTTTAATTTTCCTTCTGCTTATTTTCGATACTCTAATTAAAATTATATACATAAAGTGTTGAAAATAATAATTTTCCCATAATTTTCATCTTCAATTATATGTAATTTAATGAGAGTTGTTTTTATATACATACATATGTATGTATGTGTGTGTGTGCTTAATTTTAAAAACAAACACTAAATTCCAAGAATATTGAAATATTATGAATAATTGCATTGAATACTTTCATACATATGTACTTAGATAGGTCGAAATAGAAACTGAAGAAATTAGTTTATTTCCCACATTGTATTTAAACTTTTTTTATTTTATTTATTTTTATATTTTTTTTTTGTCGAAATCGATGGTAATTTCCATACAAACGCAATAAAAAATTTATGAAAATATGTTCGATATAGAATGTCGTAATTGCCCCTACCCCCCGCCCCCTACTTCCCGGCTCTATTAGTTCAAAAACGTAAATGTACTGAAAACATTGATCTGACAAAAACTTTAGCAGTTGGTAAAAAACAAAGCAATGTTGTATACACACAGAGAAAACAGATTCGTTGAGACAACCGAATTTGTTGCCAATCGAATTTTGACGGTTGCACCAACTATATAGAATTCTGGTATGACGACTGCAATTTTCTTGTGGTACCACCATATTTTAATTATAACCCTTAACCAAATAGTTGCAGCAACAGAAAAAATTCGTTAACAATATTGAGTTTGAAATAAAAGTTATTCGTGCTACCGAAAATATGGTTAGTGTAACTAAAACAATATCAAAATTGGTACCTGTGAAAGAAAAATTGGGCTTGATTACTGAAATAAAAATACACAATTTAAGAAATTTATTATTTGACATATTGTCATACGTTTATTTTAATTTAAATTTATTTCCTCTGGTGAAGCATGTCTATATGCATTTCTTAAACCACATATTTTAAACAGCCACAAACATGTTATCTTATGCACATACTTTCAAAAACCATTTGAGAATTCATAAATCATAATACCTTTGAAAATCACAAAAGTTAATTTTTTATTTTCTGCTATACAATAGATAGAAAGTGTTTATTTTTACCTTAATATAGAACGACAATTTTTCTGTTGCCAATACCAAAAGTCGGTCGTAAAATCCAATTCATAGTATTTTATTCGATTGTGTTAACCAATAAGTTAATTAGCATACGCTCGGTTGATGCAATCAATTTACAAATTTTCCGAACCATATATTTGTTACAATTATGCCCTCATGGCAATGAACATGGATTGTTTTTTGGATTAATAGAAAATTGATAGTGTGAACTGAAATAAAGTTCATGCAAATGATATTCTATTGGCCTAATCATTTTCCAACCAATCTTATTTCTGGGTGTATATATATGTACATGCATGCATGTATGTATGTATGTATATGATTCGATTAGCCTAAAGTTCGTACCACACCAGTGGTGCGATTCACTAACTTTTTATAACGGCAATCGCATCGTTAAAATAATTATAAAGAAAATTTATCGAATTTTCTATTCAGTAACATTTTTAACGTTATTCGCTGTAGATTAATGTCAGCTGGGTCGTTCGTTATTTAATCTACAATAATTTATGTGCTGTTAATCAGAGAATCACACAATCGTTATTTTAAGCTACAAAATGTATACACAAAAATTACGATTCTCGGATCGCACTACATGTGGTCTCTATGTGCAACTCTGCACATTCGCCTTGTATATTTGTTAGCAAAACAACATACGTTCTTGTGTCTGGTGTCAGTTAGATTAATTAATTAGATTCAGCCTTATATAAATATATTTCAGTGCAAATGGAATACGTGAATTGTTTGAAAGATTTTTATGTAATTGAAAGCTCAAATTTACCATCACTACATCATTGCATTGTTGTGATAGTTGTAGTAGAGATACGTAGATGCGGTAGTGCCCTAATATATAGTGATAGTGCGAAAAAAAAATTATTCACGTATGCGGTATGGAACAATTTTCAAAAAATAATCGATTTAAAAGATATAATTAGATTAGATTTTAGGTCACAGAATTTAAAAGTAAGATCAAAAATTTTATAAAATAAAAATTTAATCGTACCCTGAATATGGCCAACAAAGTTCGTCGAAATATCGGAAAATAAATAACATATACACGCCAATTTATTTTTTCTCTCAAGAGCTGATTAAGCAAGATATTTGTATAAAAGTTTTACATAATCCAAATAACAATATGAGGATTAATTCTGCGTCACTAGTCAAAAAATAATTTTTTTTGGTGTAATGACGGTGTTTGAGTAAATGTACTTTCATACCAAATTTGTCAATCTAAACACTTTTGGAAATGTGAAACGCCGTTTAAACGCCACGATTGTCTCAACTAAAAGTTATTTTCTAATAAAACTTTTTTAATGCCCTAAAAAGGTAACATCAAAACGACCACAAACTGTTTGGTTTATTATAATTAGTGTCATAAAGATACAATAGCGTGTTATAAATGAATGAAATTTTCTAAGGAAAATTTCATTAAAGTTTGTGAAGAATTTAATTATAGAGCATGTTAAAGGTTAGATACAATAAAAATCCGTTTAAATTATATTGACTACCTTAACGATCTGCATTTTTTTGGGATCTATTGACATGATAATGCTTTTACAGACAAAACACTTAACACAAACAAACAAAAATGAATATTCCTTGTACACATACACCCACTTGACCTGAGATTCGATAAAGCGAAGACATTTCGAAACAAAATTCTTCGATATGTGTTAGCTAATCTAGGAAAATTCGAATGTTCGCTAATGCTTCGAGCATCCAATTTCTTTCGAAAGTTTTTCGAATGTGTGACGTTTGCCGAGTGGATGTGTGTCAGCCTGTTAGTCTAGTGGTACCAAGTTCGATGCATGACAGCACTGTAAGTTAAAAAATAATATAAGAACACATACCTACGAATGTGCAATAATTGAACAGATAAAAATTTCGTCACGATAGCTTTATGGATGTGTGTTATGTACCTTTTCACAATGTATGGGTAAAAACTAACAGGGACTTTAACGGCAAGTTTTGTATGGAGAACTGTCAGTTAAAGTTCACGTTAACTCTTAACCATACATTGTGAAAAAGGACGTTAGTCTGTTAGATTGGTAGTACCTACCATGTTCAAATCCTGCAGCGTAAATTAAGGTATTAAGAATATAAATAAATAAAATAAATAAATAAAAATATAAAATTACTTTTTCTGCTGCCTTTTTGTGATATCGAAATTAGTTCGAAATTCTCTCACTTTAATATTGCTATCGAAATTTTGAGATCGAATTTTGGGATAAAACTGAGCGACAGGTGAACTCTTTTCGATTCATTTTTGAGTGCCACTCTCGATAGTTTTACACGATAAATGTTCGAGATATATTCGAAATCGATATCAATACCGAAAGTCTTGGTCAACTGGGATATGTTGAATATTTTTATATGTATATATGTGAACCCATATACATACATACACCGACTTGCATGCATTATTGGTGTAACTGCTTGTTAAATTTTATATGATTGAATTCTTTTCAATATTACTGATGTTGCTATAATAAACCATAAACACATTTTTCTTAATTGTTAATAAATTGCTTTAACTTTAAAACGACTCGTCGGTCTCTCTAGTTATGTATAAGGGGGGAAACTAGCAAGAGAAATAAGCATTTTAAATTTTTTATTATATAATTTTCTCTAATCGGTCAAGATACACGATACCAAATTGGTGTGAAATACATGTCGGGTTAAAACAAAAACAACTATTATAACAATAACAAACAAGATACTTTGAAGAAAGAGAAACACGGTGGTCTCTTCATGGCTTCAAAAGTTGGTAATACAGAATACACTGAAAACTTGTTAAACTTTTTGTTAAATGTGAAAAGAAGTAGATATAAACCAAAATTTTCAAAATTTTTTATTTAATTTTTAGATATTTAAGACATTGTTCTAATAGTTGACGAAGGAAGCATCAGAAAAAATATTGTCAAATGACATGCATATATACATACATATCGTTACCTTAATATGGAAAGTCCCTAAATCATAATTTTTTTCAAATCGAGTTTTTTGTATATTTCCATAGAAAAACATCTCATGTATCGAAAAATGCAATAAGATCGATTTTGACAAAAATAATAATCAGTTAAGCCCGTTCTATGTTAAGGTAGCAATATGTATGTACATATAACTTAGTTTCTAAAATAACGTCTTAGCTCAATAAAAAATTTGAGTTAATGCTGCAGCTTTAAGGCTCAGTTAGCCAACTGTAATGTAATGTAACTGCAACTCAGGAAACAGCTGATTGATATTTTTATATGAAAAGTAGGTTACGTTACATTACAATTCTATAATCATTTTCATTACTTTTCACAAGCTGTTTCCTACTGTTGCAGTTACTTTAAATTACAGTCGGCTTACTGAGCCTTTAATCTTCATACTGTTATTCGTATTGTGTACACATTTCATACAAATATCTTGTATAATCAGCTCTCGAGAGAAGAAGAAAATTATATGTTTTCATTAAGTTGTGTGTAAATTGCCTGGCAAAATAATTTATGTGGGTGACTTAAACGGCTAATTATTTGTTCTGCAAAAATATTTACCTTAATATTTTCTAAAAAGTTTGGTGAATATATTTTACATCTCAGATGTAAGGAACACATGGTTTCATATATCGATATGCTGCATGAACAAGACAAAGGGGGAACTTTAACCCGTTGAAATAAAATTCCAATGTAATATTTCATATTTTGTGCAAATAATCTCTTTAAAATAAATTTTAAACCAGGCCTTGATGTATTCAGACAATGTGTAGCTTATGTATGTGTGTAAATGTTTACATATATTTTGTTACATACATATATACCTATACGCGTACATGGATCTAGTGAGACTTGAAGGGTCATAAATTAATAAACCATTAAAGTGGTTAAAGAATTATCGTTAATTTTATCTGGCTTTGACGCTGACGACTAAACTGATAAATTATTACAAAACAGAAGACAACCAGCCAAGAGAAATCCCAGCAACCATCTAACCGTTTAACTGACAGTTTAAGCCACACAAATACATTCACATACGTATGTTGTGCATGCACTTACCGGCCAGCCGGAAAGTTAGCTGCTGCTCACTCACTCGCCCAGTCTGTCAGTCAGTCATTCATCCAGTTCAGCGTGCGTTTCTGTGATCTGTTTTGGGAAAGTGTGACTTGGATCAAAACACAAGTGAGTAAATGACTTACTGATAGGTTTGAATGAACATGAACATGGTCTTAATGTGCTGGCTTGACAACATTTCAAACAGTAAAAAAAAGAAAAATACATACTTACATACATACATACATATGTTCTGTACCATACATATTATTACATACATATATAAATTCCATCATATGTAAATATGTACATACATACATATGTATGTATTCATGTATCTTTGGGTTAATGGTAATTTGTATTTTTTTTGTAAAGAAAATTTTGGAATGAATGTTGTTGCTTCTTTGGGTTAAAAAGGGTTTTAAACATGTCCATATGTATGTATGGATGTAGTTTGTCATTTATTGGTTGTTATTATGTCTTGTAAGACTATTTTGTTCAGCTGCCAAAGTAGTCGTTTAACTGTTACTTTTTCTTTGTAGAGTCTTTTCGATAATTTGTGTCAAATAATCAATTATTTGATGCATTATCTAGACCCCCTTGTTTGTATGTATGTATTATTATGTATTTTGGTTTTACGTGCATAAGTGTCAGCTGTAAACATTAAGCCCACAAAAACATCAACGAGAAAATGAGAACAAGTTTCTATCCAAAATGAGGATCTCATTACTGTCATAAGTGAAAGAGCTAAAATATTTAAAATTGAATTAAATTTGTTTCTTAAACATAATTAGTGAAGGAAGCTTTAATTTGAGACTGACTGGGAGATATCCAGAAGCAAACATTAATCGTAAAGGGTGATCCACTCCCTCTTATTGGTACTTAACCTTACGATTTCTAAGGAAAATTCAATAAACAATTAAGCAAAATATACATACGTGCATCATTATATGTAGTTAACTTCCAGGTCGTATTTAATTGGGGATTCGAGGCCTGCGTAAACAGTCTGGAAATGTAAATATGTCTTGTATTTTAAATGTATTCTCGTGGGATGTATTATACTAAGCCAGTAATAAATGCTGTCGTTTAATAACCGAAGCATGATGGATGGATATGAGTGTTACCAAGCGATGTCGCGAAGACTTCTTGTTCGTAACAAACAATTAAAAGAAGTAGTGCTTGTGCGCTTTGCTTGTTATTTTGCATATTGTACGTTCGAGTGTGTGTCTGTTTAAGATGTAGATGGTAAGTAACTTTAAACTAATTTCAAGCTAACTACTTCGCAACTAGTACTAACTGACGATTGGATTACTTTTCAATGTAATCAACTGACTATTGTAACATTGTGATGTCCTACGCGGTAGTCAATTGTATCACTCTGCATTACTTTTCAACTAACTTAAAGTTAAATTTTTTTAATTCACCTGGTAGTCACCTGGCGGTTAGTACATGTCTCATCACAAGGTGTGTACTAAACGCATTACTACACAGACAGGTAGACAAGAATTATTTTCAATAAGACCATGTTAATGAATAAAATGTTTAATTTTAATAATATTTGTCATTATCTTGAATATTGTATTTATCAATTCCGAGCATTTCAAAAAAATTTTATTTAATTTCGTTTGTTTGTGTTGGTGTTTTCCTTGCTTGTTGTTTGACTAAACGTGGTCATGTGCTGATGTTGTTTTTTTTTTTTTTTGATTGCTCGCGTTGTATACGTGTGAATTCGGACAAGAAGCCGAAAAACGTCGTCGCTTGTTTTTTTTACTCAACAAAGTTATTTTTAGATAAGAAGAATCAAAAGAAATCATGTTTTGCGTGTATTCATTATTTGCGTAACAAATCACGATTTGCTCTTTAGCGGAGTGATAAGTACGTTAGTTTATTAGTTAAGAGATTGCCGGTTCGACTCATCCCAAACACATTTAGTTTTAATAGCAGCTAAGCAAAAGAAACAAAAAAGGGTTGCAATAAAATGTGACATTCATCCACACACACACACACAATAACAATTATCACTGAGAATAAAATTTTAGTAAACAACTTTTTTCTTTGATTCATTAAATGTCTTTATTGAATTTATATTCAATAAAGGTGCATACGATTTTATTTATCAATAATGCAAAAATCGTCATCACAGAAAATTCAAAATATTTTTTTATTGAATCAACGATTTTCGTATTCAAATATCAAAATAATTTTTTTCTGTGTACCCATATAAGGTACCATCTAAAATAATAACAGCAACTTTTTAATATAAAACTGAAATGAGTCTCAAGGTAGCTGAGAATAAATTTGTTGGCTCTCTCACCAAATTCGATTGCGTACTCAACTTAAGAATTAATTTTGGATTTGTTCTGGATGACATTACAGTTAGCTTTTAGTCAGTTAACTGTAAGTTAACTATTTTTGTAGTCAGCGTTTGTTTAAGAACATTTCGCTGTAGTAAAGCAATTTAAAAGTCCCTCATGTCTTAAAATTCTTGTAAGTGGTGTTGTGCAGGACTTTATTAGGCATTAAAATTATTGTAGTGAATCGGCATCGGAAAGTAGTACATTTTGGTGAAAGTACATTTTTAAAAATTGAATCTTTGGAATAGCACTACTTGGGAATAGTGCGTTTAATAAGAAGTACTTTTTGTAAAAAGTACCTTTGGGAAAAAGTACTTTTTGACAATACCATTTATTTTAAGAGGAATTCTGGAAAGATGTAATAACTGGAAAAATTACCTTTGGCAAAAAGTGCCTTTAGATAAAAGGGATAGTGTTAGAGAAGACAGGTGGTGAAAGAAGAGATAGAGGAAAAGTTCACCCAATTACAACTCTGCTTTTTGCACGTGTTTCAATAATGCAAACTTGCAGCGCCTCTGGTGTCAATGAGGCGTATTAAATTTTTCGAAGCTATATTTAATATCCATTTTATTGGAAGAAGCACTCTTACGAAAAATTATATTTTTAAACAAGTATCCGCTTTAAAAAAAATCGATCTTGGAATGAGGAAAAATAGCGTTTGAAAGAAGAAAAAGAGTTCCTTTTGGAAACATAGTTTTTAGAAAATAGACTTGGATTAAACTAGTTTACTAGTTTACAAAAAATAATTGAGAATTACAAAATATAGACTATCCACAATAATCTAAAAAAAATAAATAAAATTGTACACCAATGCTTTAAAGTATATAGTCGTCAGTTGCGAGAATCTGTGTTACGAGTAGAAATAATAAAAAAAAGCCCTGCTCAGAATTTTTATTTTTTATTTTTAAGGTTTGTAAGCATTTGGTAAACCTTAATAATTTTTTAATCACGAGGCAGTAAAACTATTAATAACTTAATAAATTATTTCTTCAATAAACCTTAAATCACTTGATGGAAATAAACGTTACAAAAGTAACAATACATCATCAAGCCTAAAACATTTACATGTGTACATATTTGCCTTTCCATGTAATATCTGTCATTAAGGCAAATATGTATGTAATAAAATAAAACACACAGCATTAAAAAAGTGTCTATATTTCACACATTCCACACGACGAGTTAAATGTGTTTGAAGATAGAAGAGAGGTGTGCAGAAAGTATTCAAATCGGGCATCACATTACACGATGGGTAGGATACCCAGCTGGTTGAGAAAACAAAACCCAAAAATAAAAAAATAAATGAAATAGCGGCATCTTTTTAATCTGTATTTTGTTATATTATTAATGCTATTCGCACCGCTTTGAAAACCACTGTCTCAGCACTTGAGTTTCAAGGCAAAGTCAAAGTTAAACCAGAAGAAGGACTGACATAAAAAAAGCCGCAAAAATTACAAAAAGTGAATGTAGTATCAATATATTTTGACTTAAATGTGACATCAGCATTCACCGACAATGACAATTTGTAAATTATTGATCCTTACTAAAGGGAGCACAAAAGCAATAAAGAAAAACCACCACCAACAACAACAAAAATAACACCAACCAGAGCAGAGACCTAACCACATGAGTTGTTGAAGAAAATAACAACAACAAAAACAAGGAAAAATAGTGTTTTTGTAACATCGGTTGTCTTCTTTCAGGTTTTCTTTCTCGATTCCTAATGTGTGGTCCTTGTTTTGAAAACAAGATCCTGCTGTGTTATAGGCCACAATTATTTAATTGAAAATCCTGTAAACATCTATTATACTTACATGCATACATACATAACATTTTTTTGTAATAACTTGGCCATATCGTTTTTTGTAAGACAAAGTAGCCGCCGCCTATTTACGAGTATTGTGTTAGTATATTTTTTTTTATCGTTAAGATCTTTAAAGGTTTGCTGTTAAAGATTTGTTTCGTCAGTTGCTCTCTTTTTCCTTCTTCTTCTTCTTCTTATTCTTATTCTTCTTTTTATTTATGCTTGTAATATGAGCCCTTTTCTTGTTCTTGGTGTGTATTGTAACTTTAAATTTTATTTGATTGATGGTTGGTAAAGAGAAAATCCTATAAAAAATGCTTATTGCCAAGTAAATATGTATGTATATATGTAGCTATATGCATGTATGCACATAATACACAAGAATGTATGTATGTATATACATACAGATGCACTTATGTATTTGTCATATTGAACGTAAATTTCATGTGTAAGGCAAAAGAAAATTTTGCATAAGATTTATGAATGGTTTTTTTCTTGTCACATTAAACTAAAGTAGCTTATAGGGCCACAGAAGTCGATATTATTAGTTGTGCTACAACTACTCATTGTGATTCCCTTCTATTGATACCCGTTATTAAAAATTTATTCCTCAAATTGTACCCAGGAGAGCTTCAATTATCTGTCAGTAAGCCACCAAACTCCCATGATGAAGCCCCTAATATCCTCCAGTTTACAATTTGCGATATCACTAATGGTCTCATGGAAACGTCGGCTCAGCCATCTAAACCTATGGCGTTGCATCTTCGTGCAATGCCAGATAATATTCCAGAAAAAAATTTCAAAAAAGGTAATCGGGTTTGGAATGAGGTATTTTTGGTGGAACCTGTTCCCTACTCGATTACCAACTTAATGATTTTAACAAGGCGTGAGACTAAAATAATCGATTCTTGAGAAGTACTTTGGCAACATTTTCACGTAATCTATTAAACTTGTACATTATTTTTTTAAGTTTTATCTAATGTGATTTGTAATTTGAAATTTGACAATCAGAGAGTAAATCATTATATGGCAAGTAGTTTTGATGGTACTCATAATGTCTAATTTTTTGCTGGGATGTTCAATATTTTCTAGTTCCTCTTCATCCTCGCACATCCCAAAGAAATCTCCAGTGCCAGTCTAGAGGTTAGAGGTAGTCTCCGGAAACAATTGTCCGAAATGCAAAAATGTAGCATGGACGTATGCTATTTATTGTTCCGTTAAAGAGCTTAGAATAGGGTCATGGAAAGGAAAGCCCTTCATACCTAGAATACACTTATTATCGTGGTAAATCAATTAAAGCAAGAGCTGTTATGGCTCCGTACGAATCTTATCAACGTAAGTACGCAGTTCGCTCTTCAGTCGGTCTGCCTGCCCACTAGTCTTCCCTTCCTGCAATAGTAACATTCTTTGTTTGTTACGCTTTATCGGCTGCACCGATTTTAATAAAATGTAAAACATCTAAAACTATTTAACCGATTTTAATGAAATTCAAACATCTAGAAGGACACGCATGTCTAATGCTAAAAAAAGTAAAACTTACAGGAAGCATAAGGGATATTGCTGCCCTCTAAAACTATAACAGATTTTTAAGAAATTCCAAAGACAGAAATATATGAATCTAAAAGACCTGCTTTACAAAAAGAACACATACGAGTAGGAACAAGAGGGGAAGATGGAGTTATTCTTACTTCTCCGAGACAATCTAGCAGATTTTTATGGGATTCGTAACATATATACATCTGGGTCTCAAAGGACATACGCTTTATATATATATATATATATATATATATATATATATATGTATATATATATATATATATTTAAAAGTATGACCAAGAAGGATAAGGGTTACAATTTCTGACTCTCTGAAACTATAAAACCAGTTTTGCTTAAATTTAAAACAGAGATATATCTGTGTCTAAAGGGACACACAGACTAAATGGTATTTTCCATTTTTACTTTTAATTTTATATTTCTATCGAACAGAATTTTTATGTAGATCTAAGGTCGTAAAGACAAAACAATTCGAAAGGTTTCACTTATGGAGAACATGCTAAATTTGCTGTAAGGGACCAAGTATATCTCAATTTCCATTACTTTGTATGATTTTTAAGCAAACGAAAACATGCGAGGAACATGAAAGTAATTTTGTGACTCTAAGTGTGACTCATGATAACGCTATTAAATACGCTGGTGAATTTTTCTTCTAAGATTTAACTGTATATTTCTGTGCTATGTGACTACAAGCAGATTTGTTAGAGAAAGAGAGAGAGACTAACTCGCTTTCGGATTACTTGATTTTTGTATGATATGCCCTAGAATTTGCTAAAATCCAATAAAATGAACAACAGCGATTTCGATCTAAAATTTATTTAAGCCTATCGTCTTTGATTTCATCATGTCTGGTTTTATGACCATTCTGTGAATAAATTTTTTAATGTATGGAATTCTCATTAGCTTACATTATTCCATCTTCGTAAGTCAGATAATAAATACATGAAGTACCGAGTATTAAGAGTCTTACTATTAACATACGAAGTTTATTAGTTCCAAAAGAGGGAACGAAATCCGTATAGATAATTGCTGAACCATAAAAATTTGAAAAATTTTCATATATGAAATAAATATATAGATACACTCCATACCAATGGTTGGCTTCTATTAAAAACATGCACAGTTGTTGAATTTATTTTTTAAATATATTTTTGTAAGCTTAATTTTCATTAAACCTAGAGGCCTAATTCATAAAAAAATTATGATTTTATAAAATGTTTATTAATCAAATTTCCATAGAAAATATCTCTTATTAAACAGAAATATTTTTTATGAATAAGGCAGTAAGACTTTTTAATGCATTCATAATATGCCATTCAGAAAAAAATATTTCTGTTTGAATAAAGGAAGATAAATAAAATAATTTTCGGGAAAGTTTTTGCAAGTTATTTGCATTTAAAAACTATTAAATTTCAAACGTTTGACATTGTGTTTGTTGGGATTGCAAAATGTTCGGATTTGGTTTTTGTTTTTGCTTTTAAAGTTGCTTTTTTTATTTGATTGATAACCGTTAAATTTTTATTAAATTAACAGCCATAATGTTTGATCCATATCTTATTAAATGCTTTAAAGCGGTATAATAAAGAACTGGGCTAAGATAATAAATATAAAAATATCTTGTATTTTTATATTGAATTTGCCTATATCATATACATACATACATAGTTATGTATACAATTTACATATATATGTATGTATGTATAGCATACATAGTATACACACGTGGATTTACATAATTTAGATTTTTTGTTAAGAATTACAAGTTTCTAAAAGAGGTAATTTTTTATTTAAAAAAATATTATTTCCTAAGTAATCAATAAAATTCAATTTGCTCAGGGGCCTAGTCGGTAAAACGAAACAAAAGAAAATACTTTCGGACTTTTACATTAATAACATGCAGACTCGAAAAATATTATTTTTTTAAATATTGTATAAAATTAATTTTGCTGGTTGATTGAGCACAGGGTGTCTACTCTGTAATTTGCATGTTATTAACATTCAAGTCCGAAAGCATTTTCTTTCCTATCGCGACCACAAGGAATAATGAGCAGAGTTTAGTCAATCATCGATGATGGAATGGATTTCTTTAATAGTTTCAAATTCCATCTATCCAAAAAAATATTGGTTAAAAACAGTTTCCTTCAAAATGTATAGACTTGAAACGCCTCTTCAAGAAATATTACCCTGTGTTGTTCCATTTCGTTTCTGTCCAAAATAAAGCTCTTAATTGTTTTCTAATCCTTTTTCGCATTGTTTTAAAATGAAAATTTTGGTATTTAAATGAAAGTTTGCTGTTAAAAAATAAAAAAAAAACAATTTTTCTTTTAACAAATGGTGGCTTCTTTTTTTCAAAAATATTTTCTGTTGCTGTAACTTGTTAAAACTGGCTTTTCTTGTCAGAGTTGTTGTGGTACGTACGTACATATGTATGTTTGTACGTATTGTTGTTGGAAATTAATTTTGATGTGTTTTAGTTGGTGGAGCCACGCGAGTTATAAGTTGTTGTTCGTTCTTGTTTTTAATACTCTTCCTGTTCGAATTGGTATAGAAAAGCCCAGTAACCAGGAGGGAAGGTAACCACAGTAGCAATTAAGGGGAAAAAATTGTTTTTAAAAGATTGTTGCAACTTTAAAAATAAAATAATTTTTTGCAATAAATAAGTAACTCTGCTAATGTACATATAAGATATATATATATATACGTTTCTGTTCAAGAGATCAATGGTTTTTGGTCCCGAAATTTTTCCATTTGCGCTATGCACTAACCCTACGTTTTTAACCTAACCCTTATTTGATATTTGATTTAAATTGAAGGAAGTTTGAAATTTACTTAATTAACCCAGCAAAACACACTGAAGTATCTCAAAGAGATTGTATTTTTCACTCCTTCTTCATGCATATTTAACGCTTTCCTAAATCCGAATAAGCTCGTCATTATCAACGTGATGAAAATTAACATCGAAAAAGCTTTAAAAGCAGGGAACATGCACGAGGAAATCGAGTTTGGAATTAAGTATTTTTTGGTGGAAGCACTTCCCTACTGGATTACAAACTTAATGATTTTAACCAGGCGTGAGACTAAAATAATCGATTCTTGAGAAGTACTTACTTTTTTTATTTGGCAACTTCTTCACGTAATCTATTTAATCTTAAAAAAATCATTCTCCTCATTTAGCAATTTGTACATAATTTTTTTTAATTTTAGGTAATGTGATTTGTAAGCTAGTAATGAAATTTGGTAATCAGAAAAGTAAGTCATTATATGGCAAGTAGTTCTCTTGGTAATGTGTAATTTTTTGCTGGGGTGTTATAAGTTTATAGTGTGTGTATGTACCAGTCCACGTACAGGCCAAACGGCTGAACGGATTTTGATTTAACATCTTCTGTTTGAAAGGTGACTTAATCGAGAGTGCTCTTAGTTATGTTGTTTCAGCCGCTTATAATATATATCATCCTTTCTGGATATATAGGGGGTTTTTAAAATTTTAAATTTTTAATCAGAAATAATTTCTTATTCGGTAATTTCAATTCTTATTGAATGAAAAATATTTTTATTAATTAATGTGAGTTTCTAAAGAAGAGAAGAGCAATTAAACTAGACTTTATAGCTGCGGAGAAATACCGATATTTTGCTGTACAGCCACGCACTTCATCAGCACCCTCTAGTCTATCTACTTGGGTAGAATTTGTTATTAACATCAGCTTTTTAACGTAAATTTCTATGAAACGGAATATGAGAAATGATTGTTGTGTATACAATTGGATTACCTGTGGTAAACACATTTATAAGTATCACTATTCATTTTCTGTTTTTCCATTATTTCTTTTATCTATTTAGGTTAGCACGAAGTTATTTTACTCTACGTAAGTATGTTTAAGTATTCTTGCTTATTTTTTACGATCATCACATTATTTATTTGTTATTATAATTATTTTTACTTATTCACACTTCTTGATTAGCAAATGTAAGATTGTTGGTTAAATTTTCAAGAATCGATCTCGAGTATATCGCTCCAGAGCACCTGAGAGTAGTGTTGCTGTAGCCCATAGCAATACAGAAAATCCAGGTTTGTCCATTTTTCGTCGATCTTTGGAAACGGGGTTTTCATAAACGATCTACGTGGTATTTTGCATGAAAACTCAGATCTTAAATCTTTCAAAGTTCAGTGTTTGCTGATTGGGTCCTTGAAATGCATCAAACTGAACCAGAATTTCACCTCAAGAAGATCTGCCGTGTTAGGGGATTGGAAAACCCAAGAATCATTTTTAAAAAACCTCTACGTCCTCAAAATACGACTCCCTGGTGCGGTTTTTGTCTGGCAGATTCATTGGACCTTATTTGTTTGACAATGAGACGCTATCAAGCGGTGATTAACTATTTTCTATGGCCGAAATTGGAAGATATTTATGCAGATGACTTTTATTTTCAACAAGGATGAGCTACCTACCACACAAGTAACGATACCACCACTCTCTTGCGTGAAAAGTTTCCTAACAGTGTGATTTCTCAAAGAAGCGATCAGAATTGGCCACCGAGATCTTGTGGTTTAATATATTTCCACTTTTTTTCTGTGGGCCAACGTGAATAGCCCACAGTCGACGGATAATTTCTAGAAAATTTCTTAACCATTTATCTGATGTTGTTTTTCATTATTAATGGCATACCCTCCTTACAATTAAATAAACAACCGATTCAATCATAATATGTTGCTGTTTGATTATGGTCACCACAACCTTATTGTTTTTTTTTTGCAATTATAAATGTTGTGAACTAGAATAAGGTTACCTTCCCCTCCGCTTCATCACATTTTTTTGTCTTAGCCCAGCAGCATCTTTTGCCGGTAGTACGTTCAAGTAGTCGTGGTAGTTGTATATAAATGGTTGTTTACGAAACAGGTATTTTTTCTTTCCTTTTTTTTCGTTTGAAAACCTAAACTTCAATATATATGTCTGTACATATGTATGTATGTATGTACTTATGTATGCACACTCTATATATATATATATATACATATATATAAATACATACATTCATACATACATTAATGAAACATGTTGATAAGAAGCACATAAAAAATGAATAAATATATTTCAAGCTGGTGAACTCTTAAACAAAAATTAAACTCCAAATAAAAATAAAAAAAAAACAAAAAACATGGTGGATGCCAGGTTAAGGTGGGATTTTTATGAAGAATGTTTAACTCTTGTATATTTTGATTTTTGTTTAGGGTTCCGGTTTTTTCCTGCATTTGGTATGGTTTAAAGCTTATGGATCACAACAACTTTTTTTTGGTCTTTTAGATGATTCGTGAGCTTGTACAAAAAACAATATACAACCATATTAATGAACCATATACTTAGGTTTTGGTGTGCTTGTGTGTTCTTTTCTGTTAATACCATTAACATTAACTACCATTTGCTACTTTAATAAGAAACCTAAAAAACGAGCTGACGTCCAAGTAAGAATTTTTCTTATGTTTTTTTGAAAACACGTTTTTGGAAGCCAATGGGACTTGTATATTGGTTTCGCTTAAAACTTTTTTTGGAATTTGTATTGTATCATGTATTGATAATTTAAGACTTTGTTCAGTTGCTTCTTTAGGCGTATATGGACTATATTCCCAACGCAAGAAAATATGCGTCTTTACAAGTCTTTGGTTTTTATTATATCAAATAATTATAGTAAAATCATTAGGTTTTTGCATAGCAAAAAGAAAATATGCATAACCTTGTAGGATATTTCTGGAACGTTTCGCCAACTTTAACTTCCAATAAACTAACTTACAGTTACTAAGAAACACAGTTTTCAAAGTTTTTCGAAAAGTAAATAAAGTAACACAATCAATTTTTCAAGGAGTTGCTGGGGACCTTGTAAAAGCAGTTTAAAAATACTGTAAAAAGCAAAGTTACAAATATAATCAAACTATTTTCCCTGTTGAAGTAACGGACAACAGACTTTGTTATGTCTTATATAATTTTATATAAGTATTTTTATCAAATGATATACATATAGAGTTCCCAATATAAAATGAATTTTTTTTGGCAATAATAATAATAATAATTTTTAAGGAAAAAACAACACAAAAAACAAATGTAAAATTGCCAACCACTAGCAGAATTGAACAACAAGCTGTTTTGGAACGCCACTACACCTTCATAAGCATCGTTCATATGCATCGTGCAGTGCAAATTAAATATATGAATTGGTTTGATTCCTCTATTATTGCAAATTGCAGGAAGACTTTTTTTAATAAAAGCTCTAACTTACCATCTCTGATTTAGTTTTAGTTTAGTTTATTTGTTAATTTATTTCTTGTACAATAAGCTTTATCTTATATTTATAATAAAAAACTGAATGCTCAATGCATACAAAAAAAACATTTATGATTTTATTAGGCTAATGTTCGATCGCTTTGTAAGCCAAATTATATACATATGTACAGGGTGGCCCAGAAAGACCGAAGTGGTGTAAATTCCTTATAACTTTTTATTTAAGACATATTTTTTTAATTTTTGTTTTTTAAATACAGTAAATTTATAGGGAATATTTTTAGATTAGTTGTTAAAAATGATATCCCGCAAGTGGAGGTCATTTTCTGCATCGCACAAATGATCTCTTTTCAACACATTTTCCATGACCTTTCGCAAAACTTCCGGTGTTATGTTGTTAATTTCGTCTGGAATATTGGTTTTTAATTCCTCAATAGTCCTAGGCTTATTAACATAAACTTTCCCTTTTAAATAACTCCAAAGGAAACAGTCTGGAGCGGTTAAATCCGGGGAACGCGGAGGCCAATTAAAATTGCTTCTACGCGAATTTATTCTTTCCCCAAAGATGTCGCGTAAAATAGCCATTGTGGCCCTCGGAGTGTGCGCTGTGGCTCCATCCTGTTGGAACCATATTTGCGGATGGTATTCCACGGCTGGCCTTACAAAATTTTCCAACATGGCCCGATATCGATCACCATTGATGGAAATGGCGACATCTCTTTCATTTTCCAAAAAATATGGGCCAATGATCCTTTCTGAAGAAACACCGCACCAAACAGTACACTTAACTGGGTGTAATTGTCGTTGATGAAGTACTCTCGGGTTTTCCTTAGCCCATATGCTAAAGTTTTGCTTGTTAACAAACCCATTTAATTGGAAATGGGCTTCGTCACTCATAAATAAGTTATGAATAATGGAAATGGAAAGAGCACATTTGAGCGAAGCAGAAAATGGCCACCACTTGCGGGATACAATTTTTAATAACTAATCTAAAAATATTCCCTATAAATTTACTGTATTTAAAAAACAAAAAATTAAAAAAATATGTCTTAAATAAAAAGTTATAAGGAATTCACACCACTTCGGTCTTTCTGGGCCACCCTGTATATGTGATAATTATTAATAAACAAAAAACACCGAAGTTATACGATGAATCAAAAAATTCATATATTCCATTTTGCAATAAAGGCTGAGTATATAAACCAGAAATCTACAACAACTGACACCACACACAGTGGACCAAATATAAAGAACGCCGATGTTGAAGATGTAGTGGCTTTCGAAAACAGCTTTAGCCCAATCAAATCATAAATATAGAAAGAAATGAACTTTGAACAATAATAATAAAACTAACTAAAAAAAATTTATATTTACTAGAACGGTACATGAACATGATTAGAAATTTTTTCATACCTCAATTACGTGGCATTAATCTTGCTGATTGGCAATTGGATTATTTTCTTTGGGGTTATGTTAAATCACTTGTCTACGCCGATAAACCACAAACAATTGAACACCTGAAAATCTATAGTCGAGGAGTTATCGCCAACTGTGGCAGCCACATGGCAGAAATCATATTTAAAAATTATTTTCATATCAAGGATATATATTTACTTGTTTTAATATGATTTAAACATGTGTCACGCTATAAAAACACCATTTATACAGATATCACATTAACTCAAGGAACGGTCACACTTGTCAAACATTTGCCCAAAAAATCGTAACCACTAAATGCAAATGAGCAAATGATTGACAAGTCTGACCGTAGCTTTACACAAATATTCTTTCAGTACAGATTGGTAATGTATTGCACTCACGAGATTTGAGTGAAGCATGCAATATCACCTGTGGTTAAGCATGCTTATGAGTAGCTTGTTGTTATAAGCACGTGAGTTAATTTGCATGAATGTGAGTATAACAAAGTTCCGCATAAGTAATCACATGCCCTACCATGAGCGTTAAGTAAAAACAATAATAATCGTCAGTGACAGTTAGTCACGATGCCGTCTCTAGTTTAAATACTGGTTATTTGAAACAAAGAAAAAATCTTCTAAATATGTACACACATACATATATAAATACATATATATTTTTATGTTTTATGAAAGTCATGAGAAACTCATTGGGTGTCGTATCATCAATTCGTTTAATTTGACAGGCGCAAACCTAAACATGTCAAAACAACATACCCACAAAATACTGCAGCATCCAGCCAAACACATACGCAACCACAACAACACAGCCTTTAATTATTTAAGCAAAACCAACACCAACACCAACACAAGCACACGCACATACACAAACACATTTAGCAACAATTTTGTGGTGAAAATTATGGCAATTGACTGACCGACCATAAGCGAACTTGCTCAAACAGACTCTTCTTACAGACTTAGTTAGACTAAATGACAGTCTATCTGTCTGTTGTTTAAATTAAAGAGCATGAAATGCTGCAGTTTTATATGTACGTAACAACATATCCATTTGTCTGTTAACCGAATTAGCAGTAGTGCGTGTTTTAAAAAGAGTTTTGACCATTTCTAATTCAATTTGATTTGGGTAGACACACTAGCACTAACACTCGCCACATACGCACATAAATTTTATCTTATTCTTTGCTGTTTAACTATTTCTTTACAAAACTCATACTGAAAATATAACAAAACAGAAAAAATCCAAATATGCACATGTGCTCATACGTACAAACAAACATACATACATAAATATGTACATATGAAGAAAGTTCCAAGCAAATTGCCTACGCCTGTCATGTCTAAAAACAGCAACAGCCAACAACATTTGTCGGCAGAAAAAGAATAAATAAAATAAAATGTATACAGATAGGTGAAATGAAAATATTGGTGTACCAAGAATCACAAGTTATTTCTGGCCACAGTCATAATTGACGTTAAACATGCAAAATTAAAACTCGTTAGTGTCAATTCCTAGGAAAATTCACAAGTTTTTTTCATAACAATTTCTTAAAGCTGTCAATTTTTTGTTGTAAGTGGGCTTGTGTATTTTTTGTTTCTCTTTTTGTTTTTTTGCAAAATTATTAAAGAAATGAAAATAATGCAACTTACCCGATTTAACTGAACAGTGTATATGAGCTCTGGTTTCATAGTAGACCCAATCAAAACCAGCCTCCACTGCCAAACGTGCCAGCATGCCATATTTGCTGCGATCACGATCTGAGGTGGTTATATCGACAGCTCTGCCCTCATAATGCAAAGATTTGGCATCGTGCAGATATTCTTCATCCCAACTTTCAGTAACACGTAATCTTACACCCGGCCATTGATTCATAACCGAAATGGCCAAAGTATTAAGTTTTTCTTTGCAGCGCTGAAAGAGAAATTACCAGACAAATATGAAATGAAAACTTAAATAATTGCTGGTATTCATAATTTAATTTAAATTTATTACTAAATAGTGTAACAAATAGATAGTTTCTCTTTTAAAATTTTCATGTTATCAAATGAAGATGCTCTTTTGATTTTTCTCTTACAATCATAGTAACTGCACGTGTGTGTGTGTATGTGTGTGAAAGAGTAGCGGTTATTTAGTTGGAGGGTTTCATCTTCTTTTATAAATGACTGCTTGATTTTGTTGTTATTGTTGCTGTTTTATATATTCAACTCCCTCACTCTTCTGTTTGTTAAAAGGAAATATCTGTTTATTTAATTTTTAATGTGTTTGTTGCTATAATTAAATACATCTGTATGTACATATGTTTATTTCTTTTGTGTTAATAGGCGTGGTACAATTATTTGTGTTTCCTTTCTTTGTTAACAAATTTATATTGACTTCTCGAAAATGTATTTGGAAAATTAATGTAAACGTATAAAACACTACTTCTTTTTTTAAGCTATTAGGTATAGGAAAATATAACAAAATTCTTCCAAAAAATTAATCAAAAGGAAAACTGATTATTATATAAATGAAGGACTTTTGTTTAAGGAAATAACAAAATGAAAATGATCGTTATAAAAAAAATGAGAAACAAAATAGGTACTACAACACCGAAAGAATTTTGCTTCATAAATCGAATGAAACAATTTCATTAAAAATTTTTCACAAATCTAATGATAATTTCACAATTACAATGAAAATTTCATGAATATTGTGAAACAATTTCATTGGAATTGCTTCCTTGATATTCTGGTTTCATTAGAATATTTTATTGGATTTATTTATGACAGCAATATTTTCTAATTATTAAGAAACCCCTTTATATTTAAGTTATTTCATTCTTTTCATGAAATTATTTTATTGTTTGGATGAAGTTATAGCACTGCATTAATTACACTGTTAAATAAATTTGATGAAGTTTTCAATAAAATAATTTTAATTAAACTGGTTTCATTAATCCAACGAAGCATGACGTTGGTTCAATTTTAATGAATTTTTCATTAGATTAATGTCGAAATTCATTGAATTTCAGCCGAAAATTCTTTCAGTGAAGGCACCTCTAAGCTTTTACACACACATACATACGTACATATCGTAATTAATTTTTTGAAATCGAGTTATTTGTAAGTTTCGATAAAAGAACATTTAATGTAAAGAAAAATTTTAAAATCTTGATTTAAAAATATATGAATTAAGGCTTTTCTGTATTAAGATAACGAAATGTATTTAGGCATATAAGTACATAACCAAGAAACCAAAGGTGTCGACTTTTTCTGTACCTGAATTCAGTAATATTAATCGATATATTTATTCGTTTGCCGTAACGATATTGTGATTCTGTAATTTCTTTTTAACGATAATGGATATCTGTATTTTACGTGCCATTTAATTGTATATTATGTGGCATATCAGCATACAAAATTTCGAAATGTTAAGATATTTCTTTCAGAAAAACAAAATCACAAAGAAGAATTGAAGAAAAACTGAAAGAATTTGAAGTTGTTATTTTACTTGTTTTATTTTAACCGACAGCAAATATTTTTTAAATATTTTAATGAATAGCAAAGTCGATAAAATTTCATTATATTTATTATAACGATACGATTATAGTAATAAAATCCAGGTACTGAAGTTATCGTAACATAGTATCCACACCTGGCGATTTTATATCATACCTCGTAATATGACAACGGCAGAGCAACTGAAATTTTTTCATTAATATCAATACAAAGGGGTAGACGTTGATGATTTTATATTATGATGAATCAAAAATACTTGCCCAAAATAACTTATTTTCATGTTGTTTGAGTTTTTGGTCACAAATAATTCTTGTGCCACCTTTTTAAAACGAAAATTTTTTCTTAAAATAAATAGACGTTAAATGCACAGTAACACATAAAATGATAATTGATATCAAGATGAATTTATCAGGCAATAACCCACTTGGTTACCGGAGCACTCGTAATAATTTTTTTAACTTGTTTGATTTATTTTAGACTAAATATATTTGTGTGATTCAAACGCTAATCATAAAGTTTATGTCACCAAAAAATTCTGAAAAAATTTTTAAAGCAAAGAAATTATACTTAAATAATAATTCTTCTTATTTTTTTACCTCTTTTTAATTAAAATATTCTCTAATTTTATCAAGCTTAATGTCTCTTGTTTTTTTTTATTCCTGAAGAATCTACACAAAAAAATTTAAAAATAAAAACAAGAGACCTTAAGCTTAATAAAATTAGCGAATATTTTATTTAAATAATTTAAAAAATTATAACAATAAGAACTTTATGACTACCGTTTGAATATCCCAAATGTTCTTTAATTTTTCAGTATTAACATTTTAATACATAAAGGGTGTCTCAGTAAAAGTGTACTTTTTAAAATTGGAATATTTTTTTTTTCATGCAAGAGGCAACTTTGAAATTTGACAGCTGTCAACTTTGTTTATTCCGATTATTATAAATGGAGCGCTTTTCGAAAGAACAAGGCGTTATAATTGTGAAAACTCATTGCAAAAATGGGGAAAGTTACGCTGAAACCGCTCCTAAACTTCGCCAAATTTTCAGCCGAGAAAGTGCACCTAATGTGTCAACTGGGTCAATTATGGATAATAAAAATCCTTTGCGTCAACATACTGGTCGGTCTCTTGAAAACATTGCAGCTGTAAGCGAGAGTGTCTCCGAAAACCGGAAAACATTGACTGTGAACGGCATTCGTTACAGAAATATGATAACGGACTTCTTCTGACCTCAACGGACGGAATGAATCTGGACAACACGTGATTTAAGCAAGAAGGTGCAAAGTGCCACACTGCGCATGAAACAATCGACTTTCCACAGCACATTATGTCACGAAATTTTGATGTCAACTGGCCACCAAGATCGTGCAATTCAACGCCGTGC
Organism: Tachina fera; assembly: GCA_905220375.1. NCBI lineage: Eukaryota > Metazoa > Arthropoda > Insecta > Diptera > Tachinidae > Tachina > Tachina fera. Next base: position 19,762,499 of record LR999963.1, on the reverse strand, counting down.
GATTTTTTTCTTTGGGGTTTTGTGAAATTTCGAGCTTATGCGAATAAGCCCAAAACAATTCCTGAGCTCAAACCGGAAATCCAAAGCGTCATCGGTGAGATACAGCCACATCTCTGTGCAAAAGTAATGGAAAATTTCATGAAAATAGTAATGGCCTGTCATCGGAGCCATGGGGGACATTTACCGGATATTTTATTCTACGCTTAATCGGAACATGTGTTCTTAACAATAGATAAAAATATCAAAACTCTGTCATAAAATACTTGTTTTTATTTTAAAATGAAAAAGTGCACTCTTACTGAGACACCCTTCTTCTTCTTCTTTTATTCACGCTGCAACAATATTTACCTTTGCTCTAAACGAAAGACTCAAACAACAAACCTGCCATTACCAAAATACTCTTTGAACCTTTGGCGCTCCTTTAATAAGCAAATAATACGTTTGCATACAAAAATATCCTTCATTTAATCAAAACAAATTTCTCAACCTTTATAAACTCTTTGCATTACCTTAGACAGCAATATTGACTTAGTTGTTGTATTTAGTTATGCGTTACAAATAACAACAACATCATAAATGTTGTTTTTTTCGAATGGGTCAAAGCAAAGAAATCGAAAGTAAATATTTGATAAGAATGAATATTTTCTTGGCCTGAGAAAACAGAATATTTTTCCAATTCCTACAGCCAAATGAAATTACATACAAATTTTTATATGAATTTGTTTTTTGAGGTAGATGAATTTTTAAAAGCCGCCATTTGCTCAAATCAAATATTTGGCTATTGTAAGGAAGGGATGAATGAATATGTTAAAAGAATTTCCTAGAATTTTCAAATGTTTTAAATATTTATAAGTACGTACATATGTACCTACATATGTAAATACATACATATTATTCTTTTGCCATTCGTAACCACAGAAGCACAATTGCCAACCACAAAATCAATTATTAACGGCTTTGCGTTTTGGCTTAAAGCCAAAAAAATTTTCTTCAACATACTCGTTTGTATAAATACATCCTTGGGTGCAACGAATTGCAAATTTAGCTTTGCTTGAAATTTGTGTACAAATATAACAGCTCATATGCTGCTTTAAATGCCTTAACAAACTGACAGGATAACTGCTATCCTGGCAGTAAGGCGTAAAATTGATTTACATCTAACAATAAGCATGCAACGTAAGCAGACTGAATAGTTGTATGTTACAAAAAAAATACTTGACCAACTGCATAATATTTTCACATGTTTATGTATGACACTGGGCAAGGAAAACGATTCGTGAAAATATCTTTGAGTTTTAAAGACTAGAAAATAGTTTGTGTTACAAATAAGCGCTTTTATAGGCGTTGTAAATTGTTTATTTGTTGCTGCTAATGCTGTTTTTATTGACACTAAATATTCCCATGTTTCTCGCTTAAGTCTTTTGTTTTTACTAAACTCTCCTCAACATTTCATTATATTCATATTTGTTGTTTGTTTTGTTTCACACATGTATACATACATACATACATACATACATATCTTTGGTATGATATGCATTTTTCTTATTATTATTTTTATTTTTTATTTTTTATTTTTTTTTTGTTCTTAAAAGTTTACTTTATTAAAAGGCTTAAAACTTGAAGTATGCTTTAAAGAAAAAAATAAACACTATTTGTTGTTGATTAATGCATGAATTCCAATGATGTTAAGCAAGCACTTAAAAATGTTGTTAAGAGCACATTATGGAAATCCTGTACCAGGCCGTCTTTTTTTCCCAGCAAAACATCGCACATTCCAAACTACATTTTAAATTGATTATTTCATCACCTGTCTGGTTAGGCCGAAACGTTTAACGAAAACTTAAGAATAATTTCTTTTTCACACAATTTCATTTTTATTTATTTTTATTCAAGACCGCTTCCCTTAATGTATGGTGTTAACAACAATAATTAAGGGGCTTTTATACTCTTCGAAAGACAGACAGGCAGACAGACAGACACAAAGACGGTTACAAGTGTAATATTACTTTGATTGTTAAATAAATATTTATTATAAATTTACCTCTTTCTTTAAGTCCAGTAATAATTCTGTACAATGTACAAATGAGCACAATCTTTTCATTTAGTGTTTACTTTTCTTAAATATTTTGTTTATTCGTCTTCTTTTTTTCTTTTTGTCATGCCATCTCAATGTTTAAATATTATTTAAATTGGTTGAAAGAACATTAAAAGAGAAAAAATGGCTAAACGCCGACGGGTGCGTAAAATAAACAACAACATTTTCCCCGTCTTATTTTCAACATTGTGTTGTATGCTGTTGTTATTATAATTATTGTTATTGCTGATGTGTCTTGATTAAATATTAAAATTAAGTATTGAAATGTAATGAACATTCAACTTTAATCACAACAAAGAAAACAAAACTGCTAAGAAACAAATAAAAATAAAGAGTTAGCAGGCTGTGTCGTTCTACCGCCACCGCCACCGAAGATGCTAAATGCAAAATAATGTATTTGTACAGAAAATCATTGAAGCAAAACAATGTTATTTTAACAACGATGCACACAAAAAAAATGTTTGTTAACAAGAAATAATCATGACTGTTGAAATCATTATTAGGTTTATTAAAATGAGAAAGAAGTCTACCACAGATCTCAGATTGTTTGCCAAACAATTATAAATCCAAAAGACAGACATCAAAACCTTAAATGAAGATCTTTTTCAGAAACATACATACATACATATATACATATATATAGACGTGAAAAAGTAAATTAAAATACCGAAAAGAAAGAAAAACAAAAATTTTGTTAAATATTTGCTGTGTTTGGAAGCGAGTGCAAGTGATGCAAGCTTATTAACTAACTAACACCAGTTAACAAAAAATATTTGGATCAAAATTCAAATTCAAATAGTGTCACTAAAATTGATGTAGCTTTCTCATTTTTGTACTGGATGCATTTTAAATAAGGTTTATTCGAACTTCAATTAACGTACTAGTTGAAATTTTTAATTGATTCAATTAAATTTTGATTAAAATTTTATTTAAAAATTTAATTCACTCAACTAAACTTTTGTTTTAAAATTTAATTAACTTAAAATTTCAATTGATGCAATTAAATTTATATTTGATTTTGGGTTTATTTTAGTAGTGGTGTTGATGGAAGAAAACATTTTTTTTTATTTTCTTTAAAAAATTGAAGTTTTAAATTAAGTAAAATCATTAATCAAAAATAATGCATACATACATATAAGCATGCATATGTATATCTATTGATGTTTCTTTGACGTTTACAGTCAGATCACAAAAAATGGAACTTATGGTACACTGACCTTAACTATCCTGTTCTATATAATGGAAACTTTAAAAAGGCGACCAACCCTTGCAATCTCTTCTAGATCAGTAGATGCTTTTCATCAAATTTATTTGCTTGAATTTTTAAATTATTTGTTTAATGAAACTATTTTTTTTAAATAATATATGTTTATGTATATAAAATAATTTTTGCCATTGAAAGAGAAAAAATTCATTCAAAAACAATTTAAAACAAAATATCAAAAACGACATATAAAAGAAAGAAATATCCTGAAGAAGTTAGCCAAAGGTTTAAGAAATATCGATAAATAAAAAACAATATATGTATATTAAATTGGCATAAAGCTTAAAAAAATACTTTCATTAAATATATACAAAAGGTCGAAAAATTAGATAAACAATTTAAACTATTTGTATCTATTTAACATAAATATGTAAATTATTAGCACTTTTATGTCTATTTGTTTCTGTAAAAAAGTACAAAAACAGCTATTCCAAATAAAATAGAACTTAAAAAATTAAATAAGTCCCTTCAAAATTAAACGAAATAAGTCCCAAGAAAATTAGTTTTTTTTTGCTCCCAAAACTTAAAATGAAATAAAGCCTAAATATTGAGACTAATTTCGTATTGAAATAATTGCCAGGGTAAAAAATTAAATAAATCCCAAAGAAATAAAATCCCAAAAATATTAAATAAGTCCCAAATGCATAAATATTTAAGGAGAAATCTGTGAGGTAGGCAATCCTTATGCTCCACCGAAAGGCAGCACTGTAAATTTAATTCTCCGCATAAAAATATATAGAAAATTTAGTTCTAAGAAAAAATATTAGTGACAAAAATCCTCTGAACATATATTTTGGGGTTTCCGCATACACAAAGTTTTGCAGATCTTTTGGCAATTTCTTGGTAAATTTTTAATCCAGTATAACAATATGAAATCTCATCATGAATGCTAGATGATAAACATATGTAAAAAAAATTAAGCTGCTTAGAGGCGGTAATTTGCCCTTTCTGTGGGTTTTCAAATTAAGTGTACTTCTCTTTAGAAAACGTTCAAGCAAATGTTTGTTTGAAATAACATTTAGTTTCAGTAAATATTTTTTACTGTTTCAGTAAATTGTTTGATACAAAAAAAAAAATACTGTACAGAGCATAAACATACCACAACGCTTGTCGGCTACAACATAATGAATCAAAATAAACAAATACAAGATAAGCACCAACATAATTAAATAAAAAATTTTCTCAGCCGAACTGTGTTAAATTTAAATTTTTACAAAATTGTTATTAGAATTTATGAAATTATTTGTAGGTCCGCATTCATACAAAAAGTTTATTGAATCAATAAATTTGCTTAGTGAAAATGAATTTTTATTTTTTGTATGTAATAGGGGCTCTGTGGGGAAATACCATGATGGACAAAATCCTTGAGTCTAGCCAAAGCTTGGCAATGCAAAGGAGCTTCGGAAGGTGAATTTAGTTTTATACATACCACAAAGCAGAAAATTCTGCAGAAATCCTTTTGAAGGCAAAATTAAATAAATTAAATAAGTACCAAGAAAATAAAATAGCTCCCAAGTTGTTTCATTACTTTTTGGAGAGGGAGTGACATAAGTCCCAAATAAAATGAAATTACATATAAATATAAACATGAATTAAGTCTTAATAGCCGATAAAATAACTTCCAAAAAATTTTTTGGAAGCTACAGTTCAATTTTTAGTTCTGTGTTATAGTGAAATATCTGCAAAAAATAAATAAATTTATTCCCAAATAAAATTAAATAAATTAAAAAATTACTTCATAATGAAATTATTGAAAAATTATTTCACTTATTTTGGGCGTATTTGTTTCATAAGTCCTAAAAAATATTTAAAACGAAAATTTCACAAGAAAATACGGCGCTATGAAATAAGGCCCAATGAAATAACGCCCAAATAAGAAAATGAAATAAGGCCCAATAAAATTAAAGAATTGTTAATTATGCTTTATTTCATTAATTTTGGGGTTTATATCATCTTGAGTTTGGCTGGACTTTATTTCATCCGGAGTTAAGTTTAAATAGGCTTTTTAATTGGGCCTTATTTAATTTATTTTGGGTGGTTTTTCCATAAATTTTCTCTTAGTCGTTATTTCATTTTTTTGGGTTTTATTTTATTGGGGATAATTTCATTTCTTATTGGTGTGTTATTTCCTTGGGCCTTATTTCATAGCGCCGAAAATTCGAATTTAAACCCAAGGATATAACGCCCAATAAAAGTAAGGGTTTTTTAATTCAGCCTTATTTAATTTTTGGTCTTTATTTCATCTTGAGTTTGGTTGAGCTTTATTAAATTTTTGTTGGTGTTTTTTCATAAATTTTCTCTTGGGGATTAGTTCATTCTTTATTTGGACGTTACATTCCTTTAACCATTATTAAGAGAAACTAAAAATAAAATAAACCCTTCAATAATAAATTTTAATAAATAAAAAAATATTTTACTGAATAAGTAAAATAATAATTTGGTATTATTAGTGCGTTAACTAATGTTAAAGTTAAAAATAAAAATATAGTGATTTTTTCAGCAAACTTTAATGTCTTTTAAACTTTTAATCAAAACAATTTTAAACTTTACCAGGAAAGCTATTTTGAGGGGTACCAAAAAATATCACAAAATTGAGCTTTAAAAAAAAACAAACCGTCTGATTTAGCGTGAAATGCCCCACACATTTTGAGTGAAGGAAGAGAAAGCTATCTAGGCATCACTGCAAAATTTGTATTAGTTAAATTAACCGTGCTAAGGGTTTTTAGATATAGCTAAAAAACTGCAAGAGCACATTGTCAGCTAATATCTCGAAAACGATACTTTGCAAAAAAAAAATTAAATAATAGGTATTTACCCATTTAACTTTTAAGATCCCGTTTTTTTTGGGGTTATGGAAAAAAATTGTAGTTTGTAAGCAAGTGTAATTTATTGCAAAATCCCAAACCAGTCGCGACGGTATGTGATATAAATGAATAAAATATTAAACATTAGAATATTAAAAGTGTATTTAAATATTCCCATTTCATAAAAGTGTATGTGAGGCCTTAAAATCTTAATGGCTTTCTAGCTTAAATGTACTTTTATGTATCTTCTTTTTTTTAGTGATGATGAAATTAAATATTTAATGAATCTATTTTAGACGTTTACTATAAGAATCATTTGCATGGCTAATTTGAATGTTTATTTTAAGACTTTAATATCATTTTGAATAAACGTTAAAGTAAAAGTCCACAGAAAATTGCCAGCAACAAAATTAAACAACAATTTGTTTAGTGGCCCGGCTTATTTTTACTGTGTTATTATGGTCATCATCATTAAGATGTGTGTGTGTGTTTTTTTATTTAGCAAGAAGGAGCAAAACTTATACAAATCTGACTGACAGTTTTAAATGCATCGAAAGAAATCTTAAGACCACAAAAGGAGAAAAATACCAAAGAGATAATTATTTATTTTGTGTAGTTAAATTAAAATGATGTTTGTTTTAATAAAACGACAAACATTAATGTTTTTTGTGTGCATGTGTGTGTGTACCAAAGCACTTCACATTGTTGTAAAACACTTGAAGTGCAATTCAAAATATTACAGTATTTTATACATACATACATCGTATATATTTTTAATACACACTCGCGCACAGGAAACTCCAATAGCATTAGCAACAACATCAACAACTAATGAGTCTGTCTGTTTATGTGGCACTTGTATGCACGTTTCGTGTTCTATTAACACACGCCAGGGTATGCATGGAAAACATTACATGCCACACACATACCAAGCGGCATTACTACAAAGCCTCAGTGCTGAATGATCGCTTAAAATCTAACAAATTGTTAGTAAACGAATGACTAGACTAAATGAGGCCTGGGTAGAAAGAAGTAATTTAAAAATAAAATCATCTAGTAAGTGTTTTGTTAAAAAACAGAGAACATGAACTCAAATGTTAGTGATCAGTGATCACTATTAAATTAAATCCAGATCAATGGCAACAGCAAACATGCCACCCATTTTTTTTTGTACGAGAAGTGAAACGATCACCCGGGGGTGCTTAGAGTATTCTTGCAATATCGAGCAGTTGTTTTAAATGTGTTTAATCACACATATACCTAGCTGGCATTTGAAAGATTATGTAACGAGTGCGATCGTTTTGCGATTCTATTTTTCATCTTCCAGGCGATTGTGGGAGTAAAATGACATTTTGGTGTTCTAAATGCTGCTTTTTGGGAGTCTTTTGATGATTTTTGGACGAGTGAAGTAAGTCAGTGCATTTTATGTTGCAGTGAGAAGTTGGATTATCAGCAATGGTCGGGAGTAGGAGTATTCTGGGTTTATTTTAAGACTCTTTTGCGATCCTTTTTGGCGAATCGCAGAATATTCATAAGGCCGATTGTTTCAAGGCTACTTTAAAGAAGAACTTAAAGAGTCTTGCACGATTCTTTTGGGCGATTCGTAGACGACTCATATAGAAAAGTTATCGTCATGACACTGTTTCGCCCGTTTTACTGAACTTGCAAGATGGGATTAATTTAATCATCCGCTCCGATCGCAGGTGATTATTCTTCGATTGAAAATGCTAGCTGGGTAAAAGTCTGGTCATATGTATGCATGCGTGCGTATTTGCTGTTATCGATAACAGAAATCAGTATTTCGATTAAATTTTAATACAAAATCCAAACACCTGGAACGGCTAAGATTCTTACTGCAAAGCCAATTTAATAAGTTTCTCCCTTTTTCCTTTTATATTTATTGTAAGCATTTAGCCATCAGACAGGGAGTTGAAATTATCAACTTCCGTAATTGTAAGATTTCGCTTCCGTTTGTTTTTTATTAAACTAAAAAGCGTTTTGTTTTTAAAAAAGGATATCAAGTATCTGATTACTTAAAAGATTATTTAACTTCTTACCAGTCAAAAAATGTGTAATTAAATGAATTAATAAAGTTTAGCGTTTACCCTCAGCAGCAAAAATAAAAAAATTAAAATACAACGACACCAAACGACACTTGATTTCAACAAAAAGCCTTAAGCAATATTCACCCTTTTTATCTTTTTATTAAAATGCACTAAAAACTTAAACTGTGATTTACTTTGGTGGTATTTTGTTTGTAATTCTATACCATTTTAAAATCTGTTTTTTTTTTGTTACAAATAAACTGTGTCATTTTCGTCATAAAATAAGGGCGCTTAATTAAATAATTTTTGTAAAGTGTGGTTTTTGTGGTATTACTCGTATTATGGTTAATTAATTTTTTTTTTGTTACTAAAGTTAGTTACTTAAAACTTGTTTTCTTACTAACAAATGAATATAATTTTTAATAATTTTTTTCTTTTGTTAACTATCGGGTCAAGTGTAAATAAACAAAGCAATTGTGAATAATAAATCTTCAAGCAAACAATTAGTTTTCGATTTTTCAATTGAAAGTCATAAATATGTAATCAGTCAGTGAAATAAAAATTGTTTATTATTTCAGTTTCATTAGAATTTTTCAACTTGCAACAAAAAAGCAACAAAAAAAATCATAAACAATTTTGTAAGATGACAAACAAAAGCGAATTATGAAAAATTGAACAAATCTAAACAAATAGCTTTATAATCGAATTCCTTTCAAAAGTTATGTAAGCCTTCAGTAAGATGAAAATAATTCAATTAAATATTTAAGTAAACAATTTGTCAAATATTACTGGAAACTTTTTCTTATGAATTACGAGTATTAACAGGGAAACCGAAAATACGCTGTAAGAAATTATGTGAACAAGTTGCCAAATAAAAAAAGTAAGTACTTCTCAAGAATCGATTATTTTAGTCTCAAGCTTTGTTAAAGTCATTAAATTGGTAATCCAGTAGGGAAGAGCTTCCACCAAAAATGCTTAATTCCAAACCCGATTACTTTTTTTGAAACTTTTGCTGGGAATGTTTAATTTAAGAACGTGGTCTTACATTGTAGAGCACATTCTTTAAATAAAGAACGTAATGTAAATTTTATCGTATTCTTAAATTTTTAAGAATGTGATCTTAATTTAAGATTTTTGTTTAGAACAAAATCTTGAATGTGATCTTAAAATGAGATTTTATTCAAGATTACTATCTTAAATGCGATCTTAAAAAAAATTATTGGCTTGTCTCACGATGTCAGCAGCAAACAACGATCGAAAACTTGTATTGCAAAGAACAACAACATTAAAAAATTTGGTGTTGTTTTCAATATATGTAAGTATCCGATCGAACGTTTGCTAGTGTCATCGTGGGATAGGCCGTAAGATTTTACTCTTCAATCAAGAATTTTCACATTTAACAGACTATTAAGATGGAAATGATTTGATTGCGAGAGTAAAAATTTGATTTTAGCACGTTTTTTCCCTTAGTGTATGTCTTCAGAACTGCAATAGTAAGGCGCACTAAATTTGATGAGGACAAACTGCATGTTCCACCAAAATCTTGGGGAATAGCAAGGGAGACGGGTAGCCACTATACAATGTAATTTTTAATTAGTTAATAAACACGATTTTGATATGTAAGAAACACCCAAACAGGAACCATTGGCATATTAACGGTACTTAACCAACAAAAGAAGCATAAATTGGTTGTCCCTGTGGCTGAGTGGTAGCCATGCTATCCCCGTCATAGACCCTGGGTGTTTTCTGCAGACAAGGTAATCGCTTCGCGGTTTGTATTTGTTTAAAAAAAAGTTTTTTAATTCTATTATTTTTTTATGATTACACAAAAAGTAAAAGCAAATACAATTTTCTTTGAGTTCCCTGCAATTCCTAAAAAGATTTCATAAAATCCCAAAAAATGGAATTTTTTTTGTATTTAACAACATATTATGTCTTAAGGTGGCATGAAAAAATTTTTTGTTCCAGCTTTGGAATTTGAGAAACAAGGCCTTACATTTGATATTTATAACGAAAATAGGTCTATTTCAAAACGATCTGGAACCTTTAATAACGAAAATGTTTAAGAAAAAATGTCTTTGTAATGTTTCTTATAGTATTACCTTTTTAATATATAAAAATATGTGGTTAGTATTGTTGTAAAAAAATTTAATAATAGCGAAATAATTAACCCACTTTTTTCAAAAAATCTACTTTTTTCAAATATTTAATTTAAATTGCGCATAACTTTTGACTTAATTATGCTTTTGATGCCAAATTTTTTTCTAAATGTTACTTTTGTTCTTAGCCCATAATAAGTTTTTTTCCAAATCGAACAAGATTTGACTTCTCCATTAGCAGAACAGTGGACCAAGATTGGTAGTTCTTGGATAGAGAAATCTATTTATAAAAAAATATTTTTTAGTAGACCGAAAACATCAGGTTGGCATAGGTTTCAAGGTTAGTAGTGACACCTCCTTACATGCTGTATGAAATTTCACAACAATCGGCTCGTTTAAAAACTGCAGAATTATTTCCATTTTTTTTTCAAAATCTAAATATGCTACAAGTAGCCGCTGCGGACACATGTATGTATGTATATTCCCCCTCAGATCACCATCGATAAAAACCCTCCTTCTAAGGGCATGGAATTCTTAATATTCCTATAATAAAAACCATTTGTATTTTATCTTAAGCTTTTAAGTATTTTCAAACAATTTTAAAACACACAAAGACACACAAGTTATTTAAATAGAATTTCTTAACATTCCCATAATTTATCACTTGATTGTAAAACGCTAAGGCTTAAAAACATCATTTAATTAATTACCTCATATTAAAACAATGACAAACTGAATTTGTTACCCAAAACAATTCTATAATAAATGATGTTAAATAAAATAAAAAAAAAACTCATTCGAAAATGATACAATATCTGCATAAACGTTTAAATTCCTAAAGCCAAACAAAAAGGATTAAAAATCTTTAAAATGTGCAATAAAATAATGATCAACACTATAATGACAACGATTTATGATGCAGCCACAAAACGGATATTTTTTTTTACTCGGTCAAAAGCATGAGTGTGCCGTGGATTTTTGCTTATGTACATATTTTATGTATATGAGCATAAATTTTACACTTCTTGGGAATTGTTGTGCTGGCTTGCAACCAACAGTTGCAGCAGCACTAAGAGTGAGAGAAAAGAGGCAATATAATGCAGGTAATATTTATTTATAACCCAAACAATTTGTTAATGAATATTTGTATAATAAATCATGAATGAGAGTGAGTGAAGGAGGAATGAATGTGTATTTGGGATCTTTTTTTTTTGTGTCTTTCCACTTTAATCCATGTAGAACAAATTCTTTTAAAGTTGATCTTGAGAAATATGAAAAATAAGGGAAAAAAATCTTAAATTTCATAAATTACATACATTGAAGATTAAATTGAATGTAACACGATATTTAATTTCTTATGATTTTTATGATTTTTTTCGATAGTTTTTTTTCTTTTAACAAAATAGTTTCCATTGTCAAGAGGTTTTCAATCAAACTTCCAAACAAGAATTTTTATGAATTATGAAATGTCTTCAGAAATGATCCTATTAATTGTAAGTTATTGTTGTTGTTGCTGAGGGCCCAACGAAAAAGAAATTAATAAATTATGTTAGTTCATATATGTGGCTTTTATGCTAAAGATGCTTAACTGTTGATAAGCTTAAATGTTGATGATGTCACTCCTAATTTGTCTACAAATAATTTGACGTCTTTTGCCACAACATACCCAAATACAAAATACCAAAGAAGTAGAAAAAAACAGATAACCCCTCATCCATATACATACATACATTTCATATGATTTGTTTGCAGCCATACGTGGGAACTCCGTTAAGCTTGATTTGCTACAAAATTTTAATTTCCACTCGATTCCAGCTCATATCATAAACTTATAAAAACAAACACAAAATACTTTAAAATAAACACCACGGCCCAACAAATGCTTTAAAAGCTTGAGCACAATATGGGAAATAATCTTTATTTTTTTTTCTTAAAAAAGGGCAATAAAAGAAGAAAAAAATCAAATTAATTTTTGTTAATAAAAATATACAATTTATCATCACTATAGTCAGTCAGTCCATCAACCATCAATATCAATTTATACAAAAATAAATTAAAAGTAAATCCAAACAAATCGCTCAGATTTGCATAATATGTGTCTTTTGCCTTATCTAAGATGCCAAAGTGAATATGAATTTGAGTATTTTCTAACACTCACATGAGTTCCTATTTTTTTGTCTTCTCTTTTTTGCCTTCTAAGGGATATCAATGGCTTTTGTTGGTTTCATATAAAAGTTTTTATTACAAATTTGATACTTTTTTTGTTCGAATTTAAAGCGTCTAATTTGAGTATTACCGACAAGCGGCTCTTAAATAAACTGAAACTTTTATGATCAATTTTATATTGCCAGTAATACTAATGCAAATATAATAAACTATCAAGGAAAAACTAATAAATAGCGTATTGGAGAAAAAAAAAACGTATCACATTGCATGGAAAAAATTTGTATTAACCCATTATGGCAACATTATTTATTCTTAAATTAAATGAAAGACCACATTGTCATGTGCCATAATATGGAGATTTTTTTCTGATAAAAATCGTGAAAAGAAAACTCTCAGGATTGGTCTTAGATACATATACGCACGATCGTGATTGATGTCAATCATGTTGATCGTTTACTACTTCAAGCTCAAAACTTTTTTATAATAAACAATAAATACTTTTATATAACCAAAACTACATACGCAATTTACATAAAAAATACAAATAAAATTTTTTTCAAACTAAAGTAACATATTAAATTAATTAAGTTATTGATTGATACAATTATTATTATTTTCACTGCACAAAAATTTATTTTTTAAAAATTAATTTATTCAAATATTCAGGCATGTCACAAATTCCGATTGGAATCGTTTTGATTTGCAAATCATTTCGATTTTGTTTTATTAAAAATATATTAAAATTGATTGTTGAGGAGTTTATTAGTTGGATCCTATGCGCATTTTACTGTTGCTGGTTCAGATCATCAGGACAAATTTACCAAAAAAATTCTTAGAACAACTAGAGTCATTATGTTAAACTTTCATTTAAACAAATGAGGAGATCAACAAATATCAAAATTGAAACAAGAACTAAATAAACAACATGTTTTTTATTTTCTTACTCTACCATTGCTACATTGGCAGACTTTTTTTCAGCTCAAATTGTAGTTTGTAAGAAGTATGTAAAGAAAATAAATGGAAATCTGTGGCAAAAAGGAAAAAGTGCTTGAGTTGACTTAAGTTAATTATAAGTTAATAGTACCACCACATTTTGCATATTTGAAAGTACAACTGGTCAATTAATTTGTGCGATTTTTCAGAAAGTTATAGCACTATGACTTGCGACTTATCTTTTTCAGACTTCTAATCTTATTTGGAATAATAGATCAAGTTAGGTTATACTTTGGTATATTTTAACTTACATGAGTTACTTAAAGTATTTAGAAAGATGTTTGTTTAAAGAAAATAAAAGTAACCAGAGAATTTCCGAATTTAACTGTAAAAGAAATAAATTTCTAAAAATCGCCTTGAAAGCTTAAAAGTGCCCTACAGCCTAAAATATGACTTAAGCACTTTATCCTCATTGCCACAGATATAATAACAGCTGTAAGAATAGAGAATAGAGTGTTGTCACACATAAGTATTTTTAACCGGGTGCTGTCAAGTCAATAATTAGTGTTTTTTTATGGAAATTGTTACAATTGAAGTTTAACTAATAATCCCATATAATTGTTTTTCTTAATCAGTAAAATATTTTTTTTTATTAAACAATACATTTAAACAAATGAGAAATTAAACAAATATAATAATTTTGTTTTATGTTCTTCAGATTCTGAACGATTTCATTCATTCCCACATATTATAAAATATCTATTTTTCAAATAAACTGCCAGTGTTGTAAGTGACAAAATAAAAAACACAGTTATTCAATAAAAAGCAGAATAAAAACAGCCTAATTAGCCTTGTCGAATCATAAGCAATACGTAGGCGTTTTCCTTAAAAAGTTTAACTTAATATAACCCATCGATTTGAATGAATTAAATCGGATTTTAATTTTAATTAAAAATTCTTTTCATATAAAATAAAAAAAAAAAATTAATGTTCTTTTTTTAATTTAACGCGTGTCAAATTGGAGTATGTATGTTCATACATACATACATACATACATACATGAGTACATACATATGCACATATTTGTTTTGTGAAAAAAATTAATCATTTATTTCTTTCTCCAGTGCAATTTATGGGAAGTGACCTATGGGAATTAGATTCAAAGATTTAATTTTCGATATTAGCAATATAATTTATCATATCAAAATTAAATAAACATCAAAAAAAACTATTGAGTAAAGATCTTCTTAAAATATGATATATGTTTAATAAAAAAATATTTTTATTTAGTTACCTTTACATAATAAAAAAATAAAAGTTTAAATTTTCCAATGCTGAAAACATATTTTTGATATTTTTAATACTAATGTATTTCTTTCTAAAACATAAAATATTATTATTTAAATAACTTTTTCGACCTTTTTATAAATTACGATATATAAATAATCAAGCTTAAGGTCTTTGTTTTTTATAAAAATTATATTATAATCAATTCCAATATTTCGCTACTTTTTCGTCAGGGAATTATTAATAACAATAACTAAATATAAACATTTTTTTAACAGTTTTCAAATTAATATAATTTTTATAAAAAACAAGGACCTTAAGCTTGATTCTTTATATATCCTAAAATATTTTTAGTTAAAATAGAAAGAAATTTGTTTTATTTAGTTACTTTTACATTCCAGCAAAAAAAAACATAACAAATCACGTGTTAAATCATCGGTTCAAGTGATGACGACCGGATTAAATTTAGTTTAAACATGAATGACTTTTATATAAGCATGTTATTGAAGATCACGTGCTGGTGAGAGAACTTTTATATATATTGATCTCCATTGAAATTAATGAATTGAAGCGATGCAAGTTACCTGATTCGATGGCGTTTTTTTTTTTGTAAATACAATATAAAAAATAAAAAAATAATAGCCGGGATAGCAACCGTTCCTTTTTGACCTTAAAGACATGATCTCTACAATTGAGATATTATCTTTTTATTATTTGTTGGAGATAAAACTTTTTTATGAAAATGTATCAGAGTGATCATTTAATTCTTTTTTTGCATGCTTTTTTCCCTGTAAATTTATTTCAATATATGACCGAGCAATGCGTTTTTAATGAGTTCAAAAACTATAGCTTTACTTATAATTTACGATGAAATTCAGATTGCATTCATAATTAGGTGCAGTAGAAATCATGAAAACACATTTCATTTTGAACGTGTTCATTTATTTTTTTGCTGGTACACAGTTTAAATTTTCCAGCTCTGGGGCTGTCCGTTTAATTTTTCTGATTTTTTAAACCAACCAATTTCTTTCTAAAACAAAAAATATATTTAATTCATGAAGCAAAATAATAAATTAATTTTATCTACATACTTTTATATACCAAAAAAAATATTTTCCAACCCAGGTATCATCTTTTTATATTTTTCTAATTTGTATGCCAAAATATATATACAGCCTTATTTATAAAAATTATTAAAGCTTTAAAAAGGGTTTTTAAAACAAATTTTCATACAACATTTTCTTAAAAAGTCCTTATAAAGCCTTTGGGCCTGTTTGTTTAAATGCGAAAGAACGTTTCCATAGAACATTTATATTAAAAACAAAAAAAACAGCTTAAATTTGTTTTTGTTTCCAATACTAATGTTCGATCAAAATGTTCGCTCGCATTTAGACAAACAAGCCCTTAATAACTTTATAGAGAAAAATAAAAAATTTGTTTTAGTAGGGTACTCTTTAGTGATGAGCGATAACGCGATTATTTAATAATGTTGCACCTTGTGAATGTGATTTCTAAATCGCTGTTCTTTTAAACTGTGACTGTGATCACAGTTTAGCAGTATTTTATTTGTAGCAGTTCTGTTATTTTGAGAAAATCTAATAAGAAGAGCAGCACTGAAATTAAACTGTGACTGTGATCACGGTTTAACTCATTTCAGCTCTTCTGCTTTAAAAGTCTTTATTAGTATTGGCATTTTGATAAATACTAATAAGAAGAGCGAAAAGAATAAACAATTAGCAATCAACCTCGTCCAAATATTGAGATTTTCGTATAAAAGGCAGAGAGATAAAAATTGCAAATATGAACATGCGAGAAAAGACGATTTGACGATTTTTTATCGACAAAAGCTGAAGGTATAAAAAAAATGCATGTGGTTGCGTTATCTAATGTTAAGTAAGCATATAAGAACAATCACAGTTTGTATAAAAGAACTATATTTCCAAAACCTGTTACTTGATAAATTCAGTCACAGTTGTGATTAGTGATTTTTCAATCGCTGTGAAAAAGTAACAGGTTTCGAAATATCGCTCAACTCTAGTACTCTTATATACCCAAAAACAAATTAAAATTTTAAATACCAATTTCATTCTTACTGAAATACAACATACATAGATTTATTTAGAAAAAAAAAAACAAACAAAAATTAAGTTTATCTATTTACTTTTATGTTAAAAAAAGTTTTCCAGCTCTGAAATGGCTGTTATTTATTTTACTGATTTTCAGTAACAATCTTTATTTGACCATTTCTGAGCACCAGCTTAATACCGAAGTTTCTAGCCTTTCTGGGAGCTTCGGAAAACCGATTTCACGTACAGACGGACGAATGGACGGACAGGCAGACATCGCTTAGTCCTCTTCCCTATTCACAAGGGTAAAGAATATATATCATCTATGGGTCGCAAATTAATATTGTGGAAGCTAGACAAGGGATGACAAACCTATGTACATATTAAAGTTTTGCATTTGTATACTTGTTTGTATAGCCAAAACAAATATACCATGGTATGTACCATATAATTGTAGAGTTAGTGACAGAACTAGTATAAGATTTATTGTGTGTGCGTGTTTTTCCAAATTACAATACAATTAAAAACAAATAACAATTGCTTATTGTATTGCTGCTGAGTAACTGTTTGTATCTGTTTTTGCTCAAAAATACTAGTTGTAATACAAAAAAATATATGAAAAAACCACTGTTGGAACAAATACATGATAAGCAGATGCTCGTTCGCACGTTTGTAAAGTTTTTTGTGGCGCAGACAAGGCACACATTCCTATT
Organism: Tachina fera; assembly: GCA_905220375.1. NCBI lineage: Eukaryota > Metazoa > Arthropoda > Insecta > Diptera > Tachinidae > Tachina > Tachina fera. The sequence continues at coordinate 19,745,027 of LR999963.1, read as the reverse complement.
GTGTAATTTTGTTTTTGTATTTGCAGCTCATGTATTTCGTGTATCATTTACTCACATACATATGTATGTATATATGTATGTGAAATTTTACTTTTATTTATTCATTCATCAGCCACATACATTTTTTCTCCACACACCATAATGTACTTATGGTAAAAGCAATTTTATGTATCTTATTTGGTTTAGAAAAATAAATCCAAACAAATGTGTTGTTCTCATTTGCTCATTGACCAACCATACAAAAATTGCTTAAAAAAATCAACATTAACAACTAGTAACAGAAAAGCTAAATAACATATTTGTTCATACCAGAACCAAAAACACGCAAAGTTGATGCAAACAGATGTATCTGTGCAATGCTATAGTACATAATACACCCTTTACCATTTCTTGTTAAGGGTTTAAAAAGTTTATTTGTATTCAGTTAACCATGTCCAGATGTATTTCGTTGCTGCTTAAACAAGTCATCACGAGGCTTCAGCCGCAATTCACAAAAGGTTGTTGACAAACGACCACTAAAGTATTGAGAATTACAAAACTACACTGTGTTGACAAAGAACCTTTTTTAAAATACAACAAATAATATTGCACTTTTTTCCAAAATTAAAAATTAACTATTTTAGAAAATATTATTGATATAAAGATACCAGTGGCGCTATGTTTAAGCAAAAATTGGCATGAAGTTAGCATAAGTGACGAAATTTAATTAGGTGTTAACGAGTTCCTCTTTACAATTTGACATTAAAAATGGTCGCATTACCTAATCTTAATCCACCTCTAAGTCCTAACATGATTTTTAATGTGAAGTTTCATGACAAAACTCTTCTAACTTCATGCCAATTTTTGCTTATACATAGGGCCGCAGAAGTTTTGTGAATTAAACAAGTTTATTTATCAAAAAATCTACCGAGTAACTAATATATATGTGAACATATAAAATGTTGAATAAAACGCAAAAATCAGCGCCAACTCTGTGCGAGCAGCAAACAACCAACAAATAAGAAATTGCATTAAAGAAAGGAAATTTTGACGTTATTTTTCAGGAAATAAAACAGCATTACATCGGGTGGTTACTGGTTTGCCTCATAGAGTATTAAAAATACATTATTACTGGGGCAAACGAGTAACCACCCGACGATTAGTGTTTTTGTGTAGTACCATTTACGACTTTCACATTTCAAATTTTTCGGAGCGAAACTTGTTCGAAAATATTGCGAAATTAATTTTTTTTAAATGTAAGTATTATTTAGTATTATAATTAAAAAATAAATCCTTAAACAATAACATTTAAATGGTTAATTTCAATACACAATAGGTAGACATATGGCTGCTTAGGGAAAAAAATGTTAACTTACGATACATACCGTCAAGTCATTGTAGCGAATTTAATTTGCAACTTCAATCGCGCCTTAAGCTTCAACAAAACAAAAAAATAACAAACAAGAAGAAAAAATAACGTCGAAAGTCTATAAACAAATCTTAATCACACATCAAGGATTATGGCGCTTATCGTTTTCATTTCAACTGAAAGACGACAGTACAAAAAAAAAAACAATTTGCGGAATCCAAAAGTTAATAGATCTTTATTAATGTCATTAAAATGACGCCTTCTGGCAGTTGAAGATCTTTTTGATGAGTAATAAAATAGTGTTAAGGAAATTGAATGTTTTTTTTTTGGTTTGTTCTGGTTTGTTTTACTTTTTTGTAGCCGAAACAATTAATTAAAAAAATGGTTTGATTTTGTCCTCACATAATCGAGATAAACTTAAGCCAGCAAGCAAACAGTAACACACAAATTCCAAAAAATTAAACTGACATTAAGACAAGAACAAAAACAAAAAGATAAATAAATAAATGAATGAAATGATATGATAGACGGTTTATTAAGGTGCATTTTATAACTCTTTTGTTCTGTTGTATGTTTATAATTAATAATAAACAAACAACTTCAAAAAAGCGCCAGCAAGCGTCAAGGCATTGTGCAAAAGTAGTTGGTAAGCATTATAATGATTTAAGTGGTGCCCATTAAGGCAGAGATTAAAAATTATAACAAAAGAAATGATCAAAAAAAAACACAACGAATCTTTTTAGTTACTGTGTGATTTTTAATAAGCATAGATGCTTTGGTCCAAACAAATACGTCAACAGGACATGGCCAACAAACATACAGCTTTCCAACGAATATACTCGTACAAACATATATAAAAATATACATAAATTCAGTAAAAAAATTAAATAAGATTAAAATACTTGTAGCCCCGAAAAAAACATTATAAACTGCAGAGAAAGAAAAGAAAAATGACAACATGCAATCTGAAGCAGATAATACTCATACTACAGAAAAAAAAATTTAAAAAAAAAACAATCAACAAAAACTGCTACAATAAAATAAAACCTGAACATTCAGAGAGGGAACGAGCTTAAATGTACATGATCCCTCCTGGTTCTCTTAATGCTTGTAGAGTAGAGTAGCCAAGTTTGTAGCTTAACACTTGATATTGAAGAAATCTGATTTTTTTTTGTTATTATTTGTGTTGTAGCTTTAATCTGCTGCTAAATCAAACAAATAAAATTCCTGAGAACTTGAAAAGACTTTGTGTCAAAGAAATCAAAAGAAGAAAAAAAACGCGAAAATTTGGTTAAAATAAAACATAGAGAATTTATGTACCAACAAGACTCACTCATCATTCTTGATCATTTAATATTTATTGTAATAATACGCAGTTATATTGCCTGGAGTCTAACATCGAAATAGGAGAACTTCCGAAAAAAAACTTCAATTGACACACATACAATATGCCATTTCTAAAAAAACGTCCCGTAAATAGGCCTTAATGGGGCTCATCTCTTCCCAGAAAACACTTAGCCCTTCTCCAATATTTTTTATATATTAAATATACAGAAAAAAATATTTGTCATTTTATTTTAAGGGTCCTCATAAAAACGTTTGAAAGTCTCGCAAGCTGTATAAAAAAAAAAATTGAAAATTATTTATTTTTTTTTTCTTTCTTTATTTATTTGCACAAAAATGTTTTCTCGTAAAGTTAAAGTGAATTTTATAAACAAAAACTTCCTCAAATAATCTGAGCAATTTAGTTTTTACGCTTTCTTTACCGATTTTAGACACAAGTTACACTTTTTCGGGTTCCGTACACCAAAGGTGAAAACGAACCCTATTGTTTTCGCTACGATATCCGCCTTCCCGTCTGTCTTTCTCAGGCTATTTCCTCGAAAACCGTAAGAGTTAGGTGCATTAAATTTTCAAGTAAAACGTTTGCCGCTACAACAACAAATAAATGAAAATTAAGAATTAAAGGATATTTTAAAGTGAGCAACGAAAAATGTTTTTAGCTATTTATGCAAACTACTCTAAATAACACTGAAATTTAAAAAAATCAAAATTAAAGTGTTTGTTATGAATTAATGTAATTTTTACCAAGTAATTTTGAGAACTTGCTGTAGCTTAGAAACCGTAACAGACAAACTCTTGAAATTTTCAAAAACACGAAAACAAACAAAAATCCAAAATTAAAAAAATTTCGAAGCTAAAAATCGCCAAAATAAAAAAGCGCTTAAATGAGCAATATCACCAAAAAAAACTAAATCGCTCAAATGCCAAAAAAATCATCAAAAGTATAAAGCTGTCCAAAAAACTAAACAAATCGACTAAGACGGAAAAAATCGCCAAAACGGAAAAAAAGCTCCAAAACTGAAAAAAATCGTTAGAACTCAAAAACAACCGCAAAAATCGATAAAAACTGAAACAAATCGCTTAAACTAAATAACCGAAAAAGTTCGGGAAAACAAAACAAATCACTAAAACTATCGCTCATTTACTCAAACAACGTAATAACTCAAAAAAAGCAGTTTAGCAGAAAACGAGTTTGAAGTTCTTAATTTACACACAACTTAATAGAAAAAGAAAATTTTATTTTTCTCTCAAGAGTTGGGCAAGCAAGATAGTTGTATGATATGAGAATTAATTCCGAATAATTAATTCGAAAAATTAATTTTTTGATTTATGACGTTCTATGAGTAAATGAAAAAAATTATCAAGTAAAAAATATCTCATGAATTTAAAAATAGTTTATGACCAAAAAGGCTTAAAACTTCAAAGGCCTTATTCAGAAAAATAAATAATTTAGGTTTACGAAACGTTTAATAAACAAAATTTGTTCTGTAAACCTTTCGTAAACGAAAATAATTTTTTCTGAATACGGCAGCCAAAATAACAAAATTAAAAATAAAAATACAAAATATGTTGTTGAAGTCTGCTGATGATTTCGCTAAGCACCAATGAAATATATATATATATATATAAAATGCTTAACCAGCAGCAAATAAATTTTAATTAAAATCAAAAATATTTTGCAAAATTTTTTGCAATAAAATTTTTGATTAGGTCAAAGATTAGAAGGTTTAATATATTCGTTCATTAATATGCGTATGTCGGGTAGAATGTTCGTCTAAGAGAATTTTATACTAGATTAAAGAAAACTTGAACACGAATTCTCGTAGACGAATATTCCACTCAACATAAGCAATAATTCGTTATGGCTGTTCTGAACATCTGTGATTTTTTGAGTTACGACTGTTTATGATTCAGTGTGCAATATACTCGTATATAGTGCAAATTCAATATTATTATAGTTTTTTCTGTTTGAAATTTCCTTTAGAATCAAATGTAAAAAATCGCTTAAAATATTTACTTAAAGAAAAGCGACAAGTAGTCATCGGTAGTCACAACAGATGAAAACAAATATGTTTTTTTTTGTGTTTTAAGAAATCCTTGAAGTTAAAGTGTGTGAATGTCATTATGCTTTGCTAATTGTGCAAAACATAAAACACAGTATTCGTTTGTAACTAATAATGACAAAATATATACATACACATTTTTTAACGACTTAAGGATACTAATGTTTGTCCTTGTAATAATTAATGAAACGAAACTAAAAGAGATTTGTTAGACATTTTGCTACCATTTTATGTCGTTGTTTAATAAATATTTAACCTTTAACTGACTTCTGACCTTGACCATAGTAACACTTGAAAAGGAAAAGGATGCTTTAATCCAAAAAAATTGACAAACACGTTTATGGCGTTTGACCTTGACTATTAGGCTTGTTGTTTATAGATTTGGCGCATTTCCTACTTTCAACTTTTCCAACTGTTAACCGTTTCACACTGTGTTTTGCCTTAATGTAGATTTTAAGGTATCAAGGTTTCTGCCACTTATTTCAAATATGTTCTACTGGCTGAACTTTTGTAATTTTCTTTTATCTTTTCAATATCTTATAAAATGTAAAATAGAATTGTTTTAAAAGACACACGCGCGTCTGTTTCGGTTTAATGTGCCTTAAATATTAAGTAACAATTTGTATACATATATACATAACCATAAATTTAATTAGAAATTTTATTGTTTATTTTTATTATTATTTTTTTTTGGATTCAATTTACAGATGTTTATAAAATATTGCCTGTTAAATTTTCAATTATTGCGAGCAGTTTTCAATAAAAAATTTTACGTTTTACAGCTAAAATAATTTATACGGACAAGCAATCACAAAATAAATGTATGTTTTTTCTTAGCAAGAATTAATTGCAAAAGAGATTAACTGCATTTCTTTAATTAATTAATTTTTTCACTTTTCAGAATATAAAACGTCAAAAATAATTAAATTACGGACGTACTTCAAAAGGCAAGCATGGCTAATAATAAAAAATGTGTAGAGCAAAAAAGTCTAAGACTTAAGAAAAATTTAATTTTGAATTTTGTTGAAGCCTTCTAGATTGTTATATTTATATTTAGTAATTCTCAATTATTTTTTAGAGAATTTTTATATACATAGGCTGGAAAAATTCTAATAATGAAAATTTTGTATATAAACAGTCAACCAATGAAAAAACACAAGAATTAAATTAAAAAACTATTTTTTTGAGCTTTAGGTCAGTTTATATTAAATTTATTGGTTCAATATTTCGTTAACCTTATTTATATTGTTTCTCGTTTTTTTTGATATTTAGTTTTAATTAATTAATTTTAATTTAATTTAATTTCAACCAATAAATTTAATATAAACTGACCTAAAGCTCAAAAAAATAGTTTTTTAATTTAACTTAAAAAAATGTCGAAAAATTAGATAAAAATATTTGTCGAAAGAATTAAATTAATCCCAAAACTCAAAATCAAATAAGTGCCCATTTTTGCTATCTACGTATTTCATATTAGTCATAAATGGTGAAATAAGTCCCAATGAAATATGTTTTACCGAAAATATTACACAAAAGTTTATTAATTGATTCAACAAAAATTGATTTTTTTTTCAATTAAAAATTTTTGGTGCAAAAATTTGTTTCTGTGTACCGTGCAGTGATTTATCTATTAATTCGATTAAATATGTGTGTCCACTTTCCTTATATTATTAATTTTGTTATGCAATTTTGTAGTTTCTACAAGTCAGGCAGACGACTCGTCTAGAAAATTTGTATGAAAATCACTCAAGAATATGAGTGCTATCCATATCAATTTTATACTCAAATCGTTCGTCTTGGTTGTAGAAACATTAAGTTAGTAAATTTACCTAATGTACATACATACATACATATGTTTCGTTTTTAATACATACACACCTAACAATTTTTATTTAAAATATGCAGTTAGGTCTTTTTACTTCTGACTGTGCATTCATTCATTTGTTTGCCATTTTTATTGACTATTTACTACTTTAGCTTTCGTACAAACGATAAGATAAGAGTTTTTCTAAAGCTTAAACACTCAAAGAAATTAATATATACATATATGCCCTTAATTATGAAAGTGGTCTAAGTCATATATTTCTCTTGTCGAGATATTTAGTAGATTACATTTGAACTTGTACTAGTCTCGATTTATATAAATTTATTTAATAATTTTTAAATATTTATTGAAGTTTTTCAAAGATTTATTTGATATTTCGAATCAAAAGGCACATGACTTAGAGCACTTTCATAATTAAGGCCACATATGTACATATGTTTTACTGAAAGGGGATTAAATAAACATCAAAAGAACAATCAGTGCAGAAAAAAATATTTCAAGAAATTATTTAACAATTCCGTTTGTTCAAAATGTAGAAAAAAAATTATAAACTTTGTATTTGATTCCAAAATTAAGTTTATCAAAAATATTAAAAATACTGAACCCGATTAATGTCCTGATTCAGTAAGAAGATTTAGGACGTTTTTGTTTGAAAATACTTTTGAGTTCTTGTGTTTGAATTCTCTAAATTAATTTTTTCAGAGATGGTTGTTGTCTTTGATATTGAAAAATAAAAATTTTATTACCATGTTTCTAAAACATAAAAATTAAATTAAAGTATTATACAATAATTTGAAAAATATATGAAAAATATGTGTTGGATATAGTGTTTGGAACAAGACATAAAGCAAATACACGAACCTTCTAGCAGAGACAATAAATAATAATTGTTTTAAAGAATAACAGCTGCAGTTTTTTCGTCAATAGACAAGACGATAAGATCGTAGAACAGAATTAGGGCATAAAAAATTGTTCCTGAATACATAATTTACTGAATCATTTTTAATCTGTATGCTCGTATATAAAAATTAATCCAGAATTGCAGAAGTTCTTGAATATAAGTGAGAGCGTTGAAGTAGAAATATATAGTATTGTATTCCTCTCTCTCTCACTTTTGCAATTAAAAATAAAAAGTTGCTAAAAAAAATTGCAAGCCTGGACCGGTGCTTAGGGTAAGAAATTTCAAATGATTTGTGATAGTATATATCCCAGACTTGCTACATCTGCATTATTTGCACGAGCAGTTTACAACGATGAGTGATTTCAAATCTTATTACTACATACACAGAAAAAAGTATTCACCAATTAAGAATTTAATTGTATTAATTAAATTTTTAATTGTATTAATCAATTTGAGTGGAAAAACTTAATTGATATTATCAAATTGTTTATAGGTGAAAATTTAATTAATTTTTTAATTGATTATACAAATATTTTAATTAATATTACAAAATCATTCATATTACTTTTTTGTGTGTATGCCTATTTCATTTCTTAGTACATAAGTTATTTTATACTAGCATTTCGCCGTGACCTGGTTCGCATTTATTAAAAAAAAATATCAACAGTAAAAGTTTTTCTTTTTTTTATATTCTTCTTCTCAGATAATAACGGACAAAATAAGAAAGGAATAGGGTATCGGTCCAGCCACTTACCCAAGATGCTTCGATAAATAAAAGGGATTAATTCTTATATACATGTACTTTGCAATTTCTCCACAACTTTCTAACACTATTTTATGTTAAATTTTATAAAAATATTTCACATAACTAAAAATTATATTAAAAATTCCATAATTTAAATTTCTACTTAAACACTATGCCCCATTCTCATAAAAAAAATAAAATGAATTTGAAATTCATTTTAGGAAAATTTTGTATGAACAATTTTCAATAAAATACATTTCAAACTCATTTTAAATTTTATGAATATATATATATATATATATATATATATATATATATATATATATATATATATATCTACTCATTGATTTTTTTCAGTGTACGTCATTTATTTGCAATTGTTCAGTAGTTCATAAAAACATATTTTTATGAATACCTGTCATGTTTTCCAATTACAGCTAATATTAAATATTTAATGACTGTGTATTTTAATAAAAGAAAAAGAGTTATAAATCTTTTTTTTTTTGCATTTCAGTTTATCTCTCGCCGTACTAATGAATTTTGTTAGCAGTTAAAAACAGAAGAACTATAAATTTTATTTATTTATATTTTTTTTTGTATCAAGTAAAATTGGAACATAAAGTTGTACAAAGAAAAGCTATGAAAATTTATAACAATTGCAAATCAGCAAAGTCAAAAAAATAGATGTTATCAGGTCTGGAAAACTTAAACTTGTTTTTTGGTATATAAAAGTAACTATTTAAAAATCAAACATGTTTTACATTTTAGAAAGAAAACGTTTGGTATTGAAAATTAACAAAATCAAATAAGCAATAGTTGATCTTAATAGTTCGACTATGAAAGGAAATCAAACTTCAATTGCCTTGTTAACCGGCAACGCAGCTGAAATTAGAATCACTATTATGTTTGGTAACTTTCTCCAGTTACCCAAAAAAAAAACGAAAATATGATGGGCAACTGAAAATAATGCAAGCAAAGCTTCAAAATATATTAAGGAGTTTTGCGATTTTGTGCGTTAAAACTACATTATGCGCTGAGTTTTAATGTGAATTAAGCAACTCGTTAAGACAATGTCCAATCTTGCCAAATTCAATTTTTATTATTATTTATTTATTAACATTGATATTCTACATAAATACAATAACAATATAAGAGGGTTAGAAGCACCAGATTTATTTTTAAATAAGCTACTTCTTCCTTGGCAAGGCGAAAATGTGTTTCAAAGCTAAGCAATTCATCCATAATCAAGCCATAAGCTTTGAATCTGGAATGTATATTCCTAAAGGAAATTGGGAGAGCGCATTAAATATTTATACCGATACGGATATAAGCTCTGAAAGGCATTATTTAGTAAAATGTAACGTTTATCGTTGACAAATTTTATGCACAGAAAAAATTATAAGAAAAAATTTTTCAAACAAAAATTTGTTTAAAATAAAATTTTGATTCAGTAAATATTTTTTACTATTCCAGTAAATATTTTTGTCCGATTTTGTTTTAAGCAAAACAATGTAAAATTCTAGTTGATACAATTAATATAAAGTAATACTTGTAAAAAAATTGTAAAGGAACATTTCAACAACAGCCCAGTAAAAAAAAGAGACTCCAAAAAAGTCATGAAAATGTAGAGTTTGCGATGCGGAAGTAGTGAAAATTTCGATCCGATCTAATGATTTTTACATAGCGTTGTCATTGATAGAAGTTCTCTTTTTCGATGCCTGGTCATTGAATTGGAAGCGATATTAAGAAATATTCTCTTTTTTGTGTTCTATGATAGTATTTTCATTTAGGAAAAATGGTAAATAGTTACCTATTTTAACAATCCGTTTCTTTTTATACGAATTTAAGCCCGAGAAAGTGTTTTCATGTAAATTGAAGCAAATAACTTTTAAATTTTAGACTAAAATTAGTTCATAAATTTCTTTAAAAAAATATTTTTTTTTTAATTCTGGTGAGTATTTTCTAACACTATGGAGGAGTTACAAGGTTTTGTATGACTAAAATAAGCTTCTACATGGTTTTTTGCTCACTATCGGCAAATTAAAAATATCGATTTTTTGGAAGCAATGAAAATGTAGTTCCACTAGAATGACTTCCATTTTTTTTCAAACAAATTATTACAAAATTTGCATTTGAATTTACAAATTTCTTTGTAGGACCTAAATTGAAAAAATTAGTATTTGATTCGGAGAATTTTGGGTTTGAAATGGAAAATTAGTTTTTTTGTGTATGAAGAAAGATATATGTTTGTATACATTACTAAAACAAAATACGTACATATGTACATACAAAATATGTCAACGCTTATCGCTGCGTTTTACGAAATAACGCCATAGTTTAGATTTTGATTTTTCAACCAGTAATATTTTTCCTATACTTGGCTGCCTGTGCATGTTTGCAAAATAATTATTATTTCATAGCTAAGGATGCAGACATGACATGTTCTAAATATTTAAATTAGAGATGGTCAAATTATATGTATATGTACATACTAGGGACTCCAATCGGTATCGATTTTTGGAAATCCCGGGATTTTCGGGACCTCGGGATTTACGGGATCCCGGGATTTAAATTTTTTTTGGTAAAATAAATATTTTTTTTAAATAAATATTGCTTTAACAAATATTATGCATTTTAAAAGTTTTTATGTTGATAATATATAATTACACAATTGTCTTTAAGGTTAAAAATTTTTTAATACGAGTGTGAAATAAAAATTAAAAGAATTTTTTTCATCTATTTTTAAGTTGATTAATCACATTTGATGTTAGAGAATTTATACTGAAAACCATAACTAAATATGAAAATTTGTTTTAGTTTTCAATATACATTGTACATTTTATCTATAATCTTAAGCTAAACGAACATACATAAATATCAATGGACTTTTGAAAAACGAAACGCATTATTCGGTATATATTTCTAACGTTTACGTCAACCCGACAACAAATAGTTTGGAATAGCTTTGTATTGTATTCTACTTCAATTGTAAGGAGCTGTCAATAGTACTCAATTGTTACCGAAAAGTAGATAAGTGCTAATTTTTTTTATAGCGTTGAGGAGTCGACATACATACATACTGAGAGAAATTAATTTATTTTGCTTTTGTTGTTAATTTATAAGAAATATGTCACGAATAGTCATTAAATTGTTAAAACTGCACGTATAAAATTGTATGGGACTTTTAAATATTATAAAAAAATACCATAAAATCAACGAAAATTTTAATTTGTAAATGGTTTTTTTTAAAAAAATTTCTAAGACATCCCGAAAAAGAAAACGCGAGATTGAATTTTACAAATCCCGGGATTCGGGATTTCCCGTTTGGCATCCCTAGTACATACACATATCGCACATTTTTTGAGTTAATGATGCAGAAGTAATTCTCATATCGTTATTCATATTATTTTTTTATATTGTCAGTTACAGCAATTTAGAGTATCAATGTAAATAGAATACGTGAATTGTTTTGAATTGTATCACATTTTATTGAAATTTGTTTGTAATGAAAGCTTAAATTCACCAGCAATTTACAAATGTATTGCCATTTTTATATGTTTTTTATTAATAATTTTCTATCTGCTTAAATTTTTTTTAATTAAACGCTAAGGGAAGTAGCTGATTTTATCCCAATTTTCAAAAATCAAGCTTTTATCATATTTCGAAGATTTGAGGTCCTGGGAGTTGATTCTGACATGATGTCCGCAATGATGTCCGTATTGATGAATTTCTGTATGCCCTTGTGTGCCTGTTTGTGGGAGTGTGTGTGTATTTGTGAGTGTGTGTGCTTGCGCGAGTGCGTGTGTGTATATCAGTGTCCCGCAAAATGAAATATGTTTGTATTGGTGAGAAAAATGAGAGTAAAATAAAGTTACACTTGAAGAAAAGTTTTGCAATTTAAAATACATACCGTGGTTATTAATTGTTTGATTCCTTTTGTGAATATGCAATTTAATAAAAAATTAAGTAACGATTAAAAAATCTAATAATCCATTCAACAATATAAAGCATAAATTCCAAATTAAATTTATTCACAGCGCTGTGATAACTATTGAAATGCCTATTTAAACTATCTTTCCTATTATTTGTAAATGTTTCATAGCATAAAATACATTGCATATTGCGAAAAGCATTTTTTATCACGAAATATTTATAAGCTTCCATAATTATTTAAATTTTTACTTTTTTTTTTGCTGTAAAAATTAATTAAAATTGAACTTTAATTTCATTTGGTGCTCTCAATAAAACTAAACAAAAACTAGGAAAACATTCGTACGTGTTTTCACAACTTCATTCATCGCTTTCTCAGTGAAGAAATTAAATTAAAGAGCATAATCGTTTGTATGATTTTGTCCACAATTGCGGTATGGCTTGCGCGTTACTGGTGTATATAAATAATTCATATCTTAACGGATCGGAAGGAAATTTACCGCATTCGAAAGATCTTGAGCTCACTTAACGAATCTATACGTTTTAGTAAATTTCGAAAAATATTAAAAATAAAATTTTCACAAAACTGTTTTTTTAATATAAAGAAATGTTACTAAAATCAAAAGATTCGTTCGAGAGATATCGTTGATGAAAAATTTCGAAAAATTTTGTTTTTATCCAATAACTTTAACAGTCTTCATCGGATCGATTTTAGATATTCGCTGAATGTGTGATTTGACCAAAATCTGTAAAATGGTTTAAGAGATATAGTTGTCGAAATTTTTTGGAATGAATGGTTTCTATTTTATTACTCCATAATTTGTTGTTTAATGGATTTTCTATGCACAAAATTTTTTTGGATGGGTGGGAAGTTAAAGGTTCCCATATTTCTAGACTTTTTATTATTATTATTTTTTTTATTACTTATTCTGAATTAATATATTGATTTTCTTAAAAACTCGACTTATAGGCAGATTTTGTAAAAATTTCGTTTACAAACGTTTCAAATTTGTATGAAAAATAACGAAAATTCGTTTCAAAAATATTTTTTCCATACAAAAACGTTTGTATTTACAAAATTTGGCCTTTATTTTAATAAGTTCTCATATTCCAAATACAGTTACATTAAAGAATTTATTATTTTAAAATTGCACTTCAAACTTAAGCCTGATTTAACTTTACGTTAGAAAGGTTGGTGCTAAACCGCACCTCCACCTGCACTCGGAGACCCATTTGGCTCCATCGTGATTTAAAATTGCTTTAACTTTAAGTTCAGAGAAATATGTGTATAAATATGTATACATGTATATATTGTGATTGCCAAAGAACCAAAAAAAAAACATCATAATTAATTAATAATTTTTTAAATTTAATTAATAGTTGGTTGAAAGTATGTATTTTGCAAAAATCATCTTCTTCACAAAATTCATGAATGTTTAGAAAAATAAATATCATTGAAAAAAACTATTAATTACATGAGTTGTGATAAATTGTTATAAGCAATCTTATTTTCCAACTATAAATAAATATTTTGCAACATCTTAATGTTTATATTTTGCCATGCAAAAGCAAACAATTATTGAGGGAGCTGCAATATACATACATACATGCATACATATATTGCAATGGGAACAAACTGCTTATAAAAGTTATGATTGTTTAGATTAAAAGTTTATTGCACCGTTTAATTAGAAAACAATTTAGAACCCATTCGCACAGTAAAAGCCAAACAATGAATCATGGCGACAAATAGCAAATATTGCAAAATACAATAATAAATAATAATAAAAAAAAACTATAATATTTATAGTGCAAATAAATAAAATAAAGTTTATATTTGCGCTATTTATTAATGTTTATCATTTGTATTAACAAATCGATTACAAATTTATTGATACGTAAAGAAAAAGTATTTAAAATACAAACATACATGAGTAAATAAATTGAAGACAATGATTGCAGCTTTTAAAAATATTATTATATGTATGTACATATGTATGTAGTACAGTGTGTATAACATGGAGTACTTCACACAAAGTATTCATTGTTAATCCCTAATAAATTGTTAACGGTCACTTAATGCTTGCATATGCGATAAGATAGTGATAAAAACTTCTTGTTGTAGGTACTTACCCTGCTCATAACATGATCCGCACCGGTGCCCTCCTCATCCTTAAATATTATATCGCGATTATTGTTAAATTCCAACTTTTTAAATTTAGCAGAATCGCGATTGATGGCACCTTCGCTGACACCCGATGCTCCCAATGATTGTTCGGACATATTTGGTACATGCTGTTTAAATACTAAAGGAGTTAATTTACGTTTTATTCTGGGACCACCAATACCTCGACCGGGACCACAGCCAGCTACAGTTGAAAAAAGATTTAATAAAAGCAAGAAAGTACACAGGCGGCGCAAGCTTAAAGCTGACGGTGCAGTTGTAGTAGCACATGATGCAGTGCAGCATGAAATGTTCGATGATGTTCGTGATGCAAAATCTTCGTTAGAGAACGTATTTTCATAGTTTATATCATCCTTGTTTTTATTATTGCATGCGATTGCATTTGTGTGCTGGGGCTCTTTCGAACTGCTGGTTGGTAAGGCCGTTAAAGAGTTGAGGCAGATGTGACAATTTTTGCAAGACATATGTGTTAAGCCTGCAAGGCAGGGCACGCGCAATTCAAATTCCATTTTGTTTAGTTTTTCTTTTTGTAATTACTTTAAATTTATTGTAAATTTATACATATAATCCTTGGCATTTGTTTGCTCTATTCAGTTTTATTTAATTTTTTCTTATTGCAACACTTAAACATATGTACACACGTATGTATACAATCATACATGCAAATATTTTTTAACTACATACAAAACACAACGTTATTCCTTAAAATTTTTGTATTTGATTTAAATTATTTATTTTATTTTTTTTAATTTCTTTCACTAAATTGGTACACAATAAATTTTAAACTTATTTGCAAGGCCAGTAGTAATTCACTTCTTTTATTATTAATTTAATTCTTATTGCCTTGGCTAAAATTATTTCGCTGACTTTTTATCCATATGCAGACAAGGAATATAATTTTGAACTTTTTAAAACTGTTATTTTTTCTCGTTTGTATACGCTCAGAACGACCGTTGCGCTCGCTTACTGATTGACAAATGACATTGCTAAACGAGGGTGCTTTCAAGAAAGAACCCCGTGCGCAACGATCTTTAGTTTGAATTGCTTTTGTAATTTCATACTGCTTATTCTACTCTGCGTGCTTGCTATTACTGTTATCTGTTTAAACATTTTCATGCTACAGCCACACCAATACCACCAACCAAAGTTACTTACTTAGTTACCTTCTATTTACACATTCTGTTATTCAGCAGGTTCACTCAAAGCATAAAATGAATAATTTTCGAAGATATTCCTTCATTTGTTCACTCATTTAAATATGCATGAGTTTCACACATAAAAGTTTATTCAGTCAGTCAGTTGTGTTCATTTAGTCTTCGTTGTGCCTCTGCACAGTGTTGACATATCTGGGGTATTTGCACTATTTGGACGTAAGTGTATGTATAGGGGCATTTCCACAGGAAATTCCACCTTTTGTCACGTTAATTTGCATTGTGACGTAGCTTGTTTGGTTTTTTTTTAAGAAAAACTAATGTTTTATATACTTTTTCCTTTGTCGGTGTTGAGCGCAATTAGCTCTACACGCGGTAAAAATTAGAAAAAAATCGAACGGCATAGCTCCAATATAAAAACTTAATTGCACGGTGACGTAACGTGACAAAAGGTGGACTTTTCTTTGGAAATTCCTATAAGTGCATATCGTTGCCAGAGAGTCACAAAACTCTTTTTTAGTTAATATTACAGAATTAAGTGTTTTGTATTTTGTAAAAATTTTATACAATGATGTATACTCAGCAGTTATTGCTTTCAGCAATAGCACTTACAAATTTTGCATAGTTTTGAGGAAATACAACCCTGGGAGCAAATTTCGGCATTCTATAGGACTCGCAATTTAAAAATGTTTCATTAGAGTTTATATGCAAATATTTTTAAATTACAAGTCATATCGGATGCCGTGCCGGATGCCGCTGATTTAAGCAAGCTTATGAAAATTTTCAAAATATAATAACTTATATATATATAATATAATATAACTTATTACATCAAGAGGTCTACTCTTTAATTCGAGAAAATACTTTCGAAAATCTTGCTCAAGAAAAATTTCCGTGTGTGAACCCAATATGTTAGGTTAAGTTAGGTTAGCAGGCTGCTGGTATGGAAAGTTGAAATTTTAGAGTCCAGCCCACTTGGGTCCAATACAATAATATCTTTTTGCTACCTTTTAGTTGAAGAGAAGATAGTGAAAGAGGGTGAATAGGGAAGGGATAGTGATAGAGAAGACAAGTGGTGAAGGAAGAGATGATGGAAAGCTTCATTCTTTTACAACTCTGTTTTTTTGCACGCTTTAATGCAGTGTTGCAGCGCCTTCTGGTGTTAAATGAGGTGTATTAAATTTTTAAGCTGTGTTTAGTAGCCATTTAAAACCAGTATAAATGATTTGAAATTTCCTTTAACTGCCATCTGATAGATGCCATATTTTGTACTTTATTTTCTTGATCAAAAAATAATTCCACTGAGCTAATTATCCTTTTTATCAATAATTGTTTAAGCAGTTTTACTTAATAATTTTTTTAACACTTATATGTTGAAGCTTTGTTTATATAATTTTCAGTTGCCAATCTGGCTTAATCGTATTTTCGATCAAGTTTCTATATATACCCCTTTTAGACACGCAACGTTTGCTTTGCAATGTCTTGATTCTGGTGTGTGAAAGACAGAGGGAGGAATACTAACTCTTTTCATCTTTCTCCCAGCTGAATTAAGACTTTGCAACGTAAACTTTCCGTGTCGAAAAGGGACACAATTTTAATTTCAGTTGTGTTGCCAGTTGCCAAATGAAGAAATACTTCTTCTTTGTCTGTCTCCCAACTGAATTAAGATTTTGCAAAGTAAACTTTGCGTGTCTAAGAGGGGCAATACATAATACTAATGTCCCTTTTTGACACGCAAAGTTTACTTTGCAAAGTCTTAATTCAGCTGTTTGAAAGACATAGGGAGGAATACTATCTCTTTTCATCTTTCTCCCAGCTGAATTAAGACTTTGCAACGTAAACTTTCCGTGTCTAAAAGGGACACAATTTTAATTTCAGTGGTGTTGCCAGTTAATAAAGTAATTGAAGTTTGGTTACCGTCCACGATTTCAACCTGAATGGGCTATAAATAGAGATGCTAAACGGTAAATCTCGATCCCGTGATTTTAAAATTTTTTAGAACCCTGAATTTTCGGAATTATCTGAATCCCGTTTTTGCATAAATAATGCTTTTAATGTCATCTTCTCTATTAAAAATTATTAGAAACACCCTGTTGTAAAACGTTAAAATAACCAATTTGCTTTGAATAAATGTTTTAGTAGATAATATTATATACATATATCGACGGCTCCATTCCTAAAAATGCTAAGTCAAAAAAGCTAGTTTTGAGATAAACGCCTTCAAAGTTGATTGATAATATCTCCGGAATGTTATTAGATATAAACTTGAGACTTTTTGTAATCATATAATAATTGCAATATAATTTTTTTTAGTTTATTTGAACTCTATAAATTTGCCGTAGATCATAGTTAAAATTGATTTAAAATCACAAATCTATTACCTAGTCCTCTAAGTAAGGTTCTTTCTCACCTAAAATTGTCATCTAAGTACACTTAGCACGTTTTATTTTGGAAAAAATATTAAATTAATTTTTTTTACTATATAAAAATTGAGGTTTTTTAAAATTGACAAATTATGCTAAGTACATTTTTGCTCATAACTTTTGATAGAATAGTCCAATCACTGAACTTTACCGATTATTTCCCTAGTTGTATTTATTCCTCAGAAAATAAAAGATATTTCTTAATTTTTATTTATTCCTCAGAAATTAAAAGTTAATCTCGTGATTAACTCACGAGTGAATAATTAATTAAAAGTCAACCACTAATTACAGGTAATTCACGCCTGGCAAGAAAAAATCACGACATTTGCACGTCTTTACTTAAAAACATACATAATAAATAACTTTTTTTTTTAATTCCTATCTAAGTAAGTATGCATTCATTGTGGTAACACTGTTAGTAACTGGCAATCGAGTTAAGAGATCTCTTTGGAAACACACACATGCACACAAACGCACAGTTCATTTGTATTGATTTCAGCCAAAACGAAATGAACGCTTAAAAATGAACTTAATTGCAACAAACAGTAAAGGCTAAATAAAAATACTCATGCATTGGCGCAACAGCACAGAAAGAGACAACTATGTTAACGTATACTCATCAACAAAATATTAACAATACTCAATAATTTACAAAAAAAAAACAAACAATAAATCGATTGTTTTCTCTCTGTTTGGTTGTGTTGGTATTTAATTTATCTTGCTAGTATTGGTCGATGGAGCAGCAGCAACCGTTTAAGTATTAATTGGTATTATTATATGTATGTATTCTCTTTTATAATACATTGTTGGCTGTGGCAACTTTTATTAACTTTCTTTTATGCCTGCTATTGATTTTGTAATATTAACATTTAACTGCCTTTTATTCAACCTGTTATCATCAGTACTAATTTGACCGTTATGATTCTCAGTTTTATATTTTTGTGGGAATAGTTTCTTCCTTAAAAAGTTAACAAATTCATATGCTAACACATACATACATATGTGCATACATACTGCAGACATACCCTGCAGTCAGACTGGGGCCAAGTGTCTCTATTGGCACTGCTACACGTTCAATAAATATTGTGATATTTGGATCGCGATCCATTTTACGAGTGAGAAAACCAAAATAAAGTTTTAACCGACGAGTCACACAACTGCGGCAATGCCTCCAAATTAAAAATAAAGTCTTTCAAAATAATTTTTTCAGTCGTTAATTCCGATTCCTCCGGCAGAACCCAATCGCTTTCACATCTTCTGCCATTATCCTTATTAAAACAATCTTTACCCAAATGTAATAACCTTTTTTACTTTTTATTTGTTAAAATTTTCTCTGCTTCTTTTATTTTATTTGTTTTATTTCACTTCTTATTAACGTATCGCGTTCAATATTTATCACGCGATCCGCGATCTGGATTCTATAATTTAGGCCTTTCTGCGATATGGATCGCGATCCATCAATACTGTATGCTGCACGTTCAATAAATATCGCGATACTGGATCGTGTTCATTATATATTGAACGTGTAGCAGTGCCCTATGTCAACACTAAAATTCTAGTAGTAGTTGCATTGTCTACAATTTCTGTTCTATTCGTCAGTATAAAAGAGAGAGAAGAAACAGATGTGGTGGATTTTTCAACAACTTGTCAATATATGTAAGTAAATTTGTATGTACTTAAGGTATATAAATGTACCAGTAAATGTCTGGTTGGTATGTCTAAATGTCCCCTTAAAAACTATGTATGTATGTAGTCACTACCTAGTCAATTGTTTTAGTGTTACTAGTAGATTTTCAACGACAAGCACATGCTAAATGTCTATAGCTCAAAGTATTGTATGGGGAATAATTGTCACCAGTAATTGTAGTACTGGTGACAAAGTCAAAAGCGACTCAGTATATTTTCAGCATCGGCGTTTCCTTCAGGGTACATATGTACATTAGGGTTGCCATTATTTTTTTTATTTCTTCTACTCTCACCCCAAAATCAGTTCAGTTTTATGTAAATACAAAAAAATTTCATACCGATAAGTTCGATAAGTTGCGTTTTAGGGGGTGCGTCCAGCCTTCAAAGTTGACCTCAAGCCCATATATTCAATGTAATTTTTTTAGTTTTACTTTGACTATATAATTTAATATATACATACATATAAGCTCTCATTGTACATACTTAAAATAAAAAATTTGCTTATAAATATAATTTTATGACATAAAATTGTTGGTATTTTGTTGGTTATTTTCCTCATTATTTTCTTAAATATTAATTTTAGCAAAAAACTTTCTTCGGTACTAATGTTTTTGACTTGAAGAGCTAAAATATTGCAATATATCATATTCTTGTAAAATGATTTTTTAAAAAGATAGTCACATACAAATAATTACATTGGAAAATGGGCTTGAAGGCCAACTTTGACGGCCGGAAGCCCCCCCTAAAACGCAACTTATCGGTATGAAATTTTTTTTCCATCAAACTTAACGGATTTGGGGCGTGAGAGTAGAAGAAATAAAAAAACGTCTCCATACAATTAACGGCCACTCTAATGTACATACACAAACACATGTATAATTCCAACAAACTATTAATATTGTTGTATTATTTCAATATTTATGTTAATTATTCATAATTAAAATACATATCCAGATGATTGGAACCACTTAAATTTCTATATTTAGTACGACATACATACATTCACATGTACATACATACGTAGGGTTATCTTGAAATTCAGTTTGTTTATATATTTCAATAGAACAATATCTAATTAGATTCTAATGTACCAAAAAAAAAATGCAAAACTCTCGACTTCAAACAAATAATGAGTTAATGTGTTTCTATATTAAGGTAACGATATGTATACAGAAAAAATTGATTTTGATATTTGAATAAGAAAAAATCTTTTGAATTTTCTGTTATTGATAAATAATATTGTATGCACGTTTATTGAAAATAAAGTCAATAAAGAAATTTCATGACTCAAAGAAAAAAATTTGTTGACTGAAATTTTATTTTCAGTGATAATTGTTATGATCGGTAGTGTATATTTATATAAAAAAATTATATTAAAGACCTGCACAAGACGTCTTATAAGAACTTTTAAGACATGAGGGCAATTTCAAATGCTTTACTACAGGGAAATCCTCTGAAACAAACGCTAACCAACGTTGTCGGCAATACATTTGTTTAACTTATTGCATGTATAAGAGTAAAGAAGAAAATAGTTCGTGACTGAAAAATTTGTGGCGGTTGTGCTTTTTTCTCCCATTGGTGCATATACAAACGACATGCATGTACATACATACATACCTTCATAAATTGTCTATGCTCTCTTATTTTTCTGCGCACATACAAACGCACACATGCATTTACATGAGTTGTGTGCGCTTGCTTTAAAAAACCTCTCTTAAACACAAACATAATAGCGTACCATCTAAATCTTACACACACACCCAAACGTACAATATGCAAAATAACAAGCATACATGTATTAACAGTACTTCTTTTCATTGTTTGTTTAAACAAGACGTTTTGGCGACATCGCTTGTTAACAGTCATATACACGTACACCAATACATAAATCGTGCTTCGTTTATAGTACGACAGCATTTATTTTTGGCTTCGTATAAAACATGCCACGAGGATACATTTAAGAAACATGACGCATTTACATTTCAAGACTGCTTACGCAGGCCACTAGTATATATTAGAGATCCAAAAACTAATTAATATTTTCGGAATATAAATAAATAAAATCCACAACATTTAATTGAATCACATAAACTATGTATTAATTTTTCTGTTTCCTAAAAATTCCAATAAATAGTCTCAAACTATTTATCTAACTTTCACGCTATTAAATTGTAATTTTTCATTAATTCAAAGAAAAAACATTTTGATTCGTCTTCACATTTTGAATATCAACCCAATTAATTAAAGCTTTATAAAATTTATGGATTTTTTTTTCTGCTTTTATAAAACTAATCTAAAATTTCTCACCATCTCATTTGTTGGTTTAATGGATTTTCATTTAACCAAAAAGAACTGAATGCCGTTTTGAATCTTTTTGAAATGCCATTTCATTCATGCCACATTAACTGATATCTAACATCAAACTAACAGGTGCTTGTTCGATGGCTGCTGTGTAATCTTTGCTCCGTTTTATATGAATTCATTCGTGAAATAGTTAAACAGAAATCAAATACACTTTAAAAAATTATAAACTACATAATTTAAAGTATTCTTATGAATAAAAATAACTGACTGACTTGACTGTTGGTATAAAAATTTAAAGGATTTAATTAACGTTGAACTTCTCTTTCTTTTTTTTCAATATACAAAGTTAACAAATGACATTTCTCATACATATTAGAAAAAAAATTATTGTCATGATTTTGGTTGAATATTCGAATCATTCCTAAAAACTACATTTTATAAGAAAGGAACGAATTTAAAGTTAGAAAAATTATAGCAAGACTCTTAAGGCTCAATTAGCCGACTGTAATGTAATGTAACTGCAATGTAGGAAACAGTTGATCGATATTTTTGTATGAAAAGTAGGTTACGTTACATTACATCTCTATAACCATTTTCATTACTTTTCACATAACAATATCGATCAGCTGTTTCTTACTCATGCAGTTACCTTACATTACAATCGGCTAACTGAGCCTTTAGGGCTTGAGTTGCTCAGGTTATTTCAGTAGACATAAAAACAATTTCAAAATATAAACAAAAGTTAATTATAATCCTCATCTCATGGATAGTTAAAAATCTATTGAATCTATTAGTGGGGCCTCTACAGAGTGGCATTTCTGAACATGTCTGATTATCGACGGATTCACCATTATCATTAGCATTAATGTTTAGACATCATGTTAAGTATTCTCTTACACGTCACGTAAAATGATATCTACTCATTTAACGCCATTGAAGATATACGTGTGTACATATGTTTGTGTGAATGTTTGTGTTTTTTTAGTGTGTATGTGGGGCGGAGCTGCCCAAAGGCAGACTTTTATGAATGAATGCAACACATGTGTGTACAGAATTACATACACACCATTTTATATGGAAGATGGTATATTTCGTATGTGCAAGAATATCAACAGGCAGCAGCAGCATCATCTACGGTATAATTTTAGTAGAAAAAATGTTTTTTTTTTCTCTAAGAGTTAGAGCCATGGCCAGAGACCCAAAGCAGGCCATTAAATAACTATGTGTATATAATTACTATCATCAGAGTATTTAGGTAATGAATTCTTTTTAATTTTAGTAAGAGATTTTTTAGTGGTCTTACCTTCCCCAGAGGAACGGTTATTCTCATCCCCAAATAGTGAAGCATTAAGATTAATGATCAACAATTTTAAACATAGAAGTTTTAAATATGATTCGTATGTACGAAGAGATTTCCTTCGACTTAATTATATGGTTCTATACATTTGACAAGAAAACAGTACTCTTCCAAGATTAGAAATGCCCATTGCACCACCCACTTTCACTAAAATACTTGCCACACTATCTACAGAATTATTAAAATATGAAGCTGAACGAGTGTTAAAAAACTGCAGTCCAAATAACAAAAGTCGTAAATTGTGCTATTTCTTCAGCCTTTTTATTTTTTTACTGCCCAATCACAACCTGTTGTTCATACAGTGAAACAGAAAACTTTTCGAACATGTCGAGAACTGAAGTTCTTTGTTTTGTATAGCTATTTGTTTATTGTATTAACTTCTAGTGCAACTGTTGAATTTTGAGAAGCAGGAGTATCAGTAGATGCAATAAAAAAATGGAAAGTTTTTAAACGCTGAGCTGAACCCCTTTCCGAAGATTTGACAACTATAATTTGAGGAGTTTGGTAAGAAGAAACCATCCAGAGTAGCTGGAAGGAAGGGTAATAGTGAAAATGTCGAAGAATGGTGATTTAATTAAAAGTAGTGACTGCAAACAGTCACCTTATTGAATGATATCATTAAATTACATGCTTGCATTCCTGATTTTAAAGCGAATATCTCCAACTACGTTAACCATCGAACGGAAAAAACGGCAAGATATCGACCGGGAATATCATGTGCGATCATATTAGCACAAATCAATTTGTAGTATTCAAGATATCCATACCAGCGATATGAGAAGCTCTGAGTAGCAAGAGCATACCGTCAAAAATAATACGTTTAATTTTCGAATTATATGCAGACGCCAAGTGCGAAATGCGATAGGTCCACGCTTTAAGCTCAGCAGTGGTGCTACTGGATTATGTGCTCCAGCAGACAAACCACCAAATTCCACATGGCATTTGTTGACTAACTATAAGCGTATTGAAAAATTTGCAGGCGCAAGTGAACCTGCATCTTAAGAAAGGCTTTAGACGAAATTGCAATACCTGCACTGGTTTGGAATCTGCTGGACAAGAGCAAACCTGTTAGGCCACGAAAAACTTGGATAAAATGATGAAAAACGATTGTAAATCTTGAAATATGGCCTGGAACCAAATAAAGATCTCAGCCAATAGTCGAGAAAGGTGGTTGACATTTCAATATAAAAGAATACAAAATAACCAAAATGGATCAAATATCCAGGAGTGTTATTTATTTGGAGACTATCCAGGAAAGACCATAAAGACAGTAGAGCAATTAAAGTTCAAAGAGTTTGGACCTCTTTCAGAAGCGCAATTAGGGTATAAATCCCAAGATGACACATTGGCTTTATACGAGTGTAGTAAGCATCTTTAAAAAAGAAGAGTAATGTAAAACGATACGACATGTAGAGTAGGTTTTATACTTTTTTTCACAATTCCTGGATGATTTTCTTAATATACTCTAAAAACCCAGAATTTTGGTGTATAACACTTAAATATTGATACGCGGGAAGTGTTCTCTCAAATCATATTTTTTTGGTTTTTTCAGGAAAAATTCCTTTTTTCCAAAAAAAATTTAAAAATCTTGCTTTAGTAATTATTTTCTAACCTAAGCAGTTCTTAAGAAATTTCAACTTAACTGCATTCATTAAAAAGAGTATTAATTTTCTTAAATGTTTCTTAAAATAACATTGTCATTTTTTCGATGGTGTTTATTCATAGCATTACAAATTCAGATTTTCAAATACAAACTTATAATTTTTTTTAATTTTTTCTTACCTTTTCTTATATAAAAATTTAACATAAATACATCAATATAAAGTAAGAAGAGATTGATGTCAGTTTTTTATTTGTTTGTTTGTGAAAATGCTCATAAACTATTCGAATGCATAAATTGCTTTTCATTCGCTATTACGACCAATTTTTACACTCTTTCAAGGCCCTGACTATAATATACTCTTTACACATTATACTATATTAAAGAAATATATATTTAACTTTTATTATAGTTGAGTTCTCAAAATAAAACGTGGAAAAATAATCATGGATGCCAAAGATAAAAAAAATAAATAAGCCGACCCAAACCCAACTGGCAAAGCTGAAAACAATTTCAAAGTCCTTAATAAGCATAAATAAATGGCAGCCGATTATATACACAATCGAACGAATCGTACGAATCGAACGAAAGTTTGATGTTGCTTAAATGCCGATCAACCTTAAAAAAAGCCATGATTATACTTGATGATGATGAGTTTGATCACCATGAGTAGAATCTGCAGCGGCATAATCGTCATATATGTATGTAAGAGATGGTGTATTTTGTTGCAGTGCTTGTTATGACGCCACTATAAAGCAACATTCATTTTATTGATTCGATATTCTTCATTTTCATTTCTTGATTTTTTTTCTTGTTCATGTTTAATTTTAAATTTTTTTTACTTACGAGTATTTTGTATTCATTGTATGTATGTTGTATGTGCTGCTTAGCAAAATATTCGAAATATGTCCGTTTTTTTTTAATCAGCTTGTTTATAATGTCTGTTAGCTTTTATGCTGGAACTTCTTTGCTTAGAATAAATATAATACGACTATACTTTAACTAAAAATCAAAAAAATTTTGGTTCAAGTACGAGTATTTTAAAGTTCCAGCATGAGAACTTTCAATGGCTTGGTAACGAAATTTTAATATGTACTCAACTTTTTTAAATCATTCATTAAATTCTGAAATACTTTAAATGAGCTCAGTGATTTTGTTAAGTAACACTCACACATGTTTGTTGATTTTTTTAATGTTGTAAATTTTAAATTAAATTGTTTATAATTAATACTAGTGCATAGACTAATCAAATTTTTAGTGAACAAATCGCAATCTCAATCATAATGACATCGAATACTTTGATTAATCATCATTGGCGTTATGTTTAATCATAAACTGGCATAAATGACAAAGCTGAACTTCATGTTAACGAGTTATTCTAAAATCAGGGCATAATGTAGTTTTAACACACGATTACATTCTGGCATTATTTTTAAAGTAAAATTTTATGGTAAAACACGTTAATAACATGTTCAATTTTGCATATAAGGCCATACATGTTTTTAAGTACAGTGTGAAAATTTAAAGTAAAATCTAATCAAAATCTATTCCTATTTTTTTATGGCTCATGCATTTACAATACATGGTCCGGTACATTGTTCCCATATTACAATTTTTCCGTTTAATACTAAGTCTCAATATTAAGAATGCCCATAAATCTCTAATTTGTATAGTTTTGTTATAATTGAGAACGGAACCCATATAGGATTTGTTCGAAATGAAAAAAATCGCCAAACTGTAAAAACGCCAAAAACCGATAAAAATCGCCTAAGCGAGAAAAAATGCAAAAACTAAAATAGCGTCAAAGCTTAACAAAAAATCGTCAAGAACCGAGAAAAACGCCAAAACTAAAAAAAACTCAAAAACGAAAAAAAATGCCAAAACTATATATTATATAGGCTAAAGTTTGTATTGATTTACATATCTAGTGTCCGTACGGAAACCTTCGTGCGCGAGTTAAAGTCGCACTTCACTGAATTTATTTAAGCTTGTGTTGCTTGGAAAAATATTCCTGAGACAAGAGGAAAATATCAGCCCAATTATGAATTTTCCCGGCGAGAGAAAAATCTGAATCAGCTGTGTAATATTTATATTTTATTCTGCACAATGCAAAAGTTCAGTAATAGATATTTATAAACAATTTTAAATTTTCATTGCCAATAAAATTGTGTGTTAATATAAATATCTGCTTTTTCTCAAATAAAAAATTAAATTAATACTGTCATCATTTACAAGCATGCGGAATAACTTTATGCTTAGAAAGTGACACGAAAACTGAGCCAAGCACAGAAGCAAATGGATTAATAATATTATAGTTTTTCCTGTTATCGGTCTGGAAAGTATAGAGCCTCACTTTCGATTTAATTTAATTAAAGTTTTCAGGAGAAGGTTTTTTTTATAATATTCAAACATGTTTTATATACGTAAATTGTCGCTTACGATAAAATGTTTACGAACAATTTTAGCATTTAGATAAAGCTAAGCTATAAGGAGGCCCATATCATTTTAATTTCAATAAAAATATGAAATTTTTTACTAGGGCTCGATATTGCAGGGAAGCAAATCTTTCATTTACTTATTTTATAAACTTAAGGAAGGTGTGCCAAGTTATAGTGTGCTCAGATAAAAATTCCTAAAATAAGAGGGAATTATAAGACTCCGCTGCTTATTTAAATTTTTTAGTTTTGAATAAATGCTTACACTATTCTTGTACAACATTTGTTAATTTGACTTTTAAATTTATGCATTAGTTCCCTTCAAAATGTTTGAGAGAAAAATCACTAAAAATTCTCACCCTGCCTGATACTTAGAGTAGTTGATTTATTCCCAGAGAATTTTTTCCCCGAAATTGTTACGCATAATAGACGGAATGGGAAAAGGGATAAAATTCCCTGGGAAATGTTATTCATAATTGGGCTGTATATAAACGAAGCTATATGTATGTGTGCGGTTTTTTTAATTTAATTAGTAACACAAATAGTCTTTTAAAACACATATGTATGACTAATAACATATTTTGCTAGCAAAACCTTTTAATTAATTGCCAAAAGCAAACCACACAAATATTAAGGCAAGCCGGTTGTAAAAATATATATTTTTTTTTTGAAATGAATAATATTTTCTGAGCATCTAATTTCTTAGAATTCTTTTTTATATGCTCGATAAAAATAAACCGGAAATACTTACAAAATTCAACAAAGTATTTATGCAGGTATAATCCAATCAAACAATGGTTGGCTAACAAGAAACAAGCTATATATTTTTCAGTTCTTTGAACATTTTCTTCACCAATGAAGCAAGCACAATATTAACCATAAAAGAAATTTTTGTCATTTGCAATAAAAATCATGACACTAAAAGCTCTTAAATTTGTGTGTTAAAAATCATACATAATATCATTACGGCCACAGAAGTCGACTACAATCAAAAGTATCAAAACATATTATTGTTTTGTATTTATTTAGGAAATAAAATGATAATGAATTAAATCACTTTTGATTTTAAAATTGAAACTGGCATGAGTTACACTAGATATGGTATCGTGAGCCACATTTCATGTACGCTCCTGACAAAAAAAAACAATTCATGTGTGCGAAAAAAAATCATTTTCTTATTCAAGCGGTTAGAAACATTAATCACAATCCCAAAAACTCGCAAAATTTACTTTCAAACTAACTAAACTACTTTATCTATTTTTACTAGAGATGCCAAGCGGGATTGAATTTCCGAACCGCGGGATTTCGGAACTTTTCGGCATTCCGGAAGAATTTCGGCGTTTGATAAATGTTGTCCGAGTGTATACAGAAATATGATTTCTTATAGAGTTTCAAAATGAAAATAAAACGCCATATTCTTAAAAAATATAAAATGAATTTAAAATCCATTTTAGGAAAATTTTGTACTAAAAATTTTAAATAAAATACAATTCAAATTCATTTTAAATTTTCTGAATATGGAGGATAGAGTTTAACTGCCATATTTATAAAACAGTTTTGTTTTACAAAAGGTTTACAAAACAACTTTTTTATGGAAATTTGTTTGTTTTGCCGTTTTTTAAACAAAAACTATTTTTATGAATAAGGTCTTAAATTTCATACAAAACCAAATGATGAAAATTAAAATTACAAAAAAAAAAATAATTATTAAAATTAATAAAAGTAATAAAAATCATTTAACTGAATAAAGCATCATATTGAAAGTATTTGTTGTTCTTTTACATCAGTGTTGCCAGAGACTGACCAGTAAAATATTATAGATTTAGTTTAAAAACAGTGTTGAAAAATAATCAAAACATTTCTCAAGCATTTGCAGCAAAGAAAAATTTTTTAAATCGCTTTATACATCGAAACAACTACTTTTTCAATTAATGTTAAGGTTTGCAAACATAAGTCACTCCTTTCACTCACCTGCTGATTACTTTGACTTACCATTACAATCGTAAAATTGAGAAAAAAATAAAAGCATATTTCTTTTAATGGTTCAGTGAGATCTTATTATTGTAGTCTAAAAATATAAAATTATAGTTTAATATAATAAAAACAAGAAAACCATACCAGCTTTCTTTTACTTTCCCTTATGATTG
Organism: Tachina fera; assembly: GCA_905220375.1. Taxonomy (NCBI): domain Eukaryota; kingdom Metazoa; phylum Arthropoda; class Insecta; order Diptera; family Tachinidae; genus Tachina; species Tachina fera. The sequence goes on along the minus strand of LR999963.1, from coordinate 19,715,583 downwards.
AAAATTGTACTAATAACGCTCTAATTCATTGCCTAATACAATGAGCATACACTTAGGGAAAAGCTTCAACTTAAATAATATAATAATATAATAATATATTGAATAAACATGCTAAATTAATTTTGTCCATGCTAAATCAGTTCATGTATTATGTAATATGCTAAATTGGCAACACTGTCAATTTCTGCTTTTCTTCAATGGCTGCTATTGCTGCAGTTAATATTCGTATCAAGTATGTTTCCTAAGTCTTTTATATATATTTTAGGTCTGGTACAAAAACAACATCAGACAATGAAATGTGTTTGTGTCTTAAGTCTTTAATGTAAACTGTAAGCAAATCAGCATGTGTCTTAAGTCTTTTGATATTGTCAACTAAATTCTTTGCAAGAAAAATTACATTATTTTTTAATTTTTTTTTTTATTTATTTATGATTAATGACAATTTTTAACAAAATATTGCTTATTTATTTTAGATTTGAATAAAAGGACAAAGGAATAAAATCAATCCTTTTTTCACTATCTAATAAAATTCTACTGGCAACTTTAAAAAGATTTTGCTTGTACGTTTCTTTCTCTTTTTTTTTGCAAAATCATTATTTGTAGGAGGATTAATTGGCAACAAATATAACAATGAGCATACAAATAAATATAGGTATTTACCATGGTAACAAATAACAACAACAAATAATTAAAACTACTACTTCTACAAGTATGTATAATTATGCTGGCTGCATACACAGCAACTACTGCTAACTACTTTTCAGTAAATTGCAGCGGTCCGCTTGCTTTATCCTTAAGAATGTTATTTCAAAAAAAAATAAATAAATAAAATAAACAAAAGAAAACATACAAGCTGTAGAATAGCTGCAACAACAACAATAGCAAAATAAATTACTTAACAGAAGATAGTATGAGTAGCTGATCAATGAACAAATGATTTTTTGCGGTTTAAAAGAAACAAGCCAACAAAAAAAAAAAGGTACGGAAATCTTTGGTTTATTGTTTAAGGCAACATTTACAGTAGATATACATACAGTAGAGGTTTGCAGCATACACACACTGATATTAAGGGCATATTGGCTTGTAGTTTTTGTTGACTGTTGTTTGCCAATAAGCGCAACATGCGGTCTAAGCAACTGCATACAGCCGGTGCAGCCTTTTCTAGTACATAAATACATATCATTCATTCCAGTTGACTGTTTGTTGGGAAAATAATAAAGAAAATCTTAAATTGTGCTAACTAGTACGAACACTAAGTGTTTTAAGAACAATGGCAATTTGCTGCAGTTTAAATAGTTTCCTTACTTAGAACCTCGTAGCTAATAGTTCTTGTCACATACATACACAAAAACACAAACACACATCAATAATAAATTGCTTGCATACTAATATATGTAAGTATGTTTCTGTATGCTAAAGTATTATTATTACTTGCAGTTTTCTTGATTTTATTATATACTTGTGCTTCATGTTGAGCAGCAACTGCTGCCGTGATCAAGAGTTATTTTCTCATCTATGCTGACTTTTTGACAAATGTTCTCCTATTTTTCTCTTTCTAATACTAAATAATTTTATATGAAATCTGTAGTTTTTTTATTTTAGTTCTTAAACTGCTTTGCTAGTCTATATGTCTGTCTGCAACTATCTCAAATTCATATCAGATTTTTTTAATAGTTTTTTTCACTTGGTTTTCATTGTCAATGATGGCGGGAATATTTGTGCGGTCGCTTTTATTTAAATAGTCTTTTGTGATAATTTGTAAATGTTTATGTTACGGTATGTCCCTTCTATTAATGTTAAATGCGGTGGAGAACAAACAAGAACATGAGACACTGACACTTATACACAAAATATAGATACATATACACATGCATAGGGAACTATCCAGCTCCTTGTTGTGTTAAACTTGTAGTCGAGTAAATGTTCTTTGACACATTTATACTGCATTCCTGTTATTATTCTTGTTATTGTTGCTCCTTTATAGGTACATACGCCTCTATTGTTTCTTTTTTTTTCTTTTCAGTTTTTATTACTTTTTCCTTATGTTGTCATTGTTATTTGATTTTTAGTACCGTTTCATTTTGTCTGCAGTCGTTGGGCGACAAATTTTTTTTTGTTTTGAGTTTTTCGACAAATTCATTGGAATTCCCATTTAAAGTTGTGCTACTGTGACGCTATCGATACCCCACAATGACAATTTAGTAAAATTTATGAGGTTTAAATGGCAGAGATAATAAAAGGGATCCTTATTTAAGCATTAAATTTCTCTCACAAAAAAAATTTTTGACTTTTCAGGCCTCTTTAATAATAATTTAGAATAAGTTCACTAATTTTTGATTCAATGAATACCAGAATTAAAGCGATTAAAATTAATTTTAATAAACATACATATGTAACTAAATACAAAAAAAAAATACAGTCACTATTATACGAAACAGAGATGGTCAGATGCGACGAAACGATGACTACTCTGTATTTCCAAACGAAAGAAAAAGCATTAGAATTTGTATGTTATTAACATTACAATACGAAAGCATCTGCATTCGTTTCGAATTACAGAGTAGACCCTCTGGACAGTGCTGTCTAGATTTGTATGGACCCCCAATATCTTTCAAAGTATTGAATTAGGACTATTCTCTGAGTGTCTTGACTTTACTTTCTCTATTAAGTTACCAGAAATCTGTAAATTTAGCTTGTTTTTATGGTTAAGCAATTGTCTATCAGGGGTGTCACAGAAACCATGTCGGTTTTACTGATTGTCATTTTTGCGAACCAATGTTGGTTTCATTTGGTGTCATGAAACCAAGTTGGTTTTATTAATTTCGAATGTAACTAAAACCAATGATCGAATCAGCTGTTGCTCACATTTGCTTATTTGTTTACAAATTTTAATTTTACTTGTTTTGCAAAAATAGAAATAAAATATTGTTTTCATTAAAATATCAATAAAATTAATTTTATTTCATTACATAATAAAAAATAAAGAATAAGTGGTCATAAATAAATTAAAGTGACATCAGCACTTGTAGCATTTTTGGTATTAGAAGAAGAGTGATTAGAAAAAGTCTGAGGGATTGCATCTCTGCTGGCCACCGAGAGAAATGTATTCACGTATGCAAGTATATTCATTTATTTATATAAGAAACCGATTGCAGTTCAGTACTCTAGTGGCAATGGCCAGCTACATATGAATTGCATCAATCCACCTGAGCTGCCCAAGAAAGTGTAAGTATATTTTATTTTGCGCTTATGTATGTTAAAAGCTGCTTTGCAGTTTTGAAGCCAATTATCGTTTAAACAAGGAAGCATTTGCTATGGAAACGATAGTCTAATATATTCCGGTTTTGAAACAAATGGCTCCGTTGCGGCTTTTATCGGAAGTAACTTATCAAATATCAGCCAGTAACGATATAAGTCGTCTATATAGAAACATAGTGATAATTTTAGGTAATGTGCTGAAAGTTATGCATCGGTTCATTTATCAATAGTGGGTCCGATTGCAAACGTACATCAATTATAAATGCAGATCAAGGGACTATTTTTACAATACATATGTATATGATTTCTTCTACAGTTAGTTGCAAGGAGTATTATAGTTTACCATAAAATATGTGAAAATATTTTATTTATTAAGCAAACATTTAAAAAATAAGTAAATTTACTTAAATTTTTACAAAAAAATAAAAACAAAAATACACCCAAATGAAAACTGACAGCTGTTAGGTGCTTGGTTTATTTCCAATTACAAAACCGATAACATTGGTTTCTATGACACCTAAATTCCATTCGAACATAAAAACGACAACATTGGTTTTCATGACACCAAAGCATTTTTTCGTATCGTTTTCAAAACCAATTCTGGTAACATTGGTTTCTGTGACACCCCTGTATATGCATTTCGTTCCTGCTTGTGGAACTCATCAGCTGTTTCCTACTGTTGCAGTTATTTTATATTACAGCCGACAGTAATGTAAAGTAACTGCAACGTAGAAAACAGCTGATCGATATTTCTACATTACATCTCTACAACCATTTTCATTACTTTTCACATAACAATATCGATCAGCTGTTTCCTTCTGTTGCAGTTACATTACATTACAGTCGGCTAACTGAGCCTTAACATGATATACGAAAACAGCTGAGCTGCCAAAAACAGTGTTGCCAAAAAAAAAGTTGCTAATAAAAATAACCTTTTCTATAAACTGCGACAAGTCTAGAAGTACAAGTACAAGTAAAAAAATTAAATCTTGGTTAATTGTGAATGAAACAATGAAAATTTAATTACTGTTATTCGTTAGTCAAATATTTAAATTTTTCATTTATTTGATTACATTTTTCAGAGATTTTGGTTACATTTTTCCTTTTGGTCACGACCCTATTATAAACTCTCCCTTAAATAAATCAGTTTTTCTACAAGAAACCTTTTCTGCTAATTTTTCTTGAAACCTCGTTCACTTAACAAGTTTATACATGAGTGACTGCCTTTCATCGCTTTTAAATAATTAACACTGAGAATTCGCCTCTTACTGTACAAAGCAACAAATGAATATTTTTTTCTCTCTTCATTCAACTTATTTAAAGTATTGCAAATAATTAAAGTATTAAATATTTATGGTTAAATTTTGATACACAGCAAAACTGTAAAGTCATTCCATAAGAAAACATGTTCTTCTAACCACACATACTTCATCATGATATTTAGGTCTCAACTGATATTTATGGACATCACTTGATGTTTTTTTTTCTCCACGAATTGAAAATCATCTTCAAGATGATTTTGGCGATGATACTTTGGCGTAGCTGGTTGAATTCGGTATACAAGTGGAGTGGTTTAAAGGAGCGAATGGCAGTAGAAGCGACCAATGTCTCATCATCGTCATGATGATTATCATTAACGTTGTTAGGGCCATTGTCTAGTCAGATTATGGAGAGGGTTAATATTTGTTTAATAATTTCAAGTTGACAGCCAACAATAAGTGGCGCTTATAACGCATTCATACTCGCACATACTTATGTATGTAGTCACACGTATGGGGACTTGAGCATGTTTGCTACAAAGCAAGGACAGACAGCAGACAAACTTCATTAAGCGTACATATGTGTGTATGTTTGGATATTTGTCGTTGTAGTAACAAGAAAGAGGCTTAAAATCTCAAAACCCATCATATATCCACTTGTTCGTTTTATTTTTATTGATTTCTGGAGTTTCTCAGTTGAAAAAAAATGATGATTTTCCAAAATAAAAAATAAAACTAAAATGTAGAGAACAGAAACTAAAATCTGAAACTTTTTTCACATACATAGTTGTGGCTCATAAAGTATATTTATACCACTAAAAGTATCATTTTTTACTTTATGTATGTATATGTATGTATGTACAGCATTTGTGTATATAAACAGAATAAGAAGAAGAAAACGAAGAAGTATTAATGTATGGGTTTTGAAAATAGTGTGAGAAAATTCATTGCCGGTTGAAAGACAATTCAAAAGTCTGTTAAAAATTTTAAAGAGTTCGATAATCGGTAATATCTGTTAATCTAGTTTTTTTATTTATTTATTTTTTTTTTTTGTTTAAACCAGCAGATCAGCATGCTTAACTTGCAGCAATCAATACCTTTACAAAATATGTGTATGCATGTTTCTTATTGATGTATACACTGGCAAAAAAAAAAAGAATTATCAGAAGCTAACTATTGAGTCTGCTCGTTATGGAAACATTTTTAAATTAAAAACGTTTTGTTTACCATCAATAAGTCCGTGACTTTTCGAACTTCCCTCGTAGTTATATGAATTGCAACACTGTTCCCAGCAAGTACCACCTGTTAATTAAATTTGCGTTTAACAGCTGTTCAAAACATACAACATCGTGTATTTTTGTAAAAATGGAAAAAAGTGAATTTCAACATTATTTTTTGCGAAAAAAAACCCGTAAATCAAACCAACACTATGGAAATTGTGGAAAGAGATTTAGCTCCAACGATGAAAGTATTGTCCAAACAAATCCTTATTTTAAGAACCTCGAAAAATCTTATTTTTTGGAAGGGATAAAAAAACTGTGTTTCAGTCAAAAAGTCACGGACTTATTCATAAACCCTCGTATGTAACAACTATTCTGCTACTACTTTCAATTTCTAACCAGGGCTGTCAGGTATGGCTATTTCTCGCCAAAATTAGCGATTTTTATACTTGTTTGGCGATTAATAAATTTGTTGGCGATTTTAAGGCAGTTTTTTTAGCAAAATTGATTTTCAAAGTTTTTGTAATTCAGGAATGAAGGAATAGTTTAAAAAAATAAATCCTACCAAAACTCGCCTGCAAGAAATTAAAACAATTTGGTTTTGATGATTTTTCTTTTATTAATTAAAACAATTACTCCGTTTTGAATTTGGAAGAGAAAAATTCACAGGAAACAACTTTTGACAATTTTATTTCCGCAATTTTCTGCTCAATTTTTATACGATTATTTTATTAAAACTTATATTAAAAAAATTTTAATAATAATAAAAACAAATTTATTACCAATTATATATTAAGAAAAACTACATAAAACTGATTTAGGCAAATTTTGGCAATTTTTAAAATCAATTTTGCGAAAAACGTCGGAAAAAATCTGACAACCCTGGTTCTAACAAGGAAATTTATATAATTTTTCAAGACGCTTTGGGAGCTTAATGTCTAAAAATACGCCTCGGAAGATAGAGAAGGTATCTGATTCCTATTTAAACAAGAAATTTCTCTGAGTGCTGAATTATTGCATTGTTGTTGCCATTGCCATTTGTGTTGTGCTGCATTCAATTCCTTGACTATCTGTCTTGTTAGACATTCATTTGTTTCTTTCGTACATACAAACGTACTATGTTGTAGTTGTTGTTTTTCTGATTCTTCATCGTATATATACATATATGTATGTATGTATTTAATTTTTGTGTATAACAGAGATGGAAATACTAGCGCAGTACTTTTTGATTTGTAACGGTTATAATTTTTATTTTAAAAATTACTTTTTAATCGTAATTTCATGATTTTTATTTATTCCTCGCAAAATAAGAGTTATTTTTTATTTATATTTATTCCTCACAAAATAACAGTTACCTCTTGATTTTTATTTTTTTTTTTGCTTAATTTAATATTACCCGTTCTAAAATTGAATTTGTCGCCAGAGTCTGTAAAAAAGATTATTATATGTTAAATTAAATTTACTTTTTTATAGTTTATTCATTTTAAAAATTAAAATTTTTTGAGCAAAAAAAAATAAAAATCATAAAGTAACTGTTATTTTGTGAGGAATAAATAAAAGTCACCAAATAACTCTTATTTTGTGAGGAATAAATAAAAATAAAAAAAAAATCATTGCATCTATAGGTAGTCCACGTAACATGGAGTACCTTGGTATATTCCTTTTGCATGTAGGACTTCTCTAGTAGTGCGATTTTTTCAGTTTAAAATTGGAAAATAGTCGATATTTTCGATCCCTGGTTATAACAGTCCTAATAAAAATTATCGTGGCGCGTCGCACTAATTCATTATTTAAATAAATTTTTCACACCGTTTACAATTACTACAGAGTTTTTATAAATAGGGAATTGTATTTAATTATGTCTGTCTGTACACTTGTCTCAACTTTCCAAAGAATCCAGACAACATGTTTTTAAAACAATCGTCCCATGATTGACTAGGATATAACCGATATTATTATTTTAACTGATGACCTCTCCGTTGAAGAGTAGCTTTGCTACATTTTAATCAAGGGGCAAAAATATGGGCAAGAGTTAAGGCCCAACTGCTTGTGCATTTTTTTAACTCAGGCAAACAGCAACCGAAAATATACAGTGCTTTTAAATATTTTTGTATTGTTTTTTAATTTAAATCTCAGAAAATAAAAGAAAACTTTTATTTTCAAAATATGATTAGTGCAAAATTATGAAGAATACGTAGATTTGCAGCTAGATCAATATATGACATTAATATTTTAAAATGTTTTCAAGTATGTATATGGATAGCGCAGCTCTTCTGTGCCTCGTTTCTGTAAGGAATGTGAGAACTTTTCGAGTCGAAAAAATTGTTATCATCCTGTGAAACACAGAATGAATAAGGAAAAAAACTATATTTTTTGATAGTTTTTTTAAGTTTATATAAATTGTTATGTGAGTAACCCTGTATCAAATAGGACAACCAATATAATTATTTAATTTTTCTCGATGCGATAACTTCTCACAAGTTACAGAAATGGGGCACTGGACGAAGCTTATTCTGGAAAAAATACTCGCTCTATGACTTTAAAAAGTGGGAGTGTAACCAAAAATAGGGAGTACTGTATGACGAAAAAAGAAATATCGTGTAAATGCTTATTTATTCATACCATTTTCATTTAATCTTTAGTTAATTTAGACCGAGCATAGTATTGTAGTATATGGCACAGAATAAGTTCGATGTGGCTGGATCTAAGCTTTATCAAATAGTATAATAATAATAAATATAATGCTAATTGAGGCTATCAGTACAGAAGTGGTGTAACCCACATATTTTTTTTTTTCAAACAATTGATCTTTTTAATTAATTAATTGCTTTATTTCTATTTTCTTTAGAATACCAAAAGATGGCTTACTCTAATATAAATAATGTATTTATCACCACTAAACAGCAACTAAAAAAATAATTAATGTGGGTTACACCACTTCTGCGCTGATAGCTCAATTATTCCCTCCAATTAAATATTAAGCTAAGCGGTATTTATACTTTCGAAATATGTTAGCCCCTGTTGTCGGGTGGACAGTGTGCTAGTCTGTCATGCCGGAGGTTATCAGTTCGAATCCGAAAAAGGTCTACTTAAAAATAAAATATGATTGAATTTGTAACAATACCAAAATTGATAAGTTTTCAGTTAAATGTAGGAATGACATTTATATATAATTTATGTTATTGTGCACCGATTAGGTTCCTATAAAGTAGTTCAGTAACAAGTGAGAAGGTGCATACAAAGTAGAAAATAACCCAATTCTATGCCGTCTCCATGTTAAATTGGCTGGTCCACTTCATAGGAAGTGTTAGAACTCGGACTGGTCCCTATCACTCTTATTGTGTCAGTTCTATTTTCTGTAGGGGAATAACACGAACAAAGATGGCAACCAAGGTGTCAAATGCATTAGCATAGGCAAGTGAATTCACGTTAAATATCATGACCTTGAAATCAACTTATCGCCAAACCATATTTTCATTTGAATAAGTCTATGCTTAAGGTAGAAGTACATAACACGAGTGCGTTTGAAAACTTTACCGCATGAAAAATGGTAAGTTAAACAAGGCGTTATAAACGCCTTTTCTGTCATTTTTACTTATTTTTACATTGAAAAATGGACTTGGAACATTTTCAAATCTTTTTTTATCCAATATTGTATATTTTCCAACTCTTCAATAAGATTTTACTCCAGTACCTGTGTCGTGTAACTTGCGAGAAGTTTTCGAGTGGAGTAAAATCAAACAATTATATTGGTTGTCCTGTTTTTTACAGGCTGATTCATATACAACCTGAAATAAGCTTACAAGAAACATGAGCAAGAAACTAAGTTTTTTGTTGTTAAAAGTACTCACCAAAGTTACAGAACATAGGCACAGGATTCTAATTCTTTTTTAAATTTTTCTTATTTATTGTCGGCCGATTAGTTGTCAAAACAATACAACACGTTAACAAGTTGAAAGCTAACCAACTTTCTGCGGCAAACGCATCAAAGAGTTTCGTATGTAACTTGTTGTATGCAAAAATACTACAGTCGACGCCGCTTTACTGGAAATAACTGAAACCCAATTTTTTTCAGTTATCTGATTTTTTCTCTAAGACGCAGTTCGGATTACTGAAATTTGTTACAATTAAGCGTACTGCTTAAAATCAGTACAATATAATAGAAAAATACCATAAAGAGCGAAAAGGACAAATACCTTTTGCAATTCAATTTTTTTAACGGACAAAACATGCCCAATTTTTTCAGCCTTAAGTTATGCAATCGATTTCTAATAAATAAATTTTTCATTGTTTATTTTTTCACTAAAGCGAATTAAGTTTCATACAAAACGTAGTTGTGGGCTTGCTTTTTGTTTTCAGTAATACGATATTTTCAGTAAAGCGAAATGAATAACACTAGCTGCGTTCAAAATCAGTGCGGGGATTTGTATCGCTTTCAGTAATCCAATTTTTTTCAGTTAAACGTGTTGCGCTTAGGCGGACTCGACTGTATTTCAACTTTTTTTTGCCTACCTACAGCTTGCACGCGCAGTAGCGCGTGTTATATACTTTCACCTTTAAGGTACGTAGCGCCATTCTTTTGAAACCGCATCTTAGCCGGATCAATATCACCCATATTAAAAAAAATCGTTTATCATGGTGCGGTAACAATCTTCATTGGCCGTAATATGAGTTTAATTTTTAAAGAAATAAGGCCCAATGATGGATGCCACAAGCGGGATACCACACCAAACGGATCATCATTTTGCTGGATATATCGGAGTCTGCAGGGCCTGTTGAGGATTAACAAACCCATAATCCAAAAATTAGCATCATTAGCATGAACACAGTTTTGCATTAAAACATCGACTATAAGTAAATCTGGACAATTTGGTAGCGTTGTTTATGGTGACTTACCAGCGTATATTGATGATCAATTTCATGTGAGCGCAAAATAACAGTTCGTTTGACAGTTCAACCTTTCATAAGTTCTATCGCGTTTAAAAGACACCAGCGATATTAGTGTTCACTGTTTTTTAATAATAATAGAAATCTGCTTTTCGTGGGGCTATAATCTTCTTAAGTTCTGATTTAATTGCTCAATACATGAAATCAAGAGCAATACGAGAAGTTTAAAGTGCCCGATTTGGACATTTCCATCAATGGAAATTTAAACTACATTATACACCCCAGCTTTATTACGAGAAGAAGTTATGGAATAAAAGGCTTGTGATATAGGAGTTGAATATATTTTTAAATCTGTATTTTCCATACCTGGCATAGGCACCACCACCATAACAACACCAACAATCAACCACCGTTCGCCGTTTGTTCATTCATTTATGTGTGCTTGTTCCCTATCTGGTGGCTGTTTGTTGTTATTATTTTTATTTTTACTAGTGTGTGCTACAATATATCTCCTGGTTCACGCGCGTTAAACGCCAGTTCAACAATTTTTATGCTGTCAGCAAACGCGTGCCTGTATTTGTGTGGTCTTGGATCTCATGAATAACATGGTTGGAATGACGATGGCAAAGGCATTTGTGCTGCTGCGATCAGCTTGCAATTCCTTTTTTTTTTCTTTCTTTCTTTTTGCACAAAGTATGAATGTTGGAGCATGTATTCATGTAGATATTTATGCAATGTGCAAGGTAAACCATTTAGGACGATTTAGCTATAAAATAGGAAGGTATTATTAGTAGTGCAAGATACATTTATGTAAAAATTATTTTATTTTGTTCCATAACTGTTTTTAAATTTTTAAATTTGCAATTGATTAAATTATTTGCTAATTTCATAAAATATTGATAATTTTTTTTTAGAAAGAAATGCAAAGTGACTTTTGTTGAAGCTTTTTGGTTTGTTATGTTTAGTAATTCTCAATTGTGTTTATGAAAGTGGTCTAAGTCATGTATTTCTTTAGTCGAAGTATTTAGTAGATTACATTTGAACAAATCAAAAAATATTTTTATATTATGCGACATTTTAATTTACACTTATACTAGTCTCGATTAATATAATATTAGTTAAAATTTATTAAATATTTATTCCAGTTTTTTTAAGATTTATGTATGTAATATTTCAAAGCAAAAATGCATAAGGCTAAGACCACTTTCATAATTAAGGGCACAACTATTTGTTGGAAGTTTTTATACAAAAATATAAAACTTCTAAATTTTTTTTTGAAGAATTTAGTTGAAAGACTTCTGCTGAGTTGGCAAAATCGCAAACGACACACAGGATATTTTTGTCCAGCTACCATTGAACCTAAACTTCGGAATGAGCAGTCTGTTTTCAGGAGAGGCAAATCTTGTATAGACCATATCAGCAGCCTACGTCTAATAGTAGAAGAGTCTGTCGAATGGATGTACCCCTTATATTTTTTCGAGAGGAGAACAAGTAGATGTAGTAGAGCAGTAGAGCTGCCTCTACGAAAGCCAGACTGCCAGTCGTTGAGTTATATATAAAGTTCGTTGAGTTGCACTCCAGATACCTTAGAAGATGGAAGTTTACCATACTTTCCATCACTTTTGGATAGTGCTGAATATTTTGCGTTTGGGCGATCATTTTGAAAGTTATTAGCTTCTCCTCTTTTAAAAATTAGCGTAACATCGGGAACTCAGGAAACCTGTTCCTGTAGTTTACACACTCTTTGTTCCTCTAAAATACGAGTATCTTCCAATTTCTAACACTATGCAGTGTATCAAGTAGTTTAAAGGGAGAGTCATACCACCCATGCATAACTAAGCATTTTTGCTTTTTTTTTTTTGCTAAGCAACGTCTACGTGCATTTAGTTCCTGTTTATGGAAGGCATCAGAAGACGTAGTTTCGCCAAAAAAAACAGCAATATGGAATAACCTAATCACGCGTGCTCATAATTGTGTAAAGTTCGTGTACGATCGTAAAATAATAATAATAATAGTCTCGCTTACGTTAGTGCTTCTAAAGATGCAATGTATTGCTTCTAACAGCTTTTAGTGCTTCTAAGTGTCAACAATTTTTTTCCGGGGTATGTTTAAACCAGGTTTTCTATACACATTTAAATTTGGATACTTCAGGAAGTTTATACGTGTTTCAAACTTTTTGATTTTCATTCCCCAACTTTAAAAAAGAAATCGCTCTTGTCAACAATCATTAGTGCCGAGTGTAGTTGCCTTTATTTCATATGCCTTTATTTTTTGTGTTGGTTGGTATCTTTAAAGTTGTTTCCCATGTGTTGGGCTTCCTTGTAATGTGGTTAATTTTTTTCTTTCTTTTTTTGCATTCATTTCATTCTGATTTTCTTTTTTTTCTGAAATCGAATTCACACATCTCACGCGTTTGGCCAACAGTCGGACAGACAGACGGACAGACAGAAAATTGTTTTGCTGAAAATACAGTACTTAAGAAATCGATGTTAAAGTCAGTATAAAAAAGTTTGTCTGATCTTATGTGGTGTCGTTGCTGCTATTGTTGTTGTTGTTGTTCTTGTTTCTTTGCCGGCTCATTTGTAGATGTTAGCCGCTGATTTCTCCTGTGTTCTGTGAATGTGCCCAGTCTTGTTGGGCATATAACAACAAATATTAAGTGATGGACACAGGGACAAACAGGCAGATACATTCGTACGTATGTACATTCATACATACACACACACGTACATATTTGTTCTTTTTGGTTATTTGTAGTTATAGTGCTTGATGCCCTTGTTGGTATTTAATTTTAATTTTTCGTTTCGGTTTTATTGAATTTTTATTTCTTGTCGTTTTTTTTTCTTCATATATATTTAGTGTTGCTATAATGGATTTTAACATGCGACCCAGCCTTGGGAAGAGAAAGAAGCCTTGTGTGTGTGTGACTTTAATTCGGATTTTGACTGTTGTCTGCCGCAGGATCAGCAAAACAGCGAAGAAAAATCAAACCATCCAACGAACGCTGAGGGTATCAGTGTAACAATATTTATGCAATATGAGTCAGAAGCGTATAAAATGCATACTGCTTTGTATCTCTTATGTTTTTTTTTTCTCGCAATTTTCTAAATAATCAGTAAATTAAATATAATTTAAATACTTGAGAATGAGCTTTATTAATGAATTACACAAATTAAATTTTAATTTGATGCACAAGCAACGAAATCGCTTGAGCTGTTTCATATAAATTGTATTATCATATAATACATTTTGTCAGATTGCATCCAATTTAAATAACCCGATATGTTATGTATTCCATATGAAATTGGAACGATTTAATTTCACGTGGCATACGGAACATAGCGTTCTTTTTTATTTGGGTTTACTCCTAGCCCATATTCTGTAGACCAGTTAGGTGAGGTGAGGTTAGGAAGGGTAGTGCTCCGACACACCTCTTCTTGGAGACCCAGCTAGGTTCATTATGGTTCCTTTTTGTTGATACCCGTTAGTAATCATTTTAAGCTCCATTTGTACCCAGAAGAGCTCCAATTTTCTGTGGTTAGCCCCGGATATCATCCATTTTATACTTAGCAATATCAATAACGGTCTGATGGAAACGTCTGCAAAGCCATCTAAGCCTATGGCGTTGCAGCTTCGGGAAATGGTAGATAATATATTTAATGGTTTCTGGTTCCTCTTCATACCCGCACATCCTACAATATGGAGTGCCAGTTTCTTAAACGCTGATTCTTGCTCTGACCGATCAGTGATCATTCAACGAACCTATCAAAACTCGCATCGCTTCCCATTCATATCTAGTAAAAGTTTGGATCTTCCTGAGTCAAGTTTTGGACACTGTTATGATTGTACGTTTACAATTATAATAAAACAATTTATGCGTTCAAATAATATTACATGTTTATTATTTCACGTCAAAAGCAGAACTAACTTAAATAAAAGAAAAACAAAAGTCAAACGATAAATTCAAATAGTCTGGAGCTGCCAGACTAATAGCTAATATTTTTGGCTATTGCCAACAGACACATAGCCATCGAAACTCTTCAATGCTCTCTATTTCGCCATGAGCGGTTGGTCCTGCTCTCCACCCAATTACTGAGTTCCCTGTAGTAATGACGTATCACCCTACTGTCACACATTTCCCTATCTAACGCTGGCCCTATTCTTGCCAGCTCATGGCCGATTTCCTTTCCCTCATTAGTAACAAGTTTCGATTAGATATCCGGAATTACCAGTGAAAGAGTTCTACTAAAATCAATTTCAACGACCTTACTAGTCCGTGAACTCAGGGGCTACGGATCTCCGATTACTAGCCCTGTTGCTCAATACAAATTGATCACTAACGTTTTGGATTTTGCAACGTCTTTTTTCGCAACTGTAGATATTACCACATCATTTGTGTGCGATACGACTTTCCCACAGTATTTTCTAACTCAAGAATCACATTCAAAACGAGGAGCCGGAGTAGGGGGAAATCGTCTGACCTTGCGGTGTTGCTCTTCCTGTCCACTTAAAAATCTCGCTGTTCCCTAAATTTTAAATTTTGGTATATATTTTACCAAGATTATTTCTGTACAAGCTATTACAAAAATTATTATTATAAAAAGTTATTTATTTGCAAAAAAAAAAAAGTTCAACATCTGGGTTCCCTTCTCTACACAGCGACTATAGCTTTGCCAACATCGAAAAGAAAGAAAAATTCGAGAGAATACTTTAATAAATTTCAAGATTTTGCTCACTTCATAATTACAAACACACTCACTATAACAACTTTTTAGCGCAACTTTATGTTAGGCCACATCACTTTATCATCTCATATTTTCATGGCGATGTACAACCACTTAAGCTTTTGTGTAAAAACAACATCCTTAACAGCAGCAACATCTTTAAGATATGAAAAATAAGCATACACCTCAGTTGAGTGGAATTTATTCCCATGTCATTTGTATTTATCCGAATCTGTGCATGCATCACTGAACCCCGAACGCCTTAGTGGTATCACAGACAAAATTGTGTTCAGACAACAACGAACATGATAACAAAATGGGACGATGGTGGAGAAGAGGATGGTTGTCTTACGAAAAATGTGTATTTAGAGAACAGAGAACTAGTCTTACTTTAAAAACTCTAGGCAAGCTGGTTGATGTTGATGACCAAACCCTAACGATTCATCCATCTCCTTTCTAGCGTTTGTAGCAGAACTAAATAAACACTAAGAGGAACAACCATTTGACTTCTTTAAGAAACTAAAGTAAAGTCAAAGTATGTTTAAGTGTGCCAGGGTACTTGAAAAACTTATGGTAGAGATGAGTACTGATGGTACTGTGTGTGGCTGCTAGAGTGTTTGAGTGCAGAAGTAAAACCACGAAGAAAAAATACGATTAGCAAAAACATTCAACAATTCATTTGTAACTCAATATACTTATTGGTTTCTAATGCCTTCTTCAGCTCTTTTTGTTTGCGAGGGTCTGTCTGTATAGTTGCATGGCTGCATGGCTGCATGACTGGCTGTTGGCTGGTTTGACAGGCTTTTAGTTTATTTGCTGGCTTGACTGCGTGGCTGACTGACAACCTTAGCTGTGTGCACAGCCAAGAAAGATATTTTTTGGTGTGAGTTGTTTTGATCTGATCTGCAGTAGTGGCATTAATGCTGTAGCTGTTTTAGTCATTTCCATCCTTTTATACAATAATATTACTGTCGTTTGTTGTCTTTTCTGTTGCAGTTTTCTTGTCTCAGCATGGATGTTGATTATATTTCAAGTTTAATATTGGTGGCAGGCAACAACATCTCATTAGGCATTTTTAATTTGACAACGCGCACAATTTATGTGGGAATGAGTTAGTTTGTCGATATGTATCCACACGTTTAGGATATTGTTTTTTGTCTTCTCTCTCTTTCAATCTTCGAATGTCAACTGTTTTGCATGTTGAATTCGTATTCGTTTGATATCAGTTTAGTTCATTTCATTTAATTTCAAGTGGTATTTTTATGTTTGTTTTTGTCTTGGCGATTTTTATTGGTTTTGTTTTGGGTGTGTTGATGACACCGTAACATGGCAAATATTTGTTTTGCTACTCCTGCCACACAGGAAATTCATTATAATTAAAAGTTGAAATATGCATTGATATTTGAGGGGTTATAAACACCAAAAACAAAGTTCTGATCAATTAAGCTTCAAAGTTTCATTTTTTTCTGACAGTAGGAACATTTTTGATCATTATAGGGCCTTTTGAAGTTATTACGCAAGTCTAAATTTTTGCAGAGTGATAAATATTCAGGGCAATCACGCATAAAGTTCCGCGTGAAATTTTTCCCTTTTCCAATTAAAAATTTTTGTTTTCCCTATTACTTGCTATTATTTGCAATTGTTCCCCGGGAAAAATTTCACGCGGAATTTTATTCATGATTTCCCTGATTATTTCGAAGTGTTGATTACTGCATCCAGGGTTGTCAGATTTATTTCGACCTGTTTCGCCAAATTGATTTTGAAAATCGCCAAAAGTTGCCAAAATAAACTTAATGTATTTTTTCTTAATTTAAATTTAATAATAAATTAATTTTTATGTCATATTATTTTTTAATACAATTTTTTTGAAATAATCGTATAGAAATTTAGCAGAAAACCCCCGCCTAAGGTAGAAACAAAATCCCCAAAAATAATGTTTTGAATATTTTTCTCATCCAAATTTAAAACGCATTACTTTAATTACTGTAATTAAACAGTGAACTCGCGATAATGTGAATAAGAACCCAGGTAGTTCACATTATCGAATTTGTTGACATTTTCGCAATGTAAAAATTTGTGGTGTCATGTTGTGTTTTTTGCCTAAAAAAGGTTACAAAATATATAAAACACTTGGTATTTTTAACATATTGCAAACTAAACGATTTTTTAAATTTAAAATTCATTTTTTATATTAAATATTTACTAAAAAAAATAAAATTAACTACATTAATTCATTGTACAACTATTATCAGTAAAAAAATAGATGTTCACATTACTGGATTGTTCATTATATTAGAAATTCACATTACCGAGAGGTGAATGAATAAGAAAAATCACAAAAATCTATTTTTTTTTATTTCTTGCAGACGATTTATTTTTGAATCTACTACATCAACACATTAATTTTACTGAATTACAAAAATTTTGAAGTCAAATTTTGTTAAAAAAAATAGCCATAAAAATCGCCAACAAAAACAAAAAATCGCCATGTCGTCAAATCAAAAATTTATACGCCAAACTATTTAAAAAATCGAAAAGTTTGGCGAGAAATCGTCACATCTGACGACCCTGGCAGCATCTAGCTCGAGTTAAATTTTTTTAGTTTTGGCACTTGTGCTCATTTGATGTTGAACAAAACAAAAGACTTAAGCAACGAACATCATTTAACTGAAATTTAAAATTATTATTTCTGAATTTAATGCATACGCAAATAACGGTAAAGACAATCAGCCCAATTATGAATTTTCGCGGGGAGTTTTCTCCCTTTCATATCATTTGTTTCCGGAGAATAATCCTCATGTTATAAATAGCAGGAGAATAAGCAAATACGGGAGAGAGTAAAATCTGCATCAGCTGTTTAATGTTTATATTTTATTCTGCACTAACGCAAAAGTTCAGCAACATATATGTTTAATAAAAACTTTATTTTTTCATTGCCAATAAGTTTGTGTGTTAATATAAATATTTTATTTGCTTAAATAA
This sequence comes from Tachina fera, assembly GCA_905220375.1. Classification (NCBI taxonomy): domain Eukaryota; kingdom Metazoa; phylum Arthropoda; class Insecta; order Diptera; family Tachinidae; genus Tachina; species Tachina fera. The sequence continues at coordinate 19,697,253 of LR999963.1, read as the reverse complement.
AAATTAAATGAACAGTGTAACCATTAACAGGCATGCGGAATAACGTTGTCATGAGAAAGTAGATAATTATTCATGTTTTTGAAGTGCATGTGTGCAGGCCTTTGATAAAAAATATTTAAAACTGGAAGAAATATAACGTACCGGTGCTTATTTACACATTTTGTTCTAAATAAATGTTCATCCCATTGCTTTGCGATATTTATTTTGATTTTTACATTTTTGCATTAGTTCCCTTTAAAATGTTTGGGGGAGAAAACTCTCAAAAAATTCTCCCTCTCCCTCACATTTAGAACACCTGCTAGTATTCCGGGGAAATTTTCATTCATAATAGGAGGAATGGATGAATGAATGAATTGTTATTCATAATTTGCCTGAATAGTTTTAGTGTAATTAAAAGAGCCAGTGTATGAATAATTTTGATTTCTTATACATCCACCGTTGCCAAATGTGAAGGTTTCCCTGATTTTAGCAGTTTTTCTAAGCATGTAGTTTTTATAAAAATTGTGCAGTTTTTCATTTTTAGGGTTCCGTACACCAAAGGTGAAAAAAGGAACCCTATTGTTTTCGCTACGCTGTCCGTCTGTCCGTCACACGGTATTTTCTCAGGAACCGTAAGAGCTACGGACCTGAAACTTGGACAGAGTGTGTAGAACCTTGGCCACTACAACAACAAATACATGAGAATTATAAATTAAAGGGTGCTCCAAAACGAGCGACGAAAAATGTTAAAATCTCATGTAATATACATACAATTGTATGTACATATGTGTATTGACACTTGAAATTTGTAAAATTAGTGTATTTTTATATAGACTACAACAATAAACATTAAAATATTAAAAAATGAGAAATTTTTAGATATTTTAATTGAACTGTAGTGAATTTTAATCAGAAATAATTCATAGTATAGTACAAGTAACATAGACCACTACAATAATACTTACATGCATGTACCGATGGTACATCGAATAAGTAAAAATAATTAATGTGATGATCGTAAAAAGATAAGTAAGAATAGTTAAACATACTGAGGTAGAGTAAAATAATTTCGTGCTAACCTAAATAGAAAAATGAAAAATTGGAAAAAACAGAAAATTAATAGTGATACTTATAAATGTGTTTACCAAAGGTAAATCAATTGTATACACAACAATCGTTTCTCATATTCCGTTCATTATAGATTTAAGTTAAATAGCTGATGTTAATAAGAATCTCTACCCAAGTAGATAGACTAGGGTGCTGATGAAGTGCGTGGCTGCACAGAAAAGTATCGGTATTTCCCCCAGCTTAAAGTCTAAGTTTAATTTTTCTTCTCTTCTTTAGAAACTCACATTAATTAATAAAAAATATTTCATTCAATAAGAATTGAAATTACTGAACTTGAGCCTAACTATGAATTATTTCTGATTAAAATTCACTACAGTTCAATTAAAATATCTAAAAATTTCTCACTTAATACATCATGGGCACGTGACAAAAATATGTTCACTTGGCAATCACTGTTCACTTGGCCATCACAGTTTCAGAATGCTGGAAATCCAAGTAAAAACTGTAGAATGCAACAACAAGTAACATAGACCACTACAATAATACTTACATGCATGTACCGATGGTACATCGAATAAGTAAAAATAATTAATGTGATGATCGTAAAAAGATAAGTAAGAATAGTTAAACATACTGAGGTAGAGTAAAATAATTTCGTGCTAACCTAAATAGAAAAATGAAAAATTGGAAAAAACAGAAAATTAATAGTGATACTTATAAATGTGTTTACCAAAGGTAAATCAATTGTATACACAACAATCGTTTCTCATATTCCGTTCATTATAGATTTAAGTTAAATAGCTGATGTTAATAAGAATCTCTACCCAAGTAGATAGACTAGGGTGCTGATGAAGTGCGTGGCTGCACAGAAAAGTATCGGTATTTCCCCCAGCTTAAAGTCTAAGTTTAATTTTTCTTCTCTTCTTTAGAAACTCACATTAATTAATAAAAAATATTTCATTCAATAAGAATTGAAATTACTGAACTTGAGCCTAACTATGAATTATTTCTGATTAATATTAAAAAATTTAAATTAAAGGGTGGTCCATCAGTTAATGCAATTTTGACTACGTAATTTTGACAAATTGCTATATCTTGGAGACCGTAAGAGGTAAACTCTTGAAATTTTCAAAAACGGTAAAACTAAAAAATCCGAAAATTATAAAATCGCCAAATCGAAAAAAATCGCCAAAACCTGAAAAAAATCGCCAAAAATTAAAAAAAATCGCCAAATCGAAAAAAATCGACAAAATTAAAAAAAATTCTAGCACTAAAATAAATCGCCAAATTCGAAAAAATCGTTTAAATGAAAAAAAATCGCCAATATGAAAAAAACGTCAAAAACCGAAAAAAATCGCCAAAACGCGAAAAATGCGCCAAAACCAAAATAATTGTTTATGCGAAAAAAAATCGCCAAAATGAAAAAAAATCGCCAAAATTAAAAAAAATTGCCAAATTTAAAAAAAATCGCCAAAACGAAAAAAATTAGCCAAAATTTAAAATAAACGCCAAAAACCGAAAAAAATCCTCAAAACGAAAATAAGTGCCAAAACTAAAAAAAATCGCCAAAAACCAAAAAATATCACCTATATGAAAAAAACGCCAAAATTAAAAAAATCGCCAAAATAAAACGCCAAAGTAATAAAAATCGCCAAAATTAAAAAAACTTGAACCAACCAAAAGAAATCGCCAAAACCTGAAAAAAGTGCCAAAACTCAGAAAGCGCCAATAAATTCAAAAAACACCCAAACTAAAAATAAAACGCTTAAAACCGAAAAAACCCAAAAACAAAAAAATGCCAAAACTATATTTTACATTGTTCGTATTGAATTACATATCTCGTGCCCGTACGGAACCCTTCGTGCGCGGGTCAAAGTCGCACTTCACTGAATTTATACTTATTACTTTTTAATCTCAATTTTGTTATTTTAATTCGATTTCTGAAGCCATAGTTTTACCCATTTTGCTTAATATAACAGTGAAGGTTTATCAGACATGTTCTGAAATCAGGGTGATTTCAAATCACTAACGATTTTGAAATCACGCAAGTGATTTTTTGGGTGTTCTGAAAATCACGAGATTTTTAGTTTTTAGTAGTGATTTTCATTGTGCTAAATAACGAGCAAAAAGCTGTTATTGTGCTGCCACTGTATTTAGTACTTATTTTTGCCATTTGCATTTATTTTTAACAATTGTATATTAAATATTAACCAATCGAATTTCATAGTTATAATTATTATTGAACAAAGTAGATCAAGTTTTACCCCCTTATGCAAAACAAAATTGGTAAACTTAAAGTTGGTTTAACAAACGAATTTTGTATGGCAAAACCGGTTTTAACACATGCTTTAACTTTAACAATCGTTCTTGCATAAGAGCATTATTCTTAATGATTAATTTAGTTGAATAAATTAGTCATATGCTACACGACTTTAAAACGTTGTTGCTCTGGCAACCGCAAATGCCTTTTTGATAAACAATATCAGCTGACTACTGAAAAGGAAAAGTAAATCACGAAGAATGTTAAAGAGTCCACAAAAAATATAGCACTTTCATAAATTTGTAAATTTTAGTGTTCTTTTGTGTAAAATAATTAATTTTATTACAAAAACAAATAAAGAACAAATCATATTGTGTGTATATAATTGTTTTTTTTACCGAATTCAAAGCAAAATGCTTCAAAAACTATCAAGTGATTTGATATCGTCAGACAGTTAGTTGACCGGTGGTTTCAAATCACGAGATCTCGAACATTTTTGTGTGCAGAAGACCTTTTCAGTGATTTCAAATCACTTTAGTATAAAGTGATTTACAGAACATGCCTGTATTAGTACTTTTTCAAACAGCAAAAGGAAATTCACACGAAAGTTGTGTTTTTCTATATGGGACTTGGTCTTATTGCCCTATGTTATAACAATTTGAAAAGTGGCAACGCAACTAAAGTTCTGTTGCCCTCCATAGCCGAACCATAAAAGTAGTAGTTCATTTACTTCAAATTCTTTAATTCTGCTTAAATGAAACCCAGTGTTGTTTTATTTTTTTTTATTACTTTTTTATTATTTATATATTTTTAACACAATTTAATAATATTCCATAATTTGATAATGCTATATAATAATATAAATAAAATCTTTTTAATTTTCAATTTATTACTTTTACATTGTATTTTTGTTGGTAACTAAGTTATTAATTAATAGCAGTTTTACATAATAATTGTTATAATTTGTTACATTTCTTTTTGACCATTTCATATAATTTCTAAATATTCATTATGTATGTATGTATGTATATATTTATAATTTTTCTTTTTAAATTTTTTGTAGAATTTTTTTATAATTTTTCTCATTTTATATTAACGAAATTTGCTTCGAATTTTAAGACAACTTGAAATTACATTTGTTTAAATAAATCTATTAATTTTTTTCTTCACTTTTTTTTGTAACCAAAAAGTTTATTTTAATAATTTTTTAAAGATTTTTGTTTCCAATGCAATTTGTTAAGAATCTATGTATGTATATTTGTATGTATGTATATATTGTTTTGTTTCTTTATTGTTGTATATATAAGCTTTCAATTGATATATTATATATTTTCATATTTATTTATAAATGTTTTTTTTAGTATTTTGTTGTTCTTGTTTGTTAATAAACCTATTTTATAATTGAGTTGTTGGATTTGATTTCTGATTATTTGTTGTATTTTATTTGTTTGTTGGTATGTATGTATGTATTTCTATTTTCATAAATTTTCTTAATAACTTTTTAAATTACATACTTTTATTAAAACTATACAAATACATATATTTAAAATTTTAGAGGTCTAAACTATTTCCAAAATTTCTTCTTTACTTATTTTTATTATTATTTAAATTTTTTTTAACCTTTTCACTAATTTGAAGATTTAAGTGTTTAAATTTCTAAAATCTTGAGATATTAATTTTTTATATATATATGTATATATATTTATAATGAAAATGAAACACACATTATTTTTGTTGAATTTTTTTTATTTATTTATGTTTTAACCCAACAGTTGTCATTTTATTATACAATGTATAAAAAATATGAATATAAAATAGATCGGTAGTATAGTTAGTTGTAAATAGTAGGTTGTTCTTTTCTCTTTTATTTAGATTGTTTTTCTATTTCATTTATTATAAATTTGTTATTTTGTTCCATTTAGTTTTGTTTTTTGTTTGTTTTTTTTTTTTATTATTAAGTAGATAAGCCTGTGATGTCATGGTTTAGTATGAGTGGAAAGATGTGTTTTTTTATATACATATAAGTATATTTATACTACTTCAACTTTTTATAAGAATTATAGCAACACTTACATAAATTGTTTCGAAAGCGAAAACAAAAACGCCTTAAATATTTCATTAGAAAAGTGCAAGTGATATTTTGAAAACATTTATTACATGAGAGCAATTAGACTTGTATCGAACTCTTTCAGTAGCTCTCGTTTTTGGCACAAACCAATGATCAAAGCCATGTAATTTAAATTAGACATTTCTTTTTTGACACAAATCTATCATCAAACCCATGTAATTTACACTTCTATCGAACTCTTTCAGTAGCTCGTTATTGACACAAACCAATCATCAAATCATTTAATTTAGACTTGTATCGAACTCTTTAAATGGGTTTGATCGTTGGTTTGTGTTAGACTTGGGTCGAACTCGTTCACTAGATCATTTTTGCCACAAACCAATGATCAAACCCATTTAAATTACATGGGTTTGATCATTGATTTGAACGAGTTCGACCCAAGTCTAGTTTGTATCAAAAACGAGCTACTGAAAGAGTTCGATACAAGTCTAATTTAATTTAAATCAGTTTGATAAAAGTTTTTTGTCAAAAATGAAGTCGTTCACTAGACTTAGTTCAAACTCACTCAGTCGGTCGTTTTTGACACAAACCTATGATAAATCCCACCTAATTTAAATGGGTTCGGTAAGAGGATTTTGTCAAAAATATCCGACTGAATGAGTTTGACCTAAGTCTATCGTTCACTAGTTGTTTTTGTCACAAAACTTCGATCAAACCCATTTAAATTGAACTAATGAACGAGTTCGACCCAAGTATATTATTGAACGAGTTAAACCCAAGTGTAGACCCAAGTAGAGTTGTATCCAACAAATCTTTTTGAAATTGTTTGTAACTAGACTTGGGTCGAAGTCGTTCACTAGTTCATATTTGATAAATTGCATGGGTTAAGTTATAGTTTTGTTTCAAAAATTAACTAGTGAACGAGTTAAATTAAAAATTGTATTACATTATAGTTTTTATTGAAATTTCAAAAAATATATGTATCTACATTAGGGATATAACTTTTTAACAATTTATTAAAATATCAAAATTGGCATAGCACAGTCCGATAGAGCATAAAAAACTATAAGGGAACGTATATTTATTTTTTTCGCTAAGGTCAAAAAAGTTCAAACACCAACTGCGATGGAGTTTTTTTTTTCTTTTTGGTTAAGAAAAATTAATAATAAAAGTTTTCATTTCATTTTTTTTTCTCGTTGGAAATATGGAAAAATGTAATTTTTTACAACAAACACAGAAAAAAAATATTTGAAAAAATTTTTTAATTTTTTTTCCTGTGTTTGTTTGTCAAAAAAAATTAAATTTTTCCATTTTTCTAACGAGAAAAATCTGAAATGAATACCTTTAATATATTTATTTAAAACAAAAAATAAATAAAAATCACTGTATAAAATTATGAATATTCAATATTCCATTAACAAGGTCTCGAAATAATTTTAGATTATCAGGGCAATTATGTAAAAAATTTCGCGAGGAATTTCTCCCTTTTCCAATTAGAATTTTTTGTTTTCCCTATCACTTGCTACAAGTTAGAATTGTTCCCTGGGAAAAATTTTTCGCGGAATTTTTTACATAATTGCCCTGTATGTAAAATAATATTTTTGTTAGTTCAAGTTCGTGCTTTAAGTGTTTAGAAAAATCAATTGGTGCGTGAACTTTTTTGAGAAAAATTACAAAAGATTATGATTTTCGTGGTTACTAGGACATGGTTGACCTCATGATTGACCCCTAATGTAAATATATTCTATATCAAAATTATGTATGTACACATGTGGACAGAAAAATAGGTGTAAAGATTTTAATTTTTTAATCTTAGCAGAAATTGTAATAAGCTACTCCTATAAGAATAATTTAAAAGTTATAAATCTGGCATCACTGTTTAAAGAAGGAAAGAAGGGAAATCCCACTAATAGAAGCGTTGGTTGTAAAAAGTATTGCGATTTTTTTATTTACTTGTTATTCGGCTTGGACAGTGAAATAGGTGTGAGTTGTGTAAAGTTCTGAAAATTTGAATTTTTTGTCAAAAAGTGAGATTAAACGTGAAATAATATTAATTGAATCAAAAGAAAGATAAAAAATTTTATTAAAAAGAGATTAAGATGGGTCGTGGGCATCATTGCAGTGAAGAAGAAAGACGGCTTGTTCATCAACTTCGTGAACAAGGAAAAACTTACAAATTTATTGCCAACGCGCTAGGACGGTCTGAAAATTTTGTAACCAATGCTTTAAAACCAAAACCAAATATTGAGAGACCTTGCACCACGTCAAAAACATCTCCAGCTACGAATAATCGAATAGTAACATTAGCTAAACGAGACCCTTTTAAGTCCTCTAAGGCAATTTCAAGTGAAATTGGAAATGTAATATCATCCCGAACGGTTCGAAGAAGATTGCTGGATGCAAAGCTACCAAGCAGAATAGCTAGAAAAATTCCTTAGCTTAGACAGGCTAATTTGAAGAAAAGGAAAATTTTCGCTTTGGCTCATAAAAGATGGTGCGAGCCAGAAGGAGAAAAAAAGTGGCGAAATATCCTGTGGACCGATGAAACTAAAATCAATTTGTTTGGAAACGATGCGGGAAGAAATGTACGACGACCAAAAGGAAAAGAATTCCATATTAGATTCGCCCAAAAAACTGTTAAGCACGGAGGAGGAAATATCATGGTATGGGGCTGTTTTTCCTTGTACGGAGTTGGTCCTATACATCTTATTGAAAACACAATGGATAGATTTGTATACAGGGATTTATTAGAGACAGTTATGTTACCATTTGCTGAGGAAAATATGCCTCTTGTATGGAAATTCCAACAAGATAATGACCCAAAGCACTCATCAAAGCTGGTGAGTGCATGGTTTAGAGAACACAAATTGAATGTTATTGAATGGCCAAGTCAGTCTCCCGACCTAAACCCCATCGAAAATCTTTGGGGTGAATTAAAGCGACAAATTTCCAAACCTCCCTGCAGTAACAAAAAGCAATTATGGGAAAATATTCAAAAGGCGTGGTACAGTATCCCAACAGAGACTTGCCGTAATTTAATATCATCTATGCCCAGAAGAATAGATGCCGTTCTTAAAAATAACGGTGGTTATAGTGGATATTAATAGCCTGCTTCAATACTTATTTAAAAAAATAAACCTAAATGTACAAAAAGTTATCTTAATTTTAAGTTTTTTCGTATACACCTATTTTATTGTCCACATCAAAATCCGAAAATTTTTGAAATGTACGTTATTTTATAATTTTCTTATTGTTATTTTAGCTTTGAATGAATTTTTATGTGCCAAAATGCGTTAACTTAATAAATAAATTATGTAGTATAAAATAATATATGAAAAAATTTAAAAATTTTGCAATATTTTATTCACACCTATTTTTCTGTCCACATGTGTATGTATGTATAACAATTTTTAAAAGAAAAAAGTTGAGTAGTTTTTATTTTTGTTATTATATGTAGTTAGTAATGAGATGTCCTATTTTATTTTTTGCACAGATAATATCATACATACACAAAACAGTCTATTACATTTTAGTCAAGTCTGATAGTTAATAACAAGACAAATTATAAACGACGTATTTAGTAGCCAGGACCACGAGGTCGCAAGAGAACGTTCGATCGACAATTTACATGTATTGCAAGCAAAGTTTCATATTTTATTGTTATTTTCAATAAAAATTGTGGATCGAACATTATTTTCTTTCGATGTCGTGAGCCTGGCCTGTAAGTCAATTCCCTGTGATTAATGCAGATGTCTTCTTCATTTTAATTTGTCTTGCATTGGTTTATTGAAAGTTAAATTAGTTGCCAATTTTGTGTGAAGATAATTATAAATTTGTTTCATATTTTATTGCTTCTAATACATTTTGTTTCGTCTAAAAATTTAACAATTTGGCCATCTAAATATTTTTATTTTGCCACTGTTGCCTCTTTATGAAGTTTAACATTTTTACTATTTTTTTCTAGTTTTGTTTAATTTAATATTTTATTGTTCTGATATCATCGTTAGTTGTTATCTCACATTTAATAAATCTACTTTATGACTGTTAACTATTTGTTTTGTCAAGTGTTTAGAACGAATTACGCTAATAATAATTTTAAGATTTAATATCGAATGCAAATAAGAAAAATAATCAATATAATATTCTGAATTTTATTAATAAAGCATTTTATTTAGTTTCGAAATAAGCAATTGAATTTCAAAGGATCTTTTTTCTAAGCCGTATTTTTTTTTTAGTTTGATAACTTAAGTTGAAAGTAAACACCTGAGAACCTCACGAGCCAAAATATTTAATTTCTTAATTTAATTAATTTAATTTTCTTAAAAAAAAAAAACAAACTGATACATGGGATTTATTATCACTGTTTCTACCGTTATCACGAGCAACTTTTGATCAAAAGAGACGATCGAACGAGATTCCATTTGCTATTCTGATGTATGTACAATCGACGAAGAATACCGCTACAGTAAAACGAAATATCGTAAGAATGAAAATTTACCATCTCATAATGCCAATTTGATATTTGAAAAGACTTATTTCGAACTCTTATAGTTCGTTTTAGACAAGACTTGGGTCGGAATTGTGAACTAGTTCATATTTGACACAAACTTATAATCACACAAACCAATGATCAAACCCATTTAAATATCATGAGTTTGATCATAGGTTTGTGTCAAAAATAAACAAGTGAACGAGTTCAATCCAAGTCTACCGATTAAACTTGTGTCGCACACAGTCACACAAAGTCTAGACTTAGGTCGAACTCGTTCACTAGTTCAATTTTGCCTATGATCAAACCCGTGTAATTTAAATGGGTTTGATCATTGGTATGTGGCAAAAATTAAATAGTGAAAAGTTAGACTTGGGTCGAGCTCGTTCACTAGTTCATTTTTGCACAAACCAATGATCAAACCCATTTAAATTACATGGGTTTGATAATTGGTTTGTGGCAAAAATTAATTAGTGAACAAGTTCGATCCAAATCTAATCAAAGTCTTCGTGTGTTCGTAAATGCATCAATGCGCTGTAAATGAAAATTTAACTGTTCTGAACTGGTTCCCTGAAGTAGATAACGCATAAATATATGTCAATTATGTTGTACAAACATGATTACTACTAAAACGGATTATCAGCGAACTTGTATTGCATTTTAAATAAAAGTTTGCACGTATGATGCAGAGCAGAGATGCATTTACGAACACACCCTCTACTACATTTGGTACTTGATGTTCGAATGCAACTCGTATTAAGGACTAGACTCATGTGATACTCGTTCAGTTAACTTGGACACTAACCGATCATCAAACCCATTTAAATTTTAAATTTATCATTTCACAATGACCAACTGAACGACTCAAGTGTATTAGTAAAGCCCCGTTCAGACTATTATACAAGTATTAATACTTTTGTGGAAAAAGCAGCTCGACATTTTGAGTTGTTATTGTTTTTTTTTTTTGAAATTTTTTAAACAAATATAAGACCAGGGATGCATTTTCGTCAAAAGTAGTAATACTTGTATTATAGTGTATAGAGTGGCCCTTAAGGGCGTCATACGACTTAATTAATGTGCAAAATGTATGTATATTGATATTCACCCCTTAACAATTCTTAGTGGTGAGTATCAATATACTACAGCGTTTTACACATACTATGATGCAGGGATGGCATTGAGAATTTTAAAATTATACTAACAACTTTAAACAATTTTATTTTTTGGCCTTAATTGTACTCGTACTAAAAAAAAATTTAGTTCAAATTACATATTTTTATTTGTTTTTGTTAAAATAATCGACTTTGTTCTGGCTACCGAATCGTTTTCACAAATTTGCTTCTAAGTTGGGATGTGAAAGCATATGGTTACATTTGTTTAAGTTGAAATTTAAAATATACAAATTAATAGCATGTGCTCTATCATCCCAATTTAAAAGAAAAATTATTTGGAAATGGACACATTTTTTGATTTTCTTGCTGCGTTTTGCTTTCGCAAGATTGTTTTCAAATGAGAAGAATGTGAGTTTCATTGTTCAAAAGTAAAAATGGACATATAAGATCGTTTAAATATAAATGCGCAGTGAAACTGGGGAGATTCCTTAAATGTACTCAATTAGTTAATGGTGTACTATTGTACTTTCCGAGCTTTGAATAGTACTAAAAAAATACAATTGTACCAACTTTGCCATCCTGCTACGATGCAAGAACATTTCCACAACACTGTAAATTGGGCTAATGAGCTAATTTATTTGCAAATACTGCGCGTAAAAACGTAGTATATGTCAGATGTGGATGTATGTATACAAATAATAAACTAATAAAATTTTAATAACTCGTGAGGTTTTTTATTGAACCTTGCATTCGATAATTAATTTCTACTAATCGACAGGCAACATTTAATTTATTTAAAAGTTTTAAAGTTAATAATAAATCTTTTACTTTAATTCCGAAAATGATAATGTAAACAGTCAATGAGACTTTTTAATGGAACTGCAAAATAATTAATTCTGTGATTTGCTGGAAATGTTTTATAATTTTATGTTTTTAGTTTTGTTTTTTTTTATTTATATTATTTTTTTGTTTATTTGAATTTTTCAATTATGTATTATTATGTATTTTCAACTGATTTGTTTGCATCACAATTTCTTTTAAATTATTTCTTGTTTGATCAAATGTTAATCACATATTAAATCACTCTTACAGTAACGTATACAAAAATATAAAATATCCTATTTGCGTGTTGGGAGAGAGAGAGGAGGTGGTTTTCGTTATATTTTAGTTTTTTTTTAAATTTTTTTAATTTTTTTTATTGAAGCAAAAGAAGAAAATTATTAATTTAGCTATTTAAAGACTAATTGCTAACAGATAGATAATAATAATTATTATAATAAAAGTATATATTAAACACCATTTTTATTGTAGTCTCAACTAAATGTTTGTTTAGGTTTAACAAAATTTTGTGATTAAACAATTTTTTTTTTACCGATGGAGGAGGAAATAAACGAGATTTCAAATTAATTTGATGGGAATAAAAAAAAAGGGTGTGTATATTTTTAAAACCTGGCTCTTAAAGCTTTTTATGTCACTTAAGGAAATGACTTTAAATCTCTATAAGCCTGGATCTTAATTTGACCTTTAAGGCGTTAAACACATTGGTCTAGACACTCTACCCGGTAGAGTGAGAGAGACACAAACCGTTGACCAAATCTATTTAAATTACATTGGTTTGATCATATGTTTGTGTCTGAAATGAACGACTGAACCAGTTGGACCCAGCTCTACTCTACCGAGTTTAATATTTCAAAAATAGATTACACATGTCCATATGAGAAGGATTATTTTGATGACAACACGGCAACTCGGTTGCAGGTTGTTGTCCATGCTGCTTTTTTGTCGTTGTAGTCTGTTTTTGTTGGCGACAATGAGCAAATACAGTGCTACCAATATAATACAAAATTTAGAATGGGTGATATCTTAAAATTATTGTATCATCATGTAGGGGAATAAATTTCATACATTTACTCGCAATTTTATTTTTATATATGTGAAATATTACAAAGTGGCTTACGATGCTGCTGTCGTTTCCAAAATTATTAAACAGCGGATATTCAAAGTACAAGCGGTGAAAATAGTCTCCTAAACAGTTGGGACCACCACTTACATAATATTAATTTGCCGCGATATAAAATAAAAAAATTTATTACATCGAAAATAAAAAAAATCAATAAAATTTTTTAATAATAAAGCGTGTTTCTTTTAAAGTGTCACAATTTTAAGTTGGCATCACTGCTGTATTTGAGCGCCCATTTAACAGCTGATAGTTGCTTTTGATTAGTTTGCTTTGAAATTTCATTATGAATCGACCTATACCAGTGCAAAATTGCTGAAATTTTTAATCAAAATAATAGTTTGAATTTTTGTTTTAATTTTGAATTTCCATTCAAAATTTTCATTTTTCCGATTAAGACCAATTCTGGTTGAATGAGTAAGTACATAAGCATAATTGTGGCATTTGGAGTGAGGAGAATCCACAAGCTTTTCTCGAAACACCATTACATCCACAGAAAATTACTGTTTGGTGCCTTTTATGGGCTGGTGGAGTCATTGGCCCATATGTCTTCACAAACAATGATGGTCAGAATGTTGCTGGCAATGGTGAACGGTACAGGAACATGATTCGAATTTTTTTCGTACCTCAATTGCGTGGCATTAATCTTGCTGATATGTGGTTCCAACATGCCACACAGTGGGCGCTACAATTGATTTACTCACAAGAAACTTTTGATGAAAAATTATTTTCTTTGGGGTTATGTTAAGTCACTTGTCTACGTCGATAAACCACAAACAATTGAACACCTGGAAATTAACATCCGAAGAGTTATCGGCGAAATACGGCCGCAAATGTTGCGAAGAGTTTTTGAAAATCGGTGTTCCAGATTGCGCCTTCTAAGCGCAATCAACAATAATATTATAAAACTTTCTTTTCAATAAAGCCCGTTTCATTGACATTAAAAATATATTTCCTCGATTTATTATGATTTGAACTTGTGTCACTCTATAAAAAACACCCTTTATAAATTAAAAAAAGTTTATTAATTCGAAAATGAAAAAAAAAATCGAATATTCAAAAAAAAATTAATAAAAACCTTAATTTGTACACAAATAAAGAATAACCCCCTTATGCAAAAAAATATTTTACTACAGCTTTAAAGTTCATATTAGTTGCCAAGCACTTTAAGGCTAACATTGCTTTGTTAAGAAATTGTATGCAAAACACAAATTTAATTATTTTGTTATTTAATAATAAATACTGGTAACACCACCGTGTTCAACAACCACTTCACAGCTTATGATGTACAAAATTTAATAAAATTTCATTCGGGTATTCAAATATTTTTTTATTTTATTAAATAAATTTTTATTTTCTTGAAGTAAAGCAACCCAAAATAAATAATATGAGCTTCTGACATGGTAGTAAAACAGATAAACATTTCTATGAAGTATACGTAAAAAAATAGGAGGAAGAAAGAAGTATTATCACAAATTCTTTTATTCGAATGAAATGAGTATTTGAATACCCAGCTTTTTTCGATTTGTTTTGATTGTATGTACATCACTAAAACATTTTGGTGCAATTGTATTTATATTAATATTTTTTATGGATTTTACGATGTATTTTGAATCAGTTGGATAATTTGATGAGGTTTTCCATTACATGACAGAAATAATAAATCTAAGCTAAGAGCTAACACTTCTAGCTTCATTTTCAGATGTAACATGAATCAATATGTGTTATATTAACAAAAATATTTGAGGTATAAAATACACAATTTGAAAATATCAACTTAAAGTAGTCTTAACAAACGTGGGGACATACTTTAGAAATTTGATAAAATGATTTTTTTAGAATACAACTTTACTTAACATTGCTTTGCAAAGCTTTACTAAGTTTTTTTGCATAAGACCATAAATATAATAATTTGTAGAATTTTAAATAAGAATAATTAAAATTAATTAGAAATTAGAATTTAGTGTTTGGGACTACAATAAGAATGTGTTTAATGTCTAATTCCACTCAATTTATTTATTTTTTAATTTAAATATTGGAAATAAAGTCATTTGAGGCTTCTTTTTAAGTTGTAATACTTGATTTAATTAATTAAATAATTCGCTGTCTCTATATATTGTTAACATACAGGGTGGTACGGTACTATTTGTTTGGAATAATTTATTTTCCACGTTGCTAATAATTTCTTTTCTTTTTTTGTGTTAGAAAACCCTGCCAAAACAACAATTATATTAATTTTAATATCATTAGTAATAACAATTAATTAAGTTTACATTATTTATTTGAATTTTATTTTCCATAGTTTTACTTTATTATTATACTGTCATCACATATATGTACGTATATGTATATGTATTTTTTTTTTTTTGTTATTTTTTCATGATCTAGACATTTCAAAATTAATTTTTTATTCATTATACACATAATATTCATAATAATATTTTTAGATTTTAACTAAACATCAATTTCTACAAAATTTAGACACATACGATTTAGAGAATTTCTTAATTTTTTTTTATTTAATTGATTGATTTTAATAAATTGTGAAATGCATAAATAATTTTTATCTTTGCTTTAATTTTAAGTTTTCTGTTTTACTTTCTTCCAACTTATTCTTTCTCTTGTATGTATAATCTTTTAAATTATTTTGGTGTTTTTTTTTACTTTTTATTGCAATTTATATTTGTTTTTTATTTTTTATTTTTATATTTTTTTTTAATGAATTCTTGATTGTTGTACTCTATAAAGCTTTCAGAAAATTGGAGAGACATCAAAATTAATTGGCGTTTTCGTTCGTATTTATTCTTATTTTGCAACAAAAAAATATACATGTTTTTCAAATCAAATGAGCATATTTATGTATCTGTGGCAATATGTAATAGTAGCTTAAGTACGTTTAAAGAAATTTAGCAAGTTGGAGTATGCAGTGGTTAAAATGAAATAAAGGATCTCACGGAGGTAGAATCATGCTTTAGAGACTTTTAATCTCTTACCTGTAGCTTTGCTTAAGTATACTTAAGCTACTATTCCATATTGCCACAGATATAAACTACCTGCCTTAAAGTTTGAAATAATTAATATTGTAGAAAATATATGTATCTATTTCTAAACTTTATAAAACTTTCACGAATTAAATTATAAGAACTACAGGAAAATATCGTAATAAATTTCAATGCAAAAAAAAATACTATTTGGGATCCAAAACAAGAAAATTTAGAACAACCAGCATTTTAAAGCCAGTAACAGTGTCTCAATGTATATTCACCCAAGTTTCCCGGACTACTCTCAGCTGTCAAAAAAAAATTATCTGAAACATGTGTGTTGACATTTCAGGGATATTCAAATTAAAAGCGGCGAAGACAGCCAGCTGGTCAGTTGAGACCACATAATATGAATTAGCTTTATATTTTATTTACCATTTTGCCCAAGGCGAATTGATACCACTAGTGCGATTCACTAACTTTTTTTACGATAATCGCATCGTTAAGGGCTTTGGACACCATCAAAATGCTTGCTGTCAAGTTCGTGTACTTGTGATTGTCGGCTTGATGTTACCATGCTTAATGGCCCACCAAGCATTCATTTTTATTTTGATTTTGTGCTTGTGCTGTTCATTTGGTTGAAAAAAAATATTAAAAATGTTTAAATAAAGAAATTCAATAGCAATAATGGCAGCACTGCTTACGAAAGGAAAGATAAAAACAAAATAAGAAAGTTCTAACACTTCGTTTTCTTCACCAGTAAAATTTATTTTTTAAGCAACCACTCACAGTGGAAATATAATTATAAGAAATATTTGTGAGGGCTTGATTGGGCAACAATGTACACGCATTAACAAGTGACAGCAGGAATGCCGAAAATCAAAATTTTTTGATTTTCCATCAAGCATACCAACAAACTTTGACTCATATTATAACCAATATCAGCAAGCATTTTGACCGTGTCTGATCCCTTTAAAATAATTATAACAAAAATTTATCGAACTTGGTATTCAGTAACATTTTTAACGATATTCGCTGCAGTTTAATGTCAGCTGTGTCGTTATTTAAGCGACAATAATTTGTGTGATGTTAATTTTATCGACAAACATCAACAGAAATTACCAGCCGAGTCTTATCATTAAAGAGAAGTTTCAGAATCACACAATCGTTATTTTAAGCGACAAAATGTATAGAGAAAAATTACGATTCTCGGATTGTTCAAAGTTACTGAATCGCACTACAGGTGGTCTCGATTTTTTAACGATATTCGCTGCAGTTTAATGTCAGCTGTGTCGTTATTTAAGCGACAATAATTTGTGTGATGTTAATTTTATCGACAAACATCAACAGAAATTACCAGCCGAGTCTTATCATTAAAAAGAAGTTTCAGAATCACACAATCGTTATTTTAAGCGACAAAATGTATAGAGAAAAATTACGATTCTCGGATTGTTCAAAGTTACTGAATCGCACTACAGGTGGTCTCGATTTGCAACTCTGCATATTCGCCTTGTATATTTGTTAAGTGCAAAATGTCCTGCTGTCAGAATATTTCCGAACGTTTTGCTTTGATCTGACAGCAGAAAAATTATCAACAGATCGTCAGCTGGTGAATTGAGATCACCTGATGTGAATTCGCCTTGATGTTGCCCTAGCAAAGTTTAACTGAGTTGCCACTACTTTTAATTTTATTTTTTTTATTTGGTTGGGTAAAATATTTAAAAGAAAAAATAAGAAATTGTGGAATAAAATGTAAATACTCGTAGAGTTTAATGAATCGGTTCCTCTAACGCTTATTTTGGAAATGAAATGTAAAGCTAATACTCTTTCTATTTCTCCGGACAATTTTGAGAAAATGGACGAATAGTGAGTGCTGCAGAAAACTCCCATTAAAATAAATTTTGCTGCCGGAAAACAAGGGTGAATTCAACTTCAAAGCAAAAAAAAACATTTTGGAACAAGTAAATTTTCTGAAAATATTACTATTCTTTCCACAAAATCCTGTAATAATTTGATATAAAAATATGTATACATAGTTGATAACATGCCATACCTCGTGGCAAGTAGTTTTTTATTGTTATGTTCTTTAAATTAAAAATCTTTTATTCTTTATTTATTTTAATAATTTTTATATTAAATAAGAAAAGCAAAATGTATTTATATGTTATATATTCCTAATTTTTTTTAAATATTTGCAATGGCATTCATAAACGATTGCTAAAGTTAAAGTTTGTTTTAAAAATGCTTTTTCTCGTGAAAACAAATAGTACAATAAACCACCAACCTAAACTTTAACAATAGTTTCTGAACGCGGGTACTATTATTTAATTAATTGTTTTTTTCTTCTAGAATCTCTCAACATAAATAAAATGAGAAACAAAAATGTATGTATTTAAAAAAAATTAATTAATTAATTTTTAAATTTACTACTGTTCTCGGTATCGGTGTCTTTGTAAAGTTTTCAGTCAATACGTTATATTTTTCTAACAGTTTTCAGAATATGTAATACTTTTGCAGAAAATTGAATTTTGCGGTTGTTATTTTTGTGTAAGAAAAATTTGTTTTTTGGCCTAAAATATTCCACAGTTTATAAATTTGGTTTTGTTTTATACAACTATTTCTAAATTATCGCTGTTTTGTAAGATTTTATTTAATTTTTGTTTTGTTTCTAAATTTATTATGTTTATTTTATGGTGGTTTTAGTTACATAGTTTACATTTTTAGAATTAATTTTTCTTTTTTTTTATCTTTTGTGTTTTGAATATGTAAAAAAGCATATTTTTTTATACAGAGTTTATTTTCAATTTATTTGTTAAGGTTTATTATTTTTATAAATTAATCATGTCTCTAAATAGAGAAAGGAACTTAAAATGTATGTATGTATGTATGTATGTATTTATGTTAAGATGTGAACTTAAAATGTTTGTTTTTGCCAATTCAATAATCAATTCTGTGCTAAAAAGCGATAACAGCATAAGTCGTCTCAAGACAAAATCGAGCAAGTTATATGTTATACAAAATTCTACAAGCAAAGCTATTTCAGTGAAATTCCCATGTCTCTTACAAACTTGACTATAAAGATATAAACAAAACAATATTTACCTAAGTCATGAAAAAAGTCCAATAAAACTTATAATAAGCGCTAAATTATATTAAAAACAATATTTATGCAATACAGTAATATTTAATTTACGACAGAATGATTTTGATTTGCACGTTTTGAATTTTTGAGAAAAAAAACGTTCATACGTTTAAAGTGGGTTAGTTTTCTCCAAACTATGTTTTTCGACTTATGCTGTTATCGCTTTTTGCTACAGAATTCTCTTTCATACGTTTAAAGTAGTTTTTCTCCAAACTATATTTTTCGACTTATGCTGTTATCGCTTTTTTGGTACAGAATTCTTCTATATTGAAACTGTTACTACAATAGTGTTGCCATGTTATTTGCATTCCCAGGTCATAAGAAAATTTATTTTGTAGTTCTTAGTATTTTTTTTACTTTTTCTTTTGTAACTAACGGCTGTATTTTAAAAATATTAATTTGTATTTAAAGTCTGCTTTAGTCAAGATTTCTATGTAAATTTTATTTTAACATACACTTCAAAGCCAAATAATTTTTTAGTATACGGCAGTAAAACGTTACGAAATAATCTGCCTTATCGTGGTTAGCGTATTTCAAATACGACTACGACTGTTTGGTAATAGATTAAAGAAAAACTTTTGAAGTCTTCTTTAATCTATTACCAAACAGTCATAGACATTTTTGAAATACGCCAACCACGATAAGGCAGAATAAACCTTATTTCAGTTGTCAATATCGACGTCATGTCAATACAATACCGAATAATTGTTGCTTGTGTGTCTACTTGCTCTCAAGAACAATTTTGTGCTATTGGCAGCCCATTTCTGTTCCCTGAGATCTAGAGAATAGCACGAGCCTGATAATAGCAGTCAGTTACTTTCGACAACGTGTAGACAGACAGGCCCCAAATTTTTGCTATTGTAATGACGTGACGTCGGTGTTGACAATTGGAATAAGGGTGAATATTTACATACTTTCATAATGCTTTTCATATGCGCTGTCTTTTCGAAGCGCTTCTAAAGGAAGATATAATACTTTTAAAACGGAAAACGAAGACCTGAAATTATTCATTCAGTTAGTTATAAATAAAAGAGGAAAAAATAATTTTTAATTTTAACGTGATTAAATATGTAATGTGCAACAATAAAATTATAGAGAAACACTAAAGAAAATTATTCAAAAACTGCGGGAAAAACGCACTTGAAATTGTTTAATTTACATTACACTATTCTTGAAGCAAAATATTCTCCGATTATGTGTTAAAATATTTCTGTATGTGCGATATATTGAAAAGCTTCTTGCGAAATCGCAACTCATAATAGGTGCTTCCGTTTGATATAAAAAAATATTGTTGGCAGTTAAGTTTTTATCCATCCCAACTATAAATAACAATTCCCTGGAAATTTTTCCCCTTTTTCCAAATTAGAAAAGTTTGAACAAGCCCAATTATGAATTTTCCAGGGGAGTTTTTTCTCTTTGCAATCGTTTGTTCCGGGAAAAATTCCTCCTATTCCAAATAGCCAGGGAATAAGCAAATACGGGAGATGGATCAGCTGTTTAATGTTTACATTTATTACCAAATTTTTTAAAATGCAAATTTTAGCAAATAGTGGGCTCGGATAACTAAAAATACATATAAATTAATACTGAACGTTAACGGACGTGACGCCGCTAACTTTTTTAAATGCAAGATTGTGTAACTTTCAGAGCTCATGATATAAATATGTCAAGTTTCTTAAGAATTGATTAATTAGAAGCACTTGAAATATAATATTAAACTTTAATGGGCGCAATTCCGCCCACTTTTTTAAACTTGAGATTGTCATTGAGTAAAAATACATAGAACCAAAGAACAAATTTATTCAGACAAAAAATTGATTTATAAAATCGGTCTAAAAAAATTAAGGAGTTATGAAGTAATACACATAAGTAAAAAAAAACAATACAGACGAATTTATAAATTCCTCCTTTTTTTTGAAGTCCGTTATAAAAAAGTACAAATCGGTACATTATATTTTGAAAATTTTTACTCTTATAATCGGATTAGATTAGGTTGACAGATATAAAAATAAAACTTTCCTTCTGAGAAAGGAATACAAGCTGATGACAGAGGGGTGTAAAGCTATAGTGAAGATGCTGGGTGCTGAGGAAAACATAATGGCGGGAATACTACTAAGCATTCGCCGCCATCATCTCATCTTATAAAGACTATACGAAATATTTGGAAATTTAAAATCAATAAATGAAAATCGACAAAAGTCTGCGGTTGTTCATCAAAAACAAACCAACTTTGATTTCGCATTAGAATGTAAAAAAATCACTTTCACAATTCTTAAGGAGAAGCATATAACTGAAATAGTTAAAATTATAATTGAAGTTCTATTTTGGCGTTTAATTGGAAAGTGAGGATTTGCAAACGATTCCTATATTTTCACATCTACTATATTAATTTGTATTGTAATATAATAATTTCATAATTGCTTAATTCACAACAATTTGTAACGTTTATTTTGTATCAAATGCACTTTCTGTTTTTTAATTGTGAACAATCAGAGATAAAATGCTGCCCGTGGGCACTTCGTTATTCTCTTATTTTCAATTACATTCGTACAAGTATGCATTTTACTTTCTTTCATATTATATACATATGTAAGTATGTATGCGTTTGCCTGACTTTGCTCTAAATCAGTGATCCGCAAAATAAAATATTTTTACATTGGTGAGAAAATTGAGAGTAAAATAAAGTTACACTTGAAGAAAAGTTTTGTAATATCTAATTGTTTGAATTTTTTCTCTTGTAAATAAGCAATTCAATAAAAATTTAACTACTAAAAAGTAAACCATTTAAGTATCTACTCCAACCTCTTTTTAATTTGTTCTCTTTCTTCCAAATTAATAAATTTATTCACAGCCCTGTGAATGAAATGCCTTTTTAAAATATCTTCTTTATTATTTTTAAATGTTCCATAACATAAAATGCATTGCATATTGCCAAAAGCATTTTTTTTAATCACGAAATTGTCTCAGCTTCCATAATTATTTTTTTTTTCTGTACAAATTTATTAAATTTTAACTTAAGTTTCGTTCGGTGTGTTCAAAAAAACTAAACGAAAAACCAGACAAAAATTCGTACAAGCGTGCACAACTTCATTCGTCGCTTTTTCAGTGATGACTAAATGAGAGAGCATAAGCATGATGTGTGTTATTTTGTTGTCCACAATTGTGGTATGACGTGCGGTTCACTGCTCTAAATACTACATTTAAAAAAAATTAAATGAAAGTGTAATAGTGTATTTAATTTTTCTTTGAAAATTGCCAACAACAAATTTTACAATATTGTATTTAATATGATAATACAACTGATACTAAGATGCAAGAGGTTTTGTGAATTAAGCAATTATTTGTAGGAATTGTATAAAAAAACCAATCAATTATCGCTATTTTCGTCCGAATAACAATATATTCACCCGTATTGTGTCGTCGAATATTCGACTACGAGAATTTTTTCCTAGATTAAACATACCTTTTACACGACGAATATTCGACGTGACATACGCAATACGGGTGATTCTCTCCTATTATGTTAGTGAAAGTCGATACTAAGTGGCTATTCAACAAGTTCCTACGGTTTAAGAGAATGGAAAGTGGCTGTCATCAGCAATAAACTCTAGCCGAAAACGATTAAAAGAAATTTTTTATGAGAAATAATTCCACCACTCATACAATAGATTTTTCTACTCTTCTGGATATCGACCGATTTAAACTTATTGGTTTAAAATCACACGTATGTAATTACATTTTAATACAATAGTGAACTATTTTATTATCGCATTTTAAGGTCCTCACTTTTATCTTTTAGTCTATATGTAATACAAGCTAATGACTGTAATAATCATTATTATCATTTGTGTTTTTATAAATGAGAACCTGACGAACAAAACCAGACTAGTCCCATTAACTGCTTTTTTTACAGGACAGGCAAATTACTAAATTATGTGGATAGAGACTAGCAAGGAAGTCAGTTTTCGTTATTTTTTTTTAAGGTAGGATTGAAATGGTTTTGAATGAAAACATTTCGTGACTTCATAGATGTGTACTTGGAGAGCCCGAAAAAAATTCGAAAAAAATCATTTACTGAGGACATGTCTAGTTTTGTTCGCCAGCTACTCAAATACGAAATTGGGAAGGATTGTTAAAATTTTATTTTAATAATTTTGTAAATTTTTATCCGACTTATCCATAGTAATTTTGCTTATATGTGAATTGATTTATAAAACAAATTTTTTATGAAAAATTGCTACATAAACCTCTTTCAATATAAAACAAAAATATTCTGTATGAATAAGGCCTACATATAAAGTTACCTAAAAATTTGAAATTTTTTACATTATAAATTTATCTAAAATTCATTTAAGTTTCTTTTAAAGGAAAAAAATATGCAAATAACATGAAAAATATGTTTGAATTTAAAATGCTTCCATAAGAAAAGGTAAACAAGTCATTTTTGCTTGAATACCATATGTAATTATCAAAAAATCCTAAAGAAATTGGCGATTTTGAATCAATACTAATATTCTGTTATAAACTAAGCCATTTAAAGTTATTAAAAATAAAACTTTGTTTTATATCAAATGAAACGTATATTAAACATTTCAACTAAGACAATAATTGCATAAATATGTATGTATGTAGTATGTATGTAAATGCGTGATATTTATAATAAAAAAAAATGATTTAGGGCCATTTTCACGACTTGCCTGTAGTTAAAGGTAGGATTTTGTTTGCCCGCTAAATGGCTTTGCATTATAAAATCTTGATTTATTATATTTTTGCTCATTAAATATTATACCAATTGATAATAATAACAATAAAAAATAGAAGTTGCAATAATGCAAAAATATTTATCGGGCAAACAAAATCCTATCTTTAACTAAAGGCAAGTTGTGAAAATGGCCCTTAAATGAATAACTTTTTAAGTCATTTTATTAATGAAAGGCAAATAAAAAATTGTTATGAATAGAAAATATATTTAGTATTATGTTTATTCGCGTATTTTATAATTTGTACAAATTGCTAATGAACTTTACGGAAAAAGCGAAATTTCTTTTGTTAGTGCTAACGTAAATTAATTTTTAAATATTACAGGAGAAGTGCGCGAACAGACCTATTGCGTATAAGTCTTCTTCATCAAAAAAATAAAATATATAAATATACATAAGTATATGTATGTATGTATGTATATAAATACAGACCAAATATGTATACACATGTATATTTTTTATCTGTGTATTATTAAAAGTTTCTTAAGAATTATTTCTTTAAGGTTGAATACATACATTCAAAAAATTTGTTATTTGTCATAAATATGTGTAAGTATACATATATGTATGTATCTAGTTTGTAAGATATATAAAAAAATATATATTTATAGAAAATTAAACATAAAATAAAATTTTAATTGATATTTCTATAAAAAAAAATTAAATAAAATCTGGCCTATTTTTAAGCAAAGACGCTCTAAATTATCAATTTGTTAATAATAAAAAAAGTTAAACTAGTTACTAGAGTGAAGCAGGTAGAGAAATTTAATGTATAATTTTTTATAAATTTGCTTTCCATAATCTTTTGAGTGATTTTTTTCACAAATTGTTAATTTTTTTGTCTTATGTTTCAATAAATTTTTTTTAAAATATGTGTTACCTATAATTTGTTGTTAAGTTTTTGTTTGTATTTTGTGGTTTAAATTGTTTTTTAAGATATATAAAATCAAATACACTTTCTTCACTTAAATAAAAATAAATAAGCAACTGCCTACCTTTTTCTTTTTTGACTGCGATACAATTTTTATGATTTCTAGAACCGATCGATTGTGCCCTGATACTGTTTCGTTTACATTGTTGCTTAAGTGTGTGTTGTTGCTACTGGCATTTGACAATAGGGACATTCTGCTACTGAAATTGCACAGGAATCGCATAAAATGAAATGATTGCATGGTTCTAGTGTCACAGTGCGATTATTTTCTTCACACTTCATGCATTTCTTAGCATTTTCTAAATATAAAACTTTTTCAACGTCTTCCAAATCTGTGCGTAGTTTTGACTGAATGAAAACAAAAATTGTTTATTAGCATCGATTTTGCTTAATAACAAGGGAAATTAGTAGATTTTCGCTTACCTGTAGTTGCTTTAACTTTTGTATTGATAAATTTCTTAGCTCTGATGATAAATTCATTTGTATTTGTGCCGTTTCGTAACGATCTTTCCATTCTAATGCTTCTTGCCTAGCGGAATTAAACTGCAAAAAGGAATTTTCACTTTTGTAATTGTAATTGAAGTGAATAATAAATAACGGGTATTTCATAGAGGTATAGAACTTTGAATTTTAATAAAACTGAGTCTGACATTTTTATTTGATTTTGATTTCCTTTATATGGCCACATGAGCTTGCTTGTTAAACTGTGGGATTAATAGTGGCACGGAAATTGTCTATGTTTTCCCGATTTTAATTCTCATGGATGATTGTGGCGTTGTTCATATGTCAGGTGTAATGATAAAACAAGCAAAAAATCGCAAAACAAGTAACAGCAAAGATAGCGCCTCTAAAAAACACTCCAGACATTAATCATAATAACATATTCACCAATTATCATGAAGTCATACGTCACAAATTAAAAAACTAAAAAAACCCATATACATTAGGTCTGTTCATTTACTTTCCTAGCAGAAACTAGCAACGAGAGAGCATCAAGGCAGAAATTTACAAAATTACTCTCCTAAATATGAAAAAGTAAATGAACGCTTTACTTGTAAAAAATTGCAAGAAAATTTTATTCATATCAGAACCATGGATGGAAATCATGAAACAATTGTACATATTTTGTTAGATAATATTTTAAATTGAAATTTTTTTCATTTAATGTGAAATTTTTCACACATTTTTATGTATTTTTACTATTTTTATGCATTTTTCGTAATTTTTAATTTTATTCATTAACAAATACAAAAATGCCACATTCCATCTCTGATCATATAGAGAAACACAAAAAAATTAGTTGCCATTAAAATTGAATTTGTGTGGCTTAATGAAAGAAAAACAATAAATTAAGAAAACATACTTTATTTTTACATACGTAACAAAGAAATTCATATTTTTCAGATATTTTTGAAATAGTTAATTTGACAACAAAACACACAACAGATGGTTGGATAATTCTTGCAAGTAAAAAATTTTACTAGTAACACTTTGTAGGATTTTTTTGTCTCCCAATGTTCTTTTCTCTCTTTTGACGCTCTCTCCTTCTCTTCATAAGAATTTTTAGTAAATGAACAAACCTATCATTGTGTTATTTGAAACATTAACAAGATGATTCAAAACAAACGAGAAGGAATATTACAAAGCAAACATATTTCGTACGAAAATGCAAAATTATGTGAAAATAATACAACGGCTTCTATATGTATCCGAAAATTACTTGCGAATTTTTGCAATATGTAAAACCAATTTTTTCAAACATTTATCATTTTGAAATTTAAATGCTTAGAATTTGTTTCCAATTTTATTAAGTTTTGCTTAACAGGTAATTTTAATAAAACTTATTGGTCTTGTGCATAATTTTAACAAATTAGGTATTTTTTTCAAGTTTTGGCTTTTGTGCTTTTCTGCCGACTTTTAATTTATATCATTCGATAATAGAAAATTTTCGTAATTTTGGCGAATTTTTCCGAATTTTTGGCGTTTCTTATAAATTTTAGCTATTTGTAAGCAATTTTAGCGCTTGTTTGCAATTTTGCACTTTGTCGCCAATTTTCGCTATTTTCGCGATAAAAATGTTTTTTAGCCAAATCTTGCCTTTTTACCATTTTTAATACATCTGTTTGATGTTAGCGAATTTGTGTGAATTTTCATCATTTGGCAATTTTTTCCGATTTTTTGGAATTTCTTATATCTTTAGGTAAAATTATTTGTAAGTAATTTTGGGGATTGGGATCGGGAATTTTCTCTAATTTCGCAATAAAAATTATTGTTCCCAATTATTTATTTTATTTTTTTTTTGCAGTTTTAACAATTTTTAATAAGTATCAGACTTTTGATACCTTTTCGATGTTACCAAGTTTTTGCAAATTTTTGTCTATGTCTCAAATTTTTCAGTTTTTTGGCGTTGCTTAAAATTTTAGCGTTTCTAAATAAATTTTTCAATTAAGATTTTATCCGCCAATTTTCGCAATTTTTTGCAAATGAGATTGTTAT
The DNA here is from genome assembly GCA_905220375.1 of Tachina fera. Taxonomy (NCBI): domain Eukaryota; kingdom Metazoa; phylum Arthropoda; class Insecta; order Diptera; family Tachinidae; genus Tachina; species Tachina fera. The sequence continues at coordinate 19,670,010 of LR999963.1, read as the reverse complement.
TTGATTTTTAAAATCTACTGAGTTTGTTCGTATACAGTTTTTGCGGTTTTGGAAATTTTTTAAAGATACATATTCGCATTTTTGCAAGTTTCGCGATTTATATGATATTCTCGAGTTATTACTTTTATTGCGGTCTATATAATATTTTTCTGTTATTTTAATCCCTTGCGAATTTGTATATTTTTTTGCAATATATGTATAATGTAAAAGTAGAAATTTATTTAAAAAAACCACCACGTATTTCAATGTTATTGTTTATTTTGTCAAAAAAAAAATAAGTAAAAGCAATACTTTATGACACCCGTTTCGATACACTAAATATATTTTTCATGTGTGTGACATGTGTGCACGTTTCGCAATTCAAAATAATGTATTATAATTAAAAAATATATAAATTTATATATCTAACAAATCCACTTACCTTGCGAGTAATATCTTCTACACTTCTACTCAACTTTAATAACTGAGCCTTAGTTGTCATCAATTCCAATGTCATGCGATTAACATCACCATTATTTTGCGTATGCAGCGATTGCAGAGAAAATGCATTTTTATTTGTAGTCAAACTATTGCCCACCGAGCTGCTATTTAGATCATCAGTTAATGTGTTCAATTCGGATAGACGAACTGATGGACTTATTGACAAACCATCATTGAAACCAGGCGAAATGATATGAGATGGAAAGAAGAAATTATTACTGCAATCATTTTGATTGGCAGCCGTTAGCGAATTGCTTAGTTTGTTTGAATTAGAACCTCCGTAATTGAAAGCATCAACATTAAACAGGTTGGAGTGGTTGGTGGGGCTGTAAGGAATGTTGACCGCAAATCCACTCGAGTTAAAATCTATAATACAAATAAAAAAAAGGAAAAATATTATGTTTAGAATAATTGTATTAAAACAGAATATCATACCGCCTATAGAATTATTCAGAGCAGAATTCGGAATGTTTATGGGTGCTGAGGAACGACTCATTAGACTGCTATTAGCTAAACTGGCGGACAAAGCGTTATCACGTTGCTCATCTATGGAACAGGCTAAATAACAATATTTAAACGAAAATATAATATATTAAGATCTCAAACGTACTTTTCAATTCATTTTCATACTCTCTCATAAATAAAATGTAAACAAATATATTAGATAAATTAAATGCAACCACTAAATTAGGAAACATATGTATGTAAATCGAAAAAAAAAATATTATTCATGCTAAGGCCATTTTGCTTAATGTTTACTCTATTTTTTTTTAAATCAAATTCTTCGATTTTCTTAACTAAATTCTTGCAATTTATCCACAACCATAGGAAAATATTAATAGAAATTTGATATCTTTAAACAAACACACATACACAATAATTGTTATTGTTATTGCTATATATTTTTCTTTGATTGCTTGGTTTTTTTATACTCACAAATTCTGTCCATTGGCAAAGAGAAGTTTAAATATTTGCTCTGATTAGCAGATTTTTCCAAAGCACTAACCAACATATTATTGGTAGAATCATTACCATCAATATTCAATAACTACAAAAAACAACATGATAAAATAATGATAAACATGTAAATGATATAAAAGTAGTCTCAAGATAAGCAGCAAAGAAAATAAAATTCAAAATTCAAAAATGTTCACTACCACAGACATTTGTTTGAAATTCTCTTCAAATATACTATTTGTGTAGAGAAAATGTGGCAAGAGAAATTGTTGTTGAACAAAGTTTCATGAACATTTCAGAATGGAATTAGTGAGTGAAGTTAAAAGTTGGAGTAATACATTATACATAGTGTTTTTATGTTAATTATGTTGAGAAAATAAATGGAATTCAGATTATAAAAGGGTTTAATTCATATTGAGTTATATATTAGAATGATTTTGTGTTTAAAAAGAAATGTGTTACCAAGTGACGAAAATTGTCTACTGTTTTAAACTTCGTAGAGTGCATTAACCAAAAAATTATTTACTTAAAGATTTCGATATTTCGAAAATTAGCACAACTGTTTGTACAGATTTTTTTAATTATTTTGTTTATTTATTTAAATTGAATTGACCAACCGAGCCATGAAGGCCAAGGTTAGTAAGCAAACAATATTGTATATAAAAAAATTATTCAATTTAATATAGAATTAAACTAATATCAAAAAAAAAAATAAAGCATTTATGTACATAACTTTTATAAAAAATATCCCGTCAAATATTTCCTTCTATTTTTTAAGAAAAACTTTTTAATAATAAACCCTGTGAAGACAAAGAAAAAAAGGACTATTAAAAAAATTAATTTAAAAATCGGAAAACCCCACTTCTTCTACCATTGCACTATAGGTCAAATCACAACTTTTTCTTTCAAACCGAATTCTGAAAAAAAAATTCTTAAAAATTTAATTTAACCCATTATCTACCAAAAATTAACCCTTTAATAACAACAGTAAATAAATGCATTAATAAATTTTAATTTTAAAAATAGTTCATTTGATAAATTTAAGTTAATAAAATCAGCTTCATTTTCATTAATTTCATCAACATTTTAGTTGTTTTCATACAAACGTTACCTACTAAAATGAGGTGTTACTCGCAAAACGCAAAAAATCGCACTTTGAAATAAATTGCAAATAACTCATTGATTATTAATTAATTTATACTTTAAATTTGAAAGGGTTCAAATGGGGTCAAAACTTTTGAGGGCCTACATAAAGTCAGTGCTTATGATAAATTATACCGTTTAAGCTATAGCTCATTATAATGAGTTATTTTAAAGCATAGCGATATAAATATAAAGAAATTTTCATGAAAAACAGCTAACCCTACTTGTCGCTTTATTTTCCATTTCACTGCAATGAGTTAGTACCAACACATTTCAAGAAAATCGCTCTTAAAAGTTGACTGATTTCTACTGAAATTACAAGCTTATTTTCCCAAACACTTAAATCTGTTGAGTTTGATGCAGAATTATGCAACTGTGCTTAATATTTTCCGAAAACTAAAATAAAGTTTCTTTATTTTAAAGTGTTGACAATTGAAAACAACGACAAAAAAAGTTAAAGTTCACTTTTGTTTTTATTACTTTTGAACAGAAAAAGTGATTATTTGACCTAATGTGCATTGGGACAAAGTATGTTTGGAAAACGAACCCTTTGAAGCAGTTTTTAAGTACCCTTTTCGAAAAAGTACTTTTTTTTAATAAGCACTCGTTTTTGAAAAAGTCCGTTTTTTTAAAAAGAACCCTTTTTAAAAAAGAACTTTTTCCAATAAGTAACTTTTTTCAAAATAGTACCTTTTTTGAAAAGTGCTTGTTATGAAAAATTAAACTTTGGAAAAATTATATTTTAGATAAAAAATACTTAGTTTTTAGAAAAAAACAATGTTGCTTTTAAAGGTTTTGGAAAAAAGTATTTTTGAAAAATTACTTTTTGAAGACAAAATTTTTAACTAAATTTATGTACTTTGTGTTCCAAAAAAAATTTAATTTTTGGAACACTATTTGTTGTAAAAGTACCTTTTGAAAAAGTATTCATATTTTCTGGTGTAAAAAGTATTATTTTTGGAAAAATTGCATTTTGGAAAATACACACCTGAATTTTCATGTTTCTATTTTAAGTTTTGTGAAATCAAGTAATTTTTTATGTTTTTATTCATTGGACCACATCTACCTCATAAAAGCAGGCTTAAGACTATTTATTAACTTTTAAGAGTATCTTCTTGCAAAGTTCTTAATAACGCTTTTAACAAAACCTTTCTGAATAAAACTTTGATAACTCCTCGTCCACACTATGAGCCGTTTGCTGCAAAACTTTAGAGTTTGTGATGAAGGGGAAAAGAGGAATGGACTTTGGTACTTTGTTTCATGTGCATGCTTTTCTTCTTGAGTACAGTGATGCCAACTTTTTCGGCTCAAACAGCACATCAAAATTTAAAAAAAGCACTAAAAACTTAAAAAGCGTAAAAAGCATTAACGTGAAAAACGAGTGAAGGTCCAAAGTTGTGCCGTTTAATCATATTAACACATTTGAAGCAGCGAAATATTTGAAGGTGGCAATACTGAACTGTGTGAGGTGCACATTGTGCTGCTGCCGCCTTCAAAATAATTAAGTAGCTGACTAAGAGACGACAAATGCTGCTAGCAGCAAAATCAAAAATGTTTTGCAGCAAATGTTTCAGTGTGTGGACGGGGACTAAAGATCATTCTTTCAAATATTTGTTTAAGTAATTATGAAAAAGGTTTCTTCTACAAAGATTCTTAACATAAAAAAAGTAATTTAAGTAAAATAATCTAAGTCATTTAGTAACACATTGAGTTCGAGATGAAGGAACTCATTTTTTAACATTGTGGAATCATGAATTTTTAATGAACTTGAGAGACTATATAATGCAAATGTATCGAGTTAGATATTAGTATTATTTATTTTAAGGTATTATATACGTGTTAATGGTTGGGTAGGGTTAGTGTTATGGTTATTTCTTTATGCAATAGACAAATATATTATAAATGGTTTGGTATATATTCTATAAGTGAATATTAATAGTAGTAGTGGGAGTGGAGTAGGGATTTTAGTGAATTAAACAAAAGAGGGAAGATTTTTTTGCTTTGTAGTAATTTTTTTTCATTTGTTCAAATTTGAAAAAAATACCTACATTTTCGCCAATTGTCATTAATCCTGTTTTGTTGTTTGTCGCCTCCTTAGTTTTGATATCAGGCAAAGCATTTGATATTAAATCACTTAGAGCTAAATTTGTTGTAATCGCATCTAAATCACGCGGCTTGTCATCAGTGATAATATATGCTAAGTATTCGTTTTTATTTGAATTTTTTTTTTAATTTTGAATAAAACGTTTTGTTTTTTTTCAGTCAGGCAATTGTTGAATTTTGGGTAACCAATCAGTTTTTTTTGTGAGATAATGATGATTTCGGTTATTAATAATTTTTTGCGATTTTTTTATTGATTTGATACGTTTGGCAATTGTGATGCAGGATAAGTAAATAAAAAAAGAGTGAATAAAAGCACAAATCAATTTTTTTTCTGCTGAGTATTTTCAATTTGATTTCTCTACCAATTAATTTATATAGAATCAAAGATTTCTTGCAAAAGAAATTATTAAGAAAAGAAATGAAGAAATGAAAAGGATTTTACTATGCAGGATGGATGAGAACTTTTTATGTGTTATAAGTGATATTTCATAAATTTGATATTTTAATAGCACAAAAATATAATAACGTGCTACGAAATGAAATGTTTTGCAAGTGCTAATCAAAATTAATCATTGGATACTTTTTTGAGTGGCACAAGTGTTGACAGCAATTTCATATTAGATTAAAGAAAATTGCAGTACAACACCGACACTCGTATTAAGGCTGATCAAAAGTTCTCACCATTATGAAGATATGTATATATACATATGTATTTTAAAAACCAGGATAAACAAAACCAAAGAAATATTAAAACAAAGTAAATAGTATGAAAAAATTTTGCAAAATATGTAATCCAAAATCTTTTCATGTCCTCCTAAGCATAACCCGATATTAAGACGTGAAACCTTATTAAATTTAGATTAAATGGCCGAAAAGAAATTCTTAATGAAATTTTTAAGATTAAGTCATTACTAATTTCAATAAAATGGTTGTGGAAAAAAGCACACCAATTAAAATAATATACACAGAGGAAATATATGTAAATATATTTATATCTAAATATATGTATAAATTACTCATATAGGAAGTAAAAGGATAACCCTTAGTGACTAATATGCAACATATTTAAAGTACTTACGTTCAACATGAGCGAATGCACAAAACACGCTTCGTGGACAATAACCAGCCTGTTGGACGTCATTGCATTTGGTAGACTTATAAATTTCCGGATGAAACTGTTGTTCCGTACGAGTATGACAATATTGACAATTATCGCCAGCTTCGCAATTGCTGGGTTCGCCCCATTCTTCACCGTGTTTAACATTGGGACAAGGTGTTGATCTAAAATTAAAAACAAAATTCAATCGTTTAGTTTTTAAATATTGTTTCTCAGACATAATCTAACCTGTATTTTACTTTACGCGGACTGCGTCTTTTGTCTTTACTATTATGATATTGAGGACATGCATAACCCTGTCTACACAATCTTGGTGGCCTTTTGCAAGGCTCAGTTTTATAGTTAGCCAATACATAGTTTGTATCCTGCCATTTGGGATCTTCGTTCATTAGATTCCTTTCCTTGTCTAGGGCATTTTGGGCATTTGCTCCATCTAATGTTAGTTCGGCATTTTGTAATGCTTCTAGTTCCTTAATATCATAAACGGGTGGCCTTTGATCTTGGGCACCATGAGCAAATGCACAATGGTGCCCATTTTTGACACAATAACCACGACTATCGGTGTCATGCACACACATGCATGTCTTGTAATAGCGCAAGTGATAGCGTCTTTCAGTATCGCCAGCCGTGCGATGCAAAAAGGGACAGCTGAAATTAAAATTAAAGTGTAAATGAAAATAAGAAAATATACTATATATTTTCACGTACATATCGTTAGCATAATATAGAAAGGCCCGAACCCATTATTTTTTTAAATCGAAGTTCGAAGTTATTTCGATAGAAGAATAATGTATCGAAAAATGCAAACATCTCAATTTCATAAAAATAATGAGGTAGCGCCTTTCTGTATTAACGTAACCATATGTATGTATGCACATATCGCTCATTTACTCAAACAAAGACATAACTCAAAAAAACCAGTTTGCCAAGAAACTATCAAAATCGTTTTCAATTTACACAGAACTTAATGGATAAAGAAAATTTCGGTATTACATCATCCTAAACCCACCATCCTAACATTATCAGAACTAAACTCAACTAAAAATAACTTAACACCATTCAAGTATACATATGCATACATATAAAGATCTAAACATGACATTAAAGCTGGTATCAAATATATGAAAATATTCACCCTTATTCCAGTTGTCGTCATCGACGTCACTTTAACACAACACAAAAAAATTGGGGCTTGTTTACTCGCTCTCGAGAACATTTTTGCGCAACTGAAAATCTATTTCCGTTCTCTAAGGTCTAGGAAAGAGTATAAACCTGCAAACTGTAGTCAGTTGTTTTCGAAAAAGGATACACGAGCAACAATTTTTTGGTGTTGTGTTAAAGTGCCGTCGATGACGACAACTGGAATAATGGTGATTAACTTAGCAGTTACATTAAAGGTATTCATTTCAAGTTTTTCTCGTTGGAAAAATGGAAAATTGTAATTTTTTGAAAACACAGAAAAAAAAATCAAAAATTTTTTTCCTGTTTGTTGTAAAAAATTTAATTTTTAAATTTTTCCAACGAAAAAATACTGAAATGAATACCTTTATTGTATATTAAAAATTCCAATAGTCAAAACTGAAAAAAAAACCAATTACGCATATGGCAAATTGTATCACATCTCATTACTCCAGCTTGTAGCATTAAATCTAAATATATAATTCGTTTAGGAAGAAACGATGATACTGCTCCAGAACAAACACAAAAGAGATAAATTCATATACAAGAATATCGTCATTGAAACAAATTTTATCTTTTCAGATTGCAAAATTACCAAGTGCGCAAACTATTTTTATACAATTATATTTACAGCAAAATTGTAGTACCTAACAGTCTAGCGATTTAATAATTAAGCAACGATATCCGAAAGTGTTTCATTTCTTGAAAAAATTGGATTTGAATTTTTCTTTTTTCTTCCCTGGTGCAACAATTTTCCAGCACAACATTTCCCAAATACTACAAATTTGTGTTCCACTCGGCAGTATTTTATAAGATATGGCAGCGCTTTATTTTGCCAGTTTTGTTGTGATACAAAAGAAAACGAATCGCTTAACAAAGAAAATACACAAAAAGAAGCCAAGTAGAAAGAGATGCAAAATACATTTGTAGGTAATTAGAGTAAATAGGATGCGGCTATTGAGATAGAAAAACAAAATAGAAATACAGAAAAACAAAACACAACGAATAAATACAAACAAAATAGAAAAAGGGGGAAAATACTAAAAAAACACCAAATAAAAAAAAAAGATGCGTAAAAGTGACGAAACCAGTAAAAAATTCTTACAAAAAAAAAACAGAACTAAAATTACTATTATTTTAAACAATATTTTTTGACAAAACATCAAGTTTTATTCACAAATTAGTTGATATGCCCTATTCTGGTCGAATCTATTCCACTTGCTCCACACATTTTGCTGCTTGTGAAGCTCACATACATACAAACATAAACGCAAATTCTTACATACATATGTATGTACTTTTCTCCCAACCAGACCCTAGCGTATTGCTGCTTCGTTTTTGATACGCAATTTCCTGCCGCTTGAAATTTTATTCATTCTTTTACTTGTACTTACTCGTCTCCATCTGGACATATTCCTGTAGTTTCATCATATTTTGTACAATAATTATCAGCACTATAATTAAATGTACCATCACGCTTTCGTATAGGTCTGCGGCGTCTTTGATTTTGAAAATGCCAATTGAAGCATACGAACGGACGGTGCTGATTACATTTGTGTTGTAGAAAGGATTGACACTGTTCTACCCGAAATTCCTTCAAGTATCTGATTTTTACCGCATGAAATGAAACATAGTTAATAAGATAATCACAAATTTATTAAGATTTTATTATTTATTTACGTGTAATGGTTAGGTTTTTCCTGCTGTGTGGACAGCAAAAGTTTATTCGTCTCAATCGCCATCTTGTCACTGAATGAATGATGTACAGATCCAGTAATGGCAATTCAGCGATTTAAAATGCAGCTTGGTACGAAATCGAGCCATTAGTATAACGATATGCAAGTATTTCTCATTTTTAATTACGGATTTTGGGGAATTAATTAATAATATAATTGTTTAATACTGCCATGAATTTTTTTCGCATGATAAAAAGTTATTTACGTCAACAAAGCAAGATATGTATACATATAAATTTGTATTGAAGGCTCAAAAGCGCTGTTGCAATTTATCTGAAGATTTAACAGCACTGTTTGGACGAATTTGAGAAAAAAAAGATGTATACAAAACAGCGTTGCCGCCTTCTGATTATATCTCAAACGCTACACTTGTTAAAATTAGATTAAGGGAAAACAAACAGTTACTATTCACTATCCACCCACCATTCAAGAAAATGAAACATTAACCTAAGTCATGTTTTAGACTTGGCAGTTTTTCTTGAAGCAGTTCTCTTCAATTCTATTTTAAAACTGCTCGATTACTTACACACAGACGGTTTTTACGAAATGGTTTTCAAAACCTGTAGCTCGTTTCTTTAATTCTCGCATCGTAAATTTCCCGCATGAAACGAGAAAATTGTAACAAAAACAGTCTGAATTGAAACACAAAATGGCGTTTCTCACATAAATGTTTCTGTATTTTTTTTTTGCGAGGACTATCTGTTATTTAAATAAATTTCCAGCAATTATTGGAAACATGTGAGAAAAAGTGTTTCTGTAAAAATATTTTGTGAAAAGTTTCTCGCAAGAACTGTCAAAACAACTCATATTTTAAATTGGCGAGGCTATTGCACAGATGGGCTAACTGTGCCCCATATCTGGACCAATTACAGGAACATCGAAGCTTATCTAGCAGGCTGATAGTGAGAGCCCACATATATTATCGCTATCGACCCCCAAACTAGGGCACCTCATTACCTGATTCCTGAAATGGTAATGTGTATGCGAACCCAACTTAATGTGACACGGGAGTGCTGCGCAAGTTCATCAAGGGCCTTGAGATATCATTGGACAACAGAAGATGTGTGTGAGGGATGCACTGCACAACTTGAACGCAGAAAATTATTTTTTTTAAGGAATTCATATATTTTTATGAAATGCAAGGCTATATGAGTGTAAAGATGTAAAAAAAATAAAAAAATTATTATAAACTACGTTTGTTATTAAATTTTAGTATTTTCCATGTTTGTGTGTCGAATTGCTATACTTAATTTATTGTCGGGTGGTTACTGGTTTGCCGCAATAATAATATATTCTTAATATTCAGTGCAGCAAACCAGTAACCACGCGACGATATTTTCTCTATTCCCAAGTTGTGAATGCGTGTCAATACGAAATTCACTATATAGAAGTGTCTTCATACCAAAGGTTTACTGTAAATGCTAATAGTAACGGCGAGGCATATTGTCGACCGGCTTCGCTGTTGACTACCTGTCGCTGTTAAAAAAAACAAAGTCGTTGAGCAAATGGAAGATTACAAAATTTAAAAGATATGACAGTAAAAAGTAAACATTAGTCAAATTAGATTAAATTGAATTCTTATACTTATTCAGCATTCTTAAAAATGGCTGAACACCAAACAAGTGATTTAGGTAAGAACTATATTTACTTCACAGCAAAATTATCGAAATAGCAGTCATAATGAACGTGCTTGCTTTTGCTTTTTTTTCGTTTCCAGGTCGTGGCCAAGATGAGTACGGTACGACAATGATGGATCAAGACTCGAGTAACGTAGAAACTAAAGAAGGTGTCAAACACTATTCAAGATGCAGTAGTGCTGGTAGTATTCATACACCCAATTCATCACCTCATAATACAGGTAAGTTTCTTGAGTTGATTTTGCACTCGGTTTGTAATATCCAATTTTTAAAGATGATGACGATGATAGTGGTGATAATTGTGTTGGACGTGGTGGTTCTTCGGCTACTTCAACTTTGAGCTATAAAGAACGACGACGTGAGGCTCATACTCAGGCCGAACAGAAAAGGCGTGATGCAATTAAAAAAGGTTATGATAGCTTGCAAGAACTGGTGCCAACTTGCCAACAAAATGACTCAGCTTCAGGTTACAAACTGAGTAAAGCGCTGATCTTGCAAAAATCAATTGATTACATTGGTTATTTGAATCAGCAAAAGAAAAAGCAAGAAGAGGACGGTGCAGCTTTGCAAAAAGAAGTAATTGCTTTGCGTATCATACAAAATAGTTACGAACATATGCTGCAACACCAACAAGCAAATCCGGGACCAGAAGAGGCGCGTTTGACGGACGAGGCCAAATTTCAAGTGGTAAGTTGAAAATGAAATGAAAGTTTGCAATTTTCTATTTTCGTTACCCAGTTTCAAGCTGTGATGGATGAAATGTTTGAAACATTTCAACATATCCCTATGGACAATTTCAAGCAATTGACAACGGGTGTTATACCCTGGCTGGAGGAGCACTGCAAGCCCCATATATTGAGAAATATCTTAAGTCGCACCCTGCAACAGATGCAAGTTAATCAAACTCAAGAACTGCAACAGCAGCAACAGCATAACATGGGTATGGATCAACAAGACAGTGATGCTTTCAGTTGATCCTAAATTAAAACCATAATGTATATGTATATAAAACAAGAAATTGAAATTTGTTTAACATATTTAAAATTTTTATTCTTACGATTCTATTGCTTTACTAAGAACTAAAAATATAAAAAGAACGTGTAATTAAGCCTTATAACTAACTAAATTAAAAAATATATTTGGTCTAAACAGGTATTTTATATGTATAAATATAATATAAGAAATAATCATATTTGATTTTAGCTTTTACATTGGAGTATAAATTAATTTTTTATTTCTAAAAATTAACCATACTTAATTTTTAATTTGAAGCAAATTTTATGCGTTCTAGCCATAAATCGTAACCCAACATTATATCCAAATTGTCTTGAGTTTGTAAGCTTTGTGTTTGTAAGCTTTCCATAAGACTAGAATGATTTAATAATTTCAATAAATCCCATAATTTACATAAAGTAAAAAATTTATATGGGAGTTGGCTGCCGAGAAAAGTGTCTTGCAGGCTTTGTCGTATTTGCTGCTCGATTTGCTGATAAACTGGTTTTGAAATAATATTCGCAGACTCGTGCTGTAGCTTTAGTATACCTTCTTGAAGTGTATAAACTAAACCTTCAAAGAAATTCTCATTTTTTACGGAAAATAATATAGAGCTGATTTGATACAATCTTTCCGGCAATTCAAGGCGAAATTCGTGTAATCTTACAAAGCATTTGGCCGATAACTTGCGTACCTTTTCGGAATTATGTTTCAGTAGAGTCCACATTAATTGTCTGTAATTATAAACTGCATTATCAGGTTTTATTGTGTCCTTATAAATGTATTCGACTTTGTGTAAAAATTCCAAGAATAATATAATGGATCTAGTGTAGGATTTTTCAGACTCACAATAGTTGAGAATATAAACACAAGCTTTTGGTAGTTTTCGATTTATTTCACTGAAAGTAATTTCATTGGGTTCCCAAGTTAAGGGTTCTTCAAATTCATTGGCCTGTTTTTGTCCTACAATTTTGGGCACTAAAGACCCAAATAGCTGCAGGGCTGCATTGCAAATTGTCCATTCTGGATTGTCTATTTGATTAACAGCTGCCATCATAATTTCATTATAGTATTTTGACATGGCCTCTCGCAGTTCTGTATCCTTTACCAACACGCAAAGAAAATGGAGATATAAAGCTTCCAAACGATCGCAATTTAAATCAGTCTCAACATTCTTAGATTTTAAGGGGGGATTTAAAAGACGTTGTACAGCTTTTTTTAAAATGGGTCTTCCACGGTGCTCCTCATTTTTTACTATATGCAAAAACATAATGGAAAATCCTGCTCCCCTTCGAGTTATGCTAACACTTGATTCTTGGACTTGATGCAGTTGTTCCAAGCACAAATGTAGTAATTTATATTCATCCGAGTCCTTGCTTAAGGAAATTGTTATAGATTTAGTTAATTTTCCTATAGAAATACCGGCTGCTTCTATGGCTCCCTTATGGCGACATTTTGTTAGAACAATAACATTAACTTGCAAACATCTTTGGAGAAAATCGTATCTGCGTTCACATAGAATCTTTGCATTTACTTCATAGCTGCCAATTGAAGATGCCACATCGCAACAGGCCTTGAGAGTCAACCAAAACGACATGAGCAGATATTTGCGACACAATTCGTGATTTTCGCCATTGTAAGTACTTTGACACACCAACAATTCAAGACTTTTATCCATGTCTTCAAAGGAAGGCGCCGTTACATCGACTTCTGTACTGTCCAAAACTGATAAATTAAGTTTTTTTACAACTAGGCCTTCTATTTCTTCTAAAAGTTCTAATATTTTAAAAAATTCTGAAATACATAAATCTGGCCTACATTCTGTTAACTCATGGAGAGCATTCAGTAGACCAAACAAATGGCCACCTTGTGTTTTACATGACATAAGAGGATCCTCATTAAAATGTACAAGTTTTTCTTGTAGGTTTGTAAGTATAATTTCCAAAAATTCTTTTAATATTCGCTCATCTTGGCAGTTCTGCACAGCTACTCGAGCATATAAAAAGCTTAGATTACATTGGTCCACATCAGATAAAGTGCAGCATCTTTGACTTAAGTCCATTGCTAGATTTACTAAAACTTCTTGCGCTTTTATTGTTTTAATCAAGGAAACTATTAAGTCCAATGCATCATCGAATCCTAAGGGATCATTTAATAATTCAAATAAGCGTAGGGCAACTTGTTTGTTATCGAATACTTTATTTTCCTTTAGAAATAAACCCAATTGCTGATTCTGTGATACACAGCAGTTTTTAGAATTTTTGGCTACCGTCTCCATGTACAAGGATTTCAGAAGAATTTCCAACAATTTTAGCCCAAATATTTTAGGCTGGTATAAATCACTAGCAATCCCACGTTCAATATCTGTTTGTAAGTGCACAAAGAAATTTAAAATACTCGATTCCAAAGATGAAGTTTGTTCACTATTCACGCACAATCGGCAATATGTTTTTGCAATGTAATTTATAATGTGTGGCATTTTTCCCAACATAGTGTTACGAAACAGAGCGCTATCTATTGAATTATGAGTCCTTAAAAACAATTCCACAAATTCCATACAATCTTCTATTGAAAAATTTGCCATATTTTCCACTATAAACTTATATATTAATAATTGGCACTCAGTGTCGTATTGAAAGCAGTTGGTCAACAACTCAGTGCTCAACTTGAAAAAGTGTAATTTGGATAACTGAAATACTTGTTTGGCAAACATGCTGAATATCAAAATTAAACGATAACTATGCTCATTATCCATTAAATAATCCGAAGAGTTATCGATGAAAAGTGCAATTTCAGGTTTTTCTTGCAGCATTTCAAACAAGTCATCCTTTTGCTGAATACGTGCAAACCACTGGGCATAGAAGTTTTGTATTTCTTTTTTGTTACCCATTGTCAAGATATTTACAGATACATCCAATAGCTCCAGCGATTTTTGGCCACTTAGAGCTTTAACCACATACTGGCTGGGTGCCAATAGGTTTTTATAATTTAATGTAGATCTTAACCCCAAAAAGAAATCTTCCTTCGAAAGAGCGTATGCTAGCAGGAAATCATCCAAATAATGTTTATTCAATATACAACCGAGCACAAATAATTTGTAGCGATTTGTCCATGGCCAATAGTTTACTACAGTTTGGAAATATGATAAAGCCACTTCCCGATTTGAGCATATAAATTGTAGCAGTATCATGCACTCATCTCGTATCCCCAATTGATTAGATTGCAAACAAAAATATATGTGATCCAAGGACAATTCCATTTCGAAAATAAGCCTAGGATATTTTTTATGCAATAAGTTTAAAACTTTTAAAATTGACATCAACGAAATATCATTTAAATCTATTGCCAAAACAAGAGCTTGTAATAGTTTCTCCAACAACTCTTTCGGATCTAGCACCAAATTTTGATTTGTTAACAAAATAAATTGTAAAACTATGAAATTCTTTTCATTTAAAACCAAGTTGCCTACAAAGTGGTCTTCGACAAACTGTCCATAAAATCGATCATCCAAGCTTTTATTCTTTAACAATTGATAGTAAGTATGGAACGCTACATTTACGGCAACTTGGTTATATTGTACGCTACACTTTTCGTCCGGCTGCCACAGCTCCTTATCAATAATGGCCTTTATATGTAGGAGCAAATGTTCATAATTTGCTTGGCTACCAACCAAATTTTGCAGTTGCTAAAAATTACTTTTCATTATTGCATTTCGATTAAAACGAATCCTCACTTAACACCTACTTGCACATATTTTATACACTCCTCGGTATTTCCAATTTGATCTTTTTCAATTGGCAAATCCTCTACATTCAACACGTTTTTAGACATTTTTGGAAATTTATATCAAATAAGTATGTGTCCTTTATACGAATTTAATTTTATATATAATATAACTTTAAACTTCAATGAACTGCTGTTCTAGGAAATTACAAACAGGACACCTCGTAGGTACATTTACAATGTATTGGTTGCAAATTTGTATGTTTTGTTGCATCTCGTCTACGTTTATCAATGGCAAGGCATATTTATCAGGTCAATGCAATCGTCCTGATGATATTCTGTGTTTTCGTGTTTAAGCTGTCAAAAGCTGTTTGCACCATATACTATAGTTCATGTTTGTGTGTGTTTCTGACAACTTAAACACAAAGTTGTTTTTTGTATTGCTGTGTTTTTGTAGAGTTGCATAGACCTTAAATAGGCCTTGATCAATGGGAGGCAATTTGTTGTTGTTTGTTGTCAAAATATGTCAATAACAGAATAGAGTTGCCAGTCTTCACAACAATAGTTAATAATAAGACGCATGAAAGGCGTGAGCCTCGAAAGAGTTAAATCTGTATAGATATGTGACTTCAAAATATCTGGTTGAAGCATAGTGATGTTTTTGTTAAGCACCAATGAAGTATATGTACGGCCATGTTCTGTAAACCGAATACGAGTAAGAATTCTCGTTTTCCAAAAATAAATAATGGCCCATTAATGCGATTTAAATCATACATACAGATTAATTTCATATATTATATTTGAAGCTCTAAAAATAGAAAACTACATAAGTGTTAAGAAACTTCGCTATTAGTTGATTTAATTTTCCTAAATTAAGCGTTTTTAAATCGACTCGATTTACAGAACAGGCAGAATAGATATTGTTTAACCTCCAGCACACGCTTTATTGATAACAAAGCATTTAATAATGTATTTTCCTTATTTTGTCTCATTATTTAACAACCTCTGTATGCAAAAAATATATATATATACATATATATATATATATATATATATATACATATATACAACGCGCTAAATTGGCATCGCTGCATAACAAAACGGTATGTAAAGCAAATTCCAGTTTTCCTTCTCTGACTAAAAATTCCGATTCTGCTTTTTATTATACAGGGTATACACGTTACTTAATATCGCACTTAACGATAAGTATGGGCAGTACTACGGTTTAAGATCACTAATGGCATTTTCTTTTCTAAGAGAAAAGTGTAACACATATGTTAAATTTGATTTGGCAACATTTTTAAATGCTCAACTGATTTTTAAGAAATATAGCATATTTTACGTTTACAAAAGAACAATTTTCCAACAAGTTTCGGCATAAAACAATGACAAACTAGAAGATGATTTCTTTTTTCATAATTAATAACAAAACCAGCTGTTAATACCAGGGATCGCAAATAGCGACTATTTTTAGAATTTAAACTAAAAAAATCACACTTATATAGAAGTCCTACGTGAACAAGGAATATACAAAGATACTCCCTGTTACATGGACTACCTATAGATGCAATGATGTTTATTTTTTTGATTTTTATTTATTCCTCACAAAATAGGAGTTATTTTGTGACTTTTATTTATTCCTCACAAAATAAGAGTTATTTTGTGACTTTTATTCATTCCTCACAAAATAACAGTTACTTCCTGATTTTAATTTTTTGCTCAAAAAAAATTTTAATTTTTAAAAACTATAAATAAGTAAATTTAATTTAACATATAAGAGTTTTTTTACAGACTCTAGCGATAAATTCAATTTTAAAACGGGTAATATTCATTTTAACGCAACAATTACGCTTTCTAAATTTTAAAAATTAAGCAAAAAAAAAAAATTAAAATCAAAAGGTAACTGTTATTTTGTTGGGAATAAATAAAAATCACAAAATAACTATAATTTTGTGAGGAATAAATATAAATCAAGAAATAACTGTTATTTTGTGAGGAATGAATAAAAGTCACAAAATAACTTTTATTTTGTGAGGAATAAATTAAAATCAAGAAATAACTATTATTTTCTGAGGAATAAATAAAAATCAAGAAATAACGATTAAACAGTGATTTTTAAAATAAGAATTATAACCGTTACAGTCCCTGGTTAAAACAATGCTGCACTCACACCCACAGCACGAAGCCGATGTACAATGGTGGTCGGCGGCGGCTAGGAGCAAATATCATCGGCGGCGGCTAAAATCCGGCTGTGAGCCGAAAATTTTTCGCCTTCGGCGGCTAAGCAAATGTGTCGGCTAACACAATAATTTTGTTTATTTTGTTTACCTGCAAGGACTATGGATTATTAAAACCTACATAATCCGAATATATACAACGGTTGCAACGTTTAAAAAGGGGTATATTTTTACGGCCGCTTTAAAGGATGTTCTGGTTTAGAACGTTGCAATTATAATGGGTGCCCCAACAAGAATGCAAGATTTAAATGACTGATGCAGCAATTGAATTGTTTCTCTGGCTGTATGACATGTGGCGCCGTCTTGTTGAAAACACATGCCCTCCACATTCATTTCTTCAATTCTAGGCACGAAAAAATTGGTTCATTTCAATTTGCTGACCTCGGTGTCGAATTGAGGTGGATGGAGTTTGAGCGACATCATGACGTACAGCTGCGACATTTTCGGTCGATCGATCTGGTCGAAGGCGCGTTGCTTTCTTTACATCACTAACAGACCCAGTTTCGGCAAATTTATCCATTAGTCTCTTTACGTTTGACTCTTTTGGAGCAATTTGTGATCCCAAATTGATCGCAATTTGCGAACTGTAGCCGCAAAACAATTCCACAATGAGAATGCGTTGTTCATTCGTGTAGCGCTCCATTTTTACCAACCTCGTATCTTCTACTAGCAAACAATAACACTTCTTCAAATTTTAAACAATTATTCAACTTAAAAAACTACTTTAATGTCTGCCGCAGTGAATAATATGTTTGCGAAATCAACTCAAATGTCATTCAGTGCTTGCATAAACACCTTTCATTTCGTTCGTAGTTTGAGCTTGAAATTACTTAATTTCGTGTCAGCCTGAATGGGCTATAATAATCAAATATCGTATACCAGTTTATTATAAGCTTTGTTATGTATTTGGAAATTATCCTACATCTCGTGATCCATTGAATATAGCTTAACAAAACTACCTCCAAATATAAACGATAGAGGAAATCATATTTTCGTATAAAAAAACTGCGTGCATACTACATAATTCTTCCAACAAAAAATTAAAAATAAATAAACAGTATTTTGGTAAGAAAATTATGCCAGATACATTTCATACACGAGTGGTCGACTGAGCCGTGCGCCGATCACAGCCGCATGCATCGGCGACAGCGCATTTTCGAGACAAAATTCGGCGGCGGCTGCTAAGCCGGCTATGCGCCGAACAGCTTCGGGCTCTGCTCATACCCCTTTAAAGAAAATGAGTGTTGAACATGTAACATTTTTCTTCATTTTAAGGGTAACATCATGATAAAATAACGCATTACAATTTTAAAATAACACATAATTTTCAGAAAAGAACACAAAGATATGAAAAAGGCAATATAAATGCAGCATATTGCTTAGAAAATAAAACGCCACAAGAAAATTTTTAAGGCAATAAACGCGGATATAAAACAAATTTTGCTGTACAACAGCATGATACACAATTTTTATTATCGTACATATCGAAGCTCCGCCGGCAAAAATAAAAACTTTTTGATTTTCATACAATAGTATACAGCATGATACACACATGTTACTAATTTCATACTTGTACGATTTATCGGATGATTTGTAGTAACGTGTATACTCGCCATTAAAGTAATCGATTCGTCGTCATCATGATTATTCACAAACGCCCTTTGTGCTTTTGCTTCTGACTTTTGGAGCCAATAAAGAATTAAATAGCAATCGAATAGAACAAAAAAACGAACGGTCGAGACCGGTAAGTGGTGATATTATATCTGCGGTGGTAATAACTGAACAATAAATTTCTTTATAAAAGAATTACCAATATAAAATACTTTCATTAAATGTTATACGCAGTGATAGAATAGAAAGCAAAGTCGCTGAAACATATGTACATACATACACACATACATATAATATATGTAAAAATCGAATTTTTTTGCATATCATTTAAGGCGAAGAAAAAGAGTAAACTTATTTTGTTGCAGCTTTAAAACTTTCGAAAACTTAAAATAAATACTGAGATACTGCAAAAATGGGTCTATTATATAGTTTGGGCATTAGAATTATGAACTTTATGGTCATATTTCTAATCGTCATATTAGTGCCGGGACTGCCGCCACGTACTACTTTCCCTTTCAAAGAATTTGAGTATGTACACACACATCCATAAATATCTTTTCCTAAGCAGGTAAAATTCTTATTTTAATTTTTTTTTACTGTGCAGAGTAACTCCTCCCAAAGCATTAAGTGGTGCTTTGGAGCCTAATAATCATTTGGATGGCGCGCAACGTCTATTGGAGGGACGAGTGTATGGTCCCGAATGTTTGATAGCTCGCAAAAATGACATTTACATGGGCATACATGGCGGCGAAGTTATAAAAATGAATGCCGGTCATATAACTCATGTTACCAAAATTGGACAACCTTGTGGTTGGTGTTTTTATTGTATTTAGTAATTTGCCAAAAAAATTTACAGAATTCTTATAATTATATAGAGGATATAACTGAGGAATCTCGTTGCGGTCGCCCCTTGGGATTAGCTTTCGATAGCCAAGGCAGAAACTTAATAATTTCAGATGCCTATTATGGCATTTGGAAATTTGATCTCACTACATATAAAAAGAAACTATTGGTATCACCACAGCAAGAATTGCCCGGCACAGACAACAAGAATCGTCAAGCTAAAACTTTCAATTCTATCGCTGTTGACAAACAGGATAATATATATTGGACAGACTCTGCATCAGATTTTACTCTGCAAGATTTAGTATTCGCTACATTGTCAAATCCATCCGGACGGTGAGTAACTTAACATTTATTTTTCAACTTTTTTTATGATGTCTTAACATACATATCTGCAAAAGTAAGCTTGCTAATACATATCACATTGACAACAAACAAGTTTTAATTTGTTGACTTACTTTCTTTTATCATACAATACATATTTTTCAATTGCTTTGGATTCATTATATTTTTTAAAATGCCTTTTTTATTATATTCGTTGCAATTGCCAGAAAAATTAGTATTCTAGTATTTTCATATGTGAATAGTTTAAGCAGTTTTTTGGAATATGCATACATACATGCATAAGTAATTTAGAATATATAATACTATTTTTTTTTAAACCGAATGGTTTTGTTAAAAATATTCTTAATGAATGTAAAATTCTTTAATGACGTTTTTGTAATAGATTCAAGAATACTGCAATATCTTTTCTTTAAGCCATGAGCAAATTGTTGTCGAAGTCCAAATACGTCGTGAACCACGATAAGGTAGAATATTTTTGAAACCCAGGAGCTCTCTCTTAAACTGACTATTACACTCCATACATATAATAACCAAACATACTTTTATAAACAGCTTCCCCATCAACTGAGTATGTACTTGAATAAACTTTAATAGGATTTTGAAAAATGTTTCGATAAGTACTCCAGGAGCAGAAGGAGAGCCGGTCTGGCTTTTTTGAAGTTTGATTGCCATATGAAAGTAGTAGTTTTTGAAGGTTTTCCATGAGATATATTCTCCTTGTAGAAATTACATGGTAATTGGTACTCTTGGTCATCACAATAAGAATAACAGTTCTAACTTACAATTACAAAGCGAATTTTTTTAAAATTCATTGCTGCCCCCTATCTAAAGATTACCTGAAATATTAATATGGTGAACGAATTTTCGTACGTATGTTGATTAGGTGTGCCAATCATCTTTATCTTAGTTTTAGGTGCGACATGCATTGTTGTATTTTTGTTGCTGCCTTAAACTCTAAATAATTCTCTTACGTGGCAATAAGATTAGATTATTATTTGTATATATTTTTAAAAGCTTTCCAAACATAGAGTAATTTGTTAAGTTTTTCGTTTATTTTTAAACAAATTTATTCAATCTGTATGTATGTATGTATGTATGCTTATGTTAAGTAATCGAATTTCTAAAAATTCACAAAAACATCCATAATATGCCTTATAGTAATATTACTAACTGATTTTTATAATTTAAAAGAACTGCTGTAGATTTCAAGTGTTAATTTTAATAATTTTCTTAATGCCGCTAGTCCATTGTAAATACTTTTTAATTATTTTTTTTATTGAGCATTATTTCGCCGTATAAAAAATTTCTTGATGTTAAGCATTCCATCGATCATTTGCCTGGTCCTTTTTCTAATACTTTTGAAATTACTCTTTTTTTTCATACAAAGTGTCGCTTTGTAAGGTTAATAGAATAGATTTAAGGCCAAATTTTGTAAAACGAGAACGTCAACGGTTAGACAAATTTTATATGGAAAAATATAAATTACAAAAACAATACACATACAAAATTTGTCAACGCTTCACGTTTTCGTTTTACAAATTTAGGCCCTTATATGTAATAAAAATGTACATATTTAATTAATATTAAACTTGAATTTTATTAGTGCTTTACAATATATTTTAAGTTGAATAGGACAGAAAGAAGTAGATTGTAAAATTTCTTACAGCCAAACCTATGTACATATGTATTAAAGACCTGCACAAGACCTTTTATAAGACATTTCAAGACATGAGAGATTTTTCAAATGCATTACTAGAGCGAAATATTCTAAAACAAATATTTCGCTCTAGTAAAGCCTTTGAAATATCTCTCATGTCTTGAAATGTCTTATAAAAGGTCTTGTGCAGGACACTAATATGTATATCAGAGCGTTGTGTTAGCAGGAGAGTAAGTATTTTCAGTGCATTCAAGGTTTTTGAGTTCTGGAGACGATAAAATAAGAGTGTATTAGAGTAGTTTCATTGACGCTTTTTCGGAGACGATCACATAGAATCATCAACCCACTTGATCAAGGATTTCGTTAATAATATCGATTTAAATTATATTTCGAAAATTTATCGTGTAAAAAATGACACTCAAAAATTATTCAAAAAAAGTTTACCTGTCGCTCAGTTTTGTTTCAAAAAAACATTTGATTTCACAGGTTCGGTAGCAAAAATAAATAATTTTTCAAGATTATTTTCTTTTTTTTTAATTTATTTGTAATAAATTAATTTTATTTGATTTATTTTATATATTTTTTAATTCGTTAACTTAACGAGACTTACACATTCGAACAACTATCGAGAGAAGTTCAGCTTTAGCGAACATTCGAACTTCTTTGAACTTCCTTGTCCATGTTATCACAAAGCAAAAACACAATACAAATGACATTTTTTACGCAATCAGAGTTGGAAACGATCAAATAAAAATATAAAAATTTATTAATTCTCATCAATCATCGAGAAAAAAACACGACTGAAGACACACAACTATGTGATTAATGGTTTTATTTGATCGTTTCCTGGGCGCTTTATATGTTGAAATGCACTGTAAATATGAACGTACCTTGCTGCTAACGCAAAGCTCAATGCTCTAAGTAAGTTAGATTTGGCGACCGCGCTCTAATTTAGTTTTGGTTGTTACGGTGATTTATTACTTTATATTTTTATAAGCTCTCAATTTTATAATTTTGTTTGTACTATCATATCATATCCCAGCAAAAGAAGTGAGGAAAAAGAAGTAGAAAAAACACCACATCTACTGAATCAAACCACTTCAAATTTAGGTAAAAAACCAATGAATTTTACATTGACGTGTCCTTGGAAGGAAGTGGTTTGCTTTTGATATTTTTTTAACTGCTATAAAAATCCGAAATTTTGGGAGTAAAAATAATTCACTTCACAAAAGTAGTTAAAAAGTGCGTTTTATTCAGTGACTAAAATCACTTGTATATGGTTTGAAAAGAAAAAAAGGCTAAATTATTTAATTGTTTACTATTTTATTCCAATGTTATTTTTAATAATGCAAATTTTTTGATTTGAAAAGCAAAAAGTACTTGTATTTGGCTTGAGCCAAAAATTCCATTTGATATGCGGTTGAAAATAACATCTTTAACATCTAAAAATATGCATTAGGTACTTTCGAAGTACTCATTTTATATTTTGCTGGGATATAATGAATGTATGTATGTATGTATGAGTGTGTGTAAATACATGCATATAATAACGATGATTTTTACTTGTTTTCTATAAACTGGCACTTAAATAATTTCGTTACATATTTACATATTTGTTTTGGTTTGTGTTTGATTTTTGTTTGGTTTGTGTCTGTACTAATAATAAATACTAAACTAATCACGTCTTTCTGTTCATTTACCCCAGCACGCTTTTCAAAAATGTTTGATTCATTAATCATTAATAATTGCAAAAAAAGAAACTGCTTTTAACAAAATTTTCCTTTATTATTGTTTTGTGTTTGGTTTGTACTAATAACGAGTGAAAAAAAATGATAAATATTAAAACAAAGTCATGAATTAAATTTCAGTCTTTTCAAATATGATCACATCAAGAACGAGAGCAAATTGTTATTGGATGAATTGTTCTTCGCTAACGGTGTTGCATTGAGTACTGATGAAGACTTTGTTGTTGTAGCTGAAACCGGAGCTTTGCGTTTGATCAAATACTGGCTGAAAGGTAGCAATGCTGGCAAGAGCGAGGTATTTGTCGAAGGATTACCTGGTCATCCTGACAATATAACACCCGATGCCGACGGCTTATGGGTACCTCTAGTAGTGGCGGCAGATAATGAACATCCCAGTGCCATCACCATGTTCTCCCGCTTTCCCAATATTCGTTTATTCTTGTCCCGCATGATAGCTTTGTTGGAGTTGCCCTTTAAACTAATCAACAATGCTTATCCAAATAAGATTGCTCAGCGTTTTATTCACTTTATTGGACATGGTGAAAGTATACAGTTGCTAACGCCTAAGCGTTCAACAATTGTGCGTGTTGATTGGAATGGTCATATTGTGGGCTCTCTACATGGTTTCGACAAGAGTGTTGGCGCCGTGTCGCATGTTTTAGAGTTCAGTGACCATCTTTTGTTGGGTTCACCTTTTAACCGCTTCCTGGCTCGTGTAAAGAATCCAAAACCCAAGCAGCATACGGTTAAAATTGGAAATGTACGTTATGAAGGTGCAGGTATGGAACCTGTTGTAAAAACACCAACTCAAACAACAACCACTACTGCAGCTAAGCCCACAACCACAACAACGACCACGCGAAAACCCACCACCACCTCCACCACCACAACTACAACCACACCAAAACCAACCACTACAACTGCTAGACCAAAACCGACCACAACAACACCAAGACCTACAACAACTACACCCAAACCTACTACAACTACACCCAAACCTACAACAACCACACCAAAGCCAACAACAACTACACCAAAACCCACTACGACAACACCAAAACCAAAACCAGCCAAGCCAACAACCACTCCCGCCAGTGACCCAAAAAGTACTCGTGTACCACCCAAGAAACCCGCTCCCGTTGAAGAAAATATTCCGAGCGATATTCCCACACCAAAGCCGGAAAAAATTAAAGTGATTAACAAACATGGCGATCATGTTGAACTTTAAAAATTTCCCTTCAGTAAAATCTAATATTACTGTTTGCATCGTCGATAACCCACAATCATTATCTTCTTAAATGAATATGGTTTTTGAGCTGGGCTTTTAAAATTAAAATCCTCTAAGCCGCAATAACCATAACGACGACGAAAGCCTAAATGTTTGGCTAAAAACAAATATAATGTAAAATATTAAAAGCTCAAGAAAAAGAATGGTAAGATACTTGATATTTTGCCAAGTCAATGTTTAAAAATTTTCTTAGCATAAAACTTTTCCTCAATAATTTAAGAAAAAAAAAAACTCACTAACATTAGGTTGCTAAATTTGAAACGAAAGAAATTCATTATTAACTTCTTTTTAGTCATATTCTGGGTAACGGTAGAAAACAAAAAAAAAAACATTCCTAATTTTATCAAGTATTTTTTTCGATTTTCGTTTTTGAAATAATAAATTCATATCCTTTGTATTTTTTGATTTTGTATAAATGTATCTTTAACAGATACACATAAAAAGATCTTATTTTTTATTCTCAAATAAAAACAAATGAACAAAATTCCAATAAATACTTTAATTTATTTTATAATAAAGTAGTAATTGCACAGTTTTATTTTTCTAAACTAAAACAAAAAAAATAAAATAAAATTAAATTAAATTTATTGACTCTTTGGACGACTGGGTGGTTCTATTGGTTCAGACCATTCCCATTCGTTGTAGTGCACACATTTGCCATGCTTGTCCGAAAACAACTCGGATGGTCCACAGCGTTTCAGCGTCGCCTGTTTGCCTTTTTCCTCACACAACCAATACGATGTGGGATCCCAGAAGTGTCTAAATTGTTTTTTAAATTCACCTGCCGTGGCACAGCCAGGCTCACCACTATGTTCGCTGTAATTCTTTTTTACCGCACCTCCTGAAGACATTTTGCAGCTGGAAAATATAGAAGAGGTATTTAATAAAGTAATATTCTTTTCTTTTGTATTTTGTATTATAATAAATCAACATTGAAATGAAATGGATTGCGGTGAATAAAATGATAAATTAATTGTGCATTGACTATAATGAAATCTGGCTAAATTCATTTAGAATAAATAGTACATTTACGTCGGTACGTGCTCAATAAAAAACATGAAATTGCTATAATTTAACAGGCTTATTTATAAAAACTACTAACGTCCCTTTTCACAATGTATGATTAAGAGTTAACATGAACTTTAACTGACAGTTTATCATACAAAACTTGCCGTTAAGCCGTAATAATACAGGCCTGTCACAGAAACCAAATTCGATCGAATTGATTTCAACTCCGTAATTAGGTTCAGAAAACGAAAAACGAAGAATTTGCTCGAAATGAAACCACTTTAATTTTAGCGCTCGGAATTGTAATTTTCTCTATGTGAAAGAACAAAAATCTGTTTGAAACAACTTAATTTCAACAGAGAAAAATGTTTGTCAACCATTTATTTAAAATATGTTTTTATTATTTAATTTTTGTACATATTTAAGATATTTTTTCAAATCTTAAGGAAAAAATGCATCATCATAAAAACCGAAATATTCTATTCTGTCAAATAAAATTAAATGAAACTTTAACACATGGCACTACATTTGGATATGAAAGTGGATCTGAAGCGATTTTCCCGCAATCTCTTGACCGCTCTGGGCATCCAAAAATGCAGTTATTGCAATTACAGGCGTTTCGTGTATAATTTTTTAAATTTGGTTCACTTCAATAAAAAAAAATTATCCTTTAGTATTCTATTGCTCTTCTAATACGAGTAACCATGGGGTGTTTTTGTTTTGTGTTGCCCAATATTGCCACATTCATATTGAAAACAATCGAATTGGCGCTTTTTCGGAATGAACAAATCGATCGAAATCTGGAGAAGGTAAAACAAAATCGATCGAAATGAAAATTCGTAATCGAAACAATTTCGATCGATTTCTTTGACAGGCCTCATAAGTTTTAGAAATAAGGCTATTAACTTTTAATTTATGTAGTTATGTCATTCTACCTCAGTATATTTAAATAAGTACATTCTTCTTTTTCTATTTGGACCATCACATTATGTGCAGTTCGCACATACATACGTTACACACATTTTAGGAGATATGTTACTTTATTGTTGTTTCCATCAGCTTTTTAATTTTTCCAATACATATCACACTTGTTTCTCTAAATGAGGTCAACTAAAAACTAAAAAGTTTTCACTAGAAGAAAACTACAGTTTTTATTTTCATATACTCTCAAAGAAGAAAGAGGGAACAAGTATGTATATATGAGATTTTGAGGTGTTCTGCAAAACACATTTTTTGTTGTTTTTCTGTGTGATTTTAAATTGTTGAAAGCTGATTCCTTTATTTTGACATTATTTAGTAAGAGAAATCACCAAAGAAAATAATCGGGCTGTGCCACAATTAGGTACATAGGTATGTGATGAAAAACGACGGCGTTTTGAAATTATTTTAAAATTTGTTTTTAATAGTTTTTCCAAAAATTTTTGATAATTTTTTTTTCACATCCCTATTATATGGTTTATATTTTATCTTCTAGCGTGATTTTTAGAAGTCTGTATTTTAAAATTTGTTAAAAAATTATACTAAAAATCGATCGGAATTTATCACACCTTTTCCATTACATACCTGAATGTCAACAGAAAACGTTCCATCGATAAGTATAGGTACAGTGAACTCGCGAAAACCTGAACTAATTTTTACGAAGGGTGTTCACGTTTTCGATTGAGAAATTCTTAGAACAAAATAGCACAGTTAACCTCCAAATGATAAATTCAAACATACAATTCCTTATCAGATATTAAAATTGGTTAAAAAAACTTTAAATTGTAAGTAACATTTATTTTATTCACTTTACAAAAATAATATAAATTTTTATCTCAATGTTTTATTTTTATTTATCGTGTGTCAAAAGTATTAACGAATTTAAAAATTTTTTAGCAGCCACAAAATGCACCTAGATGTTCTAAACCAACAAAAAATTAGTTTTTTTAATTAAATAAAATGTTTTTACTTTTTCACATAAATAAAAGAAAATAAATAAAAAACAAGTCATATTAGGGATTTTCTCCATCATGGTATTTACGGACACGGCGCTGCTACCTCTGGGTAGGCTGAAGGATATATTAATGCTTACCATACAACTTTTATTTAAAGAACTGTTATAATATAACAAAACAATAATAAGATAAATGAAATAAATAAAATAATAAAATAACTCCCAAACAAAAATTAAATAACTCTCACTTAACCATTTTTAGTACAGCCTTTTCTTTCCAAGTACTTATGTATATGCATATACATATTTGTTGGAAAAATATCAGCGTAAGCATAAAATGTGTTCTTTGTTTTCCAAAACTAAAAGTAAATCCAGAAAATAAAACGAAAAAACTAAGCAAACTTTGTTCACGTTTTAGAGCTTTCAGACTCTTTTCACGTTTTAGAGTAGTCAATGTAAAAATTAAAGTGTTCACGTTTTCGAGTCGTTCATGTATTCGAGTATTCACGTTTTCGCGACTTCACTGCATATCGAAAAAAAATTCTCATTCAATGTTGTTTTCAATACAAGCTGTCGATCGACCCTTTCTGTTGACATCGCGGGACAAGCCAAACATTTTAAACAGCAGAAAGTGTCTATAGGTTTTTCGTAATTTTTAACCGGCGTATTCAGAAGAAATAATTTTGGTTTACAAACTCTTCACCAAACAGATTTTGTATGGAAATTGGTTTGTTAAACGTTTTTTAAGAATTAATCGTTTCTGAATAAGTCCCTCAGGGTTTTTTTTTTTAATAAAGTTACTAGTTCAAGAAAATAATAAAGTAAACAAATTGAGGGCCATTTTCAGAACTTGCCTTTAGCTAAAGGCAGGATCTTGTCTGCCCGATAAATGGCTTTGCTTTATAAAACCTTCATGTATTATTTTTTTTATCCACTAAATACTATTATTACTGTTATTGATAATAATAAAGGTATTTATTTCAGTTTTTTTGTTGGAAAAATGGAAAAATTTAATTTTTCCTACAACAAACACAGGAAAAAAATTCCACCAAGAGTTCAATTTTTAAATTCAACTTTTGGTGAATTTTTTTCCTTTGTTTGGTGTAGTAAAAATTAAATTTTTGCATTTTTCCAACAACAAAACCTGAAATGAATACCTTTAATAACAAAAAATTTAAGTTGTAATAATGAAAAGATATTTATCGGGCAGACAAAATCCCATCTTTAACTAAAGGTAAGTTGTGAAAATGCCCGAGTAATTTTTTTAAGTAATTTATTCTGTCTATTATCGTTTGAGTATCATTTTAAAAGGCCACATAAAAAAACGAACATTTTACATTGATAATGCACCGTATTACCCTGATACCGTATTATCATTTCCATGTAAAATTGTCGTTTTTATGTGTCATTTTAAAACGATACAGTCGTTAAGCAGCTCTGGGTCGGGGAACATCTCTCGCGTCATCGTAATTATTTCTTAAGTGCGGTCAGGCTTGTGAGTGTTGTTTGGCCTTCGAGAGTTTTTTGTCTTGCTCGCACTGGTTGACTGAGCTGCCACGGATAACCGTATAATCTTGCGGTTTTTTGTGGAATTTCTTTAACAACCACGTTGCTGTTGCTACTTCCTACGTGAAGGCATAGGTCGTGTACAGTCAGTCACAAAACTTTTTAAAATACTGTTAATAACATCTTGGGCATATGGTCTACGTTACTCCGCCCATATTTGTGCAACACCATATTATGCAAATTTACTTTGCATTAATATGTTTAATAAATAAATAAATAAATAAATAAAACGATACTCAAACGAGAATAGACCCTATTATCAGCGATGCCAACCTGGTGCTTTTGACACTATTTTTAGTGCTTTTTGGAGGCTCAGAACTTTGCCATTACTATTGCCGAAATATAGAATAGCTTAAAAAATATTAAACATTATTACATTTCACTAGTTTGAATATTTACTCGTTTTTCACGTTAGTGCTTTTGTGCTTTTTACGCTTTTTAGATCTCAAAATTACACTTTTTAGTGCTTTTTTAAAAATACCGATGCGCTTTTATACCGTTCGCCATAATAGTAGAAAAAAGAAATAAATAAGTGATGCTAGGAACACAACTAGGACGAACGACGAATTTCGTCCACGTGGACGAATTCGTAGATAAACATTCGCTGCGTAAATTCTTCGTGTGAAGCACAATAACGACGAATTTACTCACCGAATTCCTCTCTCATATTATGTAAAATTGGTTGTTTTGTGTAGAAAGACAGAGAGAGAAAAATGTTTTTTCGTCGTTCGTCGGCGTACAAAATAGAAATAAATCTATCTCAGAGTTCGTTACGCACGACGAATTTCGTTCTACGGCGGTGTTGTGTTCGTTTTCATATGAACATAAGTGTTTTATTTTTTATGACGAAAGTTCGCACCGAAAAATTCGTCGTTCGTCCCAGTTGTGTTCTTAGCATGATTTGAAATAAATAGTGTGTACTAGTGGCAACGATGATCATTTCTGATACTTTTTTGTGTGGCATTGCTTTCCATATAAAAAAATAATGTGAAATGACACCTCAAAATGACAACACAAGAAATGCGAGATGTGTACTTAGCATTAGGTGAACGTTTTTAAATGACAAAATTATATGCACAGAAAAATTTTTTTTGTTGCTTCAAATTACTTATATGAAATTTGATTTTTTGAATATGGTCGGAAATAAAAGTTAAAAGTTAATAAAGGTATTCATTTCAGGTTTTTCTCGTTGGAAAAATTTAATTTTTTTTATTTTTTTTGGAAAAAAATAACATTTTTTTTTGGAAAATAAATAATTTTTTTTTTCAAATTTGTTTTCTTGTGCTTGTTGTAAAAAATTACATTTTTCCAAAAAAAAAAACTGAAATGAATCTTTATTAATTATAAAATTTAGTTGGAAAATTATGAAAAATAAATTTTTATTTTTCGTTTACAATTTGCCAAATTAATATTAAAAAAAATTATTTAAAAGAATATGTCGAGCATTATTTTGGATTTTATTGTAAGCGACAAAAATTAAATTTTTCAGGAGAATGCTTTTTTTAAAATATTCAAATTAGTTTTTGTACGTAAATTGTCGCTTACGATAAAATTGTACAGCCTAGCCTGTATCTTAAAATTTTTCAATAATTTTGGCATTTTGATATTTTTAAGCGATGTGTAGTCCCATAAAATTAACATTTGAAAAAAAAATCTCTTTTCGATAAAATCGAAAATAACGATAATGGAAAAAATAAATATCACGAAACAATCATCCAAGAAATTCTACTCAGGCACACTCATTCACGATGATCATGCGTAATTAACAATGATCACGTGAGCGGCACTCATCTACATATGTATACTTATCAGTGACACATGCATAAGTATTTCTTTGACAGGCTAATGATCAAGTTTGCATGCAGCTATAATTCAGACAGTCTCAATAGCAATCATATTTTTCCGAATTGTAATTAGAAAAAAAAATAAATAAAAAAAAAAATACAGATTGACAACTGCTCTGGGATCAATGAGATACATACGACCTTGAAAAAATATTTGCTCATTTATTTCTGTCGCAATGTTTTTTTTTATCTAATCGAACACGTTTTTTACTTTTTTTATGGCTCAAGTATCATGCGATTTCATAATTTCACTATAAACTTAAGTGTACTTATTTACTATTTACACACTTCAGTTAACATTAGTCAGTACAAATTTTGTAATGTTAAGATTTTAGATATGAAAAAAAACCCAAGCAATCTTTTCACCACCACAGCACGACTTGTAAAATAATTGAAAGAATCTGCTCAATAGATTTCATGTTAGTTGGACAGTTTACCGTAATTATTTTGTTATGTATTTATACATATTTATATAAATATTCACCTTTAATTATTATTAGCTTTTTAAACGTATTATTAATATTATTCAATATCCTTTTATGCCACTGGTCGCTGCACCACAAATATTCTTTATTTAAAATTTTAATTTCATTGACTGGTTGGTTTCTTTGGTTTTGCTTGTCGTCAAGATAAATGCTGTTGGCCTTTTCGTAAATTTATAAAATATTTTACTCGCAAGAAATATTTAGAATACTATACAGCCGTCTTGATAATGTCTGGGCGAATAAAACTATTTTGTCCGTTTGTAAAATTATGAAAGAAAAAAAAACCCAATCGTCATGAAAATATTATTGTTAAATATTTATTCTCACAGTTTTAGCGGCAAATTCTGTCTCTTTTATCTATTGCACAGCAAGAATAACCCACATAACCAACACATTCGAAAACAACGTAGTAGAAGTAATTAGTTGCTCTGTCAACTGATAACGCAACCGAAATTAAAATCTCTGTAATGTTATCGAAAATACATTTATGACAGATTGGCAACTGAAAATAATGTTAACAAGGAATGCTTCAAAATATGAGAAATATGTATAAGATTTTAAAAATAACGTAAATACAGCAACTCAAAATTATTGGGAAATAAGATAATAGGGAATATTTTGTTAATATTTCTTTCATACCAGGATTTTTAAACTATTAACCTGACTTCCTAAACGTGTGTTCACAAAATTTCAATTGATTTTAAAAAGGCATTGATTTTAAAACAGGCACAAGTTGTGGTGTATTATTTAATTCTGTTTGGTATACAAAAGGCGAATGCATATTAGGTGGTCGGTCGCAACAGCTCTGTACCTGCATTCAGTAACTTTTATTGCCATAATTTTATCGCTATAATAAGTATAAAGAAAGTTGATCATATTTAGCGATATTCGTTGTCAGTTGAAGTGAAATAAATTCAGTGAAGTGCGATTTTGACCCGCGAAGGAAGGGTTCCATAAGGACACGAGATATGTAATTCAATTCGAACTTTAGGCTATATAAAATATAGTTTTGGATTTTATTTTTGTTTTTGGGCTTTTTTCGGTTTTAAGCGTTTTTTAGTATTGAGGTTTTTTAAGTTTATTTGCGCTTTTTTATTTTGGCACTTTTATTCTTGTTTTGGTGTGTTTTTTTTTTGGTTTTTGACGTGATTTTAATTTTGGCGATTTTTTTATTTTGGCGATTTTTTTTCATATAGACGATTTTTTTTTGGGTTTTGGCTATTTTTTCGGTTTTTGGCGTTATTTCATTTTGGGAATTTTTTTAGTTTCGACACTTTCTCGTTTTGGTTATTTTTTCGGCTTTTGGCGTGTTTTTCTTAATTCAGGCGATTTTTTTTCATTTAGGCGATTTTTTTTAGTTCTGTCGATTTTTTGGCGTTTTTTTAATTTTGGCGACTTTTTTCATTTAGGCGCTTTTTTAGTCGTAGACACTTTTTTCTCATTTAGGCGATTTTTTTCGGTTTTTGGCGTTTTCTCATTTTTGCGATTTTTTTCGATTTTTTTTAATTTTTGCGATTTTTTTCATATAAACAATTATTTTGGTCTTGGCGCCTTTTTCGCGTTTTGGCGATTTTTGCGGTTTTGGCGTTTTTTTTTCATTTTGTCGATTTTTTTAATTTTGGCAATTTTTTTCGTTTTGGCGATTTTTTGTTAAATTTTTGGTTTTTTATTTGATTTGAGTGATTTTATTTCCTGCAAAATCTTTTTAATTAAACAAATTTTTTGTCGTAAAATTCTCTAATTTCAGTGTTATGGTCACTTGGGTGATTGAGCAATGTGATATGAGAAAGCAAAAAAAAAAATTGCCTGTTCATTATTAACAATCACATGAAATGGGTCTAAACGTAAAAATAAGTGTGAGTATGCGATTTGCTTGCTACCAAAGTGTTTGTCTATTTATTTGTTTGCGGTAGCGTTTTTACTACAAATCAGTTTACAGTGACGAAAAAAACTGTTCGTGCGTGTTAACAAATGGAAATATATTTCGTATATTTTGTCTGATGCATACATACATTAAAAATTTCGAAATAAACTTTAGTTTCTTTAAATGAAAGAAAATTGACAAATTTTGCTAAAATCGGAATAAATCGTAAAATTTTTCTCATTACTGACACCAACCTGAGTTTTTCTCATGAACAAAACTATTTTCCTTTTACTGCACTGCGATATATTTACAAGGTCCTGCAGAAATAGAAATTCGCTGTTCGCAGCAAGAGTGGAGCAAGGACATAGAGTGGATTCGCCTTGGGTTTCTTTAACAAGTTTTGTTATGGCGAATCCATATGCGTGGATCTCAACTGCTCAGGAGAGTATTTTGCCCACTTATAATTTGAATAATCCTTAGAGTTGGCTCACACACAAAAAAATACCAATTTAAAATCACTATGCAATATTTTGGTTGCAATGAGATCCGAGTTCAAACTTTTTTCTGATACCTGCACCAATACACAAAGGCACGCGGGATAAATAATAAATGAAATAAAATGACTACATTAAATTAAATTCATATTGTTTCAACTTGAAATAACTTTGATCCAAAATGGTTCTTCGTGTTATTTCATTATCAAATTCACAAGTTGTTTCAACTTAAAATATCTTTGACTGAACATGATTCTATAATTTTGATTTAACAGTACTGGAATGTTAGTTAAATCAACAGAAATTAAAGTTATTTCCAAAGGAAAACACTTTCTTTGAAGATTACTGTAAATCATGTTGAATTAACATGAAATTAAATTTGTCTGTGTGCACTATATGAATATAATTTGCCTTTTATTAATCAATATTTTTTTTAAGAATATGGCAGTTAATCTCTTATCTCGAGAAGAACGATCACTCATATTAAAAATTCTTCAATGAATGTAGTAGTTAAAAGAGCGGAAATTTGTTTGGGGTTAATACATTTTTCAAACCCACTGTTCACTGTATGCACTCGCGCAATTGTATGAATAACCCTGATAATGAAAAATATTTTTTTTAAATCTTAACACATAAGTTATAACACACTATAATTACATATTTCTGTTGTTTTTCTAACAATAACAACAACAACACCAACAAAAGCAAATAAAGTTTTTTTTATTAAATTAATTACATACATATCGAGGGCTTGTATTCAAAAAGTGCTATCTGCAATTCTTGAATATTTTAGTAGACAAAATAAAACTGTTATTTTCTCTAAGTCTAAGAGCAATAACTGCATTTGATGAACATTATTAGAATTAATACGTCTTCTCTAAATGTTACTATTCATCAAGATTTAGTTATTAGTCCTTGCACTTTAAGAAAATAATAGTTTTTTGCGCTCTTCTAAAATTTTTAAGCCTTGCAGATAGCACTTTTTGTGTGTTCATTGACACTGTATTCAAGGAAATTGCAATAGAAATGTGTTTGCATTGCCTGTTATATACAAGTGGTTGCAGTAAAAGTATTAAGAAATTCTTTTGTTTATAATAAAAGAATTTTATATTTTATCGAAATGAATAATTTGGCACAAGTGAATATATTTTCTTTATGACATTAGCTTATAAAATACTGTGTGCAGTTAAACATATTTTTTTGTTCTTTTTAAATTAATATTTTCAATTAAATACGTGCATATTTATATACATATGTATGTAACTAATTTAATTACATGTTTACCCGACTGTGCGATGCAAAGAAGGGTATTG
Source organism: Tachina fera (assembly GCA_905220375.1). NCBI lineage: Eukaryota > Metazoa > Arthropoda > Insecta > Diptera > Tachinidae > Tachina > Tachina fera. The sequence continues at coordinate 19,634,709 of LR999963.1, read as the reverse complement.
TGTTTATCAGCCGTTGTATGAGTAAGGACGCCTTTTAGAACGCCTCTATACCCCTTTTGTTTTGGATGTACAAGGCCTGCCCGCTCCATTCCATACTCATATCTTTTTTACAAGACTTGTCATTGCGGAGTAGGCCATCTGCTCTTGCTTCTTTCGCCAAAGATTCTAGAAGGCTTTCAAACCAGGGATGAAAAGGTTGGTACAATTGTGGCATTTTTAGCACTATTTGTATGTCAAAAGTACCATAGCACCGCAATGACCAATTTAGCACTATTTAACCATTTTTTTCTAATATATTATAAGACAAAAATAGCATTAAAAAATATTGAATGCATAAATATGCAGTTTGGAGCGCTGTTTGATGTATAAGTTATTAACTCCTTAAGAAACGGCAACATATCTATGTACCTTTTGCTCCAGGGTATTAGAAATGAAAAAAAAGTTTGCCGATATTTAAGAATTTCTAGAGGAATGTTAGTTATCTCTTCTAAACTTATCTGCAAATGTGAAAACTGTATATTCGACAGGAGGAGAGAAATCGAATATTTGCATCGACTGTCTCCAATCGAATCAAAACAAAGGATGTATAAGTGTATGCTAAATTTTACTTTTATATTCAAAACTCAACAAATAATATTATTTTTTGTATCATCTGGCATTAATTCATTCATTAATTGTATTTGTTAATAATATTATATTCTTTTTGATTAATTTGTTACTCCTTCTTTTCTCCCTTCTCATAGAAGGGAGTGTGGAATGTGTGAATCAAAAAAATTCTTAAGAAGACCTTTATTAAGGCCTGCACAAAGAAAGCCTTCTGAGTTTACCGCTGGGTATGTACATATGTATGCATGCATGTACATATGTATATGTACATGTATGTATGCATACATATGCGTCGACCGATCTTTATGATTCTTACATCAATCGATTTGACTCAATCCTGGCGGCAGTGTCACTAAAGATATGACAGTAGCCAAAACTCAAATTGAAGGATAACAGACGCCATTTTGTAAATACGAAAAAAAAATTTCAAAATGGGTATCAGTCGACATGTATTTTAAAATCATCTTTAGATTTCTCTTATAATTTTTCAAAGTTGTTCGCAGTCGGGCTTTCTGATTTTTTTTAATTACTACTTACAGTCGCAAGTACGATTAAATTGTTTAAATTGATATTACAAAATTTTTAATCAAAAGCAAAATTTTTTCTGTAAAGTTGACAAAACTACTTCCCAGATTCCAGTTTTCTTAGGTTATTACTTCCTAACTAAGGTTATTACTTTCTAACTTCCTAGCTTCGATTTATTTAAAAAGTAGAAGCAACAATTTAACACAATCACACTGGAGATCAAAAGAAAATATCATGTATTACATGTTTATCGACATTTTGAAAGTTTGCGTCTGAACTTAATATAGAAGGGGTATTGAAGTTTTCGCCTACTGTACATTGCTATAACAACTATATAATTAACTTTTAAAAATTTTTAATTTCGTATTCGCTCAGCGTATTAGCGCTCGAATTTAGCTTAAGCGAATTACAGAATAAAGGGGCAGGCAGAATGAACTTAATTTAAACAGCCTTGTTCTGAATAATATCTCCCCGTGACTTTATTCCCTATTAATTGTTCCCCAAATTATAAAAAGCTGGTTGCATGCATTCAGTTAAAATAAAACAAATAGAAATTTAATTTAAATTTAGAGATGGTAAAATTGAGCTTGCATTACAAAAAAGCTTTCAGCAAATTGAAGTACGATGAATCAAAACAATTTACATATTCCATTTGCATAAAAGTTGCGTATATAAAGCAGAAATCTACATCAACTGATACCACACATAGTGTACCAAACAAAAAAGAACGCTGACGATGGAGGTTTAGTGGCCTTCGAAAACAGCTAGCTGTTCCGTTCTACTACTTGTTAGTCAGAACTAACTTTAGTTAGTGTTATTTGTTCATTAATAATTATCACATGTGATTTGGCTTAAAAAGCGATACAAACTTTAGCCCGTTCAAATCATAAGTATAGAAAGAAATGAAGTTCGAACAATAATAATTAAAATTAACTAAAATAGAAACAAAAGTAGCTGACTTCGAAAAATCGAAGTTCTCCCTCAAATTTCAATTTTTAGCTCAATCTGCTTAGAGTAAAAAAAATTAATTCCGTGAGAATTTATTCCCGGGGAATATATAGAATTAGGGTGAAAATAATCGCATCCCATATTATCATTAGTCCTAGAAACATAATAATGCTATAAGGGCCATTATCACAACTTGCTTTTAGCTAAAGAAAAGATTTTGTTTGTCCTGCCCGGTCTGACTAAGAAAATATATTAATGTGTGGCAGAAAAACACAATACTCTAAGTTTTTATATAACGCCTTTTATTTTATAATTAAGCTTGTAATAGCAAAGCCACTCCTCCCAAAATCCACTTCGAAGGACGCTCTCTAGATTTAAGATTGAAAGTCCAAACATAAGTGTTGCCGCGCGATCTGTAACAAAACATAAAACAAATAAACAGCTAAAGAGTTTAAAAGCAAATAAAATTAAACCTCGTCTTATACAAAGGACATTCATAAACGCGATGAAGATCCTGTTTTTCCTGTACAATCGATTTAATCCAAATAACCGGCATAGAGCAAAGCAATTCTTTATGGTGCAAGGGTACAATTGAGTTTATATGACAATCCCAGCTAGCGCCATCCAAATATAGACCATGTATAAAAGCTCCTTCCATAGGTGGTAGTCTAAAAGAGCATTTTATGTGAAATATATATATGAAAATGTAATTGCTAGGCTTCAAAAAACTTACGTTACGCTGTCCACATCCTTCTTAGTGACATCACATGTCAAACACATACGATCCAAAGGTAAGTCATGCTTACGAGCACTTTCTTGCATGATGGCTGTAAGAAAGCTTTGGGGATTGAAAAGGCCTCCCAACCATATGCTGCAGGGCAATTTAAAATCATTAAGCCACACAGACAATTCCTTGATACGATGCAGCAGATCGGCAAACCAGCTCTGCAGTCCTAACATACTGGGATAAGCTAGATGGGTCCAAGAATTTGGTACATGATCATAAAAGAGAGCATGATCCAAACATTCCATATCTGAAGTTATGGTAAGTTCACCTTTAAGACCCAATAACAACTCACGCAGCGATCTTTTAATTTCACGTATTAAATTATTCATGCGCTCACATTCTTGTAGAGCGACCACTACGAAAGGTGTCTTACGTTCTACACGATTGAGCAATGCTTGGAGATTAAACTCCACCTGCAATTTGTCTAAAAAGTCTTCGGCCATTATTTTAATTAACTCTTCACGAGGTGCGCCACACGAAGTACTTAGCTCTGATTGACGTGGCTGCAGCTCAAATACGGTCTTCAAAAGTTGTTCGGAGGCATTTGTAAGGAAACCAATTTCAGCATTTGGATGTAAGCCGTACAGTAAAGGAGACTCAGCGGGCAACATTTCGTCAATGTAGTTGTGGTAGCCCTGAAAATCGAGATTAGGAGGCGCAGGAAATCCGGGAGACAATTGCATATCGCCATCAACCAAATCTTGTTGCAGCAATTCTCCCAAATATGTCTGACACAAACGGCGATCCCAATCATCAGTAATGTGGCCTCCATACATAATCTCTCCAAAGAGATAACGCAAATCTTCCCACGGTATACGATTACTACCCTCCAAATAGTTGTGCAGAACGGAAGCAGAAATTGTCAGGTCTCCAATATTGAAAGGATAAACTTTATTCCAACCCAAAGGCCCAAACTTGCGTCTTTGGCCGGCAACAGCATGAAAATAACACAAAGAGAAAAGTATTGATTTAAATTCAGCTTCTTGGGTGCAAGTTTCTAAAGTTTCTTGCGAAAAATTATCCCAAGCCTTGTGCATATTGGCTGCCATACCCGAAGGCGGTTCATTAACAATTTTCAGCGAAGATTCCAATATTCCTTGCGGTATAATATGATATTGAGGGTCAGGTGCTGGCTCGGCACTGATAAATAATCTAAACTTGGACTCGGAAATTATCTCGTTGTCCGATGATATACGCTCGATGAGCTTTTCTAGCGTCGGCAACCATTTAGCGACGAGGTGTATATTTTGTAAAACAACCCATTTATGTCCACTGTCCAAACCATGGGTGATAGCTTGTTCAGCTACAATCTCTTGACCTTGACCTAGAGAAATATTGATTAAGTTTTCGTTTGTGCTGCTGAAGCCTAATTGCAAGCCAAGCTTTTCCACATCATATATAGGATCAACTCCCGGACAAAGTATGAAAAATATGGGAGTCGCTGCTGTAATTTCATTTAAAACATCTGCTAATTGAAACGGCTTGACATGCGAATACTCGGGTCCCATGATTTGTTCCACAAACAAACGAATAGCATTTGTAACACGATCCGGTCTTAAAGCTCTGATCAGACACAGCTTTTGTAGAGGCGAGCGATGCTTCCATTCTCCCGGAAACTGCTCTCGCTCTGGTACATTACTGGTGGTGAATTTGCGCCAACGTTTTGGATAGTTTTCTATATCCTTGTCTATGCCATAGAAATTGTCCATCAAAGCCAATGTTTTAATACCACTCCAGGCTATACGACCTATAAAATCAACTGGCGACAATGTATTGGGATCATGAGGAAAACGCAACAGAAAATCAATTTCTTCCAGGGAAATCTGCTCACTTGCAGCCATAATACGCAAAGTCATGTGTGCCGTAAAAGTCAACTTATCCACTTCGAAAAGTCCTCTTAAAGCGTAATAAAAAGTTTGACAAGTAATCGAACAAACTAAAGCGGCAACACGCTTCTCAAATTGTCCATGTGGAGGAGCCACTACGATGGCCTGTTTAAAGACATGCATAAATGATTTGAGAGAGAACTTGTATATGGGATTTATGCGACTTAAATCTGCAAGTACAAAATACAAAATGGCGGCACGCTTTGCTGCCGCTCTATAAATATTACGTGCCTCATCGATTTGCATAGTGGTAGTGCGAGCCTCGTGCACCTTAATTTCGATCTCATCTACCGTATGCTTAGTGGACTCTAAATTCGCAACTAATTCATAATCATTTAAGACATTTTCGCCTGCTGAAGTCAAACGTGCTAATAGATCATCTTCCAATTCTTTGAGGGAAATTTTGAATTTGTTTTGCTCTACGGTTAGTTCAGTTTTCAATTCTTCCAAATCGGGTCTTTCAATTTTAACAACTTCTGCCAACAGTTGCTCCTCCAGTCCATCTGGGGTGACTGTGAAGTTAATGAGTGTAGTTTGAGCTTGCATTTCCGGCTTGTAATGAGGATTGGCTAATTTTGTGTGAAGTATCAAGCGGAATTTGGCATTGAAATCAAGCTCCTTATCGCCAAGTCTTATAACACGCCCACGTTTGATTAAGGCACGACTTAATAAGGGTTCCAAAACAGTATCCAAACTTTCTTCAATTTGCTCAAGCAGTACTGTTTCACCATTCGATATGGCTTTTTCCAAACTGTCAAGAAAATTTTTTTGCGTCAGACGAATTATCTTGAGGGAGTCTTCATAACGATTTTTAATCCACTTAATGCCTTGCCTGAAAATAGGAAGAAAGAAAATTATTGCAGAGAGACATTTAATATCGTAATGAGTGGGTCTGCGCATATTTTTATTCTTCTATCATGATTTATATATGCAGTTTTGAGTTAAATCTAAAAATTTTTAAATGCAAAATAAAATAATAGAACTAGAAAAAAAAATTATAATTTCTTAGCAAATATTTTTTTTGTATAATTCTAAGACGAACGTCGCATTTATCGATGCGAACCTTAGTCATAAGAAATAAAAAAAACACATTTATGCATGTGAAAATTAATGCGATACCGCCGTCGAAAGAAATTTATCGTGCGAAATTCGTCGTGCGTGACGAATCTCCGATTAGATTTATTTCTACAGACGAATGACGAACAAATAATTTTCTCTCTATTTACACAAACAGTAACCAACTTGATCAATTATATGAACTATTATTTTTTCGTCGTTCTTATGCTTCACACGACGAAGTTAGTCCGAGAATTCTTATCGACGAATTCGCCGTTCGTCCCAGTTGTCTTCCTAGCCTTAGTATACACCGAAAGAATTTTGCTTCATAAGTCTAATGAAACAATTTCATTAAAATTTTTTCACAAATCTAATGATAATTTCACAAACGCGATGAAAATTTCATAAATATTGTGAAAGAATTTCATTGGAATTGCTGCCCTGGTATTCTGGTTTCGTAAGAATATTTTATTGGATTTATGACAACAATATTTTCTAATTATTAAGAAACCCCTTTATATTTAAGTTATTTCATTATTTGCATGAAATTTAATTTATTGTTTCGATTAAGTTATAGTACTGCATTAATTACACTGTTAAATAAATTTGATGAAGTTTTCAATAAAATAATTTTAACGTAACTGGTTTCATTAATCCAACCAAGCGTGACGTTGGTTGAATTTTAATGAATTTTTCATTAGATTAATGTCGAAATTCATAGAATTTCTGCCTAAAATTCTTTCAGTGTACTGCGAGCGTCATTATTTTCACTCCTTCGTCTTACACTCACGTAAGCGTACATCAATATAAGAAAGGAAGAAAAGAATTTATGTACATAATATTATAATCATGAGCAAAACGTTTCTTGGACGTCTTTTACACACGCAAAGTTTATTTCGCAAAGCCTTCAGTTCGCAAAGTAAACTTTGCTTGTATAAAAGCCGTCTGATTAAAGATTTTTATTTTTTAATAAATTAACTTACAATTGCGGGTCAATCATCAGAGGCCAACGAGTTGAGTGTACTAGAATAGTGGCATTTTCTGTAGACATCCGGTCCATTGGTAGACCTTCATTATTCCAAGTAGCTATTTGGGCATCATCAGTAAACAATGTCAAATGATCCCCGCAGTCCGTGTGAGGAATAGGAGGCTTTCAAATTGGGAAAGTTATATTGTGTTTTTTTTAAATAATGAAAGCTTAACTGTAAATTTTCAAATTTATATTAAGAGCAACAAATACACACGAATTTCTACAGGAGATTTATTTTATTTTTAACACATTTATTAGACAACCTGTTGCTTACAACCTGAATTTATTAAACTTGCAGTGTGAACGCAAAATCAGCTGTTTATAGTTTTAACGCTAAAGGCTCAGTTAGCCGACTGTCATGGAATGTAAATGCAACGTTAGGACACAGCTGATCAATATTAATATGTAGAAATTAATGTACTGATTTTTACATGCCGGTTACATCTCTATAACCAATTTTATTACTTTTCACATAACGACATCGATCAGCTGTTTCCCACCGTTGCACACTGGGGTTTCCGATATAAAAAGTGGAAATGAATTGAAAAATGAAACTTGTGAGAACCGAATAAATTTTTTACTCGCTAAAACTACACAAAATTCAACATCACTAGCAAAAAAAATTTTTTTTATTGTATCAATTACCGTTGTGGAACTATACGCTTTTTTTTCTTGCGTGCAATAAAAGTTCCAATTTTCGGTGTTTTAAGAACTAGTTTTCTGTGCTTTCTGAAGTGAAAATAAAAAATATTATAATGGAACCTTGAACATCGTGCTAGTAATATTCAATGTACGTTTTTATTCTTTATTTGCTTTCACACGTAACCTTATAATTTAGTGAATTTCTGGAAAAATTATGATAAATAGTTGTGAGTTAAGCCAAGTTAAGTAAAACTCTTTTTTTTCCCCGTAATAATAATTATAGACATTTTTGAAACAGTTTAAAAAAAAAAATATGCGCATATTTGCGCTTTTAAAATAATATCGAAATATATTGCTGCATCTACTACATAAAACCAATAACAACATCATTATTACTGTTGGTTTTATTTTGTTTGTCTTTAATTTTAATACATACTATATTAATAATTAATATGTATACACAAAGAGGATTAAAAAATAGAAAAAGTATCAACTTCGATCTATGTGGAACCCTAACCGCGAAAATAATGTAACGGACATATTTTTCGAAATTGACTTTTTGATGCACCATTAAACACGTCATCTGGTAAAACATTAATTTGAAAATAATAATTGTAACATTTCAGTCTAATATGTTACAAATGTGGTCGACAAAGTTAACGTAACTAACTCAAAAAATTCTATCCTAATATTTGATTCAAGTCTCGATAGTGAAGAAAATGCCAGTGATGGTGATAATGATATTTATACCAATTAAACAGATGATTGATAAGAATTAGATACGTAATAGAGCTGTTCAAATATGTATTTCTATTCCCTTCTTTAATCTACTTCCAATAAACTTGCATTAAATAACGAACTATCATAGGCTCCCCCTTCCCGCAGTCCTATTCCGAAAAATTTTCATCTCAATTTGTATGGTGTCTTGATATTAACTCACACCAATTTTGAAGCCTCTTAATGTCATAGGTTTCTACATAGCAGATTTTCTTAAATTATTTTGTATGGGGAGTACCCCTTCCAGCTGTCCTATTACGCCATTTTTTTGCCCAACTTCGAAAATCACTCTCTTTAAATGATATTGACCAAATAAATTAAAAATTATAAACAGAGAAAGTCACCAGGAATTAATTCCCATTTTAGTAATCGAAAACCCCACTGTGCGTTGTAGTTACATTCTATTGCAGTCGTCTAAGAGCCATTTCACACTATACACCGAAAAAAATACCAATGTAAAATCACCATGAAATAATACATTATTTTTTTCTGTGTGTATGCCTTTTTATCCTGCTTGTATTGACAATTTATCTTTAAAAGTTACGCACATTTACATTTAACCTTTTATATTCATGCCTTTTTGGCATTTTTATACACGCTTAATGCTGAGAGTACAGAAAAGGCAAAGAGAAATGTCATACACACAGAAAACTTTCAACGTAAAATCTACTTAAACAAGGTTAATCTAATCTTTTTCGTCAATGATTTTGCTTCATATGTGTATCGTTTTAATCTAACATGTGTTTATACTAATTGCCAAAGAAAATTTTTCCTTTTCAAAATAACTTTATTTTACGTTGAATTAAAATTTACGCAGTGTTAAAATCAAAATGAAGAATCATGTTGAATCAAAGTTATTTCAAGTTAGATCAACTTGAATTTAATTTAATGTAGTAATTGTATTTTATTAATTATTTAACTTACGTGTGTCAGAAAAATGTTTGTATATAAATTAAATTGGCTTCCCCGGCCAAGATTTGAACTCGGAACTCATAGCGTGGTAGTCAAAGTGCTTACCCCTGCAGCCACAACAACTTTAAATATTCTTAAGATGCGCACTCAATATGTACAATCTTGAATTAATGCCCCTATCACGGTTTTCAACTTTTAAAATAGTTTGGTTGGGATTGATAAATTTGCATTGCCATTCTCCACTAAATTAACAGTTGACTTTTCAGTTGTGTTTTGGTACTATCATTTACAACTCTGCGTAAGTTTGGTTGAGAAAAACGTTGAGTATACAGAACTGCTTTTTAGTAGTTGGGTCTGTGGTTGTGTTGTTCTAGTTACAGGTTGGTGCGATATAAAAGACAGAAAAAGTGGAAAAATCAGCACATACAAAGTTGCGAAGATTTATGGTGTTAGGTGATAAAAAAAAACAACATTTATTTTTTTTAAATTATTATTTTTCAAACTTAATTTGTTTCTATATTTATGATTTTAACGGGCTAAAGTTCGTATCGCGTTTTAAGTTTTTTTGTTCTGCCGAAAATAAATACAAAACCTTCAAAAATTATTTTTAAAGAATTCGTTTCCTATTTTGACTATTCCTTACCTTGCATTTGGTTAGTTCAAGAGGGTTGAAATCAGCACGAATTTTTCTTTTTTCTTTCGTCGTCATAAAATAAATCTACATACACATATTTGTATCCATGTGGTATGATTTCTTTGAACTAAAACACTAAAAAACAATACTTTTTCTAAAACTTTGTGTTTTTTCCCTGTCAAACTTGATATTTTAAGTTGGAAACGCGGTGATAATTTCAACTAAAAAACAGTTGTGGTTCATAATACTGAAACACAGTTTGGTTGTGTGTAAGTTTGCTCTACTCTTAGAAGACCAAACTAAATTTAGTTGGGAACCGTGATAGGGGCATAAATTATAATTTAACATTACTTCTTATCATTTAAGATATAATTTATTTAAAAAGTTTTAGTTTTAGTTAAAAAAATTTAAAGTGATGTGAATGAATTTGAATCAACCTTTTGGCATGGTGATTTTGCATTGGTATTTTATTTTCTCTGTGTAAATCTCCTCGAATTTTCATTTCATGCCTTTTATTTTACCCCGCAAGCTTCTCACCTACTCTCACCAATAAAGTAAAAAAACCTGCCTGCACAGGCAAGCAGAAAAGGCACAGTGTAAATTGCGTCTAACTGAGCCTTAAAGCCACGTTTTAAAGTTAGGTGTGAAGAAAGCAGTACAAAGGGTTCATTTTTCTTTCACAAAACAAATCTATATTTATTTATATATGCATTCCGTTCTTCCATGAAGGGTATATAAGATTCGGCACAGCCGAATATATCACAATTATTTGTATATATTCGAATGTATTCTCTTAAGGTATGAAAATGTCCACATACATAAATTCAACATGCTAATGAAATCCGAAATAAAACCCTTCTTCGGGCTTAAGAAATTAACAGCCAACTTTACTAAACTAATAAAAGCTTTTTCGTGCAAGTATTTATGCACAGAGTGGCGTGGCTTGCGTCACCATAAAATTGTTATACTCACTTCAATTTTACGAAAGTTTGACATCCACATTTTATGCTGCAGTTCTTCGCGATAACGACGTGTAAAGCAACCAGCATACGATAGAAAAGAGGAAATTAGCAGGATATCACCAGGTAGAGTCGAACTCTTACTTTGTAGACTTTCAGCAGCAAAAACAACAGCATTGCCACAGAATGAAAGTAAAAAAAGAAATTAAAAAAAAAATACAAAAACGCCAATAGTGTGGGTGAAATATATATATAATATAAGTGAAAAAAAGTGTGTAGCATAATAACGAGAAACGGAAATCGAAAAAAGTATTTTTTTTATATCGTCATTTTCGAAAAGATTAAAATAGTATATGCTACAGACTCATGGGATACTGCTATAAAAAATTATAATTATCTGTACTCTAGACGATGAATTTGGTCAGACGTAAAATTTTCTGTCTGCAAGTAAATGTATTGGGTGTTTTTATTGAGATATAGAACTTTAAGTTGGCATCACTTTTTTAACTGGCGGCCATTTTGTCAGCTGTCAAGTGATTAATATTTAGTTTGGTTTGCCATTTCATCATGAACAGGTTGACAAAAGAACAACGCTTGCAAATCGTGCAAATTTATTTCGAAAATAATGGTTCAGTTCGCGAAGTTTACCGCAAGCTCCGTCCATTTTATGGTCGACATAATCGTCCATCAGGGCAATTAATTCGGTTAACCATGGATCGTTTTCGCACTACGTTTACTCTATGTGATAATACGCATCCGCAGAGACGTCGAACAGTGCGCACCGAAGAAACAATTGCCGCTGTAGAGCAAAGTGTTGAAGAGGACCCGAATGTATCGATTCGCCACCGGAGACCGGTATAGAGCCATGATAACCGACTATTTTGTTCCCGAATTGGATGGCATGAATGTGGATGAGTTGTGGTTCCAACAAGACGGCGCTACATGCCACACAGCGCACGTCACAATCGATTTATTGAAGGAAACATTCGATGAGCGCATAATTTCGCGGAATGGACTTGTCAATTGGCCACTAAGATCGTGTGATTTGACACCATTGGATTATTTTCTTTGGGGATATGTGAAGTCGCTCGTCTACGCCAACAAACCAGAAACGTTAGGGGACTTGGAAGCCAACATTCGTGGCGTTATTGCCAACATACGGCCCCATATGCTCGAAAAAGTGGTTGAAAATTGGACCTGTAGAATTGGCTTTATTCGAGCCAGCCGCGGCGGCCACATGCCCGAAATCATATTTAAACATTAATGGCATAAAATTATCCTTCCAATAAAGCCAAATTGATGGACATTAAAACGATTTTCTTGTGTTTTATTTCAATTCGAAGTTCTATACCTCTAAAAAAACACCCTGTATAAGATTAAGTTTATTTGTGGTCACAACAAATACAGATACATAAAGGATTTGACATGTTTAAAAGGAACACCAAAGTTGAATATTCATTATTCTATATTATATTTATATGTATGTACATTGTGAGATGTTTTAAGAGTCAGGTGTTCCTAAAAAAATTTTAATAAAACCTGAAAAGCTTTTCATTTGCATGACCACGTTAACTAGAGAACGCCAAGAAGGATATGTTGCAGCATTCGTTGCATATTTCTTTCAATTACTGCTTGTCTCCATGATGCTCGTGCTAAATATAACTGTGTCTGATGTTTAAGGATTTAAGTTTTTATAGTCTGATGCATTAAATAAATTACAAACTAAAAATTTTAAATTATCAACATCTTACTTGTGAACTGACTCTTTCCAACGAACATTTTCATTGGCCAATCCATTGACAAGTCGATGTGCCAAATCAATGGCAAAAGTAGTTTTATCAGCTTCTTGCTGACATTTCTGTTTCTCGAGCACTGCAGCTTCAAACTCTGCCTGAATGTCGCCCAGCTTGCGTTCCAAATCATTGATTTTTACCTTTAAGTAGTCGAGACGTTCCCTAGCAGCTGTTAATTCATTTTGAGAATCCTTGAGAGCCTGCTGTTTTGGACCCACAATAAGAAAGACTTGATGGTAACGATGAATGTTAATAACCCAAGCGCACAAGCCGGCAGCAGCTACAGATTTTTGAACTATTTTATCCGGCTTGAATTCAGGGTCCTAGAAAGCCATTTATTGTTAAAAAAAGGGAAAATAAGAGAAAACCGACAGAATAGGAAAGTAGAGAGTGAAAAAAGGTAGGAAACAGTATTTAAAAGAAAAATTAAATAAAAAGCAAAATATAAGTTAAGAAGGGTGGTGCTATACCGCACAAAAAGAAAGAGAAGAAAATAAATTCAAGACTAATTGCCTTATTTAAAGAAAACATTGTTGTTTCCTGAAGAGTTTGTTCGTTACAGACACGACGCTCTGTTTTAGAAAAACTTTTTATGGTGGTAATATTTATTATAAATAAAACCTTGAAAGAAAATGAAATGAAAATGAAACAAATAATAGAGGTAACCCAAGCTGAGTGAAAATGCTTAGGTTTCCCGATGTTATTGTGAGATCTTCTGGACCTAAGCTTAATGAGAAAAGATATCAAGCAGAGAAAAGAAAAGAACACAAAAGAGATGAGAATAGAAGAGGATAAACAAGAAGAAAAGAGCAGAAAAGAGAATAAAAAAGTAAACAAGAGAGGAGAAGAGAAAATAAGGGAAGAGACGAGAAGAAAAGAGAAGAGAAGAGATGAAAAGAGAAGAGAAAAGAAAAGAAGAAAAAAGAAGAGAAGAGAAGAGAAGAGAAGAGAAAAAAAGAGTATAGAAGAGAATAAACAAGAAGAAAAGAGCAGAAAAGAGAATAATAAAGTAAAGAAGAGAGGAGAAGAGAAAATAAGAGAAGAGAAGAGACGAGACGAGAAGAAAAGAGAAGAGACGAGAAGAGCAGAGAATAGAGAAAATGCCATGAACTTTATCTCTGGAAGAAATCAATTGGAAAAAGTTCGGGTCTCACCTTAAAGATTGTTAACTAGATCCAATTCTCATGTATGGGGTCGTCGTGTGGTGGCCCGAATCAGAGAAGAGGGCCTGTATATATGTATGCACTATATTAAGTTCAAACACTTGCCCCTCTAATATAACTAGCATTTTTTAAATGCTTCCTACGGATGCTTTGGGTAGGCTCCAATATCTGCTACCATTTGACTTATAGCAACAATCTCTGCTATCTGCCTTCGTTGCATTTCCATATTGAGGGAAAATGGCATCAGTCACTGAAGAATAGTAGACCAAGAAGGTTGGGAATAGTGAATTGATCAAACATTACCTGATCTACTTCAAGAACGTCTCTACAGGACCTGGATGCCATCCTAAGAACCGTGGATGGATTGTACTACAGCTGGACCAAGGGCGTTATTTTGTTAACGGATGGTCACAAAACTCAAGTAGTTTTAGGTTACAAAGTTTATTCAGGAACTGTAGGTGTTCTATGATATACGACTTTGCGGATTGGTTGAGAATGAACGACGCTTCAAAAATATATATCTATACTTTTAGACGATAAGATATCATAGCCCTATAATGCCTGCTTCTAAGAACAACAGCCCCCGACTGCTGGGATTGCAGATCAGTTTAATATTAAAATTCTCTGAATACTGGAGCATAGAGTATTTCAGGGAAACTGAAGAGCTCATGAGCTTGAAAGAATTGCGATAACCTTAGAAGTTCCACTGGATGTGGTATTGTGTAGGTGTAGCCTTAATCTTGTGCAATCTCAGACTTAATACATAAATAACAAAGAACATTTTCTTTGATGTCAAATAGAAAACAAATCTCGGTCTTAGTATCCGTGTTGATAGGACACTTCCTCATAGACAGGCATGCACCGAGGTTGAGGATTCAATAGTAAGACTTTTGCCGTAGTTGCCAAGATATAGATGAAAAAGAAAATGTATTAAATTTTCTGTATCATTTCACTGGGTTACCAAGAAAGAGAACGAAAACCATAGACGCTTTTGATTTCAACTGCAATGCGTTCGTACTCGTAGCTTGATATTTAATTCTGGTTGGCCAGGACCCTTAAGTAGATTCTCTGTGTAATCACAATGGACCAAAAGGGTCTAAGTGAGTCAGCAATTCTGACTGTCACCCTTAACTAACCTAACTTAAATCGGGAGAGAAAGTAATAAAGGGACTAAGGAAGGAAAATAAGTTTATAAAATTAAGAAAACGAATGCAAGAAATTAGCGTAAACCAAATAAAGAACAAAGTTGAACAAATCTGTACAACAAAACAAATACAATTTTACAAAGCTTACTTTCAAATACTCTTGCAACACTTCTATTATATTCGGATGTATATTATCCTTATTATAGTTTACCAAATCGCTCAAGAACTGATCAACCCGCACCATCATTAGTTTGGCTGCTTTCCAGCTACGATCTCTAGGTATTTTACCATTAAAAGCAAAAAGTACCATTACAGCGGCACACACATTAACCACAGCCTTGGGAGGTGAACCAAACGATTTCAATTCGGTTAAGTTATTTTTATTTAAAGTATTCAAAGCGGCCTGTGCAGCTACCAAAGCGGGTTCAGCTTTACGTAAATCATCTTCACATAATTTGGTCTTCAGGCAGACGTCTTCTTCTATAATACGCACCCGTTTCTCTTCCTCGGAAGCAATATGTTTCTCATGTCTGACCTTTTCATTCTCGGCGCTCACGATTAGTATTAGTTTATCGGCGGCTGCATTTTTGGCGTCTAATTCAATTTCCTGCACAGCTAATTGGTTCTGTAAACAAATATTATAAATATAAATATTTTTAATTGCTCTGCCAGGAAACTATTAATGAGTTGTTTGAATTTTTGTTTGTTTTATTGGTTAAGCTTTGTCTTTTATCCATTTCGTTCTTGCTTAAGGGAAAAATGCTTAATGCATTAAAGACTAAATTTCAAATAAATATATATAGCTCGGTGTTTCATGTGAAGATGAGCTTTTTGTTTTATTGTTTTTAATCACGAAGTGTTGCAAGTCCTGTTTAGTAAAATATTTATTGCTGCGATAACATTTTTTTTATAATAAAATTAAGCTGTTTTTATTACATGCAACCTGCTTCCTACATTAGTCATCAAATGCTGTCAAGACATGAGGTTGAGAACGGCATGTTGACAGTGGTATACACGTAGTTATGTTAGTGAATATTGCTAAAACATGTTTCTGAATAAAGCTGTTATAACTGTAACAAAACACTAAAATTAGTATTCTAAATTATCTTTTAACACGATGTTATTGTTAATGTTACTAATTTCATGTCTGTTGTATACATCAGATAATATGTTATCTAACATGAGAACGTCAAGTTAAATAGGGGATAGAACGATGTTACCTGTAGACCTCAAATTCGTGTTGTCGTAGGTTTATAATCAGGGAAACCACAAATATGCAATTACATGTTTTTTCTTGTCTGATATATCAATCCGGAATTAAGATATTTATCCGTTTCAGGCTTTTAATGAATTCTGGCATCGATTTGTTAGTGCATATTTTTGCATATTTTACCTTTTAAAGCATGTTTTTGCATATTTCAGTCTAACGCGCATATTTTGAGCATTTTTCGAATTTTTAGAGTATATTTTGCGTTTTAAGGGCATATTTTTGCTATCATTATGAAGTAAGACTTTAAAAAAGAGCATTGTGCATGTTCTGGCTTCCGAATCGATTTCACACGTTTTCTTGTGAGTTCTGATGTTAAATCACATGCTAAACGTGTTTAAGTTGAAATTTAGAATGTGCTAATTATTAGTATGTGTTATGACAACCAAATTTAGAACAAAAGAAATAAAATTTTTTTAATTTTCACTCACTTGTAAGCAGTCTTGTGAAAGAAAAACGAAGCAAGAAAATTAAAAAAATTTAAATCTTAAATATCCAATTTTATTTCTGCTAAATTTTAATGCTGGAACAAATACTATTGATTTGCATATTCCAAATTTCAACTTAAACAGGTGTAACATGTGTTTTAACATCCTCACTGGACGCTAATTTCAATAAAAACTTGGTTTGGTAATTGTGACGCACGCTGTTCCGATTACATCAGTTGAGGTTGAGAAAGAAAATTTTCAATGTATAAAAGTTTATTTAGATATGACCGGCTGCGATTTTTATTTAAAAAGCTAAGTGAAGAGTTTTTGTTTATTGCAATAATAATTATAAAAAACCTTATCTTATTCTTCCAAATACAGTTCATGATCGCTTTTGAAGTAAAGTTAAATTTTCGCTCTTAGTTAATTTTTTTATTGTTTCCTTTTTCTGTTTATTTTATTTTTGTCCTGTTTTGTAAATTTTGTTGAATTGCTGAATTAAAATTCGTTTTTCATTTCCAAATAATCCAATTTATGTTATTTTTAAGAGCATATTTTTTGAGTTTTTAGTGCATATTTCGAAGTTTTTAGTGCATATTGAATGCGCATAAAACACTTTTTTTGGAGCATATTTCTGGTTTCCGTGGTTATAATAAATATTTGTTATCAGATGACTTACTGCAAAGCTATTCGTAATAAAAATAATTTTTAATAGTGTGTACAGGGTATTTCATTTAGCGCTTCCCATCTTTAGATTTATATAAAATAAAGTCTGTGTGAGATATTATAGAATTTTTGTATTCGTTTTAAAGAGCTATTGATGTTATAATGTGTGGAATGTAACATGGTTCAAATGTCCGCCAAGGTTTCTCTGGGTGGAGCGCATCTGAAATGTCTAATTTTCCATAACTATGGCGCAATGTGACCGGCGGCATGAGTTATGTTAGGACCGCTGTGGTTAGTGGCTTATTCGCATTCACCTGCGACTTAAGGAAACCCAACAAGAAAAAATCTAATGCATTATCTCGCTGACCAGTTCACATCAGCTCCACGTAAGATGACCACGCCTTCAAATGTGGCATGAACTGTGTGAAACGTCGTGCCTTTCTATTGAAACCAGATATTGTTGGTGTCCACATAATTCAATTTAAAAAAATGGCAATCATCGTTCGCCGTTGACGGTGATGGCCAGGTTAACGTCGTGCTGAAAAATGTATGGACCGATAATGCCGTCAGCCCGAAATCCATTCGAAACAATCTACCATTACAGTTGTCGACATCGACTTCAATTTAACACAATACCGAAAAATTGGGGCTTGTGTACCTGTTGTCGAAAACAATTATCTGTACCTTAGCGAACAGAATTAGTCAGTACTACAAAATTATTCTCGAGAGTGAGTAAACAAGCCCCAATTTTTGGTATTGGGTTAAAGTGACGTTGATGTCGACAACTGGAACAAGGGTGTGAATATCTTTTTCGGGATGCTTTGCACGCTCTTGGTTTTCATGCGGATCGCTACTCTCCCAATTTCCACAATTTTATTTGTTGACGTACCCATTTTTCTAGGAATGGTTCTCATCGTAAAAGGAATGAAGCGCGTGGAACGTTGCTCAAATATAACACGCGTTTTTATAAAACAATCTTGAAATTTTTGCGTGTTGTTGAACCCTAAATCCATCTTTGGTGATTTGGGAAAACAGACTGTGTAAATGACAAATAATTTGATAGACATAGCTCCAACAAAATGGCCGTTATTAAAGGTGCAATCAGACGTGACATAACCGTAGCCATAGAAAACAGCCGTTCGAACCAAACTAATAAGCAACACTGTATTTGATTATAGGTGACTCGCCCTAATGCCATAGCCATTACCATAGAAACCAATTGAATTTTGGTTTGGTTATGGCTAAGGCATTATGGAAATTGTCTAATTGCACCTTAACTGTCAAAGTTCGGAAGTATCTGTTAGAAGACCCTGTTATTACTGTAATGTAGGAGATAAAAAATTTGAAACACGATCAGCCGATACCTAGACGCGATCAACCAACCTTGTGTCAACACGTTCTATTCCCAAAGAGTTTAAAAATATTTTTTATTTATATTTTTTCATACAAAATTATGTATTCATCTTAAAAAATGACAACCCTGTGCTTGCTCTAAAAATAAAAACAGCTGACTTGAGTACACTAAAAAGAAATTCGGCATCAAAAATTCAGCTGTTTTACGAAAATTTTATTGTCTCAATTAAAGCTTTCTTAAAATTTATAAATATGCTCTATGTACACTTAAATTTGTTAATCGCTGAATTTTTTAGCAATCACTGTAGAATATTAAAAACTTTTCCCTTTCATAAGCATTAATAAACTACCGTGCTAGAGGTTAATGAAAGGCCAAATACTGGTCGAAGGCCACTAAATGTTGCAATATTTTTCAAGTAAAAATTGAGGCAGAAAATATATTTCAATTCCCATTAATTTACACACACACACACACATACTCTTACACGCACATTTTAAATAGTTAAAGTGGCGGGGAATTTCCATCGCAAAATAAAGATAAAATAAAAAAAACAAGATTTAAAAGAATTTACGAAAGCACATTTTGGCCGGATTCTACGTTTCAATTACGCGCACTAATTGAATGTCTTTCGAAGGTGTGCATCGCCCACGTACATTCCATATGAAAACTGATACACAATGTGCGATAGTGAAGTAAAAGCAAATGTGCCAAAAATGCAGGCATGTATCTATGAGTAATTGAATGTGCATTTGTATGGGTGGGTATATGCATCTGTGTGTGTGTGTGCGTAGAGTGTGTTCATATGTGTGAAATTGCAACGAACTCATAAATTAAGAGTCAGTGGTCATGATACTTTCTTTCGGTGTGTAATAGATGAAATTTTTAGTTTTATTTCAATGTAGTTTCGGTTGCCAATGCTGCCAGTTTAGCCATAATAAAAATTTCTTTGTCAAAAATCTTTATTACCCAAAAAGCCTAGTATTTAGTTGACTAATGACTTTAGTGTAAAGGCAGAATAAGTTTGTACGTGCTGTTCTGTTCTGAATCAGCTGTTGTTGTTGTTTCTGTTCAATTGAAAAATCTGTTATGTGGTTTGATTTTCCTTTTTAGTTCTGTCCTGTTGCGTACAAATCTGTAGAAAATAGAATTCAACGTTAACCCAATTGGCCAAATTGTCGCACTCGATATTGTCTTCGACGATTAAGATACGACATGACGTCTGTCGATTAGGTTTTCTAATCGACAATTTAAAGGTAATCGTCGTTCATGACTATCTGAACGGCAATGTCGCACGTTTTGTCTTCAATAAAACTTCGTTGATGAAAATATGAGCGACAATGTCACTCGTTTTTTCTTCAATAAAGAAGTGTTGACGACACACTGAACGATATTGTCGCTCATCTCGTCTTGTGTGACCTCGCCGCCGTTTGTATGAAAATTTTGTTGACGATTTGTATGAAGCTGTCTTCAATATGTCTTCTACGACTTACCATTGCGTTGTATCCGTCGTCAAAGATGTCTTAAAGACGTGACCAACAGCAAAGTGGCAGCCAAAAGTTTGTATGTATAAGTGTGTCTTGATATTTTGTATACAAGTGTAATTAATGAATTGTATAGGTTGCCAGCTGATTTTATTTCACAGAAAAAGTAATTGCAAAATATTTTATGCAGAAAAGAGCGATACAGACCTTAACTTATTATAAAACACATTATTGGTAAAAAAATCTCTGCTAGACTGTGGTAAATTTGGGCGAAATTGAAAAAGGATTTCTCTATTTTTATAAAAACATACGTTTTTTAACAAATCTAATAACTTTGATTCTAAACAACCTTTCTCTTATAAAAAAAATAACATAAAATTTTTTTAGTACTATTTTCTGCCAAAAAAATTGTTTGTTTTAACACACGTAAAGTATCAGCAAAAAACCAAATTAAGATAATAGTGTTTTTGCACCTAAAGTTAAAACCATAAACAGCTGATTTTACACTCACACTGAAAGTTTGATAAAATAATGTTTTACACAACAGGTTGTCTAATAAATTAGTTCAAAATCTCTCGTACAAATACGTGTATTTGTTGCTGCATTTTTTTCCGCTTCTTATAACACTTATTTGACAAACTGTAAAGCAGATTTTTTTATTTGTATGAAAAACTCAGAAAGTTGACAATGCCCTCTAAAATGGAAATTATTTTATATTTTGTACATGAAAATTTTAAAATTATGGAACTACTTATATAAAGTTAAGAAGTGCTTGGAAATAAAGTTATTATATAAAAATGTAAAAATACATTATAACCTAAACTTTTTTTATCGGCGGATGCTTGTTAGTCATATCGCCTATTTTTACTTCCCAGAGGTCAATATTTTCACTACTTTCCATCTAGAAGATTATTTTTCTCGTCAATATTTTTTACTATTGTTGCGCGCTGCATCTATTTTTAAGTTGAAAATGTTTCAATTGGTATTTATTTTTATTAATTGGCATACACATTATCAGCTGCTTGTGGTCATTTTGACTTGGCAGCACTAAATTTAGTACAGCGAAAACAAGGTTGCATTTCATAAAACCTACTTAAGACCAATTCAAAATAATTTTGTATGGTAAAACCAGGTTTAAACAGTTGGTTTTAACGTTAAAACTAACTTTTATTAAAACCATGTCAGTATAAAAACACTATAAGGTGAAAACTTAAAGTTTCAAAATTCACAGTAAGGGCAATTTTTTTATTATATCGAGCCTTACTTTCGATTCAATCGTAAGTGACAAAAACTAAATTTTTCAGGAGTATTTTTTTTTAATATTCAAATATGTTTTTGTCCGTAAATTGTTATCAACAATTTTGGCATTTTGATAATTCTTAACTATGGGTAGGCCCATACAATTTTAATTTCATTAAAAAAGTATATTTTCGATGTCGCTTAAGATCCAATCGAAAAAAAAACTCGATATGTACTTACAAAAAAGATTAACCATCAAGCATCTTTAAATAGATACTTGTGAAGAAAAGGTGACAATTTGGAGACAGCACTTCCCGGATTTAATTAATACTATTTTTGATCCATTACAACAGCAATTATAGGTCCGTGATAACCAAGTAAATTCTAAAATACGAATAATGCTGCCAAGCCTTACGAAATTTTGTGCTGTCAGCAAGCTGTTCCCAAATACAAAAGCAGCCGGCGTCGATGGCATGCTTGCCGAGAATTTCAGGGCTGATTCCTCTCTTAGTGCTGAAAATCTATTTCCAATGATATCCCGAATCTGGGAGCAGAAAGCGTTCCCAAACAAATAAAAAGTCAGTATCATTGTTAAAAGTACGAAAAACCGCCGAGAACTTGAGGATATCATAAAATCAGCTCAGACCGGTTTTTGGAGTGGCTTATTCTCTGGAGATCACATAAGTACCACCCGCCTTAGAATTGAACAGAGCTATAAATACAAACTCAAACTTACATTTTCTATTTATTGATTTTTAAAAAGCAGTCATTACAATTGCCATTACAATTTATCGAAACTCTACTGTATGTAAGCGATTTGTTTTAATGTCCTATAATACTCCAAAGCATACATAGCTTAAACTTTAAATCAAGTAGATATTAGAGACCTGCGTAAACAGTCTTGAAATGTAAATACTGTCGTATTATAAGCGAAGCACGATGGATGCATAGGTGTGGTGTTCCTGTATATGAGTATTAACAAGCGATTTCGCGAAGACTTCTTGGTCATAACAAACAATCAAAAGAAGTTGTGTTTATGCGCGTATGCTTTGAGAGTGTGTGTAAGATGTAAATGGTAAGATTTTATGTGTTTAAAGTAGGTTTTTTTAAAACAAGCGCACACAACTAATGTCAATGAATGTGTGAGTTTGTATGTGCTCAGAAAAATAAAGAAGCATACACAACGTGTGTGTATGTATGTATGTACATACACCTATACATACGTACATACTTACGTCCCTTCGCATGCAAGTACATATATATGAAATTCTACTGCACGTACCGAGACAGAACAAGTTGCCATGAATTAAACTCTTTTTCTCTCTCACCTTTAATGTATCTACTTGATGTGCACATTCTGCCAATTTTGCCATGCCGCTCTGCAAGCGTTGTATACGGCTTGTGTGTTCACCAGTCCTATCTACCAGCAATTTGCGGTATAGAAATATATATTCGAGAAATGTTTTCGGTGTCGTATAATTGTAACGTTTTTCGTTTTGCAAATAAATCTTTGAAATCTGATTCACTGTACCATGTACGTAGGCCATAAAACAGCCGACAGGATTAATAAGTTCACGCTGCAAGGAATATATATGTAGAGGCAAAATTGAATTAATGTTCATTTGCAATTATTTTATTTTTTATTTTTTGCTGGTTGCTGCTATCAGTTATACAGTTATTGTGCTTCATTTTAATTTTTTTCTATTTTACTTACTGGCAAAATCTGAGAGTTAATTTCGCTTAAAAATGTTTGCGATACAGATTCTAAGGCTGTCTTTGGCCATGCATGAAACCAATCAATGCAGGTGTGGCTGAGTATGGCGGGAAATTTACGAGCTCTTACACGTAGCGTTTGACCCACGGGCGAGAAGCAAAGTATTAAACGTAATAGATGTCTTACTTTATCCACAAAAAATCTCCAACAATTATCTTTGGTATCCAATGTGCCACTTTGCTTAACTTCGTTGCGTATGCCGTTGACAATATTATCCAATTGATCGTCCGTAAATAATTCTGGTATTTCGCCAGCTGCCAGCAAATCGCTGATTAGCATAAGTAGTGACTCGTCAGGTATTTGGGCATCTGACATTAAGAAAACTGAAGCCACGTTTTTCAAGCCAACTTTCATGTAAAGAATAGCAATTTCATCCTTCATGTCCTGCAGGGAAAAGCCGCGTTTAATTTGTATTTGAAAAACACTAAAAGAAGAGATGAAAGAAGCCAAACGGGCTAAAGTTTGTTTGCCCGAACCACCAACTCCTACCAGTAAAGCATTGTTGCGTGGACTTTCCAAAATACGGTTGATACTGAAAATGGAAAGGAGAGAAGGAAGTCTGTGTTTCTTTAAAAGAGTAAATTAGTGAAATTGTAAAAAAGATTAATCCAGAAATTCTAAATTTTCTGGCAGCTTAAGACTTTGGCCTCTCAATTTCGACTTAAATTTTTGGAAACACAGTTTAAGTCGTTGATATCCAAATAAAAAAGAAATTTTATTTGTTAAGCACAGAAAGAAATATTTACCGAATCAACCAAAAATCAATAAAAAATTTAATAGTGCCAATTAAACTTTTTAATTAAATAAAATTTTAAACAAAAGTTTAATTGAATCAATTAAATTTTTAATAAAACTTTAAACAAGTTAAATAATTAATAATAAATTAAGTGTTTGCTTCAATTATTGCAAAATTTTAAGAAAATATAAACACGAAAAATATATTTAAAAAAATTTGTAAGGAAATTTAAAAATATTAAAAACAAATTAAAAATCTTTTCCAAAATTGTGTCAATTTCTTACGGTAACATGTTTTGTTAGTTATAGCCGCCGTGGAGAAATTTTTTCAACTTAATCTGAATAATCGGCCTTTTCCGAAAATCCTGGAGATTTCAAATCATGTTGTTATAAAAACAAACTATTAAAAGCTGATATGTTAGTGAGTTTTTATTGTATTTTAAGTTTTTGTCATTTATAAAAGAATATTTTATTCCAATTTCAAATGCGACGAGTATAAATTGTGCAATTTACAAAAGCAATGATATAGTTTTTATTAATTTTTTTAATCACCGTGATTTGGCATATCCTAGTTTGCAGAACAGGCCCGAATTTTTATATTTATTTTGTTGAACAAAGTCGACATTTTGGCTCTTCTAAAAAGCCATTTTATTTCATTATTTTCTTTAACGTATATTTGTAATCTTGCTATTACCTCGAAATATCATCCCTTGAAAAATATTTGTGAGACTTACATAACGTGAATTTTAGGTCATATTCACATCAGAGAATGACAAAAGTATCGTCTTAAGTACTCTTGGCCGTCAAAATATAAACATCCAACAACCATATTTAGACACATTTTTTTAAATTATGCAGCACACACAAATACAACTAAAATTTATAGACTGTGTGAGGTATAATCATATTCATGAGTATAAAAATACTTTGGCTATTAATCACCTACACATGCGCATATACAGAGCTATTTTATTTACTCATACATATAAGCCACACACAACCGCACATTTTCCATTCCATTTTATATACACAAATTAATGTATATGTGGACGAATAATGTATAAATATCCGGAGTATCATGCTTATATTTTTTGTCCGATTAAATATCCATAGCCTGAGTATAAACATACTCATACTACACTGAAAGAATTTTCGGCAGAAATTCTATGAATTTCGACATTAATCTAATGAAAAATTAATTAAAATTCAACCAACATCACGCTTCGTTGGATTAATGAAACCAACAACAAAAATTGGAAGCAAATCCAATGAAATTTTTTCACAATATTCATGAAATTTTCATTAGATTTGCAAAATTATCATTAGATTTGTGAAAAATTTTTAATGAAATTATTTCATTGGATTTATGAAACAGAATTCTTTCGGTGTATAACTATGACAGACATTCCATACACTTGATAGCCAGAGACGCTCTAGTAAATTGGAATCGGCTATAGTCATAGTTGCTTGAATAAAAATATGTGGACGCATGAATTGTTTGCTTTACAATTATGGTTATACGTAGTTATTAAAAGAAGGACGATGTACTCATGTATAATTTTTTGAGTATTATTGTCATTCTCTAAGTCACGTGGCGTTAGAAGGCCCATTCTTTACATTTTGGCTATCAGCCACATTCTTCCATACGCTGGACATATAGCGGAATATATTTTAATTACCAATGCTGTTAACGATAGTATAGTTTGAAATTTGTCATTTAGAAAAATAAGAAATAGCACATATTTTTTAAGCCACTCACCGACAAACATGTTTCATTGCATCTTCAAATAACACCAGGTTCATGTGGCCAATAGCTTCATTGTAGTTCGCCTGAGCTTCCATCAATAGCTGATATAAACAATCCCAGCTTTTTAAAGCCATATACTTTTGATCGGCCAATGACTGGGCGAAATGGCAATAAATTAAAGGATCTGCGAAGACATACTCATCATCGAAATCTTCTATATCCTTTTTAAAGATATCCCGAATAGAGCAGCGAAATGATTTGATGTCGTATATATCAACCAGGCGATCGCTATATACACGAAAAGCTTCGTGAACATACAAACGTATAAGATCGGCTGGCTTATGGCAGATGGTGCCACCAAAATTGTTTGCACAAACTAAATTACTTGAACCGGCGCTGGGAGCACCCATGCTATTCATAAGACCTTGATAGATGTGCGTCAAATCGCGCATATTAAAGACGTAGTGGAACTTAATGGCCGTGGGTAGAAATGCACATTCCATGCGCTTGTGCAAAGCTATACCCGCTTTAACCAAAACCTGGCCAATAGCTTTTATTTCTTTGCTAAAATTGTATAAAGGATTTTCTAAATGGGCACTTAAAATGCTGCCATATACATATTGCAGGGTAAATTCACTTGGTGCAGCCACAGAAAAGACACAAAAGTGGCGCTGCAAACGGGGGTCTATGGTGAAGGATCCTGCAGTAGGATTCATACATGCAGCGAATTGACAATTGCGTATATTTTTCAACTGCAAACATTGACGATCGTACCTGAGGTTAACAAGAAGTAAATTATTTGCAAATACAAGCTAATACTAATGATTTACCAGAGTAAATTTTCCACTCACCATTGTTTGTAATCCATAAATTGCCTGATTATAGTATGAGGCTGCACTGTGCCATAAGCATCAACTTCTGGCATATTCAAATCATTGATGAAGTAAATTAAACGTTTCCTGGCTCCCAGCGGAGCATAAGTTCTACCCGATTTCTTTTCCAAAGGTCGATCTAGAATTTTTTGAAATATTTCCGATGAAGTGTAGAAGTTGAAGTTTGTAGTTTGTACGCTGGTAGAAATAATAAATTTTTTCTGCGCTGCTGTCTTAGATGAAGGTCTCACATGGGAATTATGTTCGCTGTCCGGCAAACTATTCAATGCATTTTGACCATTTGCATATAAAGAGAAAAGTTCACGGAATATGGCGCCTTTGCCACAACCGGAATTACCTACCAACATGCAGGGCAAATTACGATTAATCAAAAGTTGTAAAAAATATACTAAACGGGTTGTTTCCATGGTGGGCATCATTATATTTTGTATGGGTAGCTGAGGCTGGGGTAAAATGGGCTCTTGGTGTTGTTGCTTAGCCAATTCTGACCACAGCCGAAATTTCTCTTTTTTCACATCCAAATAATAATCAAATATAGTACCCTGACTAGGGAATTTTATGTCCTTGAATTCCATTATCCACCATTTCTGAAACTCATGCCGCCAATCAATAATATGATCTTGATGCAAAGCAGATCCAAAGCCCCACATAACAGCATAAACGAAAATCAATTCAATATATAATTCCAAAGAGTTGGGTGCTACTTCGCTGTGATGTAGACTATGAGGATTCATAATATTGGTCGTGGGTGTGGTATCATAATCACTTTGGCTATCCAACAGACATTCCAGAAGATGACAAGACATTTGTATAACTGCCATATCTGAGATGGGTACAACACGTTGAAAATCTCTGTGTTTGGGCAAAAGTTTGGGAAAATACTTTTCAAACAGTGCAGTCAAAATACCACGTTCGACCATATCTGTGCGAGTTTCCAGCCACGAAGAAACGTACCTAGAATGTAAATTAAATTAAATAATTAACAAATATCTAATAAAAGCAAGCAAAAACTTACGGTGACCAGCCCAAATCCAAAGGGTTAATGTACAATATACCAGCTCGCGAAACGGTTGCCGGAGTGGCAGCCTTCAAATGACCCACTTCGAACAGCAAGCGCATCTCCTTCTTTAACGAAATACGCTCATTGTTGGCCAAAGTTAAAATCTTATTATCATCCATGAGAGTATTTAAGCTTTCAATCCACATGGGATCAATGTCACCATCTAACACAATCCACTTGGGACTAGTAGTTGCCATATTGGCTTGTTCTCTCATTATTGAGGAGAAAAGTCCATCCTTCCATTCTCTGGTAGTGGGATTTACAATACCAAACAGTTCATCATTGCTTAAGGCCTTTGGATTGAGTACATTGCAAACGGGTTTCAGCTGCTGTATGCGATATGTTTCTCTTAAGGTTTGCCAAATTCTGGTTTTCCCCGTACCAGCATTGCCCACAATAAATACCGAATGACGCACATTAAAAAGTTCCTGCAGTTGCACCACCTTCATGAGAAATCCCTCTTCCGGCTGCAGCTTAATGTCATTGACAGCATGACGTATGGTTTTTTCAAAGTCGAAAAGCCTTTTGCGCGGCACATCCAAAGCCGGAAAGAGATCACCAATCAAACCCATGAAAATTGCTAAATCTTCGGTAACTATTTTGGGTATATTAAAATCTCTCAAGGCTCTCATTAACACTTGATCCTCGGGGCGACTGTGATCATCTCTTTTCAAAGTACCTGCCACCACAAGCACCGATTTTATGGCCCTCAAACCCCAATCATAGTGATCCTGTTTGGAAAGCAATTCTTTGCATAAGGTATACAAAGTAATAAACTTTCTAGCCAATAGTCGTGCATCTTGGAAACCTTCTGCCATAAGCATAATCTCACAAATCAAAGCAAAGTCAGGCACAATCATGGCACAAGGGCGAAATAAACTTTTCAGATTTTCTGGCAATTCAGTGCGGCCGGCGTAGCCCGGGTTCATGGTTATAAAAATGCCAATCGATGACACCAACGGTATTGTTTCGCCCATAAAGGCAAACAAAGTTTTGTGCATCTGTAAAAACAAAACAAACAAAATGAAAATGGCTTAAAAGAATTAAAAGAAAGTGCAACCTCAATGTCATCAACAGCACTAGGACAAATAATCTTTGGCCAAACGTTGAAATACCAAAGCAATTAATTTACTGCTTAAATTTTGTTCAGATTCAGTGACACAAGCATGAGGACACACTTATATATGTAGTTACTGCTGGCAGTAAATGAAAAAATAAGAAGAACCTTCCTCAATTTCATTTTTAATTAACAGTTTTAAAAACATGTTCAACATTAACCAGTAACTAAGTATGCTTTTGCACATGTACTCGTACGAACACTCACCTTTATGGCCTCCTGTATGGTCTTCACCTGCACCGCAACCACAGACAGCACTTCCACCGAAATGCGATTGAATTCATCAAAGCAACCCCATGCACCTGTTTGTGCAAGACCTTTGTAGATGTTGCCGCAAGATTTATAATCCATTTGCTCGGAACAATTAAACACATAAACCATTACGCCCAACGCACGTCCTAGATCTTTTGTGGTTTCAGTTTTTCCAGTGCCAGCTGGCCCAGCCGGGGCACCACCCATTACTAGATGCAGCGACTTTTTTTTTTTGGTGTCATCGTTATTGTTTTGTGATTTTTATTTATTTGGTGTTAGACGTTTTTTTTTGGTCATCGTTAGGCGATAGATTCGCGAATGCAAATGAATGTAGTCAAATGTTTCATTTGGCAAAGAAACGCAAAAAGTATAAAAGGATTTTATGTTTTAAATGGATCAGCCAAAGTAGGAGGCATAATTGAAAATTATCATAAATAAAAATGAAATCAAAATAATTATAAGATGAAAGGAAATACTCTCCGATAATTTGGCAGCAATAACCCAATAAACCAAATAATATCATCTTAGAGATAGAAGAGCTGCTGGGCTTCAGACAAAGATACCAACTTAACACTGTACTTTCCTATCAATCAGCTTTCTAGCCGTTTCTCTTACCACCAAAATTTCAGCCTGAAATACAGTGGCTTCGTTAGGGAGACGAATGCAGAATTATATACCAAGATCGTCTGAAAAGACTCCATAGCTAACACCGCAGACCATTCTTGATCCATCAGTGTATATTTTGACCTCATATTATCTTACTATTGTACCTCCCTCCCACTGCCATTGGGATGGGATCAGAACACCTTGTCAAAGTCCAGATAAGGTACTATGTAATCAGTGGGTTTCCTCAGCGTAGGCGGTAGTTGATCCAAGATTCTGGCATAGCCTGGTACCTTTGCCATCGCTAAGGGACCTTACTTATAAAGGTTATGAACATTGCGCCTAACTGGGCTTGGCTGAGAGGACTGAATATTAACCAAAAAATGTAACTAGATCTTTTTACCAGGAAGACACAGATCATGCAGTATATTGATACTAGTTTTCAGGGAAATACAATCAGCTTATCCGATAGGATTACATACTTAGGAGTGAACCTTGCTCGGAAACTGTTAGGGAGACCCCACATAGATGAAATGGTCAAGAATTCCAAATCGTGCTGATCTGTCGTAGAAGAGCCATCTGGTCTAGATGGGGGCTCAGCCCTATTGCGACAAACTGGCTCTATAGAGTGTGATCAGCTCAATTCTAACAAACGCATAGGTAGTACGGTGGAAGTCAATGGGTAGAAATTTTGTGAAGGCTCAAAGAATGTGCTGCCTAGGTATAAGTGTCACTATGGCGTTGGAGACGATTCTTTACGTCCAAACTATAGACATTCGTATTAGATACGAAATGGCTCTCGCTACAAAATGTCTACGAGTCATGGGGAAATGGATCAAGAAAGGCAACATAACCCACCATCAAATCACTTGGACATCACTGGACGCATTCAACTAGACTTTAAAAATGTCCGACTGAGTACTTGAGACTAAGGTTACAGCTGAATGCGAGACATTGATAGCAGAAAGACACTCCTGAGTCAATCGAGCCCTACAATAAACAACCGTGGGAGCTTGCTGCTACACGAATGGCTTGAAATGAGGGGAAAGAACATGTCTAGGTTTCTTCAAAGAAGACCCGAGACCAAAGTTTACTTCCCCTTACATGACCATAATACCGTCTTCCAGACGGAACTTACAAAAGTTGACCGCCATATTAAGAGAAACTCTAATTTACTAGGGCATTTGTAGCGGTTTGGAGCAAGGCATGACAATGAATGCACGGAGCACATCGATATAATGAAGCTATTTCTTTGTCATTGTTCAGCCTTCTCCCAGCCGAGATCGCGTTCTTTATGGATGACAACTTTTCGGATATTACCCACCTTAGAGTTTTTAACTGGAAAAGTTTTAGGGATTAAATGAATGATACAGGAGTTTCTATAAAGGTGGCGTTCGTTTGTTAATTTACTTGAGAACGCACAACAGGCCTCAACTGGCTTATTTGTAAGTCCCAGGACATGAGCGTAATGGCTCCTCCTTTCAACTAACCTAAGTTAAGCTAGTGCTTATTTTTGAGGTCGGTTAATTTTTAAAGCTTTATTTTTTTAATATTTAGTGCCAATTTTATATTTTCAGGGGCGTGGTTACGCCCAATCGCACCACTCTCACAGCTCAAGGTGTGTGGCAAGTTTTGAAAAAATCCGTTAAGTAAAACCACGTGAAATATAATATGAAGTTTTAATGGGCATGGTCCCGCCCAATATTTAAAGTCCAAAATAAAGTATTTTTTTACAGCTCAGACTATGTGCCAAGTTTCATAAAAATCCGTTGAGTAGAATCACGTGAAATATAATATTAAATTTTAATGGGCGTTTCCCGCCTACTTTTTAAAATTCAAAATAAGTATTTTTTTTAGAGCTTAGAGTGTTTCGCAAGCTTCCGTAAAATTACGTTGAGTAGAAACACGTTAAATATAATATTAAATTTTAATGGGTGTGTCCCCGCCTACTTTTTGAAATTAAAAATGAAGTATTTTTAGAGCTCAGGGTGTGTGGCAAGTTTCGAAAAAATCCATTAAGCAGAACCACGTGAAATATAATATTAAACTTAAATGGGTGTGGCCCCGCCCAATTTTTTGACTTTGAAATTGTGCTATTAGAAGAGCTTAAAGGGTGTGCCAAGCTTTGTAGCATTCGGATTACTAAAATATCATAAAATTAAAGAAAAAACATTAGTGGGCGTGTTGTCGCCCACTGTTTTGACAATGAGACTAGAAGGAAAGAAAAATTTTTCAAATCGTTCTAAAAACAACTTAATTATGAAGTAACTAACATGAAAAATACAGACGAATTTTTAAAATCCTCCTTTTTTGGAGTCGTTTAAAAAGCTAAATACCTGAGTCAACGTTATGTAGCAGCGATCCGTCAATGGCGTTATAACTAAACGAGATGTGTTGCCCAAGTACTCGTAGGCATAACGGAATTCTGCATCACATATATTCGCGTAGCAATCAGCCTGGTTTTCCAAATCACCCGAAGCACTGTTCATCAAACTGTCATCGTTCCAGCGATGACGCAATTGACTTTGCCACTGAAAAGCTAGACAACTGTCGACATGCGCCTGTATAATTTTGCCCACCACATCGCGCGAATGAACATCTATGGTGCACATAGTCATTATTTTTTGCCGATCTCCAGGTGAAAGTTCTCCCAATAGTAAATTTATCAAGGAATTCAGTTGTATTATTTGTCGCTTATGTAAATCCTTCATGGCAGCCTCATAGCCCTCTTCCATCCAGGCAAAAGCACGATTTACATCAGCCGTCCAGCAAATTTGACTACAACATAAAGCGACTTGAGCCGGCCAATCGTTTAGCCACTTGTCACGTGCTTTATCCAGATAAACCTTTAAAGCTCTTTTGAAAAGTTCATGTAAAGTGCTACGCATTTCTTTGACGAGATCGTTTAACCAGATTTCGACACGTCCATCGCATAAGACGCCCGCTGAAGAAGTGAAAGGCACAAACTCTTCATTTTCCTTGGAAAACATGCCCAAAGCTGTTTTCGAGCCGGCTTCATAAGATAAACGTGTTATAGAGTCGAATAGCTTGATAAAATGGCGCGCTATAACGGAAGGATTGTTGCCGTTGGATAAAATATCTAGCAGATCTGCCGATGATATGAAATAGAAGCGGGGAAAGGCCAAACGCTTAGTTTCCAAATATTCATTTAAGGCCTTTTCACATGCCGCCAAACGCATTTGCAGCAATTCTAGTGAAGTGAAAATGTTTGCCTGTTGCTCAATTATAGAAATAGCTACACGCACTTTAGTAACTCCATCAAGCAACAAAGTAAAATCGCTATCAATTTCTTCAAAAAATTCAGCTTCCCTCGGCAGTTGAGCCCTTATATCAGCCGAACCAATAAAAATACATTCCAAATAAACCCATTTTCTTTGCACTTCAAACCAGTTAGTAATAAAGAGATCCACATGACTTAATAAACGCTGCCAATAACTTAATTTATCTAGCAGATATTCCACATGCTTTGAAGTGCTTATATTTTGAATTTGCATTTGATTATCATCCAAAGTTTCGATAAGGCCTTCCGATACTTTCAATAATTGAATGTCACTGCGCTGTTGATGTGTTTCGGTATCGAATTTTATAGCGCTCCATGTTATTTTTATTTCATCCAAAATCTTTGTAACACTCATTTCTTTGACGGCACGATCAACTGTGTTTTTTATTTCCTCCTCATGTTTGTGCAGTTCTAGTTTAAGAAAATCCTCCAGAGTCGTGGACTGATTCATTTTGAACGAAAGCTTGAAGGGAAACAGATAAAGAATAAGGGAGAGCGAGAGAGTTGATGTATGTATTAGTGATGCACGAATATTCGTATTTGTATTCGAATTGCCGAATATTCGGCCATTTTTTGATATTCGTGTTCGCAAAATTCAGGCGAATACGAATACTAATATTTTTCCAAAAAATTTTATAGCCTGTGTAGAACGCGACGAGGGCGACTCACGACGAGCAATTTCATGGACGACTACGAAATGAAAAGCGTTTGTATAACGCGACTCGACTTTGTCGTGCAGCTTACGTTAATTCGCCTATAACATTACACAGAAAAAAGTATTCACCAATAAATATTTTCAATTAAGAATTTAATAGTATTAATTAAATTTTTAATTGTATTAATTAATTTGAGTGGAAAAACTTGATTGATATTATCAAATTGTTTATGGGTGAAAATTTAATTAATTTTTTAATTGATACTACAAATATTTTAATTAATATTACAAAATCTTTCAAATTGCTTTTTTGTGTGTATGTTGCCAACACGGCCAAAAATTGTTTTCATTTATCTTTTTTCATAGAAAATTATAAATTCAACTTGAAAAAATGGTAACCCTATTCTTGTGTTGAAAAAACACAATTGACAATTGAACGAAAAATTATTTGTACATATATATTTTTTTATTATTTTGTTATAAAAAAATCAATTTTTCTTCAAAATTTCTGCTGTTATTTGAAGAAAAAAAATTATGATATTTATGAAACTATAAACAATACACGTACACTCACATGAATTTCACACTATTTATTCATTTTGGTGCACTTTTTTTGAAAACGATTATAATTTTTCATTCGCCCATCTTGACATTTATAATGAGCCAAACCGTGTTACACAAACCCAAATAAATTGAGAGTTTTTACGTTTTTTAATTAAAATCGTTAACGGTCGCGATCTAAAAACCAAAAAAAGAAAAATGCTAACATGTCAGCGATTATTATCGACGAGTCGTGTTCTAAAAACAGGCTGTTAGTAAATAAATGAATAAATTCTAAACGAAATTTAAAAAAAAAATGGCTAAAAATAAATTTTCATTAAATTTTTTATAGAAATTTGTGCTTTCTATATTCAAATGGTATTTAATGACGATAATAAAAATTTTTGGGTAGTTTTTATTAAGTTTAAGGTACGCCAGCAGGAGTATGAAGGTCTTTTTAATAACAATTTTTTCATATTTCATTTTGCAGGCGCAAACATATAATATTCGTATTCGTATTTGTATTCGCGAATATTGTCTCAAATATTCGTATTCGCGTATATCAAAATCTGACATTCGTTACATCAATAGTGTGTATATATGCGTATTTACACACAAAAAAGTAAAATGAATGATTTTGTAATATTAATTAAAATATTTGTAGTATCAATTAAAAAATTAATTAAATTTTTATCTATAAACAATTTGATAACATCAATTAAGTTTTTCCACTCAAATTAATTAATACAATTAAAAATTTAATTAATACAATTAAATTCTTAATTGAAAATATTAATTGGTGAATACTTTTCTCTGTGTAGAAGTTCTATTTTTTTAAAAGCGTAGCCTTGTGATAGCGAAAATAATTGTATCTTTTAATTCGAGTTTTTTATAAGTTACGTTTGATAGTTCGTTTAGCTGTGAATTCGAGGTTTGAACCGTGTATAGTTATATGTATAAAGAGCGCATGATCTGAAACCGCCATTACTACTATGTGAAGAAATAAAGTGCGAACATATTGGCCTCACTGGCGCATCTGTCCGGCAAAAGTCAAACATTTCCTTGCCCCGTTTTTTTCTTTTTTTTTAAAGAGAATTACGACATAGACAGAGATAGAGAAAAACTTCATTCTCTTACAACTCTGCTTTTTGTACGTTTTTAATAATGCAGTGTTGCAGAACCTCTGGTGTTAAATGAGGCATATACAATTTTTTTTAAATTGTGTTTAGTTTAGTAGCCATTTTATTGGTTATTTGATTTCGTTGATAATTCTGCTATACAAGGAAGGAGGGCGCTCTGATATTACTTTAGGATTAGTATATGCTGAAGTCGGTATACTACGTTGCATACTTTGGTGTTCTACTCACTAAGAAATATTATTTGTTGTTTTTTGAAAAAGTTTCCTAGCCTACTATGTTGATAGTAGTTTTGTTATTCCCAATAGTCTATTAAGAGTTTGTCTATAAACATCGGGTCTTGTAAGCTTTTTCGGAATTTTAATGACGCATTACTTAGCACCAACAAAATGCAAATAGACTAGAGAAAGACAACGAGTACTAAAACAAAAATACAAACGTAATTAGTCTTATTTTTAATTATTATTTTTCGAACTTAATTTGTTTCTATATTTATGATCTGAACGGGCTAAAGTTCGTAACGCTTTCTAAGCCAAATTACATGTGATAATTATTAATGAACAAATAACATCAAAGTTAGTTGTAAATATACTGACAACACATAGTTGAACGGAACAGCCAGTCGTTTTCGAAGGCCACTAAACCTTCATCATCAGCGTTCTTCTGTGTTGGTCCACTGTGTGTGGTGTCAGCTGATGTACATTTCTGCCTTATATACGTAACTTTCTCGCAAATGGAATACGTGAATTGTTTTGATTCATCGTATTTCAATTTTGCTGAAACATGTTTTGTAATGAAAGCCCAAATTTACCATCTCTAATTTACAACAGTCTTGCCATTGTCGTTTATTATTTACTAATTATGCACATGTTAGTTAATTTGCTTATTTTTGTTCTACTTAAGACAAACTTTTTTTGGTTTGTTACTATTAAGTATATTTATTTAATTTTTGCCACAGGCCCATGATGGCTATTAATTTTAGTTAATTTTAATTATTATTTTTCGAACTTAATTTGTTTCCATATTTATGATTTGAACGGGCTAAAGTTCGTTAGTCTTAATTTTAGTAATTGCGTATAATCATAATTGTAGCGCAAACAATTCGTACGCTCACATATTTTCGCTCAAGCAACTATGGCTATAGCCGATTCCAACATACAAGAGCATCCATCTTTACTTAGTTTATTCAAAAACTAAAATACGCTGCAAAAAAAGAGTCAAGCACATTGACTCTCTTTCACACTTATAGCCTGAGTCTGCTTATACTCAGGATATGGATACTTAATCGAATGAGTAAAATATACGCAGGATACTTGGGATATTTACTCATCATTCACCGTCGTTTAAATACATTTCTCTATATAAAATGGAATGGAAAATGTGCGGGTGTGTGTGGCTGTTTGAAAACATGCTTTATGTGTGTGTGTGTTTAAATAAAATAGCCCTGTATATACACATGTGTAGCCGATTAATATTGAGAGCATTTGTATATTCAAGGGTATGATTATAGCTCGCAGTAGTCTATAAACCTTAGTTATAGTTGTTTGTGCTGCGTAATAAAAAATGGATATAAACATAGTTGTTGGATGTATTTGGATTAAAATGAAAACCTGACGCGAGAAACCAAGAAGAAATAAATGTTTTAAATTCGTTAACTTTCACTTAAACTTAGAATTTTTTTACTTAAATTTTAATTTTTTTATTGCCAATCTCACCAACTCTCTTTACCCCCTGTTTCTCTAAATATGAACGATAGATTCGAACGAATATTTTTATTCGAAACAAAAACAAATTTCAGTTTTTGTCTCTGTTTTTAATACAAATGTTCGATCGAATCTATCGCTCGCACTTAGAGAAACAGAATTTTTTTATTACTTAACTTTTTTTAGGGCCAATTTCACCAACTCTAGTTAAATATTAATTCATATTTAAATGTAGATTTTTATTAATTTTTGTATGGAAAAATTACTTTTAAAAATTTATTTATATTTAAATAATGTATTTTTTTTAGTGTACAGACATACATACTTGTATGCACATACATACATATGTAGTTACATATGTATATGTATACTAAATGCTTGTATTCATTTTAAATTTACTACGAATGACCTGCTATTATATTTTCAAAAATTTATCTCACTTATTTCATTGTTTAAGTAATTTATTCATATTTAATATTAATAAAATAATAATAATAATTCCTGACAAACATGCCTGTACATGCATTCTTTTTGTTTTCTTAATATAAAAATAATAATAATAAATGAATAAATGAGCAAACAAGTAAAAGAATATATACTCATACATATGTACATATGTATACTTACATATCAGAGAACAGAATGAAACCATTCGAATTTGCTAACAATTCATAAATTCGTTGCTATTGCCATGAATTTATTCGACAACAATAACAAATGTAATTGCTATGATACAATTCACTGCGATATGTTGATTGCTCGTACATCGCACTGTGTTATTACAATCCCGATATAACAGAAGCAGCGAAATGAAATGATGCAGCATGAAAGAATGGCTTTTTTCACACCATTCTCTCAGTACTCGGTGTTAAAAAAAGGAAAATATAAAAAGAAAATTTTGGAAAAAGTAAAATAGATCTGAAATGTATTTCAAGTAACTATTTCATATAAAATTTGACATAAAATACATTTCAGTGAATATAAATATAAGAGTTTTATACAAGCAAAATGTACAAACACTGCGTTATGGTCAATCACAGTAAAAAGTATTCACACCATACACTGAGTATTCGTTGCTTTTGACAAGACCAGTGAACATTTATATAAAACAAGCAATGCACGCAATAAAATTCGCTGCACTCATCTCCTTCGATTGTGCCATCCATTGTTTTTTCAAATGCTGTGGATTGACAACAATATGCAGGATTTTTTTTATTGAATTCAAAACAACAAAATAAGGCATTCAATCTGTTTTCTGTTACATATCGTGCCATAACCGCCAAAAAAGGCTAAAGCTATACAATTTTCGAACTTAATTTTTTTTGGCAAAAAAAAAAAAATTTCATAAGTGAAATTTATTTGCTGGCGGTTAAACATTGTCGCTCCAACAAATCGTCAGTAGACTTCAACCACATAATTTTAACAGTCACAAACCTCTTATCTTATGCACAGACTTTCAAAAACTATTTGAGAATTCACAAATAATAATATTTTTGAAAATAACAAAAGAAAAATAAGCGAAGTAGGCCTAGAATTTTAAAAAATATTATTATTTGCGAATTCTCAAATGGTTTTGCGAAATAATGCGGAAAGCTTAAAAAAAATGTAAAGCGTTGGCTGAAGCAAAGTAAAATGAAATGATTGAAGAGAAGAGGCGGAATATCTTTTACATATTCCGCCTCTTGGCGGAAGGTCGCAGAAAATACAAAATGCTAAATAGCTTTACAAATGCAAGCAAATGTTTCAAATGATGAAGGCATAGTCATTGAACTATACGGACTTCACCAGATACTAATCCTAATGTAACATCAGAGTGCCCTCCTTCGTCGGTTATGTGTAGTAGAATCATTGGCGAAGTATATAACCAATAAAATGGCTAGAAAACAAAGCTTCGAAGACTTTAATACGCCTCATTGACACTAGAGGCGCTGCAACAGTGCATCATTATTAAAAAACGTACAAAAAGCAGAGTTGTAAACGAAAGAAATTTTCCTCTATCTCTTCCTTCACCACCATACGTCTCTATCACTATCCTAGTAATATTAGTAGGCATTCATTGCCTTAGTGTTACTTCTCTTTAAAAAAAGTATTAAATACGTTGCCAAGACACATGAGGAAAATGTTAAAAGTAGTTGAATAATTATGTTAATTTGAAAATATTTTTGCTAAGCTCGTTTATATGTAATGTCAGCAAGCGGAACATTATCAATATTTTGACGGAGAAAAATGAGTCCGAGAGTTCTTTTGTATATAAAAAAAAGATTTTTATTTTATTTTATTTTGCTTTAACAATCATTAACTAAATGCAATACAATTCAAAAACTGAGCTGTTTTCTTAAGTTTACTTACAATATAAATAATTTAATTTTTCTTATTTAGCTGACGTTTGGGGAAAATGTTCATTTAGCAATTTTGTATAAAATTATTTGCGAAATAAAAAGGTCGGCAGTTTATTGAATTGGTAAATAGAACGTTTTATTATTGTTGCTGATTTATAAAAAGTAAGTGTGTTGAAATACTGAAATTATTGTTGTTGATTTATAAAAAGTAAGTGTGTTGAAATACTGAAATTATTGTTGTTGCTGATTAATGAAAATTGAGTTTATTGAACTAGTGAAATTATTATTGTTGCCAATTAATGGGTAAGGAATATGTTGGACTATTAGAATGGGTGGTTGACTTAACTCCTCCCTCGTTTGACTGAAAACTCTCCTGAGTTTGTATAATTAGTGTAGTTTTGTGATTTTTTAATTTTTTATATATGTAGAATATAGCTATTGCACTCAAGGACAATAAACTGAATGTCAAAGTTAGGCCATTAAAAGCGTAGTTAATATTTTTATGAAATCTAATTTCTTCAATTTTCTTAATATTCTCGATTTGATTTGAAAATATTTCGTCAAACGTCAGCTGAGTTGTAATATTATTTAGAATAAGGTTATTGTTAATCAAAAAATGTTGTTCAAACTTATCATCATAATTACAATAAAGGTCTCCATTTATTTCTAATTTACAATCATTAAATGTTATCATTTGATTTCCTTTTAAATAAAACTGTCTATTATTACAAGTACTATTAACAATGGAATTTACGTGGTTTTTTATAATTATTAAGCCTGGTTTTATTTCTATAGTTTCCATTTGAGTGTTTTTTCTTCTTAAACAACTGTTTGTAAAAATACATAGTTTAGATTTTTTTAAATTGCTTCTTTTTGCTTCGTTATTAAAATCGTACATTGTATTGTTTATCTTTAAAATTTCTCTATTTTCGAAGATAAGTTCTTCTTGGTTTTCATTAGGTATGGATACCAAAAATGATCGTTTTACTCTTCTTAAATCTTTGGGTATTTGAATTGCAAATATTATTTTATTTTCTTTATAGTGAGCTGCACTTACTTTGGTATTTTGTATCTTATAAAGATCAATATTGTAACGAATTATTTCTTCACTTGTTAATACATTATTGTTCATAGTGTTTGTTTTTGCAGCTAGAAGATTATTTTGTATATGTTCAACATTATCTAGCAGAATTTTAATTTTCAATAATATATCCAGATATAAGAGCTTATTTTCTAATATTTCATCGTTCTTAGATATTCGGTTTAATTTTGAAGTAATCTGTGTCCTATCGTTTTCTATTGCGTCTTTTAGCTTCGAAATTGTGCTGTTAAATACGTGATTTATTTCAATGCTTTTGTTTATGTCGTCTATTATTGCATGATTGTTGTCGTCAATAGTCTGTAAATGTCGTTCAATTTCTGTCCTGTCAAAGTCATCCATTGTGCCGTATAGCCATTTCATACCTGTTCCTACAAAGTTAATTAGTCCTCTCGGATGTCTAGTGGGGGTGATGGTTTGGAGTTTTGATTTTGTCTTTTCTAGTTCTACTTTCAAAAAGTGTTTGTCGTTGAGATTTGGTATTAGTTTTATGTTTTCTTCGAGTCCTTCTATAACATGCTGTATTTCTTTAGGGTCAATTATGTGTAAGATAGTGCTGTAGCTGTACGTTATGTCTACGTCTTCTAATGCGATTTCAGCGAAACCGTTGGTGCTATTGATGTTTTCGACAATCAAGGTGGCATTGCTCACAGTAAAAAGCGTCATCATTATTGTCATTAGGAGCATTGTATGTACCTAAAAATTTAGTAATTCTTTTTATGTTTGTTGGGTGAATATTTTCTAGTTTCATATTTTTGTATCTAGGTTCGTGTTTATGTCTAAGAGCTTTATAATTTTTTGCGTACCCTTCCTGATTTGTATTTTCGTATTCTTCTCTGTTTATGTTTAACTTTTTGATATGTCTTTCTTTGGTGTTTCGCAGTAAGTTATAAATATTATTTTTTTCAACTTTCCCATTTCCTATGTCTATTGGTCTTTCTTTTGTTACAGAATGAACAGATTTGTTGTACCATTCAGTACATTTATATAACTTTTCTTGAACTGATAATCCTGAATTTTCGATTTCTAACGTTCTAAATCTTTCTCCTAGGGTATTGTGAAATCTTTCGATATCTGCATTTCCCGTATGGGAATTTGGTTTTGTAAAGTGGATTTCTATTTCTTCTTGCCTAAGAAAGTCTTTTACATTTGTTGAGTTGAACTCATTGTCAGCAACTATACGTTTTGGTTTTGGGTTGAGAGAGAAATACAAACGAAGCTTTTCTATAAGTGTTATACTGTTTCTGTCTTCTAGATAAATAGTGGTGGCTTGTTTCGAAAATTTGTCTATGATAGTTAGAAAACTATGTTTCTTAATTACATAAGTGTCCATGTGAATAATTTCATTCGTGTCTGTGGGAGTTTCTGTTATGAAGTATTTTGGTTTGTATGGTTTTCTGTCATATTTACTTCTACAACAGATATCGCAGTGTTTATATATTTTTGAATAAGAGATTTAAGGTTTTTGAAATATATGGTGTTTTTTAATCCTTGATAATTTTCGTTTATTCCAGCATGACCAGTTTCTTGTTTATGGTATTTTTGAATATATCTGAGGGCTTCTTCTTCATTTCTCATGTCTTTGGCATGATATGAGCATCTATAGAACTTTACACTTGTGTTAAATAACTCTATTAGTTTTTGTTGTACTAAATTGTAATCAGAATCCGAAATGCCTGAGTATATTCCTACTTTGCCTGTTTTTATAAATCTCCTAAAGATGTCTGACATGAATCCGCTTCTAATATCATCTAAGCTTACAAAAATTTTTCGTTTGTTCTCTATTATTTTAATTTCTTCTGTTTTACTTTCTGTTAAAATTATTTGGGTGTAGAAACGGTTAACAACGGAATTTAATATAGGAAAGTGATCATTTAATTCGTTTTCCTGGGAATGAACGGTAGCGGCTGTACTCAAGTTGTCTATGTTAATGTCTCCAGATTGCTCATTTATTGCACAAATTTCGCCTGTATCTGCATTGATTCTGCTGAGGAAATCAGCCAGAGTATTTTCTTTACCTTTAATATACCCAATGTTGATATCGTATTCGCCAAGTTTAAGTAACCAACGTTGAAGTCTTGGGTTTATGTCTTTTCCTTTATGTTTGGTTTGCAACCATTTCAATGGCTGGTGATCTGTCATAAGGTCAAAGTTCCTTCCATATACGTATGGTCTAAAGTAGTTCACGCCCCAAACAATAGCCAACAGCTCCTTTTCTGTTGTGGAGTATTTTCGTTCGTGTTCGTTTAGAGTTCTACTTGCGTAACTGATGGGGTGGTTATCCTGTGTTAGTACTGCTCCTATTGCGAATTCGCTGGCATCTGTTGCTAGTTTAAACTTTCTTTTAAAATCCGGGTATTTTAGAATGGGTGTGTCGATTAGCAATCTCTTGAGTTTATAAAATGCATCCGTGTATTGAGGATCATTTGTATTTATTTTAGTGTCCTTTTTTAAATATTTTGTTAAACCATGTGCAATTTTTGCATAATCTTTTATAAACTTCCTGTAATATCCGGTTACGCCTAAGAATGATTTGATTTGTTTCTGAGTTACGGGAAGTTTCAGGCTTTGAATAGTTTCGATTTTGTTTGGGTTAGGTTTGATTCCTTCAGTAGTAAGGATATGTCCTAGGTATTCGGTAGATTGCGCAAAAAACCTGCACTTATCAACTTGAATCTTAAGATTATGTTTTCTAAGAGCATTGAAAATCTTCTGTATGCTATCCTTATGTTCTTGTATTGTACTGCTAAAAATCAAAATATCATCGAGATATACTACACATATTTTGTTGATGTATTCTCTTAGCACCGAATTGATTAACCTTTGAAAAGTAGCAGGAGCATTTTTTAGTCCAAAAGGCATACGAAGGAATTCGTAGTGGCCAAGTGGAGTAGAAAATGCCGTTTTCTTTCTATCTTCCTCTTTAATGAGGATCTGGTGGAAGCCTTTGGCTAGATCGAGTGTAGTGAAGTACTGTGCTCGACCTAATTTTTCTAGTATGGTGTCAATATGTGGAATTGGGAATTTGTCGCTAATAGTAATTTCATTCAAGGCTCTGTAATCTATCACAATTCTCCACTTTTTTTATCTGAATTGTCCGACTTCTTGGGTACAATCCATAAGGGAGAGTTATATGGAGATACGCTTTCTCTTATTATTCCTTGTTCTAACATTTCTCGCATTTGCTTATTGATTTCTGCTTCATGAATTTGGGGATATCTGTATATTTTTGAATATACAGGTTTATTGCTAGTTGTTGCTATCTCATGTTGTACTTCATGAGTGTGAGTAAGTGAATTACCCTCTTGAAAAAATAGGTCAGAATTCTTCGAAATAAGTTCTGTTAAGAAATTCTCTTCTTCTTTATTCATGTCCTCATGTATTAATTTATTCAAAATGTTGTCTGATTGCGCCTCTAAAGTTTGTATTTCTTCTGAACTGTATGGGCAAGAGCCTATAAACTTGATTTTATTACCGTTTATCTGTAAAGAGTCTTCTTCGAGATTTATAATTGCTGAAAAGGCTTTTAATATATTTTGCCCTATTAAACCATCGAAATTTTTACCATTGAAGTTGGTTAGTTTCCAACACATAAGATTGTCTTCTTTAAATTCTTTGGGAAGAGGTGTGATAATTTCTTCGTCAATACAAAAGTTTCCATTTATTGTATAAAGAGATACTGGTTTATCTAATTTTGTTCTTTTAAATTCAGGTAATAATGTCTTGTTAAGCAATGAAGTTGTGGATCCTGTATCGAGTAAACATTTGAGGGTTGTGTTACCTATCCTTAGTTCAACT
The DNA here is from genome assembly GCA_905220375.1 of Tachina fera. Taxonomy (NCBI): domain Eukaryota; kingdom Metazoa; phylum Arthropoda; class Insecta; order Diptera; family Tachinidae; genus Tachina; species Tachina fera. The sequence continues at coordinate 19,590,659 of LR999963.1, read as the reverse complement.
ATCGGTAAACGAATTTTTGGGCTTGATACTGAAAATTTGTTTCTCCTGTATTATTGCTTTCAATATGGTCTACTTCCATTGGAGTAGGTCTGTTATTGCCTAGGGTTCGATTTAAATATTGGCTACGCCTAGATTGTTGAGTGTTATTTGTGTTAAAAAATTGTTATGAGAAAGAGTGGAATTATTAGTTTGTCGAGCTTGAGGAGGGCTATTATTGTATGAGTTTTGGAAAGTCGGTTTCTGTTGGTATGTCATGTTCTGTCCGTTTTGGTTGTAGTTTCTATGTTGTTGGTATTGTTGACGTGTATATGAATATTGTTGAAATCTATTGTCATATTGTCTCAGTATTCCAGTCTCTTCCAAGACGTAATAAGCTTCTCTAAGTGTGGATATATTTCTACTATAAACTATGCTAGATAAATTTGGGTGGATACCATTCAAAAATGTTTTAAGTATAATTGATTCGTTAGTAAGAGGAGAAAACTCTAGGGGTTTATTAATATCAAATTCATATTTAGTGTTTAATTTATCTAGTATATTTCTAAGGTTCTTAAAATAGTCGCTTACATTATTATTCTTCATGTTTATCGCCTGGTGATAGAGATAGTGGTACCCTTCTTTAATGCCGAAATTCTTGACTAGTTCTTCCTTAATTTGGGTCCATGTTGCTTCTGGTCCTAAAGCTCTCACTACCTGTAGAGCTGGTCCTTGAATTTTATTCTTCACATACCTTTCGAAAACAAACCGCTGTAAGATGGAATTCTCCTGGAACAGCGGCAAAATTATTTCCACTTCCCTGATGAAAGATGATAGGTCATAATCTCTTGTACCGTGAAACTCCTTGATACGGGATGCTTCTTTTACAAGATCCGACCCGGATAGTACGGCAGGTTGGATGTTATGATTGTTATCTTCTGTGGACATTTCTTATTATCAGATATAACTCGTGGTTTACTATAACACTTTTAGTAGTATATTGTTTTTAAACACAATTTTAGATTGTAATTTATTTTTATTTTATTTTGCGATTTAATTTCACTATAGCTCTTTAATGCTATATTGTCTTTGGACTTTGGAAAAATTTTCGCACAGTTTTTTGGTAGTCTTTAGACTTTACTTTTCACTTTTTCACAAGGATATATATTTTATAATTAACGGTTTTAATGTTGTCCTTCAGGATATTCACTATTTTCCGTTATTAGGTTCCTTTACATCGACTGCGCCAATTATGAGTCCGAGGGTTCTTTTGTATATAAAAAAAAGATTTTTATTTTATTTTATTTTGCTTTAACAATCATTAACTAAATGCAATACAATTCAAAAACTGAGCTGTTTTCTTAAGTTTACTTACAATATAAATAATTTAATTTTTCTTATTTAGCTGACGTTTGGGGAAAATGTTCATTTAGCAATTTTGTATAAAATTATTTGCGAAATAAAAAGGTCGGCAGTTTATTGAATTGGTAAATAGAACGTTTTATTATTGTTGCTGATTTATAAAAAGTAAGTGTGTTGAAATACTGAAATTATTGTTGTTGATTTATAAAAAGTAAGTGTGTTGAAATACTGAAATTATTGTTGTTGCTGATTAATGAAAATTGAGTTTATTGAACTAGTGAAATTATTATTGTTGCCAATTAATTGGTAAGGAATTTGTTGGACTATTAGAATGGGTGGTTGACTTAACTTGCGACTGTGATTCAAATTTAATTACAAACAATTTAAGACATTTTTGGGTAAAATCAAAACCATTTTAAAGAGGTTTTTTAGAGCACAGCATTCTAGAATTAGTTACATCAAAATATTGGTTCAGGTTTGGTTGAAATTAGCGTTTTAAACGTTGGCCACAAAAAAACAAAAAAAAAAAAAAACACGCGAATGCCTTGGATTTTTGCAATTATCTTAATTAATTGTAATTTTAATCATATTTAGTACCAATTATAGGGTTAATTTAGAGCTACACGTTGCGTTTATTGTTAAAATAAAAATCTGTTTTATTTTTACTTTTTTTAACTTTAAATGCGTGCGATGGTCACGTTCGACATCTCGGTAATGCCCATATACATACATATTTAATATTTTTACATTCTTATTAATAATAATTAAATGAATTATTAATTTCAACTTTGGTTATGTTTACAATTTTACAATTGTAATGGTAATCGTATATCAAATCAAGCAGTCGATTGGAAAAACCAATTGTTTTGTTTTTAGCTTTCTTTCATTGGAAAAGTATTAGTTTAGATTTTGCTCTTGCACAAAACGATTTAAACTAATTTTTGTTTTCACAGAATACCTTTGCTTTATATCTCGGGTAATAAGGAAAAAGTGCTTAAGTCATATTTTATTGTTTTGCACTTTTATTTAAGCTTTTAAGTAGATTTTCAGAAATTTACTTCTTTTACAGTTAAATTGGGAAATTCTCAGTTAACTTTTTTCTAAGCAAACATCGTTCTACACACTATAAGTATAACATTTAAAATTAAATATAACAAAGTATAATCTAAATTAAGCTCTTTTTCAAAATGAGATTAGAAGCCTGAAAAATCACACAAATTAATTGAGATTTCGACCAGGGATACTTTCGATATGCAGATTACGGAGGTACCATTAACTCAAAATCAGCTTATCTCGACTAAAGCACTTTTTCCTTTTGGCCACAGGTATATTGTTGGTTTTCATACAATGACGAATACAAATCTGTGGCAAAAAGGAAAAAATGCTTAAGTCGAGATAGAAAAATTTCGAGTTAATGGCACTCGTATTATCTTCACATTCAAAAGTATCTTTGAGAAGTTATAGCGCAATGAATTGATGCTTATCTTTTTTCGATTAACAATATCTAGTGGAATAATAGCTTAATTTATCTTCTATGGTATGTTTGAAATTGATTGTATTAAGTTACAGTGTATAGAACGGCATTTTCTTAAATAAAATTACAGCTAAAACCGAATTTTCCAATTTAATTGCAAAAGAAGTAAATTTCTAAAAAACCACTCGAAAGTTTAAAATTTGCTCTCCTGCAAAAATGTAAAATATGACTTGAGCACTTTTTCATTTTTGCCACAGATATACATATATGTGTATGTATGTATGTATGTGTTTACGAATACACAAACTTTTAGCCTTAAAAGAAAACAAACATACTGAACTGTACAAAAATTGTATTAATTATGTCAATGCAGTTACTGAATATCATAGAAATCTTATATTATCATTTAATTATAATTTCAATTAAATTCTTGTGAAAAGTATATTTAATTTAAATAACGACATAAAGACTGAAGATAAAAAAAATCTTAGATAATTTTGTAAGGACAAACTTTTATGTGGTTGGTGATTTTATTATTATTTACATATTGTATCATATTTATGCCTTTAGGTTGTTGTAACTATAATACCTTGGCAAAATTAAATATAATAACTGATAGTTAAACATGAAATAAAAATATGTACATATATAATAATGTGAAAAGTATAAAATTCCAGCATGGTTTAAAGTATATTTTAAACTAAATTTAAATTTACAGCATTAAGAAAGGCAGCATTGCATAATCAGAATTGAAAATTGTTTTCGATGAAGCAGCCTTGGGTGTGGCTTATTTCTGTTGTGTTTATAAAATTATGTTTAAGCATTATAAGTTTCAAAAGTAATTCTACTCTAAGCTGGCAATAGCTTTATTTAATTTGCCTTTTCTAATTCAAAACATCATAAGCTGATTTTCTTTAAACTTACCAAATCATTCAATTTGTATTGCTTGTCCAACTAAAAAAAAGTAGGAGGAAAAAAGCCGATTAACTTCCTTTTATATTAGAGTTTCATCTAAATTACGTAAAAGTGCTTAAATATAATTTAATAAGTAAGTGTACATAAAGTAATACAGATTAACCTTTTATGATATTATAATTACACACGCATTCATACATATTTGTATTTGCGTCACTATTTCATTGTGGCATAACGAAAAACGAATATAAAATTAATTATTTATAAAAGCAATAGTTAACGCTCTTGAAACGCGATATAATTAAACGCGGTGGCATACAACACAGTTAATCGAGGCGAATCCACATCAGATGGTCTCAACTCCTCAGGTGACTATTTTTGCTGCTTGAATTTAAAATTTTAACGGTTAAAAAAAATCGTTCAAAATACATTCTTAACAATGTTTTATATCAAAAATATTGATTTCACATGGTAGAGAAAAAGACATACTAATAGAAGATATACTCGTTTCAATTCGCTTTGAAAACTTTATACTTGAAATGCAAAAAAATGTGTGCTGACATCGGAGGGTTATTTAAACTACAAGCGGCGAAAATGAGCACCTGAGGAGTTAAGGCCGCGTGATATGGATTCGACTTGAAAAAAGTATGATCTCTTCCAAGGCGAAACCATATCAGGTGGTCCTAATTGGTCAGATATCCCTCCGATATCAACACACATTTTCAATACATACATATTTTTGACATCCCAAGTACAACATTTTTCAAAGTAAATTAAATAAGTATACTACATATTTTGTATGAATCAGAGAATGACAACCAGAACAGCAAAAAATATGCATAAGTAATTTATCTTAATTTTACTAAATGCGTATAATCATTTGAGCGAAAACAACTCGTACCCTCACATAATTTCTCTGAAAAAAAAACTATGACTATCACTGATTCCAGGTGGCATTGGCTGAAGTAGTTAGCACATTGACTACAAAACCGAAGATCCGAGGTTCAATCCCTGTATCCGACAGTCATTAAATAACAACACCACGCATTTTTCTGATGTGCATTAGTGTCCCTTTGTATCAGTTGTTGTAGGAAAGTTCAAGTGAAGAAGGCATAGTCATTGGTCACTGAACTATACCGACTTCAGCAGATACTAATCATAATGTAACATCAGAGCGCCCTCCTTCGTCGGTATTGTGTAGCAGAATCATCGGCGATGTAAAATAACGAATAAAAATGGCTACTAAAACAAAGCTTCAAAAACATGAAACATGAGGCGCTGCAACTCTGCATTATGACGTGAAAAACGTAGAGTTGTATAAGAAAAAGAAGTTTTTCTCTATCTTTTCCTTCATAACCTGTCTTCTCTATCGCTATCCCTTTCCTAAAGAAGGTAACGCCTATAAGTAGTAGTAGGCATTAAAAGCCGAGTGCTACTTCTCTTAAAAAAAATACAAGAGCATCTCTACTTCACTTATATAAAAAAGAAATGTTCTACAATTGTAAATAAAAACGCACATGCGCATCAATCGTATCGACTTTCTCTCAAACTTATAGTCTGAGTGTGTTTACACTCAGAGCATGGATTTTTAGTCGAACAAAATAAATATACATATACATAATACTTGGGATATTTATTCATCATTAATTGTATGCATAATACATTTGCTTACAAAAAGGAAGGGAAAATATGGTTTGGCTGTTTGAAAACATGCTTTATGTGTGTGTAAATAAAATAGTCATGTATATACGCATGTGTAGCCGATTCAAAGTCGAAGTATTTTTATACTTATGCTTATACAGTCTATAAATTTTGTTTAAAGTTATTTGTGCGGCGTAATTTAAGAAACGTGTATGATCATATTTGTTGGTGTTTTATAGTTACAGTATGTATTTGCGTGTTTTTTTATTTTTAGCTATACACATTTATTATTGACGGCGGCCAATACTTAAAGAGTAATTATACACAGTGGCGGATTTATAACTGATGTCGCCCTAGGTGCCGTGAGATATGCCGCCCTTTTTGTTCTATTAAGAAAAGCTTTTTAATACTAAATATGCAATTAATAAATATTTAAATTACACTGTGCAACAGTAAAAAATTTACACGGTCCTGACAGTAAACTTTTGATTGATAGTATTACGTAAGGAAAGTAAACCCCTTTACTTAGTTTGGCGATTTTGGTGACAAATTAATTTTATGAACCTCCGAAGATATCGAAAATCAGTGCACCCTCAAAAAATGGTATCATTATTGTTTGCCCAACAGCTAATTCAGCTAATTCAGACTATATGACAATAACGTAGATAAGAATATACTAAATAAATCTCATAAATACTTAACGCCGAAAAAAGTATTCCTTCATGCACTTTTTTTGTAAAACAAAACATTTTTAAAATTTTTTTTTCATTTCTTTCAAAATAATTAACAGGGACTCCTCATATTTTGCTAACAATATTTGACAATATAATCTAAAAGTGTATTTTACCTCAAAAACTGTCGCTTTTCACAATTTTTCGACACTAAATTTTTTTTCCAAAATCATTAAATTGATGCACACTTGTCTGTTAAGTTTCAGTAACACTTTTTGCAAAAAAAGTATAGTCTAGTAAAAAATTAAAATTTAACATCCGAGCAGTCAGTCAAACTGACAACTGTTCGAACCTGTCGACATCTGAAATTCTTCGTTGTGCATAACTTTTCATTTCATGCATGAGTAACGAATGCATAGAACGCAGTCAATGCGTTTGCGTTGACTGTGACTGTTTAATTTTTCCGAAGCAGAAGCGTAAGCAGGAGCAAAAGCAATTACACAAATCAGAAGTTTTTAAACGCTGCTTCTCAATACTTCCTCTGGTTTCGCAAATAAACATGTAAAATACACTTACCCGAACTGTCGTTAAATCCCAACAATGCACAATGTTCTGCTCAATGTTCTACAGAATACTACGTACTCGTATCATATAAATCTAAAAAAAAATTACATTGCCTTAATAAATTACAAAGCCTTAATAATTTTTATACACAAGGCCATAAACTTTTCATTGATATAAAGCAAAAGTAATTAAAATAAATTCAGTGAAGTGCGACTTTGACCCGCGCACGAAGGGTTCCGTACGAGCACGAGATATGTAATACAATACGAACAATATAAACTATAGTTTTGGGATTTTTTCGTTTTTGGGTTTTTTCGGTTTTAAGCGTTTTTTTAGTTTAGGGGTTTTTTGAATTTATTGGCGCTTTCTGAGTTTTGGCACTTTTTTTCACGTTTTGGTGATTTTTTTTTGGTTTTTGAAGTTTTTTTAATTTTGGCAATTTTTATTATTTTGGCGTTTTTTTTATTTTGGCGTTTTTTTATTTTCGCGATTTTTTTTTAATTTTGGCGTTTTTTTCATATAGGTGATTTTTTTTGGTTTTGGCGATTTTTTTTTAGTTTTGGCACTTTTTTTCGTTTTGAGGACTTTTTTCGGTTTTTGGCGATTTTTTTTTTAAATTTGGCGATTTTTTTTTTAATTTTTGGCGATTTTTTTTTTAATTTTGGCGATTTTTTTTCACCTAAACAATTATTTTGGTTTTGGCGCATTTTTCGCGTTTTGGCGATTTTTTTCGGTTTTTGGCGTTTTTTTCATATTGGCGATTTTTTTCATTTAAACGATTTCTTCGAATTTTGCGATTTATTTTAGTGCTAGATTTTTTTTTAATTTTGTCGATTTTTTTCGATTTGGCGATTTTTTTAAAATTTTTGGCGATTTTTTTCAGGTTTTGGCGATTTTTTTCGGTTTGGCGATTTTATAATTTTCGGATTTTTTAGTTTTACCGTTTTTGAAAATTTCAAGAGTTTACCTCTTACGGTCTCCAAGATATAGCAATTTGTCAAATTTACATAGTCAAAATTGCATTAACTGATGGACCACCCTTTAATTTAAATTTTTTAATATTTTAATGTTTATTGTTGTAGTCTATATAAAAATACACTAATTTTACAAATTTCAAGTGTCAATATACATATACATACAATTGTATGTATATTACATGAGATTTTAACATTTTTCGTCGCTCGTTTTGGAGCACCCTTTAATTTCTAATTCTCATGTATTTGTTGTTGTAGTGGCCAAGGTTCTACGTACTCTGTCCAAATTTCAGGTCCGTAGCTCTTACGGTTCCTGAGAAAATACCGTGTGACGGACAGACGGACAGACGGACAGCGTAGCGAAAACAATAGGGTTCCATTTTTCACCTTTGGTGAACGGAACCCTAATAACAATTTCAAACTATTTAAAATTTTACTTATAAAGCCGGGATCCCACTATCGGTACAATGTACCGATTTTCGCCGGCTCACTGCAATAAAGTAATAAACCAAATTAGCCTTATTTGTCAATTAATTCCAGGATCTAATACCAATGCAGTGTGGTGCAATTATGTCCTTATATTTCAATCAGTTGAAAAATAAGTCCAATTTAGTTTATTACTTATGACTTTATTTCAGTGATCCGAGGAAAATCGGTACATTGTGCCGATAGTGGGAGCTCGGCTTAAGACTTCTTAAAATTTTGTCGCCCCCAAAACCATGCCGCCCCAGGCCTGGGCCTCACGGACCCATACGTGCTTACACAAGAGTACTTTTGTCATTCTGTGATATTATTCACTTCCATGTGATATAAAATATTCAGAAATTCCTATAAAAAAATTGTTTTGTAAACCAAAATAATTTTTTATTAATGCTTATTTCTGTAACCAGTGTTCCCAGTTTAGGGGATTTGTCCCCAAATTGGGGATTTTTTTTGCGATTGTGGATGAAAATTTCGTATTGGGGATCTGGGGATTTGTTGTGGATGTAACCAAATTTGAGGGAATTTTTGGGGATTTTTTTTATAATTGATAGTCAAAAAAGAATGATTTTTGAACTAAGATATGTATATGCGTCTGGCAAGTCTAAAAATGTGTGTTACTATTCATAGTGTATGGTTTCTAATAAAGAAGAAGTATGAAGGCAGATTAACCAATAATGAACACTACCAAAACAAAAATACGCAACAAAATGCTAAACGATTTTTTTGTAGCACTTCTTAGAATAAACACACTCTTTAAAAATAATTCAATTTGTTGTGACAAATTTAAATCTTCTGCTAAATGCTAAGCTTTTTAATACAAGTACTATGTACAACAAAGTTTCTGAGACTGATGAATCAGAAGATTTCGATTCTAAAGTTTTTGAAATGGTAAACTTTGGTTAAAATATTTTTGTACTTGTGTATATTAAACTATATGTATTTTTTCAAGTTTTTATTTTTGTATTTTTTTCTTAACAAGTTTTATAAGTACGAATTAAATTTATATGAACGTAAATATACTCGTAGCTATCGATATAAATGAATTTTATTGAATAAATATGTTATTTTTGTCATTATTTTTCATATAAAATTAAAAAAATTTTTTTTTTCACAAAAGAAAAAATTTTAATAAAAAATTAATTTGGAAATTTTTGGGGATGAGAAATCAAAAATTGGGTATAAGTTCTAGAAAAAAACTGGCAAGACTGTCTGTAACTATGGAGAAAAAGTTATTCGTATACACGAAAAATTTTTTGCTCTAAGAGAAAATTCATTTAAGATTCGAATAAGTCTTATTGAAATAACAAGCCCTTATAACGAATTAAATATCCAGCATTTACATTAAGTTATCCAAATGAATTGTTGATTTATACTTATGTACATACATATGCATGCATGTATGTATGTATATATGTATATAATATAACCCTTTTTGTATTCATATTTGCACACACACCAAGTGCTGCATAATATATTGTCTACATGTTTTAATTATGTGTCCTTCATGACCGCGCATTATTTGTCTTTTGTTTGTTGGTTGTTGCTGTTGTCATAACTTGACACACTTAACATTCCAAACATTGTCATCATCGTCATCATCACTTAAATTTGCACAAGTACCTATATTCATTTGTTGTCTTTCCTTTAATCTTATGTTTTGATAAATGCCTTGTAATGTACTCCTCTAATTGCTGTTTCTCTACTTGCATCATTGTAATTGTTACTACATACTCTCAACACATAAATAAATTGGCAATTATGAGAGCTTATCTCGGGATCATCATCAAGACATCAACTTGCAGTCATTCACAGCACATCAACGCAGCCCACAAACAATCAAGTGTACAGACAGAAATCAAACTGGACATATGAAGCTAATGTAAATTCATACATATGTAGGCAGCCACGTTAGTTAATCAGTTGCAATTTATAAGATTACTTATATTTGGCATGCCTGTAAGCGTCTTTTAATATGTTTTGCTTTAATTAATTTTTAGTTGACCAGATTCACTTAAAAATGGTAGTACATATTGCCTTTAAAGCAAGCATTGTCAAAACAATGCACTTGAGAGTTGCTCTTTATAATAATACAGTTGGGCCTCGATTATCCGTAATAGTCGGAACAGGGAGCACTATGGATAATCGATTTTCCCGGTTAATCGGGTAACAGCTTTTATTGTTTTTTTTTCATATATTTTATTTATATTTTTTATTAACATATTTACACTTTGTATATACCGCATATCGTCAGCCCATTATTAGTTTGGAGCATATACCAAAAAGTCGTAATGGAGAAAAATGAGAAAGAAGGTTTACATGAAGTTTTCTCAAAGTATACCCGATAGAATTTTCTGATATTTTCACCATTGCTTTCGACACATGTTTGGGGCAGAAATGTGTAAATTTTTGTGAACTTTCATGAATGCAGTTAGCAGTTAATGTCGCATTATTAAAAGGGCAAAACATGCTCGGGCATGTTCTGACACTCGCAAATCGCATAATATTTGCGATTGTGACTTGAACTCGCAAGAGAGGTGTTCTGCAACTCGCAATCGCAAGACTTTTGGCGAGTTCAAATCACAAGAGTATACTGAAGTGAACTGATGAATTTTGCCCAAACATAACTTTAAAGAAACACTAAAATGGTTAATTAATGAAATTTAATATGTTTTCTTTTCATTTTAATCAAAAATATTAAAAGCTTCGCAAAATTTTTATTATAAAATTGAAATTTATAAAATGTTCTTTTATTTCGTTAATTTTGTCTTCGCATTGTTTACTTATAAACTGACGATTTCAACACACGAGTTACAGAACATGTAGAAACAAGTTTGGCGATTTGCAACTCGCATGCGATTTGAAAACGATGCGAGTGTCAGGACATACCTGACTGTTTTGTGCCACATACGCCACTTTTCGTAATTTATTTTTAGAAAGTAGCTTTTTGTGCAGCATATGTATACAACTTTACTGCTGTACATTTAGAAACTTGTTGAAAAGAAAATTAATGCTTCAAATTAATTTTTCTGGCTGCCCATAGAAATAAGTTGATCGGTTTAATGATGACCTCAAAATTAAACAAAAACCTTTACTAGACATTGTAATTTTTGCTTGCTTTCGATTTTGCAACTTCTCGCCAATTTTTGCAAAGTTTGCGTTAAAAGCTTATTTTTGCTTGTTTTCAGCTTCCTGGCAGCTTTGCCGATTTTTAAACAATACTTGACTTTGTTATTATTATTATTATTATTATTATTATTATTATTATTATTATTATTATTATTATTATTATTATTATTATTATTATTATTATTATTATTATTATTATTATTATTATTATTATTATTATTATTATTATTATTATTATTATTATTATTATTATTATTATTATTATTATTATTATTATTATTATTATTATTATTATTATTATTATTATTATTATTATTATTATTATTATTATTATTATTATTATTATTATTATTATTATTATTATTATTATTATTATTATTATTATTATTATTATTATTATTATTATTATTATTATTATTATTATTATTATTATTATTATTATTATTATTATTATTATTATTATTATTATTATTATTATTATTATTATTATTATTATTATTATTATTATTATTATTATTATTATTATTATTATTATTATTATTATTATTATTATTATTATTATTATTATTATTATTATTATTATTATTATTATTATTATTATTATTATTATTATTATTATTATTATTATTATTCTTCTTATTATTATTATTATTATTATTATTATTATTATTATTATTATTATTATTATTATTATTATTATTATTATTATTATTATTATTATTATTATTATTATTATTATTATTATTATTATTATTATTATTATTATTATTATTATTATTATTATTATTATTATTATTATTATTATTATTATTATTATTATTATTATTATTATTATTATTATTATTATTATTAACTCACTGTCAGTAAGTTTTTGCAAATTTTCGTAATTTTGCAATTTTTACAGATTTTTTTTTGAATTGCTTATAGTTTTAGCAATTTTTAATCAATATTTTCACTTGTTCAAAATTTTGCAAATTCTCGCGATTTTTTTTTGCAAAATTTTGCGAGTTTAAAATACTTTTATTAATTTCCAGACTTGATATCGATTTTTGCATTAATTTAAATTTCAAATGCATAATCCAATTTTTTTCATATTATGCAAGTAATTTTTGTCGCAGTTAATATTTGCATAACTTAGTATCCATGGGCTACAAATATATTCATAGCAAGGCAGACATTTGGAGAAGATTGAATTCTTGCAGGCAAGATCATCGAAATATGCGAAGTTCGTCGGACGTCCCAATTGTGTTTATAAAATTTCCTAAATAAAGCAAAACAAGAGTTAAATTTGTTTTGTACGTTTTTGTATGAATAATTTGACGCAATAGCCAAACAATGGCGTTTGCAGTAAAACAATGCTTATTAAGCCTAAAAATAGTTGAAATGGAGCAAAATGAATGGTAAATATCTCAGAAACCATAATTAATTTCGCGAGACTTGTTTTGGATTCAGGAAGAGGATATTCTTAATATTTTTTAAAAATGGTCGGTAGGTCAAACCAATAATATACGATATAATAAAAGAAAAATTCATGGATTTTATGCTTGTGTTTAATGAAAAAATGCATAAATACATATGTATGTACTATAAGGAAAAAATATTTTGTCTGAAAACGGTTGCGTGCTTGCAATGGCTGATAATAGAGGTAATCGATGCAAAAAAGAAAAAAAATTAAAGGGATGGACAAAAAGAAAACAATTACAATATTTATTTCTTCCCGGATGACCGACGTTGCTGGTTAATCGAATAATCGAGGCCTTAGTGTAATAGTAAAAGAGAGTATGTGTTTTGGAGATGCCTGCTTTATAGCTGCGGTCACACAATAGAACAGGAATTTTATATCTTCTGAACTCCTAATCCTGTTACAAATTGATCTGCGGCAAAAAGTCAGAGCTATTGAACCCTATTGCAATACAAAGTAATCTACTGCGTGCTAAAGTTAACCAAAAACATTTCCAAGCTCGTGGTTAATATATTTAATTTAAAAATTTTATAAGCATTTTATTGTTTGACGCGTGTAGTTCTATGCCAATAACTAAGTTGGCGAATTTCAATTTCCTTACTGATTAATAATGTACTCGTAATATTTAATCATTCCGCTCGTGTATTCGATTAAAAGTTTGAATTAAATTTTTTATGCTTATAGCAACTACGTTAATGACAACCAACTATATGTAATTATATTGGAGTAGCAGTTTTTGTCTGCAACAGGTTGTGTGTGTAGGTTTATTTGATAATTTGCATCGCGTTGAGATTTAAAATTTGATGGCAAAAGTTTATAAATTAACAATTACTTTGTAGTGTTAACTTGGTAATTGTTTTGCGATTTAACAAATGCGAATTGTCTCATTCTGTTCTCTGTTGACGTCCAATACTCAACAAGTAATTACTCAAGAGTACTTTAAACATTCTCTGGTATGAATATGCCTTTCTCGCTTCCATGTGATATAAATTATTCAGAAATTCCTATAAAAAAAATTACTTTGTAAACCTTTTGTAAACCAAAATAATTTTTTATCAATGCTTACTTATTTAACTTTGAAGAAAAATTTATTGGCATACACGAAAAATATTTTTTTTTCTCTAGGAGAAAATTCATTTAAGAATCGAGTAATTAAAAAACATTATTAACATGGTTAATCGAATAATCGAGGCCTGACTGTAATAGTAAAAGAGAGTATGTGTTTTGGAGATGCCTGCTTTATAGCTGCGGTCACACAGTAGAACAGGAATTTTACATATATCTTCTGAACTCCTAATCCTATTACAAATTGATCTGTGGCAAAAAGTCAAGAGCTGGAGAACCCTATTGCAATACCAGTTAAACTACTGCGTGCTAAAGTTAACCATTTTGGGTTAGAAAAACATTTCCAAGCTCGTGGTTAATATAGTTAATTTAAAAATCTTATAAGCATTTTATTGTTTGACGCATGTATGCCAATATACTATGCCAATAACTAAGTTAGCGAATTTCAATTTTCTTCCTGATTAATAACGTACTCGTAATATTTAATCATTCCGCTCATGTATTCGATTAAAAGTTTGAATTAAATTTTTTATGCTTATAACAACTACGTTAATGGCAACCAACTATATGTAATTATATTGGAGTAGGAGTTTTTGTCTGCAACAGGTTGTGTGTGTGTGTGTGGGTTTATTTAATAATTTTCATCGCGTTGAGATTTAAAATTTGATGGCAAAAGTTTTTAAATTAAGAATTACTTTGTAGTGTTAACTTGGTAATTGTTTTGCGATTTGACTTGAAACCTTTTTAATGGAGGGGAGAAAGAAAATAATTTACAAAATATAATAATAGAATGTGAAATAGTTGTGTTTAGTAGTGAACTTAATTTTCCCATGTGCTTTAGACTTGAATATTTTTTTCAATTTAAATTCTTATTAATTATCAAGTTTGGGTTAAGTCAGTTAAGATGAAACATTGAGCTACAGTTTGTCAACTTTCAATAACAATACCAAAAAATAAATTAAATTCAGTAAAGTGCGACTTTGACTCACACACAACACTAGAAATATTATACTATACGAACCTTAAGGTACGTTCACACTTGGCAAACATTTCCCAAAAAAAGCGTAACCACTAAATACTAGTGAAAAACTGTTTAATTCATACACGTATTTATTGGATTGGAAAATGTTTAACTTAATAAATACGTGTATGTATCAAGCAGCTTTTCACTAGTATTTAGTGGTTACACTTTTTAGAACAAATGTTTGCTAAGTGTGAACGTGCCTTTAGTATCCTATATAATCCAATATCTTAGCTGATACTGAATTTTTTTAACATTTCAAATACTCGCTGAGTTTTTTTCGGTTTTTTGGCTATTTTTTTAATTTTGGCGTTTTTTGCTTGCTTTTGTGATTTTTTTCGGTTCTTGGGTTTTTTTAAGTTTTGGCGTTTTTTTCGTTCCTGCGTTTTTTTTTTGATTTTTGGCGCTGTTGTAGCGATTTTTCTTTTATTTTTTTCGCTTATTCGTTTTGGTGATTTTTTCCGACTTTTGGCGATTTTTTTCGTTTTGACGATTTTTAGTTAAAGTGTTTTGGAAAATTTTAAGAGTTTGCCTCCTACGGTTTTCAGCGAGCTCTAAAAATTACATTAACTGATAGAATACCCTTTAATATCCATCGTTTAAATCGCAGTTTTTTGCGGTGTTTAGAGGTTGTTTTTAGTTTTTCGAGCTTCATTTTTGTTTTTGGAATTACTTCTGGTTTTTGGGGTTAAACTTAAAGTTTTGACGTTTTTTTCCTTCCAGTGACTTTTTTTTTGGTTTTTGCGATTTTTTTTAATTTAAGCGTTTTTAGTATTGGCGATTTTTTCGTTCTGGTGGTTTTTTTGGCTTTTGGCGATTTTTTCAATTTTGGCGTTGTTTAAAATTTTAATTTAAATTACATTAAAATTTTAAGACTTTACCTCCTACATGATACAGCAGGTTGTCAAAATTACAATAACTGACATAATATCTTTTAATTTTGATATTTTTTAAACTCAGTGTTAATTGGTCTAGTCTGCATAAAAATAATCAAACTTTGAAAATTTCAATTGTCTATATATAATTGTCTGTATATTATATTAAGATTTCTACATTTGCTCTACATTGCGCGCTTTAGAATACCCCATAATTTTTAACTGTCATATACATAACTGTTGTTGCGACGACTAAAGTTTTATATGTTCTGTGAAAAATGCTAGTCCATAGCTCTTACAGTTCTCGAGAAACCAGCCTGTGACAGACAGACGGACATCGTAGCGAAAACAATAGGCTTCCTTTTTACCTTTGCTGTACGGAACCCTTAAAAGGTATAGGGCTACGCCTACTAATGCTTTAAATTATCATATACTTGCCATACAACCGTCTGGCAATAAATTGTAAGATTGTGAACTGACAAGGAATATCGAACATGTCAGCACATTGGCAGATCTGACAATATTGTTAGATCTGACAATCGTCTGTACATAGCTTAAGGTGTATGACGAGTTCCGTAAGAGTCTAATTAGCAGAAATTCGCGAAATTTCATATGAAATCGGAATAGGCCCAATGTTATTAATGTAACATTGTGTGTCATAACAAGAGCCTAAAGCTGAGTACATATCTGGCATTTCTTGTGTTGCCATTTTGTGGTGTCATGTGTGCAACGCCGTTCACATTATGTTTTTTATACGGAAATGACAAACGTTGCCCCTAGTACACACTATTGCGATGCCACAAAATGCCATAGTGTGTATTCGGCATAAGTTATGTGCCAAGTTTCACACGAATCGGATGGATAGAGGTGCAGAAAATTATAGAACAAATTTCAATTGGCTTAACCCCGCCCATTTCTTTGACAATTGAAACAAACTGAAACTACAAACTCTCAGGCAAAACAAAAAGTTTTCAAATATGTTTAAAAATGGCGGAGTTATGAAGTAACACACAAAAAAAAACAACCGAACCGGGAATTAATTTTTTTAAACGCGACGTAATTGGGAACCTCTTGTTTTAAATTTGTTTCTTCTCAATATTGGGTTTTTGCTTTATTTTTTAAACCGTCAAAAATCTTAAAAAAATGTGCAGAAAAAAGAAATTCTGCTCCTTTTATTTTGACGAATCAATAGCAAAAAAAACCAAAAAAATTTTCGCACACAAACATGCAAACGTAAGGAGAGTGAGTCCTGCTGCAATCTACATAAACATTCATACCTTTGTCACATGCATCAATTCCATCCAATGACGTTCAGTAATTGCTGGATTCTGTAATTCATTAATAGTACGCAATGAAGCATTTAATTCCCTCAGCACTCCCACAATGTACAAATAGGGAGACCAATCTCGTATACTCTTGTCCAGAGTGCGTAAGTCGCGCGTAAACTGTTTGCACTCGTTCTCGATGTCATCAGTGTCGATGTGCAGCCATGGAGATGAGCGCCAATCATCAATACACGATTCGATGACATGAACAAAGTCCCACAATTGCTGTGCGTTGCCACAGGCAAATAAATATTTGAGTTCGAAAATAATACGTTTGTAGGTTTTTAAATGGAAAGAAAATGAAATTAAATAACAACAAAAATTCTTTATACTCTAGAAAAAAGTGCAGAAAGTTTGTAAAGATAATTGCATATACTCCTATTAAAGCAAACTAAGATTGTGTTAAAAGATTTATTGAATAAGAAAATCATTGTAATGTTCGAATGAAAAGTTTACATTACAAACTTTACACTTTAATCATTCGCTTTACTTTAAAACTAGAGCATAATAGTAGAAACTTTCAATACAACTATAAAAGTGTCTGTAGCCAGAGTATTCAATTGAATGCTAAACTTATAAAATAAATATATTGCATTCAATTTGAACTTAATATTTCACTTAAACTTACTTTGACGCGCTTCACTTCAGCGGCACACAGACGCAAGGCATCATCATCTGGCGCAGCTATGCCAAGCAGTTGGGAGCAATAAGTAATACGTTTGTGTTGTGCACTGAAGCATTCCATTTGCGAACAAACTTCATCGCAGAGACGATAAACTTCAGCGCAAGGCGTTTGAAAAAACTGAAAGTTGTATGTAGTTGGAAAAAGGATAAAGATAAAATACATTTGGAACAAATTGGATTTTATTACTAGAGCTTTGGCTATGTATGCATATCACAGCCAATAGTGTAGAAATATGCTTTAGTTAGATAATTTATTTTATTTTGTTCATCATGTTTTTTTTTAGAAATTGTTTGGAGTATTTAAATGAAATAAAGCATTTTAAGGCATTGATTAATCGTGGTTTTGAATTATAAAAATAAAATTTATAATAAATAAACTATTATTTATAAATAATTTAATAGGCAGATTTTTTAAAAAATTTCGTTTCTAAACGTTTCAAATTTGTATAAAATATATCGAAAATTCGTTTCAAAAAATATTTTTTCCATACAAATCTTAAAACGAAAAAAACGTTTTTATTTATAAATCTAGCTTTCACATTTAAATAAATTGAAACTTTTTAGCTTCTATAATACATTAGAATTTTGAAAATGTGTGTACGATTTTGATTGATTTTTCCAAAGTTTCGAAATTTATTTCGAATTTTCTAATATAGTTTAATCTACTCATATCTTGCATTACCGCCAAAAAAACTTAAACGACATAATTTTCGAACTTAATTTTTTGATCAAAATCGTTCCCTTCCGATAACAAATAATCGATTTTCGTCAAAAAACGAGGTCCAAAAATGTGTCGATTAAGCTTTTTTGGGACTATGGCTAGATATGTTCTTTTATACATATGTATATATTATGTGGTAATATTTTGGCCATAAAATAATAAAAATAATAAGTAATAAAAATAACTTTTTCGAATTTTGGAATATATTTTAATCTACTCATATGCACTTTTTAGAATTGTAGTGATGTTTGGGTCATGAAAATTATGTTCTTGGAATTTCGAAATTCATTTCGAATTTTCAAGCACATGTATTTTAATGTAATGTAATAATATTAATGCATGAATTATGGCAATATTTTGAACATAAAAATTTAGTTTTTTGAATTTCGAACGCGATCTTTAAACTTTTGGTGATATATGCGTATTAAAATTTTTTTTTCCAAAGTTGTGAAATTTATTTCGAATTTTCGAAAATATGTATTTTAATCTCTTCGTATGTGCATTTAATTTTTTTGTCATTTTATCTCCATGAAACTTAATTTTTTTCGAATTTCGAAATCTGTTTCGAAATTTCAAATTATGAGATTTTAACATTGTTGTTATTATTTAAGCTGTATATATATATATATATTGTATATTCCATTCCTATTTCCAAAACTTTTTTTAAAACATATAGTACGAGTATCTATATAATTAAAAAAATTGGTTTGATCTATTTAAAAATTTCTTTCGTTTATGTCTTAACTAATTTCGAATTTACGAATATGGTTAAACATGTCGTTTTGAAATATTTGCTAATAAGTGAGCTATAAAAGTGACTTGCTGGGAAATATGCAAAGCATTACCGAATTTCCGAAACCGAAATGTAGTTTCCCTGTCTTAAAATTTTGTATGGTAACTCTCTCCACTTGCCTAAAAGTTAGGGAAATACGATTATGATAGACTGACAACTGAAACTAATGTAAGCAAAGCTTAAAAATATGGGAAAGATAAGGGATAAGAAAAAATGTTAAATAAAAGTTTTTAAAAAATTACTTATCGTAAAAGCTAATTAGTTAAGTGGAATTTTTTTTCGATGAAGAGAAGGAAGTTCAGATTGTGGCATCTATTAGACGGCAATTAAGGAAAAATTTAAATCCTTCAGAATAACAACATCTACTGTGACCTAATGTTTGGCCTTATCGTGGTGGAGGTGTTTCGACTTCGAAAAAATGTTGCAGATTTCTTTAATCTATTACAAAAATGCCATAGTTGAAAACTAAATTCAGCAAGCACGATATGGGGCTTATTTAGCGTTAAAGCATATTTTTGCATTCCTAAAGAAGAAGTATTTGATTTAATATAATTTTGATTCTTTTTTAATTTCATAACCTTTTCGCTTTCAAAATTATGCAGCAATAACAAAATTTTATTATTGAAAAATTAACAGCTGTTGTTCCCAGATGCCTCATGTTATACCATTTGGAAACGCAATTAAAGTCGAGTTGCCATTCATAATCAAGCCACTAGGCTTCTTAGTGAATTTAATTTCGAAATAAAAATCAATATATAATACATATAATAAACTAAATATCGTTAGCTAAAAATTCAAAAGCGATTGATTATTGTTGACTACATGCCTTGACAAAATTTCACACGTATGCAATCAAAAAATGTAGCCTTTATTAATAAAAAAAAACGAGGGGAATTAACTACAAGTTTGTTTAGTTTTCTGCTTCTGTAAAATTATATTTGTGGTAGTTACGCCTTTTTGCATTTTAGCTAACGATATATAGATAAATAACTTTTTGTGGCTGCAACTTTTCTTTTTTCAAAATCCCTCCTCGTCCTACTTACCGCCAATTTTTTAAATTTCCTTGCAAATGTCTGCAAATGACAATTGTGTAGCATAATTATTGCTGAAACCCTTTGTTGTTGATGCGTTTTTGTATCTTGCAGTGCTTCGGCTTTAACAATGGCTTTTGCTTTCAAGTGTTGCCACTGCACGGGCAACTGGTCAATGTCACGCACTAATTGTCCGTCGTAATGTACGTTGTAGGCCTTCAGTAGCTGCATCATTTCCTTGAGTGGCTTAAATAGATTATCAGCGTAAGCTTCGCGTTGTTTAATTTGTGCCATAACTTCGAGTACTTGCAGCAAAGTGCGAAAATCATTACGTGCAACCTGCAGTTGCAGTAGCTCAAAACCGTTTTTAATGAATTCATTAAATTTCTGGCAAGAGCAAAAAAAAAGATATAAGGACGAAGATGGAATATTAATGAGTTGTATAAAATATTATGCATACAATTATTATGCCATTGAAATAAGTGCAAAAGGTTCTTGTGGAATTTGTTTTAATAAAAAAAATAAAAAAAAAAAAAATGGTCAATTGCAAGTTATGAAACTCTTCAGTATATTGTTTTTTTTATCAATTGATATTGAACAACAAAATGACGTTTTTAATTTGTTAATGTAACGTGCTAATTTCGCAGCTTAATGTTGAATATTAAATTGTTTTTTTTTTCATTCTCAATAATTGCAAACTAGAGACAAATTTAAAATCTACAAAATACTAATCAATCCAAATGTCCGAAATACTTCTCTTAAAATTTTTGTGATGTATTCTAAAGTAACAGATTTAATCAGTGTTAAAAAAAACTGCAGTCGAAATAGCAGAAGTCGTAAAATTGTGCTATTTCTTCGACTTTTTATTTTTTGACTGCCCAATCACAAGCTGTTGGTCATAGTTCTTCTCCTGAATTTGAAAGTGTCGTAGTTGAAGTTAACACAATAAACGAATAACTATACAAAACGAAGAGCTTCAACCCTCGACGTGTTCGAAAAGTTTTCGGTTCGAGTGACGGCTGCTTTAAATAAATACGAAGTTAACGAAGCAGAAATGTTTGTGTGTATGTGTTTGAATGTGGGTTTTGTGTGTGTATGAGTGTTTTTTCCTATATGTACAAATATAATAGTAAGACAACAACAACAACAATTTTTCCAGCAAGCAATTAAATACGCAATTGAAACCGCAGAATCAAAAGAAAAGAAAAAACACACAACATCTCTACTACGATAACTTTCGAATTTATTTAAAGCAGATTCAGAAACAGAAAACTTGTCGAATATATATATGAACAGCTAAAGCTATTCGTTTATTGTGTTAACGTCTACTACGACCCTTGAATTTGCAGAAGCAAAAGAAAATAAGTATACTTACTGTTAAAGTTACTTGCACATATTTTAAAAGCCTTATCTTAAAGTACTGAGACCATTTACAAGCCATGTTTAGTAGAGTGTACTTAAGCGGTTTAATGTCGATCGATAACCAACCATTTATAGTATGAAAGTCAGGAAATTGTTCGATCTCTTCATGTATTTGACTGTAGCGCTCAATCTGAAAATAAAAATAAAATAGTTCTTATTACTTAATATATTCAGTAAATATTAAATAAATTTCTATTAAGCCATAGTAGTACAACTCTGAACTAAAATGCTGCATAATATAAAAATATTATATTGATTGATGTAATTAACTTTCTGAATGAGAGTTCGCCTAACTAAAATATATTAGAAAAATACTTTCAGCCTTATTTATAAAACTTATTAAGGCTTTAAAAAAGTTTTTTAGAACAAATTTCCATACAAATTTTCCTTAAAAAGTCTTTATAAAATCTTAATAATTTTAATAAATAAGGTCGTTTGTTTTTAATACAGAAATAATATAAAGTATTAAAAAGAATACTTATATACTATACAAATCGTTATTACATCTCTTCTTTAACAACAATAAATTTTGGAATATGCACGCTGTGGATTACCTTCTAGTTTCCTAATCATTAAAATTTTCTCTTAGAAATGATTTGCATTGTACTGAAAAAGCATGCGAGAGATGCGGATGATAAAAATATTGCAGCAAACATCTTTGCATAACTTCATTGTGCATTAATTGAGTTGCTTCTTCAGCTCTGGGTGTTATGAAAGTGAAATAGTGTATGTAATTCCGTGGAACAGGCTTAAAACCACGCTTCCTAGCTTCTGTTGTCATATGAAAGCTTTTAAAGAACGTAGAGCAGAGCGAGAGCAAAATTGCTTACTCACTTTGAAGATTAAAATCAAAATTTAAACCAATATTGAATTTGTTTTACATTTTAGTTCTGCCAAACCAAACTTGATTATTAAATCTGCTTTTGCCACAACCACTTTATTTATTTACCTTCTTTGAATTAAAATGAAATTGTTCAAGTTATTTGAATGTCTTTTGCTTGGCCTACGAAATTGTTTATTATTTAATTTATGGTCTATAATAATTTACTTTTATTTTTGACCAAAAACGTTTGGCCATATAAAACTGTGGCTTAAAGAGCACTTAAGCAAAAAATAAAAAAAGCAAAAATACATTTCACACATATACACGTAAATACATGCATGCAGTAAAACCAACAAAACCAATACCAATACGAACTCCAACTGCTGACTGGCATTAAATCCCATTACAGTCTTCCCAATTGAGAGAAAAAAAAACAAAAAACAAAGGAAAAATAAATAAAACAACAATTGTGGAAAATGAATGTTACGAATTTAAATTGACCATTTATTTGGCTGGGCCACAATGATATATGAACAAATTCCTTAAAGTTTAATAGGCCAAAAACCACAAAAGTTTAACCTTAACCGCAAATATTTTATAAGTTATCTAACACACACATTTCAACACACACTCAACTCAGTGAACATTCTTTGTTGCAATTGCTAAGAAAACGCTTACAACACGTGCGGTAAATTATACGGATGGTTTACAAGAAAACGAGTCTCTTTAGAGCAAACATTTAAAAAATTTTTAACGTGAGTATCAGCCATGAAGGTCTAATATAACACTTAAGTCTTGCTGAATGCAACATATAAAATTCAATCTCAGCTGCACTTGCTCTGTCGCATGTGAAACTTTTTATACAAATTTCACATCTAGTTTCTATCTATCATCCATAGCCCACTGTGCGAAGAACACTTTCTTGTTCGCTGGAAGTAGTGACCACACATAGTGCATTTTTTCGATTTTTTTGCGGATAGTTTTTGGCTTAATATAAGAAAGGCGTAAATTATCGATGTTTTAGAAGGAAAAATTCAAAAATGTTTTTTTAAGTGGCCATACATCTTTTAACTGACTTCAAAAACAGAAAGAGGAGGTTAACAATTCTTCTCTTTTTTTGTCTGAAAGGGTATAGCTACCCATTGGTCCAATTGTAAAAAAAGTGGGTAGGGGCGCTCCCAAATTTTTTAAATTTAATTTAATGGTATTATACATATTTGATTGCTGATTGTGATTACACAATTTGAAAGTTGAAAAAATCGGCGAAGTTACACCCATTAAAATTTATTGTAACATTTCATTATTAACAAATATATAACTATTTGGATAAATAAGTACCATTCGTTACACGCTGTAAGCCATTAGAGGAGTAGTACCCGATTCAAAATCTCGAAAAGCTTTTGCTTGGCTTCGATAATAAGCTTGAGTGTCTCTAAATCAGCTACGTCTAAACATACATACACTGATATTTGCATTTGAGGCAAACAGCTTTGAGAGCTCTTAAATTTGTACTTGCTTTTTTTTTGCAAAGTAAGGGCAAGCATCGTTGTCTGTTTTGTTGTTATTGTTGTTGTGGCTGTTGTATTCTCGTCGGTGTGAAAGCACAAAAGCTCTTTTGTAAAAGTTTGCACATTGTGCATATGGCTTGGACGTAGCAGCTCTAAATATTTAATAGCAGACACACTTCTCAGGACATTTAACATTAAGTCATTAATACATTAAGTCCATCACCATTTCAATTATATGATTATATTTTCATAAAGGTTTTAAAATTTTTTTTTAACACTGGTAGAAAATGCTTTCCATAAAGTTTTTAAAAGATTTTTTTACACTGGCAGAAAATACATTACAAAAATCTAAATTTTTCCTGTTTTTAGATTTATTATTCATTAATTTTTTCCTCAATGCTTGCAAATTTGAAAAAGATTAGTAGGATATGCTTCATAAAAATTAATACAAATAATATATTATTAGTACTGTGGCCAAGCGTTGCCAAATAGTAAATAATTAATGGTTTTTGAAACTACAATGATTTTTGTAAATACAATTAACGAAATTGTTAGATAAAGAAAAATCTGGAGAATATTTTCAGTTAAATATGTAACAAATAGTTCGTTGAAATTAAATTGTTTTTTTCAGCTTTTATTTTTGTTAGATTTCAAAGTTATTTCAATTGAAGTAATTGTTATATTTAATTTAATTGTTTTTGCTTCAGAACCACTTTGCGTCGTTCTAAAAAGAGCAGAATAATTATTTTAAACCAGAATTGTGGATGGCTTTGAAAATGGTATCTCTGGTTATTAGAGAAGTCATGAACAAAATAATTAATGTCTCAAAAATAATTTGCCCTTTCTCGACAAAAATATAGTTTATGGTTTTAAAGCAAACTCTGTTCTCTTTATTTATTAGTAAATATTTTAATCATTATAAGTTTTTTTTACCTTAAAAAACGTTATTTTTTTAAGGTTTGAGTATTTGTACTAGTAATTAAATAAAAAGTCACCAGTGCAAAACTTTTATGAAATTAAAAAACGTTATCTACTCAGCACTGGTATTAGCAGCCTTTAAACACACAATGTTAAGTTATTCACTAATGGAATACCACGATTTTAGCTTTGCTGTTATTTACACCAGAATGTTATCTTAGTAGAAGAATCTCCTATTTTATACTTAACATAAATCTTCTGGAAGAATCAAGAAATTTATTATTTGACTTATTGTCATAACTCTATTATAAGAGAAATGTATTTGCTGGTGGTTAAGCATTGCTTTAACAAATAGTTAGTAGACCTCAATCACACATTTTGAATAGTTAGTCAAAAACATCTTACTGTTATCTTATGCACAGACTTTCAAAAACCATTTGAGAACCCTCAAATAATAATATTTTTAAAAATCACAAAATGCTTAGAAACTTATACAAAACCCAGCAAATAATTTTTATTTTTGAGTTATAATCTTTCGCTTTGCATTATAAATATTTTTGTTGTTATCCGATGGATTTCTAATTGTATAGAGGTGTAGAAAATTAAAACAGATTCATATAGAATAACAATTATTTGCTGGGTTTTGTATAACTCTCTAAGCCTACTAAGCTTGTTATCAATATTGAGGAAATCTCAGCATCTTCAACGGCCTCTTAACACTAGCTTTCGATAATGTCATTAGTTCGTGTTACAATTCGTTCTGTCGATTTGTGTATGCACGTTGACAAGAGAGCATCATGTAAGAAGCATTGTGAGCGATGCCAA